>CM077673.1:165900477-167225477 GCA_039707655.1 Elymus sibiricus | reverse complement strand
TACTAGAATTGTAAAACCTGTTAGAAATGAGCGGGATGAGTTAGACAAAAATAAACCAGTTATTGGCATGCCCGTTGTTTCTGTTAAAATTGGAGACCATTGTTATCATGGCTTATGTGACATGGGTGCTAGTGTTAGTGCCATACCTTTGACCTTATATCAAGAAATTATGAATGACATAGAACCATCTGAGCTTGAAGACATTTATGTTACTATTAAACTTGCAAATAGAGACACCATTACACCACTTGGGATTGTAAGAGATGTTGAAGTCTTGTGAGGAAAAATTAAGTACCCCACTGATTTTCTAGTACTTGGTTCAAAACAAGCTAACTTTTTACCCATTTTATTGGTATACCTTTCTAGAATACTGACAATGCTCAAATTAATTGTGTTACTAAGAAGGTCAAGATAGGCTTTGGTGATGTGTCTCATGAATTTAATTTCTCCAAGTTTGGTAAACAACCACATGAGAAAGAATGATGCGGAGCATCCTACGGACATCACCATGGCAAGAGTCCCTTTGGCAAGTGACACTTGCGACATCTACTTCACATACATAAAGGTGAATCATCTCCTTTACATGTGTTCACTTGACCCCTTCGAGGATGGTATACTACTTGACACTCCTCTCGTGTGCATGCATAGGTATTGTGGGACCTTCACGGATGATGAGGAGGAGTGCGAGCACCTACGTACGACTACACCATCCGCGAGGGAAGCATGGAAGAGAAGAAGGAGGCACGGGGAAGAAGAAGCCCAGACGTCCGGACGACCTCCCGGACGATCCGGACGACACCCGGATCATCCGGACCCCCATCCAGATCATCCGGCTACTGCCACCAAAAATACTCGTAGCTTCTGCGCGAAGCCGGATCATCCGGACCCCTGCCTGGATCATCCGGAAGAAGCCCGGAACATCCGGCCCCCGGCCCGGATCGTCCGGCTAATTCAAAACAGAACCGAACGAGGAGACTGTGAAGCTGGATCATCGGGACCCCCGTCCGGATCATCTGGACCCCGGCCCGGATCATCCGGCCATGCGTGTGTGCATGACGGTCCCGAGGCCCATGTATCTCCCTCTCACTTACCCCTTCGTGGCTAGCACTATATATAGTCCACCCCCTCCTCATTTCTAGGGTCAGCAAAGGTTTAGCTCATAGTTAGTTCAGCCTAGCTCCTTCCACTACCTCTCCCATGGAGTAGATGCCTCTATGAGAGAAGACCCCCTAGTGAACGTCAAGACCCCCTTGCGAGGGAAGATCCCTAGTGGATTCAAGGCCCATCTCCCCGTGGGATTTGAGATGAACTCTACCATGTATCCTCTTTCCCTTTGTTGTTCTTGCATCGTTGTGGATCTTATGTGTATGTGAGTCTAGTAGATGTGTGATTGGACTTGTTCTTGAGTGTTTCTCTTGTGATTTCTCCTCGTTCTTCCCCGTGTTCTTCGTGTTCTTCGTGGAATCCCCCTCCAATTCGTGAAAGATCGACACACACAGGTGTGCCCCGTATCATATTGGTATCATGACCCACGTTTCTCACGAATTTGGAGTCCCCCTTTCGTTTTCTAGCCTAATTTTGTGTGTTTTCGTCCCAATTCAAAAATCCCCACCAAAAATCACCAAACTTTTTGTGATTTGTTGGTTCTTGTGAGATTTTGATGATTTTGATCCATGGAATTCGTGTTTGGCAAGTAGATCTAGCTTCCCCATCACGAAATCCACCCAATTTTTCTTTTTCGCCATCAAATTCGCCCCCGAAAATCAAAATTTGCGCCCAAAATCGCGTCCCCGAGAGGAAATCCGGACAAGCTCCCGGATCATCCGGCCATCACCCGGATCAGCTGGACCCCCTCCCGGATGTCCGGGTAGCCCAAACAGTGGAAATCCGGAAGCTGAACCCGGATCATCTGGACCCCCTTCCGGATGTCCGGGTAACCCCAGAACTGACACGGCTGATTTCTTGTCTTGCCCATAACTAATTCATCCGAACTCCGATTGTGACGTTCTTTAGCTAGTTTTGTAGCTATTGACATCCACAATCCCACAAAATTATTTTCAACACCATTTGACTCCATATTTTTTTTGCATATTTGGCATCTTTGCCTAGGCCACCACCATAACTTCCGCATAACCTCCCCACCATAAACTTCCGCCACCCTAACCCAATTTTGTTTGAGATTTTGAGTTGCGGTTTCTGTTTCCTAATGTGTTTCGGCTAATTAGGGACGGTTCTACATAGACAACACCGCCGCTCAGCATCGCCTCGCCCTCGACATCGACATCGGCCACTTTGCCTTTTGGCACCCTAACCTTAAGCAAGGACGGTAATCTCGACGACATCATTGTCCATTTCCTTGTCATTGCATTGATCGCTTCGAGCCTATTACGTACCTTACCCATTGAGACTAGCGAGTTGAGAATTGTCGGGCCACGTTACTTGTGCACCGTAGTGATACTCTTATGCCGCATAGCTAGCTTTAGCGTGCAAACATCTTGTTATCTACATTGTGCCATAAGTCTCTCCCGTGCATATCCATCATACTTGTCTCATATCTTGGTTCGAGCATCAAGAATAGAAAAAAAAGAGCAAAAAGCTTTTAAGCAAAAGAGGAGATACAAAAGAGCTTATAAGGAATAGCAATAGAATTGAGACATTTTGCATAGTACATACACTTGGATATACATACATACCATACTTGGGATTGAAGACGGCACGTTTACTCTCATAGGTTGGTGCACAAGCACGTATCTAGCCCATTTGAGCAATCGAGCTATTGTCTCTTCTAGTATCCGTGCAACACGAGCTTTTCCCAGGTCTTTCACATTTTGTGCTCATTCCTTGGTTGCGTGGATCCCATTTATCTATCCGTGTGTGTGTGTTCCTAGTGCCACCATAGCTATTGATCTATTTGCTTTGCATTGCAATTTTGTGAATCTTTCTCAACATTTTCAATATCTTGGATTAACAATTGCTTGAATTTTGTGCCACTTGTCCTAACCAAGCCACTCGATAAGCTTTACTTTGTAGGTGTGAGTGAACAAGTCCGGTACCAATTCCACTATTCTCTCAATTCACATTGAGTGAAACGGGATACATCCTCAACTTTGGGAAACGATGTCTTGGTATTGTTTATCTCATTTCCCACTCACCTTTACTCGAGTCTTGTGATGGATAGGCAAAGCACATCATCTCCGATCGTTGACGACTACATCAACATGAACAACCACATGAACCAAAAACTCGAGCGACTTGCCACTGACATACGACACTCTGAAGCTCGGAAAAGAGACTACATTGACAACAAGTTGGACGCACACATGGAGCAACTTCGACATGTGTTGGCCAACTACAAGTCTTCTTCCCCTTCGTCATCTTCAAGGCGGAGATGCTCAAGTCGCACATCTTCGGAGCGCCCATCCGATGCAAGCACAAGTCAGCCACATCCTCATCTTCGAGACGGCCGCCACAACAACCATCATGTTCGTGATCTCCAGCATCGCGAAGGGCAAGCCACCTCCAAGAAACAAGTGCGTGACGACGGATAACGGCATCAACTACAAGCTTCGATGCCAAGATCAAGGCGATCAACTACACGCATGGATGACCCTTCCATCTTCGGAAGCATCCCAAGGAAAATGGCCGAGCATGGAAATTTCCCTTCGGTCATGGAGGCGAGTGATGATGTGCCATCTTCGGCCTTCATCCACGACTTTGACGGCAAGACGATTGAGCATGGGACCATCCCTTCAACCAAGGAGGCAAAAGGAGTTGAGCATGGAAACGTTTGCACCTACATCTCTCCGACACCCACATATGACGAGATGCCCCAATTTCCATGTGAGGAGAGGCACTACCACATGAGTGCCATGAGTGAATCGACCATATGTGACTTTGAGTGCATTTCCTATGAGAGGATGAGCGTGATCACCACTAGCCCCGTATATGATGAGTTGCCACAATTCCCATGTGAGGAGAGCCACAACCCCCACCACTTGAGTGAGATGAGTGACTCCACCATATGTGAGTATGAGTGCAACTACCTAGAGGGAGTGAGTGAGCCACCACCACATAGAGCGAGTGAGGTAGTTGATAGGGCATATGAGGCCATTTCGATTTCTAACAACTTAACCTCTACCTCTATTGTGTCTTCTCCTTTGGTGATAGGTCCCATATACGATGACGCACCGATCCTTGACGACATCGTCCTCCCTTTGGATAAGACGATGGCCATGGTGGAATATAATGTACCCCCCCATGGTTCCATCATGATGAAGATGACCATGATTTGGTCTTTGCCACCTCACCTACACCACATGAGTGGAATAAAAAAGGTAACATAGGTGAAGGTGATGCTCTTGTCCCACTAGTGGACATTGCTTCCTTGCATGATGATGATCCACCTATTGCCATGCTTCATGCTTATGCGACTTTCTCATGTGATGAATTACCCATTTATGATGAATTTGACGATTCTCATGTGGATTCTAATAATTGTGATACCATGTTGCATGGGATACATTGTGAGAATTCTATAGGTCACATCATGTTTGACAATCTGCTTGACTTGTCATATGCTATGCATGAGATCACCCATATTGCATCTTTGCAATCTCACCGTAGCGACTATGCTTATCCCATAAAAAATAATCCCATTTGCTCATATGGCATAGATGACAAACCCATGGTTATTGGCATTTTCTTTTCTTGTGATGATATTGCCATGCTTCCTTTACATCATTTGCGCAATAATTCACATATGCCATGCCATGATCTCTATGATTTGGAAATGCATTGTATTGGATGTTGTCCATGCTCTCCGAATTATGCTTCTGCTATTACACATGAGGAGACCCCAATAGTTTCCTCATACATGTTAGGAAATTGTGTTCCATCCCATCCATTGCATGATTCCACCTATTGTGTGCACCACCCGCATATCATGAATAAAAATGCTCTCGATATTTCAAGTGATGCACTACATATTTGTAGTCTCCATTATGCCATACATGATAAGAAACCTTTCATGATGGATGACATGTTCTTATATGATGCATCTCATTTATTTGGGCATTGGATATTTTGTGCTAACAAACACAAGCACATGCACATCCTAACGGATGATGTATACATATACCACGCGCACACAATTTTCCTTTTGCCTTTGTTGTGTGTAGGTACTCATGATTACTCGTCAACCTCACAATCCCATGAGTTGACGAAAAGAGCTCTTGAGAGCACCGATGCTTTGGGATTCACAGGAATGTGTCTCCAACCATTCCCCTCGCGCAAGGACTTCGCGCTTTTCTTCTACATGGCTCTCACATGGCTATGGCTTCTTACTCATTACACTTATTATGCCCATATTGACATGTTCACTTTGCATGATATGCTCATCTCTATGCCCTTGCCATGCATTTGTGACACATGCTTTGCATCTCACATGACACTTGACTATATGACTTGTATGTGTAGTTGAAAGCTTTGTGGAGATATTTCTTGTCATTGTTGCCATGTTCCTCTTGTGATCCATGCTATTGTTCATACTTGTGTTGCGAGAGTCATGTTAACCAATTGCTCTTTACATAGGACTTATCAACAATACAATGATGATACTTTGATCTTGCTTTGTGTTCGTGCTCGCGATATGTCATGTGCATTACTTATGCATACTATTTGCTCACATGCCTTAATTCCATGATTTCCTCTAGTATGTTGCATCTTCGCACTAATAGTTTGCACGACATGATTACTATGCTTGTTTGTGTTGCATCACCGATGATTCATACTTGCTCCTTTTATGCGTTCGATGACAACCATTGCCATGCTTTGCACATGAGTGATATTGCTTATTGTCATATGTCTCCATATGTTGCCTCTCTCATGCTCGATGCTCTGCCATGTATTGAGTGCAACAATGCTTTTGATCTTGCTAATGAGATTGCCCCCATAGCTTTCTCTCATATTAGTGAAGCTTTTGACATCTTTCATGTGAAGCATGCTTTCCCTCCTTCTTTGCACCATATGCCTAATATTGCCATTGTTGCATCCTTTTATTCATGTACTTGTGATCCTAACGCTTATGTGCAAGAGAAGAGAACCATCATGATGGATGATGTGTTTATCTACCATGCATTTACATTCTTTGCTTTTGTTTGTGCATGTGTAGGATACTTAAACTACATGTCAACTTCCACTTCACGTCAGTTTACCATTCGAGCTCTTGAGAGCGAGCCATGCTACACCAACGCGTTTCTAGATCGCACTTGCTTGCGCATCGGCATTGTGACGGACGCACAAGGTCACACTTTTGAGGTGACATCCTTCTTGAGCATGGATATTATGGCTCACCCTACTTGTGTTTCTTGTACCATGACATATATTGGTCATCTTGGACCACTTACTTGCACACATGTTAGTGATGTTGCTTCTATTCTTGATTGCCATCTTTCCATGCCTCATGACATATATACCTTGTGTGTTGCATCCAACTTGTGGATTACTTACTCTTATCATATGCTTGGTTGCAACAATGTCATTTCTTCACATATGCTATGCCCGATTGCTTGCTACATGCTTGACTTGATTGCCTCACCCATGATGACCAATTGCTCTTTATATTGTGTTGAGTGCTACACTATCTTCACTACACCATATGCACATTATGCTTGGATTGCCTTGCACTTTGGCTTGACCCATGTGTTTAGACACTTCATACTACTTGGTGTTGTGAATGATTCCTATGCATACCATAGACCTTTTGTTGATTGCTTTGTGCATGCATGCTATGACCTTGAGGTACATGCTTGTTATGTTGTCACACATATTGGCATCCCAACCTCACCTAGGCATCTCTGGTTTCCATGATAGCATTGCTTGTGCTCAATTTGTATGCTTACATGCCATGACACAATCCCTTGTCACACCATATGTTATGCATGATGACAACACTTGTGCGGTGATTCACCACTTGAATGCTTGGTTTTGCACAAACGCTAACCACATTTTTTTCCAAGTGTTTGTCGATTTGCTCCTTTTGAAGAAATTACTAGACGGTGCGACATTGGAGAGTGCCCCTTTAGATCTTGATGATGATGAGAGCTTGGTGATCGTCCACTCCTACATGTCGACGCCATCTCCTTCCCATGGTGATTTGGATCCTGATCCGAGGAGCATCCTACGGACATCACCATGGCAAGAGTCCCTTTGGCAAGTGACACGTGCGACATCTACTTCACATACATAAAGGTGAATCATCTCCTTTACACGTGTTCACTTGACCCCTTCGAGGATGGTATACTACTTGACACTCCTCTTGTGTGCATGCATAGGTACTGTCGGAGCTTCACGGATGACGAGGAGGATTGCGAGCACCTATGTACAACTACACCATCCGCAAGGGGAGCATGGAAGAGAAGAAGGAAGCACAGGGAAGAAGAAGCCCAGACGTCCGGATGACCTCCCGCACGATCCGGACGACGCCCGGATCATCCGGACCCCCATTAGGATCATCCGGCTACTGCCACCAAAAATACCCGTAGCTTCTGCGCGAAGACGGATCATCCGGACCCCTGCCCGGATCGTCCGGCTAATTCAAAACAGAACCGGATGAGGAGACTGTGAAGCCGGATCATCCGGACCCCCGTCCGGATCATCCGGAAGATGCCCGGATCATCCGAACCCCGGCCCGGATCATCCTGCCATGCCCGTGTGCGTGAAGGGCCCGAGGCCCATGTATCTCCTTCTCACTTACCCCTTCGTGGCTAGCACTATATATAGTCCACCCCCTCCTCATTTCTAGGGTTAGCAATGGTTTAGCTCATAGTTAGTTGAGCCTAGCTCCTTCCACTACCTCTCCCATGGAGTAGATGCCTCTATGAGAGAAGACCCCCTAGTGGATGTCAAGACCCCCTTGCGAGGGAAGATCCCTAGTGGATTCAAGGCCCCATCTCCCCATGGGATTTAGGATGAACTCTACCATGTATCCTCTTTCCCTTTTTTGTTCTTGCATCTTTGTGGATCTTATGTGTATGTGAGTCTAGTGGATGTGTGATTGGACTTGTTCTTGAGTGTTTCTCTTGTGATTTCTCCTCGTTCTTCCCCGTGTTCTTCATGGAATCCCCCTCCAATTCGTGAAAGATCAACACATACGGGTGTGCCCCGTATCAAAGAATTACCAAGCAAAGATGAAATCATTGGTCTTGCTTCTATTGTCGTACCTCCTACAGATCCGTTAGAGCAATATTTACTAGACCATGAAAATGATATGCATATGAATGAGAGAAATGAGATAGATGATATATTTTTGAAACAAACACCTGTTCTTAAGCACAACTTACCGGTTGATATTTTAGGGGATGCTCCACCACCCAAGGGAGATCCCGTGTTTGAGCTAAAGACTTTACCCAATACTTTGAAATATTCTTATCTTGATGAAAATAAAATATATCTTGTTATTATCAGTGCTAACCTTACAGAGCATGAAGAAAAGAGATTACTTAAAACTCCGAAGAAGCACCGGGCTGCTATTGGATATACTCTCGATGATCTTAAGGGCATTAGTCCCACTCTATGTCAGCACAAGATTAATATGGAACCAGATGCTAAACCTATCATAGATCACCAACGCCGCTTAAACCCTAAGATGAAGGAGGTGGTAAGAACTGAAATATTAAAGCTTCTGGAGGCAGGTATAATTTATCCTATTGCTGATAGTAGATGGGTAAGTCCTGTTCATTGTGTTCCTAAGAAAGGAGGTATAACTGTTGTCCCTAATGATAAAAATGAACTTATCCCACAAAGAATAGTAACTGGTTATAGGATGGTGATTGATTTCAGAAAATTAAACAAAGCTACTAGGAAAGATCATTATCCTTTACCTTTCGTCGATCAAATGCTAGAAAGATTATCTAAGCACACACATTTTTGCTTTCTTGATGGATATTCCGTTTTTTTCTCAAATACCTGTGTCAAAAGAGGATCAAGAAAAAACTACCTTCACTTGCCCTTTTGTAATGTATGCTTATAGACGTATGCCTTTTGGTTTATGCAATGCACCTGCTACCTTTCAAAGATGTATGATGGCTATATTCTCTAATTTTTGTGAAAAAATTGTTGAGGTTTTCATGGATGATTTTTTCGTTTATGGAACTTCTTTTGATGATTGCTTGAGCAACCTTTAGCGAGTTTTGCAGAGATGCGAAGAAACTAATCTTGTTTTGAATTGGGAGAAGTGCCACTTTATGGTGAATGAAGGCATAGTACTTGGGCATAAAATTTCTGAACAGGGTATTGAAGTGGATAAAGCTAAAGTTGACGCCATTGAGAAGATGCCATGCCCCAAAGATATCAAAGGTATAAGAAGCTTCCTTGGTCATGTTGGTTTTTATAGGCATTTCATTAAAGATTTCTCAAAAATTTCTTGTCCGCTAACTAATCTTCTTCAAAAAGATATTCCTTTTGTTTTTGATGATGAATGTGTAGAAGCTTTTGAAATACTTAAGAAAGCTTTGATTTCTGCACCTATTGTTCAACCACCTGACAGGAACTTACCATTCCAGATTGTGTGTGATGCTAGTTATTATGCTATTGGTGCTGTTCTAGGGCAAAGAGTAGACAAGAAATTGAATTTTACCCATTATGCTAGTTAAACTCTAGATGCTGCTCAAAGAAATTATGCCACCACTAAAAAGGAATTTTTAGCAGTTGTCTTTGCATGTGATCAGTTTAGACTTTATATTGTTGATTCCAAAGTAACTATTCACACAGATCATGCTCCTATTAAGTACCTTATGGAAAAGAAAGATGCAAAGCCTATACTTATTCGGTGGGTGCTTTTGCTTCAAGAATTTGATTTGCATATTGTGGATAGAAAAGGAGTTGAAAACCCTATAGCAGATAACCTATCTAGAATGGAAAATGTTCTTGATGACCCACTGCCTATTGATGATAATTTTCCTGATGAACAACTTGCTGCTATAAATACTTCATGTAGCACCCCTTGGTATCCTGATTATGCTAATTACATTGTTGCTAAATATATCCCACCTAGTTTCACCTATCAACAAAAGAAAAAATTCTTTTATGATTTACGACATTACTTTTGGGATGACCCACATATTTATAAAGAGGGAGTAGATGGTATTATTAGACGTTGTATACCTGAGCATGAACAAGAACAAATCTTAAGGAAGTGTCATTCTGAACCTTACGGAGGACATCATGCTGGAGACAGAACTGCACACAAGGTATTACAATATGGTTTCTACACTTTTCAAGTATGTCCTTTCATGTAATGAATGTCAAAGAGTTGGTAACATTGGTAAACGTCAGCAAATGCCTATGAATTATTCACTTGCCATTGAACCATTTGATGTTTGGGGTTTTGACTTTATGGGACCTTTTCCTTCCTCAAATGGGTATACTCATATTTTAGTTGTTGTTGATTACGTTACTAAGTGGGTAGAGGCTATTCCAACTAGTAGCGCTGATCATAACACCTCTATTAAAATGCTTAAGGAAATTATTTTTCCGAGGTTTGGAATCCCTAGATACTTAATGACTGGTGGTGGGTCACATTTTATTCATGGTGCTTTCCGTAAACTCTTAGCTAAATATGACGTTAACCATAGAATTGCATCACCATATCATCCTCAGTCTAGTGACCAAGTTGAATTGAGTAATATAGAATTAAAGTTGATCTTGCAAAAGACTATTAATAGATCCAGGAAGAATTGGTCTAACAGGCTTGTCAATTATATGGGCTTATGGAACTGCTTATAAAACCCCATGGGGATGTCTCTGTGGCACCCCGGCTCAGAGGAGACCGGAACGCCCCGTATTCTAGCCCAGGGACAAGTCTTCTGGAATACGGCACTGTTGGCATAGAACAAATCAGCTCTATGCTAACAGCGGAACAATCCGAGGAAATGAAATAACTCTCGGCAGCGGAACAACGACTGCGGTGATGGACTCCACTCCGCAGGGACTCTGGCTGGAACGCGCATCCTAGATCGCACACTCGACATCCACGACAAGCAAGCAAACCTGACAGGACCTGCAAACTGGCATGATACGCCAGGTGAGTACTTTGAATGTACTCGCAAGCTCACAACAACCAAACAATGCAGCAAACAATAGCATGACAATTATCATATTAAATGCATAAGTAGTTTACTTACTGTTACCGATCATTCACTTACTCTCTTCTGGGTTGTCCCACAACCCTCGAAATACTCATAACCATCGAGTACTCCCGAACACAAGACAAGTTCTTCCATCATTAATAACACTGCTACGGTTGACCATCTACTGAGGTCTGGACGGGCTGTCCAATTCCGTGGACGCGGCTATTCGAATAGATTTTTCACTCTGCAGAGGTTGCGCACTTTACCCACACCATGAAGCACCTGGCCTCGTGATCCCACTTGGGTGGACCAGCGTCGCTTCAATGAAACCTGCCTGACCCGTGACTCTTTCATCGTACCACTGGCACTCTTCCTCCCCCGGAGGTCAGCCTTGGGTGGCCCCTGTGTCCTCATGACACCTGCCACCGTCGTGGCCAAACAAAACTATCCCAAACGGGGACGTACTCAGTTGTCCCAAATGGGGACGGGCCCAAACAAAACTCAACTAGGCTCACAAGGTTATCGCCGCCTACCGGGCCAGGGTAGCGCGCGCGCATAACCTTCCCTCTTTGGAGGTACCGGTGAAAGAGCACGCGATCAGACCAAGTCAAGGTCGTCCCATACCGGCAAATGTGGTTGCACGGGTAAGCCCGGACAGATGACTCAAGATCAACCACTAAGTTCACTTATCAAGCATAGTGGTTTATCGCCATCCTTAGGATGACAGCAACTAGGCATTTAAATTAAATTGCTATAAATTACTACATGGCAGAGTGATGCAAGTAATTCATTTGTAAATGCAAGTAATTCAATTAAATATGTAATGCTATTGAAATACTTCATGGAATGGGTGTCCTGGCTTGCCTGGAGTGAGGGATCCACCGGGAAGGAGTGCGGAAAGGCCGCGGAAGGAGTTGCCGGAAACAGTTCTCTCTCGGAGGGGCTGTTTACGGGCAAGGGCAAAATGGTCATTTCCACTGTGTGAACACACTATGAAAATAGTACCAACATGACGGGCTCGAAGAGACGAAGACGACGGCTTTGGAATCACTTCAATTGGAGCTACGAGCAAAAAGATAGAGGGGTTTGATTGCCAGGGACTGATTTGCAAAAGAAATAATCGCACATGGGTCCCTGACTTTCAGTAATGAGAAGGCGCACTCCCGCGGACTGCGGCTCCACTTGCCACATCAGCGGGCCCGCGCCAGAGGCTTACAGGCGGGACCCACGGGCAGGCCTGGGGTCGTCTTCTTCCCACGACGAGGCAGAGCAGAGGTGAGGCTGCATAGTGCCGGCGCTCCTCCGGTCGGCTCCGGCCACCTTCGGTGGAGCTCGGACCACCGGAGTGCTCCCCGAGGTGCGGCGCATCCATCCATCCCACCCACGGAATCCAACGGCGACAGGAAGGGCGGCGAGCTCGAGCCCGGCGGACGGTGGCGTCGGGTTGAGATGGGTACGGCGCTACGGGGGCGGAGGCGAGGCGCTGAGGAGAGGGGCTTCGCCGGAGTATGGAGCTTCCTGTGGTGGGTCTGGAAGACAAGGGGAAGACTCAGGTGGAGAGAATTTAGATGGGGAGGGGCGGCGACCATGGCGGCCATTGGAGGCGGAGAGGAGCTCCGGGGCTCGGGCAGGAGGATGGGGAGGGGCAGAGGAACGCGGCGAGGGCGATGAGCCGTTCGGGAGGGGCTCGGGGGCCTTTAAATAGGCGGGGCGACGCTGGGCTCGGCCACGGCTGCGGCGACGCGTGCGCCGTGCGCCGAAGCTTCGGGAGCCCGCCTGGAGGAGGGGAGAGGCTTCCTGAGAGGTCACGGAGGGGAATAGAGAGCTCAGGCGAGGCTGGGAAGGATCGGGAGGGCTCGGGACGGCGCAGGCCACCGGACACGGCGGTGGCAGAACCGGACATGTCACGGGCGCGGCTACTGCACCACGTAGGATGGGACTTGAGAGGGGGAGAGGGGTCCAGGAGAAGGAAGGCGCCGAGAGGAAGCTGCTGGACATGGCTAGATGTCAAGGGAGCGAGGAAACGGACGAGACCGAGGGCTCCACTTGCCAGAGCGCGCATATGGCACGCGGGCCGCGTGGTCACCGTGTGAGCTGGCGCACGTGGTGCACCCTGACCGGTCTAATCATTTCGGAAGGAAGGGTCATTCGAAGGATAAGGTCAAAGAGGAAAGAAATAGGCATAGAGGGGCTTGAGATGACCACAGCTAGCAGATTTGCTTTGGAACAGCAAGGTGTTTGGAGTGGGGTGGGGGAGATTCAGCTGGGGATTGACTCTGGTTTTTGGCTGAGGGATACCACACACTAAGATGATTACTACTGCAAATTTTCAGCTCATTTGCATGAGGATAAATAGCACTTGCAGTTCAAAGGGCTCTACTGGACAGAAAGGCTAATCTGGATGTGGCACTCACATATAGTGTTGCCTTGAGGTGAAAATGGGCATAAGATAATTATTTGGTCATATGAGAGTGCCATAAAAATTTCATGCCATTTGGGCAAGCCAAAATGGTACTTCCTTCATAATGGACCTCTCTGACCAGGATCTTAGGAAAATTCCTGAGAGAAAATGACTAGATGGAATGAGCCAAAATTTGGTGGAGATAGGTTATATGAGTGGGAGAATGTTCTGGTAAAATTTCAGAAATTATGGAGCAACATAAAATATAGTTGCTTCACAATCCAAAATAATGACCAAAAACCAAGATTTGAATCTGTGGTCACATAGAAGATGGGAGGATGTTCAAATCTTGAAGAGAGTCATGATCTGGGCATATGAAGATGCCTGCCAAATTTCAACTCATTTGCATACTCTTAGCTAGCACTTGCTTCACAAAGCTTCCTTTGGATCAGAAACTTTGGAAATTTGCCAAGAAATATTTACTAGCCAAATTGAGTTGAATCTTGTCACGTGGCAATGATATGGATAGGAAAGAGTTCCAAAAAAGTTTGGAATCAAGCAAGCAAAGATAAATGGCACTTGCTTCACAAAATGCCATCTGGGGCAGAATAGGAAAAGGAATATTGGAGAGATATTTTTGAACATGGCAAGGATAGGTTTTGACATATTTGAGGAATATATGACCCAAGCAATTTATGAGAATTATTTGGGAATTTTTGGAGTGATGGAGATGTGGGTTGCTTCACAACCCTAGGCAGACAGGGTTATTCCTTTAATAGAAAAAGGAATATTCCCAAGGAAAATATTATTGGGATTGGCTCAAGATGGAAATGGAAAGGTCTCAAGATGGTTTAGAGGTTGGCAAGCCACTAGGGAAGAGGAATCAAGGGTGATCCTTCCAGGTTTCAAGACTACCAAACCACGAAAAAGCAAAACCAGACCAAAATCAAAAGAAAAAAATGGGCAAAATCCAGGGTGTTACAAACCTACCCCCCTTAAAGAAATCTCGTCCTCGAGATTTGGTTGCTCAGGGGTTAAACTTAAGTATCCCCACTTGAGGAAACCGTTTCCAACTCGGGTTCCCTTTTTGCCTTTGTATGATGCTCCCGCTGGATTTTATCTGACACACTGCCTGGCTTCAGGGTGGTTTGTTTCACTGGATCCTCATTCTGACAGTTCTTACCTCATGTATTACTCTGACTTCAATCCTTTTATGTCTGTTGACTTATCTGGGTGCAATGGCTTATCTTGTCTGAAATACCTGTCCTTCTCGCAAGTCCGAGAGTTGTTCCTCATGGACGTGTTGTGCTGAAGTCCAATACAGACGATCGTCCATTGAGTCGTGAACAGATTCTCTCGGTGGACACGAAATCTTTTACTCTTTGCATTGGCTGGCTTCAAATGGATGTGTGCCTTCCAGACTCAACTGGTGCTGCAATTCATACCGTTCTCCTGGCGGAATCAGACTCCTTGCAGGGGTTACGGAAACATCTTGGTTAGGTTCACTGCCCTTAGCATCACATCTGTACCAATGACTTGGCTGTAGCATGTTGTGACCAGCGTAAAGGGTACGAACTTGTAACGGCATTATCTGCAGACTTGACTGACGGGGGTCCTAACAGGAAGATCTTGTTCACGACAGTCTATCCCTTAACTGGTTCCCATATGTGAGGACACATGCTCCGAGGTTGTTGTCCAACATTCTAATCGTTCCATCTAACAGGCTTGAATATCCCCTTCTGACGATTCCGAGAATATATAGCTGGCTGAGCGGGTTGACTCGATATGGGGTCCTTGCAAATGGAATAGACCCCGTGGATGTGTATCCACGGTGATTGGTATCGAACCAGACTGTCCGGAGTATCTGTACCATGTTGATCTTGCAACCATTATCATACCTGTATGATCAATCTTGCTCCTTCATTATGGTTCTCTATGCCTGGATCCTTAGCTGAAAGAGCTTGGCCTGATGTGTTCTTGATTCTTCGGATGACCATGGGTGCTGCCAGGTACAATATTCTGGCAGGCATATTACTTAACAAGTTGTAGCTGTAGGGTAACGACCGTCTGAACCCTTGGATGAAACCGGCAAATAAACCAGGAGCCACCAGAACGGTCTTTACAACTCAGATCTGGGACATTACTGGAGTAACTCAACCCCGACTCAAGACGGCTGAAAAGCAGCTCAGAGCATGAGACGGTGTCGATAAGAAGAAAGTAGCAGTTCCCTAAGACGGCGAGAAACAGCTCAGAGCATAGGGTCACTGCTACGGAAAGAAATTCAACAGCTGCCCGAGGCGGCCGAAAAACAGCTCAGAACACGGACAAGTTGTTGACAAGAGAAATAAAAGTCGGCATGCACCCCGGACGGCCGAAAACAGCTCAAAACACAGGCGTGGTGCCGTTACCAAAGAAAGACGGCAATGGTTCATCAGTGTCCCATACAGCTTATCCATAGGTTGTTGGCCATCTTACTGAAGTGTATAACGGGCGTTCTTCTTCTTCTTACATAGCTCATGCAATAGTCGGATTCTCACCGGGCTGGCATCGTTGTATGATGGACTCCTATGGCCTTGGCAGCATGTCCACCATGTTTATTGAGTATATGTGGCTGAGCGCTTGATTTCTGAGGCAGGCTTGTGTCCTGACTGACTTTTGCCTTCTGTCCCAACCGCTGTGGAGCTGATCCTTGGGATGCATGGTCATATGCTGCCAACTGTCGGTGGAATAGCTTGTACGGATGTCGATGCGATACCTTGCTGACGAGGATTGCATAACTTGTGCTCAGAAGCTTTCCCTCTCAAGGACTTGCTAGGGAAGACTCGGTACCTTAGGCCAGAAGCTTTTGCGGTAGCTTACTGAAGAAGCCTGAGTATCTTGCACTGGAAGATATCCATGTGCCGTATCGGGGAGACAGAGGGACCTTGCGTCGTAAGCTTCTCTGATAGCTTGCGGAGAAAGACTGGGTTGCTTATATCTGAAGCTTTCCTTTTTGGTCTCATGCGGACTGAGCGCATATATATATATCCCTTAATGTTCCTGCTGTCGGTTACTTGTTATATGCAACAGGGTATTCGGCTATCCTTCTTGCTGAACACTAAGTTCATAGCACCTTCTGACTTGCTTCCGGAATATAGCAGGTTTCAAATTGTACTCATCGCAGACTCAAACCGTGTATGTGAATCATACCTTTGACCCGGAATGCACTGTTGATCATGCACACATCTTTGCCTTCTTGCTGATTCAATGATTACTGATGTGAAGGTTGCACTGGTGTATACTTTGGTGCTGATAATTAATCCAGCCAGGATATCATTTATTTTCATTCCCGATATTCCTGATATAATGCAGTATGCTGAAATTCTATATTGCTGAACTGAGCTTCCAAATGACTGTCTCTTCACTAATTTCCTTGAGTCCAGTGTCGGTGAGCAACTTTCATAAGGGGAAATAAGGTAACACCAAGGCCCCAAAGTAAAAAGCAAAAGAAACAAAAAACACACAAAGCAGCAAGATCACAAACAATAGCACACAAGATCACGCGCAAGCAGTAATATGCATTCCTACTTAAGCACACAAATCTCGCAAGAACTCCGGTACTACGGTCTAACATGCTGTGGCGGTGTGCACGAAAGTGAATTCATGTGTGGAAGGAGTTGGTGTAAACAAATCTACACCAAACAGGGGCTTACACCGGTTCCATCTGGACGGACACGGTGGCGAGGACGAACTTGGTGATCGTGGGTCGGAACACAAAGGTCACGACCACATCACCATCAAGCGTACGGAAGAAAACCATACTCGTCCAGAGAATGGGCGGCAGGGAGGGATGGCGATGAAAAGAAGGGCTTGCGGCATTGCCCTGTTCTGATAACTAAGATCAGTAAGGGTTGCCCAAAGCGATGAGGAATGGACAAGATCCGGGATAGAAACATGTCTATCACCGAAACTATAGGGGTGGCTGAAGAGAATACATTGGTGTGGTACCAGTGCATCAATCCGACAAGGGATCGACACCACCAAGTACCTTGGCATCACTCCGCTGGGACGGAGATGACGCCACACCAAGGAGCCAATATGCAAACTGGAGGGTGCAGGTAGTGAATCGGAACCGATGCCACCTACACTCACCAGATCAACCGATAGTGATAAAATATCTAGTCTATATGCATGCTATGCAGCAAACAAATGCAACAAACAAGTGCAGCAAACCAACTAGACCCTATACTACCGGTTACTAACGCTCGGGCGGTCTAGGGCGTCCTACAGCCAGACCTGCTCTGATACCAACTCTTGTGGCACCCCGGCTCAGAGGAGACCGGAACGCCCCGTATTCCAGCCCAGGGACAAGTCTTCTGGAATAAGGCACTGTTGGCATAGAACAAATCAGCTCTATGCTTACAGCGGAACAATCCGAGGAAATGAAATAACTCTCGGCAGCGGAACAACGACTGCGGTGATGGACTCCACTCCGCAGGGACTCTGGCTGGAACGCGCATCCCAGCTCGCACACTCGACATTCACGACAAGCAAGCAAACCTGACAGGACCTGCAAACTGGCATGATACGCCAGGTGAGTACTTTGAATGTACTCGCAAGCTCATGACAACCAAACAATGCAGCAAACAATAGCATGACAATTATCATATTAAATGCATAAGTAGTTTACTTACTGTTACCGATCATTCACTTACTCTCTTCTAGGTTGTCCCACAACCCTCGGAATACTCATAACCATCGAGTACTCCCGAACACAAGACAAGTTCTTCCATCATTAATAACACTGCTATGGTTGACCATCTACTGAGGTCTGGACGGGCTGTCCAATTCCGTGGACGCGGCTATTCGAATAGATTTTTCACTCTGCAGAGGTTGCGCACTTTACCCACACCATGAAGCACCTGGCCTTGTGATCCCACTTGGGTGGACCAGCGTCGCTTCAACGAAACCTGCCTGACCCGTGACTCTTTCATCGTACCACCGGCACTCTTCCTCCCCCGGAGGTCAGCCTTGGGTGGCCCCTGTGTGCTCAAGACACCTGCCACCATCGTGGCCAAACAAAACTGTCCCAAACGGGGACTTACTCAGTTGTACCAAACAGGGACGGGCCCAAACAAAACTCAACTGGGCTCACAAGGTTATCGCCGCCTACCGGGCCAGGGTAGCGCACGCGCATAACCTTCCCTCTTTGGAGGTACCGGTGAAAGAGCACGCGATCAGACCAAGTCAAGGCCGTCCCATACCGGCAAATGTGGTTGCACGGGTAAGCCCGGACAGGTGACTCAAGATCAACCACTAAGTTCACTTATCAAGCATAGTGGTTTATCGCCATACTTAGGATGACAGCAACTAGGCATTTAAATTAAATTGCTATAAATTACTACATGGCAGAGTGATGCAAGTAATTCATTTGTAAATGCAAGTAATTCGATTAAATATGTAATGCTATTGAAATACTTCATGGAATGGGTGTCCTGGCTTGCCTGGAGTGAGGGATCCACCGGGAAGGAGTGCGGAAAGGCCGCGGAAGGAGTTGCCGGAAACAGTTCTCTCTCGGAGGGGCTGATTATGGGCAAGGGCAAAATGGTCATTTCCACTGTGTGAACACACTGTGAAAATAGTACCAACACGACGGGCTCGAAGAGACGAAGACGAGGGCTTTGGAATCACTTCAATTGGAGCTACGAGCAAAAAGATAGAGGGGTTTGATTGCCAGGGACTGATCTGCAAAAGAAATAATTGCACATGGGTCCCTGACGGTACTGCGGCTGGCGCCTCCTCTGTGAATACGTTTTCCAGAGGGGAAAACGTATTCTGCTCCGAAGAAGTAATAGAGTACGCTTTCAGTAATGAGAAGGCGCACTCACGAGGACCGCGCCTCCACTTGCCACATCAGCGGGCCCGCGCCAGAGGCTTACAGGCGGGACCCACGGGCAGGCCTGGGGTCGTCTTCTTCCCGGGACGAGGCAGCGCAGAGGCGAGGCCGCACAGTGCCGGCGCTCGTCCGGTCGGCTCCGGCCACCTTCGGTGGAGCTCGGACCACCGGAGTGCTCCCCGAGGTGCGGCGCATCCATCCATCCGACCCACGGACTCCAACGGCGACGGGAAGGGCGGCGAGCTCGAGGCCGGCGGACGGTGACATCGGGTGGAGATGGGTACGGCGCTACGGGGGCGGAGGCGAGGCGCTGAGGAGGAGAGGGTCTTCGCCGGAGTATGGAGATTCCTCTGGTGGGTCTGGAAGTCAAGGGGAGGACTCAGGTGGAGAGAATTTAGACGGGGAGGGGCGGCGGCCATGGCGGCCATTGGAGGCGGAGAGGAGCTCCAGGGCTCGGGCAGGAGGATGGGGAGGGGCAGAGGAGCGCGGCGAGGGCTATGAGCCGCTCGGGAGGGGCTCGGGGGCCTTTAAATAGGCGGGGCGACGCTGGGCTCGGCCACGGCCGCGGCGACGCGTGCGCCGTGCGCCGGAGCTTCGGGAGCCTGGAGGAGGGGAGAGGCTTCCCGAGAGGTCACGGAGGGGAATAGAGAGCTCAGGCGAGGCTGGGAAGGATCGGGAGGGCTCGGGACGGCGCAGGCCACCGGACACGGCGGTGGCAGAACCGGCCATGTCACGGGCGCGGCTACTGCACCACGTAGGAGGGGACTTGAGAGGGGGAGAGGGGTCCAGGAGAAGGAAGGCGTCGAGAGGAAGCTGCTGGACATGGCTAGACGTCGAGGGAGCGGGGAAACGGACGAGACCGAGGGCTCCACTTGCTAGAGCGCACATATGGCACGCCGGCCGCGTGGTCGCCACATGAGCTGGCGCACGCGGTGCACCCTGACAAGTCTAATCATGTCGGAAGGAAGGGTCATTCGAAGGATAAGGTCAAAGAGCAAAGAAACAGGCATAGAGGGGCTTGAGATGACCACAGCTAGCAGATTTGCTTTGGAACAGCAAGGTGTTTGGAGTGGGGTGGGGAAGATTCAGCTGGGGATTGACTCTGGTTTTTGGCTGAGGGATACCACACACTAAGATGATTACTACTGCAAATTTTCAGCTCATTTGCATGAGGATAAATAGCACTTGCAGTTCAAAGGGCTCTACTGGACAGAAAGGCTAATCTGGATGTGGCACTCACATATAGTGTTTCCTTGAGCTGAAAATGGGCATAAGATAATTATTTGGTCATATGAGAGTGCCATAAAAATTTCATGCCATTTGGGCAAGCCAAAATGGTACTTCCTTCATAATGGAACTCTCTGACCAGGATCTTAGGAAAATTCCTGAGAGAAAATGACTAGATGGAATGAGCCAAAATTTGGTGTAGATAGGTTATATGAGTGGGAGAATGTTCTGGTAAAATTTCAGAAATTATGGAGCAACATAAAATATAGTTGCTTCACAATCCAAAATAACGACCAGAAACCAAGATTTGAATCTGTGGTCACATAGAAGATGGGATGATGCTCAAATCTTGAAGAGAGTCATGATTTGGGCATATTAAGATGCCTGCCAAATTTCAACTCATTTTCATACTCTTAGCTAGCACTTGCTTCACAAAGCTTCCTTTGGATCAGAAACTTTGGAAATTTGCCAAGAAATATTTACTAGCCAAATTGAGTTGAATTTTGTCATGTGGTAATTATATGGATAGGAAAGAGTTCCAAAAAAGTTTGGAATCAAGAAAGCAAAGATAAATGGCACTTGCTTCACAAAATGCCATCTGGGGCAGAATAGGAAAAGGAATATTGGTGAGATGTTTTTGAACATGGAAAGGATAGGTTTTGACATATTTGAGGAATATATGACCCAAGTAATTTATGAGAATTATTTGGGAATTTTTGGAGTGATGGAGATGTGGGTTGCTTCACAACCCTAGGCAGACAGGGTTATTCCTTTAATAGAAAAAGGAATATTCCCAAGGAAAAGATTATTGGGATTGTCTCAAGATGGAAATGGAAAGGTCTCAAGATGGTTTAGAGGTTGGCAAGCCACTAGGGAAGAGGAATCAAGGGTTATCCTTCCAGGTTTCAAGACTACCAAACCACGGAAAAGCAAAACCAGACCAAAATCAAAAGAAAAAAAATGGGCAAAATCCAGGGTGTTACAGTCTCCATATAAAATGGTATATGGAAAAGCTTGTCATTTACCCCTTGAACTAGAACATAAGGCTTATTGGGTAATTAAGGAATTGAATTATGATTTTAAGCTTGCCGGTGAAAAGAGGTTATTTGATATTAGCTCACTAGATTAATGGAGGACACAAGCTTATGAGAATGTTAAGTTGTTTAAAGAAAAGGTTAAGAGATGGCATGACAAAAGGAACCAAAAACGGGAATTGAATGTAGGAGATCTTGTGCTTTTGTACAATTCTCGTTCCAGATTTTTTGTAGGAAAACTCTTATCCAAATGGGAAGGTCCATACGTTGTCAAAGAGGTCTACCACTCTGCTGCTATAAAATTAACAACTTCGAAGTCAAAACCCCGAGGGTGGTTAATGCGCAAAGAATCAAGCATTACATTTTAGGTACACCCATTAATGAAGAAACTAATGTCATTCAAGTGATAACACCGGAAGAACACATACGGGAGACCTTCCGGAACACTCCAGAAACCTGAAAAAGAGGTAGGTATGTGATACTCTAAGTAAACCGACTCCAAAAATTTCAAAAAAATAATTTCTGTTGGTTTTAGTATTTTAGAAAAATTTCAAAAATAAAACAGAGTCAGGGGGACCCACGAGGGAGCCACAAGCCAACAGGGCGCGCCCCCCCTGGGGCGCGCCCTGATGGCTTGTGGGGCCTTCGTGTGCCATCCCAACTCCGATTTCTTCCCGAACATGTATTCTGACCTAGAAAAAATCATTATATATACTCCCGGATGTTTTGACCACCGCATGGCAAGTTTCTCCTATGTTCTTGTTTCGGGCTATTTTTCTGACTGATCTAGATCGCCATGACTTCCCCAAGTTCATCTAAAGACAAGTTCTTCGAGAGGGTCATCAACCCTTACTTGTCGGAGGTGATGAAGCACCCTCAATCTATTGAGATGCGTGAGGGGGTGCTCCACATCCGGGATGTTCAAGGCCCCAAGAAGGAGGGAAGGGACAAGGCCAGGCTTGCAGAAGTGGAGTAGGAGATCTTCAAGTGCCAAGGGATGGTGGAACGTGGTCTGAGTGCTAATCACTCTATGATCACGGACTTCACCCGCGAAAACAAGATGGACACAAGGAGAGTGGGAGAAGCTGTCTTCAAACTTCAAGAGCGGACCAAGCACCTCCAAGATCAACTCTATCAACTTCAAATCCAGAACTGTGAGTATGAATCTAGGTTTAAAAGGATGAGCCTCGCTGCTGATTTCAGGACTCCGGAGACAAGAGTTTCTTTCCATGATGGGGAGCCTAGGCCCTGGAAGATGGAGGATTTTCGAACACCACCACCATCACCGAAGAACACTAGGTATGGGCACAACCCCTAGCTTGTTCCAAGCTTGGGGGAGGTGCCCCGGTATCGTATGACCATCACTTTTCACCATCTTATTTTATTTTAGTTCGATCTTTAGCTATTTTGTGGTTTAGATAAATAAATTTTCAGATTTGCTTTGCTTAGAATTTTGCTTTGAGTTCTACCTATCCTTGTAATCGAGTGTGAGAGTTATATAATAAAGATTAGTTGAGTTCGTGTGCTTTACTCTTTTCCACTAATGATCATAGCAAGACAATAAAAAGAATAGTAAAGATCATATGCTTATCCCATGGGAAGTAATGACTTCACATAAAAAGAAAGTATGAACTATGAAAATTGTTGGGAATAGAACAAGCATAGCTTTAGTCATTGTTATAATCTATGCAAGATCATGATAGACAGAAGAAGATTCACATACAAATATACTATCTTGGACATCATCTATGATTACGAACCCTCACCAAATATTAAATAATGATCAAGTGTTGAAGTTGGACATGGAAGACAGCCTAATGGTCATGATTCCTTACATTTGCATAGAAGTTATATAAGCATGGATCCTTTAACATGTGATGCTTCCTTTAGAACTTTTGCTAGCCAAAATTCCCACACCAAGTAGAGATACTACTTGTGCATCCATAACCCCTTGAACCCAGTTTCTTTTTGTAAGAGTCCACCTTACCTACCTATGGATTGAATAAGATCCTTCAAGTAAGTTGTCATCGGTGCATGAGCAATAAAAATTGCCTTTAATCATGTATGATCTTTTATTGAAAAGGAAAATAAGCTTTGTACAATCTTGTGATGGTGAAGAAATAAAAGAGACAGAGTGCATAATAAAGTTCGCTATCACAAGGGGCAATATAAAGTGAAGTTCCTTTGCATTAAGATATTGCACATCTAACCAAATAAAAGCGCATGACAACCTCTGATTCCCTCTACGAAGGGCCTATCTTTCATTCTCATTAAGTTCTTACCTTCGTTCAAGAGTCATCAATACCCATTCTTCTTCTAAGATATAAACTCTTTTAGTGGTAAGCATCACATGTTGAGGTAAGATCCAAGTATATATATCCAGTTGAATGTAAGAAACCATGATTCGTTATTGTTGACATTATCCTTGAGGTAAATGAGTTGGGTGGCAAATGAAGCCCTATCTTCCTATGTGTCCGGCAAAAACATTAGCTCCAAAAATATGCAATGAGTGTCAACAATCATAGATGACTAAATGATAGTTGAGTATGTGGGTTTGCTACAATGAAAGCTCTTATATAGACTCCTCTCTTGAATATGATGAATGAGGATTATCACCATGACTAAAAGCATTGTTTGTTTGTTGTCAATAGGGTTTATGCTTCATACTTCGATAATTGTGAATAGACTGTTACTTGATTATGAGAAGTTATATGATGAAATGCTTGCTGCTATAATGATATGCATGATGCTCTCATGTCCATATTATGTTTTTATCGACACCTCTCTCTCAAATCATGTGGTCATTATTCTAGAGTTCGGCTTTCGCTTGAGGACAAGCGAGGTCTAAGCTTGGGCGAGTTGATACGTCCATTTTTCATCATGATTTCCTATTCATATTTACGTTATTCTTGTCCATTACTCCCAATTATCATACAATTCTTATGCCCTTTCTCTCTGAATTTGCAAGGTACATCACAAGGAGGCAATTATCTGGAAACTGGAATTCTGGACCGAAAAACCGAGAAAAAGGCAGAAAAATCACCAGACTCCAAATGACCTGAAACTTCACGAGGAATTTTTACTGAATATATGTGAATTTATGGGGCAAAAATATACCAGAGGGGGGCCACCAGCCGGCCACAAGCCAACAGGGCGCCCCCAGGCCGCACCCTGATAGCTTGTGGGGCCCTGGCTGGCCTCCTGAGGCCCCTCTTCTCCTATATGGTGTGTTTTACCCTAGAAAAAAGCATAAGCAGCCTTTTGGGACGAAGCGCTGCCGTCTCGAGGCGGAAACCTGGGCAGAGGCCCTTTTGCACTCCGGCAGTCAGATTCTGCTAGGGAAATCCCTCTCCGGGAGGGGGAGATCGAAGCCATCGTCATCACCAACGCTTCCTCCTTCGTGGGAGGACCAATCTTCATCAACATCTTCACCAGCACCATCTCATCTCCAACCCTAGTTTATCTCTTGTATTCAATCTTTGTCCCAAAACCTCAGATTGGTACCTGTGGGTTACTAGTTGTGTTGATTACATCTTGTAGTTGATGCTTGTTGGATTACTTGGTGGAAGAAATTATGTTCAGATCCTTAATTATTACTATTGCACCTCTGATCTTGAACATGTTGATGAGGTGTGAGTAGTTACTATTGTTCCTGAGGACATGGGAGAAGTCTGGTTATAAGTTATCATGTGAAGTTGGTATTCGTTCGATATTTTGATGATATGTATGTTGTTACTTCTCTTAGTGGTGTCATGTGAACGTCGACTACATGACACTTCACCATGCTATGGGCCTAAGGGAAGTCATTGTGGAGTAACAAGTAGATGATGGGTTGCTAGTGTGAGAGAATCTCAAACCCCAGTTTATGTGTTGCTTCATAAGGGGTTGATTTGGATCCACATGTTTCATGCTATGGTTAGATTTATCTTAATTCTTCTTTCGTAGTTGCGGATGCTTGCGAGAGCGGGTAATCATAAGTAGGTTGTTAGTTCAAGTAGAAACAGCACCTCAGCACCGGTCCACCCACATATCAAATTATCAAAGTAGCGAACGCGAATCAACTCAACATGATGAACATGACTAGACATAATTCCCATGTGTCCTCGGGAGCGCTTTCTTAATATAAGAGTACTTTCAAGCATGTCCTTTGCTACAAAAAGGATTGGGCTACCTTGCTGCACCGTTGCTACTATTGTTACTTGTCACTTGTTACGATTTATCTTGCTACAAAACTATCTACTATCGTTACTTACAACACTTGCAGAGAATACCTTGCTGAAAACTGCTTATCATTTCCTTCTGCTCCTCGTTGGGTTCGACACTCTTACTTATTGAAAGGACTACGATTGATCCCATATACTTGTGGTGTTGGGAAACGTTGCATGGGAAACAAAAAATTTCCTACGCACACACAAGATCTATCCATGGTGATGAGCATCTACGAGAGGGAGAGTGGATCTACATACCCTTGTAGATCGCTAAGCGGGAAGCGTTAAGAAACGCGGTTGATGTAGTCAAACGTCTTCGCGATCCAAATCGCTAGCCGTCCCGCGATCCAATCACGATCTAGTACCGAACGGACGGCACCTCCGCGTTCAGCACACGTACAGCTCGATGACGATCTCCGCCTTCTTGATCCAGCAAGAGGGAGTGGAGAGGTAGATGAGTTCTCCGGCAGCGCGGCGGCGCAGCGGCGGTGGTGGTGGAACTATTTCGGCAGGGCTTCGCCTAAGCACCGTCGGAATCTATTTGGTGGAGGAACTAGGGAATAGAGAACTAGCACGTTGACTTGTATCTTTGGGGCCTCTATTCCTCTAGTATATATAGGAGGGAGGGGAGGAGGCAGCCTCCCTAGGGTTTCCCCTAGGGGTTCGGCCGAAGGAGGTGGAGGTGGAGCCTCTCACCAATCCTACTCCTAGTAGGATTCCTTCTTCCTACTTGGAAACCTTCGCCACTTGGGGTTTTTTACTTTTCCACCTTTCCTAGCCGCCCACTAAGGGCTGGTGCAACACCCCTCAGACCCATGTGGCCTCCCGGCGTGGCTGGCCCCTCCCGATGGCCATCCGGCACTCCCGGTACACTACCAGAAATACCCGAAACTTTTCCGGTGACCAAAAACGGGACTTCCTATATATCAATCTTTACCTTCGGACCATTCCGGAGCTCCTCGTGACGTCCGGGATCTCATCCGGCACTCTGAACAACCTTCGGTCACCACCATACATAACTCAATACTACCGAAATGTTACCGAACGTTAAGTGTGCAGACCCTGCGGGTTCGAGAACTATGTAGACATGACCGAGACACCTCTACGGTCAATAACCAATAGCGGGACCTGGATGCCCATATTGGTTCCTACATACTCTATGAAGATCTTTATCGGTTGAACCTCTATGTCAAGGTTTCAGTTAATCCCGTACGATGTTCCCTTTGTTCTTCGGTATGTTACTTGCCCGAGATTCGATCGTCGGTATCTCTATACCTAGTTCAATCTCGTTACCGGCAAGTCTCTTTACTCATTCCGTAATACAAGATCCCGTGGCTAACACTTAGTCACATTCTTGCAAGGCTTATTGTGATGTTGTATTACCGAGTGGGCCCTGAGATACCTCTCCGTCATACGGAGTAACAAATCCCAGTCTCGATCCATGCCAGCTCAACAGACACCTTCGGAGATACCTGTAGAGCATCTTTATAGTCACCCAGTTACGTTGTGACGTTTGATACACACAAGGTATTCCTCCGGTGTCAGTGAGTTGCATGATCTCATGGTCATAGGAACAGATACTTGACATGCAGAAAACAATAGCAATAAACTGACACGATCATATGCTACGTTCATAGTTTGGGTCTTGTCCATCACATCATTCTCCTAATGATGTGATCCCGTTATCAAATGACATCTCATGTCTATGGCTAGGAAACCTGGACCATCTTTGATCAACAAGCTAGTCTACTAGAGGCATACTAGGGACACATTGTTGTCTATGTATCCACACATGTATCAGTGTTTCCAATCAATACAATTATAGCGTGGATAATAAACGATTATCATGAACAAGGAAATATAATAATAACTACTTTTATTATTGCCTCTAGGGCATATTTCCAACAGTCTCCCACTTGCACTAGAGTCAATAATCTAGCTCACATCACTATGTGATTTACATTGTAATGAATCTAACACCCATACAGTTCTGGTGTTGATCATGTTTAGCCCTTGGAAGAGGTTTAGTCATCGGATGGAATTGAAACATCGCTTTATGTGTCTGGTCCTCTTGTGAAACCTTGGTTCCTTGGCTAGAGCAATGGCACCAGTGTCGTCACAGAATAGAGTCATTGGGTTTAGTGCACTAGGCACTACTCCAAGATCTGTCATGAACTCGTTCATCCAGACACCTTCCTTTGCCGCCTCCGAGGCGGCGATGTACTCCGCTTCGCATGTAGAATCAGTTACCATGCTCTGCTTGGAACTGCACCAGCTTACCGCACCCCCATTAAGAATAAATACGTATCAGGTTTGAGACTTAGAGACATCCGGATCAGTGTCAAAGCTTGCATCGACGTAACCCTTTACGACAAGCTCTTGATCACCACCATAAACGAGAAACATGTCCTTAGTCCTTTTTAGGTACTTAAGGATATTCTTGACCGCCATCCAGTGTTCCATTCCTGGATCACTTTGAAACCTTCCGGCCATACTTATGGCAAGGCTGACATCGGGTCTTGTGCACAGCATTGCATACATGATAGAGCCTATGGCTGAAGCATAGGGGACGACACTCATCTTTTCTCTATCTTCTGCAGTCACTGGGCATTGAGTCTTACTCAACTTCACAGCTTGCAATACAGGCAAGAACCCCTTCTTGGACTGATCCATTTTGAACCTCTTCAAAACTTTGTCAAGGTATGTGCTCTGTGAAAGTCCTATTAAGCGTCTCGATCTATCTCTATAGATCTTGATGCCTAATATGAAAGCAGCTTCTCCTAGGTCCTTCATTGAAAAACTCTTGTTCAAATATTCCTTCACGCTTTCCAACATTTCTATATCGTTTGCAATCAGCAATATGTCATCCACATATAATATTAGAAACGCTATAGAGCTCCCACTCACTTTCTTGTAAATACAAGCTTCTCCGTAAACTTGTATAAACCCGAACGCTTTGATCACCTCATCAAAGCGAAGATTCCAACTCCGAGATGCTTGCACCAGTCCATAAATGGATCGCTGGAGTTTGCAAACTTTGTCAGCATTCTCTGGATCGACAAAACCTTCTGGTTGCATCATATACAACTCTTCCTTAAGGAAACCGTTAAGGAACGCTGTTTTGACATCCATCTGCCAAATTTCATAATCGAAAAAGGCAGCTATCGCTAACATGATTCTGACGGACTTAAGCATCGCTACGGGTGAGAAGGTCTCATCGTAGTCAACTCCTTGAACTTGTGAAAGACCCTTTGCCACAAGTCGAACTTTATAGACGGTGACATTACCGTCCGCGTCCGTCTGCCTCTTAAAGATCCATTTGTTCTGAATGGCCTTTCGCCCTTCAGGTAATACTTCCAAAGCCCATACTTTGTTTTCATACATGGATGCCATCTCGGATTTCATGGCCTCTAACCATTTCTCGGAATCCGGGCCCATCATCGCTTCTCCATAGCTCGTAGGTTCATCGTTGTCCAACAACATGACCTCTAAGACAGGGTTGCCGTACCACTCAGGAGCAGTACGCGTCCTTGTCGACCTACGAGGTTCGATAGCAATTTGATCTGAAGCTTCATGATCATCATTAACTTCCTCTTCAACTGATGTAGGCTCTATAGAAACATCTTTCTGCGCTGCGCTACTCTCTGGTTGAAGTAAAGGTTCAACAACCTCATCAAGTTCTATCTTCCTCCCACTCAATTCTTTTGAGAGAAACTCTTTCTCAAGAAATGTTCCATTTTTAGCGACAAACACTTTGCCTTCGGATCTGACATAGAAGGTATACCCAACTGTCTCTTTTGGGTATCCTATGAAGACGCATTTATCCGTTTTGGGTTCCAGCTTTTCAGGCTGAAGCTTTTTGACATCAGCATCACATCCCCAAACTTTAAGAAACGACAACTTTGGCTTCTTGCCAAACCATAGTTCATATGGCGTCGTCTCAACAGATTTCGATGGTGCCCTATTTAAAGTGAATGCAGCTGTCTCTAATGCATAACCCCAAAACGATAGTGGCAAATCGGCAAGAGACATCATGGATCACACCATATCCAATAAGGTTCGATTACGACGTTCGGACACACCATTACGCTGTGGTGTTCCAGGCGGTGTCAATTGTGAAACAATTCCACACTATCTTAAGTGACTGCCAAACTCATACCTCAGATATTCTCCTCCTCGATCAGATCGTAGGAATTTTATCTTCTTGTTACGATGATTCTCAACTTCACTCTGAAATTGCTTGAACTTATCAAATGTTTCAGACTTGTGTTTCATTAAGTAAATATACCCATATCTACTTAAATCATCAGTGAAGGTGAGAAAATAACGATATCCACCACGCGCCTCAATGCTCATCAGACCGCACACATCAGTATGTATGATTTCCAACAAGTCACTTGCCCGTTCCATTGTTCCAGAGAACGGGGTCTTAGTCATCTTGCCCATGAGGCATGGTTCACATGTGTCAACTGATTCAAAATCAAGTGACTCCAAAAGTCCATCAGCATGGAGCTTCTTCATGTGTTTTACACCAATATGACCTAAGCGGCAGAGCCACAAGAAAGTGGTGCTATCATTATCAACTCTACATCTTTTGGCATCAATGTTATGAACATGTGTATCATCACTATCGAGATTCAATAAGAATAAACCCCTCACATTGGGTGCATGACCATAAAAGATATTACTCATATAAATAGAACAACCATTATTCTTCGATTTAAATGAGTAACCGTCTCGCAATAAACAAGATCCAGATATAATGTTCATGCTTAACGCAGGCACTAAATAAGAATTATTCGGGTTCATCACTAATCCCGATTGTAATCGAAGAGCGAGTGTGCCGACGGCGATCACATCAACCTTGGAACCATTTCCCACGCGCATCGTCACTTCATCCTTTGCCAGCCTCCGTCTATTCCGCAGTTCCTGTTTTGAGTTGCAAATGTGAGCAACCGCACCGGTATCAAATACCCAGGCACTACAACGAGAGTTGGTAAGGTACACATCAATAACATGTATATCATATATACCTTGTTTGTTGTTGGCCGCCTTCTTGTCAGCAAAATACTTGGGGCAGTTCCGCTTCCAGTGACCAGTTCCCTTGCAATGAAAGCACTCAGTTTCTGGCTTGGGTCCAGCCTTGGGTTTCTTCACGGGAGGGGCAACTGCTTTGCCACTCTTCTTGGAGTTACCCTTCTTACCCTTGCCATTCTTCTTGAAACTAGTGGTTTTATTGACCATCAACACTTGATGCTCCTTCTGAATCTCAGACTCAGCGACTTTCAACATCGCAAACAGCTCGGCGACTGACTTGTTCATCCCGTGCATGTTATAGTTCAACACGAAGCTCTTGTAGCTAGGCGGCAATGATTGAAGAACTCTGTCAGTGATCGCCTCTGGCGGAAGGGGCATACCCAATTCAGCCAGACGGGTGGAATACCCAGACATGAGTATGTGTTCACTGACAGACCCGTTCTCCTCCATCTTGCAAGCATAGAACTTATCGGAGGTCTCATACCTCTCGATCCGGGCATTCTTCTGAAAGATAACCTTCAACTCTAGGAACATATCATATGCTCCATGACGTTCAAAACGTCTTTGAAGTCCCTGTTCTAAGCCATACAACATTGCACATTGAACCATTAAGTAATCATCAGAATGTGCCTGCCAGGCGTTCACAACGTCTGGAGACTCTACTGGAGCGGGTGGATCACCAAGTGTTGCATCAAGGACATAAGCCTTTTGGGAAGCCGTAAGGATAATCCTTAGATTACGGGCCCAGTCCACAAAAGTTACTTCCATCATCTTTCAACTTAGCTTTCTCTAGGAACGCATTAAAATTCAGGGGTGCTACTGCACGAGCCATTGATCTACAACATAAATATTGCAAAGACAACTTAGACTATTGTTCAAGATAATGAGTTTAGTTAATCATATTACTTAAAAACACCCACTCAAATTGACATCCCTCCGGTCATTCGAGTGTCACATGATCCAAATCCACCAACTCAAGTCCGATCATCACGGGAGATGAGGTGGTTTCAATGGTGAACATCTTCATGTTGATCATATCTACTATATGACTCATGTTCGACCTTTCGGTCTCTTGTGTTCCGAGGCCCTGTCTGTACATGCTAGGCTCGTCAAGTTTAACCCGAGTGTTCCGCACGTGCAACACTGGCTTGCACCCGTTGTATGTGAACGTAGAGTCTATCACACCCGATCATCACGTGGTGTCTCGAAACGACAAACTTTCGCAACGGTGCACACTCGGGGAGAACACAATTTTACCTTGAAATTTAAGTGAGGGATCACCTTATAATACTACCGTCGTCCTAAGCAAAATAAGATGCATAAAAGGATTAACATCACATGCAAATCATAAGTGACATGATATGGCCATGAACTTGTGCTTTTGATCTCCATCTCCAAAGCACCGGCATGATCTCCATCGTCACCGGCATGACACCATGATCTCCATCATCTTGATCTCCATCAACGTGTCGCCATGAGGTTGTCGTGCCAACTGTTACTTTCTACGACTATTGCTAACTCATAGCGATAAAGTAAAGCAAAATGGCGAAAATAAATTAAAGACAACCCTATGGCTCCTGCCGGTTGCCGTACTCATCGACATTCAAGTCATGATATTCTATACAATACATGATCATCTCATACATCACATATATCTCATCATATAATTGGCCATATCACATCACAATATACCCTGCAAAAACAAGTTAGACGTCCTCTAATTGTTGTTGCATGTTTTACGTGGCTGCTACGGTTATCTAGCAAGAACAATTCTTACCTACGCAAAAACCACAACGGTGATACACAAATTGCTATTCAACCTTCTCAAGGACCGCCTTTGTCGAATCCGATCCAACTAAAGTGGGAGAAACAGACACCCGCCAGCCATCTTTATGCAACAAAGTTACATGTCAGTTGATGGAACCGGTCTCTCGTAAGCGTACGAGTAATGTTGGTCAGGGCCGCTTCATCCCACAATACCGCTGAATCAAGAAAAGACCAAGGTAGGAAGCAATCTGAATATCAACGCCCACAAACTCCTTTGTGTTCTACTCGTGATCTCATCTACACATAGACCTAGCTCATGATGCCACTGTTGGGAAACGTTGCATGGGAAACAAAAAATTTCCTACGCACACGCAAGATCTATCCATGGTGATGAGCATCTACGAGAGGGAGAGTGGATCTACATACCCTTGTAGATCACTAAGCGGGAAGCGTTAAGAAACGCGGTTGATGTAGCCGAACGTCTTCGCGATCCAAATCGCTAGTCGTCCCGTGATCCAATCACGATCTAGTACCGAACGGACGGCACCTCCGCGTTCAGCACACGTATAGATCGATGACGATCTCCGCCTTCTTGATCCAGCAAGTGGGAGCGGAGAGGTAGATGAGTTCTCCGGCAGCGCGACGGCGCGGCGGCGGTGGTGGTGGAACTATTCCGGCAGGGCTTCGCCTAAGCACCGTCGGGATCTATTTGGTGGAGGAACTATGGAATAGAGAACTAGCACGTGGACTTGTATCTTTGGGGCCTCTATTCCTCTAGTATATATAGGAGGGAGGGGAGGAGGCAGCCTCCCTAGGGTTTCCCCTAGGGGTTCGGCCGAAGGAGGTGGAGGTGGAGCCTCCCACCAATCCTACTCCTAGTAGGATTCCTTCTTCCTACTTGGAAACCTTCTCCACTTGGGGTTTTTTCCTTTTCCACCTTTCCTAGCCGCACGGGCCTTGTGCGGCTAGTTTTTCCAGACCACTAAGGGCTGGTGCAACACCCCTCAGGCCCATGTGGCCTCCCAGCGTGGGTGGCCCCTCCCGATGGCCATCCGGCACTCCCGGTACACTACTGGAAATACCCGAAACTTTTCCGGTGACCAAAATGGGACTTCCTATATATCAATCTTTACCTCCGGACCATTCCGGAGCTCCTCGTGATGTCCGGGATCTCATCCGAGACTCCGAACAACCTTCGGTCACCACCATACATAACTCAATACTACCGAAACGTTACCGAACGTTAAGTGTGCAGACCCTGCGGGTTCGAGAACTATGTAGACATGACCGAGACACCTCTACGGTCAATAAACAATAGCGGGACCTGGATGCCCATATTGGTTCCTACATACTCTACTAAGATCTTTATCGGTTGAACCTCTATGTCAAGGATTCAGTTAATCCCGTACATTGTTCCCTTTGTTCTTCGGTATGTTACTTGCCCGAGATTCGATCGTCGGTATCTCTATACCTAGTTCAATCTCGTTACCCTCAATTCTCTTTACTCGTTCCGTAATACAAGATCCCGTGGCTAACACTTAGTCACATTGCTTGCAAGGCTTATTGTGATGTTGTATTACCGAGTGGGCCCTGAGATACCTCTCCGTCATACGGAGTAACAAATCCCAGTCTCGATCCATGCCAGCTCAATAGACACCTTCGGAGATACCTGTAGAGCATCTTTATAGTCACCCAGTTATGTTGTGACATTTGATACACACAAGGTATTCCTCCGGTGTCAGTGAGTTGCATGATCTCATGGTCATAGGAAGAGATACTTGACATGCAGAAAACAATAGCAATAAACTGACACGATCATATGCTACGTTCATAGTTTGGGTCTTGTCCATCACATCATTCTCCTAATGATGTGATCGTGTTATCAAATGACATCTCATGTCTATGGCTAGGAAACCTTGACCATCTTTGATCAACAAGCTAGTCTACTAGAGGCATACTAGGGACACATTGTTGTCTATGTATCCACACATGTATCAGTGTTTCCAATCAATACAATTATAGCATGGATAATAAACGATTATCATGAATAAGGAAATATAATAATAACTACTTTTATTATTGCCTCTAGGGCATATTTCTAACATGTGGGTCATCAACACACACCCCGCCAGGCTTCGCACCTCAACCCAGAGGACATGCACCACCGCCAAGAGGGACTACACCCACAACCATAGGGCCTGCACCACTAAATTGGTGGCCTGCACAGCTACACAGGGGTGCAGCACCACTGCCAAGGGGTCCTGCAGTGCCAAACTGGTGGCCAACAGCAACACCCAGGTTGACTGACTCGCCACTGCCATCAGGACTTGTGCAAGTCCTAGGTGCATCCGTACAACATCCTAGTTCTTCTATACCACAACAAAAGAGTGGATCTCTATTGTTGACTTCTTTTGCAACACCTCCTAGTGAAGATGCACAGCCATCGTTGTAATTTGTTGGTGCTGGAAAGCAGACAGGTGCTTCTACAGTTGAACAAGACCTTGGATATCCTACTACAGTAACTGACCCACCAATACCTAGAGACCAACCAAAATCAATGTAGCGACCCGATCCCAATGGATTGGAGTCTCTGTGCTTAAGTGTCATCCCTGGATCGGTATGCTAACACACACAGTACTCGAGGAATTATAACAGAGTTCAATCACACCCTTTATTACATCGAGGTCCTCAAAAGAGTATTTATTATATAAATATGGCTGAAGGACATCTAAATAAAATGACTATGGAAGCTTCATAGGTAAATGATTCCATCAACTCCACTTGCAAAACCGAGTGCAGAACAACGACCTATCGCACCTTAATCCTTGTCGGAAAACTCTGCAACATGAGACATTGCAACCGTGTAGGTCAGCACATTGGAATATGCTTGCAATGTCACACCATAGACTAGTGATGAAAAATAACTATCTCTATATGCAAATTTAGCTGGTGGAGGCTCTAAGTTTAATCTTGCATAATGCTAGTTTTTCCCTACAACAAAGGAATAAATTTTTATTTACTACCAAGTTTATGCCATTATTGAGAAGGTTCCTCCAACTCAATTCCCAAAATTTCCAAGTTATTAATAACCCAATTCATTAATTCAATAGAGGGATGAGATCAACCAGTAATTCACTTCGAGATACTCAAAGTTGTCCATAACCGGGGACACGACTAATCATGATTAGTTTATACACTCTGCAGAGGTTTGCGCACTTTTCCCCACAAGACTCGAGCACCTCCATGATCAGAAGATCGAGACATAGTCTTTCTGAATGTGTTCCCCTTAACCCTGGATAGGCCGGTACACCTACTTTCCCCTACATCTGCTAGCCTACACAGAAAGGCTCACACAAACTTACTCAACTATGGCGGAGCCCATAATGGCTTGTGGCTGCACACGGAAGTTTCTAGGCATGAAATATCATATGATGCCTTTGAGCCTGGGTGTCATTCTATAGGGTGATCACACGGGTCCTTTGGGATCCCCTAGGGCAAGCACTGGATTCTCAAGGTGCCCCAACCATTCCACCCAGAGTTGTGTTAATGTTGCCACCTTAAGGTTAACCCAAGATTATTATTTCCCTCTCATAAGTTACATGAATCACTCATACTATCCCCGTCCACGGGCATGGCTAAGCAATATATAAACTTAATGAATATTCCCGGGGTGATCAAAGGTTATAGGTTCCTATGATCATGATCTACATAGCAATACCATAATTTCCCAATCCCACTCATGCAAATTTGTAAGAGTGAAAGTAATGCATAGTAAAACTGGGTATAGGAAAGTATGATCAAAGTGTGAACTTGCCTTGCTGACGTTCGTTAAACTCTAAGGATTGATAGTACTCTGCCTCGCACTCCAGACAATCTAGCGTAAGCAAGCAATAACATACATAAGCATACAAGCAAAGATCCAAAAATAAAACGAGGAAAACACTTATGAAAACTCCGAAAAGAACCAATAAAAGCTTCTATGCAGAACGAAATTCTAACAGTAGAAAAACTTTATGATTATTGTTTTAACAGAAAGTACGCGTCACAAGCTTCAATTTGCAAAAAGAATCACCCCAAACGGAGTTACGAAACTCAATTTATGGGCTAATAAAGTTCGAATACTAATCTGTCCGAATTCAAATTTTAAAACTTTTAAAAATATTTTTCGTTTGGTTCTCTGGATAGATGGGATTTTATGAAACCGCAAGAAAAAGAATCAACCGAATCGGAGTTGTTGAACTAAAGATATAAAAAAACAAATTTAAGATCCAATCTAGAAACGGGATTTTTTTTTATAAAAACGTGAAATTTCGGGCAGATGACAAGTGGTGCGATGTGAGTGGCTGAAAGATGTTTGCTGCGATGCTAATAAGTGGACGGCCGATCCTTAACAACTTCGGGACATAACAGCTAACTAAAAGAAAACCGCTAGTCGGTTCGATCTAGACCGGAGGAAAACCGATCTAATCTCATAGCCCATAACGTTTCGATTTAAAGAAGAAAAAAAACAGGAGCGAACAGAGGACTAGCGAACTCTTACAAAGAAGAAACGGGAGGTAGCACGGAAGAAGACGGCGGTGGGGCGGCGGCTCCGGCGATCAACGGCATCGGTGGTGATTTCCGGTGGGTGGGGAAGATCAAGAGTGACCGATTTTTAGCGTTGGTGGAGGTTGCGGATGACGAAGGCGAGCGGGGCGTCGAGGTGAACTCCGTGAACTCCGGCAGCATTGCGAGCTCGAGGCGGTGGCTGTAGATGGAGAGGGGTTACAAGATCACGTCAAAACAAATCTAGGGATCAAGAGAAGTCGAACCATAGAAGAGGGAGGCTCGGGATGGCTCACCGGCGTCGGAATCCGGCGATGAACCGCAGCGTCTGCGACGAGATCCAAACGACGAGAGCTTCGAGTAGAGGTGGTTTCAGACGTTGGGGTTTGGGGAAATCGGTCGAGGAGAGTCGTAGGTATTTATAGGACATGAAACTTGGGCGAGGGGAAGGTTAGAGATAGAATCTCGAGTTCGTTTGAACTCGATTGACGAAACTATACGCGAACTGCACTCGTGTTTGTGAGGAAGAAGAAAAGGTAGGGTGGGACCCAGCTGTCTGTACGAGAGGAAAGAGAGACGAGCATGCGGCGCTGGACGTGCGCTCGTGCGCTGGTGGCCAGGCGCGGCTGGGAGGAGCGTGGCTGGGGCGCTCGCCCGTGGGATTTCCTTTTCGTTTTTTTGTTTTGATTGGCATGAGTTGACCGCTAGTGGTCAAAGAACACGTGCGTGCTCGCGAGGTGCAGCGCCGTGGCTGCTGGCTTGGCTCGGCCTCTTGGGCCGGCTGGCCGGCCACTAGCGCTGGTGGCCGCTAGCGCATTGACTTCTTCCTCGGTATGGTGGCTCTACTGAACCTTGCAGAACTTAATGACCTTTCTGTGAGTAACTCGGTTTGCAGTCTCGAGAATCTTGACGGGTTTCTCCTCATAAGTCAGATCACTATCCAACTGTATCGCCTCCAGGGGCACTATGTCTCTGAGAGGAATATCGGCCATCTCTGCATGGCATTTCTTCAACTGGGAAACGTGAAACACATCATGAACTCCCGACAAAGCTTCGGGTAATTCCAACCTGTATGCAACTTCACTCATGTGTTCCAAAACTCTGTATGGCCCCAGAAATCGTGGTGCTAACTTTCCTTTGACTCCAAACCTCTTAACTCCTCGAAGTGGCAACACACGAAGATAGGCTTTGTCTCCGACTTCATAGGTTACCTCCTTGCGTTTAGTATCGACATAACTCTTCTGCCTGGACTGGGCTATCTTGAGTCTGTCACGGATGAACTTGACCTCCTCTTCTGAATCTCTGATTAAATGTGGTCCGAACAATTTATGGTCTCCAACTCCATCCCACATCAATGGTGTTCTACACCTCCTTCTGTACAATGCTTCGAAAGGGGCCATTTTCAAACTGGTCTGGTAGCTGTTGTTATATGAGAACTCTGCGTACGGCAAATTATCATCTCAACTAGACCCATAGTCTAGCACACAAGATCTCAACATATCCTCAAGAATCTGATTGACTCTCTCTGTCTGCCGATCCGTTAGCGAATGAAAAGTTGTGCTGAACTCCAGCCTGGTACCCAAAGTTTCGTGTAACTGCTTCCAAAACTTTGAGGTAAATTGTGATCCTCTATCTGATACGATGGTCCTCGGAAATCCATGCAGACCTACGATCCTGGTCATATATATCTTTGCCAACTTAGCACTCGTATAGGTGGTTTTCACGGGGATGAAGTGAGCTACCTTGGTCAAGCGATCAACTACTACCCATATGGAATCATAACCTGAGCGAGTCCTCGGTAAACCTGTGATGAAGTCCATGCCAAGTTTATCCCACTTCCAATCGGGTATCAGTGATACGTCTCCAACGTATCTATAATTTTTGATTGTCCCATGCTATTATATTATCTATTTTGGATGTTTTATATGCATTAATATGCTATTTTATATTATTTTTGGGACTAACCTATTAACCTAGTGCCTAGTGCCAATTTCTGTTTTTTCCTTGTTTTTGAGTATTGCAGAAAAGGAATATCAAACGGAGTCCAAACGGAATAAAATTCTACGATGATTTTTCTTGGACCAGAAGGAACCCAGGAGACTTGGAGAGGAGGCCAGAAGACCTACGGGTGGGCCACAAGCCACCAGGGCGCGGCCCTGGGGGGGCGCCCCCTGGCTTGTGGGCCCCCCGTAGCTCCTCCAACCCTAACTCTTCGCCTATAAATTCAGAAATATTCCCCCAATACCAAAAAGAGCCACGATAATACTTTTCCGCCGCCTCAAGCCTCTGTTCCCGTGAGATCCCATCTTGGGGCCTTTTTCGGTAATCTGCCGGAGGGGGATTCGATCACGGAGGGCTTCTACATCAACACCATTGCCCTTCCGATGATGCGTGAGTAGTTCACCTCAGACCTTCGGGTCCATAGCTAGTAGCTAGATGGCTTCTTCTCTCTCTATGATCTTCAATACCATGTTCTCCATGATCTTCATGGAGATCTATCCGATGTAATACTCTTTTGCGGTTTGTTTGTCGAGATCTGATGAATTGTGGATTTATGATCAGATTATCTATGAATATTATTTGAGTCTTCTCTGAATTCTTATATGCATGATTTCATATCTTTGTAAGTCTCTTCGAGTTATTGGTTTGGTTTGGCCAACTAGATTGGTAATTCTTGCAATGGGAGAAGTGCTTAGTTTTGGGTTCAATCTTGCGGTGTCCTCACCCAGTGACAAAGTAGGGGTAGTGAGGCACGTATTTGTATTGTTGCCATCAAGGATTAAAAGATGGGGTTTTCATCATATTGCTTGAGTTTATCCCTCTACATCATGTCATCTTACTTAATGCGTTACTCTGTTCTTCATGAACTTAATACTCTAGATGCAGGCAGGAGTCGGTCGATGTGTGGAGTAATAGTAGTAGATGCAGAATCGTTTCGGTCTACTTGATACGGACGTGATGCCTATATGCATAATCATTGCCTTGGATATTGTCCTAACTATGCGCTTTTCTATCAATTGCTCGACAGTAATTTGTTCACCCACCGTATTATTTTCCTTCAAGAGAGAAGCCTCTAGTGAAACCTATGGCCCCCGGGTCTATTTTCCATATTATATTTTCAGATCTATAAACCAAAAAACACAAAAATACTTTGCTGCAATTTATTTACTTTTATTTTAATTCTCGTTTTAGTAATCTTTTATATCTATCTCTATCAGATCTCATCCTTGCAAGTGACCGTGAAGGGATTGACAACCTCTTTATAGCGTTTGGTGCAAGTGTTTGATTGTTTGTGTAGGTCCATAGATTGGGGACTTGCTTGTACCTCCTACTGGATTGATACCTTGGTTCTCAGCAACTGAGGGAAATACTTATCTACTTTGCTGCATCACCCTTTCCTCTTCAAGGGAAAACCAACGCAAGCTCAAGAAGTAGCAAGAAGGATTTCTGGCGCCATTGCCGGGGAGGATACATAGCAAGGCAAGACAAGAACTCTCCCGTCAACTTGCCAATTTCTGGAGTGGTTTCCAGAGAGATCTACATCAAGCCTACCAAGTACCCATCACAAACTCATCTCTTGCATTTACATTATTTGCCATTTGCCTCTCGTTTTCCTCTCCCCCACTTCTAAAATGATTTTTAGAAAAAACCAAAAAGATTTGCCTTTTTATTCGCCCTTCTTCCGTTCGTCTTTTCGTTTGCTTTTTGTTTGCTTGTGTGCTAGTTCGATCCGTTGCCACCATGTCTGAATCTGAGAAGGTTATCGTTGAAAATTTTGAGGGTATCGCTAGTACAAATCTTGAGGAAAAATTTGGATCTTGCTCTCTAGATCATGAAACTGAACCTCCCCCTAATTATAAAGCTAAAACTTTTCATGTGGGGGAGGGTAATATCATTGGGAAAAGTGTTATTCAAGAGTTCTTTGATTGTACGGGAACTATGCCTATTAATAAAAGATCTATTCTTCTCGATACAAATTGTTATTCAGATGCTATTGTCATGCTCATTGAAAAGTTAGAAAGAAAATTTGTGCACATCCACCCTGCTTTACAAAAGGTGTTTTATGAACTTCCCAATATTAATCATCCTAAAGCTAAAAAGATTGCCACTTTCATCCTTATGCGAGAATTTGATTTTATTGTACAAGAAGCTAGGGAAATTTTTGCTTTCTATAAAAAGGATATTGAACACCCACCTATTGAAGAAATCCTACACGATAAAGAAACCTTGCGTAGCTTTGAGTCTAGGGATTATCAATCTTACCGTGACAATCTTAGAAGAAGAGTTCCCTATTCCGAAATTACCCAAACTATTTACCTTGAAACCTATGATGAATTTGATTGGATCACTAGGGGCATTTATGTAGGATTCAATTATGATTGGTTAGAATAAAAAATCAGGGAACCCATTAAAAATGAGATACGCGTTTTATATGATGATGTTTATGGTGATGATCCAGATTATGAGTTTATGAATGTCAAAGTTACTAATCAAAGTCCTTTTCATGAACTAAGTTCTCCTATTAGAAAGGAAAGAAAAGAAATAAATGATTTTCTAAAAAGGGTTTTGGAAGATATGGTTGAGAATGGATCGCGTACCAAAGATGACAATACCTAGATCTATTGCGTTATGCCTAGCTAGGGGCGTTAAACAATATCGCTTGTTGGGAGGCAACCCAATTTTATTTTATGTTTTTTGTTTCTGTTATTGAGTGATTTCCACATTATTACCTCTGTAGTAATTGTGTTTTAGTGTTTTAATTAGTATTTGAGCCAAGTAAGACCTTTGGGATGGTCCACGGTGATTGTTGATTTGATCTTGCTGAAAAGCAGAAACTTTTGTGCTCAGTCCAGGAATTTTATAAATTCACCAGAGAATCGAATGAGTCTGAAATCTTTATACCAGATTTATATACAAATTTCCCAGATTGTCCTAATTTTTCAGAATTTTTGGAGTTACAGAAGTATTCGAAGTTTCCAGATTGCTACAGACTGTTCTGTTTTTGACAGATTCTGTTTTCTTCGTGTTGTTTGATTGTTTTGATGTATCTATGGGTTGTATCGGGGGGTATGAACCATGGAGAAGTTGGAATACAGTAGATATTACACAGATATAAATAAAGAATGATTTCACAATAGTACCTAAAGTGGCGATTTAATTTTCTTATACTAACGGATCTCATGAGTTTTCTGTTGAGTTTTGTGTTGTGAAGTTTTCAAGTTTTGGGTAAAGATTTGATGGACTATGGAATAAGGAGTGGCAAGAGCCTAAGCTTGGGGATGCCCAAGGCACCCCAAGGAATATTCAAGGATACCAAAGAGCCTAAGCTTGGGGATGCCCCGGAAGGCATCCCCTCTTTCGTCTTCAATCCATCGGTAAATTTACTTGAGGCTATATTTTTATTCACCACATGATATGTGTTTTGCTTGGAGCGTCTTGTATGATATGAGTCTTTGCTTTTTAGTTTTCCACAATCATCCTTGCTGCACACATATTTTGAGAGGGACACGCTTGAAACGTGAATTTATTAGAATACTCTATGTGCTTCACTTATATCTTTTGAGCTAGGCAATTTTGCTCTAGTGCTTCACTTATATCTTTTTAGAGCACGGTGGTGTTTTATTTTATAGAAATAATTGAACTCTCGTACCTCACTTATATTATTTTGAGAGTCCTTAAACAGCATGGTAATTGGTTTAGGTTATGAATTTAGTCCTAATATAATTGGCATCCAAGAGGGATATAATAAAAACTTTCATAAAAAGTGCATTGAATACTATGAGAAGTTTGATTCCTTGCATATAGTTTTGAGATATAAAGATGGTGATATTAGAGTCATGCTAGTGAGTAATTGTGGATTGGTAGAAATACTTGTGTTAAAAGTTTGTGATTCCTGTAGCATGCACGTATGGTGAACCGTTATGTAATGAAGTCGGAGCATGATTTGTTTATTGATTGTCATCCTTTGTGTGAAGGTCGGGAGCGCACGATGGTTAACTCCTACCAACCTCTCCCCTAGGAGCATGCGTCTAATACTTTGTTTCGATAACTAATAGACTTTTGCAATAAGTATGTGAGTTCTTTATGACTAATGTGAGCCCATGGATTATACGCACTCTCACCCTTCCACCTTTGCTAGCCTCTCTAGTACCGCACAATTATTCACCGGTGCATTAAACCCACCCTATACCCTTCCTCAAAACAGCCACCATACCTACCTATTATGGCATTTCCATAGCCATTCCGAGATATATTGCCATGCAACTTCCACCGTTCCATTTATCATGACACGCACCATCATTGTCATATTGCTTTGCATGATCGTAAGACAGCTAGCGTGATGTTTTCATTAATGTCATTTGTTATGCTAGATCGTTGCACATCCCGGTACACCACCGGAGGCATTCATATAGAGTCATATTTTGTTCTAAGTATCAAGTTGTAACTCTTGAGTTGTAAGTAAATAAAAGTGTGATGATCATCATTATTAGAGCATTCACTAGTACAAAACAGGCCATTAGTCCCGGTTGGGAAGGGCCTTTAGTCCCGGTTCCCCAGCCGGGACTAAAGTATAGAGACTAAAGGGTCTAAGGCTTTAGTCCCGGTTGGCTACGAACCGGGACTAAACCCTGGCCACGTGGGCGGCAGAGCGCGCCAGGGCATGGGGACCTTTGGTCCCGGTTGGTAGCACCAACCGGGACTAAAGCTTAAGGCTTCATTGTTTATTTTTTATTTTCATTTTGTGTTTTCCATTTATTTTTTTCCTCTAATTCAACATGATCACTTGCATCCATCCACTTTAATCAAATATATGTCATATAACTCATCATCATCTTACTCATCTAACAACTCATCATCATCATCTTAATCATACCAAGTTAAAATCTCATAAAACAAAAAAAGATAAAATGACATAGTCCTCCCTCATAGGACCTAGTACTCCCTCCTAGGTAAAATGACATAAAACAGAATAACACCTATGTCTCCATGATGAAGCAAAGAGATCCAACGGTCTCCAACTTGTGGCTTGCGATCCTTCTTTATTTGTCCCCATGCTTCAATTTGGAGCCGTCTTGGTGGTTTGCGCTCAGTCGAGTATGCAAAAGAGAACTCGGGCTGGCAGGGGCTTTTAATTATCATATTACCTTCGGGTTGCATCAACGGAGGCACAACTTCATTTGGCAGTTTCTGTTGAAGAACATAATAGTAGCCTAGTTAGCAATGTAATCAATACCATTTACGCAACAGTACTAGTGTACTTAATTAGCAACTCTTACCAAGATATTTCGGCGAATGTCATCCGCCCTCAACCTATGCACTAGTGTCCTGTACAATGTATAATTTGGGCCAGTTCCCAAATTATATGGGAAGATCTCCCTACCAACTAGGACACCAATAACAAAGTTGATAAGATCATCCTTCTCCTCCCAAGTTAGATGTGATCCATAAGTGTAGTGTGTCGTGTCGATTATGTTCTGTGTTTCACTCGAAGAAACGAAATAAGCTATAAATTATAAATTAACAAATTTAGTATGGATGAACACCAAATATTTTTAAATATAGAATGCAAATTACTTGACAAATATGCATGGTTGGCAAACTCACATGGAGGTAAAATAGGAAGCATATCGACATCCACCCAAATGTCGATGTTTCCTTCAATATGATATTCAGGACGAAGATCGAAGGTTATTTCTATATCCTCCTGAAATCCATATGCCTTGCAAAGAGCTTCCCAATTTGAGCACCCTAATTCTGTGTTATTAGGTGCATTCATTACTTTCACCAGAAATGTGTGACCATGTTTAGTCCTCAGGTTGGCTGTCCTCGTCTCGAAACTCTCGTGCTCTTCGAAACCGAGCCTCTCCAAGAAATACCGTCTTGCATGACAGGGGATGAACTAGTCGAATTGTATAAAACAGAAATTACGCGTTGAAGGAAAGAAACAGAAGTCATGCTTAATTATGAAAAAACAGTTGTCATCGTTGCGTACCGTAGAAATATCAAAGTCCTTGTAAAGCTTCATGGTGAAGAACCTGCCATCTCACAGCCCAGGCTGGTCGCAAAGACCCTTATCTTCACCGCAAAGTTCACACGCTTGGATCCTATCGTCGTCTGATGACGACGACATTTCCTGTGTTCATGATTCAAGAATTACGGCACGCTTGGATCCTAATGCGTGTGTGACTTTCGGTCCGTCGAGGCTTTCCTTAAATAACTCTCATATCTCATGGTGTGTTGGTGCGCACTCTCTCACACTGATATGGTGGGGTATATATGTTGGTGGACACTCTCTCACAGTAATAGTTCGACCATCGGTGATGGACGCCCCTCCTCTTCTCTTCTTGCGCATTATACCGACGAATATATCGCAAAGAAGAGAAGAAGACACTACTAGGAGAAACCTTATAGGTAGGACAATATCAGTAGCACTGGAATGTAACAGGCCCTGCTGCTAATTACCAGTAGCGCTGGATTTAGGCAGCGCTACAAGTAAAGACTTAGCAGTAGCGTTGGAAACATAAAGAGCGCTACTGCTAAGCGGGACCCGACGAGCCCACCGACACTATTGGTAGTAGCAGCGCTGTCCAGAATACAGCGCTACTACTAAAACTTTAGTAGTAGCGCTGTATTTGGTGGAACCGCTACTGCTAATGGGCCCCACTTAATAGTAGCGCTCTTTCTGGAAAGCGCTACTACTAAGTGTCATAGCAGTAACGCGTTCTGGAAAACAGCGCTACTGCTAAGCGTGGCTGGTGCCATCTTTTCACCCCCCCTCCCCCTCCTCCCCCTTTACCCTCTCTCCCCCTCCTTTCCCCTCTCCCCTCACCATTGTTGCCCTTCTTCTCTCTTCCTCCTACCTCTCTTCTCTCCCCATTAATGCCCCCCTCCACCATAACTCTCCTCCATAAATGGCCTTCTCATCTCTAGCTAGCTCCATAAATGCCCCCTACCTCATTTGTTTGGCTCTCCCTCCATTCCATTAGATATAGATCTAGCTAGCTCATCTCTCTCCCTCTCCATTAGTTACCTAGAGTCATCTCTCCTCCCCAACAACTTGATCTAGCTAGCTATTGACATGTCCCCAACAACTAGATCTAGCTAGATCTAGCTAGATATAGGTGAGTAAAAAGTTGTTCATTTCAAGAATGGGAATATGTGTGTGAATGGGAGTATGTGTGTTTGGGATATGGAGAGATTTGTGCGAGTGACATGCCCCCGAGTTGCTTATGTTTTGCCGAAATGTCGATTTATTTCCGTTTCGGTGAATTTCGAGCAAACTCGATATGTCCTATTTTTAGGCAAGGTCATGCCAAATTTTTATATGACTTTGATGCATGCATGCATTTTGTTTATAACCGTTTTGCTTGTTATACTGTGCATGCAGTCGGTCATGAAGGTGAGTGGATGGAAGGTGGAGCGATACATGCAATCCGCGGTGATGGACATGCATGCAAATAATCGGACTAGGATTAGATGTCCGTGTACAAGATGCAAAGAAGGAGTCCTTTTGGACCCTTTTGATCGTGGCAGGTTGAAGGCGCACCTGCTGATGAATGGTTTCATGGATGGCTATACTCGGTGGATAAGTGAAGATGATGATGATGAGGACGTCCACATGGCAGGGAATAACGACATGGGGCTAGACGAAGAGATGACCGATTGACACGAAGACGATGGTGTCGGACATGGCGGCGGGGAAGAGTTAAATGATGGCGGCGGAGAAGATTCCGAACATGGCGGCGGAGAAGATTCCGGACACGGTGAAGAAGAGTCCGGACATGGCGGAGAAGCAGAGGCGGCGGTCACGCCGCAGTCTTCGACGCTACTAAGTGCAGTCGTGCAGGACTCTCATGTTTGAGACCTCCTTCGCAAGAGTACGACTAGCGAGAGAGCTGCTTCTAGAGAGGAGGCCAAGCTGGCGCAACTTGAAGTAGACTCGAAGACTCCATTGTATGACGGTTGCGATCCCGAGGTGACCCGCTTGAGTTTCACGCTCGAACTTCTAAAGACGAAGGCCAAAAACAAATGGACAGACAAAAGCCTCGATGAGCATTTGAAGTATCTACATAATAAGGTTCTTCCCGCGGGGAACCTGTGTCCTACTAGTGTCGATGAGGCCAAGAAAATTGTTTGCCCTTTTGATTTGCCGCACATTAGGTACCACGCATGCATCAACGATTGCATCATTTATCGGGGGGAGCACGCGGAAAAAACCAGCTGTCCAGTGTGCAATGCTTCTCGATACAAGAAGGCAGGAAAGAAAGCTCCTCAGAAAGTTGTATGGTACTTTCCGATCACTCCCCGTCTGCAGCGGTATTTCGTAGATTCTAAGGAAGCAAAGCTCATGCGCTGGCACGCGGAGAGGAAGAAGCCCGACGATGGAGATGATCCGAAGCTGAGACACCTCGTAGATGGTAGCCAGTGGAGAGCATTCAACACCGTATATGGATTTGCTGCAGAAGATCCAAGGAACATCGTGCTTGGTGCGAGTACCGATGGCATGAATCCGTTTGGAAACCAAAACACCAACCACAGCACATGGCCCATCTTTGTATGGATGTACAACCTCCCCCCATGGAAGTGCATGAAGACAAAGTACATACACATGAGCATGCTGATTCAAGGGCCGAAACAACCGGGAAATAATATTAACCTATATATGGGGCTTCTGAAAGAGGAGCTAGACACGTTATGGAAAACACCGGCATGGACATGGGACGCCAGCAAAGGAGAGTATTTCTATATGAGAGCCGCGCTGATGACGACGGTGCACGACTATCTCGGTTACGGGTACACCTCAGGCCAGGTGTGCCACGGATACTGCAGATGCACGAGGTGCATGGATGATACAACGTCTCAGCAGCTTACGTCAATGAAAGATGGCGGGTCCGGGAAAATCGCGTACATGGGGCATCGTAGATGGCTCGAGAAGGATGACCCGTGGACAAAGCGTGGAGATCTATTCAATGGGTTGGCTGAGCATCGAGGACCTCCACATAAGAGGAGCGGCGCCGAAATCAACGAGCTATTGAAAAACTAGGAATAGTGCCCCGCGCCGGGAACGATGAAAAAGGCGTCGGAGCCGCTACTGAAGGTGTGGAAAACGAGGTCTGTTTTCTGGGACTTGGAGTACTGGCCCAATCACGACACGCCTCATTGCCTTGATCAAATGCATATCACGAAGAATGTCCTCGAGAGCTTGCTTGGCACACTGATGAACTTGCCGGAGAAGACCAAGGACGGGCCGAAGGCAAGGAAAGACTTGGAAGATTTGAAGATCAGGAAAGATCTCCACCGTAAAAAGTCGATGGAGGAGACGGATACGGAGACAGAGGAGGGGGAAAGGGGCATAAAAGTCAACAAGAAGGAGGAGAATTATTGCCCCCCTTCTTGCTTCACCTTAAGTGCGAAGGAGATTGATCAATTCATCAAGTGCCTTATGGGAATCAAAGTCAGTTCCGGTTACTGTGGGAAGATAAGCAGATTTCTAGACCCCAAGAAGAAAAGGTTCAGCGGGATGAAGTCTCATGACTATCACGTGATGATGACGCAGATACTCCCGGTTGCCATTAGAGGGATAATGGACAAGCACGTCCGTGACACGCTTACTGGTCTCTGCAACTTCTTCGACGTTATCTCTCGAAAGTCCATAAGTGTGAAGCAGCTCCGAAGGCTACAAGAAGAGATCGTTGTCATACTATGTGAGCTTGAGATGTACTTCCCGCCCGCGTTCTTTGACGTCATGGTGCATCTGTGTGTCCACATCGTGGACGACATCATCGACCTCGGGCCGACATTCCTTCACAGCATGATGCCGTTCGAGAGGATGAATGGGGTCATCAAAGGATTCGTTCGTAACATGTCCCGTCCCGATAGGAGCATCGTCCAGGGGTATCTGACGCATGAGTGCATCTCCTTTTGCGAGAATTATATAGGCGTCGGAGACCCTGTTGTTGGTTTGCCCGTCAAGAAGCACGATGGGAGGCTCGGAGGAGAAGGTCACAACAATGGCCGGAGGGAATTGCACGTGGACTACTCGGATCGACGGAACGACTTTGACAGGGCTAACTTAGTAGTGCTACAACACCTAGATGTGGTAGATGATTATGTGGCACGGCATAAAGAAACCATCGCAAATAAATACCGTGATAAGGGGATGCTCAAGACGGACGACGAAGTTACTGTAGAGCACAACGCCACTTTATTGCGTTGGTTCAAAGTGCAAGTTCTTGAAAATCCCCCGGAAGAGGGCAGTTCGGACGGATTGCTCATACACGCCTTAGCACATGGCCCCGTGCCCAAACTCGCGACCTATCAGTCATACGATATCAACGGGTACACGTTCTACACGGAGGCCAAAGACATGAACAGTGATTACCAGAACTCCGGGGTGACGATTGAATGCGTGACCGACGCCAACGGCACAACTGAAAGATTCTACGGAAGGGTCGAAGAGATCTGGGAGCTTGACTATACTGGATTGCACGATGCGACGATGTTCCGTGTCAGATGGGCTAAGGACGTCGTAAGAGAAAACAAGTATTTCACTACCATGTCTATACCCGCTGACGCGAAGAGCGCAACCGTGAACGTTAACGTCATCGCCAAAACTGAGCCATGGGTACACGCTAAGCACATGACACAATGCTTCTTCATAACCGACACGACCAATCCCAGCCGTGTTGTCGTGAGGAGAGGCAAAAGGAGCATCGTCGGAATGGATGGAGTCGCCAACGAGGAAGACTATGACCAATACGACAACCCGATGAGGGAAGATGACGATGACGATGAAGCATACGTGAAAAGAAGAATCAATACTACATTACATAAGAAAGATCGTACTCCATGGTTCCGGAAAAGTCACAAGGAGGGGCTCAATTATTCGGCAACGAACAAGAAAGGGAAGAAGCTCAATGTGAAACATCGTCGACGCAGCTGAGAAACCATCATTTATATATATGTATCTATTTTGTGTACGCACTTAAGTAACCGTTATCGGTCAACTGATATATATGTTACCACCACATGCATGGTTCCGGTGATATTCGCGCAGTGTGGGAGGGAGACACCGTCGTAAGCAGAAAGGAAGAAAGCAATACAAAAGAAATACAAAAGGGAGAAAGCAATACAAAAGAACAAAAACAAAAGGGAGAAAGTAATACAAAAGAAAAAGTAAAGTAAACAGAAAAGAAAAGGGAAATAATAAAAACTAATACATATCAGTAGCGCTGGATTATGAACCAGCGCTATAGCTCATATAGTTATAGCACTGGATCCTAACCCAGCGCTACTACTATGTGTATTTTAGAATTAAAAAACTGAAAATTAAAATAGTTAGCAGTAGCGCTGGATTATGAACCAGCGCTATAGCTAATTTAGCTATAGCGCTGGTCCTAACCCAGCGCTACTACTATTTTTGAGTTAACCGCCGCGCGTGCTCAAATTTTGCCAACTCCCATTCCCCCCCCCCCACTCTCCCACCTCTCCCCCTCCTCTCTGTCGCGCGCCGCCGTCGCCCCTGCCCGCCGCTCCGACCTCCTCCTCGTCCGCGCGGACGCCCGAGCCCTCCCATTCCTCCCCCACTCTCCCACCTCTCCCCCTCCTCTCTGTCGCGCGCCGCCGTCACCCCTGCCCGCCGTCGTCGCCCCTGCCCGCTCCGGCCTCCTCGTCCACGCCGCTTTAGGTACCCCCTCCCCCCCACCTCCCCCTCTCTCTAGTCAATTAGGAAAAAAAATCTAGGGTTCATATCTAGGGTTAAAAACAGGATTGTTGCTACTTAGTAATAGAATGTTGGTTGCTTTGTATATGTTTGAGTGTTGGTTGAATGTTTATAAAAAACAGTAGCAAATTGTAGGTATAAAAAATAGTAGGTATAAAAAACTACCTAGGCTTTGGTTGAATGTTGGTTGCTTTGTATATGTGCTCATGTTGGTTGCAAATTGATGTTATATATGTGCTCCTGTTGGTTGCAAAATGTTTGTTGCAAATTGATGTTGGTTGCAAATTGATGTTGGTTGCAAAATGTTTGTTGCAAAATGTTGCAAATTGATGTTGGTTGCAAAATGTTTGCAATGTTGGTTGAATGTCGAAGAATATCCGAGTGGCCTATGTTTTGCCAGAATGTTGATTCATTTCCGTTCCGGCAAATTTCAGGTGCTCCATATGTCCACTTTTTAGCAAAGGTCATGCCGAAAATTTCCATGATTTTCGTCATGACTTGTGCTACAAACTAGGACATATGGAGTGCCCGGGATTTGCCGGAAGGGGAATGAATCAACATTCCGACCAAATATAGGCCCCTTTTTTCTCTTCATTATATCTTTTATTTACAATTGTTGAATAGGAAACATGTCTAGCCACGCCTCAGCCGGGGGTTCAGCTCGCCTCGAAGAAGACCCCATCGAGGCAGCAAATCACTCTTTCGATTACCTGGACGAACACCAGATGGGGGTGCATGGTGGCGGCAGTGGCACCAACCCCGACGCTGACACCGACACCGGTACTGGCACCGGCACGGACACCACCCCCGAGACCGGCAACGATGTTGTCGTAGCCGGTAAAGCACCGAAGCAGAAGAGGTCACGAAGACCAAACGAGCTCGGCATCGGACAAATTGTGGTCATGGAGATGCTCCCCAAGAAATTAGAGCCAACAGCGCCGGATGAAGCGCGCTCGTGCTGGGGCAATCAACTAGGATGCATCCTCAGGGAAACCGCCAACATCAACGACGAGAAGTTGAAGAAGATACCACATATGGAGCACATGCTCCTAAAGAAGTTGCACAATAGGTTCCTGTTCCCCGGCCGCACAGAAAGCAAAGAACCGTGGGACGACGATGCCATGACAAAGATAAACAACAAGGCGATGGTGACGTTCACCAACGACTTGTCCGCCTGGAAAGTTCGGGTGAAAAAAGCGATTGATAAGAATGAACCATGGTCCAAGATTCATGCTGACAATCCGTCACTTACGGAAGAGGACTTTGAAAGATTCAAGGAGACTTGCGCTAAAGATGAAACCAAGAAAAAGTCAGAGAAAATGAAGGCGCTCCAGGCCAAGAACACGCCTCCCCACCGCCTCGGAAGCCGTGGTTACGAGGGGAAGAGGCACGTATGGGCCAAGAAGGACGCCGAACGTGAAAATCACGGAATCCCAGACCCCTTGGCGGAGTTCACCGACCCGCTGGAGCGTGACTGGATCAGGGCCCGGTACAAGTGGGACCGCGTCAAGAAGACCTTTTACACGGACCCGAACACGAGGGAGTTCATGAGACTTCTGGTAATTGTTATATTACCACATTATCATATTAGCTTCCAATCAATTCGACTACAAGTTTTGTCACATTATTAGTAAACCATCGACGTTCCTTTTGCAGAAAGAGCAGCACCAAAAGGCAGCCGAAAGCGACGAGTCGTCACAGTCATCGGCGAGGCCCAAGTGGGACACCCATTTCAACCGGGCCCTGAACATACTGAAAAAGGTCCCGGAGGACACACCGCCGTCCTATGGACGTGTGCACGGCGTCGGAGATGGCGCCTCGTGGAAGACGTGCTACCACGAGGAGCTAGAGGAAAGAAGGAAGAGAAAGTTGCTTACTCAACAAACCATTGACCAGAAGGTCGCGCTTGCGATCAATAAGTCCAAAGCTGAGACCAAAGCAGAGTTGGAACAGATAGTCGATGCAAGGGTCAGTGCAGCGGTAGCTGGCGTCACGGCTGACTTCACATCTTCCATTTCCAGCTTGCTTCCGACATTTTTTGAATGGACGAAGAAAAATCCAGATAAAGGGCCAGCGGACTTTCCCCTTCCCAGCTACGTCGGGAGCAATTCGGTGAACATCGCACCACCAGCACCTGCTCACGCCACCGCACATGCTCCCGCTCCTATTCATAGCAGCCCGTCCTCCGTCTCTGGACTACTCGGCGGGCCTTCGTCTATGGCTGAGCTCGACGCCCTCATGGTAATTACGCGTCATACCCTTTTCACCAGCATGTCTATATAGTCTTCCGTTTCAATTGCCTTTCGGATGTTTGACGTCACAGACATGTCTTCGTAGGCCAACGATACCCCGTGCACCCTACTGTACGACATCAAGGGCCAGAAGGTGGCCGTGGGAAAGGCAACGATCGTGAAACCGAAGGACCGCATGTTCCACAACCGAGAGATGCCCGATGGCGTCTTCAAGGTTAACGTGGCCACTGTCTTAGCGGGCTTCGAGGATTTGCCTCCTCCGGTACCAAACGATGACGAGGAGACCCCTCAATGGATTGGCGCATGCAAGAGCTGGTTCTTGCCTTGGCCGAAGACTCTTCTTCGTGTCGAGGCGCCCAGTATCACACCAACGACAACTTCTCAAGAAGGTATGAACACCACCCCAACTACCAAATTACCTGCACCTGTCGTGGCGGGTGATAGCGGATGACGCGAGGGAGAGCCTCCATTAGTGCCAGATGACGTCGCCCCCGTTGTCGAAGAAGCAAATGCTGATGATGACATGGAGGAGGAGGATGATGACCCAGACAAGTATTTCAATACCGCCTATGATGATGGAGGATTGATGGCTCATGACGACGAAGACTCAGGCTATGAGCATGTAGATGATGACTTGATGCTGCCTGATTTGCCGGAGCCGGAACGTCCTAATAAGGCGGAATGCAAAAAGTCTCTCTTCAAGCGATCCTCGCAGGAGACGCCTCCAGATGCCGCCTCTACCCAGCAACAACCCGAGGGTCGTCCACTGATTAGCCCGACGACACTGGGGGTGACAGTTAGGGAAGGTATGGTGGGCTCACTACCGCCACCCGCCAAGAAGCAAAGGAGGAGACCGAGCAAGAAAGGCCCTAAAGGCGCCAGAGCTGCTTCAAGCAGCCAGCAGCCTCTGAAGCTCCGGGAGGTAGACAGAATACCTGTTGTAGGTGCGGAGCGTTTCCATGTCGCCGGCCACCCGATCCTACCTCAGAAAGCGCTAGAGGACATACTGAACAATGATTTAAGAAGACTTCATGATGATGTGCTGGCCAGAGAGAAAAGCCTTCTCATCTCGGGAAAACCAGGATACCCGCTTTACGCGGCTCAGGTGCCGGGTGGGAAGTTGTACTTCGAGGGATGGCCCGCGGATAAGTTCATCCTGCGATTTGACTACATCTACGACATGTTCCACATGACCAAGCTAGATTTCCAGTTCATCCGCATGTATGCGCTGTATCTCAACTACATCATTAGGATCGAGAAAATAAAATATATCTACGTCGCGGACCCGTACCATATGCACGAGAGCTTCTTGGATGTCTGCAAAGAGCACCGTGACTATGCGAGCAAGTACATCGGCTGCTGTCAGTGCATTAGGAACCAGGGTACCTATTACCCTGACTTGTGCGCGGGCGACCGCGGCAGGATTCCTGGGGCCGGCAAGACCTTGCCGGGTGCGTGCCAGTCCCCGGCAAGCCTCCTTGCTTCTAAGCTTGGAGGAAGGATCGAGCCCTCCCCGGCAAGGCCCCCTTGCCGGGGGTCGGAAGAGCCAGTTACGAGCACCTCCCGGCAAGACTTCCGCCCGCCAAGCTGTCATCCAGCCCGCACGACTGGATAACCACGTCGTCTGGGGGCACTGACAAGGGCATGCTTTTGGGTGCGGATTGTCAGGTCGCATGGCAGAGAAGATAAGCACGCAGCAACTTTATTGCCACCCGTCTCATGTCGTGGCAGCAGAATGGAAGGAAGCTAGGGACACCTCAACGGAGCATTAAATGTTCTTGTCCTAAACCGTCAGTGTTAGGTACGATAGCACTGTAGCTACTTTTACACCTCATGTATGCACTGTACGCCACTGTTGGTGACCCCTTCGAACGTATAAAAGGAGGCCCAAGGCGTAGCTACAGAAGGAAGGGATCTTCTCTAGCCTGTTCTGCATGTGTAGCAGCTGAGTACTGTAGCGCTCCTAGAACTTGAGCTAGAACACACTTAATACAACCAAGCAGGAGTAGGGTTTTACGCATCTTTGCGGCCCGAACCTGGGTAAAATTCCCGCGTGTTGATCATCAGTTCTGCTCTCTATACAAACCCTTCCCCTTGCCGAATCGTAAAGGGATCCTCGCGATCCCATAGGTGTCGTTTCTCCGACATCTTTGGCGCGCCAGGTAGGGGGATAGAGGTTGTGCGGACCTGATGTGGTGATTAGAACGCCAGTTCCTCTGAGGCATGGATGGCGAGCTCGGGGGCTGGCAGCGCCCTAGAGAATAATCTTCTTGAGAGCCGCCGGCCGTCACCACGAGCGCAGCCTCGTCATGCGAGATGAACGGCAGAAAAGATAAGTTTCGAAGATTTGTGGCAGTCATGCTTCTTTTGCTATCTTCACTCGCTCCTTAAACCAACACGCGAAGGAGCCTTCCAGAGCCAGTAGCGCCCCGAGTTGTCTCGAGTTCGCTCGATAACGTGGGCGGCCGCACAAGCATTGGGAAGGTTAACCTTTCCGGGAGGCGGCGTCCCCGGCCAGCTGCTAAGGACACGTTCCTTGAGCGCTGCCGACTGGGGCGTGCGCACCGGAAAGTCATCCGGCAAGCGTGAGTTGTCTTGATTGATTTTTTCGTCCTTGTACATCAATATGCACGCGGAGGAACTTTGCCGTGGTTAGATCGCGCCCTAGTTTCGCCTCGAGTCCACTCGGCAAACTTGGCGGCTGTGTCTTGGCCCGGCAAGGCGCCTTGCCGGCGGCGGCATTTCCAGCAGGCTGCTAAGGACCTGCTCCTCAAAGCGCTCACGGCAAATGCACGCGCCGGCAAGGTTTCCGGATGGCGTAGGATGTAAGATGTGTACGAGGACGGGCTTAATCAAGAGGAGAGCGAACATTTATCTTAGCATAAAGAAACATGTATTGCGTGCATAAAGATTGGTTTGACTAAGACGAATTACTTCTTTTGTGTGTGCCATTGCAGCAACATATATGCGCAAAAGTACTTCACTTCCGGGAAGCCGAGGGCGCCATGCTGGAGGTCGACGAGGCAGCAGTGAGGCATCCGCAGTAGGTGGCAGGGACGGCAAGGATGGTGCATGAATCGAGCATAGTACCCGCGATATCCTTTACGGGGAAGCCCGGGGGCTGGCTCTTCATCGCACGGCGCGGCGCTCCTTTTTGAGCCCGTGACCCCTGCCGTCATCTTGCTCTGTCTACCACACTGCCGGCAAGCCCAAGGCCCGGCAAGGCCTCTGGCGCCTACTTCGGCAAGCACACCCTTCAGAGTGCTGCGCCCCCGTAGAGGGCGTGCCAGAGAGCTCTCCGGCAAGTCGCAGCCTCCAGGCGGGAGGAGCAGCTGAGAACAAGCCTGCGCATCACCGGCAAGCCCAAGGCCCGGCAAGACCTCTAGCGCACACTCCGACAAGCGCACCTCTTCGGAGTGCTGCGCTCCCGTTGAGGGCGTGTCAGAGCTCTACTGGCAAGATGCTTGTCGGCGGACAGCGGGAAATACAAACACAAGCAAGAGCCAAGGAGTTTTTAAAGATTGATACCCGACGCATTGCTTCTTGAACGTTCACGGAGTTACATCGGGTACAATCTGAACACAAAAGGAGATCTACCACTATGACGTGGCGACTGATCCGGAAACAAGGTCTCGCGGATGGAACGCCAGGACCTAACTACGGCGCCAGACGTGCCTAGTCGGAGTCCTCGTGCTTCATGCCGAAGACGCTGTCCTTGTCGTCGCTGTCGCTGGAGGAATCGGAGTCGCTGTTGCTCGAGCTTTCAGCGCAGCACTCCAGGCGGATGCCAGTTTCTCCGAAGAACTTCACGGAGAGGGTGGCGGGACCGTCGAACTTGAAGTGAAGCAGCTGCCCAGGGGTGAGGCCCCGGGAACGGGCGAACGACTTCCATCCCCTTGTCAGGAACATGGCGCTTCCGGGGAGAGGTCGACCGCCACCCACCAAGGACCGTTGCTGCAGCCGTCTGCTCGGAGCCATAGGCCGCGAGGCCGGCTGCTCTCCATGGCCCTTGCGAAGGGATCAGGGAGGCGCAGCCAACTTCGGAGCCGGCGAGGGAGGACCACGACGAACTCCTGCACCTCCTCCCCCGCGTGGATCCCCACATGGGGCTGAGGGAGGGGCGCACTGCTGCGACCACCGCGCCCCGTCGGAGTCGTCCTCGCGCGGCCTCGGGAAACCGTCCTGCCGCGGGAGCTTGAGCCCGCCGCCGTCACCACCACACGCGCCGGAGTCCGGGGGCTACTCTGCGCAGCGCTATGCGAACCCCGGGCATGGCCACGTCCCCTCACCATCTTAAGGCGGCGTGTCGAGGGAAGTGGCGAAAGACAGAAAGGGGAAGCGCTGAGCAGCAGGAGAAGGTGGAGGATTGCGGATGAGCGGCGTTCTTCTTCTTCCCTCACCTCCCTTTTATAGGGCTGGGTGCTAAGGGAAGAGGGAGGCCAACTCTTTGTAATCCTGGACAGTACGCGTCACCCAAGGCGCTTATAAGTCAGGGGTGGGAGCAAAGGCGTTAATGGTGAAGGCGAACGAGCGCCGCACTATTCGTCGCTTCCCCTCCCGAGGAAGAAGGTGGACCGCCTCGCTCCACTACTCCCAAGACCTGCAGTTACTATGCAACGAGGGTTCATTACAAAAAATGCGGCCGCGTGTGCCCGCGCACTGTTTTGGGCCTAGCCCAACAAGCGCCGCGCGCGCATGTGTGGCCCAGGCCTGGGGGCTCCTGTCAGTGCATTAGGAACCAGGGTACCTATTACCCTGACTTGTGCGCGGGCGACCGCGGCAGGATTCCTGGGGCCGGCAAGACCTTGCCGGGTGCGTGCCAGTCCCCGGCAAGCCTCCTTGCTTCTAAGCTTGGAGGAAGGATCGAGCCCTCCCCGGCAAGGCCCCCTTGCCGGGGGTCGGAAGAGCCAGTTACGAGCGCCTCCCGGCAAGACTTCCGCCCGCCAAGCTGTCATCCAGCCCGCACGACTGGATAACCACGTCGTCTAGGGGCGCTGACAAGGGCAGGCTTTTGGGTGCGGATTGTCAGGTCGCGTGGCAGAGAAGATAAGCACGCATCAATTTATTGCCACCCGTCTCATGGCGTGGCAGCAGAATGGAAGGAAGCTAGGGACACCTCAACGAAGCATTAAATGTTCTTGTCCTAAACCGTCAGTGTTAGGTACGATAGCACTGTAGCTACTTTTACACCTCATGTATGCACTGTACGCCACTGTTGGTGACCCCTTCGAACGTATAAAAGGAGGCCCAAGGCGTAGCTACAGAAGGAAGGGATCTTCTCTAGCCTGTTCTGCATGTGTAGCAGCTGAGTACTGTAGCGCTCCTAGAACTTGAGCTAGAACACACTTAATACAACCAAGCAGGAGTAGGGTTTTACGCATCTTTGCGGCCCGAACCTGGGTAAAATTCCCGCGTGTTGATCATCAGTTCTGCTCTCTGTACAAACCCTTCCCCTTGCCGAATCGTAAAGGGATCCTCGCGATCCCATAGGTGTCGTTTCTCCGACAGCGGCTTCATGGTCGCTAATAAGGACAAGGAAGCGATTCTCCTGCCTTATCATCCCACGTAAGTCATCCGCGCATATCCTTTCGTAAGTGTTAATCATTCCTTTGCAAGCATGGAGGCTAATTTGAGGTGTACTTAATTTGCGCAGCGGGGGGGGGGGGTGTCCCCATCGTTCTGTACCCAGAATACTCCCATGCTATATACTTGGACTCATCGAAGAACATCAAGAAAAAGGATTACAAGCACATAAAGAGTGTTCTCGATAGTGCCCTGTTAACCTTCAGCATGTCTGGTGGAAATATCAAGGTGAAAAAGTTCAGGAGGAACGGGCTGGTTTTCAGCCATAAGACCGACTTCTGCTGCATCCAGCAACCGCACATCAGTAAGGCTGATGGATTCTACCTCATGCATCACCTGCTCGAGTTCAGAAGGGATAATCAACGCCTTCGCATGTCAGCTACTACCAACGATGCCGAGATTGTCAACTGGGCCACAAGCATAGGAAAGACACCGGATCATCGAATGTGAACTTGCCCAAGTGATCATGAAGCAGGTTCTCGAACCAACAGGGATGTTCTACCATGGGCCAATCACTCGGGATGATGTCCGAGCACTGCTAATCGCTCAGCGTCTGGACCTGAAGCCTTTCAAGAAGCTCGGGTGCTTCCTCCCTGACTATGAAGATTGGACCGAGGACTGATTGTCGTTGACAATATATGTGTCACTAGCGTCCAGACGAAACTATGTGATGTAATTAAACCGTGGTCCTGAACTAGCGTAGATCGCTCTAGTTAATTAGTTTGGGTATGAGGAACTTCGTCATTTATCTTTACTATAGGTTGCTTGTATTTTGCTAATTATGCCTCTTTGTGTTCTTAAGTACATTATGTTGCATATTATCGTTCACGATGCAGGTACATAGATCAGAGATGGGGAAGGGCTGCTACGTCGTGTTCGTTGGGAAGGTTCTAGGAGTATACGACCACTGGCCAGACGCTCAGGCCCAGGTGGACAAGTACCCGGGTGCTAGCCACAGAGGGTTCGACAGCAGAGCCGAAGAGGAAAGTAGTTACTTGAGGTGGACGCTCCGGCAAGAGCGGGGGCGGAACCGCCGGTGCCTTAAGTACTACATAGTCGCGGTCTTGCTCATGCTGATCGCTCTTCTCTTCTACATCATGGTTTCGATAGAGATGATGAAACTTGTGTGTATGCCATGACCATGTAGTTGCACTTATTCGAGACATGACATGACTTGTGTATCGCTATTTTCAAGATGTGATGATATTTGTGTTGAATGATGATGATGATGGTATGACGAGACTACTGTATGTGTATGATATGATGATAATAGTGTATGTTTATTGTGATCTGATGAAACTACTGTATAGAGCCTGTATAAATACAGCACGAATAAGTAGAGGGGGTATGAATCTGTGAAAGCAGGAATACTAGCAGCAGCGCTGGAAGGCATCTAGCAGCAGCGCTGGATTAGCAGCAGCGCTTGCCTCTCCACAGCGCTACAGCTAAGTTGTATCAGTAGCGCTGGTCAGTGCAGCGCTACTGCTAACCAGACTTAGCAGTAGCGCTGCACCAACCAGCGCTACTGCTACAACTTAGCTGTAGCGCGTTAGCAGTAGCGCTGGACCCAGCGCTACTGCTATAGGTTTTTCAAGCGCTACTAGTAGGGTTTCTCCTAGTAGTGAGAGGAGGCGCCCCCCACGACAACAGTCAGGATTCCTCCATCAAGAACACACATGAAAGTCACACAAGGAGCAACGACAGACCGAAAGTCACACACGCATTATACCGATAAAATATCACTAATACATTTATAATGAACTCGAATATAATATCACTAATACATCATCTCGAATAATCCAGTTAATGCATCATCAAATATTAACTAATACATCTCGAATATTATCATATAAGATCACTAATACAGATCGAATACTATCGAATAATCTAAGTCACTAGCGGTTCCTGAGTCGCGGGTGGTGGACACCCAAAGATAAGGAACCATCACGGGATCATAACTCGGGTGAGATCCCTGAAGAATCTGCCAGGTATTGTTGAACCTGGCGTCCAACGCCGCCATGTAGCGACGAACGTGCTCGTCCTCCTCCCTGACACGGCGACGTACCACCTCCGCGGGGGCCCGCTCCCTCTGCACCGAAAGTGGCCCACGTGACCGCCACCAAAGAAGCTCCGGGTCGACGATGAGACCAGGATTCCTCACCAAGCTCTGAGCCCAGGAAGGTAGCACCTCCCAGTGCCAGCCCGGCGGAGCCCAGTCCCGGACATTGTGCCTCTCAAGGATGTCGACGCCGACTCGACGACGACGAGGATGCGGGCCAGGCATCGTCGACGTCGAGACAAATTCCTATGAGAACATTTTCTTATCGTTTAATCACTAATTTTTTCAAACCCCAAGAATTTTTCAAAACCCAAGAATTTTTCTCTAATCTAACATACACATACTAATTTTTCCTACGACTCCTAATTAACTAAAACATAAAACAACTAAAACATAAAAAGCATCATAAACAAAATAATCTAACAATATCAATCTACTTATCCATCTACTACAATTTTCTTAACACATTGTTTAATGAAAAAATGTTGCATACCAACCACAAAATTTTCATAACACTAAAAAGATGTCCTAACAATTAGAAAATATTTGCACGTTTTTAAACAATATGTGTGTGTGTGTGTGTGTGTGTGTTTGCGGCACCGGCGGGGCTCCTACGTCGGAGATGGACGGGGCGGCGGGGCTCCTATGCCAGAGATGGATGGGGCGGCGGCTCTCGGGCATCTCCGGTGGTGGCTCTAGGTGGGGGATGGGCTCGGGGAGGGGCGGCCATGCATGGCGGCAATGGCGGACGGGGAGGGGCGACCATGCATGGCGGCAATGGCGGACGGGGAGGGGGGCTTCAGGAGGATAGGGAGGAGAGTGGCTCACAGTGGTCTCGGCGGCGAGGTCGAGGCGACAGCGGGCTCGACGGCGAGGTCGAGGCGACGGCGAGGTCGAGGGAGAAGAGGGGCCGGAGCGAGCGGGTCGGGGACGGCGATCTCCGGCGGGAGGTTGAAGACGGGCAGTCTGGCAGCGCGACGGCGAGGTCGAGGGAGAAGAGGCGCGCGGGGAGCTCCGGCAGCCTGGCGGCGTCGGGGCAGGGGCGGCGTCGGGGGGCAGAATGGGAGAGGTTGGGGAAGAAACGGCAAAGTCCTGCATATATAGAGGGACTCTTTAGTCCCGGGTCGAGGCTCCAACCGGGACTACAGACCTTTAGTCCCGGTTGGTATCACCAACCGGGACAAAAGGTCCTCCCGAGATTCCGCGCGGGAAGGTCGTTTCGGCGGCCCAAATTACGCGCGGGAAGGGACCTTTAGTCCCGATTGGTAGCACCACCCGGGACTACAACTGTATTTTTTCTTTTTTGTTTTGTTTTGTTTTTCTAATTTCTGTTTTTATATTTGGAATAACTGTTAGAATATTTATAGTTTTTTAATGAATCTTTTTGCTTTAGGTCAAAACAATTACAAACTTTCTGTTAGTGCCAATAGTTTTCAAATTGAAATAGTTTAAATTTGAATTCATTTGAAATTTGTGTGAAACAGTAATTTGTGAATAACATTAGTTTAAAAATAGATTTTTGAGTGATTGTTTTTCCTGTTGTTTAATATTAGTATTTTTTATCATTATGTTAAAGTTGGGAATTTTTAGGATAATTTAAATAGGTGTTTTAATCAAAATCAGATTCTGTTTAACTCTTTTAGTTTTATACCTTCATTTGTTTTAATCAAAATCACGCAACTGAACTCTGAAAAGGTTGAAACTTGGCATGGTATCATCATTTCACCCACATAGCATGTGCTAAAAAGTTGAGAGCGTTACGGCAAAAACTGGATGCACTTCGTGTACAAAATGGACAATCTCCTTCGAAGTATCGGGGTTTCGGACGAAAACTCGTCTGTTACAAAAGGATTTCAATTTTTTTAAACTTATTTCAACTCCAGACTTTTTGTGCATTCAATATGAACCATTAGAAGCCACATACTAAAATTTCAACCCTATCTAACTTCATTTGCTATTTTTCATGCATTTAATGATTTGTTTTGAGCTAAATGACCCTGAAATTAAAAAGCACCCAACTGACCTCTGAAAATGTTGAAACTTGGCATGGTATCATCATTTCACCCACATAGCATGTGCTAAAAAGTTGAGAGCATTACGGCAAAAAATGGATGGACTTCGTGTACAAAATGGACAATCTCCTTCGAAGTATCGGGGTTTCGGACGAAAACTCGTCTGTTACAAAAGGATTTCAATTTTTTTAAACTTATTTCAACTCCATACTTTTTGTGCATTCAATATGAACCATTAGAAGCCACATACTAAAATTTCAACCCTATCTAACTTCATTTGCTATTTTTCATGCATTTAATGATTTGTTTTGAGCTAAATGACCCTGAAATTAAAAAGCACCACAACTGAACTCTGAAAAGGTTGAAACTTGGCATGGTATCATCATTTCACCCACATAGCATGTGCTAAAAAGTTGAGAGCATTACGGCAAAAACTAGATGCACTTCGTGTACAAAATGGACAATCTCCTTCGAAGTATCGGGGTTTCGGACGAAAACTCGTCTGTTACAAAAAGATTTCAATTTTTTGAACTTATTTCAACTCCAGACTTTTTGTGCTTTCAATATGAACCATTAGAAGCCACATACTAAAATTTCAACCCTATCTAACTTCATTTGCTATTTTTCATGCATTTAATGATTTGTTTTGAGCTAAATGACCCTGAAATTAAAAAGCACCACAAATGAACTCTGAAATGGTTGAAACTTGGCATGGTATCATCATTTCACCCACATAGCATGTGCTAAAAAATTGAGAGGGTTACAAAAAAACTGGATGCACTTCGTGTACAAAATGGACAATCTCCTTCGAAGTATCGTGGTTTCGGATGAAAACTCGTCTGTTACAAAAGGATTTCAATTTTTTTTAACTTATTTCAACTCCAGACTTTTTGTGCGTTCAATATGAACCATTAGAAGCCACATACTAACATTTCTACCCTATCTAACTTCATTTGCTATTTTTCATGCATTTAATGATTTGTTTTGAGCTAAATGACCCTGATATTAAAAAGCACCACAAATGAACTCTGAAAAGGTTGAAACTTGGCATGGTTCCATCATTTCACCCACATAGCAAGTGGTAAAAAATTGAGAGGGTTACAACAAAAACTGGATGCACTTCGTGTACAAACTGAACCATCCCGGCTACTCACTAGAGAAGAAAAGTGATGACGGTGCAGCCAATCACATCCCAGAGTGGGATCTTGGGGTATAAAACTTTTTCTTCGCGTGTGTACCTTGATTATTGCGCCGTAACCATGGACAATCTTCATCATTTAACATGATGCTTGGGTCAGTCTTCACTGCGAAGGGAGGAATTTCATCAAACTTTTCATAATCTCTTGACATGTCTGTCTTGTCCTCCACTCCCACGATGTTTCTTTTCCCAGAAATAACTATGTGGCACTTTGGCTCATCGTATGATGTATCTGCTTTCTTATCTTTCCTTTTTTCGGTTTGGTAGACATGTCCTTCACATAGAAAACTTGCGCCACATCATTGGCTAGAACGAATGGTTCGTCCGTGTGCCCAAGATTGTTGAGATCCACTGTTGTCATTCCGTACTGCGGGTCTACCATTACCCCTCCTCCAGTCAGATTGGCCCATTTGCACCGGAACAAAGGGACCTTCAAATCACCTCCATAGTCAAGTTCCCATATCTCCTCTATGTAACCATAATATGTGTCCTTTTCCTTGGTGTTTGCCGCATCGTCAAAGTGAACACCACTGTTTTGGTTGGTGCTCTTTTTATCTTGGGCGATCGTGTAAAATGTATTTCCATTTATCTCGTACCCTTGGAAAGTCAATATAGTCGAAGATGGTCTCTTGGCCAACAAGTACAAGTCATCTTCAACATTGTCGTCATTCATGAGATGTGTTCGCAACCAACCGCCGAAAGCCTCAATGTGTGTACGTTGAATCCAGGGGTCAGACTTCTCCGGGTTCTTCGAGCGTATAATATCCATGTGTTCCTCGATATATGGGGTGACCAAGGTAGAATTCTGTAGAACTGTGTAGTGTGCTTGCGCCCAAGAATGCCCGTCCATACATATTATTGATTTTGGTCCAAGCGTGCCTTTTCCACGCAGTCTCCCCTCATGCCGCGATTGAGGAACATCAATCGACTTAATGTCAGGAATAAAGTCAACACAAAACTCAATAACCTCCTCTGTTTCATGGCCCTTGGAAATGCTTCCTTCTGGCCTAGCACGGTTACGAACATATTTCTTTAAGACTCCCATGAACCTCTCAAAGGGGAACATATTGTGTAGAAATACAGGACCCAGAATGGCAATCTCTTCGACTAGGTGAACAAGGACGTGCGTCATAATATTAAAGAAGGATGGTGGGAACACCAACTCGAAACTGACAAGACATTGGACCAAATCATTCTGTAAGCTTGGTAGGATTTCCGGATCGATTACCTTCTAAGAAATGGCATTGAGGAATGAACATAGCTTCACAATGGCTAATCGAACATTTTTTGGTAGAAGCCCCCTCAACGCAACCGGAAGCAATTACGTCATGATCACGTGGCAGTCATGAGACTTTAGGTTCTGAAATTTTTTCTCCGCCATATTTATTATTCCCTTTATATTCGACGAGAAGCCAGATGGGACCTTCGTACTGAGCAGGCATTCAAAGAAGATTTCCTTCTCTGCTTTGGTAAGAGCGTAGCTGGCAGGACCTTCATACTGCTCATGCATGCCGTCGTTTTCGTGCACACGTTGCTGGTCCTCCCGTGCCTCCGGTGTATCTTTTGTCTTCCCATACATGCCCAGGAATCCTAGCAGGTTCACGCAAAGATTCTTCGTCACGTGCATCACATCGATTGCAGAGCGTACCTCTAGGACTTTCCAATATTCTAGCTCCCAAAATATAGATTTCTTCTTCCACATGGGTGCGCGTCCCTCAGCGTCAGTCGGAACAGATTGTCCGCCAGGACCCTTTCCAAATATTACTTCTAAATCCTTGACCATATCAAGTATGTCATCACCGGTACGGAGGACGGGCTTCTTTCGGTGATCTGCCTCACCTTTGAAATGCTTGCCTTTCTTTCTTAAGGCATGCTTGGCCGGAAGAAATCGACGATGTCCCAGGTACACATTCTTCTTGCATATGTCCAAATATATACTTTGGGTATCATCTAAACAGTGCGTGCATGCATGGTATCCCTTGTTTGTCTGTCCTGAAAGGTTACTAAGAGCAGGCCAATCATTGATGGTTACAAAGAGCAACGCTCGCAGGTCAAATTCCTGATGTTTGTGCTCATCCCACACACGTACACCTTTTTTATTCCACAGCTGTAAAAGTTCATCAACTAATGGCCTTAGGTACACATCAATGTCATTGCCGGGTTGCTTAGGGCCTTGGATGAGCACTGGCATCATAATGAACTTCCGCTTCATGCACAACCAAGGAGGAAGGTTATAGATACATAGAGTCACAGGCCATGTGCTATGCTTGCTGCTCTGCTTCCCGAATGGATTAATGCCATCTGCACTTAGACCAAACCATACGTTCCTTGGGTCATCTGCAAAGTCCGGCCACTCTCTCTCGATTTTTCTCCACTGCGACCCATCAGCGGGTACTCTCAACTTCCCGTCTTTCTTACGGTCTTCTTTGTGCCATCGCAACGACTTGGCATGCTCTTTGTTTTGGAACAAACGTTTCAACCGTGGTATTATAGGAGCATACCACATCACCTTGGCAGGAATCCTCTTCCCGGGGCGCTTGCCCTGAACATCATCAACAGGGTCATCGCGACCGATCTTATATCGCAATGCATTGCATACCGGGCATGCATCCAAATTCTCGTACTCACCGTGGTAGAGGATGCAGTCATTAGGGCATGCATGTATCTTCTGCACCTCCAATCCTAGAGGGCAGACAACCTTCTTTGCTTCGTATGTACTGTCGGGCAATTCGTTGTCCTTTGGAAGCTTATTCTTCATTATTTTCAGCAACTTTTCAAATGCCTTGTCAGCTACACCATTCTCTGCCTTCCATTGCAGCAATTCGAGTGTGGTACCGAGCTTTGTGTTGTCATCTTCGCAATTTGGGTACAACGCTTTTTCGTGATCCTCTAACATGCGTTGCAACTTCAACTTCTCCTTTTCATTTTCGCAGTTTCTCTTTGCATCAGCAATGGCCCGACCAAGATCATCAGCGGGCTCATCTGATGCGTTAGCTTCTTCTTCTTCATTCTCTTCCCCCATTGTACTACCATCATATTCAGGACACCCAGGATAGTTGTCGTCATCCTCTTCTTCTTCATTCTCTTCCATTAGAACCCCTCTTTCTCCGTGCTTGGTCCAACAATTATAGCCGGACATGAAACCGGACGTAAACAGGTGGACATGAATCTGTTTTGAGCTAGAGTAAGTCTTATCATTCTTACACACACCACATGGACAACACATAAAACCATCCCGCTTGTTTGCCTCAGCCGCACGCAAAAAACTCTGCACGCCATTAATGAACTGGGGAGAGCGTCGGTCAACGTACATCCATTGCCGGTTCATCTTCATTACACAACACCAAGAAGACCAAATTAATACAAGTTCATACATAAAGTTCATACACACTTATTCTCATAAAACAACATAAAACTATCTAGCTAAAACATTTTAAATGCAACAACAAATGCGATCAAAATCGCAACTAAGGTAAAAATTGATCCAACAGCATAATGATACCAAGCCTCTTTATTAATGGCATATTTTCTAATCTTTCTAATCTTCAAGCGCATTGTATCCATCTTGATGTTGTGATCATCGACGACATCGGCAACATACAACTCCAATTTCATCTTCTCTTCTTCAACTCTTTTCAATTTTTCTTTCAAATCCTCGTTTTCTTTTTCAACTAAATTTAACTTCTCGACAATAGGGTCGGTTGGCATTTCCGGTTCAACTACCTCCTAGATAAAAATATCTATGTCAACTTGATGGGCATAATTGTCATTAACATGAAATGCAACAAATAGTTATAAAAGAGAATATACCACATCTGAATCGTAAACCGAACGAGGGCCGATGGGCACGGATATCATAACCATGGCACCATATATAACAACAATCATACAAGTAAGAAAACTATGCAAGTAACTATCTAAATCATACAAATACGATTTTATTTATAAAAATGATAAGAACACAAGAAGAGGCTCACCAAGGTGGTGCCGGCGACGGGACGGTGCGGTCGATCGACGGTGGTTAGGACGGGGACGGGAAGGCACACTAAGTAAACCACACCTACACATATGCAAACTAAGGAGTTAATTTGAGCTCAAATTGCATATAAATCAAAAAAACTACCACATAATTACACCTAAACTAAAACCCACAAATCACTATACTTATAAAGCATAGCACGAGCTGATCTAGCAATAAGAGATGAAAGGACAAAGTTGCTAACCTTTGTGGACACTTGGATGGATTGGGGTGCCTCAAATCTTGACAAATCTTGGCAAAAATGGAGGGAGGAGCTCGAGCTAGGGGAAGAACAGAGAGGGGAATTCGAATGGAGAAAACAGAGAAATGGAGTCGGGCTAGACGAAGGGTTTATATAGGGAGAGCTTTAGTCCCGGTTGGTTATACAAACCGGGACTAAAGGTCGATCTATAGTCCCGGTTTGTATCACAAACCGGGACTAAAAGGGCTCGTGGGGGCCCCAAGCTGACACCAGCCTGCCACCACTCCTTTAGTCCCGGTTTGTACAAACCGGGACTATATGTCCCAAATGAACCGGGACTAATGGGGCCCGTACCCCCTGACAGCTCCTAGCCGTTGGAACCGGGACTAATGGACACATTAGTCCCGGTCCAAAGCAAAACCGGGACTAAAGGTTGAAACGGAAGGCCTGTTTTCTACTAGTGATTGTCCCATGTGAGGAAAGGATGATGGAAGCTATGATTCCCTCACAAGTTGGGATGAGTCTCCGGACTTTACAAATAATAAAAGAGGCCAATGAAGCCCAAATAAAAAAGAGAGGCCAAAGATGCCCACCAAGAAAAAAATAAAATAAAAAATAAAAAAAAGAGAGAGAAAAGAGAGAAGGGACAATGCTACTATCTTCTTTCCACACTTGTGCTTCAAAGTAGCACCATGATCTTCATGATAGAGAGTCTCCTATTTTGTCACTTTCATATACTAGTGGGAATTTTTCATTATATAACTTGGCTTGTATATTCCAATGATGGGCTTCCTCAAATTGCCCTAGGTCTTCGTGAGCAAGCGAGTTGGATGCACACCCACTTAGTTTCTTTTTGAGCTTTCATACACTTATAGCTCTAGTGCATCCGTTGCATGGCAATCTCTACTCACTCACATTGATATCTATTGATGGGCATCTCCATAGCCCATTGATACGCCTAGTTGATGTGAGACTATCTTCTCCTTTTCCTCACAACCTCCACCATATTCCATTCCACCTATAGTGCTATATCCATGGCTCACGCTCATGTATTGCGTGAAAGTTGAAAAGGTTTGAGAACATAAAAGGTGTGAAACAATTGCTTGACTTGTCATCGGGGTTGTGCATGATTTAAATACTTTGTGTGGGGAAGATGGAACATAGCCAGACCATATGATTTTGTAGGGATAACTTTCTTTGGCCATGTTATTTTGAAAAAGACACGATTGCTTTGTTAGTATGCTTGAAGTATTATTGCCTTTATGTCAATATTAAACTTTTGTTTTGAATCTTACATGGATAAATATGTTAGGTAGCATTCCACATCAAAAATTCTGTTTTTATCATTTACCTACTCGAGGACGAGAAGGAATTAAGCTTGGGGATGCTTGATACGTCTCCAACGTATCTATAATTTGTGATTGTTCCATGCTATTATATTATCTATTTTGGATGTTTTATATGCATTAATATGCTATTTTATATATGGGAGAGGTGCTTAGTTTTGGGTTCAATCTTGCGGTGCCCTCACCCAGTGACAAAGTAGGGGTAGCGAGGCACGTATTTGTATTGTTGCCATCAAGGATAAAAAGATGGGGTTTTCATCATATTGCTTGAGTTTATCCCTCTACATCATGTCATCTTACTTAATGCATTACTCTGTTCTTCATGAACTTAATACTCTAGATGCAGGCAGGAGTCGGTCGATGTGTGGAGTAATAGTAGTAGATGCAAAATCGTTTCGGTCTACTTGATATGGACGTGATGCCTATATGCATAATCATTGCCTTGGATATCTTCATAACTATGCGCTTTTCTATCAATTGCTCGACAGTAATTTGTTCACCCACCGTATTATTTTCCTTCAAGAGAGAAGCCTCTAGTGAAACCTATGGCCCCTGGGTCTATTTTCCATATTATATTTTCAGATCTATAAACCAAAAAACACAAAAATACTTTGATGCAAATTATTTACTTTTATTTTAATTCTCGTTTTAGTAATCTTTTATATCTATCTCTATCAGATCTCATCCTTGCAAGTGACCGTGAAGGGATTGACAACCTCTTTATAGCGTTGGGTGCAAGTGTTTGATTGTTTGTGTAGGTGCATAGATTGGGGACTTGCTTGTACCTCCTACTGGATTGATACCTTGGTTCTCAACAACTGAGGGAAATACTTATCTACTTTGCTGCATCACCCTTTCCTCTTCAAGGGAAAACCAACGCAGGCTCAAGAAGTAGCAATCAGCAATGGCTGAAGTAATCCAGCTGGTTTCTGATGCTCTGCCTTGACTCTCTGACATATGTCACATACCACTACATACTCTGCAATGTCCTTATTCATACCTGTCCACCAGAAACTTTTCTTCAAGTCCAAATACATCTTGGTGTTTCCTGGGTGTATCGAGTAAGGCGAATCGTGAGCCTCCTGAAGAATTAACTTCCTGATCTCTGGGTCATTGGGCACGTATATACGCTGCTCAAACCATAAGGTTATGTGTTCATCCTCACGAAATCCTGCTGCCTTTCCTTGGTCCATTATTTCCTTTATCTCTGCAATGCCTTTGTCCAACTTCTGGGATTCTCATATCCTTCCCAACAGAGTGGACTGAATCTCCATTGCGGCAATGAAGCCTCGTGGAACTATCTCCAATCGAGATCTCTGAGATCGTCGGCTAACACCTAAGGCAATCCTCCTGCTGTGAGAGTATTGACATAACTCTTACGGCTCAAAGCATCGACCACTATGTTGACCTTCCTTGGGTGATAATGCAATCTCATGTAGTAATCCTTTATGAGCTCCAACCATCTCTTTTTCCTGAGGTTCAACTCCTTCTACGTGAAAATGTATTTCAAACTCTTGTGATCCGTGTAAACATCACAACTATTTCTGATAAGAAAATGTCTCCGGGTCTTGAGTGCGTGTACTACGGCTGCCAACTCCAAATCATGCGTGGCATAGTTTAACTCATGAGATCAAAGCTGATGTGAGGTATATGATACAACTCTTCCTACTTGCATCAGAAAGCCTCCAAGTCCCTGACGTGAAGCGTCACAATATACCTGAAAATCCTTGCGTATATTCGGAAGAATTAGCACTGGGGCTGTAACCAAACGTCTCTTCAACTCCTGAAAACTGGCGTGACAATCCTCGGTCCAATTAAACTTGGTGTTTTCTTCAATAACTTCGTCATGGGCTTCGCGATCTTGGAGAAATTCTCAATAAACCTCCGGTAATATCCTGAGAGTCCAACGAAACTGTCCTAATAGCCCATAATGTTTCAATCTAAAGAAAAAAAAACAGGCGCTAACACAGGAGTAGCGAACTCTTACAGAGAAGAAACGGGAGGTGGTAGGGAAGAAGACGGCGGTGAGGCGGCAGCTCCGGCGATCAACGGCATCGATAGTGATGTCCGGTGGGTGGGGAAGATCAAGAGTGACCAATTTTTAGCATTGGTGGAGGTTGGGGATGACGGAGGTGAGCGGGGCGTTGAGGTGAACTCCGTGAACTCTGGCAGCGTTGCAAGCTCGAGGCGGTGGCTGTAGATGGAGAGGGTCGCAAGATCATGTCAAAACAAATCTAGGGATCGAGAGAAGTCGAACCATAGAAGAGGGAGGCTCGGGATGGCTCACCGGCGTCAGAATCCGGCGATGAACCGCAGCGTCTGCGGCGAGATCCAAATGACGAGAGCTTCAAGTAGAGGTGGTTTCGGGCATTGGGTTTGGGGGAATCGGTCGAGGAGAGTCGTAGGTATTTATAGGACATGAAACTTGGGCGAGGGGAAGGCTAGAGATAGAATCCCGAGTTCGTTTGAACTCGGTTAACGAAACTGTACGCGAACTAGACTTGTGTTCGTGAGGAACAAGAAAAGGTAGGGTGGGACCAAGCTGTCTGTACGAGAGGAAAGAGAGACGAGCATGCGGTGCTGGACGTGCGCTGGTGGCCATGCGCGGCTGGGAGGAGCGTCGCTGGGGCGCTCGACCATGGGATTTCCTTTTCGTTTTTTTTGTTTTGGCTGGCATGAGTTGACCGCTAGTGGTCAAGGCACACGTGCGTGCCTGGGAGGTGCAGCGCCGTGGCTGCTGGCTTGGCTCGGCCTCTTGGGCCGGCTGGCCGGCCACTAGCGCTGGTGGCCACTAGCGCATTGACTTTAAAAAAAACAGCGATGCAAAAAGTTTTATAAATCATATCAAAACAATATCTAAAAATTTGAAATTTGGCATGTAAATACTAGGGACTATAAATGTCCTCGTGCACATTTTTATTTCCGAAAATTATATACATGAATATTTATAAAATTGGCAGAGGCATTTTAACACATAAAAACAATTCGAAAGGACTTTTTAAAATACCAAAATACGTCCAAAATATTTTTTCCACTATTTTTCCTTTGGAGGGAGTCATTTTACCCTTTCTAATAAATATTCTTTTTCAGCGGAAAAATAATTTGGATAAAAAAACAAACAATTCAATAGAGAAAATTTCAAATGCATGACAATGATGATGATAATGCATAACTAATACATAACATGCCAAAATGAAATTTGGGATGTTACAATAAACAACCAAAGGAAGGGCAAAGACTAAGAGGCTCCAATCAGCACTTGATTTACACCCGAAAAAGAAGAACAAATGCAGTTACTGTAGTTCTGTTGACCACAATTCTGCATTCTGCCCAACAAGATTGGTGTAAAAATGACAACCCGCAGAGCAAAGAAGGTGGAGATGATGGTTGGAAGGTGGAGATGATGGTTGCCAATAAATAAACGGGATGTGTCTCGCACACCACCAAAAGATGACTTTTGTAATGCTTCTCCTTGTTAGGCCTCATTTGTGTTCCGTGATTTCCAATACAGGAAACTTCCTATGGAGAAGTTTGTTGAATTTTATTTTTCAGACATTTGTGTTTTGTTTTGGAGATAATACCTTGTCTTGAGGTCGGACTCTATTGTGTTGTATTGGAAATTCTAGCAAGTTGCAATAATGGTTCAGGCAACTACAAGTGTCTGATAACTGATTGTGAAAACACACAAAAATTAAACAACACCCACATGAAAAAAAAACGTAGGCAAGAATTTGATTTGCAAACAACTTTCTGGTTGACAAAAATTGCATGCAAATAATGGCTAGTGTTGTTGCAAGTATATTCACAAATGCAAGCAACTTCGGGTTTTTTTAAACCTTGTACTAGATTAATGATAAAAACTCCCTTATGGCAGTTTTAGGATGTCTTTCCAAGGGGCCTTATTGTATTCGGTGTTGAACGAGTTGCTTGTCAATTGCTTCCTGATGTTCGGGATGTCATTGGGTGTGATTCTTGGAATAGTCCTTGCCACCCAACCAGTCATTAAAGTAAGAGCATAAACCTCACACTCGAACCTGTGCAGCAAAAGAAAATCCAACAAAAAACATGTTAGTTGACTAGTTTTTTTGTATGTAGTACAACTTGAATGGAAAAAAATAAATAAACAAAAATGGTCAGACCAAGCTGCAAATCGCCAAAACTACGGTTTTGGGCGGTGTGGTTACTTACTCATTGTTTTGCTGTGGTACATCAATGTTGAAAAGTTTAAAATCATCCATGACAATGTGAGACTTGGGGTAGTGTGTCTCCCAGAGAGATCGAACACTTGCGACCATACGCCTTGCGCATTTGTCCAAGGTCTTGTTTTCAAGTGTACTCCACGAATGAAGCACCTCAGACCTTCAGTACCGTAAATTCACGTTGAAAACCCAGTAATGGTTTCCTATAACTGGCTTGCTTTCATCAATGTTCTCTATGACAGGGAACGTAATCTGTAGGAGGAAGCAACAAAAAAAAGCTTGTTAAATAACTAAAGATGTAATGTGAATGTGGGAAACTTATACAACTATACTCAGGTAGATTCATAAAAAAATGTAAGCATGTTTGTGTCTTTTGATCTAAAACAAATTAGTGTTGTTACGCTAAGGCAACTAGAAAACATCTGTGTGGACAAAAACTCTATTTACATGTGAAAAACGTGCAAAAAACAACAACTCCATCCACCCCACACAACCCCTAAATGAGTGTAAGCAACTTGTGGTGCTATACCAGGCAAAGTTCGTGCATGCATTACAATCAATTTATAATGAAAAAGGGGGTTAAGCAACTTGTGTTGTTGCTCTACGGCAGGATTGTACAAGTATGTAAGTAACCTGAAAAACACATATGTGTGAGGGGTGATGTGTGTCAATGTTATAGGCAACTTATGTTATCCACTAATGCAAGTACTAACATGAGTGTAAGCAACTTCCTGCATGTTCTCTGAAAATGAACTCACTTTTTGCATGCCATTGTTGCTAGAAAAAAGAAAAGAAAAAAAACAGTGAGCAACAATTTGACTGACCATGTCTTTACGGTCCAGCCGGTTGGATTTGTTGAATCCTGCCACAAGCTCTTTGGAATCTAATGTCATTTGCTGCAACCTTGACTAGCAAACAAGAAAAGGGAAATATAGTTAACAAAGACAAGAAAGGGAAGACTTGAAAAATGCAGACATGGCTACCATTTTCTTACCGAGAATCTTAGGGGCATCACCACCTTCTTTGAATCTGGCGGTAAGTTCATCATGATGGACTGTATACCAATTTCAATTACATGGGACAATAGGAATCCTTACTTTTTCATTGAGTTAGCAAGCTCCCTCATAGTGACATAGTATCCACGGTAGTCAATTACCTTTGGGCTGCAGTAAAAACAAAAGAACTAATGAAATTGCCTGATGTTAACATGTTGCTCATGATGTAGAGCAAGTAGGTTAGGATCAAACTCATTGCTATCATACTGTTTCTATTGAAATTGCCCGATGCTAGTGTATGATATGCCTACATAACACTACAGATGTTGCCCGAAACAAGAAAAATGGCTTTGACATCATTTTACCTGGTGTCAACATCTGGTGAAGCTTCTTCATTTAATCTCCCATGCAAAATAACCGATGCATACAACCTGTTGACATCCGGTTTGCATTGAAAAGATTTTCTCTCGCTGTAGTCCATGGAAGGTGACCTCATGCAGGGTGGTGGCTTGATGATTCTTCTCTTAAATTGATTAGTGGCAGGCTCTCCAGAGTTGCTGCTACTGTAATACTTGCTACCTCATCCTTCTTCTACTTGATTAGAACATTTTTCTGGTGAGGATAACACATCTTGCAACTGGTTAGCCGATGCACAAGCTCCAACTAGCTCCTTGGACCCTTAATCTAGTTCTTCACATGCTTCAATACCAGCTCCAAGGTCCAATCATCACTGTCATCCAGTATTTGTATGAACTCCCGATATGCCAGAGTGCTTGCCCCATCACCTTCTCGTGCTACCTCAACTGGATTTTTTTTACTAGAAACATCGTCTAAGCTGAGGGAGAAAGATGGGGCTGGGCAGTACTCACGTATAAAATTGTTTGAGGTTGTGCTATTGATTTGGTGAATCTGTCGTCCATCCGTCTGTGATGGAATCAAAATGGATGACTTGCTGCTTGAGCTCTCTGCAAACTTGTTTCTTGGAGGGGCACACCTAGCTATTAGCTCACTGATATCTAGAACATTTATTTCTAGAGCATTTCTTGTGTTCTCCTTGAAATGTAGGGGCGGACGGTTCTCTTTGTTACCATCACACAAGTTGGATCTTTTCCGCTGAGGAGTGACTGTTTGGGAAAATTGGGCAACAGAAGGTTAATTTGTAGACAACTTGCTCAATGATTGTAGCAACTTTACCTCCGGATTGGTACTCTTCAGTGAGTGGTCATCGGGCAGAGTTGCGTCATCTGAGAAATGGGTGAACGATAGAGAACAAATGTTTTCTTACTTCTTATCCTGACTAGCATCTAATAATATACCTCGTGCTCCTGCTTTCATCTTGTGCTCTTTAGCAACATTTGTACAGGTGTACATTTGCGCTTGACCGTTTATCTCACCAAATGGTTGCCTAGAACAAATGGTTTTTGTGTTCTCTGATATTTGTGTTGCCACTTCAACTGTTGCTTGCCGTGCGAAATCTGGGTGTTGGAAATATGCCCTAGAGGCAATAATAAATTGGTTATTATCAATTTCTCTGTTCATGATAAACATTTATTATCCATGCTAGAATTGTATTGACTGGAAACTTAGATACATGTGTGCATACATAGACACCACTGTGTTCCTAGTGGGCCTCTACTAGATTAGCTCATTGATCAAAGTTAATTAAGGTTTCCTAACCATAGACATGAGTTGTCATTTGATAACGGGATCACATCATTAGGAGAATGATGTGATGGACAAGACCCAACCGTAAGCATAGCATTTGATCGTATCACTTAGTTTGTTGCTACTGCTTTCTTCATGTCAAGTATATGTTCCTAAGACCATGAGATCATGCAACTCCCTGACACCAAAGAATGCCTTGTGTGCATCCAACGTCACGTCATAACTAGGTGATCATAAAGGTGCTCTACATGTATCTCCGAGGGTGTCTGTTGGGTTGATATGGATTGAGACTGGGATTTGTCACTCCGTATGACGGAGAGGTATCTCTGGGCCCTCTCGGTAATACAACATCACAAGAAGCTTGCAAGCAATGTGACTAAGGAGTTAGTCACGGGATCTTGTATTGCGGAACGCGTAAAGAGATTGAACTAGGTATGGAGATACCGATGATCGAATCTCGGGCAAGTAACATACCGATGGACAAAGAGAACTGCATATGGGATTGACTGAATCCTTGACATCATGGTTCGACCGATAAATATCTTTGTGGAATATGTAGGAACCAATATGGGCATCCAGGCCCCGCTATTGGTTATTGACCGTAGAGGTGTCTCGGTCATGTCTACATGATTCTCGAACCCGTAGGGTCCGCACGCTTAACGTTCAATGACGATATAGTATTATTGGGTTATGTATGTTGGTGACCAAATGTTTTTCGGTGTCCCAAATGAGATCTCGGACGTCACGAGAAGCTCCGGAATGGTCCAGAAGTAAAGATTTATATATGGGAAGTCGTATTTTGGCTACCGGAAAAGTTTCAGTTTTTTTTGGCATTGTACCGGGAAGCTTCCAGAAGCTTCCGGAAACTTCCGGAGGAGTGTGGAAGTCCACCAAGTGTTCCACCACGTCCCAAGGGCCAGCATGGGCTAAGGGGAGGCACCCTGGCCTTATTGGGCCAGACGCACAAGTCCCTCAAGGCCCATGTGGCTTGGGAGAGGTGGAAAGTCCACCTGTGTATGGGAAGGGAGGGAATTGGTCTAGGAGTCCAACTCCTCCCCCTAGGCTGCGCCGTAGGGTTTGGAGGGGATGTTCCCTATGCCCCTCCACCTATATATAGAGGGGAGGGGGCGCCCCAAGTGGACACACCAAGCCCTTGGCGCCCCTCTCTCTCTCCCGTTGCTCCGTTGCTCCTCCGTTCGCAGTTCTAGTACCGCTTGGCGAAGCCCTGCTGGCACTGCTCCACCACCATCTCCACCATGCCGTCGTGCTAGTTGAGAATCCATCTACTACTCCGCCCTCGCTCACTGGATCGAGGAGACGGAGACGTCATCGAGCCGCACATGTGCTGAACGCGAAGGTGCCGTCCGTTCGGCGCTGGATCGCGATTGGATCGTGAAGAGTACGACTACATCAACCACGTTATATATGCTTCCACTTAGCAATCTACAAGGGTATGTAATACACCCCCCTCTCGTAGCTATGCATCTCCATGGATAGATCTTGCATGTGCGTAGGAAATTTTTTGTTTCCCATGCAACGTTCCCCAACACTAGGTTCCCCGACGCCAGATTTGACTGACAGTTTTTGTAACTTGCTTCTTTATTAGGCTGAGTTGCCAAACTTTCTGTCACAATTGCTTGGCATATGGATTGATTGTTCTGAACATGACTTTGAACTACCATTGTTGGTACTCCATCAACTGCCCCCTTGTCACACCGTAATCCATCAGATGTTGTTGTTGTGCTTGATGTTGTATTCACTTCCACCTGGGTCTTGCAACTGACAGAACTTGCCTCTTTAATAGTGGGAGTTGCCTGTTTTTTGTGTTAGAAATGACGAGATTTCTTAATAGTTGGCTGCCTTTGGTTGGCACCCTACCCTTGCAGGTTATTTTTGGCACGTCTTTCATATAACTCCTCTGCAGTTGATGTAACTATTGTTGGCTCCAATATGAAACTGACATTCTTGTTCTTCTTGGGTGGGTGAGGTGGTAGTTGGCTCTCTACACCCTTCTTTGCTTTGCCGCCCAAATCATGCATTGCACCAAGCTTCATCATTCTCGTGCGGGTGGATTTTGGGCATAATTCTTCTAAGTTCAATGTGTTGACTTCCATCATCTCTAATCCCATCAAAAGCTCTTCAAAAGCCTTCTTGGCTTGACATGCGGCTGATGGCTCATCAAAGACTTCTTTCGCTTCAAGCAGTGGTATAGCTGGCAGTCTATTTTCCTACTCCAACATAACGATGTCTCTGATGTTGATTGGACAATAGTCATCCAAATCTTTAGGTTTACTGTCCTTCTTTTGAAGCAAAAACAGCAATGTGCATTCCTCATCATCGTCACTGTCTGTGTTGCCAGCTGCTCCATCCTTATTCACGTTGTTCCCACCACCATCGTCGTGGCCATTGTTATTGCCTCCACTGCCATCCTCATCAAATTTTCCATCCCCCTTCCCACCCCCTCCTTATCTTCTTACTTATCACCGCCTTTATCCATATCATCGTCACCATCATCGTCATTGTCATCATCTTCTCCATTATCTTCATCCTCTTCCTTTTCTTCGCTTTCTTTCTCATCATCAATTTCTTCTCCATCATCTTCCTCTTACTCAACTGTACTTGCCACTGTAACAGTTGGTTGCACTTCCACATCCTTGCCAGCAATGTCATCCAGATCTGCTTGAACCTCTTGTTCCAATTCACTGGTACCTGCTTTCTCACTAGGGTTGCACCCCGCATGTTCCCTTTCGAATTGATCATCATCATCGTAATCTGAGTCTCCATCACTGTCGCTATCAGTTTTTTCAGCGTCATCATCTAATTCCCCACTGTCCGACCTGTATGACTCTACTCCACTGGGTAAGCTGTCATTGCCTTCTTCACTTTGCACACTTTCACCATCACTAAGCAATTCTTTACTTCTTTTCTTTGTTTGTTGCCTACTTGTTGCCATTTTCCTACTTTTTGCCCTGCTTGTCCCAGCTTCATCATCATCAATCCTGCCGATGTCGTACACAAATTTTCCAACTGAATGCGAAATTTCGGAACACATTTCGTGCACCATTGATACGTCTCCAACGTATCTATAATTTTTGATTGTTCCATACTGATATATTATCATTCTAGGATACTTTTTTGGTCTTTATTTACCAATTTATAATATTTTTGAGCACTAACCTATGACCCAGTGCCCAGTGCCAGTTGCTGTTTTCTGCATGTTTTTCACTTTCCAGGTTTACAGTACCAAACGAAGTCCAATTACCACGAAACTTTTTGATGATTTTTTATGGACCAAAAGAAGACCTGGAAGCTTCGGAAGGAGGTCGGGGGCCACACAAGCCAACAGGGCATGCGGCGCACCCTGATGGCTTGTGCCTCCCTCGGGCGTCTCCCGACGCCCCTCTCTGGCCTATAAATTCTAATATATCCTAAAAACCCTGGAGGCAGTCCCGAAACCCTTTTTCCGCCGCCGCAAGTCTCTGTTCCGTCGCGAGGCCATCTAGAGCTTCGTTCCGACACCCTGCTGGAGGGGGGATCGATCACGGAGGGCCTCTACATCAACCTTGCCGCCCTCATGATGATGTGTGAGTAGTTCACCACAGACCTACGGGTCCATAGCTAGTACCTAGATGGAAATCTCTCTTTCTCTTGATCTTCAATACAATGGTCATCGCATCTTCGGTTTGACCTATCCAATGTAATCCTATTGTGCGATGTGTTTGTTGGGATCTGATGAATTATGGGTTTATGTTCAGATTATTCATGAAAAGTATTTGAGTCACCTCTGAATATTAAGATTCTTATTTGCATGATCATTATAGCTTCGTACTGCTCTCTGATTTATTGATGTGCATTGGCCAAGTAGATTGATCTATCTTCAGTGGGAGTGGTGCGTTGTGGTAGGTTCAACCTGACGAGTTTCTATATCCCAGTGACAAAGTAGGGGACAAGATGCGTCTTTGTGCTGTTGCTACTAAGGATAACACGATGGGGTTTGACGTGGCTTGAGACTGCGTCGGTATTTCCCCAAAGAAGAAGGGATGATGCAGCACAGCGACGGTAAGTATTTCCCTCAGTTATGAAACAAAGGTTATCGAACCAGTAGGAGGATCACCACCACCCAATAAGCAGCATCTGCACACAAACAACAAATACTTGCAACCCGACGCGAAAGAGAGGTTGTCAATCTCTCTACGGTAAAAAGATAGATTAGGTAGTGATAGATAGGAGAGATAGATCTCTCAAGAACACAAAATAAAAAGAGTAAATAAAATATGCAGCGATATGTTTTTGGGTTTTTGGGTTTGTAGATCTGAAAACAAAGATGCAAAAAGATAGATCTGAAAGCAATATGTTGGAAAAGTAGACCCGGGGGCCGTAGGATTCACTAGTGGCTTCTCTCATGAGTATAGCACATGGTGGGTGAACAAATTACTGTTGGGCAATTGATAGAAAATCGAATAGTCACGACGATATGCAAGGCAATGATCATTATATAGGCATCACGTCCAAGATAAGTAGACCGACTCCTGCCTACATCTACCACTATTACTCCACACATCGACCGCTATCCAGCATGCATCTAGTGTATTAAGTTCATGGAAAAATGGAGTAATGCAATAAGAACGATGACATGATGTAGACAAGATCTATTCATGTAGGAATAGACCCCATCTTATTATCCTTAATAGCAACGATACATGCGTGTCTTGCTGCCCCTTCCGTCACTGGGAAAGAACACCGCAAGATCGAACCCATCACAAAGCTCCTCTTCCCATGGCAAGAAAAATCGATCTAGTTGGCCTAACTAAACCAAAGATTCGAAGAAGAAATACGAGGCTATAAGTAATCATGCATATAAGAGATCAAAGAAGACTCAAATAATATTCATGGATAGAAACTGATCATGAACTCAAAATTCATCAGATCCCAACAAACACACCGCAAAAGTTTACATCAAATAGATCTCCAAGAGACCATGAGAATCATAAGAGAGAGAGAGAGAGAGAGAGAGAGAGAGAAAGCCATCTAGCTACTGCCTATGGACCCGTAGGTCTATGGTGGCCTACTCACGCATCATCGGAGAGGCACCTATGAAGAAGATGAACCCCTCCGTGATGGTGTTTAGATTGGATCTCGCGGTTCTGGAACTTGCGGCGGCTGGAATTGTGTTTCGTTGACTCCCCTAGGGTTTTTGGAACATTTGGGAATTTATAGGCATCAGCGGCGGTGGAGAGGGGTCCCGAGGAGGGCACAACCCATCAGGGCGCGCCGGGGCCCCCTGGCGCGCCCTTGTGGGTTGTGGTCTCCTCGGCCCACTTCTCTGGTACTTCTTTGGCCCACTGGGTGTCTTCTGGTCCAGAAAAAATCTCCAAAAAGTTTCGTCGCGATTGAACTCCGTTTGGTATTGATTTTCTGCGAAGTAAAAAACAAGCAAAAACAACAACTGGCACTTTGGCACTATGTTAATAGGTTAGTCCCAAAAAATGATATAAAGTTGTTATAAAATGATTGTGAAACATCCAAGAATGGTAATATAACAACATGGAACAAGCAAAAATTATAGATACGTTGGAGACGTATCAGGGTTCATTCATATTGCTTGAGTTTACTTTGTCTACATCATGTCATCGTTCTTCATGCATTACTCTGTTTTACTTAATACTCTAGATGCATGCTGGATAGCTGTCGATGAGTGGAGTAATAGTAATAGGTGCAGGCAGGAGTCGGCCTATTTGTTTATGGACGTGATGCCTATATACACTTGATCATTGTCGCGAAAATCACATAACTATCCGCTTTTCTATCAATTGCCCAACAGTAATTTGTTACCCACCGTATGCTGCCTACATGAGAGATGCCGCAAGGGAAAACTATGGCCCCGGGGTCTATTCACTTATATATTTACAAACACTACTATTACCTTGCTTCCTTTATTTAATTTTTATTTTATTTTGCAATTTACAATTATCTACACAACTCACACTACTGCAGGATGGTCCAAAGACGACACATCAATCAGAGACCCTTAGACGAAACTGTGTGCGATCCACCAATCGCAAATGGTATTGTTCAAGCTCCGTCGCAAATGGCACGAACTATGTGCGATGGTGGATCCATCAAATATGATTCAGAAAATAGTTGCGTGTGCAATCCACGGCAGACAGTTTTTTCTTATGAACTGTTTGGGATTAGCTAAGATAATAGAAACAGTTAACAAAACTACGTACGTGTGCGAAGTACGGCACACAGTTCACTCGAATAAACTATTTGCGCTGATCCAGCAGAACACAAACGGGTTAGCGTAAGAAGGTGTGTGTGATACGCAACAATCGGTTCATTCATCAGAATTGTGTGGGAAGACCAATAATAACCGAAACGATTCATCCAGACAAGTTGTGTGTGTTGTGGGCAGATGGTTGTTGCCAAACAATTGTCAGCAATTGATGAAAACATTACCGACGGTACGTACGGAAGTGCCGTTTGCCCGTATTAATATCGCACGCGTTTTATTATTATTACCAATCTGATTGCGCATCACCTCTTCTTCCTCTCTCACGTCTTGTCACCGCGTTTTCGCCCGAGGATTCCAGTGCACGCTTCGGCACCGCACCGACGTTTCTTTTGGCCACGTTCCCGCGCGGAACCGCGCATGTTCCCGCACAAGCTTCCTCATAGGTTTCCCACCAGAAGCGAATGAGCATAAGAGCCTGCGCACGTCACACGCGGATGCACACCTAGTGCAACCTAGCCCATCTACGAAGCATGCCAACCCGACCAAGCGTCGCCTCTGCCATCAACCTCCTCGACGACGAAAACGATCCGGTGCAGGCGCAACGGCCTGTCGAGGCCGATGGCGTGTCCGGCGACGCGCCGGACAACGTTGTGCTGCGTGTCATCGCAAGGGTTGAGCAGACCCTTGGCGCAGGGCGCGGCAGCGCCACAGAGCAACATAGCCGCCTCACCGTCGAGAGGCTGCAGCGCGCCGCACAAGAAGATCATCGGTGGTGCTCCGTAGAGCAAAACATGCGCATCCGCGCCGAGAGGGCAAGGCGCGCCGCACATCAAGATCGATGGAGGGCTGCAGAGCGAGAGGCGCGGCGCACGGCAGAGCAAGAGCGGTTCCATCCCCGCTTGCCTGCTATCCCACCCGACATGACGTTGCAGCTGTGTCCAAGGCACGTGAGTAGCCCTATTTCTCGCCAGGAATAGGCAGCGGCCGTCTGTGCCGTACTTGCACCAGAGCCCGGCTGCACCGTCCTTGCACCGGATGCCGGCCGCGCCGTTCGCATGGGTCGCGCCGTTCGCCTTGTCCGCGACCCCCTCGATGCTAACGGGGTCGTCGGTAGGCTCGAGCGCCTCCTTGGCCCAAGTGTCCAGTGGGGAGCAGTAGAAGAAAATGGCCGTCACATCCTTGAGATGGTAATCTTCGACGAAATAGCCAGCTTGGAGCTCGAGATCGCGCTACAGCTGTACCGCGAGCGTGTAAACCACATGGACGAATGCCTGACCGAGTTCAGGCACATCCAAGAGCTTCCGTAGGTTAGGGTGTAGTCATGGACGCGTTTTATTTTATTGAATCGTTTAGATGTCGATCCCAATGTCTGGACAACAATCACAATATTGATATGTTTCGATGTATGAATGATTTATGTTTTATTGTTATGTTTCAATATGTGTAAAAGGCTAACAGTTAGAGCCAGAAAATCAGTATGAAAACAGATAGAAATGTGAAACTAATAATATATATTAATTGTTGAATAGCTCATTAAAGATATGATACATATACAATATATATCATCACATATACATGATAATAGTACTTAACTAATACGTACAATGAATAAAAACTAAACTAATAATAAACCCTCCTTGAGCGGGGAGCAGTAAAATGGCAGCCTCTCGCCAGCAGCTCCCTGGTGCGTGGTGGCTTCCCAATGCAGAGGGAGTTCGCTGCCTCCTCCGCCTCGCAGCGCTCGACGTGCCGATCAGCCTCTTGCTGGCGGAGGCACGCGGCCATGCTGGACAATTCACTGGGCGCCCACTGGAGCTCTTTGGCGGTGGCATGCTCGAGCTTATCGGCCCACCCCCATGCAGTGGTGAGGCGCCTAGCGCCTCTGGCTTTCATTGCGTGGTACCGGCCATCTTCGTACACCTCCACCACTCATCGACTCGCCCGCCGCCAAAGCTCCAGCTCCTCCTTTTCCCTTACGGCACTAAGGGCATTCCAGGCCGCGAGGTTCCTGGCGCGCTCCTCAGCCCGCTCCTTATTGAACGCCACCTTCCTGGCTCTCTCAGCCGGCGGCAGCGCCTTCCACAAAGCCAGATTGTACTGGCCCCAAAACCAATTTTCAGTTGGGGGGTCTCGCACGACCTCGTCTGGGGGCGCGAAGGGGTCATCCTCGTCCCTGCATTTCGCCATGACCTTGCGGGGTGGCACCTCCTCCTCTACTTGTGCACAAACCGGCCGCGCCATGGCAGAGTTTTGTGCGAGGGGTGGGATGGAGAGACAAGAGAATGCAGGCGGGATGACGTCTCGAGGGGCAGCATTTATAGGCGGCTGGAATCTTGGTCGACGCTAGCAGTGATTGCACACGATTTCCTAGTCAACAGCCGTGTGTGAATTAACATCATCGACGGTTCCCAATGCATGACCGCGTGTGATTAATAGCCCGCGAAAAATGGCTTCCAAAACTCAAAACGCGAAACAGGGTGCCAATCATGTGCGACTCGTTTGTTTTGCCAAATATTTAAATTTTCTATCCAAATGTAATGCATGCATGCCATTTGTGTTACGGAAGCAAGTCCGAGAGTAGTAACCACGACATCTTGGCCCCATGGCAGGAAATCATGCATATTTTCATGTACTTCGGAATTCATAGCATTTTTTTTCATTTTTTTGAATTTAAAACCTAGATTCTCAATGCTTTTGTGTCCAAACCGTCACTCAAGAAGTTTGGAACTCCTTCAAATTTATAGGAGTATATAGGGAAGCAAGTAGTACATAAATATGATTTTCCAGCGGTTTTTGCTTCATCTAGCTTGTTCATGTGTTTCAGTTTTGAACTATGGCCATTAAATTTCTATAAACTAACTTAATGCATAAAAATGCCAATAGAACGCCATTTTTAAAAAAAATAGGATGTCGGTCATATTCGTGCATTGTATCGATGAAAAAAAACTAGGTCGAATGACACAGCGATTGGCGGTTTGTCATCACACATGGCCCCACGTTCCCTCTCAGAACCACGCGCCTTCGTGTGATGCTCCGGTTTGTGAGAGGCTTGTGTCTAAAGCTGGGGATTTATTAGGTGACTAGAGTCACATCTCCGTCCCCATCACCGCCCTCCCATCCCCGTCCCCGTCTACGTACACGTGCGCGGGGATAAAAAGTTTCCCATCCACGTCCCCACCGAGTTCTTTATCACCGTGGGGAAACTCACACATGCATTTAAGAACAACCTTCGCGTATTTCAGTAGAAAAAAATAGTATTTTAACGCAATAAAAATATGTTGTGCCTAGGTTTTGGATTCCTTAGGGAATTTTGGGCCAAAGGGGTGGGATGTGTGTAAATTTGGGTGACCGAGGCCACAAATTACATGGGGGCTACTAATTCCAAAGCCCACATGTAAGTACTTCAATTCATGGGTAAGGCGGGTAATGCTATCCCATCCTCATCCCCGTCCTGCACGCTCGGTAAGGTATTTGACCCACCAACTTCCAAATGGGCATTCCAGCTGGCACCCGTGCCCTAATAGATTAATTACCCATGGGGACGCGGGTAACAGTTAACCATGCATTGCCAGCTTGACATGTGTCAAAGCTTATCTCGAACAAGCCATTACTTTGATCACGACATCTTGGCCCCATGTCGGAAAATCATGCATATTTTCATGTACTTCCGCGCATTTTTCATTTTTTGACTTAAAAAAACTAGATTCCCAATGCTTTTGTGTCAAAACCATCACTCAAGATGTTTGGAACTCCTTCAAATTTATTGCACGTGGCATATATACGGAAGCAAGTAGTATATAAATATGATTTTTCAGCGTTTTTTGCTTCATCTTGCTTGTTCATGTGTTTCAGTTTTGAACTATGGCCATTAAATTTCTGGAAACTAACTTCATGTATAAAAATGTCAATTGAACCCCGAATATTTCCTAATTTTAGGATGACGGTCGTATTCGTACATTGTAATGATGAAAACAAACTAGGCCGAATGAGGCAGTGATCCGGTTCGTCATCACACAACGCCCCACGTTCCCTCTCGGAACTATACGAGCATGCGTGTGATGCTCTGGTTTGTGAGAAGCATGTGTCAAAGCTTATCTCGAACAAGCCGTTACTTTGACCACGACATCTTGGCCCCATGGCGGAAAATCATGCTGATTTTCATATACTTCATAGCATTTTTATTTATTTTTTGAATTTAAAAACCTAGATTATTCTCAATGCTTGTGTCCTAACCGTTACTCAAGATGTCTGGAACTCCTTCAAATTTATTGCACGTGGCATATAGACGGAACCACTAGTACATATATAAATATGATTTTTTTTCCTGCCGTTTTTGCTTCATCTTGCACATGTCCATGTGTTTTAGTTTTGAATTATGGCCACTAGATATCTTGAAACTAACTTCATGTATAAAAATGCTCATTGAACCCCGAAAATGTCCAAATTTCAGGATGACGGACGTATTCGTGCATTGTAACGAAGGAAAAAAAAGCTAGGCCAAATGAGACAACGACTAGCGGTTCGTCATCAAACAAGGCTCTCATGTTCCCTCTCGGAACGACGACCCTTCGTGTGATGCTCCGTTTTGTGAGAGGCATGTGTCAAAGCTTATCTCGAACAAGCCGTTACTTTGATCATGACATCTTGGCCCCATGTGGGGAAATCATGCAGGTTATTATCATGTACTTCCAAGCATTTTTTTCATTTTTTTGAATTTTAAACCTAGATTCCCAATGCGTGCACGTGTGTCCAAACCGTTACCCAAGATGTTTGGAACTCCTTAAAATTTATTGCAAGCGGCATATATAGGGAAGCAAGTAGTACATAAATATGATTTTTCCAGCAGTTTTTGCTTCATCTTGCATGTTCGTGTGTTACACTTTTGAATTATGGCCGTAAAATTTGTACAAACTAACTTAATGTATAAAAATGCCAATTTAACCCTGAATATTTCCTAATTTTAGGATGCCGTTACTGGATTTTGATGGAAGGGATCTTTTTCTTACAAATAAAACAATATCCGTTACCCCTGTACCCCAAAATAGTTTTACAATTCAATACAAAAAGTGAACTGCGTACAAACGGTTTCATACAGGAACCGTTTGCGATGAAAATTCACGGATCTATTTATGTCTTACGAGGGAAGCTTCGTCGTCTTCGTCTAGCTTGGATTCCGTTCACCCTCGATCCCCATTCCCCAACAAACCCTCTCTACAAACAATTACGTCGTGGGAACGGTTCGTAAGGGTGTGTACGACCGCCCCCTCGGCCCCGAGCGCTCCCGCCTCTGCAAAGAACGCGGCCGCCTCGGCCGAGAGCGCAGGCGCATCCGCCTTAAGCGCGCCCGCATCCGCCGAAAGGGCCTTTGTGGCGGCCGACAGGGCTTCTGCGGCGGTCGAAAGGGCGTCTGTAGCTGCGGAGAGGCAGCTGCAGCTGCTACGACGGCGTCTGCAAACGCCAAGAGCGCTCGAGCAGCATGCCGTGCCGCAGAGGCCACCCTGGCCCGGGTCAAGGCCATCCAGGCCTATATCATCAAGAATGCCCACGCCAAGATACTCCAAGCTTCGCCGGAATCAAGCATGCACCACACGTCCGAAGAGGCGGCTTTTGCGGATGCCGAGATGCATGCCGATGATGCGGTGGCGGAGGCCATGCAGCCCCTTCCGCACGAGATCTCCGAGCGAGAGCTGGAGATGCGGGAGCCGTCCGAGAGCGCCGAGTGCTGGGAGGAGTTGCGCGTGGCTCGGGAGGAGGTCGAGAAGCGCCTGTCCATCGAGGAATTGGTGGTGGAGTACCAACGCGAGCTATGGAGGCACCACTACTACGAGTACTACGAAGATGAGGGCGACGCCGATGACGAGGACAACATCGAGGATGAGCACGTCGCCGCGGTCAAAGTCAGCCTAGGGGATGCGAAGTCCAGCACCGGCGGAATGTCGCCCTGACAAGTCGTCGACATCTCATCGAACAGCGGTGAGGCATAGGGCGGCTGCTCTTCGGCATCTTTGTTAAAATTATGCGTATTACTAATAGCCTTTGTTCAGAGAGACGGTCTTTTGTAAGAGCTATGTCTAGTTCAAGCAGCTTGATTATTTAGTGAACTTGCTCGGTTTAGTAACTGTGAGCTATGTGTGTCCGCTAATTTGTATACCCAAGTTAGCAGTTGATGTTACATTATGCAATGACGTGGATGTGCACTATAACCAGGAAATACGTGGGGAGGGGCGAAATTTTGTATGTTTTGTATCATCGCACACGATAAAAGCAGAAACACAGTGTCTGATGAATCTTTGTGCGCCAAGATTCCCTGCAACGTGCGAAACAATTTGCCGACCGCCGAAATATCTGCCTTCCCCCATTCCCCCCCCCAAAGGGCCACATTCCCATGCAATCCCCACCCCCCCCCCCCCGCGCGTGCCGCCGCCCACATCTCTCCCTCTAGCTTCCGACCGCCGCGGACACGCCATGGTCTCCTCGAGTGACCCCTCAAGCGGTATCTCCGACGATGACAAATCTCTCACCAGCCATGTATTCGTCTCTCTTCTCTCTAGCTCAACTAGGCTTAGGGTTTTGTTTCGAAATTGGGGATTTTAAAGCGGCAGGCCCATTTGCGCCATTTCTTTCTCTTGTAGCTCCCTAGGACAATCACTTCCAAGGAATGGAGAGGGGTAGCTGAAGACCTGCCTGTTCATGGTCAACATCAATTTCAACCCGTGAAGTTACGAGCTTTTGAATCTGGGTACAGTGGGAGGAAGTTTCTGGGACGTGCAAAGAAGGTAAGCCTAACTCTCGTTGTTAGAAATCATTTGTTATATTAGGTGTGATTCAGACACTTCCCGTTTGCTATTTGATTCTGGATGTGATTAAGACACTGTCATAGTTTTAACCTGAAAGCATATTGACAGCAAGAAAACTATGTGCTACAGGAGTTATCGTTGCATGAAAATTTACAACAAGTTAGTACACATGAAGCACTTCATTTCATTCAGCATGAGCAAGGTCTAATTATGCATAGAAACATGGCTAGCATCAACACTGTTCGACCGTACACACACCTCGATTGTCAGGTGGCTGAACCACCTGAAACATGGCAATCTAAAATAAACAGATTCTCAGACTTAGTGAAAAAAACATGGTGCAAGACAGTAGTTTTTAACAGATTGGAATGTTTGACAGCATAATGTACGTAGCTATCACTGTTAATTTGATATCATTCAAACACTGCCGATGTGCATCCTGTACTACAAAGACTGTTGCATTTATATTTAGCTTCCTAGTAAAATTGGCAATTTGCTATTACACGTGATAGAAACAGAGGAGGGATGAATACCAGAGCATCCTACTACGAAGACTCTTCGAGCAGAACTATGGCATGGCCAATGAAGACCCATGTAATCCCGGTTCTGACCACATGTCTGAAGCAGACCTTGAAAAGCAACTTTCTAGTAAGGAAGTAGACTCATTTGAGAAACGCAAGTACAAGCATGGCCAGCCATTCCTTGTTGGCGAATACTGTGACGAGTGTAGTTCCGGTTGTCGCAAGTTACATAAATATTGCATGGACATAATGTCGAAAGGAGAAGATACTAACATTCTGCAAGTGCACTACGACAGCTGGCATTTCTCTCACGATGCAGGTACCATCAGTGTGGAATTCGAGGACTTTCATCTCTTCTTCAACTTCGATGAGCTTGCTGCCACTCTTGTCAAATGCTTGATGTTGTAAGTACTTCACAAACTCTGATCAACTTCTTCATACAAGGCTGTAAATGACAAAAAAGCTAACTGTATTGTATTCCTCCCAGGGGATTGATGATGCAGAGAACATCAAGGGTGCATGCGTATTTCATAGATCCTGATTTAGCAAACGGCGTTTTGTTATGAGATAATGGCTCACGCAAGGCTTCCATTGATTATGTCGCCAAGATCTTGTTCAACTTATAGATAGGAGAATTCTTCATATGGCCATATCATGAATGGTAAGTTAAATATACAACCACGCATACATTGATCGTCTTTCAGTTTTAGACATAGTTCGTACGTTCATGGTTTTCTTAAACTATAGAGGTCACTGGATCTTGGTGGTCATTGTTCCAAAACGCAACACAATTTACTACATGGATTCTCTCAGACAGACAAATGCACCTCAGGATCTGAGTCATCTTCAGGATTTCATGGATAGGTATTGAATTATTTGATGTTAATGCATTGTCTTCATATCTGGTTCCAGAATTGAGTGTGTGAAAACTCATCTTCATTTGCAGTGTATTGTCAATGAACATAACTTTAGGAGGGAATCGGTTTGACCGCTAACTACCTCTGCAGCACGTGATCGTTTCTCCGGTAAGACAACGAAATCCGTTATTTTCAGAAAATACTAGTCAGATGTTCAAGTTTCTAAGTAAACCTCTTTCTATTTCTCTCCATAGAAAAAAGAAGAAACAACTTACACCGGTTAGGTTTTGTTCCTAATAGGGCAAATACATGACTAATACTGTACAAAAAATTTCAGTGTCCTCGGCAACAACAAGGTACCAGCCTATGTGGATACTACGTTTGTGAACACATGATGAACCTATGCAGACGTGTTGAATGTGGTATCGATGCTGACAGGATAAAACAAATAAGTCTGCTTCTTAATTACTATGTTTTACTCCACACGTATGTCACATTCTGATCTAAAAGTCCTGTAGTTGATCTTCACACCGATGACCTCTTCACCGCTCGCCGCAGATGAATTGCTGTCTGTTAGGAAATTTATCTGCAACTTCTTTGTGAAACACTATATCAAGCCCGATGATGGCATCGAAGATTTCCGGGTTCATATCCCCTAATAATAAGTACGCATTCATATAGTGTTATCAGCTAAACATATACACATGGATGCATTATTTTCCATGTGATCATGTCTTCGTATTTTGTACACTATGATTATGTACTGCATATGTCGATTTAACAGCTGTGGAATTTAGCTAGCATTTGCTCAATTGCATATTGTCATTAATTATGATGAATCTTGTGCTTGTGGACACTATTCGTTGAATTGCATATTGTGGCGAATTATGATGAATGTTCTTCATGTGGACACTATTTGTCGATTGCATATTGTGGCGAATTTTCTATTTGCAGGGTGAATTAAATGCGATATTTTACAATAACCTGTCAATTTCAGCGCACACAGTTCAAGTAACTAAGCGCGTGCGGTCCAGAATGGAAAGCACACGCAACTCATAGCGCAACCGCCTGTGATCCACTGGAAAAGCACACGAGATATAATCTAAAACGTTAGTGATACATAAGTAATCGCAAACGGTTTGCAGCACTCGTACGTGTGCGTAGGAGCTCCTCAATGTTTGCGATAGCACCGTATCTCACACGTGAGCCAACAGGAAATCATGCCCGATGCAAAGACGATCCCACGCGTACTTTTCTCGGGAAACATGTCCGATGATGCCATGCATGGCAGACGGTTTCCAGAGAAATCTCGTGTGCGGTGATGAACATATCACACACAGTTTATACAATGGCCAGTGTGGATTAGGTAACATTTCGCAAACGGTAAAAGGTCAAACTTCGTTTGTTTTCCACGAGCAATTAGACGCGGTTGACTCGTCTTGTACGTGTGTGATTGATCCCAAATCCCACACGTAAGACCAAAACATTATGTGTGCGATATGTTCCTGCACCGCACACAATTATATTTGCAGATCGTTTGCGTTCGTTAGACCCCCCCCCCCTATCGCCCACACATGCAAGACGACGGTTTAGTACTACGTCGCGGAAAGGGGTTAAAAACCGTTTGTATAGCACGTCGCTGCACCAGTGTCATTTGCTTGCAAATAACGAGATCAAGGGGATTGACAACCCTCTTGCCCGCGTTGGGTGCAAGTTGTTTGTTTATTTGCGTGCAGCCGCTGAAGACGGTTGATGAATGATATTCCTATTTGTTCGATAAACCTTGGTTTCATAACTGAGGGAAATATTTACCCACTTTGTGCTGCGATAACCCGTTCCTCTTCACGAAAAACCCAACAGATATCACGAGTATCAACCATAACCGAGAGCTTCTTTTGTTTCTACAAACCAGAGACAAAACAGATGGAAAAGATGTTCACGTAATCATACAGAAGAAAGCATATTTTAACAACTTAGATTTGCCTAGAAAAATGTGTGACTTGCCTACAAAATTGCATTAGGTTGTCTATAAAAAAACATTGAACAAAAAGGAGTTCCTTGAAACAATGGAGAAAAAGATTAGTCCAAAGATTAAAACATTGGACTTGCCAAAAAATGCTTGACTTTGTATGCAAAAAAATAAAAAGTTTCCTTAATAATTGCAAGAAACTGTATTGAGTTGTGTACAGAAATTTCATGAGGGTGCCACCATTGAAAAACAAGGCACATAATTATGTGTCGTAAAAAAAGTGAGGTTGCCTACTTAACTGTAAGAAATTGCTTGCATAAAATTTTAAAATTGCCATGGTACAACATAACAAATTTAGATTATAAAAACGGAAGGAAAACCCTAACTGTAAGGAAACAAACACTAGTCAATGTCTTACTTGTTTATTATATGAGTCAGGTAATCTTGCTGCAACAAATTTTGTGATGTGATCCATGCCTCCAAACAAGCTGTCGTCCGCACACGGGGAAAACTCAGTCTTGAGCTGATTTCATTGTTGGTACCAAAAACAAAAAAGTGTGAGTACAAGAGATCCATGATAAGTAAGTGTGCCACTTGCTCACAAAACTAAAATTGCCTGATGTGCTGGTAAGATACTGACATGTTAAAACATAAAAACTATTGTAAGAAGTTCCCCCTAAAAGTTGAACTGAATCACTAACCTAAAACCTGAGTCAGCCACCCCCAACCCTATGCCTCATAAAAACATATGTGTGCATTATAAAAAATGTATGGCATGCTTCTCCTAATACTGAGTTTCAAAGTTGCTTGACCAAGCTTATAAGACTTGCCAGGCTTAAATATATGACTTGCTTGTTTTTATATAATGTTATGCCTTGCATTTTAAAACATGCAATGGAGAAAAATTATATGCGTGACCAAATAAAACATAGGTGGGATAATAAAAAAACTTACCCACAGTTTGCCATACTGACCCGGGCCCTTCTTATCCTTCTTCACAACTTTTGCAATTAAATCCGAGTTGCAAATATAAACTCTTGGACTCGGACTTGGTATAGGTTCATCCACATCCAATGAGTCTAGATACAACAGTTGCATGTGAGATAACAAAATGAAAAAAAGCACATGAGTTTCCACGAGAGCCAACAAAAAAATAGAAAAAATGGGCAAATCAGAGAAAGGGATATGCACTTATGACAAGATGGAAAACATAGTAGCATACAACATTCTTTTTGACACCTGCTACTGTAAATGTTGCCTTTAGCTGATCAACAACAAACTGGCAAACATTCGTCTCTATTATACCATTGACATCCATAACAACAAGGAAGCTTTTAGGCGAGATGTTTAGACTTGTTGTTGGTGCAAGGAAGCAGGAAAAGGCAACTGCTAGCCAAGCACGAAGAAAGTCGTCGTCGTAAGCTCCATGCATATCTCCAATCATATTACACCATGTTGTGAGGGTTGGTGAGTTCTTGGAGATAATGTTGTAGATGCTGTAAATGGCCTTCGTGATTTCAGGTCGATTCTCGAAGCAAACCTTCCTACCCCTGTTTGGTAATCCCCATATTCTATGCATGCTCGCTTCATCTACGGGAATCTTCCCCCTGTTTGGTAATCCCCATATTCTATGCATGCTCGCTTCATCTACGGGAATCTTCCCCCTGTTTGGTAATCCCCATATTCTATGCATGCTCGCTTCATCTACGGGAATCTTCCCCCTGTCTGGTATAACAATTTGGGACATCTCAGGGTCATAGTGTTTCATGATCCATTGGCTGAGATCAGCATCCATGGTAGTGGCTCTGAGGTCCAACAAACCCCCAAACTCTTTGTTAATGATGACCCCCTTCTAGACAAGAATAAGCAATTTTTTTTGTTCGTACAACCTTGCAGGCTATCCCCTATTCCTAAAACCCTGAAGAAACAAAACAAAATCACCAAAAAAGCCTATTAAACGATATGATCATTTTGTATACAATTATGTTGGCTGGCAACTCACAAACAATTACTTGGGACAATGTAACAAAGAAAAGAGGCAAGACTGGATTAGCTCATTTCCTACAGTCTTCTGGCGCTTTGTTTTTCTGGGACAATCTTCAACATCTTTGTCAGGCTCAGGATTGTCTTTGTCATTTTCCTGGTCATTATCATCGTCTTTAGGTAAGTCCACGTTACTATCAATGTACCCAATCATGGGCAACCCACGACTTGCAGTCGGTTTCGAGCCTCTCCGACGACGCTTGTACCCAATCATGGGCAGATCAATACGATCCTATGGAAAAAGAAAAATAACAATAATGAAAACAGAAACATGAATCATCAACACCGTAGAAAAAACACAACTGTCAATTATATGCAGCACATGAAACATCAACACCGTAATAGGATCTTATGAAAATGAATCATCAACACCTCTGTTTCGGTTGTTTGATTATCTGTGGTAATGTCAGGAGGTTGAGCATTGGGGTTTACTGGCGGGCTGTCTCCCTTAACATCCTTACTGCTCCCAGCCATTAATTCCTGCATGCATTGGTGCACAATTAACTACTTCATGGACAAGTGCTTCATTTATATTAGGCAGAAACATTGACAATAACAGACAACTAAATAAAAATAACTATTGCGAAAAAACTGCACTAAAAACCCATCACAAACAACGCGGGAGAGGACATCCCTCTACTAGGCAAAAACATTAACAAAAACAAGCAACTAAAACAAAACAATTTATACAGATAAAACACAAAACACTAAGGCACAAGCAAGTATATATATTAGGCAGAAACAATGAAAATAACAGGCAACTACTAAACAACTATTACAACATCATCCAAAAAAATGCACCAAAATGCACATGCAAGTTGACATCATTCAGTTAAGCAAAAACCATGCAGGCAACAGGCAACTAACAAAACAACTGTTACACAATTTGCACAGAAAACTGCATACAATAATCAGCAGCCTGTAGCATGGATAACAAGGACAACAATGTCACTAAACTATAAACATGGCTCAAATGCCATGATTGACATGTCTACCGTACATATCTCATAGAACCCCTAGCAAAAAAGCACTCCAAAAACGAGCAATAGCTACTGCAAAATCCCCTAATCCAAGCAATAGCTAGTGCCCCTCCACCACCTCGACGGCTGCCCCTACTACTTCCACCAGGATGTCACGAATTTCGCGCGGATCTCACAAAACATCGAACTCCTCCTAAAATTGAAGGTGAAACTAGAACCCCCAAACCCGCCTCAATCTAGATGTGCACCACCGCACCGGTAATCTGCAAGCAAATGACTACCAGGACCGCATGCAAGCAAGCAAACTATGGGACCCAAGCGCGGCTATCACCTCCACGGGAAAATGAAGGGGGATGCAGCAAGCTGAGGGAGAAGCACATTACCGGAGTTCCGGCGTCGATTTCGACTTCCACCATCAATCACCACACCACTGCTCCTGCCTACGCCTTGCTAGTCGATGTTCCTCTCCCTCACCGGCGGATCCGGTCCCTGCGCAGCCTAGAGCATCACCACCGCACCGAATGCTCCGCCGCTCACTGGAACACGAATCCTACGGCTGGAATCGCCGCGCGATAGAAGAAAGGAAGAAGGGATGGCGAGGAATCGCCGGATTCGTCGCCGGAGAAGGGAGAGAGGAGCGGCAGTTTCGAATGCGAGGAGCCGTTTCTCTCTCTGCTACTGGTGGGAGAGGGCGGTGGAATGGTGAAAGCGACGTGGCGAGGACGGAGGTCGGGGGTGGACTAGTTCATCGAGGACATAATAAAAAAAACTGGGCCGACCGGCTGGCACGTGAGTTAAATGGGTCGGGCTGCCGATGGATCACCCAGACCGCGCGGCACCTGCGCTATCGATCGATCGATCGAACTGCGCGCGAGGGTGTGCGCTCGGGACGCCCAAGCAGCACAGCTGCACTTTTTAGAATTTAAGGCTATATAAACCCTTAATCCAACTCCGATCGGATCGTACCTTCTAGGGTTTGCCTCCGTCTTTATTAGCGGAGGCAACGGGACGCCTCCTTCCCTAATCTAAAGGTAGGTTCTCCACACCCTCTCCCCAAATCTCCCACCTTTGCCGGCGAATTTTCTTGGCGAGGCGTCGAGGGTCAGATCAACGGATGGCTGGTAAGCAGGGCCGCAAGAAGGCGGGTCTGCTGCGCCCGGGCGGCAGCACAGTCTCCAGATCGAAGAAGCCGGCGGCGGTTCCTACGTGCAAGTACTACATGTCAGAGGATTCAGTCCAGGCGGTCCTGAACCACACTTATGTGCCTGTGGATCTGGGCAAACACTTCCACAAGATGGACCCCAAGGACCAGCTCATGATGCTCGAGGTGGCCGCCCAGCACGAGGAGATCGAGAAGAGGTACGATGTGTACCAGGCCAAGGTCCGCGAGGAGTACAATACCAAGGGCTTCGTCGCGCTCCCCGATGACGTCCTCGACAAGACGGCCGCGTTGAACGCCTATAGCAGCAAGCTCTTCGACGGCGAGTGCGCCGCCGCCGAGTAAGTAAAAGGCTGCAACATCAAGAGCTTCAAGGTTTTCAGAAGTTGACCTGAGCAGAGCAAGATGCACCATAGCACTGTTTGCCTATCGTATATTATTTTATCCAATATCTATCTATCTATGTGACATCAATGTACTGGTCTAGGTTACCTAAATCTGATCGCTGGAACTCTCATCATTTGCTCAGTTGGAACAATAATCGTGTAATCCGAGTTGGTCGATGGATGTTTTACCTAGTGATGAACTTGTCTATAAATCATTATATCAATCTGTGTCTATCCATAGCGATCGTGGGCATGGCATGACCACGTTGATGTTTTAACAAGAAGATGAAGGGCTAGTCTATCAAATTCTAGTTTTGAAACAAGTTTTCTGGTCCTTCCATCACTTAATGACAACGTTTTGTACTCGATTAATGCTGATCAAAACTCCTACCAGCAAAATAATCTTGACCATAAGGTTGTTAAAGAGTTAGCACTGCTGAAACTGTTTACTGTATCATTTTAATACAATCTCGTTATGTCTCTTATGCAGTCTACCTTATATACTATAAGACTAATCCTCCTAGAATTGGAGAGCCCAAATTCAATTGAGGTCTCGAATTGACATTGGGTCACCCGATTTTGACCGGGTCAACAATTTTTCAAAACTCTCTTATTCAATTTTTTATACTATATTTATAAATACACTATGCTCCTTAATTTTAAGGCCTCGCAATCAATTGATGTCTTCAATTTATAATTGGGTCACCTGATTTTGACCGGGTCAACAATTTCTCAAGAATCTCTTTTATTTAATTCATCCCTCTTAGTAAATTCTTTTAATTCATCTCTGTTATTATATTCTTTTATTCCTTGTGCTCTTTAATTTTGATGCTCTCTTATTTCATCGAGGTATTTAATTTTGCATTTGGTTTACGATTTTGACAGTCCAACGATTTTCTAAATCAACTCGTAGCAATCGACCTATAAAAACATATAAATCAACCGGCAACCCTCTCATCACCTTAAAAAGTGCCAATATGTAATATTGTAGCATCAATATAGAACATGTAGTCACCGGTGAAATTTTCACACAAAAGTATGGATTGATTAGCAAATAACACTGAATAACACCACTGAAGGCCCACCAAACACGCTGCACTATAAATAAAAACACACTTCATCGTCTCCCTCTCTCGCGAAACCAAATACTCACTTAGTTTTAAGACATAAGGTGTATTAAGTTTTTGAAAAGTATAATATCTTTAACTTTGACCAAGTTCAGAGCCAAAAATACATCCACAATACTAAATCAATAAAAATAAAAAAATCATGATGAATCTAATGATACCGATTTGATATTATGTATATTGATATATTTCTCTACAAATTTGATCAAAATTAAAAAGATTTATTTTTTCAAAAAATTACACCTTATATTTTGAAACAAAGAGAGTATTTTTTTATGAAAACCCAACAACACCCATGGCGCAGCAAAGCACGCCCAACCCTTCTAGTAAAGTTTAATGGGAATTGCTAAGTCACATCTAGATGTTTTTTAAGGATGTCACATCTAAGTCCTTGGCCTTTGGATGTGTTTGCTGTAATTCTCGTGCAACATTTGATCTCTATTCTTTTTTATTGCCGGTGTCGTTCCTTGTGTCACACGTGTTTTTTTTTCTTTGGCCCGTTTTTGTTCCTTATGCTGGCCTGTTATTGCTGTCGTGGAGGAAGGTGCTGGCTGCTTTTCTATTTTGCTTTTTTTCTTTTCAACTTTGCTTCGTTGTTTTTTACCTGCGCGGTGTGCTTTTGAGTAGCAACTTGTTTGTGTGTGTTCATTTTTGGTTCATGTACCTGGATAGTTTTTTTTCTTTTTGAATGACAGTTTTCTTGTTTATTATTTGTGATGTGTCCGTTCATTACATCAAATTTATTTGTGAACGGTTTTGACATTTTCTTCCTCTTTTTTCTTCCATTGAAATTCTATGCTTTGTGTATGTAAACGGCGTCGATGCATGTTTGTCGTTGCGACTCAGGTTATAGTATCTTGGTTTCTCCTTTTCTTTTTTCACTCTTCCTTTTTTGTTTTTTTTTTGCTTTAAATTTATGGACTTTTTAAAATTCTTGTTTTTTTAAATTTAAGATTTTCTTAGTTTCTAGTTTTCTCATTTTCCGTTTCCTTTCCTAATTTTTTCTTTTGCCTTTTCCCATCTTTTTTTTTAAGTCCATTAACTTCTTTTAAACAAATTTAGTAATGTCTCATCTAAGTTCCTGACCGTTCAACCTGTTCGCTTTAAAATGTTGTGCAAATCTTGATTGCAGCTTATTTTATCATGCGTGTTCCATACTCCCATGTATTGTTCGTACGTCCGGTGTCCCCTAGTCAGCCTGTTTGTATGTGCGTATTTTGTTGGTGCGATGTCGGGGTTCCATTTTATTTATTTTTTGGCCTGCATTGTATAATTGAAGATAAGAGCTGGTCGTTGCCTCCTCAGTTCCATTCGCCATTGTGTCTCCCCCATTCCACTTTGTCTTGGAGTAGAGTCGACGCAAGCACGAAGGAGGGAGTCGGCTGGGGGTTAATCTTTGTCCTCGCGATGAAGAAGATGACACTGAATTATGATGCGGTAAGTGATCTCAGATCTATCTTTGTCCCTTTTTGCCCTATTTTTCATCAAGTGATTCTGTGATTTTTTATTATTTCCATCAAGTGATCTTTTTTTTGACTTAGTTGTAACTTCAGCCCGGATAGGTAATTGCGGGTTGCCTTTTGTGTCCCAGTTGCAAGTCCAGTCCTCGATACGAAACTGAGTCTGATCCATTTTTTATCCTAATGGAATGTGCACCCTCTTGACATACAACTCGGGGTCCGACCCTTTTCTTTATCATAGTTGCAACTCCATCCCCGACATGAAAGTATGGGCTCGTGTGTTTTGTCCTAATTGCAAGTCCATCCTCGACACGCAACCTTTTGATTGGCGGGAGGGGGCAACCATTTTTTCCCACTTGCAACTCCACCCCCAACATGCAACCGGGTCTGCTTTTTTTCTAGTTGCAACTCCACCCACAATATACAACTGGGGGTTGACCCATTTTTGTCCCCAACTACAAGTTAACCCCCGACATGCAATTTGGAGGTCACAATTATAAGTCTACCCTCTATATGCAACTAGGGCCTGACCCTTTTTTTGCTGCAAGTCCACTCTTGAGACACAACTAGGGTCCAAACTATTTTGTCCTTGTTGCAACCCCACCTCCGACATGCAATCTGGGAGGCCTGTCAGTTTTCTTGTCCCAGTCGCAACTCCACCTCCTACATGCAACTACGGACCCCGTATTTTTTCCTAGTTGCAAGTCCACTCAACACACAACTTGAGGGCCCATTTTTTTCCCAGTTACAACTCCATCGCCGACATGCAACTAGGAGGGTCGTCATTTTTTGTCCCAGTTGCAAGTCCACCCTCGACATGCAACTTGGGCCAACTCCTTTTTGTTTCACTAACATGTCCACCCCTCAACACACAATTGGGGAGCTGGCCTTTTTTGTCCATGTTGCAACTCCACTCCCGACATGCGACTAGGGGCCCACCTTTTTTGTCCCAGTTGCATGTCCATCCTCGATATGCAACTGGGCCCGGCCATTTTTAGTCCCACTTGCAAGTTCACCCTCGACACAAAACTGGAGAACCCAACCCTTTTTGTCCTAGTTGCAACTACAACCCCGACATGCAACTAGGGGCCCACCTTTTTGTACTAGTTGCAAGTCCATCCTGGATACGCAACCGGTGCCCTAGTCATTTTCTAGTAGTTGCATGTCCAGCCCTCGACACTCAACCCGAGGTGGGGCTTTTTTGTCCCAGTTGCAACTCCTCCCCCGACTTGCAACTAGGGGCACTGTCTTTTTTCCTAGTTAAAAGTCCATCATCAATACGCTACTAGGCCCGAACCCCCTTTTTTCTAGTTGCAATTTCACCTTCGACACACAACTACATAGCCCTTTTTTGTCCCAGTTGCAACTCCATCGACGACATGCAACTGGAGGGTCGTCCTTTTTTTGTCCAAGTTGCACGTCCATCCTCAATACGCAACTGAAGGCCCGACCCATTTTTGTCCCGGTTGCAAGTCCACCCTCGACATGCAACTAGGACCAACTTATTTTTATCCGCTTACATGTCCACTCCTCAATACGCAATTGGGGGCTGGACCTTTTTTGTCCAAGTTGTAGCTCCACCCCCGACATGCAACTAGGGGTCCATCTTTTTTCTCGGTTGCATGTCCATCCTCGATACGCAAATGACCTAACCCTTTTTTACCCTCGACACGAAACTAGGGGGGCAAATCCTTGTTGTTCTAGTTGCAACTCCAACCCCGACATGCAACTAAGGGGCCACCTTTTTTGTACCGGTTGCAAGTCCATCATCGACACGCAACCGGATGCCTAACCCATTTTCTCGCAGTTGCATCCCACCCCTTGACACGCAACCCCGGGGAATTTTTTTAATCGAGTTGCAACTCCACCACCGACATGCAAACGAAGGGGCCCGTATTTTATATCCTAGTTAAGAGTCCACCCTCAATACACTCCTGGGCCCAAACCCCCATTTTTCCTAGTTGCAAGTCCACCATCGATACGCAAGTGTGGGGACCTTTTTTTTGTCCCAATTGCAACTCCACCGCCAACATGCAACCGAGAGGGTTGTCCTTTTTTTCTCCCAGTTGCATGTCCATCCTCCTATGTAGCTGAGCCCAAACCACATTTCCCCTAGTTGCAAGTACACCATCGACACGCAACTGTGGGTCCTTTTTTGTGCCAATTGCAACTGCATTGTCAACATGCGACTAGGAAGGTCGTCCTTTTTTGTCCCAGTTGCACGTCCATCCTCCATACGCAACTGGGCCAGACGCATTTTTGTCCGAGTTACTAGTCCAACCTCAACATCCAATTGGGGGTGGCTTTTTGTCCCAGTTGCAAGTCCACCCTAGACATGCAATTAGGGGTTACCTTTTTTCTTTTCCCAGTTCCAAATTCACCTTAGACACGCAACTATGGCCACCCCATTTTTTCCTAGTTTCAAGTCCAAATAAACCCTTGACATGCAAGTTGGGGGTCTGCCTTTTTTGTACCAGTTGCAAGTTCACCCTCGAGACGCAACTGGGACCCGACCATTTTTTTGTCCTCTTGCATGTCCACCCTCGACACGCAACTGGGGGCTGGTCAATTTTTCGTCCCAATTGCAGGTCCACCCTCGACACAGAACTGGAGGGGGGGGGGGCTTTTTGTCCCACTTGCAACTCCATCCTCGATACGCAACTGGAGGCCCGACCCATTTTTCTCTGAGTTAGAACTCCATCCTTGACACACAACTGGAATCGATCTATTTTTGTCCCTGTTGTAAGTCCACCCTTGATACGGAATTGCATGCCCGCATCGAGACTTGAATTAGGTGGTAGGAGGAGAGTTATCGTGAAGTTGTATATCCACATTTAGAAAAAAAAATCTTGATTTTTTTGTTTTTATCTTCATTGTAAAAAGTCATGAAAAAATCATCAAATTATGATTTTTAAAATAAATCATGATGTTTTCAAATTCATTATTTTAATTACTTAAAAATCATGAACTTTTTCTGAATTTACACACTTTTTAAAGTTCAGGAACATTGTTTTGTATTCGTTAACCTTTTTCGAATTCGTAAACATTTTTTGAATTTTCCATGTCCTTTCTAATTCACGACTTAATAAACATTTGCAATCCATTTTTATTTCACCAGAAAAATCAAAATCAATAGAAAATTATGTTTTACCCTTTGTAGTTGTATTTGACTGATGGACAGCAAGAAAACACAAAGTGGAAATAACAACGGACTAGGGCAAGGATTTTTTTTTTTTGCGAGAATTATGGCGTGTCCAGCTACATCTACATGGGGTAGTTGCTCGTTGATTAATAGATGGGTGAGAGATGTAGCGTGCTTAATTACTAGAGGAGGTAATTAGCTATGTGATATAACATGCTCGTTGAATATATGAATCTAGCTGCTAGGTCTAGGATTCTAAGTGAGCGAGTGCACGTACATTTTCTTTTGAGAATAACGAGTGCACGTACATTTGGTTTTTAGTTTTTTTAGACAAATTTGGTTTTTAGTTATCGTGCATGTACGAGTGCACGTATATGTGTTGAAAAGAACGAGCGTGTAACTGGGCCTCCCAGCCAGCCGTTCCGCTTGGTCTGTCCTTTTGGAAGGAGGCCATGACCACCCGCCTGCTTCTCTAGCCTGCTTGCGCTCAAAAAAAAAAAAGCTTCTCCAGCCTGCTACGCGTGTACTGGAATTGGATTGAAGGAGGAAAAACAAATATAAACAAACAAATAAGAGAACGACTTTAGTGGCCTTCCACTGATGTCACAATGTAGATGAGACATAATTATGTCTCATCTAGATGAGGCCTAGACAGACCCAAGTTTAATCTCAAGATTGTGTCTTGGGTTCCCTTGTGACAATTGCCTGTCACATCCTTGTTTGGTTTCATTTTCCCACAAATTCCATAATATCTCTGCATTCATGTTGACAAAATTTGTTTGGTCTGGACCATTTTGCTATTCTCTTTGCTTATTTATAGTCTGCTTGTCACGGTACCAGTCGTTGTCTCACTGTATTTTCTATAACTTCAGTTCTGTAGTCTGTGTCGTTTGGTCTTCCCATACTACAAAATCTTAGCAAATGAATCTTTGGTTCCTTTCACATTATGGCTGTATGTAAACAGATTAGCCTCTGTTCCAGAAAACTAGAGTATCCTTTCTGTATGTGTTGGCATTAGTGTTCCAGTATTGACAGTAAAAATCATACTCTATTCTCTTCATGATTCCTTACTCTAACATGGTCATCGACACTCCTAAAATTTCAGCAAATCTATGAACTGGTTCGTGCGTATTGCGAGAAATGACGGAGAAATGACATAAAAAAGATGACATGCTTGGCCCTCTGCACAATCAACGTAAATATTCCTGGAATAAAACGACAAGTACATAACTAATAGTTTCACCATCAAATATAATGTTATTTCTATGATTACAAATGTTGAAACATCCTTGGAGCGAGTGGCATTCCTATGGAGCGTCTCACTGGTCTTTTTCCTGACTACTCCACTCTTCGAATGTTTGGGTGTGTGTGCTATGTTCTTCTTGCTCCACGAGACCGCACCAAACTGACTGCTCAATCGGTTGAGTGTGTTTTTCTTGGCTACAGTGACGAGCACAAGGGCTATCGATGTTGGGATCCTGTTGGTCGTCGGCTGCGCATTTCGCGTGATGTGACTTTTGATGAGTCTCGTTCTTACTACCCGCGTCCTTCCTCCTCGAGCTTCTCCGTGGATGATATTTCTTTTCTTCTTCTTCCCGATACATCCTCCCCTGTGCCTCATGTTTCCTCCCTTCCTCCGGCACATCTCACTCTTCTTCCTCCACCACCGTCCCCACAGCCACCACCTTCACCTCCATCCACCTCTCCCCCATCCTCTCCAGTCTGTCGTCCTCTCTCTCCTTTTCCTCTTCACTACACTCGTCGTCCTCGTTCTGAGGATGATTCTACTGACGCTCCCTCCACTTCCGGAGCCACTACTTCCACGCCTCCCCCGGTTCATAACCTCCGTGCTCAGCCTCGCCCCCCACCTGATCGCTACTCTCCTGACCGGTATGGTCTCTCTGTTGTTGTCGAGCCCACCTACTATCGGACTGCCATGACTCAGTCTGAATGGCAGCTTGCGATGGCCGAGGAGCTTGCTGCTCTTGAGCGCTCTGGCACATGGGATCTGGTTTCCCTTCCTTCTGGTGTTCGTCCCATCACCTGCAAGTGGGTCTATAAGATTAAGACTCGCTCTGATGGATCTCTTGAGCGCTACAAAGCCCGTCTTAAGGCTCGTGGCTTTCAACAGGAGCAGGGACGCGACTATGATGAGACCTTCGCTCCTGTGGCCCATATGACCACTGTCCGCACTCTCCTTGTTGTGGCCTCTGTTCGTCATTGGTCAGTATCTCAACTTGATGTCCAGAACGCTTTTCTCAATGGTGAGTTGCGTGAGGAAGTTTATATGCAGCCACCACCAGGGTACTATGCTCTTGATGGCATGGTATGTCGCCTTCACCGTTCCCTCTATGGCCTTAAACAAGCTCCTCGCGCCTGGTTCGAGTGTTTTGCCTCTGTGGTCACTGTTATCGGTTTCTCGCCCAGTGACCATGATCCCGCGTTGTTTGTTCACACGTCTCCTCGTGGTCGGACTTTTCTCCTTCTATATGTTGAAGACATGATCATCACTGGTGATGACTCTGACTACATTGCCTTTGTTAAGGCTCACCTTCGTGACCAGTTCCTCATGACTGATCTTGGTCCTCTTCGCTATTTTCTTGGGATTGAGGTTTCTTCGACCTCTGATGGCTTTTTCATCTCCCAGGAAAAATATATTCAGGATCTTCTTGATCGAGCTGCTCTCGGCGATGAGCGCTCTGTTGTGACTCTATGGAGCTCAACGTTCAACTTTGTGCTTCTGATGGTGATCCTATTCCCAACCCCACTCGCTATCGCCACCTCGTTGGAAGCCTTGTCTATCTTGCTGTCACGCGCCCTGACATCTCCTATCCTGTCCATATCCTCAGTCAGTTTGTTTCAGCCCCCACCTCTGTCCACTATAGCCATCTTCTCCGTGTTCTACGATATCTTCGTGGCACGATCTCGCATCGCCTTTTCTTTCCCCGCTCCAGCTCTCTCGAGCTCCAGGCCTACTCTGATGCTACCTGGGCTAGTGATCCCTCTGATCGACGCTCGCTGTCTTCTTACTGTGTTTTTCTTGGTGGCTCTCTTATTGCCTGGAAGACAAAGAAACAGACTGCAGTTTCTCGCTCGAGTACAGAGGCTGAGTTGCGAGCAATGGCTATGTTGACGGCTGAAGTGATCTGGTTACGGTGGTTACTTGAGGATTTTGGTGTGTCTACTACTACCTCGACTCCCTTACTGTCAGACAGTACCGGTGCCATCAGTATTGCACATGACCCGGTGAAGCATGAGCTCACCCAGCACATCGGTGTGGATGCCCACTTTGTGCGTGCTGCTGTGCAGGATCAGACTCTTGCTCTTCACTATGTGCCTTCTGAGTTACAGTTGGCGGATTTCTTCACGAAGGCACAAACTCGAGCGCAGCATGGCCTTTTCCTTTCCAAACTCAGTGTTGTTGATCCACCATGAGTTTGAGGGGGGGTGTTAGATGTGTATAGTCCTCTTTCGGTATATCCCCATTGTATAAGGGGTTTCTTGCACTTTACCACACATATATATGTATGGCCTTTGGCCCTCAGTGAATGTGAGTTGCTCACTTATCTAACAGGCCCACCACGTTATCTCTTTCCTCATCCCCGCGTCCTTCTCCTTCCGTTTTTCTCAACCTCCCAACTGCCATGGGAAATCCTACCCCGGCGATCTCCTTCAGCGAGCCCATGTCTTCTTCTCCGGCAAGCACCCCTGAAGCCTACCACCAGACCAGTGTCCTCCCCTCGATTTCCCCTCTCTCAACTGCTCCATGGCGACTGGAGCTGCAACGGCCATGGCCGGCGAAGTTGCGTCCATGGCCGAAGGCGTAATTTGCTACATGCTTCAAACGGCATCGAAATTTGCTACAACCGCCACCGCATTTTGCTACCACCGGTGTCGCATTTTGCTACATTGCACACGGCGTCGCGATTTTTGCTACAACCGATGTTTCATTTTGCTACAACCGACGACATGGCGAGCTGCATCCCATCTCTCAACTGCTCCATGGCGACCAGAGCTGCAACGGGCAAGGCCGGCGAAGTTGCGTCCATGGCTAAAGGCATAATTTGCTACATGATTCAACCGGCATCGAAATTTGCTACAACCGGCACCACATTTTGCTACCACCGGTGTCGCATTTTTCTACATCGCACACGGCGTCGTGATTTTTGCTACAACCGACGTTTCATTTTGCTACAACCGACGACATGGCGAGCTGCAACGGGCAGCACAGCGAGGTACGATGGAGCTGCAACAATGGAGCGAGGATGAAGCGGAGGCGAGCTTCGAGGCCCGCGGAGAGCTCATCCATGGCGGTGGAGGGGCGGGGTCAGCGGGGGTTCGTGGTCGTTGATAACCCACAAGTATAGGGGATCGCAACAGTTTTCGAGGGTAGAGTATTCAACCCAAATTTATTGATTCGACACAAGGGGAGCCAAAGAATATTCTCGAGTATTAGCAGCCGAGTTGTCAATTCAACCACACCTGAAAGACTTAATATCTGCAGCAAAGTATTCAGTAGCAAAGTAGTATGGAAGTAACGGTAACGATGGCAAAGTGACAGTAGCAGTGTTGTAGTGCTTGTAACAGTAGCAACGGAAAAGTAACTTAGCAAAGATCAATATGGAAAAGCTCGTAGGCAATGGATCAGTGATGGATAATTACGTCGGATGGCATTCATCATGCAGCAGTTATAACATAGGGTGACACAGAACTAGCTCCAATTCATCAATGTAATGTAGGCATGTATTCCATATATAGTCATACGTGCTTAATGTAGGCATGACATCTTTTTTCCTACCCTCCCGTGGCAGCGGGGTCCTATTGGAAACTAAGGGATATTAAGGCCTCCTCTTAATAGAGAACTGGACCAAAGCATTAGCACTTAGTGAATACATGAACTCCTCAAATTACGGTAATCACCGGAAAGAATCCCAGTTATTGTCACCCTGGGGGATGCGGATCATAACTCGTAATAGGTGTCTAAAACTTGCAAGATAAGATCAAGAACACACATATATTCATGAAAACATAATAGGTTCAGATCTGAAATCATGGCACTCGGGCCCTAGTGACAAGCATTAAGCATGGCAAAGTCATAGCAACATCAATCTCTGAACATAGTGGGTACTAGGGATCAAACCCTGACAAAACTAACTCGATTACATGGTAAATCTCATCCAACCCATCACCGTCCAGCAAGCCTACGATGGAATTACTCACGAATGGCGGAGAGCATCATGAAATTGGTGATGAAGGATGGTTGGTGATGACGACGGCGTCGATTTCCCCTCTCCGGAGCCCAAATCAGGCTCCAGATCTGCCCTCCCGAGGAAGAACAGGAGGTGGCGGCGGCTCCGTATCGTAAAACGCGATGAACTCTTCTCCTTTATTTTTTTCTCCCCGAATAGGAATATATAGAAGTGGAAACGAGGTCGGAGGAGCAACAGGGGGCCCACAAGCCACAGGGGCGCGCCCTAGGGGGGTGGGCGCGCCCCTGGCTTGTGGCCAGGTGGTGGGCCCCCTGCAGTTGATTCTTTTGCCAATATTTTTTATTAATTCCAAAAATATTCTCCGTAAATTTTCAGGTCAATCCGAGAACTTTTATTTCTGCACAAAAATAACACCAAGGCAATTCTGTTGAAAACAGCGTTAGTCCGGGTTAGTTCCATTCAAATCATGCAAATTAGAGTCCAAAACAAGGGCAAAAGAGTTTGGAAAAGTGGATACGTTGGAGACGTATCAACTCCTCCAAGCTTAAACCTTTGCTTGTCCTCAAGCAATTCAGTTGATAAACTGAAAGTGATAAAGAAAAACTTTTACAAACTCTGTTTGATCTTGCTGTTGTAAATATGTCTAACTTGTGTTCAGATTTTCAGCAAAGATTATAGACTAACCACATTCACAATAACATTTAGGTCTCACATTTACTCATATCAATGGCATAATCAACTAGCGAGCAATAATAATAAGTCTCCGATGACAACAATTTTATCAAAACAATCATGATACAATATGACATAATGGTATCTTGCTAGCCCTTTCTGAGACCGCAAAACATAAATGCAGAGCACCTCTGGAGAACAAGGACTGACTAGACATTGTAATTCATGGTAAAAGAGATCCAGTCATACTCACACTCAATATCAATTAATAGCAAAGCATACAAATGACGGTGGTGCTCTCTAACTGGTGCCTTTTTGAGAGGGTGATGACTCAACAGTAAAGTAAAATAGTTAGGCCCTTCGCAGAGGGAAGCATTGATTTGCAGAGGTGCCAGAGCTCAAGCTTTTAAAACAGGGATGAATAATAATTTTGAGAGGTATGCTTTCATTGCCAACATAACAACTAAGAGATCTCGATATCTTCCATGCTAGATACATTATAGACGGTTCCCAAACAGAATAGTAAAATTTTTACTCCCCCTCCACCAATCGATCACACTCCACGACGGGCCGAATCCACGGGTACCGTCCATACAAACACAATCCTAGGGGAGTTTTGTTTATTATATTTTGACTTAAATTTTGAGCATGGAACTGGGCATTCCGATTACCAGCCACTTTCTCATGAATGATAGTGAATCAACACAAATCGTGAGAATAACCCACCTAGCATGGAAGATACTGACAGCCCCCAGTCACTACATGAGCGATTTGGGCATACAAAATGGAATATTTATTTGAAGGTTTGGAGAGTGGCACATGCAAATTTACTTGGAACGGCAGGTAAATACCGCATATAGGTATGTATGGTGGACTCATATGGAACAACTTTGGTTTTATGGAGATGGATGCACAAGCAGTATTCCCGCTTAGTACAAGTGAAGGCTAGCAAAAGACTGGGAAGCGACCAACTAGAGAGCGACAACAGTCATCAACATGCTTTAAGATTAACCAAAATTGAATGCAAGCATGAGTAGGATATAAATCACCATGAACATAAACATCGTGGAGGCTATGTTGATTTTGTTTCAACTACATGCGTGAACATGTGCCAAGTCAAGCCACTCGAATCATTCAGAGGAGGATACCATTCTATCATACTACATCACAACCATTTTAATATGCATGTTGGCACTCAAGACAAACCATTATCCACTCTTAGCTGATTAAGCATGGCATGAATAACTATAATCTCTAATTGTCATTGCAAACATGTTCAACCCATAATGAGCTGAATCCTGAACGATGAGCTAATCATATTTACAAAAACAAAATAGGTCGAGTTCATACCAGCTTTCCTCCATCTCAGTCATTTCATCATATATCGTCATTATTGCCTTTCACTTGCATGACCGAACGATATGAATAATAATAAGAGTGCACGTGCATTGGACTAAGCTGGAATCTGCAAATAATAACTCAAAGGAGAAAGCAAAGTAATATGGGCTCTCTGATGATAAACAATAATGCATATGAAAGCCACTCAACATTTTCATCGTGGTCTTCTCCTTATGACCCAAAGAAGAAAAGAAAACTATTTACACGGGAAAGCTCCCAACAAGCAAAAGAAGAACGAGAAATCTTTTTGGGTTTTCTTTTAATACTACATCTAAACAAACTAGAAGGTAAAGCTAGAACTAATATATTTTTTTGGATTTTCTCAAGATTAATTAAACACACATAAGAAGAAAGCAAAAGAAGAAATAAACTACCATGGATGGTACAATGAAAAAGTATGAACACCGACAACTGTAATGAGTGTGTGAACATGAATGTAATGTCGGTGAGAAATACGTACTCCCCCAAGCCATTTCCCGATCGGAGGTTTGAGCTGCTATGGCAAGCTTTTTTTCCGAATAGTGGGTATGGGGAACCCACCGTACCAACACGATTGGCTGGTGTAGCGAAACTCATTGCAAAAGAGGGTAAATCGGCCACTTTAAGATTACCATCTGGGGAGGTCCGTTTAGTATCCCAAAACTGCGTAGGCTTTTGGCCTAAGTTGGTCTAGGGCCACGGCTGGCCCTGATAATATCCGAAGTCATAATTGGGGTGGTACTGGACTGCGGCGGCTACTACCTGAACAGCTGCAGCGTGGAGGCGAGCGGCTTCTGCCTCCCTCTCGTACTCGTTTGCCTCCTCTCTGGTTATAAAGCGTCTTTGTTTTTCCTGAAAGTTAAAGAAGGCAGGAGTAGGAAGAGTAATATGGACAGCACACTGTCTGTCAAAGATTAGTCGGTACAGGATGGACTGTTCGTCCCTCTCAAGGAACTGGTAGCGCACCAAAGCCTCATAATCAAGAAAAGCAGGGGGTAACTCAATATCATTCTCTCTTATGGGTACCCCAAGATACTTAGCTACACGAGTGGCATAAATTCCACCAAAGAAATCTCCATCCTTAGCGTTAAGATGTAATCTCCTAGCAATAATAGCCCCTAGGTTATATCGTCTATCTCCCATGACCGCACTTTTAAGAATACTGAGATCAGGTACGCAAAGGTGGCTATGGTCATGTTTACCATTGATGCATCTACCTATGAAGAGAGCAAAATAATGTATGGCAGGAAAGTGAATGCTCCCCAAGGTAGCTTGTGTAATGGTTCTAGTTTCTCCCACCGTGATGCTAGCAAGGAAATCATTAAATTCATTTTTATGAGGATCGCTATGGCTACCCCACTGTGGAATTTTGCATGCATCGTTAAAATCCTCTAGGTCCATGGTATAGGACTTATCATAAAGATTAAATAGAACAGAATGAGAATTACGCTTGGATGAAAATTCAAACCTCCGCACGAAAGAATCGGTGAGTTGATAATATTGCTTGCATCGATCTGAAATAAAATCCTCAAGGCCAGCATTCCTTATGTACGCATAAAACTCTTCCTTGAATCCGGCGTTATCCATGAATTGGTCCGACGGCCATTCACAAGGCCGTACTTGAGCTTCCCTTGGCGGTTCAAAATCGGGCTCACGTAACGCGAGTCTCGGAGTTTTCTTGCTCGACGAACCACCTTGATAAATTCTCCTCAACATCTCTTTTGCTGAAAATTAATTCTGAAATTTTTAGTGACTCTAAATAAAAGTGAACAAAACTCAACAAAACTCATAGCAACTACTCCCACAAGTGCCTAGAAGCTATATCATGCATCAAAACTACTCGGGACCATATAAATTTGACATGCAAGCTCAAGAACAAGGTCACCACAGCAGCAAAAATTTGCAATATATAAAGCACTAGAACAAAAACTAATTGGACCATTGGAGGAGTCACATATCGATGAGCAATCCCCTAAAACAGTTTTGCAAATGGAGCTTTGAGCAAGGAGATCGAAAATGGCAGCAAAATGAGCTAGAACACGGGTTTGAGCAATGGTGGGATTTTTTCTAGAGGAAGACGAAGTGGATGGTGGCTGGAATAAGTGAGGGGGCCCCACGTGGGACCCACAAGCCAGGGGGCGCGCCCAGGGGGGTGGGCGCGCCCTGCAGGCTTGTGGCCCACTAGTGCAGCCCCCTGATGCACACTCAGTGCCAAAAATTCTAAAATAATCCAGAAAAAATCATACTAAATTTTCAGGGAATTCTGGGGACTTTTATTTTCAGGTCATTTTTCTATTGCACGGATAAAACAGAAAACAGGAGAATAATAGCATTTTTACTCTATTTAATCTAAATAACAAAAAGTCAAAGTTGGGTACAGAAACTTGTGCCTTCTAAATTCATCCATCTCATGCTCATCAAAAAGAATCCATCAATAAGGTTGATCAAGTCTTATTGACAAACCTTTTCCGAAGGACATGGAACCGGGGAATTTTCGAATAACACTAGGTTACCTCAATGGGGATATGCATGTCCCCAACAATAAGTATATCGTATTTCTTTTTGGCAGTAGGAATAGGGAATTCAAAGCCTCCAATAATAATCGTTGAAACCTTTTCAATTGAGTTGATACTATGAACTTGAGGTTGTTTCTTCGGAAAGTGTACCGTATGCTCATTACCATTAACATGAAAAGTGACATTGCCCTTGTTGCAATCAATAACAGCCCCTGCAGTATTCAAAAAGGGTCTACCAAGGATGATCGACATACTGTCGTCCTCGGGAATATCAAGAATAACAAAGTCCGTTAAGATAGTAACGTTTGCAACCACAACAGGCACATCCTCGCAAATACCGATGGGTAAAGCAGTTGATTTATCAGCCATTTGCAAAGAGATTTCAGTAGGTGTCAACTTATTCAAATCAAGTCTACGATATAAAGAGAAAGGCATAACACTAACACCAGCTCCAAGGTCACATAAAGCAGTTTTAAGATAATTTCCTTTAATAGAGCAAGGTATAGTAGGTACTCCGGGATCTCCTAATTTCTTTGGTATTCCACCCTTAAAAGTATAGTTAGCAAGCATGGTGGAAATCTCAGCTTCTGGTATCTTTCTTTTATTTTTCACAATATCTTTCATATACTTAGCATAAGAAGACATTTTCAGAATATCAGTCAAGCGCATACGCAAAAAGACAGGTCTAAGCATTTCAACAAAGCGCTCAAAATCCTCATCATCCTTTTTCTTGGATGGTTTAGGAGGAAAGGGCATAGGTTTCTGAACCCATGGTTCTCTTTCTCTACCATGCTTCCTAGCAATAAAGTCCCTTTTATCATATCTCTTATTCTTAGGTTGTGGGTTATCAAGATCAACAGCAGGTTCAATCTCCACATCATTATCATTACTAGGTTGAGCATCAACATGAACATCATCATTAATATTATCACTAGGCTCATGCTCATCACCAGATTGTGTCTCAGCATCAGAAATAGAAATATCATTTGGATTCTCAGGTGTATCTATAACAGGTTCACTAGCAGCATGCAAAGTCCTATCGTCATTCTTTTTACTGCTCTTATTAGAACGACTAGGCGCATCAGTATTAACTCTCTGAGAATCTTGCTCAATTCTCTTAGGATGGCCCTCAGGATACAAAGGTTCCTAAGTCATTCTACCACCTCTAGTCACAACTTTAACAGAATGATCATTGTTCTTACTATTCATTTCATTAAGCAAATCATTTTGAGCCTTAAGTACTTGTTCTACTTGGGTAGTTACCATGGAAGCATGTTTACTAATAAGTTTAAGATCATTGACAGTTCTACTCAAATAATCACCCAAGCGATCAAGCATGTAAGCATTATGTTTCAATTGTCTACTAACATAGGCATTGAAATTTTCTTGCTTGACTACAAAGTTATCAAATTCATCCAAGCATTGGCTAGCAGGCTTATTATAAGGAATATGTCCTTCATCAAATCTACGGAGAGAATTTACCTCTACTACCTGTGTCGGGTTATCAAGACCATGTATTTCTTCAATAGGTGGTAGATTCTTAACATCTTCAGCTTTAATACCTTTTTCTTTCATAGATTTCTTTGCCTCTTGCATATCTTCAGGACTGAGAAATAGAATACCTCTTTTCTTTGGAGTTGGCTTCGGAGGTGGTTCAGGAATAGTCCAATCATTATCATTACTCAATATATTATTCAATAGTAGTTCAGCTTGTTCAACAGTTCGTTCCCTGAAAACACAACCAGCACAACTATCTAGGTGGTCCCTAGAAGCATCGGTTAGTCCATTATAAAAGATATCAAGTATTTCGTTTTTCTTGAGAGGGTGATCAGGCAAAGCATTCAGTAATTGGAGAAGCCTCCCCCAAGCTTGTGGGAGACTCTCTTCTTCAATTTGCACAAAGTTAAATATTTCCTGCAAGGCAGCTTGTTTCTTATGGGCAGGAAAATATTTTTCAGAGAAGTAATATATCATATCCTGGGGACTACGCACACAACCAGGAGCAAGGGAATTAAACCATATCTTAGCATCACCCTTTAATGAGAAAGGAAACAACTTAAGAATATAATAATAACGAATTTTTTGCTCATGAGTAAATAGGGTGGCTATATCATTCAATTTAGTAAGATGTGCCACAACAATTTCAGATTCATAACCATGGAAAGGATCAGATTCAACCAAAGTAATTAACTCAGGATCGACAGAGAATTCATAATCCTTATCAGTAACAAAGATAGGTGAAGTGGCAAACTTGGGATCATATTGCATTCTAGCATTCAAAGATTTTTCTTTCCACTTGCGAAGCAATTTCTAAAGATCATCTCTATCCTTACAAGCAAGAAAGTCCCTAGCTACCTCTCCTTCCATAACATAACCTTCAGGTATATCAGGCAATTCATATCTAGGAGGGCTAGGTCTAACATGTGTATCATAATGTTCAGTTTCAATAATTTCATCAGATTCACAGATATCATCAGTTTCAGCATTCACTCTAGCAATTTGTTCATCAAGAAATTCACCCAGCGGCACAGTAGTATCAAGGAAAGTATCATCATAAGCATCATGCATAGCAGAAGTAGCATCATCAATTACTTGCGACATATCAGAATTACTAGCAGGTGGTGGTGTCGCAAGTTTACTCATAACAGAAGGTGAATCAAGTGCAGAGCTAGATGGCAGTTCCTTACCTGTCCTCGTAGTTGAGGGGTAGATCTTTGTTTTAGCGTCTTTCAAATTCTTCATAGTGATCAACAGATATATATCCCAAGTGACTCAGAGAATAGAGCTATGCTCCCCGGCAACGGCGCCAGAAAAAGGTCTTGATAACCCACAAGTATAGGGGATCGCAACAGTTTTCGAGGGTAGAGTATTCAACCCAAATTTATTGATTCGACACAAGGGGAGCCAAAGAATATTCTCGAGTATTAGCAGCTGAGTTGTCAATTCAACCACACCTGAAAGACTTAATATCTGCAGCAAAGTATTCAGTAGCAAAGTAGTATGGAAGTAACGGTAACGATGGCAAAGTGACAGTAGCAGTGTTGTAGTGATTGTAACAGTAGCAACGGAAAAGTAACTTAGCAAAGATCAATATGGAAAAGCTCGTAGGCAATGGATCAGTGATGGATAATTACGTCGGATGGCATTCATCATGCAGCAGTTATAACATAGGGTGACACAGAACTAGCTCCAATTCATCAATGTAATGTAGGCATGTATTCCATATATAGTCATACGTGCTTAATGTAGGCATGACATCTTTTGTCCTACCCTCCCGTGGCAGCGGGGTCCTATTGGAAACTAAGGGATATTAAGGCCTCCTCTTAATAGAGAACTGGACCAAAGCATTAGCACTTAGTGAATACATGAACTCCTCAAATTACGGTAATCACCGGAAAGAATCCCAGTTATTGTCACCCTGGGGGATGCGGATCATAACTCGTAATAGGTGTCTACAACTTGCAAGATAGGATCAAGAACACACATATATTCATGAAAACATAATAGGTTCAGATCTGAAATCATGGCACTCGGGCCCTAGTGACAAGCATTAAGCATAGCAAAGTCATAGCAACATCAATCTCAGAACATAGTGGGTACTAGGGATCAAACCCTAACAAAACTAACTCGATTACATGGTAAATCTCATCCAACCCATCACCGTCCAGCAAGCCTACGATGGAATTACTCACGAACGGCGGAGAGCATCATGAAATTGGTGATGAAGGATGGTTGGTGATGACGACGACGTCGATTTCCCCTCTCCGGAGCCCAAATCAGGCTCCAGATCTGCCCTCCCGAGGAAGAACAGGAGGTGGCGGCGGCTCCGTATCGTAAAACGCGATGAACTCTTCTCCTTTATTTTTTCTCCCCGAATAGGAATATATAGAAGTGGAAACGAGGCCGGAGGAGCAACAGGGGGCCCACAAGCCACAGGGGCGCGCCCTAGGGGGGTGGGCGCGCCCCCCTGGCTTGTGGCCAGGTGGTGGGCCCCCTGTAGTTGATTCTTTCGCCAATATTTTTTATTAATTCCAAAAATATTCTCCGTAAATTTTCAGGTCAATCCGAGAACTTTTATTTCTGCACAAAAATAACACCAAGGCAATTCTGCTGAAAACATCGTCAGTCCGGGTTAGTTCCATTCAAATCATGCAAATTAGAGTCCAAAACAAGGGCAAAAGAGTTTGGAAAAGTGGATACGTTGGAGACGTATCAACTCCCCCAAGCTTAAACCTTTGCTTGTCCTTAAGCAATTCAGTTGATAAACTGAAAGTGATAAAGAAAAACTTTTACAAACTCTGTTTGATCTTGCTGTTGTAAATATGTCTAACTTGTGTTCAGATTTTCAGCAAAGATTATAGACTAACCACATTCACAATAACATTTAGGTCTCACATTTACTCATATCAATGGCATAATCAACTAGCGAGCAATAATAATAAGTCTCGGATGATAACAATTTTATCAAAACAATCATGATACAATATGACATAATGGTATCTCGCTAGCCCTTTCAGAGACCGCAAAACATAAATGCAGAGCACCTCTGGAGAACAAGGACTGACTAGACATTGTAATTCATGGTAAAAGAGATCCAGTCATACTCACACTCAATATCAATTAATAGCAAAGCATACAAATGACGGTGGTGCTCTCTAACTGGTGCCTTTTTGAGAGGGTGATGACTCAACAGTAAAGTAAAATAGTTAGGCCCTTCGCAGAGGGCAGCATTGATTTGCAGAGGTGCCAGAGCTCGAGCTTTTAAAACAGGGATGAATAATAATTTTGAGAGGTATGCTTTCATTGCCAACATAACAACTAAGAGATCTCGATATCTTCCATGCTAGATACATTATAGGCGGTTCCAAAACAGAATAGTTAATTTTTTACTCCCCCTCCACCAATCGATCACACTCCACGGCGGGTCGAATCCACGGGTACCGTCCATACAAACACAATCCTGGGGGAGTTTTGTTTATTATATTTTGACTTAAATTTTGAGCATGGAACTGGGCATTCCGATTACCAGCCATTTTCTCATGAATGATAGTGAATCAACACAAATCGTGAGAATAACCCACCTAGCATGGAAGATACTGACAGCCCCCAGTCACTACATGAGCGATTTGGGCATACAAAACGGAATATTTATTTGAAGGTTTGGAGAGTGGCACATGCAAATTTACTTGGAACGGCAGGTAAATACCGCATATAGGTATGTATGGTGGACTCATATGGAACAACTTTGGTTTTATGGAGATGGATGCACAAGCAGTATTCCCGCTTAGTACAAGTGAAGGCTAGCAAAAGACTGGGAAGCGACCAACTAGAGAGTGACAACAGTCATCAAGATGCTTTAAGATTAACCAAAATTGAATGCAAGCATGAGTAGGATATAAATCACCATGAACATAAACATCGTGGAGGCTATGTTGATTTTGTTTCAACTACATGCGTGAACATGTGCCAAGTCAAGCCACTCGAATCATTCAGAGGAGGATACCATTCTATCATACTACATCACAACCATTTTAATATGCATGTTGGCACTCAAGACAAACCATTATCCACTCTTAGCTGATTAAGCATGGCATGAATAACTATAATCTCTAATTGTCATTGCAAACATGTTCAACCCATAATGAGCTGAATCCTGAACGATGAGCTAATCATATTTACAAAAACAAAATAGGTCGAGTTCATACCAGCTTTCCTCCATCTCAGTCATTTCATCATATATCGTCATTATTGCCTTTCACTTGCACGACCGAACGATGTGAATAATAATAAGAGTGCACGTGCATTGGACTAAGCTGGAATCTGCAAATAATAACTCAAAGGAGAAAGCAAAGTAATATGGGCTCTCTGATGATAAACAATAATGCATATGAAAGCCACTCAACATTTTCATCGTGGTCTTCTCCTTATGACCCAAAGAAGAAAAGAAAACTATTTACACGGGAAAGCTCCCAACAGGCAAAAGCAGCTGTCCATTACAAACCATTTTCCTTAACTGAAATGTCCAACAGAAAATAAGGATAAAAAGTCATATGAAGTACAGAAGTTACCACATGGTGGAGGGGCCAAGAGGCCTTTATTCTCATCAATAGGAAGACCAAGCCTGAATTGAATCAGCGAGTGGCCATCAGCCAATGACCAGTGCACTTCCATCATATTACTAACTCTATGAAAAAGAATATATAGATGTGTCCAACTCACAGTGGGCATCTATTCTTTTCGAAAAAAGGCAGGGTACATGTCTTGTACGTTATCGAAATATTCTTAAGTCGGGTTTTTAAACATATTAATTAAATATATACTTCATACTCTTGCTATGCATGATAGATTTCTGAGCTCTACAGAGACGTATGTGGGGCACATACATTTTTAGAGAAAATTGAATATATTAGTCAAGTGGTAATGTATATGAAGAACCAAAAATTGGGGCATACTACTCGGAGGAAGAGGCATATGTATCAAAGCAAGTACTAGTATGCATATGTGAAAATGGTATTCATCAAAACGCAGCTCACTGACATCCATCATGGTCCTGCCATTCTAGAATTAATCAAAATTACCTTCCAGGCTTCTTCCCTTGTCCAGCTAATTCCCTCCTTGTTGGGCACCATTGTGATTTGAATTTGGACGTATATATAGCCCTAACTTGATCTTAATAAACAAGCAAAACTCATGGGAACTTCAGGAGAAAAGCATACATACATGGAATGAGGGACAAGGGCTCTTCAGCTAGACAAATGTTGATTGTACTATGTAGTGCTAGTTCCATCACTATAGACAGGACTTCCTATCATGATTGCAATTTTTTTGTTAGTAATGCAATTTGGTAAGTAAACTAAATTATTACCTGGATTCCAAAACATTTGACACTCCAATGTGACCTCTGAATATGATGGATTTATCCAATTTCCATTGTTTGATTAAATATATATCCAGTTAAAGGCATCAAATCAAGTCTTCCTTTTTTGTGGGAAAAATCAAATCTTCCTTAAATCATTTAAACTGAACACGACAAGTACTATTCGCCTCTAATTTCCACCACTTTGGCAAGAAAAACGACATGCTGGCTTCAGATTACTTGCAAAATTCGATTAAAGCAATAACCTGCAAAAATACAGAACGCTAGCTTCAAACCGCTTGCCAAAACATGGCATAGGACAATACATATCACTGAAGACTAACCATAGGAGGGAAAATTCAGACCTAAACGGAACATCCTCTCTCAATCAGCTGGATGCATATGTTCTCCTGGTCAAGGCGGGTGATAAATTGTGAGCATACTACATACTAGAAGGGTTGTGCGCACTTTGCTGTGCCGTTGAATTTGTTGGAAATCTTTAATTTCTTTACTCACTCTATTTTAAAATATATCGTGTATTACTTTTTTGAAAAGTCAAACCTATTTAAGTTTGATCAAATTTATAGAGAAATATCAAAGTTTATAATATCAAATCGGTGTTATTAGATTCATCATGAAATGAATTTTCATATTTTTTTGTTTAATATTCTGGATGTCGATATTTTTGGCTCTGAACTTGGTCAAAATTAAAGAAATTTGACTTTCCAAAAAAATAATAACCATTATATTTTGAAACTGATGGAGTATTTAGTTTGGCCGGTGGGGGAGACGATGGAGTGTGTTTTATGTTTATTTACAATGCGGTTATTTAGTGAATCTTTTGGGGTGTGATTGTGTGTTATCCGCTAATCAACCCATATTTATGTGGGGATATTTTTTCATCGTTGGTTGCATGTACTATATTCGTGCTATAGTATCACATGGGGACGTTTTTTATGGGTGATAGGAGTTTGCGAGGGGATGATATGTTTTTATAAGCCAGTTGTTGCTGATTGATTCGAAAAATCGTTTGCCCGATCAAAATCGTAAACCAAATCTAAAATTGAACACCTCAATCGAATGAAAAAGCTTTAAAATTAGGGAGCATGGAGAATTAAAATAATTAAATAGGAGAGTTCCTTGAGAAATTGTTGACCCGGTCAAAATGGGGTGACCAAAGTCTAAATTAAAGCCACAATTAATTGTGTGAAGATTTAAATATTAGGAAGCATAGTGTATTGTATAAAAAATTAAATGAGAGGGGATGAGAAACTGTTGACCCGGTCAAAATCGAATGACCAAATTCCAATTGTAGACCTCAATTGATTGTGAGGCCTCCAATCCTAGGGAGATTAGTGATATAGTATATAACTAGAAGGGTTGGGCGCGCTTTGCTGCGCCGTCGGTGTTGTTGGGTTTTCATAAAAAAAAAAACTCCCTTTGTATCAAAATATAAGGTGTGATTTTTTTGAGAAGTCAAATCTTTTTAAGTTTGACCAAATTTGTAGAGAAATATATCAATATACATTATATCAAATCACATTAGATTCATCATGAAATAAATTTTTATTTTTATTGATTTAGTATTGTGGATGTCAATATTTTTGGCTCCGAACTTGATCAAAGTTAAAGATATTATACTTTTCGAAAACTTAATACACCTTATATCTTAAAACTGAGTGAGTATTTGGGTTGGCGGGGGAGGGGGGGCGATGAGTGTGTGTTTTTATTTATAATGCAGCGTGTTCGATAGGCCTTCAGCGGTTTGATTCAGTGTTATTTGCTAATCAATCCATACTTTATTGTGAAAATTTCATCAGTGGCTGCATGTTCTATATTGTGCTACCATATCACATATTGGCACTTCTTTTTTAGGGGGTGAGAGGGATGTCGGTTGATTGATATGTTTTTATAGGTCGATTGCTGCCGGTTGATTTGGAAAATCGTTGAACTGATCAAAATCGTAAACCAAATCTAAAATTAAATACCTCGATGGAATAAGAGAGCTTCAAAAATTAAAGAGCACAAGGTATAAAAGAATATAGTTACAGAGATGAATTGAAATAATTTATTATGAGAGATGAATTAAAAAAATAAGAGAGCTCCTTGAGAAATTGTTGATCCGGTCAAAATCGGATGACTCAATTATAAATTGGAGATTTCAATTGATTGTGAGGCCTTAAAATTAAGGAGCATAGTGTATTTATAAATATAGTATAGAAAAATTGAATAAGAGAGTTTTGAGAAACTGTTGACCCGTTCAAAATCGGGTGACCCAATGTCAATTGGATACCTCAATTGAATGTGGTGTCTCCAATTCTAGGAGGATTAGTGTTATAGTATATGACTAATGAACCAGAATTGCACATACATATAAGAAACACTTATAATCCAAGGCCGAGGTGGGAACCCGTCGTACAACGTCACGCGTAAGGAGGCAGAGCAGCGCTTGGCTGTGGGCGAGGTGGGATACGGGAGGCTAGCTGGCGACCAGGGAGCCAGCGGTGGAGGCGCCGCACAATGGCCGAGCGCCGGCGGGAGGCATGAATTGGCCTCACGGGTCACATGGCAGCGAATCATGAATTGGGGTTGGGATCTGAGAGGGAGCGGATGGGAGGTTACTCACCAGCGACCAACGAGTGGGCTGGGACTGGGCGGCCCTGTGCGACGCAGCCGGCGGTGATGGCGGGGCGACCTCGGGCAAGGCAGAGCCTGAGTAGCGGGGCCAGCTGGCGGGAGGCGGATCACGGTGGCGGACGGTGGCGGGCGAGTGATAGGCGGGAAGGAGCTCTACGGCGATGAGGGACCAGAGTTTCGTTGCGAGGCCGACGTCTAGCATCCGACGACCAGCATCTGGCGAGGCAGTTGCGCGACCGGGATGCCTTGCCTGGCGTGACGTGAGGAGCGTGTGGGTGGAGCGATTTTTCTTGGCCGAGGCCCGAGGGGGCGATCGAAGAGTCGAGCGTCGGATGTGTGTTCCTGGGTGGGATGTGTGTTTCGGCGGGTAAGTGAAAAAAAACGATGGGAGAACATGGATGGGAAGTAGCGATAGGAGGGGAGGTGGAACGAGGTCGAACCATCACGACGACGATGACTGTCGAAATCGGGGCTCTGGGGACCCAAAGAGGTTCGAATTCTGGGGTCTGTTGGTTGTCCCGCCCTACTCTACCCCTCAACCTCATGGCGATACTCCAGCGTGCTCGAGCTAAGGAAAAAGAACAGTGGACACAGTAGTTTACCCAGGTTCGGGCCATCTTGTGGTGTAAAACCCTACTCCTGCTTGTCTGAATTGCTTGCGGGTGAGAGGGAGTGCAAAGGTGAGTTCTGGCTCGCCTTCGGTCGATCCCCTTCTACGGCGGCAGCCTGCCCTATCTTATACTGACCCCGGTCCTCTTCCCCCGAAAATACAAGGCCGGAAGGGTTGCCACAATGGCCAGTTTGAAGGCGGACAGGGCTGTAGCTTATTGATACGTCTCCAACATATCTATAATTTTTGCTTGTTCCATGCTGTTATATTATCATTCTTGGATGTTTTACCATCATATTATAACAACTTTATATCATTTTTTGGGACTACCCTATTGACATAGTGCCAAAGTGCCAGTTGCTGTTTTTGCTTGTTTTTTACTTCGCAGAAAATCAATACCAAACGGAGTCCAATCGCGACAAAAAATTTTGGAGATTTTTTCTAGACCAGAAGACACCCGATGGGCCAAAGAAATACCGGAGAAGAAACCCGAGGGGAGCACAAGACACCAGGGCGCGCCAGGAGCCCCCTGGCGCGGACTGGTGGGTTGTGCCCACCTCGGGCCCCCTCTGAACCGCCTCTGATGCCTATAAATTCTCAATTATTCGGAAAACTCTAGAGGAGTCGACAAAACACAATTCCAGCCGCCGCAAGTTCCAGAACCGCGAGATCCAATCTAAACACCATCACGGAGGGGTTCATCATAGACCTACGGGTCCGTAGGCAGTAGCTAGATGGCTTCTTCTCTCTCTCTCTCTCTCTCTCTTATGATTCTCAATACAATGGTCTCTTGGAGATCTATTTGATGTAAACTTTTGCGGTGTGTTTGTTGGGATCCGATGAATTTTGAGTTCATGATCAGTTAGTATCCATGAATATTATTTGAGTCTTCTTTGATCTCTTATATGCATGATCGCTTATAGCCTCGTATTTCTTCTTCGAATCTTTGGTTTAGTTAGGCTGACTAGATCGATTTTTCTTGCCATGGGAAGAGGTGCTTTGTGATGGGTTCGATCTTGCGGTGTTCTTTCCCAGTGACAGAAAGGGCAGCAAGACACGCATGTATCTTTGTTATTAAGGATAACAAGATGGGGTCTATTCCTACATGAATAGATCTTTTCTACATCATGTCATCGTTCTTATTGCATTACTCCGTTTTTCCATGAACTTAATACAATAGATGCATGCTGGATAGCGGTCGATGTGTGGAGTAATAGAGGTAGATGCAGGCATGAGTCGGTCTATCTATCTTGGACGTGATGCCTATATAATGATCATCGCCTTGGATATCGTCATGACTATTCGATTTTCTATCAATTGCCCAACAGTAATTTGTTCACCCACCGTGCGCTATACTCATGAGAGAAGCCACTAGTGAACCCTACAGCCCCCGAGTCTACTTTTCCATCATATTGCTTTCCGATCTATCTTTTTGCACTCTTTGTTTTCAGATCTACAAAACCAAAAACCCAAAAATATTTTGCTGCATATTTACTCTTTTTATTTGTGTTCTTGAGAGATCTATCTCTCCTATCTATCACTACCTAATCTATCTTATTACCGTAGAGAGATTGACAACCTCTCTTTCGCGTCGGGTTGCAAGTATTTGTTGTTTGTGTGCAGGTGCTGCTTATTGGGTGTTGGTGATCCTCCTACTGGTTCGATAACCTTGGTTTCATAACTGAGGGAAATACTTACCATCGCTGTGCTGTATCATCCCTTCCTCTTTGGGGAAATACCGACGCAGTCTCAAGCCACGTCAATGGAATTTTTGGCGCCGTTGTCGGCGAGGAAGCGGTCTCTTCTACGTGCCTATCGTAGGCGCCGAGGAGACTCCATCATCATCTACCAGGTTCCTAATCACAATCTCATCTCTTTGCAATTATATTATTTGTCATTTGCCTCTCGTTTTCCTCTCCCCCACTTCACCAATTTGCCGTTTTATTCACCCTCTTTTCCGTTTGCCTTTTTGCTTGTTTGCTATCTTTGCTTGTGTTGCCATGTGCCTTCTATTTGCTTGCATCTTCGCTTGCTAAAAATCTATTGACATGGATCCTCATCCACTTGCTAATCTTTTCAAAAGACCAAATTCTGATGAACCAATTGCTAGTGAGTTGAGTGCACTTGATTATCTCTATGAAGTTTTGTTTGAAAATCATGAATTCGAAAATTTTGATGAAGTGTTGAAAGAAGAAATTTATAAGGTGATTCATGATAGTTCCTTGAATGATGAGCATGATTGCAATGTTGCTAGTATGAATTCTCTAAATATCCATGATGCTAATGATATGCAAAGCCACAAGCTTGGGAATGCTATGTTTGATGAAGATGATATTTCTAGTCCCCCCAAGTTTTGGTGAGCAAATTTATTATGATGATTACATGCCTCCTATTTATGATGATGGTGATGACACGTATGCTATAATGAGTAATGATAACCATGAAACTTATCATCATGGTTTTAATTTGCAATGTGGTTATGTCAATCAAGTGTCTCATGATTGTTATTTTGTTGAGTTTGCTCCCACTACCATGGATGATAAGGAATTTTCTTATGTGGAGAGTAATGAAAATTCTATGCTTGTGCATCATGAAAAGAATGATGTATGTGATAGTTATATTGTTGAATTCCTTCATGATGCTACTGAAATTTATTATTAGGGAGGAACATATGCTTGTAGGAATTGCAATAATATCAAGTTTCCTCTCTATGTGTTCAAGGTTTTGAAGTTATGCTTGTTTTGCCTTCCTATGCTAGTTGATTCTTGTCCCCATAAATTGTTTGCTCACAAAATCCCCATGCATAGGAAGTGGGTTAGACTTAAATGTGTTTGTCATTCTATTCATGATGATCTTTTGCATATTTCAATTACTACTTTTTATGTGAGCATCACTGAAATTATTATGCCTAGCTAGGGGCGTAAAACGATAGCGCTTGTTGGGAGGCAACCCAATGAATAAATAAATTTTGCTTTTTTCCTTTATGTTTTTGAGTGTTGACACAATTATGCCTCTGTTATGATTGTGTTTTTATGGTTTATTTAGTGTTTGTGCCAAGTAAAGCCTTTAGGTTGATTCATAGGATGAGTAGAAGTGATGCTGAATCTGAAACAAAAACTTTGCGTCCAGTATATGAATTTTCATTTTTTTCTGGAAAGTGATCTTGAGATGAAATTCTAACACAGTTTTTCTATACAAATTCCTTACGTTGTCCTAATTTTTCAGAATTTTTAGAGTTATCGAAGTATGGGTATAGTACAGATTACTACAGACTGTTCTGTTTAAGACAGGTTCTGTTTTCGTTGCATTGTGTGCTTGTTTTGATGAATCTATGGTTTGTATTGGGGGGTATAAGCCATGGTAAAGTTAAAATAATGTAGTTATAATGCTATAAAAAAATATGAATGGGTTTGCAACAGTACCTAAAGTAGTGATTTGCTTTCTTATACTAACGAATCTCACAAAGATTTTGTTGAGTTTTGTGTGATTGAAGTTTTCAAGTTTTGGGTGAGATCACGATGGATGAAGGAATAAGGAGTAGCAAAAGCCTAAGCTTGGGTATGCTACCACACCCCCAAGATATATACAAAGTTAAACAAGCAACTAAGCTTGGGGATGCCCCCGAGTGGCATCCCCTCTTTCTTCTAACGACCATCGGTATTTTACTTGGAGCTATATTTTTATTCGTCACATATCATGTGTTTTGCTTGGAGCGTCTTGTATCTTTGCTTGCTTTGTGTGTTAGTTTTTCCTTTGTATCCTTGCTGGACACACCTATTTGAGAAAGCCAAAATCATGCTATGATTTTTTAGAATTGCTCTATGTGCTTCACTTAAACTTTTTGAGCTATAGAAATTGCTCTAGTGCTTCACTTATATCTTTTTGAGCACGGTGTGCTTGGAAATTTTTGTAGAAATACTCTCATGCTTCACTTATATTAATTTGAGAGTTATTAAATTTTGAAGAAATCCACTCATGCTTCACTTATACCTATTTTAGAGATGAAATCTTTATGCTCATGTGCTTCACTAAAATTTGTTTGAGCTTGCCAAAATGCAATGGCAATATATGAAACTAGTCCCAAAGTGATAGATATCCAAGGAGGATATAATAAAAACTTTCATGAAGATCATTGGACAAACTAAACTTGATTCCTTGTAATAGTTTTGAAACATGATGATAGTAATATGTGAGTCATGTTGATGAGTAATTATGCTTAGTAGGAATATTGGTGTTAAGGTTTGTGATTCCCTATGCATGCACGAAAGTCAATAGTTATGCAATGAAGTTACATCCTACTTGTGGTGCATTATTCGGTGTTAGTTATATTCAATGCTCACTTATGTGAATTTTCTTTTTTTTGGTTTGGTTGCTTCCCAATCTATTTGCTAGCCTTCATTTGTACTAAGTAGAAATACTACTTGTGCATCCAAAATCCTTAAACCAAGTTTTGCCTTATGAGTCCACCATACCTACCAATATGCGGTATTTCCATGCCGTTCCAAGCAAATTTGTATGTGCCATCTCTAAATTTTCAAAATAAATTTTCTCTTTTGTGTGCCCATACCGCTCATGAAACGGTGGGGAGTATCCAATATTTTTCCATGCTAGATGTGTTATTCTCAAGATGAGTGTTTATTCGCTTGTCATTGCACGAGAGTGTGGCGGTAATAGGGATGCCCATTCCCGAAATGAAAAATAAAAAAAATATTTACTTTATGTTGTCAAATAATAAATTCCTTGGAAAGTGTTGGTATGGAAGGCAACCGTGGATACGGCCCGCCATGGAAAGTGAAAGTTTGGTGGAAAAAGGAATAAACTTTATTTTCTGTTTGGGAACCGCCTATGATATATCTAGCATGGAAAGTATTGTGAGCTACTTTGTCGTTTTTGTTGACAGGAAAAGCATGCCACCCAAAATATTTCTCTCTCTCAATTTAAACCTTGAGCTCTGGCACCTCTACAAATCCCTACTTCCCTCTGCGAAGGGCCTATCTATTTACTTTATGCAATTTTTATTTTTGCCTTGAGTCTCCATCTTCTCTTATAAGCACCAACTAGGGGGCACTATGATCGTACTTAAGCATTGGGCATAGCTAATATTTGAGTGTGTTTCATGAATGGATTAATGATTGAGCATGATGGGCTAGGGATAACTTTCTTTAGTGTTGATATTTTGAAAGACATGGTTGTTTGTTGACATGCTTGAGTATTGAAGCCATTATGTTAAAACAAGACTATTGCTTTGAATCATTATAAGTCCAAATGTCCATGCTATACAAAAGATAAGAATGTGATGAACATGTTAGGCAGCATTCCACATCAAAAATTCTGTTTTTATCATTTACCTACTCGAGGACGAGTAGGAATTAAGCTTGGGGATGCTGATATGTCTCCAACGTATCTATAATTTTTGCTTGTTCCATGTTGTTATATTATCATTCTTGGATGTTTTACCATCATATTATAACAACTTTATATCATGTTTTGGGACTAACCTATTGACATAGTGCCAAAGTGCCAGTTGCTGTTTTTGCTTGTTTTTTACTTCGCAGAAAATCAATACCAAACGGAGTCCAATCGCGACGAAACTTTTTGGAGATTTTTTCTGGACCAGAAGACACCCGATTGGCCAAAGAAGTACCAGAGAAGAAGCCTGAGGGAGCACAAGACACCAGGGCGCGCCAGGGCCCCCCTGGCGCGGCCTGGTGGGTTGTGCCCACCTCGGCCCCCCTCTGAACCGCCTCTGATGCCTATAAATTCTCAAATATTCGGAAAACCCTAGAGGAGTCGATGAAACACAATTCCAGCCGCCGCAAGTTCCAGAACCGCGAGATCCAATCTAAACACCATCACGGAGGGGTTCATCTTCTTCATAGGTGCCTCTCCCATGATGCGTGAGTAGTCCACCATAGACCTACGGGTCCGTAGGCAGTAGCTAGACGGCTTCTTCTCTCTCTTATGATTCTCAATACAATGGTCTCTTGGAGATCAATTGCCCAACAGTAATTTGTTCACCCACCGTGCGATATACTCATGAAAGAAGCCACTAGTGAACCCTACGGCCCCCGGGTCCACTTTTCCATCATATTGCTTTCCGATCTATCTTTTTGCACTCTTTGTTTTCAGATCTACAAAACCAAAAACCAAAAAAATATATTGCTGCATATTTACTCTTTTTATTTGTGTTCTTGAGAGATCTATCTCTCCTATCTATCACAACCTAATCTATCTTATTACCGTAGAGAGATTGACAACCTCTCTTTCGCGTCGGGTTGCAAGTATTTGTTGTTTGTGTGCAGGTGCTGCTTATTCGGTGTTGGTGATCCTCCTACTGGTTCGATAACCTTGGTTTCATAACTGAGGGAAATACTTACTGTCGCTGTGCTGCATCATCCCTTCCTCTTTGGGGAAACACCGACGCAGTCTCAAGCCACGTCACTTATCCTGACAAAAGTAGTCTTCGCCTGCAAAAGCCTCCTGCCGTGACGCGCTGGTGGGCCGGGGATGACCTCCGTCCTGGCGATCCCCCAGCCTTGGTCTTCTTGCACCAAACGGGAAACCTTTGAATATTTCTTTGGGAACCGACAAGCTGGTGATAACCCACAAGTATAGGGGATCGCAACAGTTTTCGAGGATAGAGTATTCAACCAAAATTTATAGATTCGATACAAGGTGAGCCAAATAATATTTGCGAGTATTAGCAGTTAAGTTGTCAATTCAACCACACCCGGAGAATAAATATCTACAACAGAGTGATCAGTAGCACAGTAATATGATAGTTTTGATAGCAGTGGTAACAGTAGCAGTAACGGTAACAGTGATAGTAATGATTTTGTAGCAAGTGTGACAGTAGTAGTAACAATAGTAACTTAGCAAGAACAATATGTGGAAAACTCGTAGGCACTGGATCGGTGAACTCATTGGATAATATTCATCATATAACAGTCATAACATAGGGTGACACAGAACTAGCTCCAGTTCATAAATGTAATGTAGGCATGTATTCCGTAAATAGTCATACGTGCTTATGGAAAAGAACTTACATGACATCTTTTGTCCTACCCTCCCGTGGCAGCGGGGTCCATAAGGAAACCAAGGGATATTAAGGCCTCGTTTTAATAGAGAACCGGAACAAAGCATTAACACATAGTGAATACATGAACTCCTCAAACTACGGTCATCACCGGAAAGTATCCCGACTATTGTCACTCCGGGGTTTACGGATCATAACACATAGCAGGTGCATATGACTAGCAAGATCGGATCAAGAACATAGATATAATGGTGATAACATAAACGGTTCAGATCTGAAATCATGGCACTCGGGCCCTAGTGACAAGCATTAAGCATGGCAAAGTCATAGCAACATCAATCTCAGAACATAGTGGACACTAGGTATCAAGCCCTAACAAAACTAAATCGATTACATGATGAATCTCATCCAACTCCTCACCGGCCAGCAAGCCTACGAAGGAATTACTCACTCCCGGTCGGGAGCACCATGGAATTGGCGATGGAGAAGGGTTGATGATGACGAAGACCGAATATTCCCCTCTCCGGAGCCCCAAACAGGCTCCAGATCTAGCCTCCCGATGAAGAACAGGAGGTGGCGGTGGTTCCGTATCGTAAAACGTGATGAAACTTCCTCTCCTATTTTTCTCTTAAAATAGGAATTTATAGTGCTGGAATTAGGGTTAGTGGGACCTGGACGGGGTGGTGCGCCCTGGTGTATCGTGCCCAGCCAGGGCACCCCCTCCGGTGGTTCTTGGCTCCAGTATTTTTATTTATTGTAAAATAATTCTCCAAAAAGTTTCGTCCAGTTCCGAGAACTTTTATTTCTGCACAAAAACAACACCATGGTAGTTCTGCTGAAAACAACGTCAGTCCGGGTTAGTTTCATTCAAATCATGCAAATTAGAGTCCAAAACAAGAGCAAAAGCGTTAGGAAAAGTAGATACTATGGAGACGTATCAACTCCCCCAAGCTTAACCCATTACTTCTCCTCAAGCAATTCAGTTGACAAACTGAAAGTGATAAAGAAAAACTTTCACGAACTCTTTTGTTCTTGTTTACATACATATGCTTAAGTAGCACCCAGGTTTTCAGCGAAGATTATGACTAACCATGTCAGCAATAACTCTTAAAAATTATATTAGCTCATATCAATGACATAAGCAACTAGCGAGCAATAATAAAATATCTCAAGCACCAACACTTTGTCAAAACGGTCGTGATATAATATGACAACGGTGGTATCTCGCTAGCACTTTCTGAGACCGCAAAACATAAATGCAGAGCACCTCCAAAGTTCAAGAAGCGACTATACATTGTAATTCAAGGTAAAAGATCCAGTCATGCTGCATCCAACATTAAATATACACAATGGATGAGGATGACAATAGTGCTCTCAGGTCTGGCGCTTATTTGAGAAGGTAAATAGATAGTCCCTTCGCAGAGGGAAGCAGGGATTTGCAAAGGTGCCAGAGCACAAAGCTTAAATCAGAGATAAATATAATTTTGGGAGGTACACCCTTCCTGTCAATGTTACGACCAAGAGTTATCAATATCTTCCATTCTAAACACATTAGCGGCGGTTCCCAAGCGGTAAAAGTAAAGGTCTACTCCCCCTCCACCAACAAACACACTCCACGGCTAGCCGAATCCACGGGTACCGTCCATACCAACAATATTCCTGGGGGAGTTTTGTTTCATTATTTGCAATTTTTCATTTCGGGACTAGGAATCCCTATTACCGCCCCTCTCGTGCAAGGACGAGTGAATAAACACTCATCATGAGAATAACCCGCTTAACATGGAAGATATTGATCGCCCCCCGTCGCTCCATGAGCGGTCCAGGCACGCAAAACAGATGTTCATTTGAAATTTTAGAGATGGTACATGCAAATTTACTTGGAATGGCAGGGTAATATCGCATATAGGTAGATATAGTGGACTCATCTGGAATGACTTTGGTTTAAGGATTTTGAAGCACAAGCAGTATTCCCGCTTAGTACAGGCGAAGGCTAGCAAATAGGTTGAGAAGCGGCCAGCTAGAGAGCGAAAATGTCATGAACATGCATTGTGAATAATAAACATTGAATACTAGCATGAGTAGGATATGGACACCATGAACATAAATATCATGAAGGCTATGTTGGTTTTGATTCAACTACATGCGTGAACATGTGCCAAGTCAAGCCACTTGAAACATTCAGAGGAGGATACCATATCATCGTACCACATCACAATCATTTTAATGCATGTTGACATCCAAAATATCATTATCCACTCCTAGCTACTTAAGCATGGCATGAACAACTATAATCTCTAATTGTCATTGCAAACATGTTTGATCATAATATGCTGAATCATGGATACCAGGTTAAACATATTTACAAAAACAAAAACAAGTTGAGTTCATACCCGCTTCTCTCTACCACAGTCACTTCATCAAATATTGTCATTATTGCATTTCACTTGCACGACCGAATGATATGAAAATAATAATAGTGCAAGAGTGCCGTGGACTAAGCTGGAATCTACAAATATTTTATTCAAGAGGAGAAGAAAGTAATATGGGCTCTTTGTTAGATAAACAATAATGCATATGAAAGCCACTCAACATTTTCATTGTGGTGTTCTCCTTGGTACGACTCAAATAAAAGGAAAAGAATTTCAGAGATACACACTGGAATATTTTTCGAGTTTTTGGTTTTTCTTGAAGAAAGCAAATTAAAGAGGGAAAAACAAAACGAGAAAAATATATTTACACGGAGAGCTCCCAACAAGTAAAAGAAGAAATGAGAAATCTTTTTGGGTTTTCTTTTGCTACTACAATTAATTTAAACTAGAAAGAAAAACCGAAAAGAAGCAAGAAATATTTTTGGATTTTCTCAAAGTTTTTCAAACACGCAAGAAGAAAGCAAGAAAACAAATCTAGCATGGATAATACAATGAAAAAGTGTAGACACCGACAACTAGAATGAAATGTGTAAACATGAATAAAATGTCGGTGGATATATGTACTCCCCCAAGCTTAGGCTTTTGGCCTAGCTTGGTAATCACCATCCGTAATAGCCATCCGGTCCTAAGTTGAAGTGCGGTGGCGACGGCACCTGAGCGTCCCACTCCTGGGGCTCCTCCTCGGCCTTTGCCAGGTTGTTCCGGTAGGCTGTAATGTCCTCTGGCATGATCCTGTATCCGTTCCTGGTAGTAGAATCAAACAAAGCAGGTGCTGGCAACGGGATAACATCACGGGTAATCACGCTGAATACTAAGTTGTAGCGAACATTATGAAAAGAATCAGCTGCATCAATAAATTGATGATCCTGCAATGCCTTGTGATCTAGATAAACTTGGGACAAGGGATAATAATGTAGGTGAATCTGAACATTAAAGTGTCTTGCTAAGCGAGTAGCATAAATACCACCCTGTATCTTGCCCTTAGTCCTGTTAAGGTGTAGGCGACGTGCAATAATAGCCCCCATGCTAAAGGTGTGATCATTGTGCAGTGCACGGCATAAAATGGCGAAGTCAGGGGCACTGAGTGCACCAACCTTCTCTCTAGCGGTTAAACACTTCGCGATGAATAAAGCAAAGTAATGCACAGAAGGTAACTGCAAACTGGTGGCAGTGGCATTTGACACGCCTCTTTCATCACCCACTGTCAAAGCGAGGAGAAAGTCCTCAAACTCCGCTGGTCTAGGCTCTCTTAATTCCCCATCAGAAGGGATCAAACATATGTCACAAAAGTTAGTGAGCGATATTTTACGGGTTTCAGAATATAACTTAAACTGCACCTCAGGAGGATTATTCCTACTCATAAAATGAAAACTTTGCACAAAGGAATTTGTAAGGAGGTGGTGTTGGTCACATTTAGCTGCGAGAAAATCGGTCAGCCCAGCATTTGCAACGAATTGGGCAAACTCTTGATGGAACCCAGCCTCCTCCATCAAGGCATTATGCGGCCATTCGCACGGCCGCACCTCCGCCGTTCTCGGAGTGTGGAGGTCATTGTACGATGATTCCCCAATGACCCCTTTAGTATTCTTCTTGGAGGAAAACTTCCTAAAGAAATCCATCTTATTCCTATAAATAAATTTCTGAAAATTTTAGTCTACAAAAATTTTGTTAACAAAACTTCGTAAGATTGATAGCAACTACTCCTAAGGATGCATAGAGGCCATATTAAGCATTCAGACTACTTAGAACTCTAAGAATTCAACATGCAAGCCCATCTACAGCAGCACCAAGAGTAGCTAATTATTCTAAAAATAAACCACTAAGTCAAAAACTAATTGGAGCAATGGAGGAGTCACATACCAAGTAGCAATCCCCCAAAACAGTTTCGGAAACGGAGCTTCGAGCAAAGAGATCGAAATCCGCGGGTTTGAGAGCAAGAACAAGAGAGAGAGAGAGCTATGGTGATTTTTTTTCTGGAGGTAAGAGATGACATGGGCTAAAGGGATAAGTGAGGGGACCCACGTGGGGACCACAACCCAACAGGGCGCGCCTGGGGCTGCTGGCGCGCCCTGGTGTCTTGTGGACACCGGGTGCACCCCTCTGATGTTATTTGCACCAGAAAATCAGAACAATTCAGAAAAATCGTGTTAAAATTTTAGAACATTCTGAGAACTTTTATTTTTGGGTCATTTTTTATGCACGGAGAAAACAGAAAACAGGATAAACATGGCATTTTATTTTATTTGACTAAGTAAAATAGAAAACAAAAGGTGGGAGCAGAAGGTTGTGCCTACTAGATTCATCAACTTCATACCTCTCAAAAATGATCCATTAATAAGGTTAATCAAGTCTTATTAACAACCACTTCCGATTAGCATGAAACCGAAGAACTTTCGTAAAACACTAAGTTACCTCAATGGGGATATGCATATCCCCAACAATAAGTATGTCATATTTCTTTTTGGCAGTAGGTAGAGGTAGTTGAAAACTTCCAAGAGTGATTGTCGGAGATTCTTCAATAACATTTATACCATTCACTTGGAATTGTTTCATTGCAAAGTGTACCGTATGCTCATTACCAATGATATGAAAAGTGACATTGCTTTTATTGCAATCAATAACAGCCCCTGCAGTATTCAAAAAGGGTCTACCAAGGATAATCGACATGTTGTCGTCCTCGGGCATCTCAAGAATAACAAAGTCTGTTAAGATAGTAACGTTTGCAACAACAACGGGCACATCCGCACAAATACCGATAGGTATGGCAGTTGATTTTTCAGCCATTTGCAATGATATTTCAGTAGGTGTGAGTTTATTCAAATCAAGTCTTTTATATAAAGAGAAAGGCATAACACTAACACCAGCTCCCAAATCACACAAAGCAGTTTTGACATAATTTATTTTAATGGAGCAAGGTATAGTTGGTATTCCAGGATCTCCAAGTTCTTTAGGTGCTCCATCCTTAAAAGAATAATTAGCAAGCATGGTGGAGATTTCAGCTTCGGGTATCTTTCTTTTATTATGATGATGTCTTTCATGTATTTTGCATCAGGGGCCATCTTTAAGATATCAGTTAAGCTGGTACACAAAAAGACTGGCCTAATCATTTTAGCAAAGCGTTCAAATTCTTCATCATCCTTTTTCTTAGATGGTTTAGGTGGAAAGGGCATGGGTTTCTGAACCCATGACTCTCTTTCTTTACCATGTTTTCTAGCCATAAAGTCTTTTTTATCATTTCGTTTATTTTTAGGTTGTGTGTTATCAAGATCAACAGCAGGTTCTATTTCAACATCAGTATCTGATTCTTTATCATTGTTTGGCGGAGCACCTTCATGAACATCATCATCATTATTTCCATTATCACTAGGTGAATGTTCATTACCAGATTGAGTTTTAGCATCGGAAATAGAGACATCATTATCTTTAGGAGGTTTTTCTATCTCAGGTGCACTAGAGGTATGCAAAGTTCAATCATTTTTCTTTTTCTTTTTCCTTTTAGAAGGACTAGGTGCATCAGCATTAATTCTTTGAGAGTCTTGTTCAATTATTTTAGGATGACCTTCAGGATAAAGAGGCTCTTGGGTCATTCTACATCCTCTAGTCACAACTCTAATAGCATGATCATTCATATTATTAATCATTTCATTAAGCAATTCTCTTTGAGATTTAGCAACTTGTTCTAACTGGGTTTGAACCATAGATGCATGTTTTTCTACACCTCTAACATCATTACTGATTCTAAATAACAAGTCACTCAAGCGAGCAATCATATCAGAGTTATATTTCAATTGTTTCAGAACATTTGCATTGAAGTGATCTTGTTTCCTAATGAAGTTATGAAACTCATATAAGCATTGACTAGGATGTTTATTGTAAGGGATATCATTTTCATCAAACTTTAATAAAGAATTTACCTCTAGCACCTGTGGAGGTGGTGGTGTGTCAAGGCCATGTATTTCTTCGTTAGGTGGTAAATTCTTAACATCCTCAGCTTTAATACCTTTTTCCTTCATACATTTCTTTGCCTCTTGCATATCTTCAGGACTGAGAAATAAGATACCCCTCTTCTTCGGAATGGGTTTAGGTAGTGGTTCAGGGAGAGTCAAATCATCATAATTCTTCAATATATCATTCAATAGTTCCTCAGCTTGTTCAACAGTTCATTCCCTGAAAACACAACCAGCTCAACTATCTAGGAAGTCCCTAGAAGCATCAGTTAGACCATTATAGAAGATATCAAGTATTTCATTTTTCTTAAGAGGATGATCAGGCAAAGCATTAAGATATTGGAGAAGCCTCCCGAAGCTTGTGGGAGACTCTCTTCTTCAATTTGCACAAAGTTGAATATTTCCTGTAAGGCAGCTTGTTTCTTATGAGCAGGAAAATATTTTTAGAGAAGTAGTAAATCATATCATGGGACTACGCACACAACCAGGAGCAAGAGTATTGTACTATATCTTAGCATCATCCTTTAATGAGAACATAAATATTTGAGAATATAGTAATAGCGAATCTTCTCATCATGAGCAAAGAGGGTGGCTATATCATTCAACTTAGTAAGATGTGCAACTATAGTTTCAGTTTCATAGCCATGGAAAGGATCAGATTCAACCAAAGTAATTAACTCTGGGTCGACAGGGAATTCATAATCCTTATCGGTAACAAAGATAGGTGAAGTAGCAAACTTAGGATCACATTTCATTTTAGCATTCAAAGTCTTTTCCTTATACTTGCATAATAATTTCTTAAGATCATCTCTATCGTTACAAGAAAGGATTTCTCTAGCTATCTCCTCATCCATACCATAATCTTCAGGTATCTTAGGCATTTCAAATCTAGGAGAGCTAGATCTAATAGGTGTTTCATAGTTCTCAGTTTCAAAGACATCATCAGTTTCAATAATTTCATTCTCTTTGGTTCCAGCAATTTGTTCATCAAGAAATTCACCAAGTGGCACATTATCATCAAGCATGGTACTAGCATCATTCATAGCAGAAGTAGCATCATCAATAACTTGCGACATATCAGGATTAATAACATGTGGTGGTGTTGCAAGCTTACTCATAACCGAAGGTGAATCAAGTACAGAGCTAGATGGCAATTCCTTACCCCCCCCTCGTCTTAGAGGGAAAAATATTGGTTCTTGTATCCTTCAGATTCTTCATAGTGATCAATTGATATAAATCCCAAGTGACTCAACAAATATAGCTATGCTCCCCGGCAACGGCGCCAGAAAAAGGTGTTGATAACCCACAAGTATAGGGGATCGCAACAGTTTTCGAGGGTAGAGTATTAAACCCAAATTTATAGATTCGACACCAGGGGAGCCAAAGAATATTTGCGAGTATTAGCAGTTGAGTTGTCAATTCAACCACACCTGAAATTAAATATCTGCAGCAGAGTGATCAGTAGCACAGTAATATGATAGTTTTGATAGCAATGGTAACAGTAGCAGTAATGGTAACAGTGATAACAATGATTTTGTAGCAAGTGTAACAGTAGCAGTAGCAATAGTAACTTAGCAAGAACAATATGTGGAAAACTCGTAGGCACAGGATCGGTGAACTCGTTGGATAATATTCATCATATAACAGTCATAACCTAGGGCGACACAGAACTAGCTCCAGTTCATAAATGTAATGTAGGCATGTATTCCGTAAATAGTCATACGTGCTTATGGAAAAGAACTTGCATGACATCTTTTGTCCTACCCTCCCGTGGCAGCGGGGTCCATAAGGAATCTAAGGGATATTAAGGCCTCCTTTTAATAGAAACCGGAACAAAGCATTAACACATAGTGAATACATGAACTCCTCAAACTACGGTCATCACCGTAAAGTATCCCGACTATTGTCACTCCGGGGTTTACGGATCATAACACATAGCAGGTGCATATGACTAGCAAGATCGGATCAAGAACATAGATATAATGGTGATAACATAAACGGTTCAGATCTGAAATCATGGCACTCGAGCCCTAGTGACAAGCATTAAGCATGGCAAAGTCATAGCAACATCAATCTCAGAACATAGTGGATACTAGGTATCAAGCCCTAACAAAACTAACTCGATTACATGATGAATCTCATCCAACTCCTCACTGACCAGCAAGCCTACGAAGGAATTACTCACTCCCGGTGGGGAGCATCATGGAATTGGCGATGGAGAAGGGTTGATGATGACGAAGACTGAAGATTTGCCTCTCCGGAGCCCCAAACGGGCTCCAGATCTGGCCTCCCGATGAAGAACAGGAGGTGGCGGCGGCTCCGTATAGTAAAACGCGATGAAACTTTCTCTCCTATTTTTTTCTCCGAATTTTGGAATTTATAGTGCTAGAATTAGGGTCAGTGGGGCCACGAGGTGGGCACAACCCACCAGGGTGCGCCTAGAGGGGGTGGCGCGCCCTGGTGTATCGTGCCCAGCCAGGGCACCACCTCTAGTGGTTCTTGGCTCCAGTATTTTTTATTGATTGTAAAATAATTCTCCAAAAAGTTTCGTCCAGTTCCGAGAACTTTTATTTCTGCACAAAAACAACACCATGGTAGTTTTGCTGAAAACAGCATCAGTCCGGGTTAGTTTCATTCAAATCATGCAAATTAGAGTCCAAAACAAGAGCAAAAGCGTTAGGAAAAGTAGATACGGTGGAGACGTATCAGCTGGCCCTGCTCCCTTAGCACAAAAGAGGAAAGCCTCCTCATCCGTGCCTGCTGGCACAGCTCCTTGCGCCGCTCGGCGTGGCACGTGTCACCCACGTGAAGATGCAGAACCGCGCGACCCCGTCGGGCCATCCTTGGTTAGTCCGCCCTGCGAAGGCCTCGGGGGCAGCCTCGGGAGGCGACCTCGCGAGGGGGGGCTTCGCGAGGCTCCTGACGTTGGTTTTTGACGTACGCCTCGCGAGGCGGGGGCCCTCGCGAGGGTCTTGCTCGTGAAGTCCAATGGTGGGCCGTGCTGGGCCCATGGCATGCGTTGCGTCTTCGGCCGCAGGCAGACGGGTCTGGGTACCCCCAGTCCCACGGGCCCGACAGTAGCCCCAGGTCCGCGATGTGCATGATTCCGCCAGTTGGTGGGGCGAAACGGTGCGGGCCCCGGCCGCCCGCGGGTCAGGCGCGACGCGTGGCGCATGACTGGGCGCGGGACACCCCCACTTTCCCACGACGCATCGGCAACTTCCCAGGCTGACATAAAGCCTGCACGCGGTGCGGGGCCATCAATTCTCCTCCTTGCCTTGCATCCGTCTAGCGAAGGCGAGGGGGCGCAGGCCGGCCATCCGCCGAATGCTATATAAAGGCAAGGTGAAGGGTCCCTTGGCTCATCTTCCTCATTCTTGCTCTTCATTCCCGCTTGTCTTTGTAGTAGCGATGGCGCCCGTGAGGAGGTTCTCTGCCGCTGAGAAGGAAACAACAACGATGGACGAGGCGGAAGTGCTGAAGCCGGCGAGGGGGCGAGGCCGCCCTCGCACGTCCGCCGCCACGCCCGGGGTGCCTCCTAGGGGGTGCGGGCGCCCTCCGCTGGCAACCCATGCCTGCTCAAGCAGTCGTGGAGGGAGCTCAGCCCGCGGACGCGTGGGGGTGGGGAGTGGGGGAGGCGGCTGCGGGCAGGGTAGGAGGAATGGCGCAGCCACCAGGCCGCCCCGGCCATGGAGCCACTCCACCAACGTGGCCCGTGAGTTTATCATGGGGATGGACAGCCAATCCCGCACCTGGCTCCGGCTCCCGGACTCCTTCGTGGAGGAGACGGTGGAGGGCGCACCCCTGGGCCTGTGGCTGCAGCCAGACGGCTACTGCAACGGGTCTTTCTAGGTGGCGACATAGTTTACTCCCTCCGGCTTCATGTTCTTGAAGCGGGGGTGGAAGTCGTTCGCCCTCGCTCACGGCTTGAAGGAGGGGCATGTCCTCCACTTCAAGTTTGACGGGGCCGCCACGCTCTTCATGAAGATCTTCGGGGAAGCCGGCGACCGCCTGGACTGTGATACGTCTTCGTCATATCTACTTTTCCTCACACTTTTGCCCTTGTTTTGGACTCTAATTTGCATGATTTGAAGGAAACTAACCCGGACTGACGCTGTTTTCAGCAGAACTACCATGGTGTGGCTTTTTGTGCAGAAATAAAAGTTCTCGGAACTGGACGAAACTTTTTGGAGATTTATTTTAGAATAAATAAAAAATACTGAAGCCAAGAACCACCAGAGGGGGGGCCCTGGCTGGGCACGATACACCAGGGCGTGCCAGCCCCCCCCCCCCCCCCAGGCGCGCGCTGGTGGGTTGTGCCCACCTCGTGGCCCCACTGACCCTAATTCCGGCACTATAAATTCCTATTTCCGGAGAAAAAAACTAGGGAGAAAGTTCCATTGCGTTTTACGATACGGAGCCGCTGCCGCCTCCTGTTCTTCATCGGGAGGCCATATCTGGAGTCCGTTTGGGGCTCTAGAGAGGGGAATCTTCGGTCTTCGTCATCATCAACCCTTCTCCATCGCCAATTCCATGATGCTCCCCACTGGGAGTGAGTAATTCCTTCGTAGGCTTGCTGGTCGGTGAGGAGTTGGATGAGATTCATCATGTAATCGAGTTAGTTTTGTTAGGGCTTGATCCCTAGTATCCACTATGTTCTGAGATTGATGTTGCTATGACTTTGCCATGCTTAATGCTTGTCACTAGGGCCCGAGTGCCATGATTTTGGATCTGAACCGTTTATGTTATCACCATTATATCTATGTTCTTGATCCGATCTTGCTAGTCATATCCACCTATTACGTGTTCTGATTTGCAAAACCAGAGTGACAATAGTCGGGATACTTTCCGGTGATGACCGTAGTTTGAGGAGTTCATGTATTCACCGTGTGTTAATGCTTTGTTTCGGTTCTCTATTAAAAGGAGGCCTTAATATCCCTTAGTTTCCTTATGGACCCCGCTGCCACGGGAGGGTAGGACAAAAGATGTCATGCAAGTTCTTTTCCATAAGCACGTTTGACTATTTACGGAATACATGCCTACATTACATTTATGAACCGGAGCTAGTTTTGTCTCGCCCTAGGTTATGACTGTCATATGATGAATATCATCCAACGAGTTCACCAATCCAGTGCCTACAAGTTTTCCACTTTTTGTTGTTGCTAAGTTACTATTGTTGTTGCTACTTTTCCAACTGTTACAAAACTATTGCTATCACTGCTATCGTTACTGTTACCATCACTACTGCTATCAAACCATCATACTACTGTGCTATTGATCACTCTGCTGCAGATATTTAATCTTCAGGTGTGGTTGAATTGACAACTCAGCTGCTAATACTCTCAAATATTCTTTGGCTCCCCTTGTGTCGAATATATAAATTTGGGTTGAATACTCTACCCTCGAAAACTGTGGGTTATCAAGAACTTTTTCTGGCGCCGTTGCCGGGGAGCATAGCTATATTTGTTGTGTCACTTGGGATTTATATCAATTGATCACTATGAAGAATCTGAAGGAACCAAGGACCAAGATTTTTTCCTCTAAGACGAGGGGAGGTAAGGAACTGCCATCTAGCTCTGCACTTGATTCACCTTCTGTTATGAGTAAGCTTGAAACACCACCACATGCTAGTAATCCTAATATGTCGCAAGTTATTGATGATGCTACTTCTGCTATGAATGATGCTTATGATGAGTACCATGCTTGATGATAATGTGCCACTAGGAGAATTTCTTTATGAACAAATTGCTAGAGTTAAAGAGAATGAAACTACTGAAACTGATGAAGCCTATGAAACTGATGACGACTATGAAACACCTATTAGTCCTAGTTCTCCTCGATTTGAAATGCCTAAGATACCTGAAGGTTATGTTATGGATGAGGAGGTAACTAGAGAAATTCTTTCTTGCAAGGATAGAAACGATCTTAAGAAATTGCTACGCAAGTATAAGGAAAAGACTTTGAATGCTAGAATGAAATGTGATCCTAAGTTTGCTACTTCACCTATCTTTGTTACCGATAAGGATTATGAATTCTCTGTCGACCCAGAGTTAATTACTTTGGTTGAATCTGATTCTTTCCATGGCTATGAAACTGAAACTGTAGTGACACACCTTACTAAGCTGAATGATATAGCCACCCTCTTTGCTCATGATGAGAAGATTCGTTACTATTATATTCTTAAGTTATTTCCGTTCTCATTAAAGGGTGATGCTAAGACATGGTACAATACTCTTACTCCTGGTTGTGTGCGTAGTGCCCAGGATATGATTTACTATTTCTCTGAAAAATATTTTCCTGCTCATAAGAAACAAGCTGCCTTACATGAAATATTTAACTTTGTGCAAATTGAAGAAGAGAGTCTCCCACAAGCTTGGGGGGAGGCTTCTCCAGTTGCTAAATGCTTTGCCTGATCACCCTCTCAAAAAAAATGAAATACTTGATATCTTCTATAATGGACTAACCGATGCTTCTAGGGACTTCCGGGATAGTTGTGCTGGTTGTGTTTTTAGGGAACGAACCGTTGAACGAGCTGAGGAATTATTGAACAACATATTGAAGAATTATGATGATTGGACTCTTCCTGAACCACCGCCTAAACGCACTCCGAAGAAGAGGGGTATCTTATTTCTCAGTCCTGAAGATATGCAAGAGGCAAAGAAATCTATGAAAGAAAAAGGTATTAAAGCTGAGGATGTCAAGAATTTACCACCTATTGAAGAAATACATGGCCTTGACACACCACTACCTCCACAGGTGGTAAAGGTAAATTCTTTATTAAAGTTTGATGAAGGTGATATCCCTCACAATAAACATCCTAGTCAGTGCTTATATGAGTTTGATAACTATATTATGAAGCAAGATCATTTCATTGCACATGTCCTGAAACAACTGAAATATAACTCTGATATGATTGCTCGCTTGAGTGACTTGCTATTTAGAATCAGTAATGATGTTAGAGGTGTAGGAAAGCATGCCTCTATGGTTCAAACTCAGTTAGAACAAGTTGCTACGTCTCAAAAAGAATTGCTTGATGAAATGAATAATAACATGAATGATTTTGCTGCTAGAGTAGTAACTAGAGGAGGTAGAATGACCCAAGAACCACTTTATCCTAAAGGTCATCCTAAAAGAATTGAACAAGACTCTCAGAGAATTAATACTGATGCACCTAGTCCTTCTAAAAAGAAAAAGAAAAAGAAAAATGATAGGACTCTGCATACCTCTAGTGAACCTGAGATACGATAACCTCCTGGTAATAATGATGTCTCTATTTCCGATGCTGAAACTCAGTCTGGTAATGAACATTCCCCTAGTGATAATGAAAATGATAATGATGATGTTCATGAAGATGCTGAACCTAACAATGATAGAGAACCAGATAATGATGTTGAAATAGAGCCTGCTGCTGCCCACAACCTAAAAATAAACGTTATGATAAAAGAGACTTTGTGGCTAGGAAACATGGTAAAGAAAGAGAGCCGTGGGTTCAGAAACCCATGCCATTTCCACCTAAGCCATCTAAGAAAAAGGATGATGAAGAATTTGAGCGCTTTGCTGAAATGATTAGGCCAGTCTCTTTGTGTACCCGCTTAACTGATATCTTAAAGATGGCCCCTTATGCAAAATACATGAAAGACATCATCACTAATAAAAGAAAGATACCTGAAGCGGAAATCTCCACCATGGTTGCTAATTATTCTTTTAAGGATGGAGTACCTTAAAAACTTGGAGATCCTGGAATACCAACTATACCTTGCTCCATTAAAAGAAAGTATGTCAAAACTGCTTTGTGTGATTTGGGAGCCGGTGTTAGCGTTATGCCTTTCTCCTTATATAAAAGACTTGATTTGAATTAACTCACGCCTACTGAGATATCATTGCAAATGGCTGACAAATCAACTGCCATACCTATCGGTATTTGTGAGGATGTGCCCGTTGTTGTTGCAAATGTTACTATCTTAACGGACTTTGTTATTCTTGAGATGCCCGAGGACGACAACATGTCGATTATCCTTGGTAGACCCTTTTTGAATACTGCAGGGGCTGTCATTGATTGCAACAAAAGCAAAGTCACTTTTCATATTAATGGTAATGAGCACACGGTGCACTTTTCGAAGAAACAATTCCAAGTGAATGGTATAAATGTTATTGAAGAATCTACGACCATTACTATTGGAAGTTTTCAATTACCTCTACCTTCTGCCAAAAAGAAATATGATATACTTATTGTTGGGGATATGCACATCCCCATTGAGGTAACTTAGTGTTTTACGAAAGTTCTTCGGTTTCATGCTAATCGGAAGTGGTTGTTAATAAGACTTGATCAACCTTATTAATGGATCATTTTTGAGAAGTATGAAGTTGATGAATCTAGTAAGCACAACTCTCTGTTCCCACCTTTTATTTTCTGTTTTAGTTAGTCAAATAAAATAAAATGCCATGACTATCCTGTTTTCTGTTTTCTCCGTGCAATAAAAAATGACCCAAAAATAAAAGTTCTCGTAATGATCTGAAAATTTGACACGATTTTTCTGAATATTTCTGAATTTCTGGTGCAAATAATACCAGAGGGGGGTGCACCTGGTGCCCACAAGACACCAGGGCGCGCCAGCACCCCCAGGCATGCCTTGGTGGGTTGTGGCCCCCACGTGGGCCCCCTCACTTACTTCTTTAGCCCACATCATCCCCTACCTCCAGAAACAAATCACCACAGCCACCATTCCCTTGTTCTTGCTCTCAAACCCGCGGATTTCAATCTCTTTGCTCGAAGCTCCATTTCCGAAACTGTTTGGAGGGATTGCTACTTGGTATGTGACGCCTCCATTGCTCCAATTAGTTTTTGATTTAGTGGGTTATTTTTAGAGTAATTAGCTACTCTTTGTGCTGCTGTAGATGAGCTTGCATATTGAATTCTTAGAGCTCTAAGTAGGTTCAATACTCAATATGGCCTCTATGCATGCTTAGGAGTAGTTGCTATCAATTTCACGAAGTTTCGTTGACAAAATTTTGTGTCTCAAAAATATTTCAGAAATTTGTTCGCAAATAAAAATGCAATTCTTTAGGAGTTCTTCGAGGAGGAGATCCTCAGAGGCCTCATCAAGTGGAAGCTCGGTTCGACAATCTTATGTTGAGCCAAGCGAAAGCTCGATGCGAGCTGCCGCCACCAAATCATGCTTGTGGCCGTGCGACGAGTTCATGGAAGGTGCTGGCATTAAGGGGGAATTTGATCAATATATCCACAATACAGAGCTTGCTCCCGTCATCGCAGATAAGTGCCCCCAACATCTCGAACTCATGAAAACATTCACAAAGAAATTTAAATATTTTCCTCGTGAGTCTAGAGTTTCGTTTAACCTGTATGACCGTTCCTTCACCATGCCTTTAGAATTGTTCAGTGAAACATGCAAACTTCCACCGTGGGGTTCCCTTGATGAACCAACAAAATCTGAGTATGATTCATTCTTAGTTAATCTTTGCTATGTTGAGGATAGGGGAGTAACACAAGGGAGAATTAAGAGCATCCATTTCCCATCAATACAATATTTCGCACTCTTTAATGGCAAATGTATCGTTGGCAAACAAGATTGTAGCACACTGTGTGCTCCTGATTTAAGTCTCATACACACTGCCATAACCAGAAATAAATGTTATAACACTACTACTACAGAATGATCCAAACACGACACATCAATCAGAGACCCTTCGACGAAACTGTGTGCGATGCATGAATCGCAAACGGTATAGTGCAAGCTCCGTCGCTAATGGTACGAACTGTGTGCGAAGGTGGATCCATCAAATACGATTCAGAAAGTAGTTGTGTGTGCGATCTACGGCAGACAGTTTGTTCTTATGAACCATTTGTGATTAGAGAAGTTAACATAAACAGTTACCAAAACTACATACGTGTGCGAAGTATGGCATACAGTTCACTCGGACAAACTGTGTGCACTGATACAGCAGAACACAAACGACTTGGCATAACACGATGTGTGCGATATACAACAAACAGATGAGTAATAAGAATCATGTGCGAACACCAGAAATAACATAGACGATTCATACTAACAAGCTTTGTGTGTTGTGGGCAGACGGTTGCTGCCAAGTAATTGTCAGCGATAGATGAGATCATTATGGATGCTACGTTGGGAAGTGCCGTTTACCTGTATTAATATCGTAGACGTTTTATTGTTTTGACGCGTGTGCCTCCGCATCAGTCCGTCCTCCTCTCTCACGTCTTGTCACCGCGTTGCCACCCGAGTATTCCAGTGCACGCTTCGGCACCGCTTTTGGGTTTTGGCCACGCGCCCGCTTGATGATCCCGTTCCCGCTCAGAACCGCGTAGGTTCCCACGCGCAAAACCGTTCTACGGCTCTAGCTTCCCGCCATGCTCGGTGAAATCCCCAATGCTTGCCTGCCTGCTATATAAACCCTCATGGCCGGCCACTCCACATTGCCTTCATCCCCCTCCCCGTAGCTTGTCTAGTTTGCTTCTCCCCCAATCGCCAATGCCACCGGCCGTTCGTCATCGCCCAGCCACTCCGCCAGAGGATAGCTCCAGCTGGGAGGCTTCACCGCGTCGGCGCGGCAACCCTCTGAAGCGTGTAGTGCACGTGGCGTCCCTGGTGGGTGTGTGCATGCCACCAACTACACGCTCCACCACCGCTGCCCGAAGGCAGCTGCTGCCGGTGTCCGCCATGGCCACCACCACGCCTTCCGCCGCTGGGGCCACCACCCCACCATCGTCTGTCTTTGCCATGACCCCGCCGTCAGGCTGCGGGGTCATAACCCGCGCCGCCACCAAGGCCCGAATGCGGGAGGTGGAGTCCGCCGAAGACCAGCCGCCGGGCTTCTGCGTCGCAACCCTTGCGCCCTACATCTACTTCCTAGAGAAGGAGGTGGAGCGCCAGGTCACGCACGCGAAGAAGCTCACCAACGCTATGGCTGGAGGAGAAGCTGCAGCAGCGGCGCGGAATGCGGAGATCTACGCAGAGTCCCGTCGCTTCGAGGAGGGGCGTCTTGAGCGTCGGAGGGCAGCATTGGCAGGCAACGGACACGTCTCCACCAGCTCGTTGGCAGGCTCCTCCTCCACTTGCTCTTACTGAGCGCGCTCGATTCTGCTGGAAGTAGTACAAAGCCCCTCCGTAGTACTAGTATTTGGGGGCTATTTTGTTCAGTTTATCTAACTATAGATATGGTTGAACTGTACCACATACTTTAATTAGCTAGTATATAGTTGAACTAGCTAATTCAGTACTTGGTTGGCAACAATTGGGGAAAAGTTTGTTCGGTTCAGCTATCGAGTTGAACTGTATTGTACAAAGACCAGTGCTTAATGTATGAATGAAATTCATGTTTAAAGTGAATTTCAGTTGCAAAATTACACCCTAATTGTGATTTTGTTTCTGCAATACTTGCCAAATGCCAGTGCTACAATGTTGACAAATGCCAGTGTTACTAGATCGACAGATGCCAATGTTTCTGATTTGACACATGGCAATTTACCCAGTATCATAGATGCAAATCTTCCCGGATTGTCTGTACTAGGCACACGGATGAAACGTTTGCGATGACGCATTGGACCAATCCTTCGTGCCAATATTTTGACTTGGCTTACGGGCGAAGGAAAGATAGTTGTCGATCTTCAAACGGGTATTCAACCTGAACCGTTTGTGATGTGTGTTCATTCAGATAAAACTATGATGGTTTTTTGTTTGCTACATGAATTCAGAGATAAATACTTAGTTCATCAAACCATAGATTTCATTCAATCAAGATTTCACTTTAGATTCATACAATCGAGATACAATATAAAGAAAACTAGTTGCGGCGGCGGCGGCGGCCTCCTGCGGCGGCGTTCTCGTGCTCCAGGGCGCAGTTGTACAGTTCTTCAACCGAGACCAGAATGTTATGGACTTCACAATCAAAGAGCCGGTCGTCGCGCGATCGACGGGCGCGGGGCCGGGGGGCAGTGACTAGCGGCGCTGCGAGAAAGCTATTGACGGCGACGGCCCAATCTGCTCAGGGGGCCGTGACGGGTGCAGGCGCGCGCAAGGGGTCGGGCGACGTTGGTGCGGGCACGCGCACTGGGACCGGCGTGGCGTGTGCAAGGGCGCGCACAAGCACGGCGCCAGTAGGAGGCGTTGGCGCTTTCACGTACACGAGCTCACGTGGGTCGGCGGGGACTTCCCTGACGCCTGCGGTCTCCAACGCTGCGATGATGCTGGGCGGCCAGCCCGTCAATGCCACGGGGATGGTTGCTGGCGCGGGCGCGGTGATGGTTGATGGCGAGTGCGTCGGGGCAGCGTCCACTGCGGCATGCAGCTCTTCCAGGGCCATGTCCATGGTGTCCCATTCGTCTTCATGTTCTATCTCTTCTGGCTCGGTGTCAACTTCACCAAACTGGAAGACTAGTGGCATACGATCCTTCTGCAGCATGGCGTAGGTCGCCGTGGATGTATGAAGATGGAGGGGAATGTGAGGCGAAGATATATGGAGGATTGTGAGTGAGTGGGCAGTAAAGCCGCCTATTAAACAGCGGCTCGGGCACCATTGATGGACAAGTTGGAAGCGAGGAGGGCGGATACGGAGCTCAAAGGGCTCGATTCCCGGTGAGTCTTCGGCGTACTGCCCGCACGCCTCCCGGTGAGCCTGCGCGGCGGATGCCAGCTCGCACCCTCCTGTCAACTCAAGTAGCTGCTCGCACGGCACCTCCTAAGCCCTAGCCAATAAAAGAGTGCGACGCTTGGCAGCACGTAAAGGGCAGTAGAACGCCAACGGTTTGAAAATAATGCAATCGTTTGCGTGGAAACGTGACAGTTCTTTGTTCCAAAAAGCTTTTGTTTGCTATTAATGACACAAAAAATACGACAACATATTTGTACTATATAATGACGCCATGCCAAATTTCTTAAACTTTGTGTGAGTTCTAGATTACTATAATTTAACTAATATTCTCAATGTTGGCTCTAAAAGAAAATATATATTAAAAAACGAGTCTCAGATAGGAAAACAAAATGCTATGACGCCTTTATGTGCCATGTTCATGAAACCATGCCAAGTTTCATGAATCTCCTGACGAGTTTTTGATTTACATGATTTAAAACCCTATAGTTTCTCTATTTGTGTGGCCAAGCCAAGACCCCGAGATGTTTGAAATTCATTCACATGTCTTGCATGGGACCTAAAGATGCATGCACACTAATATGGTTTTCAACCCATTTTGATGCACCGGACCTTCTGATTGTAGTTCGGATTTGAATTATGCACGTTAAATAATGCATATAAAAGTCAAATAATGTATAAAAAGGCCAAACGAACCATGTATAATTTCATATTTTGGCACGACACTCTCATTTTGGTATATGTTGCCTATAGAAATAGTTCAAGACGAGAAGAGGCAGCGGATGTCGATTCACCCACATAAGGTGACACATTCCATATCGAAACAACAAAGCTTCACGTGATAATTAATCTTTGGTTTGTGCGGGGCTTGTGCCAAAACTTGTCCCAAATTGGACATTATTTTACCAGGGCACATATGAGCCATGCATGTTATGACACCATGCCAAGTTTCATGAATTTTCTGACTAGTTTTTGATTTACACATGATTTAAAACCCATGTTTCTCAATGTTTGTATGGCCGAGCCAAGACCACGAGATGTTTGAAATTCATTCCCATATATTGCATGGGATCCTAAAGATGCATGTACACTTATACAATTTTCAACCCATTTTGATGCACCGTACCTTGTGAATGTAGTTCAAATTTGAATTATGCACGTTAAATAATGCATATAAAAGTCAATTAATGTATAAGAAGCCCAAATAAACAATGTACTTTCATATTTTGGAACGACACTCATTTTGGTATATGTTGCCTCTAGAAATATATAGTTCAAGACGAGAAGGGCAGCGGATGTCGATTCGCCCACATAAGGTGGCACGTTCCTTATCGAAACCACAACAGCTAGCTTCCCGTGAGTAGCTGAGGTTTGTAAGGGCTTGTGCCAAAACTTGTCCCAAATCAGACAATTTATCATCAGGACACATATGAGCCATGCCATGACACCATGCTAAGTTTCTTGAATTTTTGACGAGTTTTTGATTTATACATGAATGTAAAACCAAGTTTCTCAATGTATGTGGCCTAGCCAAGACCCCAAGATGTTTGAAATCCATTCCCATATCTTGCATGGGGCCCAAAGTAGCCATGGACACTTATATGATTTTTCAACCCATTTTGATGCACCGGACCTTGTGATTTTAGTTCAAATTTTAATTATCCGCATTGTATGCCTAGAGAACTCAATTAACATATGGAAATGAGAAAAGAACCCTGAATAATTCCATATTTTAGCAAGACACTCTTAATGGTGCGAGTTGCCTCTAACAAAAGTTCATGGCGAGAAGATGAGCGGATGTCGTTTTGCCTACGTAAGGTGAGGTTTTACTTATCAGGACCTCAAAGATTGAAGCGAGAAGCTCTGCTTTGTAAGGGGCTTGTGGCTAAAATTGTCCCATGTTGTACAATTTTTTTACCATGGCACATATGTGCCATTGCATGACAACATGCCAAGTTTTTAGAATTTCTGACGTGTTTTGGATTTACAGTAATTTGAAAACCAAGTTTCTCAACGTTTGTGGCCGAGCCAAGATGCCGAGATGTTTGAAGTTCTTTCCCATTTATTGCCCGTGACCTAAAGATGAAGCCATGGACACTAATATGATTTTTCATCCCATTTTGATGCACGGACATTGGGACGATAGTTCAAATTTGAATTATGCACATTAAATGTCTAGAAAACTCAATTAATTGATAAAAATGGCAAAAAGACCCTGAATAATTCCATATTTTAGCACGACACAACTATTGGTCAGTGTTCACTGCACCTAAATCTTATTGCAATCCAAACACCGTCCTTTGTCGAATTAACCTCATTTTTTGTTTTAAAAACATTTTGAAAATTAAGTCTTTCACAAACAGTTGACGTTTATGAATCGTGTATGATGCAGTACAAAATATCTTGGGCCAATCCTCGTAATGCATGGCTTAGGCGGGAAGCTTCGTCGGCTGCAGTACACCGCCGGCCAGTTTACCGCACTGACTCCTCAGACCATTTTACTTTTCAATCGTCACCGGTGAAAGATGGGGACGTGGATCCCTGTCGTGAGGGCAACTTCGACAACCGACTCCGGCCCGAGCGCGGCCGCATCAGCCATGAGCGTGCTCTCAACATGCTTGAACGCGACCGCTACCTCCGACAGAGCGGTTGCAGCAACCGAAAGGGCAGCTGCTGCAGCTGAGAGGGTGGCAGCAACAACCGCGACGGGGATAGCAAATGGCTAGAATGGCACATCAGCTGTCAGTTCCTCGGAACTTGCCGTAGCCCTGATTGCGCATGCCCAGTCCCATCCCGAGGCCGCCCAAGCCCATCTCGTGTTGGTCGCTGCACAAATCACATCTGCCTTCTCCGACACCGGTCGACAACCCACCTCCGTTGAGTTGGTAATCGCTGAGTGTGCTCAAGCAGGCGTCCGTTCGTCGGCGGCCTCCCTAGCCAAGATTGTGACCATCCATGCCCGGAGCAAGGCCGCCCATGCCCGGCTCATGGCGGCCTTATCCAAAGAGATGGTGGACGAAGACTGCGAGATGCTGGAGTATGTGGCGATGGATCTCCTTTCCCCGGAGTTCGTCGAGCGGGAGCTGGTCACCGAGGAGGTGGCGGAGATCGACGAATGGCAGGCGGAATATTAGTCTTTGTCTAGAGCGATGGTGTTTTGTTAGAGTAATGTTTAAGTCAATTAACTAATGTTTATTAGTTGCTCGATTAAGTAAGTGCGGGCAGTGCTGTAGGATCTTTTGTGTAGTACTACTCAAATTTGCAAGTGTTGATAAACTAAGCAATGACCAATGTCACGAGGGAAATTCGGACCAAAATTTGCCGCCTTATCCCCATTTTCTCTTCCTAATGAACATGAAATGTAAGTACCGTGTGCACTGTACTATCCGATATCTTACGCCGGAAGCTTGGAGACCAAAATTTTCATGTTCAGTCTCATCACACACGGGATAAACTATAGCATACATTTGTGTTGTTGAATATCGCACACAGTTATGGTAAAGGTACTGTGTCTGATGTGATTGTGCGCGCTACTTTTTCGCCGCACCGAACGAAATTTTGGGCTGCCGCGCAAATATCTACCTCCCCCGCCCCTCGTACCAACCAAAAGCCTCATTTCCCATTCCCCTGCTCCCCCCTTCATTTCCTAAGTTCAAACCTTCACTGCTTGCTTGCAGCGCCGCCTCCTCACCGGCGACGCTCCTTCCTGCTGCTCGGCCTCATCCATGTAGTCATAGTTAGGTAATCCAAAACTTCCCCATACCCCCTCCCCCCCTCCACCCCCTCCTCCTCCATTCCACATGGCCCAACCGTCGGCGCGACACATTCCACCAAAATCACTGGCCCACCCCCCACATAATGGCCGCTGAAAGACATGGTGCACGCAGTATAGCCAGGATCTCAAGGAGCACCTGGCAGCGGAGAAGCAAATCGCGACCGCACGCGCGGATGAGTCCCCGATGGCTGCCATGCGTGCTGACCCCCAGATCTTGGAGCAGCATCTAGACGTCGAGGCCACCGTCGACGCCTCGCGCGCGGACGCCGCCACGCGGTTGGCTGCTTTGAACAACAACTCGTTGTGTTTTCTATAGGGCTCCGCTGTTGCCTTCGACGACGACTCCGTGTTGTTTTCTCAGCGTGCCCGTGCTTTCCTCAACTCCATTGCAGGCAGGTTGGTGCCCGGACAGGCTGAGGCAACTCACCACTATGAGGAGGGCACCCACGATGTGGAGGCCTCGCCCTCGTCCAAGCCCATCGTTATCGATATCTCCAACGACAAGGAATATCTTGTTTTTTAAGCTTAATAACTAATGACCTGTGTTCAGCTAGCTACGCCTGTTACGCATGTTTGTTTTACCTGCTGCATGTGTTGCTCCTGCCTTTCCTTAAGAAACTCTAGTGAAATATGCAATGTAATGATACTATGCAATCTGACCTTCTACTACTATGTTGTATTGTGCAATGTGATGCTCAGTTAACTGTTTGGTTCAGTTGTTTTGGTGATCATCTGCAATGTCATGTTCAATTATTGTTGGTACAATTTTGTTTTGTTATGCACATGAAACCTACAATTACTATATTTCATAGTTCTTATCACGCTTGTCTTTTCCATGTGGCTTGAATTCATATGTTGGATATGCAATGGGTTTATCTTTCATTAAAAGATTTTACTGATCAATATCTATTCTTAAACACGTTACAGGGGGAACAATGGGAGACACTGAGGTTTACCATCGAGGTTTGCACTTTCATGATCCTTTGGCTAATAGGACATTATTGTGCAATTGCAGGAACCATTCTAATATTTAGGTTTCTAACAATAATTTGGTCTTGCACATGTAGGTCCTGCCATAAGAGGTTTAGACACACTGGTCGACCCATTTTGCATGTGGGGAAATGATGTGTTCATGAATATCAGTCAAATCAAGAAACTCAGAAAGATTGTTAAGATAAAGAAACTTGCAACGAAAACCAACAAGCTGTTTGTCTGCACAATGAAGAAGACACCAGTGAACTATAGGATGGTACTATCTCTTTTACCTTGTCTTTTTTCCCTTTGTGACATTTCAATTTTTAGAAACGAAATTTACGCTTATCTTTGTTTCCAGTCCTTTCCAAAGCAGTTCATCGATGAGTACGTCTCAAACCACCTGTATGGTCAAGAGGCGAGGAAGGTATTCATACAGCACCCACGGTATAATCTTGAAGTCTTCCTCAAGAGGATGAAGGATGTGTGGGCAACCATCCACAGGCACTGGCATAAAGTTGCAAGAACCTTCGACATCAGGGAAGGCTCAATATGTGCCTTCCGCTTCAACAGTTTTCTAGACGAGATTCATCTGTCTATTTACCGTATATGATGCTATTTTCCAAAGGTTTTAGATGTTGCATGTGAAACTTGGTCCTGTCGTGTAATTGGGTAGGTAGGTAGTATATGCCTATATGATGTTGTACTCTGATGTATTTCAATTATGAAATCCTGGTTGCCGTAATACGAAATAAAATATATTGTGTGCTTGATCTGAAGTATCAATTTGTTTACTAGTTGGATTATAATAATAGAGCAATTAGCCTGATTATTGGGGTTTCATATTGCAGACAGTTTGTCATAGAACACCGTCAGCGATGACCTCAACAAACCCACACGCTTGCTAGAAAATTGGCGTGTTGGATCAGTGAACAATCACACACGATTTCCGGGCGCAAACTGTGTGTGTTAGAAAACCCATTCGCAAACGTTTTCACATAAAACGTGTGTGTGATGGACAGCCCTATGCCAAACAGTTTCTTCTAGGCACCGTGCGTGATGGCCACCCCTAACACAGACAATGTTAAGTAGAAAATTGTGTGAGATGTACAATACGAACGGAAACGTATATTTGGGATTCACTGTGTGGGATGGTATGGACATCTCACACGATTTCTCCTAAATATCTGTTTGTGATAGTCCTTCCAATCGCACACGACATAATTTTGCCTATCGTGTGTGACCGGGAGCAGGCATCGCCAACGGGTTTTTCATGTCGTGTGCGATAGGCCCCCTATCGCCCACACAAGCAAGGCGACGGTTTGAAACTACGTCACGGAAAGGGGTTAAAAACCGTTTGTATAGCAGGTGCCTGCACTAGTGTAATCTCGGAGCAATTGTTGCATGGAGATTGCAGCACAATGCTGCTAGTGGTAATTTCTATGGAGGAATTTATGCCTCCCGTGTAGCAGAGAGACTAAATGTATCACCTTGGCTTAATGACCCCATCTTACCTATTCAGTATTTAGATTTTGATGCCATGAAGCGTCATAAGTTCCTTACGTGCACGACCACTAACTACACCTATAACTTGAGATTTAATAAAAAAACATTCTGCCTGTCACTTTGCCTGCTCCTGCTCTCTTTGATTTTCACAGTAGAGGAAGATACTATGTTCTTGAGAGTGAGGCACATGCGTACGATGCGGAGGTTGAAGCTGCCAGGAGGGCCTTGGAGTTTGCACCAATGGCCTCGGTGAGCCATCGCTTAGATTATTATCCATACGGGTGGTGATTACCAAGCTAGGCCAAAAGCCTAAGCTTGGGTGAGTACATATTTCCACCGACATTACATTTATGTTCACACATTTCATTCCAGTTGTCGGTGTTCACGCTTTTTCATTGTATTATCCATGCTAAATTTGTTTTCTCGCTTTCTTCTTGTGTGCTTGAAAAACTTTGAGAAAATCCAAAAATATTTCCTACTTCTTTTCAGTTTTTCTTTCTAGCCTAGTTTAATTGTAGTATTGAAAGAAAACCCAAAAAGATTTCTCATTTCTTCTTTAGCTTGTTGGGAGCTCTCCCATGTAAATAGTTTTTCTCGTTTTTGTTTTTCCTCTTTAATTTGCTTTCTTCAAGAAAAACCAAAAAACTCCAAAAATATTTCAGTGTGTTTCTCTGAAATTCTTTTCTTTTGTTTGAGTCGTACCAAGGAGAACACCACGATGAAAATATTGAGTGGCTCTCATATGCATGTTAATCTAACAGAGAGCCCATTTTGCCTTGTCTTCTCCTCTTGAATAAAATGTTGCAGATTCCAGCTTAGTCCACGGCACTCTTGCAATATTATTATTTTCTTATCATTCGGTCGTGCAAGTGAAAGGCAATAATGACGATATTTGATGAATTGACTGTGGCAAAGAAAAGCAGGTATGAACTCAACTTGTTTTTGTTTTTGTAAATATGTTTAACCTAGTATCCTTGATTCAGCATATTATCATCAAACATGTTTGCAATGACCATTAGAGATTATAGTTGTTCATGCCATGCTTAAGTAGCTAGGAGTGGATAATGATTTATCTTGGATGTCAACATGCATTAAAATGATTGTGATGTAGTATGATGATATGGTATCCTCCTCTGAATGTTTCAAGTGGCTTGACTTGGCACATGTTCACGCATGTAGTTGAATCAAAACCAACATAGCCTTCATGATATTTATGTTCATGGTGTCCATATCCTACTCATGCTAGTAGTCAATGTTTATTATATGTAATGCATGTTCATGACCGTTTTGGCTCTCTAGCTGGCCGCTTCTCAATCTATTTGATAGCCTTCGCCTGTACTAAGCGGGAATACTGCTTGTGCATCAAAATCCTTAAACCAAAGTTATTCCAGATGAGTCCACTATATCTACCTATATACGGTATTACCCTGCCGTTACAAAGTAAATTTGCATTTGCCATCTCTAAAATTCAAATGAACATCTGTTTTGTGTGCCTGGACCGCTCATGGAGCGACAGGGATGGTCAGTATCTTCCATGCTAAGCGGGTTATTCTCATGATGAGTGTTTATTGACCCGTCCTTACACGAGAGGGGCGGTAATAGGGATTCCCAGTCCCGAATTCAAAAATAAAAAATAATTAACAAAAATCCCCCAGGAATGTTGTTGGTTTGGACGGTACCCGTGGATGCGGCTAGTCGTGGAGTGTGATTATTGGTGGAGGGGGAGTAAACCTTTACTTTTACAGCTTGGGAACCGCCGCTAATTTGTTTAGCATGGAAGATATTGATAAATCTTGGGAAACGCCGCTAATTCTCATGCATAGTGTATAGTTGATGTTGGGTGTAGCATGACTGGGTCTTTTCTACCATGAATTACAATGTTTAGTTGCTGCTTGAACTTTGGAGGTGCTCTGCATTTATGTTTTGCGGTCTCAGAAAGGGCTAGCGAGATACCACTATTGTCATATTGTATCATGATTGTTTTGACAAATTGTTGGCATTTGAGATATCTTATTATTGCTCGCTAGTTGCTTATGTCATTGATATGAGTTAATATAATTTCTAAGAGTTATTGTAGGCATGGTTAGTCATAATCTTTGCTGAACACCTGGGTGCTACTTAAGCATATATATGTAAACAAGAACAAAATAGTTCGTAAAATTTTTTCTTTATCACTTTCAACTTGTCAACTGAATTGCTTGAGGACAAGCAATGGGTTAAGCTTGGGGGTGTTGATACGTCTCCGTCGTATCTACTTTTCCTCACACTTTTGCCCTTGTTTTGGACTCTAATTTGCATGATTTGAATGAAACTAACCTGGACTGACGATGTTTTCAGCAGAAGTACCATGGTGTTATTTTTTGTGCAGAAATAAAATTTCTCGGAACTGGACGAAACTTTTTGGAGATTTATTTTAGAATAAATAAAAAATACTGGAGCCAAGAACCACCGGAGGGGGGCCCCTGGCTGGCACGATACACCAGGGCGCGCCAGCCCCCCCCCCCCCCCCAAGCGCGCCATGGTGGGTTGTGCCCACCTCGTGGCCCCACTGACCCTAATTCCGACACTATAAATTCCTATTTTTGGAGAAAAAAATCAGGGAGAAAGTTTCATCGCGTTTTACGATACGGAGCCGCCGCCACCTCCTGTTCTTCATCGGGAGGCCAGATCTGGAGTCCGTTTGGGGCTCCGGAGAGGGGAATCTTCGGTCTTCGTCATCATCAACCCTTCTCCATCGCCAATTCCATGATGCTCCCCACCGGGAGTGAGTAATTCTTTCGTAGGCCTGCTGGTCGGTGAGGAGTTTGATACGTCTCCAACGTATCTATAATTTTTGATTGTTCCATCCTATTATATTACCTGTTTTGGATGTTTTATATGCATTAATATGCTATTTTATATTATTTTTGGGACTAACCTATTAATCTAGTGCCTAGTGCCAGTTTCTGTTTTTTCCTTGTTTTTGAGTATTGCAGATAAGGAATATCAAATGGAGTCCAAACGGAATAAAATGTTCGCGATGATTTTTCTTGGACCAGAAGAAACCTTCCAGACTTGGAGAGGGGGGCAGGAGACCTGCAGGGAGGTGACAAGCCTGTAGGGCGCGCCCTAGGGGGGGGCGCGCCCCCCTGGCTTGTGGCCCCCCTGCAGGCCTCCTAACCCTAATCTTCATCCTATAAATTCCCAAATATTCCCCCAATACCAAAAGGAGCCACGAAAATACTTTTCCGCTGCCGGAAGCCTCTGTTCCCGTGAGATCCCATCTTGGAGCCTTTTCCGGTAATCTGCCGGAGGGGGATTCGATCACGGAGGACATCTACATCAACTCCAATGCCCCTCCGATGATGCGTGAGTAGTTCACCTCAGACCTTCGGGTCCATAGCTAGTAGCTAGATGGCTTCTTCTCTCTCTATGTTCTTCAATACCATGTTCTTCATGATCTTCATGGAGATCTATCCGATGTAATACTCTTTTGCGGTGTGTTTGTCGAGATCCGATGAATTGTGGGTTTATGATCAGATTATCTATGAATATTATTTGAATCTTCTCTGAATTCTTATATGCATGATTTCATATCTTTGCAAGTCTCTTCGAGTTGTTGGTTTGGTTTGGCCAACTAGATTGGTAATTCTTGCAATGGGAGAAGTGCTTAGTTTTGGGTTCAATCTTGCGGTGTCCTCACCCAGTGACAAAGTAGGGGTAGCGAGGCACGTATTTGTATTGTTGCCATCAAGGGTAAAAAGATGGGGTTTTCATCATATTGCTTGAGTTTACCCCTCTACATCATGTCATCTTACTTAATGCGTTACTCTGTTCTTCATGAACTTAATACTCTAGATGCAGGCAGGAGTCGGTCGATGTGTGGAGTAATAGTAGTAGATGCAGAATCGTTTCGGTCTACTTGACACGGACGTGATGCCTATATGCATAATCATTGCCTTGGATATCGTCATAACTATGCGCTTTTCTATCAATTGCTCGACAGTAATTTGTTCACCCACCGTATTATTTTCCTTTAAGAGAGAAGCCTCTAGGGAAACCTATGGCCCCCGGGTCTATTTTCCATATTATATTTTCAGATCTATAAACCAAAAATACCAAAAATACTTTGCTGCAATCTTTTTACTTTTCGTTTTAGTAATCTTTTATATCTATCTCTATCAGATCTCATCCTTGCAAGTAAGCGTGAAGGGATTGACAACCCCTTTATAGCGTTGGGTGCAAGTGTTTGATTGTTTGTGTAGGTGCAAAGATTGGGGCCTTGCTTGTACCTCCTACTGGATTGATACCTTGGTTCTCAACAACTGAGGGAAATACTTATCTACTTTGCTGCATCACCCTTTCCTCTTCAAGGGAAAACCAACGCAATCTCAAGAAGTAGCAAGAAGGATTTCTGGCGCCATTGCCGGGGAGGTCTACATCAAGCCTACCAAGTACCCATCACAAACTCATCTCTTGCATTTACATTATTTGCCATTTGACTCTCTTTTTCCTCTCCCCCACTTCTAAAACGATTTTCAGAAAAAACCAAAAATATTTGCCTTTTTTTTTCGCCCTTCTTCCGTTCGTCTTTTCGTTTGCTTTTTGTTTGCTTGTGTGTTAGAACGCTTAAACTCATGGCTAGCCTTACTACTATCGCTAGTATTCCCGAGAGTGAAGTTCTTAATTTTAAGCAAAGGGAGGGAGAAAACTTAAAAAATGCTTGGTATAGAATTTGCAATGCTCAAAATAGATCTACTCGTAAGCAATCCTACCGTTCTCCTTCGCAATTTTTATGTGGGTGTTTATCCTTGGAATTGATATGTTCTGGATACCATCATGGGGGGAAATTTCTTTGGAAGCCATACCTTTGATTCTTATAATGCTATGATAAATTTGGTAGGTTCACCCCCGCTCATGGTTAATGAAACGATCTTAACTTTGGAACATGTGATGCGAAGGCTTGATATCATTGAAAATAAAGTTGCTACTATTGAGCTCATTGAAAACATGGATACAAAGATCCATAATCAAATTACTCAATATGGATCTAAGGTAGGAGTTACTTTAAAAAACCTAAGGGAAAAAGAACCCATAGTTAATGAAAAATTGGATCAAGATTCCTCTAGAATTGGAAAGCTAGAGGACATTATTACCAACTTGGGTTCCGCTTTTGCCTCTGTTCAAACCACTCCAAAATTTCCTCCTTCTAAGACTGCCAAGTTTGTTTATGTTCCTAAAAATAAGGGTGAATCCTCTAGTAAAGGGGATGAAGATCTTAAGATGATAAGTGTTCACCCCAGCTTTATCAATATTGTTAGGGAACCTATTACCACAAGTGAATCTCTTGACTTCTTGCCTAGGAGCATTATTATTGATAAGAGCAAAGAACCTACTAGGGTTTATAAGTGTTCAATTGAGGAGTTGCATACCAAAGATGACAATACTTAGATCTATTGTGTTATGCCTAGTTGGGGCGTTAAACAATAGCGCTTGTTGGGAGGCAACCCAATTTTATTTTATGTTTTTATTTTTGATTGTTTTTGTTTCTGTTTTTGAGTGTTTTACATATTATTACCTCTGTATTAATTGTGTTTTATTGTTTTAATTAGTGTTTGAGCCAAGTAAGACCTTTGGGATGGTCTACGGTGATTGTTGATTTGATTTTGCTGAAAAACAGAAACTTTTACGCTCAGTCCAGGAATTTTATAAATTCACCAGAGAATCGAATGAGTCTGAAATTTTTACACAAGATTTATATACAAATTTCCCAGATTTTTCTAATTTTTAAGAATTTTTGGAGTTACAGAAGTATTCGTAGTTTACAGATTACTACAGACTGTTCTGTTTTTGACAGATTCTGTTTTCTTTGTGTTGTTTGCTTATTTTGATGTATCTATGGGTTGTATCGGGGGGTATGAACCATGGAGAAGTTGGAATACAGTAGATATTACACCAATATAAATAAATAATGAGTTCACAACAGTACCTAAAGTGGTGATTTATTTTTCTTATACTAACAGATCTCACGAGTTTTCTGTTGAGTTTTGTGTTGTGAAGTTTTCAAGTTTTGGGTAAAGATTTGATGGACTATGGAATAAGGAGTGGCAAGAGCCTAAGCTTGGGGATGCCCAAGTCACCCCAAGGAATATTCAAGGATACCAAAGAGCCTAAGCGTGGGGATTCCCCGGAAGGCATCCCCTCTTTCATCTTCAATCCATCGGTAAATTTACTTGAGGCTATATTTTTATTCATCACATGATATGTGTTTTGCTTGGAGCGTCTTGTATGATATGAGTCTTTGCTTTTTAGTTTTCCATAATCATACTTGCTGCACACATCTTTTGAGAGGGACACACATTAATCGTGAATTTATTAGAATACTCTATGTGCTTCACTTATATCTTTTGAGCTAGGCAATTTTGCTCTAGTGCTTCACTTATATCTATTTAGAGCACGGTGGCGTTTTATTTTATAGAAATAATTGAACTCTCGTACCTCACTTATATTATTTTGAGAGTCTTTAAACAGCATGGTAATTGGTTTAGGTTATTAATTTAGTCCTAATATAATGGGCATCCAAGAGGGATATAATAAAAACTTTCATATAAAGTGCATTGAATACTATGAGAAGTTTGACTCCTTGCATATAGTTTTGAGATATAAAGATGGTGATATTAGAGTCATGCTAGTGAGTAATTGTGGATTGGTAGAAATACTTGTGTTAAAGTTTGTGATTCCTGTAGCATGCACGTATGGTGAACCGTTATGTAACGAAGTCGGAGCATGATTTATTTAATGATTGTCATCCTTTGTGTGAGGGTCGGGAGCGCGCGATGGTTAACTCCTACCAAACTCTCCCCTAGGAGCATGCGTCTAATACTTTGCTTCGATAACTAATAGACTTTTGCAATAAGTATGTGAGTTCTTTATGACTAATGTGAGTCCATGGATTATACCCACTCTCATCCTTCCACCATTGCTAGCCTCTCTAGTACCGCGCAACTTTCGCCGGTGCATTAAACCCACCTTCATCAAAACAGCCACCATATACCTTCCTCAAAACAGCCACCATACCTACCTATTACGGCATTTCCATAGCCATTCCGAGATATATTGCCATGCAACTTCCACCATTCAGTTTATTATGACACGTACCATCATTTTCATATTGCTTTGCATGATCGTAAGATAGCTAGCATGATGTTTTCATGGCTTGTCCGTTTTTTGATGTCATTTGCTATGCTAGATCGTTGCACATCCCGGTACACCACCGGAGGCATTCATATAGAGTCATATTTTGTAATTCTTGAGTTGTAAGTAAATAAAAGCGTGATGATCATCATTAGAGCATTGTCCCATGAGAGGAAAGGATGATGGAAGCTATGATTCCCTCACAACTTGGGATGAGTCTCCAGACTTTACAAATAATAAAAGAAGCCAATGAAGCCCAAATAAAAAAAAGAGGCCAAAGATGCCCACCAAAAAAAAGAGAGAAAAGAGAGAAGGGACAATGCTACTATCCTTTTTCCACACTTGTGCTTCAAAGTAGCACCATGATCTTCATGATAGAGAGTCTCCTATATTGTCACTTTCATGTACTAGTGGGAATTTTTCATTATATAACTTGGCTTGCATATTCCAAAGATGGGCTTTCTCAAATTGCCCTAGGTCTTCGTGAGCAAGCGAGTTGGATGCACACCCACTTAGTTTCTTTTTGAGCTTTCATACACTTATAGCTCTAGTGCATCCGTTGCATGGCAATCCCTACTCACTCACATTGATATCTATTGATGGGCATCTCCATAGCCCGTTGATACGCCTAGTTGATCTGAGACTATCTTCTCCTTTTCCTCACAAGCTCCACCATATTCTATTCCACCTATAGTGCTATATCCATGGCTCACGCTCATGTATTGCGTGAAAGTTGAAAAGGTTTGAGAACATAAAAGGTGTGAAACAATTGCTTGACTTGTCATCGGGGTTGTGCATGATTTAAATACTTTGTGTGGGGAAGATGGAGCATAGCCAGACCATATGATTTTGTAGGGATAACTTTCTTTGGCCATGTTATTTTGAAAGGACACAATTGCCTTGTTAGTATGCTTGAAGTATTATTGTTTTTATGTCAATATTAAGCTTTTGTTTTGAATCTTACGGATCTGAACATTCATGCCACAATAAAGAATATTACATGGATAAATATGTTAGGTAGCATTCCACATCAAACATTCTGCTTTTATCATTTACCTACTCGAGGACGAGCAGGAATTAAGCTTGGGGTTGCTTGATACGTCTCCAACGTATCTATAATTTTTGATTGTTCCATGCTATTATATTATCTGTTTTGGATGTTTTATATGCATTAATATGCTATTTTATATTATTTTTGGGACTAACCTATTAATCCAGTGTCTAGTGCCAGTTTCTGTTTTTTCCTTGTTTTTGAGTATTGCAGATAAGGAATATCAAACGGAGTCCAAACGGAATAATATCTTCGCGATGATTTTTCTTGGACCAAAGAAACCTTCCAGACTTGGAGAGGGGGGCAGGAGACCTGCCGGGAGGCGACAAGCCTGCAGGGCGCGCCCTAGGGGGGGGGCGCCCCCCTGGCTTGTGGCCCCCCTGCAGGCCTCCTAACCCTAATCTTCGTCCTACAAATTCCCAAATATTCCCCCAATACCAAAAGGAGTCACGAAAATACTTTTCCGCCGCCGGAAGCCTCTGTTCCCGTGAGATCCCATCTTGGAGCCTTTTCCGGTAATCTGCCGGAGGGGGATTCGATCACGGAGCGCATCTACATCAACTCCATTGCCCCTCCGATGATGCGTGAGTAGTTCACCTCAGACCTTCGGGTCCATAGCTAGTAGCTAGATGGCTTCTTCTCTCTCTATGTTCTTCAATACCATGTTCTTCATGATCTTCATCGAGATCTATCCGATGTAATACTCTTTTGCGGTGTGTTTGTCGAGATCCGATGAATTGTGGGTTTATGATCAAATTATCTATGAATATTATTTGAATCTTCTCTGAATTCTTATATGCATGATTTCATATCTTTGCAAATCTCTTCGAGTTGTTGGTTTGGTTTGGCCAACTAGATTGGTAATTGTTGCAATGGGAGAAGTGCTTAGTTTTGGGTTCAATCTTGCGGTGTCCTCACCCAGTGACAAAGTAGGGGTAGCGAGGCACGTATTTGTATTGTTGCCATCAAGGGTAAAAATATGGGGTTTTCATCATATTGCTTGAGTTTATCCCTCTACATCATGTCATCTTACTTAATGCATTACTCTGTTCTTCATGAACTTAATACTCTAGATGCAGGCACGAGTCGGTCGATGTGTGGAGTAATAGTAGTAGATGCAGGCACGAGTCGGTCGATGTGTGGAGTAATAGTAGTAGATGCAGGCACGAGTCGGTCGATGTGTGGAGTAATAGTAGTAGATGCAGAATCGTTTCGGTCTACTTGACACGGACGTGATGCCTATATGCATAATCATTGCCTTGGATATCGTCATAACTATGCGCTTTTCTATCAATTGCTCGACAGTAATTTGTTCACCCACCGTATTATTTTCCTTTAAGAGAGAAGCCTCTAGTGAAACCTATGGCCCCCGGGTCTATTTTCCATATTATATTTTCAGATCTATAAACCAAAAATACCAAAAATACTTTGCTGCAATCTTTTTACTTTTGTTTTACTTTTCGTTTTAGTAATCTTTTATATCTATCTCTATCAGATCTCATCCTTGCAAGTAACCGTGAAGGGATTGACAACCCCTTTATAGCGTTGGGTGCAAGTGTTTGATTGTTTGTGTAGGTGCAAAGATTGGGGCCTTGCTTGTACCTCCTACTGGATTGATACCTTGGTTCTCAACAACTGAGGGAAATACTTATCTACTTTGCTGCATCACCCTTTCGTCTTCAAGGGAAAACCAACGCAAGCTCAAGAAGTAGCAGAGTTGGATGAGATTCATCATGTAATCGAGGTAGTTTTGTTAGGGCTTCATCCCTAGTATCCACTGTGTTCTGAGATTGACGTTGCTATGACTTTGCCATGCTTAATGCTTGTCACTAGGGCCCGAGTGCCATGATTTCAGATCTGAACCGTTTATGTTATCACCATTATATCTATGTTCTTGATCCGATCTTGCTAATCATATGCACCTATTACGTGTTCTGATCCGCAAACCCCAGAGTGACAATAGTCGGCATACTTTCCGGTGATGACCATAGTTTGAGGAGTTCATGTATTCACCGTGTGTTGATGCTTTGTTCCGGTTCTCTATTAAAAGGAGGCCTTAATATCCCTTAGTTTCCTTATGGACCCCGCTGCCACGGGAGGGTAGGACAAAAGATGTCATGCAAGTTCTTTTCCATAAGCACGTATGACTATTTACGGAATACATGCCTACATTACATTTATGAACTGGAGGTAGTTCTGTGTCGCCCTAGGTTATGACTGTTATATGATGAATATCATCCAACGAGTTCACCGATCTAGTGCCTATGAGTTTTCCACTTATTGTTCTTGCTAAGTTACTACTGCTGTTGCTACTGTTCCAACTGTTACAAAGCTATTGCTATCACTTCTATCGTTATTGTTACCGTCACTACTGCTACCAAACTATCATACTACTTTGCTACTGATCACTCTGCTGCAGATATTTAATCTCCAGGTGTGGTTGAGTTGACAACTCAGCTTCTAATACTCTCAAATATTCTTTGGCTCCCCTTGTGTCGAATCTATAAATTTAGGTTGAATAATCTACCCTCGAAAACTGTTGCGATCCCCTATACTTGTGGGTTATCAAGAGACTGCCGCATGGAGAGCGACAGCGGCGGTGGCGGCAGCTCCTCCTTCGACGATGGCAGCAGCAGCTTTTCCTCTGGGGGAAGCGAAAGCGACGATGACTCCGATGACTCCCCGGGCGTCTGCGTCAAGAAGGAAGACTCTGACTAGGTGCAGGCGGCACCAGCGTCGGCATCCTGGAGGCGGCGCTGCTCGGGCTCGGTCCTTCCTCTTTTGCTTTTTTTTCTGCAATGAACCATGATGGCCCCACGGGAGCATGTAAGAAGAATTATGGCCCACGCGCCATATGTTTAATGTTGTTCAGGACAAAAATGAGTTCGTTCTTAGCGCTTCTCGTTAGGCTCGTCTCCTTCTCTGTGATTGCCTTAATGCTCTTCGTCGCTAGGACTCAGCCCCCGATCAGGACTCAGTCGTCGATGGTATGTCAGGTCGCAATGCCTGGGACAAGGCCAGGAGGTGAGGGGCCCTGAGTCCGGTAAGATCTCCCAAGGCGCGATGCTCAGGAGGTCCCCCTTGATGCGCAAGCGGCTCACGTGAGAGAAGAGGCTTCCGCCCGGAGCGAGGTTACGGGAAGGAGGAACACTACCAAAGATCACCGAGCTGCGTGGGGCTGTTAACTTAAGTTTTCAGAACGCGTCGGGAGGCGGCCACGGCCTGCGAGAAGTTCACGTGGCGTGAGGGCGCGTCTTCCCGAAGTTCACTTCCTTATCCCACCTTCTATCTTGCGACGGATCAATGTAAGCCCCACGAGGGCTGCGTGAAAAATTGTTGCCCTTTGCAGCCAATGCATGTGCAGTTTGAACCATGCGTCCACTCCTGAGGTCCCCTCCCAGGGTTCTCCCCATTTCCCTTGCTTGCTTAGGTGCTCTGCGCCGTCGAGACCTCTCGAGTGATCCGTCCCGAGGAAAAATCCTGTGCATAAAAGCTACATTTCGAACGACACGCGCTCGCTAGCTTTCACTTGGGTGTCACACGAGGAGACCAGACACCAAGGGCCTTGGTGGGGTGATGTGCATGGGAGCAGGCCCGTGAGCCAGAGCCCAATCCCTTGTGTTTTTCAGCGCTACTGGGACTAACCTGAGCACATGCACCGTGTCCAGCCCCCGCTCGCGTGAGGCTCAATGGGAAGCTGGCGAGCGCATGCCGCAGAAGAAGGTCAGTGGCTTCCGTGTCAGGCATGATTCACCCTAAGGTCGGTGCAGCCCGTGGGGCGCTCTCAGTTGACTATCCACCAGCGCAGAGCATGGGGCTTCCACTTGGGCGTGGGCATGATCATAGTTTGATCGTTCCGCTAGCGCAGAGCATGGGGCTTCCACTTCGGCGTGGAATGGTTGCGATTCAGCCGTTTCGCCAGCACGGAGCATGGGGCATCCACTGGGGCGTGGGCATGGTCGTAGTTCGACCGTTTCGCCAACACTGAGCATGGGGCTTCCACTTGGGCGTGGGCATGGTTGCGATTAAACCGTTCCGCCAGCGTGGAGCATGGGGCTTCCACTGGGGCGTGGGCATGGTCGTAGTTCGACTATTCCGTCAGCGCTGAGCATGGGGCTTCCACTTGGGCGTGGGCATGGTTGTGGTTCAACCGTTCCACCAGCGCGGAGCATGGGGTTTCCACTCGGGCATGGGCATGGTCGTAGTTCGACCGTTCCACCAGCGCTGAGCATGATGGGACAAACCACCCAACTTAGCTCGCGAGTGAAGGCCCGCCAGCCTACGCTGCTCGAAGGGACGCCGCACGCGAGGGCGGCCCGATTCTGGCGCCCAGCCGCCGCGACATCCTGGACGATCCGGTCCTGGTGTTGGCACTGCTGCTCGAGGATCACGCGCACGTCGGGCGGCATGCGGCGGACGATCTGACAGCTGGCCTCGTCTTGGGCCTCTGAAGGTGCTCCGCAGGGCTGGACGATTTGTTAGTAATGCAATTTGGTAAGTAAACTAAATTATTACCTGGATTCCAAAACATTTGACACTCCAATGTGACCTCTGAATATGATGGATTCTTCCAATTTCCATTGTGTGATTAAATATATATTAAGTTAAAGGCATCAAATCAAGTCTTCCTTTTTTTGTGGGAAAAAAAATATCTACCTTAAATCATTTAAACTAAACACGACAAGTACTGTTCGCCTCTAATTTCCACCACTTTGGCAAGAAAAACGACATGCTGGCTTCAGATTACTTGCAAAATTCGATTAAAGCAATAAACTGCAAAAATACAGAACGCTAGCTTCAAACTCTCAATCAGCTAACCATAGGAGGGAAAATTCAGACCTAAATGGAACATCCTCTCTCAATCAGCTAGATGCATATGTTCTCCTGGTCAAGGCGCGTGATAAACTGTGAGCGTACTACATATGACTAATGAACCAGAATTGCACAGACATATAAACAGCACTTATAATCCAAGCCCGAGGTGGGAACCCGTCTTACAACATCACGCGTACGGAGGCAGAGCAGCGCTTGGCTGCGGGCGAGGTGGGATACGAGAGGTTAGCTAGCGACCAGAAGAGCCAGCGGTGGAGGCGTCGCACAATGGCCGAGCGCCGGTGGGAGGCATGAATTGGCCTCACAGATCACATGGCAGCGAATCACGAATTGGGGTTGGGATCTGAGAGGGAGCGGATGGGAGGTTATTCACCAGCGACCAACGAGCGGGCTGGGACTGGGCGGCCCCGTGCGACGCAGCCAGTGGCGAGGGCAGGGCGAGCTCGGGCAAGGAAGAGCCTGAGTAGCAGGGCCAGCTGGCGCGGAGGCGGATCACGGCGGCAGCCGGCAGCGGGCGAGTGAGAGGCAGGAAGGAGCTCTACGGTGACGAGGGGCCAGAGTTTCGTTGTGAGGCCGGCGTCTAGCATCTGGCGACCGGGATCTGGCGAGGCGGTTGCGCGACCGGGATGCCTTGCCTGGCCTGACGTGAGGAGCGTGTGGGTGGAGCGATTTTTCTTGGCCGAGGCCCGAGGGGGGCGATCAAAGAGTCAAGCATGGGATGCGTGTTCCTGCCTTCACGGGGTTGCAGTTGGTTTTTGGAGGGTAATTGAAAAAAAACAATGGGAGAACGTGGATGGAAGGTAGCGATAGGAGGGGGAGGTGGAACGAGGTTGAACCATCACGACGACGACGACTGTTGAAATCGGGGCTGCAGGGACCCAAAGAGGTTTGAACTCTGGGGTGTGCTGGTTCTCCCGCCCTACTCTACCCCGCAACCTCATGGCGACACTCCGGCGTGCTCGAGCTAAGGAAGAAGAACAATGGACACGGCAGTTTACCAGGTTCGGGCCACATTGCGGTGTAAAACCCTATTCCTGCTTGTCTGGATTGCTTGCGGGTGAGAGGGAGTACAAAGGTGGGTTCTGGCTTGCCTTCGGTCGATCCCCTTCTATGGTGGCAGCCTGCCCTATCTTATACTGGCCCCAGTCCTATTCCCCCGAAAAGACAAGGCGGGAAGGGTTGCCACAACGGCCAGTTTGAAGGGGGATAGGACTGCAGCTTATCCAGACAAAAGTAGTCTTCGCCTGCAAAAGCCTCCTGCCATGACGCGCTGGTCGGCTCGGGGATGACCTCCGTCCTGGCGAGCCACCAGCCTTGGTCTTCTTGCACCAAATGGGAAACATTTGGAGATTTCTTTGGGAGCCGGCGAGCTAGCCCTGCTCCCTTAGCACAAAAGAGGATAGCCTCCTCATCCGTGCCTGTTGGCACGGCTCCTGGCGCCGCTCGGCGTGGCGCGCGTCACCCACGTGAAGATGCAGGACCGTGCGACCCCGCCCGGGCACCCTTGGTTAGTCTACCCCGCGAAGGCCTCGGGGGCAGCCTCGGGAGGCGACCTCGGGAGGGGGGCTTCGCGAGGCTCCTGACGATGGTTGTTGACGAACGCCTCGCGAGGTGGGGTTCCTCGCGAGGGTCTTGCTTGTGAAGTCCAATGGTGGGCCGTGCTGGTCCCATGGCATGCGTCGCGTCTTGGGCCGCAGGCAGGCGGGCCTAGGTACCCCCAGTTCCACGGGCTCGACAACGACGACGACGACGGCTGATTGCCCTTTAATAGTAGAGATTTAACGCCACAAACCCATAGATCCTCGTCAATTTCTATTTATCCCGCATCAATCTCGCCTGCCCCGACCCACATGACCACGTTCCCGTCTCGCATGCTTGGCGCGCCAGCTCTCTCCGCCACGATTTGCTCTTCCCCACTATGGTCGTGAAATCCACAAGGGCGCGTCGGTGTGTCGCCCCGTCCGGCGGCAGTGCACATCGCACCGGGATAGGTCGTCAGCATGCGGCAGGGGAGATCAACAAACAATTTTATATCTCATGCATCACATGGCGTTCTCCGTGGAGTAGTTGCACACATATGACAACCCCACAGGTTGCGAGGTAGCCAGGTAGGTGACAAGGGTGACGCCCATGCATGTGAGCTATCTATGTTGCGTTAGATTGGCAGATTGCATGTAGCATTAATTCAATATGGGTTGTTCTTTTTTCCACAGAAATATTTCCATTGTTTGAAGCATCATAGTCTGTAGAGTTCTTCATTTCTCTTTGATTTGTTCATCAGATTTCGCTAACTCCGTCACATGATTATGTACTTGGATTTCAGGGAGCACATAAGAAGTGTGTAAGAAGCAACACGTCTGTCCATATGGCGACGGTGCGAGGGACAATGTCATTGCACCTTTTCTCGCAATTGTTGCACACGACGGTAGATGTTGTCTTCGAGATCTTCATAGAAGCAAATGTCCACCGCAGTGAAAACGAATATATATCCATATAAAGCAATTCTATAGTCTCTAGAAACAACAACAACGTAATGATTTGAAAGCAAAATATAAACCTCTCGGAGCAAGACTTCTGCATTGTGCTTACACGATGCAAAACCTGGTCATATGAAATTATTTTAGTTGTACCGAAGCAAATTCTGATTTCTTTGATTTAGATTCCATATTTTATGGAAGCCAGTACTCATTTCTTTGGATGCATTCAATTCTTTGGAAGCATATTCCTATTTATTTGGAAGCAAATACCAAATTCTAAGGAATCCAAGTTCCAATTTACGCTTACATTGGAGAAAGATTCAAATCATTCTAAGAAAAAAAATCACATGCTATGAACAAATAAATTGTCACATTGGACACATCTCACCAAATTGAAACAATCTCCAATTGACATAGAAGCAAATTTGCTATCCTGTAGATGCAAATTTAAAAATGAATTGATCAAGTCCTAGGACCACACAAATTGTTGGACAGCTTAATTTTTTATGCTTCTACTGTTAGTAGAACTTGTATCTATATATGAGACAATATGTGCTTCATGAAGCACTCTCATGGAAGCAATGTCTCTGGAAAGAATGTGCTTCCTGTTAAGTATATTTTGCTTCATACAACTTGCTTCCATGCTTCAATGGACGATCCCGCTCCCCCCACCCTCACCACCCCCTGTTCCTTGTAAAGTTCGGGCCGCACCCTCAGTCAGCAACATTTAGTGTTGCTAGCTCGTTTAGTATAAGTAAATATGTGTAAGGAAACATATAGATAGCAGAGTGAAGCAAATATGTGTTATGGCGGAAACATGTGATTGAGAATATAGTGTGCACTATGATATTGATGTAACTCTGTTTTTCAGACTACTTTGATAAAATCCATGACAAAATCGATAATGTAGTTCTTAAGACTACTCTGATGGATCATATTCTTAAGAAAATATGGTGTGCACTATGATATTTGCTACCAGAGTGAAGCAAATTTTTATGTCATCAAAAACATGTTATATGACCTGATGAAGCATGTTAATTTTTAGTCAACAATGGAAGCATTTTTTGGAATGAGAACGGAAGCATTCAATCGGCCAGAAAGCAAATTTCTCACTCGACGGAAACATTACTTTGGTGCACTGGAATTGTATATTGTTGCGGTAAAAACAAATTTAATCTTTTAGTGGTTAAGAACAAATTTTTTGGGAACAAAATCGTAGGCTATAATTGCATTGGAAGAAAATTTTGGTAATATTAGATACTCACATGCATGGCAAATCTTCCTTCGTAAGGAAACCAATTGATGGTTGAAAGCTTATTCTGCTTTATTAGTTATTGAAAAAAGCTAGAGTTACCATTCTAAGATTTATTCTGCTTCCTACAATTATGGGTTTGTTTCCCTAAATCATGTGATGTCTGGTAGTTAGTAGTTTCCTCATATCACGTCACGTAGTTAAACAACTTCCTTGGCACACGTCTCCAATACCATGGAATCGGATGCTCGGCTAGCTTTGGATCGTACGGCAATGAAGTAGTCTGATGGATTGCTGGGATCAGTAGTCTGATCCCTAGTGCTTAAACTGATCAAAGAGACGCACACGAAACTAGCTGCAACGTTGGCGCTCAAAAGGAACCTTTCATTACTCAAGGGCCAGCCCTATTACATGTGAGAAACAATGTGTCTCCTTAGGGTATGTCTAACGAACCCCTAATAAATAGAGGAGGATCCGGCCCCTAAACCATTACTGGAGTATATTTACTCCAATAAGTTTTGACCGGACCTAACCGATCCTTATATATAACGGAGTAATTTTTTATTTTTCTAAACTTTGCAATTCTAGTATATTATGCAACTATATATTAGCACACATATATAAATTAAACATAAATATGAATGTTCAAGCGCATCATGAATAGAGTTTACAAGCCGAATTTAAAGTTTACAAACCGAATTATTCAAATTTAAACGTGTTGAATGGTTCAAATGTAGTAAATAACATGTGATAGATCAACTAGGACTCACTATGATGTTGTTGGTGATGCTCAATAAGATCTTTTTGGAGCAGAGCATGAACTCGTCGGTTCCTGATCTTGCGATGCTTTTCAAGAAATGCTAGGATCCTATCCGAATCATACTCTGGCTCAACCGGAGTCCCGTTGGTGATGTACCGGAAGTTCTCAGGCATATCTCTCTCGTCTTCATTGATCATGTCATGCAATATGATGTGACAAGTCATTGATCGGCCATGGAACTTTGGAGCTCCAGTACTCAGCAGGGCCATGAACAATTGCAGCGCTTCTGTAGCACACCGCAGGCTCTCTCCACATTTTTCCTAGCAGCTTCTTGACATTGGGAAAAGTGAATATTTTTGTTACCTTTTGGACACAGAATTGTTTTGACCAAGGTGGACCATTATGGATAGATTTCATCCGTAAGGTAGTAATCCATTAAGTAGTTGTGCCCATTGACCGAATTGTTGCAAGCAGGAGCATCTCTTGTAATAAGCCTAGAGAACATTGGTGATCTCGACAACACATTGAAGTCATTGTGAGAACCAGGCAAACAAAAAATGAATGCCATATCCAAAGATCCTTCATTGCAACTGCCTTAACAATGATCATTAGATTATTGTTGTGGCCTCTATACTGACCCTTCCACCCTGTAGTACAATTTTTCCATCTCTAGTGCATACAGTCAAGTGATCGAAGTATCCCTAGCCATCCTCTTGCTTCACTCTCTGTCATCAGCCTCTGGGCATCTTCCTTTGTGGGTGCTCTCAAGTACCCTGGGCCAAAAACCGCGATCACTGCTTTAGTGAACCTTCGAACGCCCTCCAAGAATGTGTCTTCACCAATGCGTACATAGTCATCAATTGCATCGACCGAACACTCATATGCCAAGACTCGAACTGTTAGGAATATGCAACTTGTATTCCCCGAGGGCCAATGGCCAATATATATACATGTACAGGTGGTAAATATGCAGGAAACCCCTCATACAACGGGGAAAATATACATGCTAGAATGTAACTCTAACACCCCCCTCAAACTCATGATGGATAAACAACACTGAGTTTGAAGAGATAGAAGCCATGTTGTGCTCTAGTCTGGGCCTTCGTAAAGAAATCCGCCAAATGTAATTCAGAAGGCACATATTGAAGAGCAATAACCTGATACTATTGCAAACATTATTATCAATAACATATTCAACATGAGGCTTAAATAATTTTCAAGATCATAAGAATCATTATCACCCCAATCATGATCATTGCAATAAGAAGTGGACATGACAAAATTATCATCATCAAGCTTGCAGTTTTACATATCATTAACATAAGTGACATTAATAGAATTTATAGTAACATCATTGCAATCATGCTTTTGTGATTAGGAACCTGATAGATGTTGATGATGACTCCTCGGTGCCAGAGATTGGCACGTTGAAGAGACTGCTTCCTCCCCGGCAATGGCGCCACAAATTCCTTTTGACGTGGCAAGAGACTGCATCGGTATTTGCCCAAAGAGGAAGGGATGATGCAGCACAGTGACGGTAAGTATTTCCCTCAGTTATGAAACCAAGGTATCGAACCAGTAGGAGGATCACCCAACACTATGTAAACAACACCTGCACACAAAGAACAAATACTTGCAACCCGACGCGAAAGAGAGGTTGTCAATCTCTCCACGGTAAATAGATAGATTAGGTTATGATAGATTGGATAGATAGATCTCGCAAGAACAAAAAATAAAAGAGGCAAATAAAAAGTGCAGGTATTTTTGGGTTTTTGGAATAATAGATCTGAAAACAAAAGCGGCAAAAAGATAGATCGGAAAGCAATATGTTGGAAAAGTAGACCCGGGGGCCGTAGGTTTCACTAGTGGCTTCTCCCATGAGTATAGCACACGGTTGGGTGAACAAATTACTGTTGGGCAATTGATAGAAGATCAAATAATCATGATGATATCCAAGGCGATGATCATTATATAGGCATCACGTCCAAGATTAGTAGACCGAAACGATTCTACATCTACTACTATTACTCCACACATCGACCGCTATCCAGCATGCATCTAGTGTATTAAGTTCATGGAAAAACGGAGTAATGCAATAAGAACGGTGACATGATGTAGACAAGATCTATTCATGTAGGAATAGACCCCATCTTGTTATCCTTAATAGCAACGATACATGCATACCTCACTGCCCCTTCTGTCACTGGGAGAGGACACCACAAGATCGAACCCATCACAACGCACCTCTTCCCATGGCAAGAAAAATCGATCTAGTTGGCCTAACTAAACCAAAGATTCGAAGAAGAAATACGAGGCTATAAGTAATCATGCATATAAGTGATCAAAGAAGACTCAAATAATATTCATGGATAGAAACTGATCATGAACTCAGAATTCATCGGATCCCAACAAACACACCTCAAAAAGTCATTACATCAAATAGATCTCCAAGAGACCATTGTATTGAGAATCAAAAGAGAGAGAGGAAGCCATCTAGCTACTGCCTACAGACCCGTAGGTCTATGGTGGACTACTCACGCATCATCGGAGAGGCACCAATGAGGATGATGAACCCCTCCGTCATGGTGTTAGATTGGATCTCGCGGTTCTGGAACTTGCGGCCGCTGGATGTATTTTTCGTCGACTCCTCTAGGGTTTCTGGAATATTTGGGTATTTATAGAGCTCGGAGGCGGTTGAGAAGGTTCCCGAGGCGGCAACAACCCACCAGGGCGCGCCCGGGGTTCCCTCCTGGTTACTTCTTTGGCCCACTGGCCTTCTTTTGGTCCAAAAAAATTCTCCAAAAAGTTTCATCACGATTGGACTCCGTTTGGTACTGATATTCTGTGAAGTAAAAAAACAAGCAAAAAACAACAACTGGCACTTGGCACTATGTCAATAGGTTAGTCCCAAAAAATGATATAAAGTTGCTATAAAATGATTGTAAAACATCCAAGAATGATAATATAACAGCAGGGAACAAGCAAAAATTATAGATACGTTGGAGACGTATCAGCATCCCCAACCTTAATTCCTACTCATCCTCGAGTAGGTAAATGATAAAAACAGAATTTTTGATGTGGAATGCTGCCTAACATGTTCATCACATATTCTTTTCTTTTGTAGCATGGACATTTGGACTTCTAGATGGTTCAAAGCAATAGTCTAGTTTTGACATAAAGACTTTAATACTCAAGCATGCTAACAAGCAACCATGTCTTTCACAATATCAACACTAAAGAAAGTTATCCCTAGCCCATCATGCTCAATCATTGATCCATTCATGAAACACAATCAAATATTAACTACACCCAATGCACAAGTATGATCATAGTGCCCCCTAGTTGGTGCTTTATAAGAGAAGATGGAGACTCAAATTAAAAATAAAAATTGCATAAAGTAAATAGATAGGCCCTTCGCAGAGAGAAGTAGGGATTTGTAGAGGTGCCAGAGCTCAAAGTTTAAATTGAGAGAGGAAAAAATATTTTGAGTGGCATGCCTTTCGTGTCAACGAAAACGACAAAGTAGTTCTCAATACTTTCCATGCTAGATACATCATAGGCGGTTCCCAAACATAAAGTATAGTTTATTCCTTTTTCCACCATTCTTTCACAATCCATGGCTAGCCGTATCCACTGTTGCCTTCCATACCAACACTTTCCAAGGAATTTATTATTTGACAACATAAAGTAAAATTCTTTTTCATTTCGGGACTGGGCATCCCTATTACCGCCGTACTCTCGTGCAATGACAAGTGAATAAACACTCATCTTGATAATAACACATCTAGCATGGAAAAATATTGGATACCCCCACCATTTCATGAGCGGTACAGGCACACAAAAAGGAAAATTATTTTCAAAATTAGAGATAGCACATACAAATTTGCTTAGAACGGCATGGAAATACCGCAAATAGGTAGGTATGGTGGACTCATAATGCAAAACTGGGTTTAAGGATTTTGGATGCACAAGTAGTATTTCTACTTAGTACAAGTGGAGGCTAGCAAATAGATTGAGAAGCAACCAACCAAGAAACGAAAATTCACATAAACGGGCATTGAGCATAACTAACACCGAATAATGCACCATAAGTAGGATGTAATTTCATTGCATAACTATTGACTTTCGTGCTTGCATAGGGAATCACAAACCTTAATACTAATATTCTTACTAAAGCATAATTACTCACCAACATGACTCACATATCACTATCATCATGTCTCAAAACTATTACAAGGAATCAAGTTTAATTTGTCCAATGATCTTCATAAAAGTTTTTATTATATCCCCCTTGAATATCTATCACGTTGGGACTAGTTTCATATATTGTCATTGCTTTTGACAAGCTCAAACAAATTTAAGTGAAGAACATAAGCATAAAGATTTCATCTCTCAAAATAATTTAAGTGAAGCATGAGAGGATTTCTTCAAAATTTACTAACTCTCAAATTAATCTAAGTGAAGCATGAGAGTATTTCTTCAAAATTTCAAAGCACACCGTTTTCAAAAAGATATAAGTGAAGCACAAGAGCAATTCCATAGCTCAAAAAATTTAAGTGAAGCATAAAGAGCTATTCTAACAAATCATAGCATAATTTTCGCTCTCTCAAATAGGTGTGTCCAGCAAGGATACTTGTGACAAACTAAAAAAACAAAGCAAGCAAAGACTCAAATAATACAAGACGCTCCAAGCAAAACTCATGATATGTGACGAATAAAAATATATCTCCAAGTAAAATACCGATGGTCGTTAGAAGAAAGAGGGGATGTCACTCGGGCATCCCCAAGCTTAGTTGCTTGTTTATCCTTGGATATTATCTTGGGGGTGCTGTAGCATCCCCAAGCTTAGACTCTTTTCACTCCTTATTCCTTCATCCATCGTGATCTCACCCAAAACTTGAAAACTTCAATCACACAAAACTCAACAAAACCTTTGTGAGATCCGTTAGTATAATAAAGTAAATCACCACTTCAAGTACTATTGCAAACTCATTCAAATTTTATTATTGCATTATACCTACTATATTTTATCTTTACAATGGCTTATACCCTTCAATACAAACCATAGATTCATCAAAACAAGCACATAATGCAACGAAAACAGAATCTGTCTTAAACAGAACAGTCTGTAGTAATCTGTACTCTAACCATACTTCTGTAAATCTAAAAATTCTGAAAAATTAGGACAGCGTAAAGAATTTGTATAGAAACACTGTGTTCAAATTTCAGCTCATTATCATGCTCCAGTAAAATACTAAAATTCACACACTGGAGTCAAAGTTTCTGTTTCAGATTCAGCATTGTTTCTACTCATCTTATGAATCATCCTAAAGGCTTTACTTGGCACAAACACCAAATAAAACATAAAAAACACAATCATAATAGTGGCATAATTGTGTCAACACTCAAAAACACAGAGAAAAAGACAAAAATAAATTTTATTCATTGGGTTGCCTCCCAACAAGCTCTTTCTTTATAGCCATTAAGATAGGCTTGAGATTTCAATGATGCCCTAATGAAAGATAATAATAGCAACACAAAGAGAGCATCATGAAGCATATGGAAAGCACACTCAAGTCTAACATACTTCCAATGCATAAGCATTTTATAAGCAAACAAATTATCAAGGCAAGCAAAAACTAGCATATGGAAGGAAGAAGAAAGAGACAATAGCAATCTCAACATGAACAGAGGTAATTTAGTATCATGAAAATTTCTACAACCATAATTTCCTCTCTCATAATAATTACATGTAGGATCATAATCAAATTCAACAATATATCTATCATAAAAAATACTCTCTTTATGATCAACATGCATAAAGTTTTTATCATCTTCCAAAATAGTGGGATTATCATCAACTAAAGTTATGACCTCTCCAAACCCACTTTTATCAAAAAAAATCATAAGATTGAACACTCTCCAAATATGTGGGATTCTTCTTACCTAAAGTTGACGCTCTCCCAAATCCACTTATGATACTATAGCACACATTATTATCAATAACATATTCAACATGAGGCTTAAATAAATTTTCAAGATCATAAGAATCATTATCACCCCAATCATGATCATAGCAATAAGAAGTGGACATGACAAAATTATCATCCCCAAGCTTGTAGTTTTGCATATCATTAACATAATTGACATTTATAGAATTTATAGTAACATCATTGTAATCATCCTTTTCAATCAAGGAGCTATCATGAATCACCTTATAAATTTCTTCTTTCAACACTTCATCAAAATTTTCAGATTCATGATTTTCAAACAAAACTTCATAGAGATAATCAAGTGCACTCAACTCACTAGCAATTGGTTCATCATAATTTGGCCTTTTGAAAAGATTAGCAAGTGGATGAGGATCCATATCAATGGATTTTTAGCAAGCGAAGATGCAAGCAAATAGAAGGCACATGGCAACACAAGCAAAGATAGCAAACAACAGATCCGACGAAAAAAAGGCAAACGAAAAACAGGGCGAAAAACAAGGCAAATTTGGTGAAGTGGGGGAGAGGAAAACGAGAGGCAAATGGCAAATAATGTAATTGCAAGGAGATGAGATTTGTGATTAGGAACCTGATAGATGTTGATGATGTCTCCTCGGCGCTAGAGATTGGCACGTTGAAGAGACTGCTTCCTCCCCGGCAACGATGCCACAAATTCCTTTTGACGTTGCTTGAGACTGCGTCGGTATTTCCCCCAAAGAGCAAGGGATGATGCAGCACAGCGACGGTAAGTATTTCCCTTAGTTATGAAACCAAGGTATCGAACCAGTAGGAGGATCATGCAACACTATGTAAATAGCACCTGCACACAAAGAACAAATACTTGCAACCCGACGCGAAAGAGAGGTTGTCAATCTCTCCACGGTAAAAAGATAGATTAGGTTATGATAGATTGGATAGATAGATCTCGCAAGAACACAAAATAAAAGAGGCAAATAAAAAGTGCAGCAAGGTATTTTTGGGTTTTTGGAATAATAGATCTGAAAACAAAAGCGGCAAAAAGATAGATCGGAAAGCAATATGTTGGAAAAGTAGACCCGAGGGCCGTAGGTTTCACTAGTGGCTTCTCTCATGAGTATAGCACACGGTGGGTGAACAAATTACTGTTGGGAAATTGATAGAAGATCAAATAATCATGATGATATCCAAGGCGATGATCATTATATAGGCATCACATCCAAGATTAGTAGACCGAAACGATTCTACATCTACTACTATTACTCCACACATCGACCGCTATCCAGCATGCATCTAGTGTATTAAGTTCATGGGAAAACGGAGTAATGCAATAAGAACGGTAACATGATGTAGACAAGATCTATTCATGCAGGAATAGACCCCATCTTGTTATCCTTAATAGCAACGATACATGCGTGCCTCGCTGCCCCTTCTATCACTGGGAGAGGACACCGCAAGATGAACCCATCACAAAGCACCTCTTCCCATGGCAAGAAAGATCGATCTAGTTGGCCTAACTAAACCAAAGATTCGAAGAAGAAATACGATGCTATAAGTAATCATGCATATAAGAGATCAATGAAGACTCAAATAATATTCATGGATAGAAACTGATCATTAACTCAAAATTCATCGGATCCCAACAAACACACCGCAAAAAGTCATTACATCAAATAGATCTCTAAGAGACCATTGTATTGAGAATCAAAAGAGAGAGAGGAAGCCATCTAGCTACTGCCTACGGACCCGTAGGTCTATGGTGGACTACTCACGCATCATTGGAGAGGCGCCAATGAGGATGATGAACCCCTCTGTGATGGTGTTAGATTGGATTTCGTGGTTCTGGAACTTGCGGCGGCTGGATGTATTTTTCGTCGACTCCTCTAGGGTTTCTGGAATATATGGGTATTTATAGAGCTCAGAGGCGGTGGAGAAGGTTCTCGAGGCGGCCACAATCCACCAGGGTGCGCCCGAGGCCCCTAGCGCGCCCTGGTGTCTTGTGGGCGGCCTAGGCTCTCTCCTGGTTACTTCTTTGGCCCACTGGCCTTCTTCTGGTCCAAAAGAATTCTCCAAATAGTTTCGTCGCAATTGGACTCCGTTTGGTACTAATATTCTGTGAAGTAAAAAACAAGCAAAAAACAACAACTGGCACTTGGCACTATGTCAATAGGTTAGTCCCAAAAAATGATATAAAGTTGCTGTAAAATGATTGTAAAACATCCAAGAATGATAATATAACAGCATGGAACAAGCAAAAATTATAGATACGTTGGAGACGTATCAACCACCAAGAAAAATACAGTAAGCAAAAAGTGAATGACGATTAGAGGGATCACTAGCCCACGTAGCATCCGAATAGGCCTGAAGTTGTAATGAACTAGAGCGAGGAAAGAATAGGCGGTGAGAGATCGTGCCCCGAAGATATCAAAGAACACGAAGGAGGTGACTATAGTGAATCGAAGTGGGAGCGGAGACAAACTGACTCAGAATATGGACCGGATAGGAGATATCTGGACGAGTGACAGCTTGATAGACAAGACTCCCAACAAGATGAAGATAACGCGTCGGATCAGGCAAGGGGTCACCATTAGTATCACGGAGGTGAACATTGACCTCCATGGGGGGCTCAACAGTGCGCTCATCAGTAAGAGCAGCACGAGCAAGAAGATCCTGGATATACTATTTTTGGGAAATATAAAAGCCATCAGAGGTAGAAGAGACCTCAATCCCAAGAAAGTAGCGAAGAGGGCCAAGGTCAGACATAAGAAACTGCTCACTAAGACGAGCCTTCACAAAGGCAATATACTCGGGGTCATCGCCAGTGATAATCATGTCATCAACGTATAGAAGAAGAAGAGTCCTACCATGAGTAGAAAGGTGGACAAGCAACGCTGGATCATGAGCACTCGCTGAAAAACCAGCGGCAGTCACCACAGAGGCAAAATGCTCAAACCAGGCGTGAGGGGCTTGCTTAAGGACATAGAGAGAGCGACGAAGACAACATACCATGCCATCAGGAACAAAATACCCAGGTGGGGGATGCATGTAAACCTCCTCACGCAGCTCACCAAGAAAGGCATTCTTAACATCGAGGTGAGACACAAACAAATGGCGAACAGAGGCCACGACAAGAAGTGTGCGAACAGTGGTCATATGGGCCATAGGAGCAAAAGTCTCATCATAATCACGACCATGCTCCTGCTGAAAGCCACGAGCCACAAGACGAGCTTTGTAATGCTCAAGAGAACCATCAGAGCGAGTCTTAACCTTGTAGACCCACTTACAAGTGATGGGACGAACACCAGGAGGAAGAGAAACATGATCCCACTTGCTGGTGCGCTCAAGAGCTGCAAGCTCCTCGGCCATCGCAAACTGCCATTCAGGATGCACAACAGCTTGACGATAAGACGTCGGCTCAAGAACGGCAACACCAACGCTTGGAAAACCAAGACGATCAATGGGCGGAAGCGGACGAGGAGCAAGCCATAACTAGGCTGAGACGAGGAAGATGGCACAGCAGTAGACGCATCCAAAACACGTGGACGACGAGTATAATGCTGAGGAAAAGACGGAAGAATACGAGGAGGGATCTTCGGAATAGGCGAAGGTAATGAAGAAGACATCGGGGATGAAGGTGCAGAATACTGTCACGAGTGAGGTGAGGAAACGATTGTAGGAGATATGCCCTAGAGGCAATAATAAATGGTATTGATTATCTCCCTGTTCATAATTAGGTTTATGTTCCATGCTATAACTGCTATGGTTCTCGAGTCTACAATAACCACGAGGCTCGGAGGAACACTCATATGCACGTGTGGAATAATAAACGGTAAAATGTATTCCTAGTCTGGCCTCTAAGACTAGCTCAAGTGTTGCATGATGGTTCTGTTTTCCTGATCATGGGCATGTCTATGCCAACAATTTTGAGGGCACAATGTTAGAAGAACATTTGTGTTGAATCGACCCGAATTGATGTTATGCTATGAGATACATTCGTCACAAGTTAAATGGTTAATAACACAGAGATGGTTAACATTTGCACGATTCCTTAGACCATGAGAGTATCGAGTTTCTTCATGCTTGCTTCATGAACTTTGGGGTTTGTTAAATGTCATCCGTAAATGGGTGGCTATTACGGCGGCTTACGGGTTCATGGAAAAGTATGTCAAGTAACTTGATAGCTCAAGATTGGGATTTGCTCCTCCGACGATGGAGAGATATCTCTGGGCCCTTTCGGTGTTACGGTATCCATCATCGTCTGGCCAGACACTTTGTGATTTGATCACGGGGATGCCGGAACACGGGAACGAGAAAAGAGAACAATACCGGTAACGAGGTAACTGGCATAGTGGACAAGTTGTTGATCCACGGGGATGCCAACATGTCTCACCTCGGGTATTTGTAACATATCGCGAAGCAACAGGAATAGCACACGACAACTGGAGGTTCACTCGAATATTCATTCGTGTGGGTATAGGGGTCAATATGGGTGTCCACGGCTTCGATGTTGATCATTGATCGGAAGGGGTTCCGGGTCATGTCTATACTTCACCGAACCTATAGGGTCACACGCTTAAGGGTCATCTATCTGCTGAATACTAGACAGGGAGTCTGAGAGAAAATCACCGAAAAAGTTTCGGACACCGGAAAAGTTCCGCAGAGAGAACACCGGAACAGTTTCGGTAAAACTGAAAAGTTGTTTCAGGGGATACCATTAAGTCAAATTGGTTTTGGCAGATGCCTGATAATTCTTAGAGGGTGCCAGAATCATTCTGGAAACTTCTGGGAATTTTCCGGAAGAAAATCCGGAAATGTTTCGGAGCTGCCGGAACCGCTTCGGATGCTTTTCGCAGATGAAAATCACTAATCCGGAATTATTCCGGAACGCGTTGAAAATTATTTTTGTGGGTACTGGAAATGTTCTAGGACCACATAAAAAATTTCAGTTCGAACGGACGCTCAAAAATGTCGTCGTGAATAGTGAAAGTGCTTTTTGGGATATTTTTGGAAAGTCACCTTTTGGGATATTTTCCCAAAAGGCTTCTAGAAGGGATGGGTGGATGAGGACCCCCTTGGGGGGGCCCACATGGGGTGTGGCCGGCCAAGAAAGGGGCTCCTCCTTGGAGCCCCACTTGCCCACTTGCTTCCCCCTTTTACCCTTGGAAACTGTTTCCTTCATGGGTATTTTTGGTATTTTGAATACCCATCCTACCCCTTGGTTTTCCTATATAAGGAGGAGAGGGGGCTGCCCAATCCTTCATCCTTGCTCTCATACACATGCCATTGACTTGTCTGGCTTCTCTCTCCCTCCCAGCGAAATACTTTCGTAGAGCCGAAAGGCTGTCTGGGTTCCGGCAGGATTTAGTTCTGGACGGCGAAGCCCTACCGGATAGTTGACACCGTATGTGTGCAACTCTGTAGATTGATCGTTGTTTCGGTCTTAGGTCGAAGGTCCTCCCGAAGGGCTGTCCGAGTGACCGTCCGAGTTTCGAAGGTCCTCCTGAAGGGCTGTCCGAGTGACCGTCCGAGTTTCGAAGGTCCTCCCGAAGGGCTGTCCGCGACACCGTCCGGGGGACTGTCCGACTGCCTCCCGGAGGGTTGTCCGAGGGGCAAATGAGGGTATACATCCTCGCGGTTGGGAGGTTGTAAATCCTAGCTGCGGGGATCTGCACCACCGATCGTCATCGACTCTACTTCCGTTGTGCTACGAGTCGGTAACGAAAAGATCAAACCTTGTATGCAGTCTCCATAGTGGTCCTGGGCTGGTGCGTAGGTCGAATTTTTTTGTTTTCTGCTGCGTTACCCTACAGTGGCATCATGAGCCGTGCTATGCGTAGATGCAGGTTGCGATCTAGAATACATAGAGATGTATGGGTGTTGCACAATATAATTAGGTAGTAGATGAGTTCTATTACTGAAAATTATTTGTGCGGGTTGCAGATGAAATCTGTTACCCGATGTTCTTGTTGCTTCCCTTGGATTTGCATATTTCTGAACTTGATAACAGCATGGTGGAGTTTCAATGTTCTGGCAATTCGCGATCCTGATTGATCAACGAAGTGCTAACAGTTCATTGAATTCCACCGTAGTTAAAAAGAAAGATGAAACTTCGCAGACGAAAGGGCAATGCAGATATGATCTGCACGGGGGTCATGTGTATGACAAAGTTTAGTATGGGGCTCGAGATTTTATTTTCTCGTGTTTTCATACACCCCGCAAGTTAATCTAGCAACTTGGATTATCATGCTTGAAGATGGACGTTGGTAGCTTCGTTTTGTTTCGAAACCTTAGAAGCCACGTAAAATAAAATTTTGCATGAACCGATTAGAGGCGTCTAACTTGGTTTTGCAGGATGGTTTGCATGTGCATATGATGTGGTATAGCAGTGCTCATAATAATTTGATTATGTATGAGATGACTATATGATATAAATTGATTAACATGACCTGCGCGTCATGATTCGGCATGATGGCTGGAGCCATATGATTGTCACTTTAATGACCTGCGTTTCAACCTTAAGTAATGCACTTATTTTATTAGCTATAGAGATAGCAATATTATCTGGTGCATCGACAAGGTGGTGGCAATCTTCGCGAAGGTAAACACCGACGCGAATGCCGAAGACGAAGAAATACAAGACTTCTCCGTCAGAAAGGGCTATACCATATCATGCTATTATGAATTGCCTGAGATGTTTATCCATTATGATGCACCCTTTTTATTGCGCGGTAGTCGCTGTTATTAGGGTGATCTCTCACAAAAATATCAAGTAGTTAGTGTTCTCCCAAGTGTAGCACCGTCACGGCACCTATCTTTTCGGGGTGCGCCGTGTCACACGGGTACGAACGATTAGAGAAGTGTGAGGCAGGTGAGTTGAGACCTCACAGCGAGATCACTAGGTTGTCTTGATGTTCAGGCATGACCGTCATGAGCTCGGAACACACGCATCGAAACATGAACAAGAGTCACATAGAGATGTGATTGGCAAGTTGGCCTACCGGTTGAGATTTTCGTCATCAGTGGTGTTACACCAATGGCAAACAATTTAAATGCGGGTCTTGTATCACTCACAATCAATTATGAGAGATATTGATTTGAGTGGGAGCGCACTGTAGAATTAATTATTTTAATTCTCAGTGCAATTAATTGTGAACTTTGTCTAAGTATGGTTTGCATAATAGTTGTAGAAGAATGGCTCGCGTTTCCACCTTCCCTATTAAAATTGAATAGCTGTTAAATATCTGGTTAAAACTTTACGGTTGGTAACGTAATATGAGGATTGTCCTCAAGAGTGCCGAGAAGGACTTTGTCCTATCGCATACTTTCGGTATTCTCCCGCTAATGCTATGGATGATATGACTCTCGTCCTTCGATCCAAAAGCTAAAATTCCGTTACGGTCAAGTGAAATATGTTTGCTTCCATGAGACCCGAACTTCGAAAGTTTGGATAGTTATGTGATATTCATGGAATCTGAAAATCATTTTCAGAGACAGACAAAGGCTAAAAGATATGAGATATCCAAAGCAATGTTTGTTTGCAAAACATTAGTAAAGTGTTTACTATACATTGGACTGATAAAAAAGGGATCCAGAAGAACGCCTGTCATATGATATGAAGGTGAATAAAACAACAACTTAAAGAGAAAGGAAGTGTCTGAAGGGTGTTAGTGAAACTTTTCATGCCTAGGAAGTCCGGGGCTAACGCCACTCTTAAGTTGGGTGCTTCTTCTGAGAGTAGGAGAAATACTGAAAGTTAAACTGTTAGAAGTATGAAGGCAGAAAGAAAGAAGACTGGAATATCCAGCTCATGTATGAATGTCATACAAGTTTTTCATGTATAGAAGGCTAGTCAAAGATATAGTTCTTGGGAATTATGGTTAACCATGTTAATCACTAATTCTTGGGTATTGTGAGTTGATCACAAAGATACCCGCTCGATTGCATTCTGTTGCAACTCGATGTAAGAACTACTACGGCCTAAAGGACTTGTCGGAAATGAGGTTTAGATACGCGCTCAGAACATAGTACATGTTACTATACCTTCCATCGGTGTATTACCTATGTATTTATTTTCATAATTCATTTAGAGTTTCACACTCTAGCCCTTTGCATAAGGTATCTTGCAAGAAGGTTGTTCATAAGAGAACTTTTGATGTTCGGTGTTATGAATAACATAAGGGCCATACTTTCATTATGAATGAGACGTGTGTTATGAATATTGATAATAATACATTACCTCTGGGTTTACTTTCATAATTCATTTTAGAGTTTCATACACTCTAGCCCATTGCACAATGTTTGTTGCAAAAGAGTTGTTCATAAAAACAACAATTGTTGTTCAGTATTATGAATAACATGAAGGGCCATGCTTCCATCCTAGATGGGATGTATGTTATGAATATTGATGGAAATATGATACATCCATAACACTGACGCTAAATGTCGCAAGACTAAAAGAATACCACACAAGTGTGGCACTGCATTTGGTCACATTAGAGAAACCCGCATGGAAAATTCCATTATGATGGATTTTGAAGTCGTTTGATTTTGAATCATCTGACACTTGCAACTTTCCTCTGAAAGTGAAGTGACTGAAATACCGTTCACAGGTCATAAGGAACGATCAAAGAACATATTGGTGATCATACATTATGATGTGTGTAGTCCAATAAATCTTGTTGCAAGTAGTGGATTTATCTATCTTCAGAAATGACTCAAGTAGATATATGGATATTTACTTGTTGAGACGTAAGTCTGGATCTTTTGAATTCATTCATAAGGTTTTCAAAAATGAAGTAGAAGTTATTGTAACAAGAAAATTATGTTTCTGCAAATTGATTGCGGAAAGGAATATTTGAGTTACAAGTTTAGCGAATGTCTGATGAGTTGTGAAAGGGGTTTCATAACTTGCACCTCCCGGAACACCACTGCAAGTGAAAAGTCCGTGAAGATGTAATTGAACCATTTATGACATGGTAAGATCAAATATGACATAAATAAATATGCCATTATCCCTTTTAAAGTGATGCTTTAGTGACTGCGGCTTTTACACTGAAAAGAGCTCCATCGGGTCTGTTGAAATGACGTCATGGTATGGTACGCCCAACCATGTTATATCTTTTCTTAACATTTGGAATATGGGGCTTGTGTAAAAGGTTACAAACCTATTCCAAATCAGACAAGTGCTACTTTGTAGGTTATCCCAAGTCATTGGGTATTCCCCCACCACTATACCGAGGCAAAGGATTTTGCCACAAAACGGTATGCTTTTAAAGAGAATAGTTCTTACAAAAGGTGAGTGGGAGGATAGTGCAACTCGACGAGATAACCAGTATCTTCGTCATCAGGTCAAAGGAAAGGAACCTTGGAAGTGATTCCGGAATTTCCTACTGCGACTGATACGGAAGTCTCTACAATAAAATGTATGGACTTCGGTCGAACTTGCAGCTGAACCACGTAGGCAAGGCTCGTGCAAACCTCTCAGGTGCGCAAACAAGATATTGTTGTTGGACAACAGTATACCTACGATACGCAAGGAAGCGGTGATGGGCCCTGACTCCGGAATTGGCTAAATGCCAATAAAATCCGAGATAGTTTCCATATAAATGTTTCAAGATTAAAATCTTGATACACCTTTCGGAAGGCTTAGAGTCTAACGAATATTTATGGAACTAAAAACTGATACGGATAAAAATGTTTTATCCATAAAGCTCGACTTGTTGAAATAACAAGTTCAAGGAGTTGACTACGATGAGGTTGTTTCACCGTAGCGATGCTTAAAGTCGGTTCGGGTTGAACTAGCAATTAATACATATTTCAATCATGAGATATGAAACATGGATGACGAAAGGATTTGCATCTGATGGAAATGTAACCAAGGACTTGCATGTGTTACAGTCCAAGGTATTTTGTCAGTCCAGAGGATGCTAGTAAGTATGCAAACTTCAGAGTTCTAGCAATGGACAGAAGAGAGCAAAATGGAGTTGGAATCTTCGTGTTTTGATGAAATGGTCGAAAAGGGTTTTTGACTTCATCAATGGGTAACGAAGATGCCTGTGACTCAAGAAAATAAGTGGGAGCATAATAATATTTCTAAAAACCTTGTGTGCTTGACACATTGTTAATTGGAAATAAATTTCTTGACACGAATTAGGACTTCATTTGAAAATAGTTTTTTTGATGAAGTGCTTGGGCTAAATAGCCTTGATATTAGGCATGATGATCTATGGAGATAGAATTACCTAATGGGGCTGAGCAAACATACATATTGACAAAATGCTAAAACCTTTTAGCATTGAAAAACGTCAAGGAGTGATTCTTGCCGAAGTCACATGGAAAGAATTTTTGCAAGACTCGGTGTCCCAAAACACTGATGAGCAAAATACATGATGGTGATTCCACACACTCTTGTGTTTGGATTAATCATGTATTCCATGGTATGTAAAAACAACCAGATATGTCCAATACTCCAAAGTTGTTGCGAGTATAGATACCAAAGTGATCAAAGTACTGATCATGGGACAACAGTGAAAGATGACATTGAGTACTAGAGCAGTACTGATGACATGTTTTCTCGCAAGCAGAGATTATGAAGTGCTCGTTGTAAGTAATTACATCGATACAGTCTTCATCAATGCTCCATGCGATTTTCGATTTAAGTTAAGGGTTTTGTGTAATACACAACATGGTGGCACGGTAGTTGGGGATTGTTCCAAACAAGATACTGTGGCGAATTCTATAACAAAGGCTAAGTATGTTGACGCTTTAGAAGCGACAAAGAAGTTGTTGAATCATATAATTCATTCATGAACTTAGTATGGTTCCAAGATGGCTTTGGTCTATGGGACACAATTGCAGATAGTTGCTCCATAGCTCAGTCTGAGGAATCAGGTTTCAACCAATGATTCACACATATGCAAAGCCAAGTCCACACAAAATATGAATTTTGTGAAAGCGTGAAAACGCAAGGATATGCAAAGTTACACACGGAGCTGAAGTTGTCAGATCCGTTGGACATCAGGCTATACCACATGCGAAGCATATTTTACACCAGTGTGCCACAGGTGTAAATTGCATTAGCATTAACTAGATTATTGACTCTAGTGCAAGTGGGAGTCTGTAGGAGATATGCCCTAGAGGCAATAATAAATGTTATTGATTATCTCCCTGTTCATAATTAGGTTTATGTTCCATGCTATAACTGCTATGGTTCTCGAGTCTACAATAACCACGAGGCTCGGAGGAACACTCATATGCACGTGTGGAATAATAAAGGGTAAATTGTATTCCTAGTCTGGCCTCTAAGACTAGCTCAAGTGTTGCATGATGGTTCTGTTTTCCTGATCATGGGCATGTCTATGCCAGCAATTTTGAGGGCACAATGTTAGAAGAACATTTGTGTTGAATCAACCCGAATTGATGTTATGCTATGAGATACATTCGTCACAAGTTAAATGGTTAATAACACAGAGATGGTTAACGTTTGCACGATTCCTTAGACCATGAGAGTATCGAGTTTCTTCATGCTTGCTTCATGAACTTTGGGGTTTGTTAAACGTCATCCGTAAATGGGTGGCTATTACGGCGGCTTACGGGTTCATGGAAAAGTATGTCAAGTAACTTGATAGCTCAAGATTGGGATTTGCTCCTCCGACGATGGAGAGATATCTCTGGGCCCTCTCGGTGTTACGGTATCCATCATCGTCTGGCCAGACACTTTGTGATTTGATCACGGGGATGCCGGAACACGGGAACGAGAAAAGAGAACAATACCGGTAACGAGGTAACTGGCATAGTGGACAAGTTGTTGATCCACGGGGATGCCAACATGTCTCACCTCGGGTATTTGTAACATATCGTGAAGCAACAGGAATAGCACACGGCAACTGGAGGTTCACTCGAATATTCATTCGTGTGGGTATAGGGGTCAATATGGGTGTCCACGGCTCCGATGTTGATCATTGATCGGAAGGGGTTCCGGATCATGTCTATACTTCACCGAACCTATAGGGCCACACGCTTAAGGGTCATCTATCTGCTGAATACTAGACAGGGAGTCTGAGAGAAAATCAACGGAAAAGTTTCGGACCCCGGAAAAGTTTCGGACAGCGGAAAAGTTCCGCAGAGAGAACACCGGAACAGTTTCGGTAAAACTGAAAAGTTGTTTCAGGGGATACCATTAAGTCAAATTGGTTTTGGCACATGCCTGATAATTCTTGGAGGGTGCCAGAATCATTCTGGAAACTTCTGGGAATTTTCCGGAAGAAAAAACCGGAAATGTTCCGGAGCTGCCGGAACCGCTTCGGATGCTTTTCGCAGATGAAAATCACTAATCCGGAATTGTTCCGGAACACGTTGAAAATTATTTTTGTGGGTACTGGAAATGTTCTAGGACCACATAAAAAATTTCAGTTCGAACGGACGCTGAAAAATGTCGTCTTGAATAGTGAAAGTGCTTTTTGGGATATTTTTGGAAAGTCACCTTTTGGGATATTTTCCCAAAAGGCTTCTAGAAGGGATGGATGGATGAGGACCCCCTTGGGGGGGCCCACATGGGGTGTGGCTGTCCAAGAAAGGGGCTCCTCCTTGGAGCCCCACTTGCCCACTTGCTTCCCCCTTTTACCCTTGGAAAGTGTTTCCTTCATGGGTATTTTTGGTATTTTGAATACCCATCCTACCCCTTGGTTTTCCTATATAAGGAGGAGAGGGGGCTGCCCAATCCTTCATCCTTGCTCTCATACACATGCCATAGACTTGTCTGGCTTCTCTCTCCCTCCAAGCGAAATAGTTTCGTAGAGCCGAAAGGTTGTCTGGGTTCCGGCAGGAACTAGTTCTGGACGGCGAAGCCCTGCCGGATAGTTGACACCGTATGTGTGCAACTCTGTAGAGAGATCGTTGTTTCGGTCTTAGTTTGATGGTCCTCCCGAAGGGCTGTCCGAGTGCCCGTCCGAGTTTCGAAGGTCCTCCCGAAGGGCTGTCCGAGTGACCGTCCAAGTTTCGAAGGTCCTCCTGAAGGGCTGTCCATGACACCGTCCGGGGGACTGTCCGACCGCCTCCCGGAGGGTTGTCCAAGGGGCAGATGAGGGTATACATCCTCGCGGTTGGGAGGTTGTAAATCCTAGCTGCGGGGATCTGCACCGCCGATCGTCATCGACTCTTCTTCCGCTGCGCTACGAGTCGGTAACGAAAAGATCAAACCTTGTATGCAGTCTCCATAGTGGTCCTGGGCTGGTGCGTAGGTCGAATTTTTTTGTTTTCTGCTGCGTTACCCTACAACGATGGGAGATGATGGCGTCGAATCTGCAATAGTTGGAAAAGCAGGGGCAGTATGATGGATAGGCAAAGGCTCAACGGGAGTGACAGGTGTGTTAGGAAAAGTGAGGAAATATATATCCTCCACTGCAAAGGTCGAGGAAGATGGCCGCGGGTAGAAGGGACGAGACTCATCAAAAGTCACATCCCGAGAAATACGCATCCGACGATTGACAGGATCCCAACAACGATATCCCTTATGCTCATCGCTATAACCTAAGAAGGCACACTCAACTGACTGAGCGGATAGTTTGGTGCGTTTACGAGGGGCAAGAAGAACATAGCAAACACAACCAAACAAACGAAGCACCGAGTAATCGGGAGAATGATCAAAGAAACGCTCGAAAGGAACGCCACCTTGTAGAGCAGTGGACGGCTGAAGATTGATGAGATAGGTGGAAGTGGAGACAGCCTCAGCCCAAAAGTGAGGCGGAAGAGAGGCGGCGATCATCATCGCATGAGCCGTCTCAAGAAGGTGACGATGCTTGCGCTCGGCCATGCTATTCTGAGCATGAGCACTGATACGTCTCCAACGTATCTATAATTTTAATTGTTCCATGCTATTGTATTATCATCCTAGGATACATTTTGAGTGATTATTTACCAATTTATATTGTTTTTGAGCACTAACCTATTGATCCAGTGCCCAGTGTCAGTTGCTGTTTTCTGCGTGTTTTTTACTTTTCAGGTTTACAGTACCAAACGAAGTCCAATTGCCCCGAAACTATTTTATGATTTTTTCTGGACCAAAAGAAGACCTGGAAGCTTCAGGAGGAGACCGAAGGCCGCACGAGGGAGCCACAAGCCAACAGGGCGCTGATAACCCACAAGTGTAGGGGATCGTTTGTAGCCTTTTTTGATAAGTAAGAGTGTCGAACCCAACGAGGAGCTAAAGGTAGAACAAATATTCCCTCAAGTTCTATCGACCACCGATACAACTCTACGCACGCTAATGCTTGCTTTACCTAGAACAAGTATGAAACTACTTTGCGGGAATAAAACTAGAAGTACTTTGCAAGATAATAAAGAACGTGGAAATATAAGTTAGGTGATGTTTTAATAAAAGAACAATAAAGGTAAATAACTTAGTAGAAAGCTTTTTATGTAACGCAAGAGAAAGATTGTCCCTAGGCAATTGAATATAATATGATAGATACTTGTTATATGCAATGAGGGAGAGGCATACGCTAACACACTTTCCATACTTGGATCATGTGCACTTATGATTGGAACTCTAGCAAACATCCGCAACTACCAAAGATCATTAAGGTAAAACCCAACCATAGCATTAAGTATCAAGTCCTCTTTACTCCCATACGCAACAACCCACCTACTCGGGTTTATGCTTCTGTCACTCAAGCAACCCACCATAGGCAAATCACGAACATATTGCAACACCCTACAGTGGGAATCCCTCACGTTTGCGCGACATGGAGGGCGCCATAGGACATCACCATATCAACATACAACTCACATCCATAACATCATACCACAATTAACCCATAGGACAAAAGAGATCTACTCAAACATCATAAGATAGCCAAATATCATTGGGAAATGATATATGGAGTTGAGAACCATGTTTAAGTAGAGATTACAGCGGGGAAGAGAGGTGTTACACTGCTGCATAGCGGGGGAGAGAGTTGGTGTTGACGGCGGCGAAGTTGTTGGTGTAGATCGTCGTCACGATGATTGCCCCGGCGGTGTTCCGGCGCCACCGGGAGAGAGGGGGAGAGAGCCCCCCTCCTTCTTCTTCTTCCTTGGCCTCCCCCCTAGATGGGAGGAGAGTTCCCCCTCTGGTCCATGGCCTCCATGGCGGCGGAGGGGCAGGATCCCCTCCTAGATTGGATCTCCCTCTCTGTTCTCTTCTATTTCGCGTTCCTGTTTTCTGGCCGAAAACCGTTTCTTATATTCCCGGAGATCCGTAACTCCGATCGGGCTGAAATTCAGAGAGGATTTTTATCCAAAAATTAGCTTCCTTGCGCCTAAAGGAGAGCTTCAACCGACATACGAGGTGGGCACAACCCACCACCACGCGTTTGGGCCCCCTGGGCGCGCCGTTGTGTATCTTGGGGGTTGTGGGCCTCTGTTTGCGTTGATTCCACTTCTCAAAATTCAAAAATATTCCAAAAAAAATCTTCGTAAATTTTCATCGCGTTTGGACTTCGTTTTATATGGATATTCTGCGAAACAAAAAACATGCAACAAACAGGAACTGGCACTGGGCACTGGATCAATATGTTAGTCCAATAAATCATATAAAATGTTGCCAAAAATATGTGAAAGTTGTATAATATTGGCATGAAACAATCAAAAATTATAGATACGACGGAGACGTATCAGCATCCCCAAGCTTAATTCATTCTCGTCCTCGAGTAGGTAAATGATAAAAAAGATAATTTTTGATGTGGAATGCTACCTTGCATAATCTTGATCATATATCTAATCATGGCATGAATATTAAGACACAAGTGATTCAAAGCAATAGTCTAGTTTTGACATAAAGACATTAATACTCAGGCATCCCAACAAACAATCATGTCTTTCAAAATATCAAGGCTAAAGAACGCTATCCCTACAAAATCATATGGCCTTGTCATGATCTGTCTTCTTAACACAAAGTATAAATCATGTACTACCCCGGTGTCAGCCAAGCAATTGGTTCATACTTTTTAACGCGCTTCAGCATTTTCAACTCTCATGCAATACATGAGTGCAAGCCATGGTATAGCACTATGGGTGGAATAGAATATGGTGGTAGGTTTCAAAGGGGTAAAAGTAGAGAAGAAATGGTGGTAGGTTTCAAAGGGGTAAAAGTAGAGAAGAAAGTCTCGCATCAACTCAGCGTATCAACGGGCTATATATGGAGATGCCCATCAATAGACATCAATGCAAGGAGTAGGGATTGCCATGCAACGGATGCACTAAAAGTTATAAGTGTATGAAAGCTCAATATGAAAACTAAGTGGGTGTGCATCTAACTCTATAATGAAAAATTCCCACTAGTATATGAAAGTGACAACACAGGAGACTCTCTATATGAAAAACATGGTGCTACTTTGAAGCACAAGTGTGGAATAAGCACGCCCCTTTTTTTCTTTTTTTCTTTTTCTTTTTTTTTCTATTTTTTTCTTTTTCTTTTTTTTTCTTTGTCCGGAGCCTCATCCTGACTTGTGGGGGAATCATAGTTTCCATCATCCTTTCATCCCTGGGACATGCTCTAATAATGAATAATGATGATCATCACACTTCTATTTACTTACAACTCAATATTACAACGATAGTAGAACAAAGTATGACTCTATATGAATGCAAAGATCTAGCGTAGCAAAGATATCAAAAAACGGACAAGCCATGGAAACATCATGCTAGCTATCTTACGATCATGTAAAGCAATATGACAATGAATGCTCAAGTCATCAAAACGGAAGCGGTGGAAGTTGCATGGCAATATATCTCGGAATGGCTATGGAAATGCCATAATAGGTAGGTATGGTGGCTGTTTTGAGGAAGATATAATAAGGCTTATGTGTGATAGAGTGTATCATATCACGGGGTTTGGATGCACCGGCGAAGTTTGCACCGACTCTCGAGGTGAGAAAGGGCAATGCACGGTACCGTAGAGGCTAGCAAATTGCGGAAAGGTAAGAGTGCGTTTAATCCATGGACTCGCATTAGTCATAAAGAACTCACATACTTATTGCAAAAGTTTATTAGCCCTCGAAGAAAAGTATTACTACGTATGCTCCTAGGGGGGAGGTTGGTAGGAGTTAACCATCGCGCGCTCCCGACCTTCACACAAAGATAGAGAATCAAGAATAAATTGTGCTCCAACTTCCTAGCATAACGGGAGACTATACGTGCATGCTTCGGGAATCACAAACCTTAACACCAATATCTTACTAAACACGATCATCCACTAGTACCTCCCACATATTATCATATCTATATCGCAAAACTATTGCAAGGAATCAAACATATCATATTCAGTGATCCCTAAGTTTTATGTAGGATTTTATGACTAACCATGTGAATGACCAATTCATGTTGACTCTCCAAATAGATATAAGTGAAGCAAGAGACTTTAATTCTTTCTACAAAAGACCATGATCTAATGACCATGCTCTAATAAATATAAGTGAAGCAAAAGAGCATTCTACGAATAACGGTTTTCTATGTGAAGAGAAACAGGCAATCCAAACTTCAAATGATATAAGTGAAGCACATGAAGCATTCTATAAAGCCATACTCAAAAGATATAAGTGAAGTGCAATGAGCATTCTATAAATAAAACATGGACTATATCATACCAGCATGGTGCATAAAATAAAAGTGAAAACTAAACACAAAAGATGCTCCAAGATTTACACATATCACATGAACGAAACGAAAACGAAAACATACCGATACTTGTTCAAGAAAGATGGGATGCCTTCCGGGGCATCCCCAAGCTTAGACGCTTGAGTCTCCTTGGATATTTACTTGGGGTGCCTTGGGCATCCCCAAGCTTGAACTCTTGCCTCTCCTCCTTCTCCTCATATCGAGACCTCCTCGATCTTCGAACACTTCATCCACACAAAACTTAAGAGAAGACTGGTGAGATCCGTTAGTATAATAAAGCAAATTTCTACTTTAAGTACTGTTGCAAACCCATTCATAATTTATATTTGCATTATTCCTGCTGTATTATAACTTCTCCATGGCTTATACCACCGATAAAATTGATAGTTTCATCAAAACAAGCAAAACAATGCATCAAAAATAGAATCTGTCTTAAACAGGACAGTCTGTAGTAATCTGAACTTTGACCATATTTCTGTAACTCCAAAAATTCTGAAAAATTAGGAAGAAATAAAAAATTTCTATATAAATACTGTGTAAAAATTTCAGAAACTTCTGAGGTTCCAGTAAAAAATGTAAATTCACGCACTACAGCAAAAGTTTCAGTTTTTACACCGCACATACCAACAAGCAATCTAATCATCCTAAAGGCAAATCTTGGCACATTATTTTTATAATACAATGGATTTGTGCAAGGGGGTAATTATTTTTTTTGAAAAGTTTCTGTGATTCAAGATTCACAAAGTTTCCGTGGGCATGAACAAAAGTTCAAGGACCTCCCCCACTTCAACGGTGCTCATCATCTCTCTCACTTTCACCTTTCTTTTTGTGAAGTTTTAGGTTCCCCTCTATATATATTTTTTTGTTTTTAAACTTTATAAAAACACTAAACAGAATAAAATGACTCTCTAAAACTTCCGGGTTGTCTCCCTGGCAGCGCTTTCTTTAAAGCCATTAAGCTAGGCATAAAGTGCTCAAGTAATGGAGCCACCCGGATCCCAAGGTATATCAAAGCCAATTTTAATTAACAATGATTTATAATTTAGTAGTGAGCACAAAGTGATATATATCATGTGAAAACGAAGTTTAACTCTCTTCCTATGCATTGGCATGTCATACAAGAACAATTCATTCACACCAAGTAAAGGCCAATGCATAGCATAAACAGTTTCTTGCAATTTTATCGTATTGGAAACATAGAGAGGTAAGGATTTGGTTCCTCTCTCATAATAATTGCAAGTAGGAGCAGCAAGCACATGCATATTATATTCACCAAAATCAGCATGTGTAATAGCAAAACACAACCCATCAATATATATAATCCTTAATAAGAGCAAACTTCTCCGATATAGTGTAGTTGGGAGAATTCAAAAAGATAATAGGACTATCGTGTGTGGGTGCAATAGAAACAATTTCATGATTAACATAAGGAACTATAGCAAGTTCATCTCCATAAGCATAATTGATATTGGCATCTTGGCCACAAGCATAGCAAGCATCAAGTTCATCAAAAAGGGATATTTCAAATGAATCCAAGGGATCATAGCATTCATCCTTCGGTAAGCACGAAGGGAAATTAAATAATGTATGAGTTGAAGAGTTACTCTCATTAGAAGGTGGGCACGGGTAGCTAATCCGCTCTTCCTCCTTTTGTTCTTCGCCCTCCTCCTCATCTTTTTCATCTAATGAGCTCACAATTTCAGCAATTTCTTCTTCCATAGATTCCTGCAAAATATTAGTATCTTCCAAGGCAGCGGTCATTCTTTCAATAAATTCAATAATATCAGCATTGTTTTCATAATTATCATAGCAATATTTAAGTATGGCAAAAATTTCAGATTTGTAAGAAACATCATCATACTTTTCAATCAAGGAAGCAACTTCATAAGCACCTTCGAAAGCAACAAATTCTTCTATTTGTTCCACATCATAGTAATCATAAATACCTTTAGCATAAGAAGCTAAGGTTTCATTATCATTAAATTTGCATGAAAAGGGAAGGTGTGGAGCGTTCATCCTAGAGCAACAAGTAATATCATATCTCAAGCATAGCTCCCGAGCATACCAATGCAACATATGAATTTGATCCCATAACAATTTCCATTTTTGAGTCAAGCGATAATCTCTAAATTATTCACGTTGATCCAACATTACTCCCATTATCAAGTTGAATGGGGTCTTCTCAGGATTATCAAAGTAGTATTTAACACTTTGCACATAACTAGCATCGAGGGTTTTAGGAGGTTCGCCATCTCCATGAGTAGCAAGTACCACTAATTTTTTTGGTGTTTCATTTTCCATATCCATAACTAAAGATATAAAACAACTAATAACAGAAAATAAAAATTACTTAGTGATAAAGCAAACAAGCACACACGAGAATATTCACCCCACGCTATTGCTCCCCGGCAACGGCGCCGGAGAAAGGTCTTGATAACCCACAAGTGTAGGGGATCGTTTGTAGCCTCTTTCGATAAGTAAGAGTGTCGAACCCAACGAGGAGCTAAAGGTAGAACAAATATTCCCTCAAGTTCTATCGACCACCGATACAACTCTACGCACGCTAATGCTTGCTTTACCTAGAACAAGTATGAAACTACTTTGCGGGAATAAAACTAGAAGTACTTTGCAAGATAATAAAGAACGTGGAAATAAAAGTTAGGAGCTGTATTAATAAAAGAACAATAAAAGTAAATAACTTAGTAGAAAGCTTTTTGTGTAACGCAAGAGAAAGATTGTCCCTAGGCAATTGAATATAATATGATAGATACTTGTTATATGCAATGAGGGAGAGGCATGCACTAACACATTGCCGTACTTGGATCATGTGCACTTATGATTGGAACTCTAGCAAGCATCCGCAACTACCAAAGATCATTAAGGTAAAACCCAACCATAGCATTAAGTATCAAGTCCTCTTTACTCCCATACGCAACAACCCACCTACTCGGGTTTATGCTTCTGTCACTCAAGCAACCCACCATAGGCAAATCATGAACATATTGCAACACCCTACAGCGGGAATCCCTCACGTTTGCGCGACACGGAGGGCACCATAGGACAACACCATATCAACATACAACTCACATCCATAACATCATACCACAATTAACCCATAGGACTAAAGAGATCTACTCAAACATCATAGGATAGCCAAATATCATTGATAAATAATATATGGAGTTGAGCACCATGTTTAAGTAGACATTACAGCGGGGAAGAGAGGTGTTACACTGCTGCATAGAGGGGGAGAGATTTGGTCTTGACGGCGGCAAAGTTGTTGGTGTAGATCGCCGTCACGATGATTGCCCCGGCGGCGTTCTGGTGCCACCGGGAGAGAGGGGGAGAGAGCCCCGCCTCCTTCTTTTTCTTCCTTGGCTCCCCCCTAGATGGGAGGAGAGTTCCCCCTCTGGTCCATGGCCTCCATGGTGACGGAGGGGCAGGAGCCCCTCCTAGATTGGATCTCCCTCTTTGTTCTCTTCTGTTTCGCGTTCCTGTTTTCTGGCCGAAAACCGTTTCTTATATGTCCGGAGATCTGTAACTCCGATCGGGCTGACATTTTGAGAGGATTTTTATCCAAAACATAGCTTCCTTGCATCCGAAGGAGAGCTCCAACTGACGTACGTGGTGAGAACAACCCACCACCACGCGTTTGGGCCCCCTGGGCGCGCCGTGGTGTATCTTGGGGGCTGTTGGCCTCCGTTTGCATTGATTCCACTTCTCAAATATTCACAAATATTCCAAAAAAAATCTCCGTAATTTTTCATCGCGTTTGGACTTCGTTTGATATGAATATTCTGCGAAACAAAAAGCATGCAACAAACAGGAACTGGCATTGGCACTGGATCAATATGTTAGTCCAATAAATCATATAAAATTTTGCCAAAAATATGTGAAAGTTGTATAATATTGGCATGAAACAATCAAAAATTATAGATACAACGGAGACGTATCAGGCGCGGCCAGGGGGGTGGCCGCGCCCAGATGGCTTGTGCCTCCCTGGTAGGTCTCCCGACCCCGTTCTCTGGCCTATAAATTCACATAGATTCCAAAAACCCTCGAGGGCATTCCGAAACACTTTTTTCGCCGCCGCAATTCTCTGTTCCGCCGCGATCTTGCCGGAAGGGGGATCGATCATGGAGGGCCTCTACATCAACCTTTCTGCCCTCATGATGATGTGTGAGTAGTTCACCACAGACCTACGGGTCCGTAGTTAGTACCTATATGGCTATCTCTCTCTTTGATCTTCAATACAATGATCATCGCATCTTCGCTTTGATCCATCCGATGTAATTCTTTTGTATGGTGCGTTTGTTGGGATGCGATGAATTGTGGGTTTATGTTTCAGATTATTCATGAAAAGTATTTGAGTCAAACCTGAATATTAAGATTATTATTTGCATGATCATTATAGCTTCATAATTATCTTCGATCTATTGATTTGCTTTGGCCAAGTAGATTGATCTTTCTTCAGTGACAGAGCTGCATTGTAGTGGGTTCAACCTGACGAGTTTCTATATCCCAGTGACAGAAGGGGACAAGTTGCGTTTTTGTGTTGTTGCCACTAAGGATAAAACGATGGGGTTTATTCATACTGCTTGAGTTTACTTTGTCTACATCATGTCATCGTTCTCCATGCATTACTCTGTTTGTCATGAACTTAATATGTAGAGAGGCAACCATAGAAGCGCTCTTGAAGTGGAGTAATAGTAATAGGTGCAGGCAGGAGTCAGCCTATTTGTCTTGGACGTGATGCCTATATACACATGATCATTGCCGTGAATATCGCATAACTATCTGCTTTTCTATCAATTGCCCAACAGTAATTTGTTTACCCACCGTATGCTTACTTTCATGAGAGATGCCGCTAGGGAAAACTATGCCCCCCGGGTCTATTCACTTATATATTTACAAAAGCAATCAATACCTTTCTGAAATTATTTACATTTTATTTTATTTTGAAATTTACAATTATCTACTATTATCTACACACTTCACTTGCTTGCAAATAACGAGATCAAGGGGATTGACAACCCTCTTGCCCGCGTTGGGTGCAAATTGTTTGCTCTTTTGTGTGCAGCCGCTAAAGACGGTTGTGGATTGATATTCCTATTGGTTCGATAAACCTTGGTTTCATAACTGAGGGAAATACTTACCAGTATTATGCTGCAATTACCCGTTCCTCTTCACGGAAAACCCAACGCAGATCACAAGTATCAGGAAGGATTTCTTGCGCCGTTGCCAGGGAATATCATCACCAACTATCAAGTAACTTCACACAAATTATCATTCACTTGTTCTTCTTTTTATTTGCTGTTATATTTAGTTTGTCTCATAAAAATCAAAAATACAAAAATATTTATCTTTGCTTGTTACTAGTTTACTTCTTTGCTTGCTAGTTTACTTGTCTTGCTTGTTACTTTGCTTGTTCGGTCATCATGTCTCAAGATACTACTAAGTTGTGTGACTTCTCAAATACTAATAACAAGGATTTTATTAGTACTCCTATACCACTTTCCACTAGTGCGGATGCCTTTGATATGATATGGATCAAGGTGATCCAAAGGGGTTTAGGCCCGATCTTTCACGGCAATCAACAGAACGGCAGCAGGATAACAAACAAGAGAACTCTATCAGAAGTAGATCGAATTGATTTCCCTTAATACCTCGCACTGGAACTGACCTAGATCAACTCCCACGCATGGCAACACATCAGATCAATACAATCAGCAAGCAAACACACCAATAGATATTCGCAATAGGTCGCCCATCCGGGAGGAACCTGTTGTTCTCAAACTCTTATCTTTCTTGTCTAACCCTAAAACGAAGGTAAGGGAAGGGTATTTAAAGCCTAAGACGAAACGAAGGGGTACACGGGCTGCACAGCCCAGATTCTGCGCGCAGGCAGATAAGCGGTACTACCGCTTATGGCAAGCGGTACTACCGCCGTACTAAATATCAACTGCCGCGCCTCTTCCGCTTGGAGTCACTCGGAGTCCAGTACAGAATTTGTAAGCGGCAGTAGAACGGTAGTCAGGGCCGGTAGTACCGTAGGCGCGGTACTACCGCGATAGACGCGCGGTACTACCGCCCTGGGAACTCTGCAGGACTTCCAGGCCTTCCTCCTTTCCCTGCTGCAATGCCTCAGCTGGAGGTGTTCTGAAGTTGGGCTTCACTTCATCTGTGGGAGGAATTGCCATGCAAACACGTCCAACCTTCTGAATATAAGGAGACAGCGAAATAACAGGAGTAGTAGCTATTCTCCCCTCATCGCCCCCCCCCCCCAACTTGAATGGAAACCGTCCTCGGTTTCGCCTGAACTTGTTGGACCTTCTTTGCCTCCACTTTGATATCCTTGTCAAGCATAGGCTGCAGCACATGACGTTTTCCTTTATGCCACAAGGAGTATACATTGGATCTGCCCTCATGGGTGGAACGCTTATCAAATTGCCATGGTCGGCCGAGCAGCACATGACATGCATCCATAGGTAAAACATCACAGACCACCACATCCTCATAAGTACCTACTGAAAAGGTCAGGCGCACCTTATGGGTGACCTTCAGCTTCTCAGAATTATACAACCACTCAACACAATGTAGCTGCGGGTGCTTCCATCTAGGCAATGAGAGAGAATCCACGAAACTCTTGCTAACAATATTGGTGTAACTTCCACCATCAATAATCAGCTTGCAAGCGGTGTTCTTGATTGTGCATTGGGTCTGAAAAATATTCCAGCGCTGCCCTTGTCCTTCTATGCGATCTGCTGGCACATGTTGCACCATCAAGTTAATGCAATTAGGGGCAACATCCTCAGGGTACACATCAACGGTGTCCTGTTCCTTAGACTCCTCACTAGACGGATCAGCAACCGTCTCATCATCACTGGCAGAGACATAACCATCTTGGGTGAGCATAACCCTTTTTGTATTAGGGCAATCACGCCTCATGTGTCCTCGGCCTCCACAAGTGAAACACTCTAGACCAGCAGTGGACCGAGTAGACGCAGCTTTGGACACTCCTGATTTTGGCGCCTGGTCATTAGAAAAATTGTTGGAGCGTGTAGAAGGTGCCGGCTTAGCACTAGACCCAGCAGCCTCGATAGGGGAATGACGCCATGAGTTCATGGCTGAAACTTGGCGTCGTTTGAGTTGTTGCTCTGCACGCTCAGCTTGGTGCACAAGATCTTGGATGTTGGCGTAGACCACCATCTCCACACGATCCTGCACCTCAACATTCAGCCCATGAAAGAACCGAGACATAGTGGCCTCCGGGTCCTCAGTTGTTCCTGTACGTATCATCAACAACTCCATCTCTTTATAATATTCATCCACCGATTGATTACCTTGAGTGAGCCGCTGCAATTTGTGGTACATATCACGCTTGTAATGTTCAGGAACAAAACGACGTCACATGAGTTCTTTCATACCTCTCCAAGACATTGGGCGAGTTGGCATACACAGAATTTGACTCCACCAAATCAGCACGTAATCGGTGAATTCAACTGCAGCAAGTTGAAGTCTCTTCTCTTCACTATAATGATGGGTAGAAAAAATCTGATCCATACGCATCTCCCACTCCAAATAATCGTCAGGACCACGGTCACCAGAGAAAGGAGGGATGGACAGTTTGACACGGCCAATACCACCATCATCCAAAGGAACACGAACAGCCTATCCAAACGTATTACGATCATCTGTCAGAGCACGATGAGCACCGGCAAAACGGGCATCAAACGGTCGCCGTTGTGGTGCATAATCACCGTCATCCTCAAGGTCTCCATCAGCAGGTTGTGCAATAGGCCCGTGGCGGCGAGCATGAACATCAGCAGGGCGGCGTGGCAGTATGTCACGAGGTTGTGCAAGAGGAGGCGGCTGCACCTATGCACGAGGAACAACATCTCCCAAAGCATCAATCCTGGTAGACAAGCCGGCGATTAGCACGGCCAAAGAATCATGGCTCTGTTTAATGTAATCACACGTACTGTCAAAACCAGCCCGGACATTAGGGGGCAAATCGTCAGCAAAGACAGGACGTACAAGATCCGCTTTCTTCTCACCAGCAGCTACGGAATGCGATCCATCAACGGAATTCTCCATAGATCACAATCAACCTCAGCAGATCAATCTCAGCAAAACTCAAAAGCAACAAACCAAGCGCGCCGTGAGAAACCTAGCAAAATCTGATACCAAATGATATGGATCAAGGTGATCCAAAGGGGTTTAGGTCCGATCTTTCACGGCAATCAACAGAACGGCAGCAGGATAACAAACAAGAGAACTCAATCAGAAGTAGATCGAATTGATTTCCCTTAATACCTCGCACTGGAACTGACCTAGATCAACTCCCACGCATGGCAACACATCAGATCAATACAATCAGCAAGCAAACACACCAATAGATACTCGCAATAGGCCGCCCATCCGGGAGGAACCTGTTGTTCTCAAACTCTTATCTTTCTTGTCTAACCCTAAAACGAAGGTAAGGGAAGGGTATTTAAAGCCTAAGACGAAACGAAGGGGTACACGGGCTGCACAGCCCAGATTCTGCGCGCAGGCAAATAAGCGGTACTACCGCTTATGGCAAGCGGTACTACCACGATAAGCGGTACTACCGGCGTACTAAATATCAACTGCCGCGCCTCTTCCGCTTGGAGTCGCTCGGAGTCCAGTACCGAATTTGTAAGCGGCAGTAGAACGGTAGTCAGGGCCGGTAGTACCGTAGGCGCGGTACTACCGCGATAGACGCGCGGTACTACCACCCTGGGAACTCTGCAGGACTTCCAGGCCTTCCTCCTTTCCCTGCTGCAATGCCTCAGCTGGAGGTGTTCTGAAGTTGGGCTTCACTTCATCTGGGGGAGGAATTGCCATGCAAACACGTACAACCTTCAGAATATAAGGAGACAGCGAAATAACAGGAGTAGTAGCTATTCTCCCCTCATCATGATATTAATGCTGCGTTGCTAAATCTTGTGATGAAAGATCAATTTTTGAGAAGTCCTAATGAGGATCCCGCTTTTCATCTTAATACTTCCGTTGAACTTTGTGATCTGCAAAAGAAGAAGGACAAGGATAATGATGTTGTGAAATTAAAATTATTTCCTTTTTCACTAAGAGATAAAGCTAAGGCTTGGTTTTCATCTTTACCACGTAATAGTATTGGAACATGGGATAAGTGTAAAGATGTTTTTATTGCTAAGTATTTTCCTCTTGCTAAGATCATCTCCCTTAGAAATCAAATAATGAATTTTAAACAACATTATCAAGAACATGTTGCACAAGCTTGGGAGATAATCAAATTGATGATTAGAAATTGTCCTACTCATGGGTTAAACTTGTGGATGATTATCCAAAATTTCTATGTTGGACTAAACTTTGTGTCTAGAAATCTTCTAGATTCTGCTGCAGGTGGTACCTTTATGGATGTGACCTTAGGAGAGGCCACAAAACTTCTAGACAACATCATGATAAATTATTCTCAATGGCATACCGAGAGAGCTCCAACTGGTAAGAAGGTAAATTTTGTTGAGGAAATCGGTACTTTGAGTGAAAAAGTGGATACTCTTATAAATAGGGTTGCTAGCAAAAAATACTCATGTTGATCCAAATGATATGCCTTTGTCTACTTTGATTGAGAAAAATAGTGACGCTATTGATGTGAACTTTATTTCACGAAACAATTTCTACAATAATGCTTATAGAGGAAATTTGATGCTAAGTCGTATCCCGGTAATTCCTCTAACAACTATGGAAATTCTTCTACAAAGGCTAATAGGATATCCTCTGATCTTTAGAACACAATTAAATAATTTATTGGTTCTCAAAATATTTTTAATACTATGGTAGAAGAAAAATTGCATGCGATTGATACTTTGCCTAAAAATGTGGATATAATTGCTCTTGATGTAGAAACTCTTAAAAGTAAAGCTTTACCACCTAAGCATGATTTTAATGAGACTATTAAATATATCCAAATATCTGTCAACGAAAGTAAGGATAGGACCGCTAAGTTGAAAGCTAAGCGGGAATTCTTAGAAAAAGCTCTTCCACTCGGTTTTTATCGGAATCATGATGAAGATCTTAGAATGATTGGTACTTCTCCCATTGAATCATTATTTACCTCTCTGAATATAAATGATAAAGGGACTGGAGATGAGTCAAATTTAGTTAGAGAGCATCCCGTTTGCTTGGAGGGTGATGATTTTAATGCTAAAAAAAGTGGGTTTGGACAGGTCAAAACTTTAAATAGTGATGTGCCCAATATCTTTAATTACAAGGACTTTAATTATGAAATTTGGTCTTTAATATAATGTATTTCCTTGTTGCAAACCATTATGAGCTCACCCAATGCTTATGAACAAAACAAGGCTTTCACTAACCATATAGTGGAAGCGATGATAAAAGCTTGCGATGAGAAACTTGAACTTGAAGTTTCTATTCCTAGAAAATTGCATGATGAGTGGGAACCTACTATCAAAATAAAGATAAATAAATATGAATGTAATGATTTGTGTGACCTTGGTGCTACTGTTTCAACTATACCTAAATCTCTTTGTGATGTGCTTGGTCTCACTAATATACAAGAATGTTCCCTAAACTTGCATCTTGCAGATTCTACCATCAAGAAACCTTTAGGTAGAATTAATGATGTTATTATTATTTCAAATAAGAATTGTGTGTCTGTAGATTTCGTTGTGCTTAATATTTATTGCAACCCTACTTGTCCAATAATACTTGGAAGACCCTTCTTACGAACTATAGGTGCAATCATTGATATGAAAGAGGGAAACATAAGGTTCCAATTTCCACTAAGAAAGGGATGGAACACTTCCCTAGGAAGAGAATTAAACCACCATATGAATCAATTATGAGAGCCACTTATGGGTGGAGTGTCAAAGATGACAACACTTGAAACTATGCATTATGCCTAGCTAAGGGCATAAAACAATAGCGCTTGTTGGGACGCAACCCAATAGTTATCCTTATTTTATGTTTTTACTTTCAGTCTTTGTGTGATAAAATGATTATTGCCTCTGTAATTATTGTGTTTTTATGTTTTAATTAGTGTTTGTACCAAGTAAAGCCTTTGGGATGACTCACAAGATGAGCAGAATTGATACGGTGCAAAAACAAAAACTTTAGCGTCTAGTGCAGAATTTCTATGATTGTACTGGAAAGTATTTTTTATATGAATTTTGTACACAGTATTTCTATACAAATTTTTCATATTTTCCTATTTTTTCATAATTTTGGGAGTTAAATAAGTATAGTTTCTCTACAGATCATTACAGACTGCTCTGTTTTAGACAGATTCTGTTTTTGCTTGCATAGTTTGCTTGTTTTGATGATGCTATGGATTGTACCTGGGAGTATAAGCCATGGAGAAGTTAGAATACAATACCTATTATGAAATAATGAAATATGAATCAATTTATAACAGTACCTAAAGTATTTGATGTGTTGCTTATACTAAAGGATCTCACGAGGTTTTGTTGAGTTTTGTGTGATTGAAGTTTTCAAGTTTTGGGTGTTATCACGATGAACAATGGAATAAGGAGCGGCAAGAGCCTAAGCTTGGGGATGATCAAGGCACCCCAAGGTAATATTCTAGGAAGACTCAAGCGTCTAAGCTTGGGGATGCCCCGGAAGGCATCCCCTCTTTCGTCTCAATCCATCGGTATGTCACTTGGAGCTATATTTTTATTCGTCACATGATATGAGTTTTGCTTGGAGCGTCGTTTGCTTTTGTTTGTTTTTACTTTAAGTTTGCCACAATCATCATTTTCTGGACACACCTATTTAAGAGATACACGCCTTCGTCATAATTTGTTAGAATACTCTATGTGCTTCACTTATATCTTTTGAGCTTAGCAGTTGCTATAGTACTTCACTTATATCTTTTTGAGCATGGTGGCTTATAGATTTTATAGAAATAATTGCACTCTCGTTCTTCACTTATATTTGTTTGAGAGTTAATAAATAGTGACGGTAATTTGCATGGGTCATAAGACTAGTCCAAAAATAATAGGTACTCAATGAGTGATAATAAAAACCATCATGTAGCACATAAAGGAGAAATTGTGGGTTAATAATATTGATGTGGTAATATGAAAAGGTGTGAGTGCATCATTGTTGATTCATCGAAGTGTCAATATTAAGAGGTGTTAAATTCTTGGTTGTCTAATAATTAAAAAGGCATGGTGAGGATGTGTGGGCATTTCTATTCCTCGTTAAAATCCTAGTGTTGTTTCGGGTCGGAGGCGCGCAATGGTTAACTCCTCCCAACCTCCTCCGCGGGGCATGCGAGTAGTACTTTGTTTTGTGATAAAACTAATAAAACTTTGCAATAAGTATATGAGTTCTTTGTGACTAATGTGAAACCGTGGACATACGCAATCTCACCTTCTCATATTTTGCTAGCCTTTTCAGTACCGTGCTTTGCCCATTCTCACCTCGAGGATCGGTGCAACCTTCACCGGTGCTTCCAAACCCCGTGACATGATACGCTCTTTCACACATAAGCCTCATTATATCTTCCTCAAAACAGCCACCATACCTACCTATTATGGCATTTCCATAGCCATTCCGAGATATATTGCCATGCAAATTCCATCGTCACATCGTATGACTAGTTCGTTCATCATCATATTGCTTTGCATGATCATATAGAGCTGACATAGTATTTGTGGCAAAGCCACCGTTCATCATATTTTTACATGTCATGCTAGATCATTGCACATCCTGGTACACTGCCAGAGGCACTAATCTTGAGTCATATTGTTTCATAGTTCCTCATATCGAGTTTTCATATTGAGTTGTAAGTAAATAAAAGTGTGATAATCATGATTATTAGAGCATTGTCCCAGTGAGGAAATAAAAATGGGGGAGGCCAAATGAGCCCACCATATATAAAAAAATGAGAGAAAAAGAGAGAAGGGACTTTGCTACTATCCTTTACCACACTTGTGCCTCAAAGTGGCACCTTGTTTTTCATATAGAGAGTCTCATGTTATGACATTTTCATATGCTAGTGAGAATCACTTTTAATTATTATAAACTTGGCTTGTATATTCCGATGACGGGCATCCTCAAATGCCCGAAGTCTTCATGAGAAAGCAAGTTGGATGCACACCCCACTTAGCTTCACTTGAGCTTTCATTCACTTATAGCTCTACTGCATCATTTGCATGGCAATCCCTACTCCTTGCATTGACGTCTATCGATGGGCACCTTCATAGCCCGTCGGTATGCATAGTTGATGTGAGACTATCTTCTCCACTTTTTACCCCTTTGATATCTACCACCATATTCTATTCCACCCATATGCTATGTCCATGGTTCACGCTCATGTATTGCGTGAAGAATAAAAAGTTGATGCATATTGAAAAGGTACGATCCAATTGCCTGACTTGGACACTGTGGTGCTTGACATTTGTATTAATGTGGTGAAGATGGAGCCATGCCTTGATATTATAATAAGATGAACGGGGGTAAACATTCTTTGAGGATCGTATACTTTGAAAGATTGATGATTTTGTTGCTTATGCTTATAAGTATTACTATGTTAATGTTTGTTAATTCATTGTTTCTCAATGAGCATAGATGCAAAAGATTACATATCGGGTAGCATGTCACATCAAAAATTTTGTTTTTCTCATATGCCTACTCAAGGACGAGCAGGAATTAAGCTTGGGGATGCTTGATACGTCTACAACGTATCTATAATTTTTGATTGTTCAATGCTATTGTATTATCATCCTAGGATACTTTTTGAGTGATTATTCACCAATTTGTATTATTTTTTAGCACTAACCTATTCACCCAGTGCCTAGTGTCAGTTGCTGTTTTCTGCGTGTTTTTTACTTTTCAGGTTTACAGTACCAAACGAAGTCCAATTGCCCCGAAACTTTTTTATGATTTTTTCTGGACCAAAAGAAGACCTGGAAGCTTCGGGAGGAGACCGGAGGCCGCACAAGGGAGCCACAAGCCAACAGGGCACGGCCAGGGGGGTGGCCACGCCCAGATGTCTTGTGCCTCCCTAGCAGGTCTCCCTACCCCGTTCTCTGGCCTATGAATTCACATATATTCCAAAAACTCAGGAGGGCATTCCGAAACACTTTTTCCGCCGCTGCAATTCTCTGTTCCGGCGCAATCCCATCTGGAGTTCCGTTCCGGCACCCTACCGGAGGGGGGATCGATCACAGATGGCCTCTACATCAACCTTGTTGCCCTCATGATGATGTGTGAGTAGTTCACCACAGACCTACGGGTCTGTAGTTAGTACCTAGATGGCTATCTCTCTCTTTGATCTTCAATACAATGATCATCACATCTTCGCTTTGATCCATCCGATGAAATTCTTTTGTATGGTTCGTTTGTTGGGATCCGATGAATTGTGGGCTTATGTTTCAGATTATTCATGAAAATTATTTGAGTCAAACCTGAATATTAAGATTCTTATTTGCATGATCATTATAGCTTCTTAATTCTCTCCAATCTATTGATTTGCTTTGGCCAAGTAGATTGATCTTTCTTCAGTGAGAGAGGTGCGTTGTAGTGGGTTCAACCTGACGAGTTTCTATATCCCAGTGACAGAAGGGGTCAAGTTGTGTCATTGTGTTGTTGGCACTAAGGATAAAACGATGGGGTTTATTCGTATTGCTTGAGTTTACTTTGTCTACATCATGTCATCGTTCTCCATGCATTACTCTGTTTGTCATGAACTTAATGCGTAGAGAGGCAAGCATAGAAGCGCTCTTGAAGTGGAGTAATAGTAATAGGTGCACGAAGGAGTCGGCCTATTTGTCTTGGACATGATGCCTATATACACATGATCATTGCCGTGAATATCGCATAAATATCCGCTTTTCTATCAATTGCCCAACAGTAATTTGTTTACCCACCGTATGCTTACTTTCATGAGAGATGCCGCTAGGGAAAACTATGGCCCCAGGGTCTATTCACTTATATATTTACAAAAGCTATCAATACCTTGCTGCAATTATTTACCTTTTTTTTATTTTGCAATTTATAATTATCTACTATTATGTACACACTTCACTTGCTTGCAAATAACGAGATCAAGGGGATTGACAACCCTCTTGCTCGCGTTGGGTGCAAGTTGTTTGCTCCTTTGTGTGCAGCCGCTGAAGACGGTTGTGGATTGATATTCCTATTGGTTCGGCAAACCTTGGTTTCATAACTGAGGGAAATACTTACTCGTATTGTGCTGCAATTACCTGTTCCTCTTCAGGAAAACCCAACGCAGATCACAAGTGTGTTGAACGACATCACGTCAACCGGACGCGTTGACCAGGGTGTTCCAGCCTGCCGAGACGAAGCGGGTGAGGCACGACCTGATCCAGAGGCAGTCGACAACAGCGGCAGGCGGTGGGAAGCGGTGGCCGGAAGCAGGTGAGGTGCGGCCTAATCCGGAGGAGACCGACAACTGCGGCGGGCGGCAGGAAGCGGCGGCTGGCAGCGGCAGGAAACTGCGACCGGCAATAGGAATCAGCGACTGCCGGCAGGAATCAACGGTCGTGGTTGGAAGCTTCCGGTGCGAGCTGTCATTTGGTGACGGGAGTGGGCTACTCTATCCAGAGGTGCGAGCGACGTTGTCCAAAGACAGCCAGCTTGATGTGAAGCGGACAGGTGCTGCAGCCAGCACGATATGGAGTCCTTGAAGCCGGCAGATCGGTTGGCCTTCGATCTGGATCGATTTGTGGACGGGAGGTTGTTGACCGGCGGAAGAAGCAGCAACAGGCGACGTGATGTCAGGGAGAACGCGACGTCACGACCCTGCGGATGATACGGGGAGATCGACAACGCCGGAGCAGGGTTGACTTGCGGTGGAGAAGCACCGGAGAGCAGCGTTGTCCAGAGAAGAAAGACGGCGGTGGCATGGATGGAAGATTGGATCGAGAGCACGAGTTGCGCGTGCGAAAAAAAAACCTAAGGCTCTAATACCATGTTAGGAATATGCAACTTGTATTCCCTGAGGGCCAATGGCCAATATATATACATCTACATGTGGTAAATATGCAGGAAACCCCTCATACAACAGGGAAAAATATACAGGCTAGAATATAACTCTAACACGAACAACCGCAATGCACTTGATCAGTGGGCTTGCACTTATCTCTCCACTTGCATTTCTCCGGAGCTTGAACCAATCATCATACCTCTCAATGGCTTTTGTAATGGCCAGAAAAGACTTGTATGCATCCGAAAGCACTGGCGAAAGACTAGTCCCTTGCAACCAAACACCCCCTGAATGTTGGAGGGAGGGGACATGTGGGGGCGGTGGAAGACAAAATCGCGCAGAGAGCCATAGACTAGACAATACCCACACGACGCCAACGACAGTTTTTGAATGTTGGGCCGTGCCCAAATTCATTGATAAGATGGAGTGACAAAAGCCGTGAGTTACAGGGGAACCCGAGAAGGGTTAGCACCTCGTAGGCTCAACGTAAGAAAAGGACGAGGGCCAAAAATAAGAAGAAAACGAAGGAGGAAAAAAACTAGACAAACACGCTCAGCCTGGATCGAAAGGAATTCCCGCTCCAGCCATGTTCCATAGCTTAATTTCATCCCTCACTCTTTGCATGAAGGCGTCGTGCCCCATGACCTCTTTCCGAAAGGTCCGCCGGTTGCGTTCTCTCCATATTTCCCATGCCAGCAGCTGTATCATGGACAGGGTTGCTTTCCGCTTGTCCTTTGAGGCGCGATCGAAGCAGTCCACTAGCCAGTCTTTGATGCTGTTTGCTTCGTTCCAGGAATCCGGAACAAGCGTCGGCAATTGCAACAGCGTCGCGATCTTCTGCCAGCAAAATTTGGACCAAGAGCACTCAAATAGCAGGTGCGAAGCGGTCTCAAGGTTGCGGTCACAGAGGGGGCAGAAATAATTGTTCTCCCATCCGCGCCGCAGCAACACGTCCGCCGTAGAGATCCTGCCCAACATGGCCGTCCACAAAAAAAACGACACTTGCCCGGTGCCCATGCCTTCCAGATCAGGTTGAAACCTTCCATGGGAATAGCTCCCTCGAACTGCAGCAGGTAGGCGGAGCGCACCGAGTACTCCTTGGACGGTGTAAACCGCCATGTGATGGCATCTGTCAATCCTTCCCCAAGTATTACTTCATCGAGCCGCGCCGCCAAGCTCGTAAGCTCCGGAAGCATTGCATCGGTTAGGCCCTTAGCTAGGTCAGATAACCAGGTTTCCCCATTCATCGCTTCCTTAACCGTTCGATTTTTCCGAGTGGCGATGGCGAACAGCGATGGTGCAATGGTTTTCGGGCATTGTCCGCCCAGCCATCTATCATTCCAGAAGCTAGTTTTACTTCCATCTCCGATCGTGATCTCCGTTGCCATTGCAAAAAGCGCCCGGTCCTGATTGTCACATGGCACGGGCATGCGCGACCAAGGCCTAGGAGGATCTTGCCATGCATGCCACAGCAACCGTAGGCGAAGAGCACAGCTGAATTTGGCAAGGTTTAGCACACCAAGGCCGCCTAGATGTTTCGGTCGGCAGATCTGATTCCAGCTCACCTTGCATTTGCTCCCGGTGCAGGTGTTCTCCCCGACCCACAGCCATGCACGACATAACTGAACTAGCCGCTTCAGTACCCAAGCCGGCAGTTTGTGCACCGTCATCATGTAGATTGCAAGTGCAGTGAGCCCAGATTTAAGGAGCACAAGGCGCCCACTCTTTGCCATGAGCTCACCCTTCCATGTGGCAGTTTTGTTTCCAAATTTGACGATCAACGGGTCAAGATCGACCTTGGTAAGGTTCCGTAGAGAAAGCAGCATTCCCAGGTATGTGATCGGAAAACTCTTATGCGGGATGGCAAGGGGAGCCAGGATCTCATTCAGATTGTATGAGCCACATCTGATAGGGAGGGCAGAGCTCTTGCTTGCATTAACGCGAAGGCCTGACGCTTGAGCGAAGCATGTGAGAATTAATTGGATCATCGTGGCATCATCCTTCTTCGGATTCATAAACATGGCCACATCATCCGCGTAGAAGGAGCAACGCATAAATGGCACCCTTCCTGGAAGTTTGCTGAGCACCCCACACGTGGTGACCAGGTTCAACATTCTTCGCAAGGGATCCATGGCAAGAATGAAAATAAAGGGTGATATTGGGTCCCCTTGCCTCAGCCCTTGTCGATGCTGAATGAATTCGGTACGTTGACCGTTGATGATCACCCGTGATGAGGATGTTCTAAGCAACATGGCAATCCATTCACGCCACCGCGTGCAAAAACCTCTAGCCTCCAACATCTCCAACAAGTAAGTCCAAGAGACAGAATCAAATGCTTTGGTGATGTCTAGCTTAAGTAGAATTGAGGGTTTCTTCTGCTTGTGCAGTTTCCGGATTGTGTTTTGCACGAACAAAAAGTTTTCCTGTATGCAGCGCCTTTTGATGAACGCACTTTGGCATTGATCGACCAGCCCCTCCAGTTTTGGAGCTAAACGGCTTGCAAGGATCTTAGAAAAGATTTTAATTAGACTGTGAAGCAGTGAGATCGGCCTGAACTCCTGGAGAGAGTCCGCCCCTTGTTTTTTTGGGATCAGCACAATGATGGCGGTGTTCAAACGGGCCAGGCCTTTACTGTCCATTCGGTGAAGCTGCATGAGAGCCTCAAGCAGATCTTGCTTAATGGTTTCCCAGCAGCTCTTGAAGAAGCCACCGGAGAAACCATCAGGCCCGGGTGCTTTGTCCGCCGGGATCTCGTCAACAGCTTTTTTGATTTACTCTAGCGTGAACTCTTCCTCTAAATCAGAAAGGTCCATGTGTTCTAGGTCCAGCTCATCCCAATTCAGCGTGATGGGCCTGGGTTCCTCCTTTCCAAAAATATTCTGGAAGTACATGTGTGCAAGAGCGCCCATCTCATCAGAAGAGGAAACCGGTCCGTTCGGTCCATGCAGCATGTGGATTGTGTTGCGCTTATGTCTTGCGTTGGCTTTCCTTTGAAAGAATTTCATGTTTGCGTCTCCGGCTTTAAGCCACAGAATTCTGCTTCATTGCCGCAATTTGATTTTCAGGAGGACGGCGAGTCCCATGCACCTAGATTTCAATTTTGATCTCAGCTCCTTCTCCTCCAAGCTCAGCGGTCTGATTTCTTGAGCCGTGTCTAATTGTAGAGTGATCTCATTTACAATCAGAAACTGTTTCTTGATGTCCCCCACTAGCGTCTTGCTCCATGCGCGCAGGGCCTTGCTAAGTCTGTATAGCTTTGTGCTTAGTCTAGTGATCGGACAAGAGTTCCTGGTTGGCAAGTTCCATGACCCATCAACCACCTCATGGAAGCCCTGGATGTGTTGCCAGTATGCCTCAAAGCGGAAGCGCCTATTTGTGTTAGTGATAATATCATTCACCAGGAGGAGAGGACAGTGGTCCGATATGGTGGATGATTGCGGCAGAAGCTTAGCACCGGGGAAAAGCAGCTCCCAATCAACGTTGCAAAACACGCGGTCCAGGCGCACCAAAGTCGGAGAGGCCTGCTCATTGCTCCAAGTGAAACGGCGTCCGATCAACTGGATTTCGTGCAGGCTTGATAAATTCAGAGTACGACAAACTTGTTCATCCAACGTCGGCTGATTCTATTGTTGCTCTTATCCTGCGGATCCTTAATAAGGTTGAAATCCCCAATCACCATCCACGGTCCACTCATTGTGTTGTGGATCGCTGCAAGTTTCACGATACGTGTCCAACGTATCTATAATTTTTGATTGTTCCATGCTATTATATTATCTGTTTTGGATGTTTTATATGCATTAATATGCTATTTTATATTATTTTTGGGACTAACCTATTAATCTAGAGCCTAGTGCCAGTTTCTGTTTTTTCCTTGTTTTTGAGTATTGCAGATAAGGAATATTAAACAGAGTCCAAACGGAATAAAATCTTCGGAATGATTTTTCTTGGACCAGAAGCAACCCAGAAGACTTGGAGATGAAGGCAGGAGACCTGCCGTGGTGTCACAAGCCACCAGGGCTCGCCCTAGGGGGGGGGCCTGGCTTGTGGCCCCACGGCAGCCCTCCTAACCCTATTCTTCGGCCTATAAATTCCCAAATATTCCCTGGATACCAAAAAGAGCCACAAAAATACTTTTCCGCCGCCGGAAGCCTCTGTTCCCGTGAGATCCCATCTTGGAGCCTTTTCCGGTAATCTGCCGGAGGGGGAATCGATCACGGAGGGCATCTACATCAACTCCATTGCCCCTCCGATGATGCGTGAGTAGTTCACCACAGACCTTCGGGTCCATAGCTAGTAGCTAGATGGCTTCTTCTCTCTCTTTGTTCTTCAATACCATGTTCTTCATGATCTTCATGGAGATCTATCCGATGTAATACTCTTTTGCGGTGTGTTTGTCGAGATCCGATGAATTGTGGGTTTATGTTCAGCTTATCTATGAATATTATTTGAATCGTCTCTGAATTCTTATATGCATGATTTCATATCTTTGCAAGTCTCTTCGAGTTATTGGTTTGGTTTGGCCAACTAGATTGGTAATTCTTGCAATGGGAGAAGTGCTTAGTTTTGGGTTCAATCTTTCGGTGTCCTCACCCAGTGACATAGTAGGGGTAGCGAGGCACGTATTTGTATTGTTGCCATCAAGGATAAAAAGATGGGGTTTTCATCATATTGCTTGAGTTTATCCCTCTACATCATGTCATCTTACCTAATGCGTTACTCTGTTCTTCATGAACTTAATACTCTAGATGCAGGCAGAAGTCGGTCGATGTGTGGAGTAATAGTAGTAGATGCAGAATCGTTTCGGTCTACTTGACACGGACGTGATGCCTATATTCATAATCATTGCCTTGGATATCTTCATAATTATTCGCTTTTCTATCAATTGCTCAACAGTAATTTGTTCACCCACCGTATTATTTTCCTTCATGAGAGAAGCCTCTAGTGAAACCTATGGCCCCTGGGTCTATTTTCCATATTATATTTTCAGATTTATAAACCAAAAATACCAAAAATACTTAGCTGCAATCTTTTTACCTTTGTTTTACCTTTTCGTTTTAGCAATCCTATCTATCTATCTCTATCAGATCTCATCCTTGCAAGTGACCGTGAAGGGATTGACAACCCCTTTATAGCGTTGGGTGCAAGTGTTTGATTATTTGTGTAGGTACAACTATTGGGGACTTGCTTGTATCTCCTACTGGATTGATACCTTGGTTCTCAACAACTGAGGGAAATACTTATCTACTTTGCTGCATCACCCTTTCCTCTTCAAGGGAAAACCAACACATGCTCAAGAAGTAGCAAGAAGGATTTCTGGTGCCGTTACCAGGGAGATCTACATGAAACCTACCAAGCACCCATCACAAACTCATCTCTTGCATTTACACCATTTGTCATTTGCCTCTCGTTTTCCTCTCCCCCACTTCTAAAACGATTTTCAGAAAAACCAAAAAAAATTGCCTTTTTATTCGCCCTTCTTCCGTTCGTCCTTTCATTTGTTTTTCGTTTGCTCGTTTCCATGGCTCAACCCAAAAGTTTTGATCCTTATCTTAGGAAGTTGGAAGATATTGAGAATAATGCTAAGGACTTCATGTCGCTCCAATTTGACCATAATAGTTTCTTTAGGAACGAGCTTAAAGAACAAAGGTTTATGTTGGAATACATGAATAAAGAACTTGATGATATGACCAAGGAATTTTGTGGTTTGAAATCTCAGTTTGCTCACCTTGAAAACTTGGTAGGCCAAATTTCTGATAAACAAGCTAACTTAGTCAATAAAATGGCCGCAAAGCCAGAATCTTTAAATAATGATGAAGATCTTAAAGTGATTGATGTGACTCATATTGAATCTTTGTTTTCTAATATAAATCTTGATAAAGATGGGACTGGAGATAAGTCAACTTTAGTTAAGAGGCATCCCAATGATTCGGAGTTTATAGATCTTGATGCTAAGATTGATAAAAGTGGGATTGAAGAGGTCAAAACTTTAGATAGCAATGAACCCACTCTTTTGGATTTCAAGGACTTTAATTATGATAGTTTTTCTTTGATTTATTGTATTTCCTTGTTGCAATCCATGTTGAATTCTCCGCATGCTTATAATCAAAATAAAGCTTTTACTAAACATATCGTGGATGCTATGATGAAATCTTTTGAAGAAAAACTTGAGTTGGAAGTTTCTATACCTAGAAAGCTTTATGATGAGTGGGAACCTACTATTAAGATCAAAATTAAAGATTATGAGTGCCATGCTTTGTGTGATTTGGGTGCTAGCGTTTCCACGATTCCAAAAACTTTATGTGATGTGCTAGGTTTCCGTGAATTTGATGATTGCTCTATAAATTTGCATCTGGCGGATTCCACCATTAAGAAACCTATGGGAAGGATTAATGATGTTCTTATTGTTGCAAATAGAAATTATGTGCCCGTAGATTTCATTGTTCTTGATATAGATTGCAATCCTACATGTCCTATTATTCTTGGTAGACCTTTCCTTAGAACGATTGGTGCAATTATTGATATGAAGGAAGGAAATATTAGATTCCAATTTCCATTAAGGAAAGGCATGGAGCACTTTCCTAGAAAGAAAATAAAATTACCTTATGAATCTATTATGAGAGCTACTTATGGATTGCATACCAAAGATGACAATACCCAGATCTATTGTGTTATGCCTAGCTAGGGGCGTTAAACAATAGCGCTTGTTGGGAGGCAACCCAATTTTATTTTTATGCTTTTGTTTTTGCTTCTGTTTTTGAGTGTTTTACACATTATTACCTCTTTAGTAATTGTGCTTTCTTGTTTCAATTAGTGTTTGAGCCAAGTAAGACCTTTGGGATGGTCTACGGTGTTTGTGATTTGATTTTGCTGAAAAACAGAAACTTTTGCTCTCAGTCCAGGAATTTTGTAAATTCACTGGAACGTGCTTTTGATCTGAAATTTTTACACGCGATTGATATACAAATTGTACTGATTGTCCTAATTTTTCAGAATTTTTGGAGTTACAGAAGTATTCGAAGTCTATAGAGTGCTACAGACTGTTCTGTTTTAGACAGATTCTGTTTTCTTTGTGGTGTTTGCTTATTTTGATGTATCTATGGGTTGTATCGGGGGGTATGAACCATGGAGAAGTTAGAATACAGTAGATATTACACCAATATAATTAAATAATTAGTTCACAAAAGTACCTAAAGTGGTGATTTATTTTTCTTATACTAACGGATCTCATGAGTTTTCTGTTGAGTTTTGTGTTGTGAAGTTTTCAAGTTTTGGGTAAAGATTTGATGGACTATGGAATAAGGAGTGGCAAGAGCCTAAGCTTGGGGATGCCCAAGTAGACCTGGCCATGGGCAGCCCGGCCCGGTCTGCCCGGCCCGACCCGGCCCGGCCAGACCTTGCCCATGGGCCGGGCTCGGGCCTAGATTTTGAGCCCGGTGGTCGGGCCGGGCCGGGATCGGGCCTGCGAAAACCCGAGTTTACGCCTACGCCGGGCCGGGCCTGCTGGGCTGGGCCGGGCTTTCTTCGGTCTTGGGCCGGGCTTGGGCCCAGAAATTAGGCCCGATGGCCTGGCCGGGCCGGGCTCGGGCCTGGGTTTTCAACGCCGGGCTTTTTTAGGCCCGGCCCGAGGCCCGGCCCGAGGTTTGGCCAGGTATATGCCCAAGGCACCCCAAGCCATATTCAAGGATACCAAAAAGCCTAAGCTTGGGGATGCCCCGGAAGGCATCCCCTCTTTCGTCTTCAATCCATCGGTAAATTTACTTGAGGCTATATTTTTATTCACCACATGATATGTGTTTTGCTTGGAGCGTCTTGTATGATATGAGTCTTTGCTTTTTTTAGTTTGCCACAATCATCCTTGCTGCACACATATTTTCAGGGGGACACGCATTTAATCGTGAATTTATTAGAATACTCTATGTGCTTCACTTATATCTTTTGAGCTAGGCAATGTTGCTCTAGTGCTTCACTTATATCTTTTTAGAGCACGGTGGTGTTTTATTTTATAGAAATTATTGAACTCTCGTACCTCACTTATATTATTTTGAGAGTCTTTAAACAGCATGGTAATTGGTTTAGGTTATGAATTTAGTCCTAATATAATGGGCATCCAAGAGGGATATAATAAAAACTTTCATATTAAGTGCATTGAATACTATGAGAAGTTTGATTCCTTGCACATAGTTTTGAGATATGAAGATGGTAATATGAGAGTCATGCTAGTGAGTAGTTGTGAATTGGAAGAAATACTTGTGTTAAAGTTTGTGATTCCCGTAGCATGCACGTATGGTGAACCGTTATGTAACGAAGTCGGAGCATGATTTGTTTAATGATTGTCAACCTTTGTGTATTTTCCATACTATGAGAAGCCTCTAGTGAAACCTATGGCCCCCGGGTCTATTTTCCATATTATATTTTCAGATTTATAAACCAAAAATACCAAAAATACTTAGCTGCAATCTTTTTACCTTTGTTTTACCTTCTCGTTTTAGCAATCCTATCTATCTATCTCTATCAGATCTCATCCTTGCAAGTAACCGTGAAGGGATTGACAACCCCTTTATAGCGTTGGGTGCAAGTGTTTGATTATTTGTGTAGGTACAACTATTGGGGACTTGCTTGTATCTCCTACTGGATTGATACCTTGGTTCTCAACAACTGAGGGAAATACTTATCTACTTTGCTGCATCACCCTTTCCTCTTCAAGGGAAAACCAACGCATGCTCAAGAAGTAGCATTCCGCCAAGAAAGCAAGCTTGCGAGCGTCGTCGTGCGGCCCGTAAACCGTTGTCAAGGACCAGGCTGGACCGCCATCCATTGGGGTGAAACAAACCGTAATCGAAAAATCCCTGATCGAGATATTACTAGTAGCGTGCGATGCTGATCTCCAGCATAGTAGCACACCACCACGGGTGCCATTGGCATCCAGAGCCGCGTGTTCATCGAACCGTGTCCCCACGATCTCCACACGATCCACGTCAGTGGTAGCGGACAGCTTTGATTCTTGAATGCATACAAACGAGCATGCCATGCTATCAATCATAGCGCGAACAGTCACGCGCCTTGCCCTGTCATTAAGGCCCCTCACGTTCCAATTGATCAGCGAAAGATGTTCAATCATGAGCAAACAATACAACCACACGGAGTAGGTAGCCGGGCCTTGATAGCCACGACCAACTGATTACAAGGTAGGGCGATAGCTCGCCAGGCAGCCGTATTGGCGCACAGGTTCAGAAAGTAGCTAAGCATCAGTAAACTAAAACAGACTTCAGTAGGAAACAGAAAGGCCACAGTAGGGCAGAGGTCAGACCATAGCCCGCACACAAGATGCAGGGCGAGACCAAGGGCTCGACAGGCAGCCAAACGGCGCACACATAAGCAGTTCATAAAGCAACTAATCATAGGAACTAGGAGGCTGCAGCTAACGGACACAGGACACCAGAACTAGGCGGCATTACCCGTGAGTTCCTCCAGTATTGCCTGCAGCTCGGCATCGGGCAGCTGCAACTGCGAAGGAGAGGAGAGGCCGGCAATATCTGCAAGCTTGGCCACGTTTTCCATCGGCATCGGCGAGCGGAAGAACTGTAGGTATTTCAGCAGTGTGTCGTTGTTGAAGTCTTTGGGACGCGAGATGAAGCCGAGCTCGACGCTGATCGCTGCCTGCGCGCGCCTAGAGGAGGAGAGGCTTGATTTCAGACGCTGCAGCCTAGAACTCTGCCTGGCCCCCTTAAGTACGCTAAGAATGTGCTGCCTCAGGGGTCTGGGCGAGGGAGTCGCGACAGGGGAGGCACCAAGGATCGACCTCGATAGAAGCGAGGCAATTTTGCTGATGAAAGCGTGCTGTTTATCAATCTCCAGAGTTGAGACTCTCTCCGTGATCGCCGTGAGCAGCCCAGGGCCAGACAGATTGGCTTCGGCCAGCGCTTTTCTTGCGCGTATCTCCTCTGGTGATTGCACATAGCCTACCACGTTGCCCACCCATCCAGCGCTGCCCAGCCCCTGGTCATCACTGAGAGGTGCTTGCCCAACGCCTTCACCGAACGGTTCTGGCAGAGCACCGTGCCCGAAAATTACCTCTGGTTCCGAGGCCCAGCACGGCTCCACCAGTGGCGCGGTCGGCTGCCAGGTGGTCCAGTTGGGCAGCCAGCACGGCGCCTCAATTGCCGCCGGAGAGCCCCAGGTTGCATTCCAGAAGGGCGTAGACATCGCTTCGCCCCCACCATAGACCGGGAGAGCGGTTTCCAACGATGGAGGCAGTGGTGGCAGCTCGAAGCTGCTATGGCTCAGGCCCTGCGAGCATGCCTCTGATTGCCTTTCCTCTGGTGCCAGGCAATAGTCGAGAGCAGCAGGCTGAGGTTGTGACGCATAGCAGCTGGTGACCAAAGCAAAAATTGGCGCCACTCCGGCAGCCTGAACAATGTCATCCAACAGCGAGCTGCCTGGCTAATCTGTGCTTTGACTGAAACCGAGCGGTGACCGCTGCCGAGCAGGGGAGTACAGCTGCATCATACCAAAAGTCTGGTTATTTCCATTGACCGTATCCATACCTCCCCACTCTTGTGTCTCCTGGCCAAAGAAGGGCACAGTGGCAGTCAGAACGGCAGGGGCCATGTCCTTGCCAGCGCGCTGCGCCTCGGCCAGCGACCTATCATCAGCCTGTCCCCTGGCCGCGCTGTGCGCCGCCATGCTCATGGCATCGCTCACCTCATCTTCCAGCTGAGCAGGCTGCATCACCTGCTCCTCCTTGCTAGCATCATCCGGACTGCCCCAGCTACGAGGCTCCGATCCAATCTTTTCCTCCTCCGCTGCGTCCTGCTGCAGCCTCTGCACCTCACCCAGGGCAGGGGGTACCAGGACCGCCACGGCCTGCGAACTACACTTCCCCCCCTGCAATCCCATCGTGGCAGCGGTGTCTAGCGGCGCCTTGCCGACGGAGGTGATTGCGTGTCGTCGGTGTCGCCGCGGCTCTGGCTCTCTGCTTGCCGTGTCCCGACACATGGCTTGCTCTCGCATGGTCTGGAAGAAGCGCTTGCGCACCCCTCCCCACGATCCACGATGACGACCGTTTCCCCCTCCATCCCCCTCTTCATCATCACTCCGGCGCCCTGAAATGTGGTTGGAGCAGGACCCAACAGACCTAGCTCTGTCCTCTCCATCTTTTGTGCCAAACCGCCACTTGCCCTTGAAGTTGTATGTGCGCGGCCACTTCGCGTGCTCACCGCGGCCCGGAGAGGTTGGCGTGAAGTCCTTGACAACGTCCAGGTGGATCAGCACCGGAAACGCCGGCCCTTCCTTGCCTTCCTCCGCTGGCTTGCCTTCGGCCAGGAATTCCCTAGGGCGGACGACGTCCGGTCGCTGCAGCACCGTGAAATCAGATGCACGCGGTATCTTGTCCGGATGCCAATTCCAGAGCCAGGCAAATAGCGCCGAGCAGTTGGCCTTGGTGGTGGACTGACGCTCGATCAGATCGAGCTCGCAGTCTTTGCGAAGCACTTCCTTGACGCTCTCCCAGTCCCATGTTGTCAGCGGCAGCCGCTCAATGGCCACTCGGCAGTAATAGCGCCAAATGCGACTAGTACCAGGCGGCGGGAGCCACAGCCGAAACTTGAACTGCACACCGGCCACCTCAATGCCCCTCTGCTCCAGGACCAAGTCTCTCTGCGCCGGCTCGAAAGTGGTGAGGAGGAAATCTTCCGGGAAGAAAGGCGCGACGGAGATGTCGCTCGGCGGGAAGCGGAAGTCCCGTTCCACAGCCCGTGCCACCATGTCGGCCGTGATACCCGAGCAATGCCCAACCGACGTAAGGACTAGCGTGGAAGAACGCAGACGGTGGGCCTCCGCCTCCATGGCCAGGGTGCAGACCACCTTACAGCTCGAATTGGCCGGCCTCCATGCCGCTTCGCCTGGGATGGACGCCATCACCCTTGTAGACGTCCCGACGACCGGAGTCGCGCACACAAGGGCAGCGGATGAGCCGGTGGCCGGGGGAACCGCGGGCGGGGCAGCCACACCCGGGGAAGGGGGCCGAGCCACCGGTTGCGATGTAGGCGAAGAGCACTTGCTCTTACTACGCTCAGGGGCAGCTGCGCTCGAGGTGACCCGGCCACTTAAAGGTGTAGCATGTTATAGGATCTCTGCATTCGAAGAACTTATGTCTTGAGCCTAGGCAGCGGAAGCAAGCATTGCCGAATCTCCTCTTGAATGCTTCTGCAGCCACCGACGGCGCAGGGCGATCCTGACGCTGATCTTTTGGACCCCGAGCAGCCTCGCGTGCGTGACACAGCGCCAGCTGCTTCGCGCGCCGGGAAGTGACCTCAGTCCATCCCACACCCCCAATTGATGCCGCAGCAGTGGGCGTGGGCGAGGGGGGAATCGCCGGAACAGCCGACGAGATTGCAGGCTCAGTGCCCGCCACAGACCCGCCAGGGACCAGCCTCGGGCCGGGCGGCGGCAGGTCAGTCGCAGGAGCATCTCCGATGGCAGGGGCAACCACGATCGACCTGAGCCTCGGCCTGGCGGAGCCAGCCACCGTCGCCTCCCAAGAAAGGAGGGGAGGCCCTGTGGTGGACGGCTGGGCGGAAGGCAGCGAGCAAGAAATGGGGGGGGGGGAGTTAATTACCTGGATCTGGCCTGATTCCATCTCCCTCAGAGCCACGCATGGGAAGACACGCCTTGAGACCAGGTCAACGAGACCGGACGCAGGGAAGCACGCGACCGGAGACGCCATCAATGAACGTCGGGGCGGCTGTGAGAGCCGCGGTGGTTGTGGTTGCTGGGAGGGGTGGTGGGTGCGGCTCCGCCCAGGGGAGAGGAGTCATCTTTCACTCCCGTCCTTGTATCTCTGACGCCAACGACAGTAACACCTGACTGCCACGGTAATAGCCATATTGAAACTGTGTTCTATGACGGGCATCTCGAGGTATGCGGTGACAACTCAACCGTTAGGATAGCGCGGCCCGGGTGGGTAGGATCGAAAAATCCGCGTCCACCGGTCACGACGGTGACACTGCCCTGGAGCGTAGCGCGTTACGTCGTGTCGCTGGCCGTTGGCTTCGAGGAGCACGATGGTTTCACTTCTCCGCCCTCGCCACGGGTGGAAGTGTCGGCCTTATATGTCTTTTGACGACGGAAACATGGCAGGAAGAAAATCATGGCGAGCACCACCAAGAGCGTCGCAACAGCGCCCGTAGCAATACCGGGGATCGAGGCAGACCAGCAGTGGAGAGCTTGCTCCTCTTGCTGTCCTCAGGAGAGGCAGGACGAGGCAATGGCAATGTCGATGACGGTGGTGGCGGCGCCGCAGTGTTCGCCCACGGGTTTAGAGGGGCGTCGCATAGCGCTGTCCCACTAAAGGCGCTCGCCAGTCTTCCAGCGAGCGGCGTTGGAACAGGGCCGTCGAGCTTGTTGTCAGACACATTGAACAGTTATAGATTAGGGAGGTCAAGGTCGGCAGGGAGGGTGCCATTAAGGGCATTGTAAGTACAGAGTGGCTAGCAGGCAGAGCTTGTTGAGTTCCACAGCCCGTGCCACCATGTCGGCCGTGATACCCGAGCAATGCCCAACCGCCGTAAGGACTAGCGTGGAAGAACACAGACGGTGGGCCTCCGCCTCCATGGCCAGGGTGCAGACCACCTTACAGCTCGAATTGGCCGGCCTCCATGCCGCTTCGCCTGGGATGGACGCCATCACCCTTGTAGACGTCCCGACGACCGGAGTCGCGCACACAAGGGCAGCGGATGAGCCGGTGGCCGGGGGAACCGCGGGCGGGGCAGCCACACCCGGGGAAGGGGGCCGAGCCGCCGGTTGCGATGTAGGCGAAGAGCACTTGCTCTTATTACGCTCAGGGCAGCTGCGCTCGAGGTGACCCGGCCACTTAAAGGTGTAGCATGTTATAGGATCTCTGCATTCGAAGAACTTATGTCTTGAGCCTAGGCAGCGGAAGCAAGCATTGCCGAATCTCCTCTTGAATGCTTCCGCAGCCACCGACGGCGCAGGGCGATCCTGACGCTGATCTTTTGGACCCCGAGCAGCCTCGCGTGCGTGACACAGCGCCAGCTGCTTCGCGCGCCGGGAAGTGACCTCAGTCCATCCCACACCCCCAATTGATGCCGCAGCAGTGGGCGTGGGCGAGGGGGGAATCGCCGGAACAGCCGACGAGATCGCAGGCTCAGTGCCCGCCACAGACCCGCCAGGGACCAGCCTCGGGCCGGGCGGCGGCAGGTCAGTCGCAGGAGCATCTCCGATGGCAGGGGCAACCACGATCGACCTGAGCCTCGGCCTGGCGGAGCCAGCCACCGTCGCCTCCCAAGAAAGGAGGGGAGGCCCTGTGGTGGACGGCTGGGCGGAAGGCAGCGAGCAAGAAATGGGGGGGGAGTTAATTACCTGGATCTGGCCCGATTCCATCTCCCTCAGAGCCACGCATGGGAAGACACGCCCTGAGACCAGGTCAACGAGACCGGACGCAAGGAAGCACGCGACCGGAGACGCCATCAATGAACGCCGGGGCGGCTGTGAGAGCCGCGGTGGTTGTGGTTGCTGGGAGGGGTGGTGGGTGCGGCTCCGCCCAGGGGAGAGGAGTCATCTTTCACTCCCGTCCTTGTATCTCTGACGCCAACGACAGTAACACCTGACTGACACGGTAATAGCCATATTGAAACTGTGTTCTATGACGGGCATCTCGAGGTATGCGGTGACAACTCAACCGTTAGGATAGCGCGGCCCGGGTGGGTAGGCTCGAAAAATCCGCGTCCACCGGTCACGACGGTGACACTGCCCTGGAGCGTAGCGCGTTACGTCGTGTCGCTGGCCATTGGCTTCGAGGAGCACGATGGTTTCACTTCTCCGCCCTCGCCACGGGTGGAAGTGTTGGCCTTATATGTCTTTTGACGACGGAAACATGGCAGGAAGAAAATCATGGCGAGCACCACCAAGAGCGTCGCAACAGCGCCCGTAGCAATACCGGGGATCGAGGCAGACCAGCAGTGGAGAGCTTGCTCCTCTTGCTGTCCTCAGGAGAGGCAGGACGAGGCAATGGCAATGTCGATGACGGTGGTGACGGCGCCGCAGTGTTCGCCCACGGGTTTAGAGGGGCGTCGCATAGCGCTGTCCCACTAAAGGCGCTCGCCAGTCTTCCAGCGAGCGGCGTTGGCACAGGGCCGTCGAGCTTATTGTCAGACACGTTGAACAGTTATAGATTAGGGAGGTCAAGGTCGGCAGGGAGGGTGCCATTAAGGGCATTGTAAGTACAGAGTGGCTAGCAGGCAGAGCTTGTTGAGTTCCGGCGACACACCACGAGTTAAACGATTGTTCGAGAGGACGAGCCGCTGCAGTAAGCCAAGCGAGAAGAACCCCTCTGGTATCTCGCCAGCGAGCTGGTTGTCCTGGAGGTAGAGGTACTGGAGCTCCATGCAGTTGCCGATGTCCGTCGGGATCTCGCCAGTGAGCGCATTCGAGCGGAGCGACAACGTCCTGAGCGTCATGAGGTTTCCCATGGTCTTCGGCGCCAGCTGACCCATCAGGACAGCGCCAGCTAGCTGTCGCGTGATGACGCACCTGCCTCCGGTGTTGTTGTCGCACCGATGCCGCCCGCACGGCGAGACCCCCGCCGACGCGTCCGACGGGAACCCCGGGCCAACCGTGAGCAATGCCGCAAGGTCCAGTGCGGCGCACTGGAGCGTGGAATACCACAGTGCGACGACGAAAAGGATGAGACTGCGGCCGCGCCACCGAAGCAGGACATGTTTGATAAAATGTTGTTGGCGATGACGCAGGAGAAACAGGAGGGGCTTTTGTGTATTTTAGTTCTGGCGGTTTTGCAACAAAAAAAACCTCGACTGCATTCGTATTAATGCTATTCCGATGACATGTCCAGTCAACACCAAGTGGATTAAGTGGACCAGCGCCAAATCAGTAGATACGTAGACTAAATTGTATTTGGGACTGTACATGAACCCCTTTGACAAGTTAATAGGTAAGTATGCAGTGCGGTACCTTGTGATCCGCGTTGGGTTTTCCGTGAAGAGGAACGGGTGATGCAGCACAATATAGGTAAGTATTTCCGTGAGTAGAGAACCAAGGTTTATCGAACCAATAACAGCAACAACCAACCCCCATCTTCACCGGCTACACACAAAAGAGCAAATACTTGCACCCAACACGGTCAAGAGGGTTGTCAATCCCCTTGGACTCGTTATTTGCAAGCTTGTAAGTAGTGTGGTTGGTAGTATATAATTGTAAATTGTAAAATAAAATGAAAAGTAAATAATTGCAGCAAGGTATTGTAGCGTTTGTAAACTTATAAGTGAATAGACCCGGGGCCATAGTTTTCCCTAGTGGCATCTCTCATGAAAGTAAGCATACAGTGGGTAAACAAATTATTGTTGGGCAATTGACAGAAAAGCGCATAGTTATGCAATATTTATTCGCGTCAATAATCATTTGTATATAGGCATCACGCCCATCAGCAAATAGGCCGACTCCTGCCTGCACCTATTAATATTATTCCACCCATCGACCGCTATCCAGCATGCATCTATAGTATTAAGTAAAACAGAGTAATGCTTGGAGAACGATGACATGATGTAGACAAAGAGTATTCAATTAATATGAACTAACCCCATCGTTTTATCCATAGTGGCAACAATACAAAGACGTATCTTGTCCCCTTCTGTCGCTGGGATATAGAAACCCGCCAGATTGAACCCACTACAACGCACCCCTCTCACTGAAGATAGATCAATCTACTTGGCCAAAGCAAATCAATAGATCGAAGATATTTACGAAGCTATGATGATCATGCACCTAAGAATCATAATAGATTTCGGAGAAGACTCAAATATTTTTTATGAATAATCTGAACATAAACCCACAATTCATCAGATCCCAACAAACGCACCGCACAAAAGGATTACATCGGATAGATCAAAGCGAAGATGCGATGATCATTGTATTGAAGATCAAAAGAGAGAGAGAGAGATAGCCATCTAGGTACTAACTACGGACCCGTGGGTCTGTGGGGAACTACTCACACATCACCATGGGAGCAACAAGGATGATGTAGAGGCCATCCATGATTGATCCCCCCTCCGGCGGGGCACCGGAACAGGGCTCCAGATGGGCACACGGCGGAATAGAGACTTTTGGCGCTGGAAAAAGTGTTTCGGGAGGCTCTCTAGGGTTTTTGGAATATATGTGAATTTATAGGCTAGAGAGGGGCGTCGGGAGGCAGCCGAGGGGAGCACGAGGCAACCAGGCGCGCCCTACCCCCTTGGTCGCGCCTGGTTAGCTCGTGCCACCCTCGTGTGGCTTCTAGCCTCCTCCCGAAGCTTCCAGGTCTTCTTTTGTCCAAAAAATCACCAAAAAGTTTCGTGGCAACTGGACTTCGTTTGGTACTGTAAACCTGAAAATCCAAAAACATGCAGAAAACAACAACTGGCACTGGGCACTGGGTTAATAGGTTAGTGCTAAAAAATAATATTAATTGGTAAATAAACACCCAAAAAGCATCCTAGAATGATAATATAATAGCATAGAACAATCAAAAATTATAGATACGTTGGAGACGTATCAGCATCCCCAAGCTTAATTCCTGCTCGTCCTCGAGTAGGTAAATGATAAAAACAGAATTTTTGATGTGACATGCTACTCAACATGTAATATTTTGCAGGTTTGATCATTGAGAAACAATGAATTAATAAACATCAACATAGTAATACTTATAAGCATAAGCAACATAATCATCAAGTTTCAAAGCATACGATCCATAAAGAATGTTCACCCCCTATTCATTTTATCATATAAATATAGCATGGCTCCGTCCTCACCACATAAATACAAATGTTAAGCACCACGGTGTCAAGTCAGGCAATTGGATCATACTTTTTACGTGCTTCAACTTTTTATTACTTGCGCAATATATGAGCGTGAACCATGGATATAGCATAAAGGTGGAATAGAATATGGTGGTAGGTTTCAAAGGGGTGAAAGTGGAGAAGAAAGTCTCGCATCAACTAGGCATATGAATGGGCTATGGAGATGCCCATCAATAGATAATGCGAGGAGTAGGGATTACCATGCAACGGATGCACTAGAGCTATAAGTGTATGAAAGCTCAACTGAAGCTAAGTGGGTGTGCATCTAACTTGCTTGCTCATGAAGACCTCAGGCATTTGAGGAAGCCTGTCAAAGGAATATACAAGCTAAGTTCTATAATGAAAGATTCCCACTAGCATATGGAAGTGACAAAACAAGAGACTCTCTATATGAAGAACATGGTGCCACTTTGAGGCACAAGTGTGGAATAAGAGGTGGTCGCACTGCCCCTTCTCTCTTTTCTCTAATTTATTTAATTTTTTCTTTTTTCTTTTTTCTTTCTTTTTCTTTTTCTTTTCCTTTCTTTTTTTCCTTTTTTCGTCCGGAGTCTCTTCCCGACTTGTGGGAGAATCATTGTCTCCATCATCCTTTCCTCACTGAGACAGTGCCCTAAATAATGATGATCATCACACTTTTATTTACTTACAACTCGATATGAAAAACTGATAGGATGATATGACTCTACATGAATGCCTCTGGCAGTGTACCGGGATGTGCAATGATCAAGCGTAACATGTAAAAGAAATAAGGAACAGTGGCTTTGCCACAAATACTATGTGAGCTTATATGATCATGCAAAGCAATATGACAATGGAAGTATAAGTCATATGATGTTACGGTGTAAGTTGCATGGCAATATATCTCAGAATGGCTATGGAAATGCCATGATAGGCAGGTATGGTGGATGTTTTGAGGAATATATAAGGAGGCTTATGTGCAACAGAGCGTATCATGTCACGGGGTTTGGATGCACTGGTGAAAGTTGGACCGATCCTCGAGGTAAGTATGGGCAATGCATGCTACTAAAGAGGCTAGCAAATATGTGGAGGTGAGAGTGCGTATATCCATGGATTCACCTTAGTCATAAATAACTCACATACTTATTGCAAGATTTTATTAGCTCTCTCGAAGCAATGCACTACTCGCATGCCCCTAGGGAGGAGGTTGGTAGGAGTTAACCATCGCGCACCCCCGACTTAAACAACACTAGGATTTCAACGAGGAATGCTCAGACATCATCACCATGCCATAAAGATATTTGGATGAACAGTAAGTTAAGAACCTCTAATTCACGATACTCTTATTAACCAATTATCATGCACTCATGCTCTTTCACATTACCATATTAATATCATTAACCATGATTTCTCTTTTATGTGCTACATGTGGTTTTGATTATGCACTCATTGAATACCTATTATTTTTGGACTAGTCTTATAACCCATGCAAATTACCATCGCTATTTATTAACTCTCAAAAAAATATAAGTGAAGAACGAGAGTGTAATTATTTCTGTAAAATCTATACGCCACTATGCTCTAAAAGATATAAGTGAAGTACTAGAGCAACTGCTAAGCTCAGAAGATATAAGTGAAGCACAAAGAGTATTCTAACAAATCATGGTGATAGTCTGTCTCTCTCGAATAGGTGTGTCCAGCAAACAATGATTGTGGGAAACAAAAAACAAAAAGCAAACTAAATCAAATGACGCTTCAAGCAAAACTCATATCATGTGATGAATAAAAATATAGCTCCAAGTGACATACCGATGGATTGAGACGAAAGAGGGGATGTCTTCCGGGGAATCCCCAAGCTTAGATGCTTGAGTCTTCCTAGAATATTACCTTGGGGTTCCTTGGGCATCCCAAAGCTTTGGATATTGCCGCACCTTATTCCTTCGTCCATCATGATAACAATGAAAACTTGAAAACTTCAGCACACAAAACTCAACAGAAACTTCGTGAGATCCGTTAGTATAATAAACATAGAAAATACTTTAGGTACTGTTATAAATTGATTATTATTCTATTATTTCATAAGGTAATATATTCTAACTTTTCCATGACTTATACCCCCCGATACAATCCATGGCATCATCAAAACAAGCAAACTATGCAAGCAAAAAACAGAATCTGTCTAAAACAGAACAGTCTGTAATGATCTGTAAAGAAATCATACTTCTATAACTCTAAAAATTCTGAACAATTAGCAAAACCTGAATAATTTGTGTAGAAATACTTTGTAAAAATTTCCAATCAAAAAGACGTTCCAGTAAAATCACAGAAATTCTGCACTGGACGCTAAAGTTTCTAGTTTTTTCACCGTATCGATTTTACTCATCATGCAAGTCATACCAAAGGCTTTACTTGGCACAAACACTAATTTAAACACAAAAACACAATAATTATAGTAGCAATAACCATGTTATCAAAAACAAACATAAAGTAAAAAGCAAAATTAAAGATAACTATTGGGTTGCCTCCCAACTAGCGCTATTGTTGTATGCCCCTAGCTAGGCATAATGCATATGATTAAGTGTTGGACCCTTCCATGTCCTTCAAAACTAGCTCTTCCAAAATCTTACTGAATAAATCACCCTTCTCAAAACTAGATGAAGAGCCAAAGTGTTCAAAAGGATTTATAAAATCGTTACTAACATCATCCTCATCATAAGGGTCCTCATAAAAACATGAATTTCATTACTAATAGGTTCCCTAATAGTATTTTCATGCCAATCTTTGCTAAACCCTTCATTAATTCCTTTAGCAATCCATTCAGATTTATCATAAGTGTGGAGTAATAGAGAATGTGTTAATTCTTCAGGAAGGACGTTCCTTCTCATATTCCCATCAAATCTGTGATAGTCATTAGATTCCAACCTACGCATGGCATCTCTATTGTGAAGAATCACTTCTATGGGGGGTGTTCAGGTTTTATTCCATAGAAGGAAAAAATATCTTTTGCTTCATGCACAACATAATCAAATTCATGCATAAGGATATTGGTAGCAATTTTCTTAATCTCAGGATCGTGTATGCTAGGGAGTCCCAAAAATATCTTTTGAAGCATAGGATGGAAATGCGCAAACTTGAATAGCATGCTTTCCAATAATGTTACCACTGTCCGCATGATAAATTTCGGAATTTAGGACCGTGTGAGTGTTGCTAGTAGGAACTTGACTTTTAGGAGGATCATGAGTGGAATCTATAAAATTTTATCTTTCCTCATCCAAGTCACTAGCACTATCTTTAATAACTTTAACAAACTCGGGCATGATAGCAACTTTCAAGCAAACGAAACAAGCAAAACAAGTAAACTAGCAACAAGCAAAGATAAATATTTTTGTATTTTTGTTTTTTATGAAGCAAGCAAAATATAACAGCAAATAAAAATAAGAACAAGTGAATGATAATTTGTGTGAATATACTTGATAGTAGGTTGATGATATTCCCTGGCAATGGCGCCAGAAATCCTTCCTGATACTTGTGATCTGCCTTGGGTTTTCCGTGAAGAGGAACGGGTGATGCATCATAATATAGGTAAGTATTTCCCTCAGTAGAGAACCAAGGTTTATCGAACCAATAGGAGTAACAACCAACCCCCGTCTTCAGCGACTACACACAAAAGAGCAAACACTTGCACCCAACGCGGGCAAGAGGGTTGTCAATCCCCTTGGACTCGTTATTTGCAAGCTTGTAAGTAGTGTGGTTGGTAGTAGATAATTCTAAATTGCAAAATAAAATGAAAAGTAAATAATTGCAGCAAGGTATTGTGGCGTTTGTAAACTTATAAGTGGATAGAACTGGGGGGCCATAGTTTTCCCTAGTGGCATCCCTCATGAAAGTAAGCATACGGTGGGTAAACAAATTATTGTTGGGCAATTGATAGAAAAGCGCATAGTTATGCAATATTTATTCACGGAAATGATCATGTGTATATAGGCATCATGTCCATAAGCAAATAGGCCGACTCCTGCCTGCACCTATTAATAAAACTCCACCCATCGACCGCTATCCAGCATGCATCTAGAGTATTAAGTAAAACAGAGTAATGCTTGGAGAACGATGGCATGATGCAGACAAAGAGAATTCAATTAATATGAACTAACCCCATCGTTTTGTCCTTAGTGGAAACAATACAAAGACGTATCTTGCCCCTTCTGTCACTGTGATATAGAACCCCGTCAGATTCAACCCACTACAATGCACCCCTCTCACTGAAGATAGATCAATATACTTGGCCAAAGCAAATAAATAGATCAGAGAGATTTACGAAGCTATGATGATCATGCACATAAGAATCGTAATATATTTCAGAGAAGACTGAAATATTTTTCATGAATAATCTGAACATAAACCCACAATTCATCGGATCCTAACAAACGCACCGCACAAAAGGATTACATCAGATAGATCAAAGCGAAGATGCGATGATCATTGTATTGAAGATCAAGAGAGAGAGAGATAGCCATCTAGGTACTAACTACGGACCCGTAGGTTTGTGGGTCACTACTCACACATCATCATGGGAGCAGCAAGGATGATGCAGAGGCCCTCCGTAAACGATCCCCCCTCCGGCAGGGCACCGGAACAGGGCTTCAGATGGGCACACGGAGGAACAGAGACTTGCGGCGGCGGAAAAAGTGTTTTGGGAGGCTCTCTACGGCTTTTGGAATATATGTGAATTTATAGGCCAGAGAGGGGTGTCGGGAGGCAGCCGAGGGGAGCACGAGGCAACCAGGCGTGCCCTACCACCCCTGGTCATGCCTGGTTGGCTTGTGCCACCCTCGTGTGGCTTCTGGCCTCCTCCCGAAACTTCCAGGTCTTCTTTTGGTCGAAAAATCACCAAAAAGTTATGTGGCAATTGGACTTCGTTTGGTACTATAAACCTGAAAAGCCAAAAACATGCAGAAAACATCAACTGTCTCTGGGTTAATAGGTTAGTGCTCAAAAATAATATTAATTGGTAAATAAATACCCAAAAATCATACTAGAATGATATTATAATAGCATGGAACAATAAAAATTATAGAACGTTGGAGACATATCAGTGGCGTCAGATATCCGGCCACGTCACTGCAATATTATGTAGTGCTCGCGTTCACTGTTCATGAACGCCAGCACTAAGTTTTGCCTATATAAGCTACTGTTGGTAGCCCCTTTGTTTCTCAAAATTAATACATTCACTTTCAATTCTTCTCCATAACTAGTTAGCTCCTCTTAGTTATGGACCCACGTCGGCGGAGCGTGTCGAAAGTTTGGGACTCCGCCGCGCTGGCCGAGCTCCCGTCTGGCCCAGTTGGCTACGCCATGAGCTCACCACGGCCAATGCATCCGGCCCTGTCCAGCGAATCATCCCATTGCAACAACGCAACTTACTTTCAATCCGGCAGCTACGCCACCAGCGTCGAAAATACCGTCATTGTGCTGCTTTGTGGCTATCGACGCCCTGTTGATAAGCATATGTCACACACATAATGGAATCCAGAGCGACAGTTCTACATATGCGCCAACCGTGGAAAGGTACATATTTGACAAAAAATACATCTTGATCTATTTTCAGTTAATTTGCACAATTCAACTCCTCTAGTGTCGCTCACATCAATATGTGTGTCTATATATATATATATATATATATATATATATATATATATATATATATATATATATATATATATATATATATATATATATATATTGATCCATAGAAAACAGGGGAAATATTGCTTCACATGGATATGAGTTGATCTCGTCCAGAAGTACGTAAGCGAGTGGCTCGACTACTCCACTGGCCCACTTAGACGACAGATAGATGAGATGCAACTTAAGAACGATGTGATGCAAGGCCAAATCAAAAAATTCAAGATGCTTCGATATGCACTTTTAGCCGGTTGCACGCTTGGCCTATTTCTCCCAGCTGGATCGATGGCAACATTTCTTCTCGTGGTCGTCATCACACTGATGATGTTCTTAGTCTAGATCTAGTAGTAGTAAATTATATTTCTTATTGTTTATTATCCTTCTGTAATGTATGTAAGTAGGCTAGATTAATTAATGAAATATATGTTGTTCTCATATATATATATATATATATATATATATATATATATATATATATATCTTTTAAAGTGTTATTTTAATTATGTATATATATTCACAAAAAATGAAAATGGAAAAATCATAATTAATGAAATAAATAATGTAATAAATTATAAACTAAACATATATAGAAATACAAAAGTGTACCAAAAAATAAACTAAAATAAAAGTACATAGCAAATGGCGTTGGCCACGTGGGCCAACGCTAGCAAACACACCACCGCCCGTCAAATCCAACCACCCATATACACAACCGGATCTATTCCCCACCCACCAACACCCCCAAATCAATCCCCAACCCGACACCGACGCCAACGACCAAGCCCCCGTCCGCCATCGCCATCTCCGACTTCACACCGCCGTCGTCTCCACCGCCGTCGTCGCCATCTCCGCACCTCCACCACCATCGTCAAGGACCCGCCAGCCCCGTCGCCTCCACTACCACCGTCATCTTCATCGCCGTCTTCTCCGCCGTTGTCCCCTCGTCGTGGTCTCTGCATCCACCGCAGCGCCCTTGTCGTGATCTCCGCCTCCACCGCCGCCGTCAAGGACCCGCCAGCCCCGTCGTCCCCATCGCCGGTGAGTAATTTAAGTGTAGAATTTGTTAGTGTAAATATAGTGTAAAATTATACTGTAATTGTAGTGTAGAATTTGTGGTGAGATTATCGTATATTCGTATATAAGATTTTATTCTAGTTGAAGTGTAAAATTTAGTGTAGTTGTAATGTAAGATTGTAGTGTAGTTGTGTAGTGTAAGAACGTAGTGTAAATTTTTAGGGTAATTGTAGTGTCAGATTTTAGTGTAGTTGTATAGTGCAGATTTTTAGGGTAATTGTAGTTTCAGATTTTAGTGAGATTTGTAGTGTAATTGTAGTTACAGCTAGTGTAGAAACTTTTATTCTAGTTCAGTTTGTTGTGTAGTTGTAATGTAAGAATGTAGTGTAGTTGTAGTGCAAGATTCTAGCGCACGTTTAATTACTCTAGATTGTGTGTGTGTGTGTATATATATATATATATATATATATATGTATTGCAGGTACAGTCAGATGGCTCCGAAGTTTCATGGTGTGCGATAGAAGGGGACTAAGTACTATGCAACCATCACGAAGGACAATGTCATCCACCAGCTTGGACGCTGGGACACCCCAGAGTTAGCGGCGCGGGCCTACGATGCAAAGGCGGTTGAGTATCATAAGGAAAAAAGCGATTCTGAACTTCCCTGGTTGCCGTGAGTACGTGCATTTCCTCGCGCCGGAGAACATAAGGATATGCACTGGGGCTGAGGAGAAGTAGAACCTCCAGGCCGAGCAACAGTTGTTCGACCCATTAGTGACAGATCTTTCGAGAGATGACAAACTCTTAGAGGCCAACAAGATGATGATCTTTCAGTATGCAGCGAGGAAGAGCATAGAGGAGGATCTCGTAGATTGGGATAAGCTCGCGGCACAGGAGGAGGAGGAGGTTCAGCCGCTACAACATCGTCATAGGTCTGCCATGGACGACCATGAGGCCGGCCCCTCTAGCGAGTAGCTTGCTAGATGGACGTACACTAGCTATTTCGTATATGAATGAGTGTTTAAGTTTATGCATGTTTATAGCCTCTTCTACATCATGGTGCTTGGCCTTTGGGAGATCACATGACCCCACTGAGTGACTTTTTCCTTGGTGGCCAGTGAAGCATCATCAGACACATGAGGTATAGGAGTGATGTTGTTCTTGTTGAGCACTAACATCTTCAGGCATTGAGCCACAGGTTTAGTGAAAGTTGCCATATCCCTATCTGTAACATCTGTTCGACTGTCAGACTTAGAGTCAGAGCCTAAACTGTCAAAGTCTCTCAGCAGATCATAGAAGTAAGATTTTTGTGCAGAGATAGGAGAGGGTTTCCATCTGTGTTATTGCCATTATTCGTACTAGATCCAGGAGACGCCTCATTGCAAACTTCAGAATCAGGTTTAGATAGCAATTTCACAACATCTTTGTAGGAAACAGTTTCAGTTGCATTTGCCACTATGACACTTTCCAGCAGTTTTTCTTCAGTCACTACCTTCACAGGTGAAAGGACGTGGATGTCGCCTAGAGGGGGGCGAATAGGCGCTTTAAAATAATTACGATTTAGGCTTGAACAAATGCGGAATAAAAAGCACAAAACCTAAAACAATTAGGCTCACCTATGTGCACCAACAACTTATGCTAAGCAAGATAAACAACTAAGTGATAGCAAGATATATAACATGAAACAATATGCCTATCACAAAGTAAAGTGCATAAGTAAAGGGCTCGGGTAAGAGATAACCGAGGCACGCGTAGACGATGATGTATCCCGAAGTTCACACCCTTGCGTATGCTACTCTCCGTTTGGAGTGGTGTGGAGGCACAATGCTCACCAAGAAGCCACCAGGGGCACCGTAATCTCCCCACGCCCTCGCACAATGCAAGATGTCGTGATTCCACTAAGGGGCCCTTGAGGGCGGTCACCGAACTCGTACAAATGGCAACCCTTCGGGGAGGTCACCGAACCCGTACACTTTGGTAACCCTTTGGGCGGTGAACGAAACCCATACAAATTTGCTCGTGGCAATCTCCACAACCTAATTGGAGACCCCGACGCTTGCCCGGAGCTTTACACCACAATGATTGAGCTCTGAGACACCACCAACCGTCTAGGGCACCAAAGCACCCAAGAGGCACAAGCTCTAGGGTGCCCAAACACCCAAGAGTAATAAGCTTCTCAAACTTCACTTCCACGTATCACCGTGGAGAACTCAAACCGATGCAACTAATGCAATGGCAAGAACACACGAAGTGGTCAAGTTCCTCGCTCCCAAATCCCACCAGAAGAACAAAAGCTATGGAGGAATATCCGAATAAAAGAGGAAGAAGAAGGAGCTCACAAAGAACTCCAAGATCTAGATCCAAGGGGTTCCCATCACATAGAGGAGAAAGTGATTGGTGGAAATGTAGATCTAGATCTCCTCTCACTTTTCCCTCAAAAAGGAGCAAGAATCATTGGAGGGATTGAGAGTTAGCAAGCTCGAAGAAGGTCAATAATGAGGGAAGAACACGAGCTCAAGAGATGAGAACCATTTGGGAAGAAGACGCCCTTAAATAGGCATCCCCAAATCCAATTGTTATGCCCACAGCCCGCACACAAGCGGTACTACCGCTCCGGAGAGCGGTACTACCGCTCGGACAGTAGAAACCACAGAGCAGATCAATGGCCAGAAGCCACGAGGCGGTAGTGCTGCTAGAGTGGTACTACCGCTTATAAGTAGAAGTGGAGCGGTCGTGACGGGTGGTACTACCGCTTGTAGGCGGTAGTACCGCTTCGCACTATCGTTCAACTTCCGTGCAACCCGACACGAAAAATTGAGACCCCAAAAGCAGCGGTAGTACGTGCGGTACTGGACAGCGGTACTACCGCTGCCCAGAGCGGTAATACCGCCTGAGCACTCAAAAACTGTCCTAAGAATGAAACTGCCATAACTTTCGCATACGGGCTCCGAATTGAGCCAACTTAAGCTTGTTGGATAGAGGACGACAAGAGCTATCCAATAGGCAATGAAGAATAAATGCCACTAGGATAAGGAGGATGACCTTCCCAAGTATTATCCGGTAAAATCTCCAACGCCGAAAACACAAATATGATGCATACAAAATCCGTTTTCGATGAGCTTGAGCTTATCACGATGAAGACCATAAGCTCAAAACTCACATAGCGAAAAGCCAAACAAGAACCAAGAAAGATGATGATGCTAATAATGCAATGGTTTGAGCTCTCTACGAACGATACGATCAAGTTATTCACTCTTGAGCCCCCCTTGATAGTACGGCTATCGATCCTATAACACGGTCTCCCAACTACCACCATGAGACTAGTAAAATAGAAAACTTACCAGGGACAAACCTTTGCCTTGCGCATAGTCCACTTGAGCTAGATGGTGATGATCTTGTCCTCCTCAAGATGGACCGCCTTTCTTGATTGCGCCGACTCGATGAAGACTAGTATATTGCTCCCCCATACTCCACTATGGGTGAGCCTCTCTTCAGCGCATCTTCACATGTCCATTATCACCCCAATGGACATGTGATATCTTTATGATGCTCCACTTGACCTTGCACAACACAACCTTGATGACGATCACCACTTGATGTCATCCTCCATGGGTTATATGAGATCTTCTTTTCAATGCAAGTCCATAGAAAGATACCTAACCCCACATGGAAACCTCACAAAGACCATGGGTTAGTACACAAAGCATAATGGACAATACTTACCACACCATGAGATCACTTGATCCCACTTCATACATCTTCTACGCTTTGCGTGTTGATCAAACTAGAATCACTCTTTGTATTTAGTCTCGATAGACCTTGTATCTTATCTTCTCTCTGACCAATCTTTGGATAAATCCTTGAATACCACATTGGTCATCACATAAACTCCTTCAAACCAACAAATGGACTTCAAGAAATGCCTATGGACAAATCCTTTAAGTAAAACTCAAAACAACCATTAGTCCATAGGGATGTCATCAATTATCAAAACCACACATGGAGAAATGTGCTCTAACAACAGGGACTACCTTCTCAGGGGTACAACATGCAGCTAATAGGGAGGCAGGAGGGATGTCATCAATTACCAAAACCACACATGGAGAAATGTGCTCTAACAATAGGGACTACCTTCTCAGGGGAACAACGTGCAGCTAATAGGGAGGCGGGATCAAAGGACATTGCCTCCTTCATATGCATCTCTAAGGAACCAGCAGTTTTGGAGGTGCTAGCTTTGTTAGCAAGATCTAGATCATAAAATCCCTCCTCCCCATATTTTAACAGGTCTTTGTTAGTGTCTTCTCCATTTAGCTCCTTGTCATCTTCATCAATAGCAATGTCTGTAGGTCCCTCATCATCATTAGGATCATCAGCACCCACTTGCTCAAAACCTTCAACAGTAAATTCCAGAATATAGAATTTTTTCCTCATCTCCATCAATCTCTCAAATGGAATTTTAGTTGGGTTTCTGCAGGCAATCTTGATTCTGACTTTGTCATAAAAGCTTTTCATCATTCCATTCTAGTCAACATCCACTAAAATGCCAAAGCATGAAGCAATCTGTGAGGAGACCTTCCAGGTACACCACTTTGGGGACAACCCCTAATCCCCACCCAATCTTCAATCAGTTCATTGAAGGGATCAATTGCACCAGTCCATTGTTCCACAGAAACAGACAAACCAGCAATTGGAGGGTCAAAAGCAGGAAACTCAATAAGTTCATATACTTTTTTCCAAGGGGGGAACCTTACCAGATAGGATTTCTTAGAAATGGCCCTAATCTGCCAAAGCCACTGAATATTCTTACAGAAAATCCCTGACAAATTTTTGTGTAGATCCTCCTGAGTAATCTCCCTCTTAACAATCTGAACTACTCCACAATTTTTGAAATTGAGCCAATTTGCTTGTCTACCCACATGAGCATCAATATGGTAAAAACCTAAACCTAAAGCAGAACTACCAAAGAAAGTGGCCACAGGATGAGATTGAGCCGAAGTAGCACAGTTATTGATGTTATGCCCCTCAAGCCCGTAGATAAAGCATTTTGCTCTCAATATAGTTGCCTACGTAATGACCAGGGCCTCCACGGGTAAAACATACCATGTCCTTGTACCGCTCGTTAAGGATCTGAACTGGAGTAGCAGCAGCCCGGAGGAGGTTGCTGACACGGCGGAGCAGCCTTTGGGCCTGCCGATGCCCCGATCTCGTTGGTTGCACAAGGTCCCCCCCCCCCCCCCCCCGGAGCATTCTGTTGACGCGCACATGTGTTCTTGCGTGGGGCTGGCGCCCGCTGCTTGCCTGCGCCCTGTTGCGGTGCCTTGTCAGCCATCGCCACGACCTCAGCAAAAGATTGCGATCCAGGGCCAGCCCCCTCCCGGACAATTTTGAGGGACGTAGGAATTGGATCAAACGGACGAAGCTTAGCAACAGGGAACAAATCTGAGGGGGGGAAGCAACCGGATTGAGCTAGATCTTTCCAGAGCCAGGCGATGGTGGAAGATGTGGATTTGTGGGGGCGAGAGTGGCGGCGGGGAGAGGGGATAGACCACAGCTGACCGAAAACCCTAGCTACCACCTCCCATCGTCGGGGTGGGGGAGAGTTATCTTCGACTCGATCGGCTTCGAAGCCACACACTTAGTGGATGGGAGAGGCCTGGCCACACGGCCCGGCCCATTTGGATGTGGGTTTTTAGTGGGGCCAGTACCGCAACCCACCGGATCGACAGACAAAGAATTTGGTGGAATGCATGGGGAATTGTTTGCCGGCGGCGAGAAATCCGGCGAACCAGAGCACAAGCTCAACTTCGATTTCACGCAAAAATCTTTTGTCTCATTGGGAATTTGTTCGCGGGATATCCCGAATTCGCCATGAGACACCTGAAACAGTGCGACACGTCTGAATTTGGATCGGAACGGGAGGGGAACTTCGCCTCGGTCGCCTGGCCATAGAGGTTCCAGGTTCATGCGGCGAGGGGGCGCCGATGTGGGGAAGTTTTAATATCCTCTGCACATGGCTGAAGCAGAGCTCAATCGGGGGATGGAGGTTCCACCCTGGGCGGAAGCGCACCACGCAGAGGAAACGCCAGCGCCCCCACGTGAGGTCGACGAACGTTGATCCGGATGGGTAGCAGCGCCTTGAACTCGCGCCACTTCCAGGCGATGGTCGGATCCGACGACTCGGCCTCCACCATGGCCCGGGAAGATGAATTCCATGGCGTCGCAGCCGTCCTCGCCGGAGAAGCACGCCCTCTCCACAAATGAGGAAGTCTGAATGATTCGCACGCCGACCTCGCTCCATTGGGACGGCTCCGGGAACTTGGAGCAGACGATCCCGCGCATCGCACGACGAACCCCCGGAAGCATGCGATCTAGCGGGGGTGTCTCCATCGGAGGGGCAATCGCCGACGCGGTCCGCACTCTCCACGGCAGCACCACTCGTCAACGGGACCCTCCCGTCATCCTGGAACGGCGGGAAGGAAGCGAGGGGTGCGGCAGAGGAAGGTATGGCAGTGGGAGGGAGTGAAGAGTGGTGGATGGGGTCAGAGCCGAGCTCCCGAGGACGAATTAATGGTGAGCTCGCGGGCAGTAATGGCGTGGTTGGTGGGGGTTCGAGTTCCGCCTCGCATCTCTCCGCCATCCCTCACATACTTTTTTCTTGACATAAATGTTTTACTCCCTCCATTTCAATAATCCCTTTCAATGAGAATATAAGTGAGTACATACATGTTTTTAGGTCTTTAATTTAAGCAACGAGACGTATGTAATACATAATGAAACATATGTCTAAACTTCACTCGACAACGAATTTGAAGGTATTTTTTACTCCCTTTGTTTTTTGACATTAGTGCAGTGTCAAAAAATGTTTTATATTAGACTACCTACAATGAGAAGTAATATGGAGTAGTAACATGCATATGTTACTAGTCTAAGTTTCTACCTCCATAGTGGGTACTAACATAGAGGTGGTAATATAAAGGTTTTCATTTATTAGCATATAGACTCATCTTGTCTTGATATATGTGATGTTACTCATAGTATGATTAACTAGCTACGTTACTCAATTTGTCTCTCTCCTCATCAATTAGCTGCCACATCATCTTTTTCGCTCAGGTAATAGCTATGTTACTACATATGTTACTCTCACTGTGGGTAGTCTTCTAGGACGGAGGGAGTAGCATATAACACAAATTTTGATAGTGGCCAATTTTAAAGATTTAAAAAGTCATGTTTGACTTATATTCCAGTCCGAAGAGTGTAGTTAGATTATGGGTCGCGATAACGCCCACACGTGTGGTAGGAGCAACAACAGCCCACACGCTCAATGATCACAGGTTGCGCCACGTCACCGCATGCATGAACAAGTGACAAAACTGATGATTTCAACGGAAATCTTTTGTCTTTTTAGTTTTTAAAATGTTTTATCTCTTAAATAAAAAATCCGGTTGAAAAACCGTTTTCACCACTAAATCTGTCGCGAGAGATCTTCGAAACTAGATCTCATATTGATATGTTTCGACGACTTTTTTTGGGTTAAAAGTTGCCATGTCTATTGCACACAAATTGCCATCATGATTACACTGAAGTTTTCATGATATATTTCAATTACTTTTTCTTCTACGTTTAAAATAAACGTTGACATGTGTTATAAAAAAGGAAATTAACAAACTAAACTTGCCATGATGAATTACTATAATTTGCCATGATCCATGAAATAATTTTGACATGGTTCATAAAAAAAAGAAATGTGTCGTCAGTTATTTTAAAAATGCATGGTCACTGACTCAAATTTGCCATGAACCATAAACTAAAATTGTCATGGTGAATTACTTAAATTTGCCATGATACATGCAATAAAATTTGCCATGGTTTATACAAAAAATGTTTTTCATGTTCAAAATACTAGAATTGTCATGGTCAAAATACTAAAATTGCCATGATCTATAAACTCAATTTGCAAGATAAATTACCAAAAGTTGCCATGATCTATGAATTAAATTTGTCGTGGTTAATTACTAAAATTAGCCATGACCAATTAATAAAAAATGACATGAAAAGTAGTTGAAATACAATGGTAGCTTTAAATCTAGAAGACAAAACTAGATGAAACACGTCATGGCAACTTTATCGTAATCCCTATGGCAACTTCAGTGTAAACATGTTGCAACTTGTAGCCCAAAAAAAGTCGTTGAAACATATCAATATGGAATCTAGTTTTAAAGATCTCGTCGAGACGGATTTAATGGTGAAAACGAATTTTTAATTGGATTTTTTATTTAAGAGATAAAACATTTTTAAGTCTAAAAAACCAAAAAGATTCCGCTGATGTTATATGTTTGAAGTGGCAAGATGAATGGTTATAGAGACACGTTAACCATGTTGCCTCGTGCCACACGTGTGAGCGTTGTCATTTAGATAGATTATCAAGTCGTATTGTAACAACCTAATCCCAGAAATGCATCCTGATCCGAAGGAACTAATTAAGTCGGTTCGAAACGCATCCAAACGATCGGATCTGAAATGGGTGATTACCTACTCGATCGAACAAGATACATATATAGGTCGCCAGCGGTAGCAAATGCCAACCAATCTCAACGTAATGTCGTTCGGCGGATTCGGTAACTTTGGTGGCTTTGGTGGCTACGGGGACTTCGCCAACTCGGTGTCCACGATGGCGTTCAAGGTGTTGAGGGACGACGCGCCGCAGCTCAATCCGCCGACGCGCGAACGCAGGAGCACGACCAGCACCAGCGCCCCCGTGCCTAAGATGGTAGTCAAGGAGCTCCCGTGCGGCGCGCTCGTCCTCGCCGTGGGCGTGCCTGCCAGTGTCAGCCCCGACGATGTCTGGGTCCTGGTCGAGGACGGCAACGTCCTCGTCATCGCTGGCGAGTGCGAGCAGCCCGCCGCAGCGGAGGCGACGGGCAAATTCGAGCGGATGCGGTACCCGCTGCCGGAGAGCGCCGACCTGGACAACATCCGTGCCGAGTATAGGGACGGCGTGCTCACCGTCACCATGGAGAAGCTGCCGCCGCCCGGGACCAAGATGTCGCGCATCATTGAGGTGAAGATCCGCACAGTGGGCGGTGTGCACGGGCCAGCATGAGCAGCGGCAACCAAAGTCGGCGCGGGGACGTAGGTACACAGGGGTATGCACAATGTAATTTGAAAGAAAAAAAGTCGTATTATTCGGATCTCTCTTCGGATTTCAGACGGTAGAAACATGGTAATTTTACGGTTTTTCTAGTTTGATGTAAATTTATGTAATTTATATGCATATTATAAGAAGAAATTGAAGTGGCTATATATGAATCATATACAGTATGTATGTAAAGTATACTCTCAATTCCAAAATATGGGATGTATATATTTTTTTCCTTGATTCGCACAACAACATTGCAATTTGTCGATAGGGTTTTGTGCTGAGCTCCGCCCTCCGCTCCCGCTAGCTCCGTCGGCGGCCACTCCGGACCCGGCGGCCACCCTCGCCGCTGCTCGCCCCCCGGCGCGGCCCCCATGGCCTCTCGCTCCCCGTCTCCCGCCGGTGGCCGCTTCCGCGAGATGCGCTGGATGGACTCCAGCCCGCCGCCGTCGGACCAGTCCCGCGCAACCTCTCGCTCCTTCCGGGATGTGCTCTACGGCCCTACCTCGCCGGCTCCTCTCCATGGCCCCCCTCGCCTGCTCCCCTCCACGGCCCCCGCTCTGAGGTCCACCGCGCGTCTCCGGTGGAGGAGGTGGATGCCGGGCCCGAAGACGGTGGTGGCGGCTGGATCTCGCCCCGCAGGCGTCGTGACCGCCGCCCTAAGCCGCCCCGCCCCCCTCGGCGTCCCTCTGGTGTGTGTCGCGCCGCGGCCTCGCGCTCGGACGAGTGCCCCCGGTGCCTTGGTCGCGGCCACCCGCGCTCCGAATGCCGCAAGGATGTCCGTTGTCGCCGCTGCCGTTTCTTCGGCCACATCGCCCGTGACTGCGTGAACCCGCGTGCCGCGCCGCCTCCAGGCTCGCCCCCAGCGAAAAGGCCGCGTCCTGCCTCCCCCGGAGCGTCCTCCTTCGGCACGGCAGTCTCTGGATGGAGGTCCACCCCATCCCTCTCGCCGCCGCACCTACCGCCCTCCCCTGGTGATGCCTCCAGGACGTCTGCTTCGTCGTCGCCCTCCCCTGTCTCTGGTGCTTCGGCCCCGTCGACTTCCGGGCTGGCCGCTCCGGGAGCCTCTTCTCCATCCTCCTCCCGGGGCGCGGCGTCGTCCTCTACCCGCGAGGTGTCCGCCATGTCGGGGCATCCCTCCCTCCGGCCCGCCTCTGCCATCTGCTACCTTCCGCGCTCCGCTGAGCTTGAGGCGGCTGAGTATGCGCTCCGCTCGGCCCTGATTGCCATCGTCGCGGGCAACCGGAGCGGTGTCTCCGCGGACAAGGTGCGAGAGGTGCTCCGCGAGCGTTTCGACCTCGACCCCGACGAGTTCTCCGTCCATCGCCACCCGGAAGGTTTCCTTCTGCGCTTCATGTCCATGGACTCCCGTGCCCGTGTCGTGGCAAGCTCCGTCCACGCGCCCCGTTTTCGCCTGGTCTTCCAGCCGTGGAGCCACCTTGCCGGCGGGGAGCCGGTTTCTGTGCTGTTTCGGGTCCGCATTGAGATGTGTGGCATCCCCGAGCATGCCTGGCTCCGCTCCTCCGCCGTGACTCTGCTGGCGCCGTTCTGCCTCATCGAGGATCTGACTCCAGAGACGAGGAGCGGCAACGACCTTGAGGTGTTCTCCCTGACGGCCTGGACAGCTAACCCCGACGGCATACCGCGCGCTTCAGAGCTCCTCCTCCCGCCGCGCTACGCCGTTGCCTTCGACGCCGACCCCGACCGTGTTTTCCGGTTCGCGAGGCCCCTCATCAGGTTCCCTGTCTCCATCCACGTCTCCGAGGTAGAGGATTTTCGGTTCCCGTCGCCTCCTCCCCCGCCACCTCCTTGTCCGGGCGTTGATGGGGATGATGCTGCTCCCAACTCGCTGCCGCTGCCTGCCCAATGGTCTCGCCGCCATGAGTTTCCTCCTCGCCGCCCTCGGCGTGGACCGGCTGGGCCCTCCTCTCGGGGTCGTCGGGGCGGCGGTGATCCTGGTCGCCGGCGGCCGCCGACCCGCTACTGGCATGGCATGCTGTGCGCGTTCCCTGCGGCGAAGTTTCAAACGGCCAGAACCCATGCCGCCCGTCGCCTCGGCCCCACTACGCTTTTGGGCAAGGCTGGCGCTGATGACGCCTCCGCGAGACAGCTGGCGCCGCGTCCTTCGCCGGTCGTCGACCCCGTTGTCCCAAAGCTGACCGGTCCTGCCTCAGTTGTGGAGCCCACCATGTCAAGACAAACAGTGGTTGCTTCCCCTGGTCGCGCGTCGGATCCTGCGCCCGATGCTGACCCCATGCCAACGCCAGTTCGTGTTTCGACAGCTGGCCCCAGCTCTGATCGTTTGGTGGATCCCATGCCCGAGGCTGATCCTTTGCCCTCCCCGGCTCGTGATTTGGCAGCCGGCAACAAACCGAGCGCTATCCTGTCGGACGATGTGGTGGACCCTCTGCCCACAGCGGTTCCGATAACCACCTTGACACGCGATGCGCCCGTGTCGTCCTTTGTCCTGTCGCGGGGCGAGCCGGCCGCTGCGGTTCCACCTGTCCACATCCAGGAAGGCCCACCCTCGCCCATCACTGCTGATCCGGAGGCGGGGCTTTTGGGGCCCCAGCCGACTCCGCTCAATCACCCTCCGACCGCCACTTGTGCATCTACGCCCGTGGAGACCAGCGTGGTGCCACCGGGTAGCAACCCATGTTCCGACGCTTCGTCTTCCCTCCAGCTCTGCATCAGAGGCCAGTCTGCGCCGCCCCCATCTTTTGTGCTGAGAATGCTATCCAGGCTCCTGTCGCGCCTGTGCTTGCCTCACCCCCCGCCCTCAACGTGGATGGGCGGCGTTGCCTCTCTCCTTCACCCCCCGGAGAAGTGCGCGTATTGCGAAGGCCGACCGTGGGCTCGACGCTGAAACTAAGGCCAGGCGTGTTCCTCTACGATGACTGGGCCTTCTGACTGATGACGAGCCGATCTCCGATGCCGTGATGGCCAAGTACTATAAGCTCTTTGAGCGGCCGCTTGCAGTTGAGGTTATCCTCGCGTTCGCCGACTTCTATGGCTGGACCATCCCGCAGCAGGTCATTGCTGGCCTTGCTCCGCCGTCGTCCCCGACCTGCCGGGTCCTTGGTTGACCTCTGCATGTTCACGATCTCTGCCCCCCCCCCCCCCCCCCCTCCCCCCCCATCGTTCTCCATGATCGACAACCTCAAAATAATTTTCTGGAATGTTCATGGCCTGAACAGTCCGGCCAAGCGTACGGCTATCCGTAGTGTGATCTCCTCCACTATGCCTTGTATTGTATGTCTTCAAGAAACAAAACTTGCTTTGGTCTCGTCGGCTCTTGTCTTTGAAACCCTTGGTGTCCCATTTGAGGACTTTTATTACCTTCCCGCGGGTGGCATGCGTGGGGGAATCCTGATTGCATGGCGACGGAGCGTCATCTCACTCTCCAACCCTATGCTTGGTGATCACCATGTCTCGACCGTGGTCTCTACTGTCTCGGGTGGCGCTCATTGGTGGATCACGGGAGTTTATGGGCCCCAAGGAACCCCGGAGAAGCTCGCGTTCATTTCCGAGCTCCAGGATCTCCGGGCGTCTATTTCCGGGCCTTGGCGTAGGAGGAGACTTTAACATGATCTCCTCAGTCGCGGATAAGAACAATAACCGCATTGACCACCGGACGATGAACTGCTTCCGACGTTTCATCGCTGACTTGGCATTGCGCGATATTTATCTAAATGGCCGACATTACACCTGGTCTAATGAGTAGCAGAACCCGACGCTCGTCAGGAATGACCGTGTGCTTTGTACCGCGGATTGGGACGCGGCAAACCCCTCCTACCTTCTGCATTGCATAGACTCGGCGGCCTCGGATCACTGCCCCCTAGTGATAGACTGCTCTTCTCGCTCCTTTGGCTCTAAGAGGTTCCATTTTCAGAGCCACTGGCCCAACCTTGAGGGCTTTCAGCAAGTTGTGACTGAAGCGTGGGCCTCCACGGACCTGGAGCCGGACCCCTTTAGGCGCATCTTCTCATGACTCAAAGCGGTTGCGCATCGTCTCCAGGGATGGAGTGTTCGTACCCTTTCTGGGATCTCCACTCGTCTTGCTATAGCCCGCGAGCTCATTCTCCGCTTCGACACGGCCCAAGACGTTCGGCAGCTATCTCCCGTGGAGGCTTGGCTACGACGCGAGCTGAAGCGTACCTACCTAGCCTTGGCCTCTCTCGAGCGAACCATTGCGAGGAAACGCGCCAGGCTTGCATGGCTCAAGCACGGGGAATCTTGCTCCGCTTTCTCCAAGATAAGCGCGGCCCATCGGAGGAATAAGAATCACATCTTGGAGCTCCATGATGGCAACACGGGCATCACCAGCGACCGTGACCAGGCGAAGGCCGCCTTCGACCACTCCTCCTTCATTCTCGGATCCCACTCGGAGCGTGCCCACTCCACCAACCTATCGGCCATCGACGACCGCGTCTTTGACTTATCCGAGCTGGATTGGCCCTTTACTGAGGATGAGGTCTGGGAGGCAATCAAGAAAATGCCCTCCGGCAAGGCGCCCGGCCCGGACGGCTTCACGGCCGAGTTTCTTCGTGCTTGCTGGGGAACGATCAAGCACGACTTCATGGAGGCTTTCGACAAGCTTTACTCGCTTAATGGGCGCGCCTTCCAAAAACTCAATGAGGCTTTGATCACCCTCCTACCCAAGAAGGCGGATGCTACCACCCTCTCGGACTATCGTCCCATTAGCCTGATCCACCTTTTCGCCAAGCTCTTCTCAAAGGTGCTATCTTTGAGGCTTGGGCCGCGGCTTGGCGAGATTGTCTCCTCCAATCAAAGTGCCTTCATCGCGGGCCGTTCCGTCCACGACAACTTCATGCTTGTGCAGCAAACGGCTAGACAACTCCACAATCTCAAGCTACCGCGAGTGCTTCTTAAGCTTGACATTGCACGGGCCTTTGATTCGGTCTCCTGGCCATTCCTTCTGGAGGTCCTCGAGCACTTGGGCTTCGGACGACGTTGGCGCGAATGGGTCTCAATCCTACTCTTCACCACCTCCACTCGGGTGCTCATGAATGGCATCGCGGGGCCTCCAATCCCACATGCGTGTGGTCTGCGGCAAGGTGACCCCGCCTCACCAATGCTTTTCACCATCGTCATTGACGTCCTCAACTCCCTACTCCAGCACGCTACCAGGTTGGGGTCCTACGGTGCCTAACTCCTCGCCATGCCGCTTCTAGCGTGTCTCTCTTCGCGGATGATGTGGTCATCTTCTGCCACCCCAACGTGGATGAGCTATCCTCGGTGCGAGCGTTGCTTGGCACCTTTGGGGTGGCCTCCGGGCTACGCATCAACTACAACAAATGCTCGGCCACGCCTATTCAATGCTCACCACCGGTCTCCGAGAGCATCGCGGATGCCTTGACTTTCTCCGTCGTACCATTCCCCATTCAATACCTAGGCTTGTCGTTGTCCATACGGAAGGTCACCTCCTCTCAGCTTCTCCCCCTTGTGGACAAACTCCTCAAGAAGCTCGCTACCTGGAAGGCGTCCTTGTTCTCTCGCGGCGAGCGACTTGCTCTCGTCCGACATGTGCTCTCAGCAATGCCCGTGCACATTATGTTGGCGCTGGCCCTCTCACCACCCATTCTCAAGAAGGTCCGTCGCATTATCAGAGACTTCCTGTGGCATGGCCGGAAGGACCCTAGGGCGGGTGCCTGCCTAGTTAACTGGCCGAAGGTTTGTCGGCCCATCGAGCTGGGAGGACTTGGTGTTCGTGACCTGCAGCGAGCGGGTGTATCCCTTCGCATTCGGTGGCTATGGCTGCAGGCCACCGGCCCGACGCGATCATGGTCTCACTTGCCCCTACCGCATGATCCTGAGGTTCTAAACTTCTTCCGGGCCTCAACGCGCTGGACTCTCAGAGATGGCCGATCTTGCAACTTCTGGACGGACCCATGGCTCAATGGCCAATCTATCGACCTTATGGATCCCGCTCTCACTGCCCTGTTCCCGCGTCGGCACCGGCGTGACTGCACTGTGAGGGAAGGTCTCTCTGATCGAGCTTGGATCTAGGACATACGCGGCACTCAAGGGCCGGCAGCCATGGTTGATTATGTCGATATTTGGTGTCTCCTACAGCATGTGACACTCTCCGAGCAGTCTGACACTCTCGTCTGGCGATGGATGACCTCTGGCTCCTATACCGCAGCTTCCTGTTACAAAGCCTTGTTTCTCTGCAGCACAACCGCCCCTTGGTGGAAGCTTATCTGGAGGAGTTGGGCCCCCCTATGTGTCAAGTTCTTCCTCTGGCTCGCGGCCCAGTACCGCTGCTGGACGGCCGACCGCTTGGCTCGACATGGACTCCACCACGACCCCATCTGCATTCTATGCTGCCAAGAACCGGAGACCCTTGATCATCTCCTGGTTGGTTGTGTCTTTGCTCGGACGACTTGGCACGAGGTGCTATCCTGGTGCCGTCTCACTGCTCACCCCCCGGATGGCACCCTAGGCTTCTTCGAGTGGCTGACAACCCAAATCCACTTGTCCCCTTTGGCCTTGCGCAAGGGCTTTGAATCGCTGGCAATTCTCACCGCTTGGTCTATCTGGAAGCATCGCAACGCTGACATCTTCGACGGCCTTCAGCCATCTACCGCACGTCTCCTGACCGCCATTCAAGATGAAGCGCGCGAATGGGCCGCTGCCGGCGCCAAGGGACTACAGGCGATCATTCCTGTAATCTGACCTCCTGCTCTTGGGGCTGGGCAACCCCATTCTCCTCTGCCTGACTTGTATCCCTCTACGCCTCCTTGTGTACGTAGTCGAATGCATCACTTGTAACTATCTCTCTCTCTCTATCAATGCAATGATACGCTGCCAAGCGTATTCCGGAAAAAATATATATTTTTCCCTTTCCAAAATCAAACTACATGAATTCTGACATTACAAAAATATGTACATTTTTCACGAAATGACTCAGATGAGTAAATTGCAAATAACCACCACAATTGTGGACCCTAAATCAAAAAACCACCATCATTCATTTTTTTTTCAAAAATCCACTGTCATTGTGCTGACAGTTTGCAAAATACACTGATAGGATGATTAGCGCACGTTAAGTGAAAATCTGACGGGCCCGTCCCGCTGTCAGGTGCCACGTTGCCGGTGGTAAAGGCGATCGTCACACCCGTTCGTTTAGGCCTTCTTCTTCCTGACGCTGCCGCCAGATGAGCTCAGCGCGATGGGCCGCCGCTGCTGCCATGGACACGAGGAGCACCCCCCCTCCAGTTACACAACGACGAGGAACACATCCCCTTCGGCAGCAAACTCATCGGCCTCGACAACAAGTGGAGCGGCAGCAGGCCAGCTGTCAAGCGCCTCCTGTATGGACTCGTGGCATGGAGGAGAAACACCAGGCCGGCAGCAAGGTGCCTCTTGCGCGGGACCTCCTGCGCGTGCTCCTGGCACAGCGGAGCAGCACCGGGTCGGCCGCGAGGTGCCTCCTGCCTGTGCTCCTGGAGCAGGGGAGCAACAGCTAGCCGGCCGCGAGGCGCCTCCTGCACGGTCTCGTGGCGCAGCGGAGCTGGCCATGGAGGTCGCCAGAGTTGTCCTCGCCCTCCTCCTTGATCTTCTCTCAGGTGGCGGCCGCGTAAGCCCCCCACTAGTGGAGAAATGGCTAGCCACAACTCTTGTTGATGGCGCGCCAACTTCCTCCAACGCGAACACTAATATTTTCAAATAGTGCTGGTGTTGGTTAAATTTGCACGTTATTACTAATCACATAGTGGTGGCGTTCAACTTTGGCCGAACGTCACTTGTATGAGGACTCCATCGCTCTTCCCTTGCGCAAATTATTGTTGGCATGGCCAATGTTCCTACACCAGTATTATGGATTGTACTTGTGTCGTTCAGCTTGTGTCGCATGCCATAGGTATATTTTGTGGGGTCCGCAGATATTGTGGTGGCGTTCCTAAAGGTAGAACGCCATAAGTATTTGCATCTCTATATATATAGCTAGCCCCTGGTTAATTATAGGCGGTCTCTTGACGGTAATGTCATATATGCGTGTATACTGACAGACCGTCGGCCTCATCCTTCAATCCATTGAGTGCTAGGCTCTATATCGACGACTACTGTACTTGCTTTTGTGTATAATCCTCTAGGTATGTAATGCCCAATATTATTTATATATATATATATATAGATCGAACTAAAAATGGATTCTTCAAAGTCGCGTTCGAAGATGCGAATCAGAAAGAGGAAACAAAAATATTATGTCCATGTAAGAAGTGCGAAAACATAGTTTTGATTGACCCTTCTACTGGTCGTGTGAAGATGCACTTGTTGAAATATGATTTCATGTCTGGTTACACACGGTGTACAAGTCATGGTGAGGAAGAGGAGGATGCCGAAGTCGAAGGAGCGATACATGATGATGAGCTAGAAGGAGGTGTGAAGAATGTTTCAAAACATGAAAATCACCTCGACGGACAGGAAAAACGCAACGGTAAAGAACTGTCGAAGAAGGAAGATCTAGATGACTATGACCAATCTGGCATCTATCAAGAAGAAGATGACGTTATTCGGAAAGAGAAGTGTAAAAAAAGACGCAGAAGTACGTCGGATGCAGAAACTTCCGTTGAGAGCCCCCGCACAAACAAGAGAAATCGAGAAACGATGTCGTAGTTGATTTTTATCTATCTTTTATTTATTATTAATTTGGCAGCATTCGACCGTATTTTAATATTAATGTAATAATCTTCTTGCGTATGTGACCTTATCCATCCCCTTTTAACATTTTGTGTTGACCGAATTTTATTATTCTACATTTGTATTGACCTTTGGAAGTTGAATTAGGCGTAATTTTGAAAGGAAATAGCTATGGCGTTGGTGATGTCACCAGCGCCATAAGTACCATAGCCATGTCGTTGGTGACGTCGCCAACGCCATAGCTAGTTTCCCCTTTGTCTTTGTCAATTTGGAGGGAAATGTTCACAGCAAAACTTTCGTTCCGCGTGCTCACACCCTCCGTTCCTTGCGTCGCCGCCGCCACCTTCGTCGTCGCCCTCCCCTGCCGTCGCACCGCTGGCCCCAACCACCTCAACCTCGCCGCGGATTATTTACCCCCTCCCCCGTCGTCACCCACCTGCCCCTCCGATCACCACGCTGCTCGAGCCGCCAACGCCGCCAATCGCCTCGACCTCGCCGCGACACCTTTACTCTCTCCCCCGTCGTCGCGCCGCCGGCCCCAACGACCTTGACCTCGCGGTGGCTTCTTTACCCCCTCCGCTGCCATCGTCCATCCGCCTCGTCGGTGCCAACACCTCGATTCTGCCTGTAAGTGATCGAGGTTCCTTTTTTAAAGTTCATACACATATGGGTTAGAATTGCTACACATCATTTAGAGTAAATTAGTTGTAGTTATAACATTGTGAGTTGTTTTGGAGATGTAATTGAGGAAATGTGGTTGAAATTTTGTTTCTATGGAAATGTGGTTGCTTGAGTATTGTTTGGAGGGAATGGATAGGGTTGCCAATGTTTTGGCGAAACATTGATTAATTTCCATTTCGTCAAATTGCTGACAACCAATATGTCCTCTTTGTTTTTGTAGATGTCCAATCAAACGAACGACATGGTCGGCTCTTCTTTGACACATTCGGCAAACGGCGGACATGCATTTACAGACGCGTAGGGCCAGGAAGATTATGAGGAGGTTAATCCAGATGACTTCTATGTGAGAGGCAGTGGCTACGCAAGTGTTCTTGGTGCGGAGGGTAATCGTGATAAGGGCACTAATGAAGAGGATATTGACGAGTATTATCCTGAGCAAGAGGTGGAGGTGAACGAGCATGTTTCAAAATCCAAGAAGCAGCGGAAACCTAGGAGCCAAAATGCTATCGACATAGACAGGCTTGTCGTCACACAAGTTAACCAGACTGGTGAGCCTATTAGTTCGCGAAAAGCCGTTGCTCACTACGGCAACGCCCTAGGTGTCATCCTTCGAGAAGTTTGCTCCATCAACGAGACAAATTTAAGGGATATGGACAAACCTAATCTGCAAGAACTCCTCATAAGAAGGGTGCACACAAGATTCAAGTTTCTTGACGAGTATGACAACCTATCGTACCCAAAGAATTAGGTAAACAACCATGCAATCCATAAGTTCTTGAAGAATTTGAGTTCTTGGAAATCTACAGCAAGAAAAGAGACTGCAACGAAACCCGACATGGATATCTTCGAGATCCAGCAGAAGTGGCCTACCATTAGTGTAGATGATTGGAACATTTTCAAGATGCAAAATCAGGAGAACTCAGTGATGACCCAGTCGTCATGGGGGAAGGAAATGCGATCAAGTACATTAAGTAACCACACCCTCGGCAGCCGTGGTTTTGTTGGGAAGAAGCCCGTATGGGACAAGCAGGACGCTGCACTTGCAGCAAAGGGCATCCCAAACAACTTCTCACATTTCAAGGACCCCCTCGAATATAACTATGTCAGGCGGCCGTACCATTATGATCATGTGACAGGGGAATTTACCACGGATCTGTTGGAAATATGCCCTAGAGGCAATAATAAAATATTTATTATCATATTTCCTTGTTCATGATAATCGTTTATTATCCATGCTATAATTGTATTGATTGGAAACTCAGATACATGTGTGGATACAAAGACAACACGGTGTCCCTAGTGAGCCTCTACTAGACTAGCTCGTTAATCAAAGATGGTTAAGGTTTCCTGACCATGGACATGAGTTGTCATTTGAGAACGGGATCACATCATTAGAAGAATGATGTGATGGACAAGACCCAACCGTAAGCATAGCATCTGATCGTGTTAGTTTATTGCTACTGCTTTATCCATGTCAAGTATCTGTTCCTACGACCATGAGATCATGCAACTCTCTGACACCGGAGGAATGCCTTGTGTGTATCAAACGTCACAACGTAACTGGGTGACTATAAAGGTGCTCTACAGGTATCTCCGAGGGTGTCTGTTGGGTTGGCGTGAATCGAGACTGGGATTTGTCACTCCGTATGACGGGGAGTTATGTCTGGGCCCACTCGGTAATACAACATCACAAGAAGCTTGCAAGCAATATGACTAAGGAGTTGGTCACGGGATCTTGTATTACGGAACGAGTAAAGAGACTTGCCGGTAATGATATTGAACTAGGTATGGAGATACCGACGATCGAATCTCGGGCAAGTAAAATACCGATGGACAAAGGGAACTGCATACAAGATTGATTGAATCCTTGACATCGTGGTTTGACCGATAAAGATCTTCATAGAATATGTAGGAACCAATATGGGCATACAGGTCCCGCTATTGGTTATTGACTGTAGAGGTGTCTCGGTCATGTCTGCATAGTTCTCGAACCCGCAGGGTTTGCACACTTAACGTTCGGTGACGATTTGGTATTGTTGAGATGTATATGTTGGTGACCCAAAGTTGTTCGGAGTCCCAGATGAGATCCCGGACATGACGAGGAGTTCCGGAATGGTCCGGAGGTAAAGATTCATATATGGGAAGTTGGTATTCGGGCACCGGAATAGTTTCGGGGTTTGCCCGGGTTTCATCGGAAGTGCCGGAAGGGTTCTGGGGGGTCCACCGGGAGGGTCCACCTGCCCGGAGGGCCCTATGGGCAGAGAGGGGTGGCGCACCATGTTGGCAAACGTTGCATGGGAAAAAAAAAATTTCCTACACACACGCAAGATCTATCCATGGTGATGAGCATCTACGAGAGGGAGAGTGGATCTACATACCCTAGTAGATCGCTAAGCGGGAAGCGTTAAGAAACGCGGTTGATGTAGTCGAACGTCTTCGCGATCCAAGTCGCAGAGCGTCTCGCGATCCAATCACGATCTAGTGCCGAACGGACGGCACCTCCGCGTTCAGCACACGTACAGCTCGATGACGATCTCCGCCTTCTTGATCCAGCAAGAGGGAGTGGAGAGGTAGATGAGTTCTCTGGTAGCGCGACGGCGCGGCGGCGGTGGTGGTGGAACTATTCCAGCAGGGCTTCGCCTAAGCGCCGCTGAAACTAGAGGATTTGATCTATAGGGGAGAGAGGGCTGCACTGTGGCTAGGGTTTCTTGTGCTGCTGCCCTCTCTCCCCTCTAGTATATATAGGAGGGAGGGGAGGGGCTGGCCGACCTAGGGATCCTCCTAGGAGTCGGCCGAAGGAGGTGGAGGTGGAGGAGTCCACCTCCAATCCTACTCCTAGTAGGATTCCTTCCCTTCCCCACTTGGACTCTCCTTTCCCCAAAATTCCAGCCGCATAGGCCCACTTGGGCTGGCCACCCAGCCCACCAGGGGCTGGTGCGCCACCCTAAGGCCCATGTGGCCCTCTTGGGGTGTGGTGGGTCCACTTGGTGGACCCCCGAAACCCATTCGTCACTCCCGGTACACTGCCGGAAATGCCCGAAACTTTTCCGGAGTTCAAACACCACTTTCCTATATATCAATCTTTACCTCTGGACCATTCCGAAGCTCCTCGTGACATCCGGGACCTCATCCGGGACTCCGAACAACCTTCGGTTACCAACATACATAACTCAACCATACCGAAACATCACCGAACCTTAAGTGTGCAGACCCTGCGGGTTCGAAACTATGTAGACATGACCGAGACACCTCTACGGTCAATAACCAATAGCGGGACTTGGATGCCCATATTGGTTCCTACATATTCTACGAAGATCTTTATAGGTTGAACCTCTATGTCAAGAATTCAGTTAATCCCGTATGATGTTCCCTTTGTTCTTCCGTATGTTACTTGCCCGAGATTCGATTGTCGGTATCTCTATACCTAGTTCAATCTTGTTACCGGCAAGTCTCTTTACTCGTTCCGTAATACAATATCCCATGGCTAACACTTTAGTCACATTGCTTGCAAGGCTTATTGTGATGTTGTATTACCGAGTGGGCCCTGAGATACCTCTCTGTCATACGGAGTAACAAATCCCAGTCTCGATCCATGCCAGCTCAACAGACACCTTCGGAGATACCTGTAGAGCATCTTTATAGTCACCCAGTTACGTTGTGACGTTTGATACACACAAGGTATTCCTCCGGTGTCAGTGAGCTGCATGATCTCATGGTCATAGGAACGAATACTTGACATGCAGAAAACAATAGCAATAAACTGACACGATCATATGCTACGTTCATAGTTTGGGTCTTGTCCATCACATCATTCTCCTAATGATGTGATCCCGTTATCAAATGAAATCTCATGTCTATGGCTAGGAAACCTTGACCATCTTTGATCAACGAGCTAGTCCACTAGAGGCATACTAGGGACACAGTGTTGTCTATGTATCCACACATGTAATTGAGTTTCCAATCAATACAATTATAGCATGGATAATAAACGATTATCATGAACAAGGAAATATAATAATAACTACTTTTATTATTGCCTCTAGGGCATATTTCCAACACACCAGCCCCTGGTGGGCTGGCCGCACCCACCACCCCAAGGCCCATGCGGCCAGCGCAAGGGCTGGCCCAAGGGTGGCCGTCGTCCCCTTGCCTTGGGGGCCAAGGCTGCCCCCTTAGCCGCCGCCCAGCCCTAGGGGAAAACCTAGGGCGGACGCACCTCCACCCCTCCCCTATATATACTTGAGGAGAGAGAGGGCAGTCGGACCCTAAGGCCACGATGCAGCCCCCTCTCTCCCTCTAGATCAGTTTCTCCTCTAGACTGCTTCCGGTAGTGCTTGGCGAAGCCCTGCCGGGACAGCTCCACTACCACTGACACCACGCCATCGTGCTACCGAAGATCTCATCTACCTCTCCGCCTCGCTTGCTGGATCAAGGAGGCAGAGACGTCATCGAGTTGTACGTGTGCTGAACGCGAAGGTGCCGTCCGTTCGGCGCTAGATCGGAACGGATCAAGATTGGATCGTGGGACGGATCATGATTGGATCGCGAAGACGTTCGACTACACCAACCGCGTTTCTTAACGCTTCCTGCTTAGCGATCTACAAGGGTATGTAGATGCACTCCCCCTCTCGTAGTTGTTGATCTCCATAGATAGATCTTGGGTGTTCGTAGGAAATTTTTTGTTTCCCATGCAACGTTCCCCAACAGGATCACCAAACAAGGAAACTAGAAGAAGAACTGGCAAGGCAGCATGCAGAACCTCAGAGCTCGCAAGGGTCGTCGGCCAGGTGGAACACTCCTCTTGATCGGTCGATCAACATTGCCCTTGGCAAGGAGCCGTTAGCACCGTCGGCAGGTGGCCGTGTGAACGGCGCTAGATGTGGTGCCAAATGGGACTATCATTATCCCCAAGACTGCGATCTGCAACGACATAGAAGGAGAGCCAACAAGTGGAGCATTGAACAGCAAATACTAGAAGCGACGGCCGCAGCCACAGCCGCAGCCACAACCAACATCGAAGAACGCTTAAACATTCAAAGCCAAGCCCATGCCCAAGCCATGCTGCCTTCAATAATCGAGAGTGTGAAGAATTGGATCAAGAATGGCGAAGTAGGAAACATTGTCATCCAAACTTCGCCCAAGGATAGCAGCCCGTCTGTCTCTTTCGTTGGTAACCCGTCGCCAATGGCTGCTCTCAACGCTCTTACGGAAGACACTCCATGCAGTCTCTTACTTATGTGCATGGTGAACTGGTTAAAGTTGCAATTGGGTCGATCATTCGCCCCAAAGATACCATGATGCACGGAGTGCCGATGCCTGAGGGGGTCTTCAAAGTTGAGTTGTCTGTTGTCATAAGGGGTTTCGAAGATATTTCTCCTCCGATACAACCTCCGGGTGTGGATAGCCAGTTGACCCTTGTAGGATGTTTAGGTTGGCCAATGCAGTGGCCGAAGAATCAAATTCGGCTAGGAAACGTCCAAATCTCCCCAACCTCGTAGCAGATGAACAATAACAACACATGTGGACGAGGACCATCTCCTTTGGGTAAGATTCAACCATAAGTTAGTAACAACGACTATGTGCATGTCGGTGATGAGGACAACGACAATGTCCAGGTCGGTGAGGACAACGACAATGTGGTTGCCGGCGGTGAGGACCATGTCAATGGTGGGGATGTCGGCGGTAAGGGCCATGTCAATGGTAGGGATTTGGGCGGTCATCAGGATCATGTCAATGGTGGTGATTTGGAAGGTGAGGAGAATCTACTTGTCAATCGATACTTCCTGATTGACGGATATCAGAAATCAGTTGCCAGCATGTGCAATCTTGATGGACCTATGTCTGCTGGTCCTGTCGAAGCATTCTCATCTATGCCTCTGCTTGTTCAACGGGAACGTGTTGTTCCTTGCCAGAAGAGTCTGTTCAATGAGGACTTCACGCCATCAGACACACATGTGCCACCACACAGGGGAGCATTGCTCCAAACACACTAAATGCGATGCTCACAAATGCATTGCCAGACAATATAGCCAGCCAGCCTAACCCGACACGCAAGAAGAGAAAGCGACTAGGTAATAAGACGAAGGCCAATGCCAGCCAGACGGTTCAGAAGAGTAGTTCCATGGAGGAATTACCATTCCCCAGGTGAACCCGTCCTTCCGAAGGAGCTCGGCGATCTTCTACACACAACATTGAGGACTTTGCATGACACAGTTCTATGTAGGGAGAAATATGCATTCTCTGGTGGAGATGGATTTCACCCCTTTTTCAGTGATGGTGCCACCAAATCTTGGTTTGTGCAACGATTTCCCTGTGGAAATATTCTATGTGCCGTTTGAAGACATCTTCAACATGTTCCGTCTAATGAAGCTTAGTTCTTCATTGGTGCGCCTATGGGAAATCAATACTGCCTACACTGCCAAATGTGAGCTCAACAAGGATGTCGTGGTCGCGGACCTGTACCTCATGCACAAGACCAACGCCAATCACCCTGGGCGCCGGCAAGCTATGCGGAAGTATTTGACAGACTTCATGATTGCCAACATGGACAAAGACTGCCTTCTCGTGCCCTACTATCCTAAGTAAGTCATTTTGTCTAGCTAGATTGTATACTTATCCCGTACAATCTCGTTATGCATGCTTCCACGTAAAACTATTAACTTGACTTTTTACGCAGAGAACATTGTGTCCTCATCGTTGTTACCCCGAAGTTCGCCGAAACTTATTTCTTGAATTCAACGAGGAAAGTGAAAAAGGACTACAGAGGCATCAAGAAGGTCCTGGATGAAGCACTCTTCGAGTATACCAGACGGGAAGGAGTGATCAGAGAGGGATATCGGAAGTTTGACAGATTTAAAGCGGTACGCTTCGGCCACAAAACTGACTTTTGTTCCATGCAGCAACCGAAAAACAGTGATATAAACGGCTAATACGTCGTCCATCACATGGAGGATTACATACGGGAGGGAGAACGCCTTAAAAAGAACTCATATGTCATCACATGGGGGAATAAAATGGAGGAAATTAGCACGGGAAATAACAGAGATGAGTTCAGACGCATCCAGGTGAAGTTTGCTACCATCCTCAACAAGGATGCCATCGACCATGCTGGGGTTTTCAACGGCGGCGCACCTACCGGCCCGGAGGAGATAAAACCTCGCCTTCGGAAGCAGGGGCTTGATGCTGATGGTCATGTGTATCTCGCGGATCCGTCGAAGAAATACGTTAATTATCCTTATGCCAATATGTAATAGGATAGTGTCAGCTACCTATGTTGTTGGTTCTACAATACTACTAGCTCGATCAGCTACATGTGTGTGTGCTACTGTGTTATCGTACTTTAAAACTTGACTAGCTATCTTAACTAATTATTTAAGCACTATGTAAGATGTTACATAGTTGTCTTGAATGTCTTTGAATTGCCGTTAATTACTTGTTACCTTATTTTGTCATGCGAACGTTGTTGTTTCTCGTTGCCGTGGTAACAATTTTCCGATGCTTACAAATTAAGTAATGGCGTGTTGAGAAGGTACAACGCCTGCAATGTTTTTCAGTATTTGTGACGTTGAAATAATGTGAACACCATAGATACAGATCATAATGCCGGCGTACAACATAATCCGATGCCATAGGTATTCCAAATACTACTGGTGTGGGATCCAACGCCACCACTATTTCTTAATTGTGGTGCCATATTGGTGGCGTCGAGTGTCGATGCCAGAAAGGTCATTTTGCCACGTCATAGCTAGGCTTTTCTGTACTAGTGCCCTCCGGTCGAGGTCGTCATGCTGGCGGCGCACGTGACTGGCAATGCGTGCCCAGAGTCTGAGTTGGCGAAAGGGGGAGGCCGTGTGGGTGGTGGAGTTCCCGGACCGAGCTGCGCGCGTCGGACTCCAGCCGCGCTTCCCCACCGAGCTGGTGCCATCACTAGCGACGACACCCTCGCTGTCATCCTCCCCATCGGGTACTGCACAAAAGCTGTTTGATGGAATGCCTAAGAGAAAAGTAGATGAAGGGAGATAGGAGACAGCTGACAGGTGGGCCCTTTATTCACTTAACGGTCCAGGCGACATCATCATATATACATGGGACCCATCCGTCAGATTCCACATCAAACGGCTCTAATTGGCTGATCAGTGACTTTCGCAAACTGTCGGCACAATGACGGTGGGTTTTTGAAAAAAAACGAATGGTGGTGGTTTTTGATTTAGGGTCCACAATTATGGTGGGTTTTTACAATTTACTCGACTCAGATATGTTATATGTAGACATGTTTCTCCATAAGCTTGATTAAACTTTACAAATCTAGATTCTTTTCTACTAAATCTATATGCACTATATTTACAATGAAGGGGCATTAAATGTCTAAAGTGTCTTCCAAGGATCTCGAGAGCGTGGTGCTTTGATTGGACAAGTTTACACGGAAACTCGGACCAAAAACCTTACGAACATTTGTTGCGTGTAGACTACCAGGCTAAATAAGGTTACGGAAGCGATGACCCAATCGATGTCTCTGTTTCTCTACCTAATAATACTAGCAAAAATGCCCGTGCGTTGCAACGGGTGAATAGAATACATAGACCTAACCCAATGTGATGTCACATAGTAATTAGAATATCCGACTGATTGGAATACCTGCACTTGAACGTTAATTAACACGCAATTGCGAAAGTCCTAATGTGATAAAGAACCACATCAGTTACTTCTCTCATCTCACACATGGCACCCTCTATTCTTTCACGTCGTGAAAAGGGGATTAGTCTTTTTGTTAGTAAGATTGCACACAATCAATCCGTATAATTGACGACTCAAAGGTCTGTTCTAACTTTCTAGCACACAATCAACTATCATAAATTCATAACCACAACTGAGTATAATTTAAGAACTTCAAGCAGTAAGAATAAGGAAAACTTTAAGCAAACATGGAGAAAGTCAGACGCATTTGAGAAGAATTGGAGAGAAGGGGCAGGGTGGACTTGCGCTATTCCAGGCGCCTGTACTCCTGGTTCTCCCCAGAGGTGACAGCTAATCTAGCCGGAAGAACATAGATAATGACTAACGTTCTGAACCAAACTGAGCTTTACTTTTACTGAGACTTCTGTCCAGTTGCGTCGTACTTTCCGGTGAAAGCGATCTGCTTCGTTTGCTCGGTGATGCAATGTCGTCGGAACCAATCTGCAAGTACAAAGCTAGCTCTTGTGCAACCAGATCAATCCACTTGCAATGAGCCAGTACATCATGCCGGAATAAATCAATGGTCAAGGGAACAAAACGATCTGTATACATGCATGCGTTGTATGATGAATCAATCAACTAGCTCCTACTCCCTCCGTTTCTAAATATAAGTCTTTTTAGAGATTCTACTACGAACTACATACGAATGTATATAGACATATTTTAGAATATATGTTCACTCATTTTGCTCCGTATGTAGTTCATAGTGAAATCTCTAAAAAGACTTATATTTAGGAACGGAGGGAGTACTTGCGTATCTTGCCGCGTCCGGTAAGTTCGGAAAGTAGTCCAGCTAACCTCCAGAGGTTAGTAATCGCTAGAAAACACTTTGTATGTCGCATCGGCGAGGTCAGGCTGTGCCAACAACACTCCAATTATAAGTGTTTACAGGGCCTCGTGCACCCCGGCAACAGCGACGCGCTCGGCAGCGGCTCCCTGGAAGTCCCGCGTGTTGCATCCGAGCACCTCGCGGAGTGGGTAGCCCGTGAAGGAGGCAGGAGGTCCTGCAGCGGCTGCGGTGACATGGTCGGACGTTGGAAGCCTGCCGGTCCCTGTTCAGGCCCAAGCATGAGGATGCCGTTGCGCGCACGATCGAACACTTCGAGGCTTTTTTTCCCAGTGGTGCTTACATGTCGTGCGTGCATGCCGAGGAACAGCTCTATGGGCAGCGTGAGGAACCACCATCGGGCTCAGGCGGCGGCCATGGCCACACCTCGCATCTGGCGTTGGCCCAACAGCCCTTCCTCGCAATCGCCTCATGTCGACCGTCGACGGTCATGGGGATCTGCCTCCAGCCGGAGGCTTAGCAGCAGAGCATCGTCGTCTTCTAACAAGCTGGCGGCGAGCCTCAGGTCTGTGGCTCGAGGTTGCGTCCGCTGCCGATTTGTTTCTATTCTTGTGGCGCAGTTTGAGGAGTAAATCTATGGGATTAGCTTACCTTGACGTTCTTTTTATAGCAGCAGATTCATTTTGAAGTTAAGAGTTGTAGTTGTATGCAAGACGGACTAATAATGCACAGCGATGGATCAGGAAACGTTTGGCGAACGAAAAAAAATAGGACACCACTGGGTGGAACTGCGGCTTCAATTGTCAAGAAGTAAAGGGATGTTTTTACAAAATCGCCGCGACGGTGAACCGACAGAAGCAATGCGTGTATATATAGTAATATAATAATATAAAAAAATATAATATAATAAAATAATAAAATAATATATATATATATATATATATATATATATATATATATATATATATTATAATATATAGTAATACTATTCATCACCCAGGGTGTAGAATGAGTTATTCTTCACCCGAGGTAATCTTACGATTGTTTCATAAATAAATTTCATTCTGTATACAAATAGTTACATGCATATTGATTCATTGTGTAAAATTTATCATAACAAAACAAAAATATAGGTCATAACACCAGAAAAATTACATTTTATGTATATTTTGCACTATGTTTTTACATTCGTAATTTTACGTAGCATAAAATAATTTTATGGCGATTTATTATTTTCTTACGTTCTCTTTTTAGGTATGAAGTATGAAAAAAGTTACGAGACGTAAAAATACGGTGCATTGATGCTAAAACAGAGGGGGTGAAGAATAACTATTCCTCACCCAGGGTGACGAATAGCGCGACCCTTATAATATAATTATATATATAGGTAATAATAATATAATATATATATATATATATAAATAAAAAGATAATAAACCACCGATAGCTGCCGGTCGTACGTCGTCATCGATTTTGCAAAAAAGCCCCTGCGTTTAATCGAATTCAACCCGCAGTCCTTCGGTAAGTGGAAAAAACGTTTCGTCTTTTTTATAAAAAAAACTGGGCAGATTCACTCCGGCGCATCTCGTCGCCAGCGTCCGCCCCTCCTCATCCTCCCTCCTGCGCGGCAGCTTCCGCCCCTCCTCCTCCTCCTCCCCCCCTCCCCGCTTCTCCTACTCCCCTCGCGGCGCGGATCCGGCGGCTGTGGGGTCTCTGGCGCGGTGGAGCGGCTCGACTTCGAGCGGGCACTGCTTTGTGCGGGGTCAACGGCCAGGGAGAGCACGGCGGACCGGTCACCGGCCGGGGAGAGCGGGGCGGACAGAACGTTGGCGAAGGTGGCGGGCTCGCGGGCGCACTTGTGTGAGGCGAGAAGGTGGCTGCACGAGGGCGAGCTCACGGGCGTGCTTGGGCTCTACTTTGAGCGCGGTCAACGGCCGAGGAGCTTGCCATTCATGTGCTTCTCGTTGGCCTCGGCGCTGGCTTAGGCGGGCCGAGGCGGCCGGCGTGCGGGCGGCCTCCAGATCCCCGGCGACTGCGAGGTAGTCGACGCGCACCCACTCCCGGTGGCCCTCCTCTTCGCGGCTCCTGGGCACAAAGGAGACAGGGAGGTGAGGGAGAGAAGAAGGGAGAAAGGAGGGGCGGTGCGACGACCTAGGGAGGAGCTCGCCGGAGCTGGGAGACGGAGGAATCCGGAGCGACGGCGCGAAGTCCTTGCAGGTGGAGGCAGGCGTCGAAGCAGAGGACAAGATGATCCCCGGCCTAATTGAAGGTGTGCGCTCAACTTCCCCGATCCATCCCCTCCTACCCATCCGACCCTTCCTCGATGGCTTGCCTGCGACGAGCCCCTACGCGGGGTAAGGAGGGGGACCACGTGAGGTGGAGCACTCCAGCCCCCTCCTAGCCCTACCACGGTGAGGCCTCCTTTCCCTCTCGTCCTGCCTGAGCCATAGGCTGGCGGCGCTGAGATCGATCTGCTCCCGCACACACGGTTGCTGTGACATGGTGACAGCCACGAGCACCTATGCCACACCCCACTTTTTCTTCCAATTCTTTGTTTTTGTGGTGGATGCATCCATGATTATTTGTTTCAACTATTGATTTTCACTTCAGTCAATCAAACCCATTCTGATGCTGCTCTTTTACTTGTACAAATAAACTATTGTTCACTAAACCGAGCAGCTAGCTACTGGTGTCTCAAAGATTCAGCGCATATTTGTGCTTATGGTCAGGCCTGCCTCAGGGTAGAGGAAGAAGAGGTGGCCTGAAAGAGAGAGGCTGCAAGGTAGAAGGCTTTTGATTAGGAGGCAGTCCAGCAAGTTGGACGAACTGTTGATAAAGAGATAATTCTATTCTGAATTTGTGCCTGAAAAGCAGGATTTGGATCACGGATGTATGTTGGTTATGTCTCTCATGGTGTGTGAAACCAGTTATTGGTTATTTTCATCTTGTTTGTTGACATTGATGGTGTTGTCCGTTGGTTTAACAGATGAAGCTAAAGATGAAGAGGAACGTGTGGAAGAGGAAAAGAAATGACATGGTAGAAATTCAGTCACACATATCAGGGTCATGGCGAGAGGATTGATCTGCTTGATTCGCTCCTGATGGTCGGTGGATTATTTCTGGTAGGGCTGAGAGTTCTGTGAAGGTAAGATTTTGATCCAACCTATTAAGCAGTACCACAAACAAATTATAGGAGAATTTGTTGTTTGGTCCAACCTATAAAGGTGCCATATATGCTTAGTTGCTCACAACAGTGCTAATATTAACAAGATGAATAAACACATGCTCTAACGGAAGATATCCTTTATATTTTTGGGGTCACTGATTGTTTCATTTGACAGGTGGAAAGCTCTTGCATGACTTTAGCTTCCTGAAGGTCCGCTTAACTATTCAGGTTTTCTTCCCCATGAGTTTTTATGGGTCACATGTGAGATGGTGATAGTATTGTACAACCTGTACAAAAACATAAGATGTGTTCCCAGATAACATCTTTCCTCCAAAATAATTTATATATCATACCTCGGTTATACTGTTAATGAATTTTGTGATAATCTTCGGTTATACTGTTATATATAGCACTTTCCTGGTTATATGGTTCACATTCTCCGAGCCAATTCACAATGTCCACTCCAGATTTGGGCCTTACGTTTTTAAATTATTTTGTAACATTTTGGTTGATCTTTGATGTTGCTCCCTAATTTTTTTACATTGACTGGTGTAGAACTAAATGAGTGTTGCCATTCACGGGAAGCCCCAAGCTTTAAAACAGTATATGAATGTTGTTAGCTCGGTCCTTCACAAATAAGTCCCTTGATGTGTGTCATCTGTCATTTCAGATAACATCTGGTCTTTTTATTTTTCATTGATTAGTCTTCTCCTGGTGCACTGAATCTGCAAGGGCGTGTAGACGACATGATGAGCAGCAGCGTAGGTGTGGTAAGACGGGGCGTGTTGGTGTACGCGAAGCAGACATGCATGAATCTTGGCGGCGGATGCTTGCTGGCCATAGTGGCAGCATCAATTCAAGCTGGGAGGCCGGAAGCTGGAGTAGCAGGAACGATTGGTCGCCCGTTAGGCATCATACTCCCTTTTCTTTCCATAACCAATCCTTTGGAGCAGACATGTGGGTACAGTTACAGAGTCTGAAGATTGTTTGCTTTTTTTTGTTAGTTTAGATTTAAATTTCTCAGATTTTCACTATTTGATCAATCGATCCATGTAGATCTCATTGACATGGTTTGTAGAATGTACCTTTCCGCATTTACACTATTTGGTTAAATGCCTAGCTGGTGATAAGAGGAAGAGGATGATCAGGAAAGCATGGAGTTGAGCGAACGAGTACATGAAGAAAGGCCATTTAGAAAAAAAAATACTCTCTCCGTCCCAAAATAAGTGACTCAACTTTGTGAGAGGGATATTGGATGAGCAAAAAATTTGGATGGGGATATTGGGATTTTAACAGGTCCTGGGATTCAGCCTGTGGCGCACGGAGGCCCTGCGGTGTAAATCCTTTCTCCTGGCTCCTTTCATATTGGTTGATTCGGTATGTTTATGTTCTTCGTAGTTTGTACTTGAGTACTGTATGATGGCATTCAAATCTTACTGTCACTACAATGATGTTGCATATGTTTTTAATTGGTACTGGAGCTCTGAAACTTTTATCACCTATTTGAATGAAGAATTGGTCCAATGTTTGTCATTTTTGTATTTTCATATAGCATGTAGAAGTATATTCTCAGCCAATGATGAAAGGAAGTCACTGCAGTTCACATCTATTTGATGTATTAATTATGCTCTCATGTGCATTGGTAACCCTTGTTGATCATACTTCAGCTTCATGTTTTAAAGTTGCTTCATCTTTTATTTTCTTTGCATCTGCCAGATATTGTTTTAATCGTTGTCGTGATCATCTTAATTGGACTATTTAGTATGCAATGCTATGGTACAGATAGAGTTGGATGGCCTTTTGCACCTATGGTGCTCATCTGGTTCTTTTTAATTGGAAGTGTCAGAGCACTGAACATACACAAGTATGGTAGCTCCGTGTTAAAAGCATACAATCCAGTCTACATATGTCGGTATTTCCAAATGCGAGGGAATTCTGCTGACAGCTGGACCGTTCTTGGAGGAATTATGCTTAGCATAACAGGTCAGGACGTTTTACTTCAGGAATAGAGATTACCTTACCATCAATTTATAATAGATCGGGTGTAACAAGTAGAGATTCTGCTGACAGCTGGACCGTTCTTGGAGGAATTATGCTTAGCATAACAGGTCAGGCCGTTTTACTTCAGGAATAGAGATTACATTACCATCAATTTATAGTAGATCGGGTGTAACAAGTAGAAAATTGTTTCTATCTCTTCAGGAATTGAAGCATTATATGCAGATCTATGTCATTTTCCCGTATTGTCCATTCAGGTAACATATCTTAAGTAAGATAATGTGATATATCTGTATGCAATTATGTGCTCCCTAAAAGAAAAGCGCTTATTTGCAGATTGGGTTCACCTTCATTGTATTCCTATGCATTCGACTGACATACACAGGGTAGACTGCTTATATAATTTCCAACAAGCAACATGCGAGTGCTTTTATAAATCCATTCCAGGTCCTCCTTGGCTCCTATAGCTTCTCATGCTATCGACTAATCTTAGATAGATCAGTCGATGTGCCACCACATCATATTTGCTGGGTGCACATTGGCATAGTGATAGTTGGTAATTATTATTGATAATGCATAAATTATATTTGTAAACTGTTTTTCGGGTCTATGAGGAAGAAAGGGAGGAGCAGCAGTCAAGGCTGGGCTTGGTGGCCTTGACGCCTATGACCTATATGCCAAGCCTCACATCACCCGGTTATTGTGTTATCTGCTTCCATGGATTTAGCATTGTGACTGATGTACTGCCGTATAGAAATATGATTATTTGATGTATGACTTAGCTGAGTTCCCTCTTTATGAACAAGGCTCTCTTTTAAAGCTGTTCGCTGTCCTCATTCCTTGTGGTCTCTGAAACAATATTTAGTTGATAACTGTGGCAACAAAGGATCGTTTGCAAACAAGGTTCTCACCCCTTATATTTATTTTGGCATGGAAAAGCATTGTGATTATCTGTTGAGTACTCCCTTATAGCAGACTAGCAGTAAGCTTCATATGAATGGTCCATGAATGTTGTTATTGATAAAGAACTGAATATAAGACAAGTTTACAATTATGTGAGGAAGCGAGCATCAACTATAAGGAGGCAGAGATTGGAACATTTATTCTTTCTAAGGCATGAGAGGATGAATGTTTCCACGTGAGAATTCTCAAAAGTTCTTTTATCTTATACCATAACTGCACAGCCAAATTATCTCGCCAAGAGTACTCTGTTCTTTTAATAAAAGTGTGAGATTTTTTTCTCCCGATGCAACGCACGGGCATGTTTACTAGTTGATACTAACCTAGGGCAAAGTTACGGATTTGGCTCACGTGTCCACTTTCTTGTGGTGGGGCTTTTCTCTCCTCGCACCTATGCGTATCTATGTAACTGCTGATATTTGTAATCCGTCTTGTATACCTGATTACCCATACTATCTTATGGCTGGTTCGATCTCTGCTACTTAAAAAGTAACTAGTGTTCTTTTCCCTGCCAAGTAGAACTCTTCGTCAACCGGTTTTCCCCTCACACCATATTTGTTTATCAATTTTTTTGTCATCCAGCCAGTTTTTTTTCCACTGCATAATATTTGACCGCACCTTTTAAATACATCGCTCAATCATATTAATTTACTTGCCTTTTGTAACACCACATGAACTTCATCTTAACTAACTTACCTCTTACAATACCGTGGACTTACGCCACCCGTTTCCTTACGACGCTCAAAATATCAATTTACTTACCATGCATGACCCAGGCTATCAAATTATTTAAATAAAGTATACTCCCTTCATGTATTTTTTTTTTGCTGTAACTCCCTTCATGTATTTGACCCCTATGACAACGCATGGGCATATGCCTAGTGTAATTTTTAATATTTAGTGGGCTTATGTAATCTGCAAGTGCTGCCATGTCATCCTATAAGATTTAATATTTCCTTCGATTCAAATTAATTGCCGCAGCTTTAGCATAACTTTGTACTAAAGTTGCAACAATTAATATGGATCGAAGGGAGTATGTAATATTTATCCATAAGTGTAGCATTACTCAAGCGGCGTCTTGGGGACACTGCTTTTTTGTTGTCTAGAACCATGTCAGTACATGTAACACAGTCTGATATTGTTGAAACCATCAAAGATTTCATTTTCAGAACAAACTATTTATTTGTCAAATATTTTCTAATTAATTCAATATTCACCTTTGTGCTCACCAAGGCAAGAAGCTCATTTCCGGCCTCATAAGTCATTTTGGCATACCGGATATGGAATTACTAATCCCCGGCATCCCATCAGACCACCTTGTGGCCGTCAGATATGAGACCTATAGATGATGTGGATGAAGTACCGTTGCATGCAGCCCACCCGACTCGGGAGTTTCCAAAACAGAAAACATAATGAACGAATTAATGTGCCGTGATTTTAGTGCTTTCGGCAATCTACCGTGATTGCTGTTTTTTTGGAAACTGATTTGGTTTTTATGGAAACAAATTAACTACGGTAGCACATCGGTTTCCATCGTTATGTTAGTTTGCTTCCTTATTGAATATAATTTGCTTCTGTTGTCTAAACGTAGACTTTTTTTTGAACAATCAACCTTTATTCCTCAAATGATAGACATGTCATTTACAATATGAGAGAGAATAAAATCAGGGGCTTCTCCATCCCAAGACTCAGGCATAAGAGTACTATAAATCAATGCTTGGCTAGACTATCCGCAACTAGATTTGCTTCCCTATTACAATGGGTAAATGAGATCTCTGCAAACTCCATAGATAAGATAGTAGCCTCCGTTATGGTGGTAACATCAGGGCCCATATACGCTTCCGGGCTTGCCATTGCCTCCAAAGCAATTACACTATCGCCCTCTAGGATAACCTTGGTACAGCCAATGTTAGATGCAAGCAACACCCCACGGTGGATAGCACTGATTTCTGCCGAGTCCGCTGAAGACACATGTGGTAACATCCATGTTGCAGCAGCAATGAAGTTACCCCAGTGATCCCTGGTTACCGCTCCGCACGCCCCAGAAAGAGTTTCAGCACAGAATGAGGCATCAACATTAATCTTGATTGTACCCTGAATCGGTTTCTTCCAAGTATGATCCTTCTTCCTCATTGGATGGTTTGGTTTACAGCTTCTCACAAAATTCGTTGCCAGCACTAGAATGCACATCGCTGCCCGTTGGGGTGACTGTACAACGTCTCCCTTTTCTCCCTGCCTTCTCTGCCACCAGATATACCACATTGCAACCACAATAAGCTCAGCTGCTGGAAGGTCGTGCGCCGCTGATGTATTTTGCAGTAAGATCTCCAAAGTAATCGAGCCCGAGCGGTCTTGTGCCACAGTGTCCGAGATAATTGAAGAGAGGTTCAGTTCCGACCATACCTCAGCTGCGCGGCTACAAGTAAACAAGCAGTGTTGAATATCTTCATGGCCGATCTTGCACAGCGGACACTGAGGCACTAGTGGGATATGCCTACCAGCTAACACCCCAAGGCACGGCAGCACCCCTTTCAAAACTTTCCATCCAAAGTGTTTAATTTTCCCCGGGATTTTAAGTTGCCAAAGATCCTTCCACACCGGGTTAAGACGTGACCTCTCCGGCCACGCAGCCCCGTAGAAGTGATGACCAAATTGGTGATTAAACTCTACATGGTAGGCTGATCGAACGGAGAAGGTTCTAGAACGTGTGAATTGCCAAGCCACAAAATCCTCCAATGCTTCAACATGTAGGGGAATTTCCAGGGTTCTGACTACATCCACCGGCGAGAAAACACTGCGAATTAGAGCCTCGTCCCACTGACCGGAATGGGGATCAATAATGTCTTCCACCTTGATAAGCAGAATCCCATCTCTAGGGGTGATTATCCTCCTTGTTTCACTAGAAGGGATCCATGGATCATCCCATATATTAATTTGTGATCCGGTTCCAACTCTCCATATGCATCCTCTTTTAAAGGTTTGGATCCCAGCAACGATGCTTTGCCAAGTGAAGGAGGACCCCTTCTTCGGCCCAGCTTTTAGAATGTCTCCATCCGGATAGTATTTAGCGCTTAGAACACGTGCACATAAAGAATCAGGGTTTTGGAGTAGTCTCCAACACTGCTTTGCTAACATAGCAAGATTAAAGCTGTGTAGATCCCTAAACCCCATGCCCCCCTTCTCTTTTGGAATGCACATCTTCCACCACGCAAACCAGTGCATCTTCCTCTTTTCTTCCCCATCTCCCCACCAAAACCCAGAGATTTCATCTGTAATTGTCTTGCAAACACCTTTTGGCAACTTGAACACCGACATTGCATAAGACGGGATAGCTTGTGCAACTGATTTTAGTAAGATTTCTTTACCTTGCATTGAAAGGAACTTCTCTTTCCAGCCCTTCAGCCTCTGACAAACTCTATCAATGAGGTGTTGGAAGCAATCACTTCGGTCCAGCCCCACCAAAGTAGGAAGACCCAAGTATTTATCCGAGAGGGCTTCTGTTTGAATGTCTAGTGTGCCACATACAGCCTCTCTTACCAAGACCCCCGTGTTAGGGCTGAAGAAAACGCTAGACTTTGCAACACTTACTCGCTGGCCAGAACTGGTGCAATAAGCATCCAAGACTCTCCTCAATGTAGCAGCATTATGATCATTAGCTCTCATAAGGATAAGGGAGTCATCAGCGAAAAGTAAGTGGGAGATAGAGGGGGCATTCCTGCACACTTTTATACCTTCAATTCCTCCAATCTCCTCCTCATGAGCCAACATACTTGACAGACCTTCCGAGCATAACAGAAAAAGATATGGTGATAGCGGGTCACCCTGTCTCAGCCCCCTCATAGGAACAAATTCGTCCGTCTCTGTGTTATTGAATCTGATTCTGTAACTGACAGAGGAAACACACTCCATAATAAGTTCAACCCAAAGCGGGTGGAACCCCAGCTTCAACATCATTTGCTTCAAAAAACCCCATTCAACTCTATCATATGCCTTGAGCATATCAAGTTTAACAGCACATACACCATTGGTTCTGTGTGTCTTCTTTTTTATTGCATGAAAGCACTCATAAGCTACCAAGACATTATCTGTGATCAATCTGCCTGGGACAAAGGCACTTTGAGTAGGAGAGATCACCTCAGGCAGAATCTTCTTGAGTCTGTTTGCTAGCATCTTGGAAATTATTTTATAGACCACATTACATAAACTAATGGGCCTATACTGGGTGATCACCTCCGGGCTCTCCACCTTTGGGATTAGAACAACATTCGTAGAATTCCAACCCTCCGGGATCTTTTTCTTGTTAATGGCTTCGAGCACCTCCTTGGTCAGCTCATCACCAAGAATGTGCCAAAATCTTTTAAAAAATATAGCGTGGAGACCATCAGGACCAGGTGCCTTCATATCACCTATCTGCCAGAGAGCTTTCTTGACATCCTCTTGTGTGTACGGGGCAGTAAGAATTCTGTTCATGTTCTCCGTAACCCTCGGTTTAACAGTAGCAATCAAATCCTCATCAATCTCACCAGCATCTGATTGAAAGAGGTTCTGGAAGTAATCATAAATAAGGGGTTTGAGGTTATCATTACCCTCAACCCAAGCATCAGTATTATCTTTCAACTTTTTAATAAGGTTTCGGCGCCTACGCGCCGAAGCAAACTGGTGAAAGTATTTGGAGTTACGATCTCCCCGTTTCAGCCAATTGACCCTTCCTCTTTCGATCAGCAGAGAGAGCTCCTTATGTTTCTCCTTAGCTTCGGCATTGTAAGGTGCTCTCATCAGGTTGTCCAGATCTTTCTGCGCCGCTCTCAGCCTATCCCGGGGTCCTCTCAGAACCTTGCGGTCCCAATCATGCAGATCTTTGTGGACGACCTCAAGCTTGTCCTTTGCTGACGGGCATATACCTTGAACTATCGCTTTCTGCCAAGCCGTTTTTACCACTTCCTCCACCGTTTCTTCTGCCAGCCACCTCGCTTCAAACTTACGGTTCCCCCTAGAAGGAGGCGCCGCCACACCCGCCAGATACTCAGTGTCAAGGAGAATGGGCCTGTGATCAGATTTCCCCATCTCAAGATTGCAGAGTCCCGACATTGTGTGCATCTCCATCCAGTTAGCATTAGAGACCGCTCGGTCTAGGAGTTCACGAAGCCCACCTCTGAACCAGGTGAACTTATCTCCATGGAATCCAATATCCTCCAACTCACAGTCCAATAGTGCATCCTGGAACGCTTGAAGGCGTGAATGCTGCCGCGGGGCACCTCCTTCCTTCTCTGACGAGAGAAGAATCTCGTTGAAATCCCCGATCACCACCCATGGTAGTCTTGACTGGGCATGCAAATCCCGTATCAATTGATACGTCCGATCCTTATTATCCCAGCATGGTTCACCATAAATTCCTGTCAACCTCCATTCTCTGCCATCTTGTTCCACCACCAACACATCAATGGAGCTAAATGTCGTAGTCCGGGAGTAGATCCTCACCTCCTTCTTCCAGACTAACAGTAGCCCACCTGACCTTCCATCAAGGCATGGCGCCACGATTTTGAAATCCATGCCCATCTTTTTCATCAAGATCTCTGCCTTAGTTTCATCCAAATGCGTCTCAGACAGAAAAAACGCATCCGGGTTGTGCCGCCTCTGGATATCCAGAAGCGAGCGAACTGTCGGGGCACCCAGCAGGCCCCGACAGTTCCAGCTAATTAGTTTCATTGCTCTCGGCGACCCTCCCCGGAGGAGGACGCCGCTACATCAACTGTTACTTTTGACGAATCCGCTTTCAACCTCTTCTGACCATGAATTTTTTGGAAAGTGTTCACATATACCGCGCTCCCGTTGTGTGATTGTGGCGCCTGAGAGCCTCCCTCCGTTGCCGTGACACGAGCATCATAGCTTTCCATGGCTGCAACCTCGGTTCCACCATCGGACGGCTTCGGGCGGGCGGCGTCCGCAAGGGGAGCCCCGTCTTCACCCCCACCGTCTTCCGGCTTCTCCTTAACTTCAACAGACATGATCGCTAGGGTTTGCATGGTCAACCACATTGCAACAGAAAAGTGCACGTTGATCTCTCCCCTTGGAAGAAAAAGGCATGTATTGGAGATACTGCAGTTTGACGATTTCAATCTGACCACAGACCCGTACGAGCCCAAATCACCATCTGACATAGACATACGTAGACAGCAGGGATTCTTCGTCCCTGCACAAAGACAACGAGGATCGGAGATAGCCTCCATCCCAGACCACGAGGACGAACGATCGTACTTTGGTATCGAGCAAAGAGGGTTTCTAGCTCTCGACCATGATCGCCGCCATCAGAACTTCCGCGTTCTCCTGGTCTCGCCGCCATCAGAACTAAACGTAGACTTAGTCATGAGTCATGACCGATGTCCTCCTGTTCCTGGGATGGATGCACTGGCAATTCCCGTGGTGGTCGTGCTTCCTTCGGCGATGGGTGTGCTTCATTCAGATGGTGGTCAGCCCAAGGGATCAGATTGGCGCCAACAAGGAGCACACCAACGGATCGGCGCTGCAATTGATGCACTGCCAGCCGAGGATTGTGCTTCCTTCAAATGGCGGGCATGCTTCTAATGGTGTTTCTGCTGTCTTCCGAAGGATCAAAATGCTTCAATGAGGACGCCATGGACGGATCGACGTTGCAGCATCAACGCACTCAGACCAGGATCATGCTTCTTTCCATTGGTACCCGTGCTTCCTTCTGTTGATGAGGGGTACCATGACATTCTGTGTAGCCGGCCGCGCGTGTTGTCGTTGCTGCCGCGAATGGCCAGCACTCAAGGCGACGGCGCCGTGATGTGAGCAGGAGGATGGGGAGGTGGTCGGAGCATATGGTAGATTCAGCATGAGCAGGGCATTTCCTTGCATCAATTACGGGCGGTTGGAAGGCAGTTGGTGGAGTCTTCTCTGGCCATGGGATTGATTAAGAGATGTACGGCTCATAACCAGTCCGGTTGGAGGAAATTATCACACGTCTGGTGTAGAGCGTTTCCCAATTACGTACTAATGAGGGATAACTCATCATTTACAAAATATTTGAAGTTCTTGGTTTGCCATAAGTCAAACTTCATTAAGTTATAGCAAAACTTACTAATTTCCATATAACATAAAAAAATATACTTTATGAATCTAATGTAACTAATTTGATGTTGCAGATGCTAGTGTTTAAAAAGTGAGCGCTGCATGTAACATCCGAGTCCGAGTACCAGAGTTTTCAGCCGCCTAATCCCAAAAATACGCCTCTCGTCAAGACAAGAACTGAATCAACTTCCTTTCCGATTCTTGTCGATGAAAATGTGTTCTTGGGTGCAATAGTAGTAATACACGTTGCTTTTTCGATGTTAATTGCTCCAAAACTGAATGTGCACAATGGCCTTAGTTTATAATTCCACCTACAGATCGGGAAAACACAAAATTCAGTTACAGGTTCAGTGCCGCCTTCGTTCAGCTGCCGCTACCAAAAGAAATCGTTCAAAGATCCTTGGGCAAACATCTCTAGAGACCCCAGATGGAGCAGAGCACGTCCATCCTGGACAATCTCAAGGAGCTGAATGCCCTGAGACCTCCGCTTCGCATTGTGCAAGCTCGTTTCCGTTTCCTTCCCAACACGCCATCGTCTTTGCTAGGCTCCAAAGCATCAGCTGCGGCTGCTTTCCTCACAAACAGCGCTATGAAGAATCCCTCCAGGTCATCCTCGGGGTCCGTCCGAAGCAAATGCTCGGCTGCAAACAAGGAAAGCCATGACGGTGTATAATTTCATGTCAACAGAAGGCCATCCAGGAGCGTGTTGTTGAGTTATTCAGGTAAGGAGCGCGTACCTCCTTCGAAGACCGGAAGGCCACGGCGCCTCCATTGAGGGAATGGGGTAGCGAGCTCGAAACCGAGTGATGAAGCTAAAGGTAGCACAGAGCTGACGACGTCCTCATTCTCTGCCTGGTGTATTGAACATGTGCTGTAGACCAATCTCTCTACGGAGGGAACTGCAGACGTGGACGGAAGCTTTTCGCTTCAGTTTCTGCGACAGTTGTCCACTGAAATGCGATCATTGAACATACCAAGTAGAGTAGGAACTTACATGATAAAGCATGTGAGAGAGCTTTCCGCTGAAAGGCGGACAGTTTCCTAATCCTTGCGCTTGAACCTGCATCATCCTGATCATCTGCAGAACAGGGTCTCTTTCAGTATTAAATGTTGCAACTAGATACTGATATGATGGTGGTGGGGTGAATCTGTTTCCCTCACTTGCATCTTCAAAAAAAAAAGTAGACCTTAAAAAACATCCCTGACACTCAAATGCTTCACTATTTCAGGTCAAATTTGACCAAGCAAGCAAAGGCCATGTGCCAACTACAGAACTACAGAAGGCCGGATGACCCATCAGAGTATCAGACTGCACAAGATGCTAACAGAACCCTAGCCTTCTTATTTTGTCCAAGATAAAGTAATAGAAGTTCATTTTCATGACTTGTGGAGAAGACTAGGGTGAACTCAATGTGGTATGAACACACATTTGCTGCCATGCAGATTCTATGTTTTCATATTGAATAAGAGAAGTGCATATACGCCGTAAGAGCAGCCTCCATAGCATATAGTTACCTATAGAGTGTGAAGGAAGCAAGTGGTCGAGTCTCTCTGTAGAGATTCCAGATCCAGAGCAAGAAGGGTCTAATAGAATAGCACGAACCTGCACAATGATCATTGCATTGAAGCACACAACACAGTTAGGGATGATTGTTCGACAAGACAAATGAAAAGATCAAAAAAGGTATGCTTGTCTGAAGTTTTCATCAATAGACAATAGATAATTATGGATACATGAATTTAATCTTTCTAACAATAGTAAGAATAACAACACAAGTACTACAAACCTCTGCATATGACGGATCATTGCTATCTATGTTCAAAAAGTCACCAATAACTGTTTCAATATCTACAAAACTGGTTAAGAAAATCTGATCATTGTATCATGTCACAAACTTTGTAATACATAGTATATGGTGAACAGGTGGATACAGTTGCAAATTGGAAGGAAAAGAGTACATACAATTTAAACAAATAAATGATCACCATAGATAGTCCACATATATCACAGCAACCCCCTTGACATAACGGTTTGTATATACTTCAGAGAAAAATGATATGGAGGGTTGGGTCAAGGTAGCCAGAAGACAAGGGAATGCATGATCATTTCCACATACACAAAAAAGGTGCAAAGATATGCCTGATTGAAAGATGGAATGCTGTTAGTTGTGTGCCCTTGTGAATAAATGTCAGACAAATATATGAAAGCTACTGTCACAAAACAAAAGCATTTGAAACCTCTCTTGGGTTAGCAGGGGATTTGTATTGAAGGTCAAAAGAATCACGAGGTACTTAATTACTTATTTTACTGCAGAAATTATGTGAACTTCTAAACATATTTTTTTCCTAGATTAAATGCAAGGTAAAAATCATGATTTAACAGTAAAATAATGCACAGGAAATATATAATTGTGAGATCACAGAGCTAGAGATAGTAATAAAGCATTTAAGAAAGGATACTATTTGCTCCAGATCTTCTGACAGTATGTTGCAATGTCTTGGCCCTCTCTTTGTTAAGTTCGCAGGCAATAATACTCCCTTCCCCATTCATGAGCGCAGCAAGGTGGACTGTTTTGTTCCCTGGAGCCGCACATGCATCAATAACCTAAGTTTAATGTTCAACTGGAAATTAATGGTCTGACATGATACAAGTCCTAAGCATGTAAAGTGATACAAACCAGAGTGATACTTATCAACCGTTTAAAATGCAACATTCTTCCCATATCATGAGTGATGAAGCATAGCAAATAAGCACAGACTTTTCATTTGCAAACTTTAAAAACACTATACAAATTGTTAAGTGATACATATCACGGTTATCATATTTTAAACTGCCTGCATCCATCAAAGCTTTTCTTTCCAAGAAAACTCCGTGTCCCCACAACTTTACGTCCTAGTGCCAAATATGCAGTACTAAGGTCCAGAATATATTTGCGTAAAATCCTATCAATTAAGAAATACGGTAATGTAAATAAAAATAATACTTCAATTAGCTCAAATGGCCCAACTTGCAAGACAACAATAATATGCAACAAGAACTAGTGGGACTAATACACTACACTAACCTTCCAACCCGGCTTAGGGCTCAATGCAGCTGCAACCATACAACTTGCTTTTCCCTGTGCAAACAGGTTAAAGAGAGAGGAAATATTATTAACCAAAGTTTCTTTCAAATGCAGATGCTACAGAATCACAAGGCTTCACCTGCAAAAACACCTTTCCATCTGTGACCAATGGATGTTTATGCATATCAGTTCCAGGCGGGAGCACCAACATGTCTGGAACCATATCATCTTTATCAACCTACCAATAGGTGAATTTCAAGTATCACTAAGAATGGTAGAGCATGAAAGTGATATATCAAAGTTATACCAAGAAACATTGGACAGGAGGCTTGTTACTTCGATAATCATGCTTGCTGAACATTACTAGAAGATAGGTGAAGTACCTTATGCATTTTACTTAGTACTTCAATAACAGATCCTGTAGTGGTCTTGAGTGTGTTTACACGAACAAATCTGGGCTTTGGTTTGACTGCGGAAATAAAAGGATAATGAACAGCATTGCATGCACATAATTTTACTAGTACCATTTAATTTACGTATAATGAGGATGGCATATCACTGACATGTCAAAACTGAGCAAATGCACAGCAGCAGTTGTGGTACACCTTCTCCAGGACACGGTTGTGATCTAATATTGAAAATTAAATTGTTTTTCCAAATATTATAAAAATGGCTACTGTTTATTAGGTGTTACTTAGAAGGATATTATCTAAAATAGAATTCACAATTTTCCCTAAGTTACCAGAACTTGTCAATTATCATATGGAGTCAGAAAGTACTCGACATAAAAAAATGCTTAAACCTAGCATGAAAGTCAGTAGTGTTTACACAAGAAAACAACATCACACAATACACTGCAAATGAAATAGTTGAAGTTCATAGCTGTAACACCTCACATAAGATGCTGCATATGAAATAACTCAAGTTTTCTCTGTGACACAATCTATTATGCCGTGTACAAAAAATTATGTGATCAAATGAATGCATTTGATCTGGATGCTCAAGATCATCAGGCGGCTCAGAGATGCAGGGGCAATCATATTACATGAACAGTCAATGATCTACTACAAAAGGAACATGTCAGAGAGAACAGAGAAGGATACCTGTAGTTTTCTCGCTTAACAAGTCCTCGACATTACTGACTTTCCTTTTGACACATATTTTCTGAAGAGCAGTTCTAAAAGTATCTTTATGTAGCATAATGTACTCCTCGACAGATCCAGAAACTGCAATTTCCTATGAATGCTACTTCATGTCAGATTCTCATTGAATAGGAAGAAGAGGGGGGACAACAAGACTGATGAATTCGAATGACATGTCAAACTAGTACTTAATTCCATAGCTCAAGGTTTAACTGTTTTATAGCGACAAGGTTAGAACTTAACAATTAGAAGGTTAGACACTGATCCAAAGTACAGAACCTAGTAGCTGACAAACCTGACCGAAGAGGATGTCGTAGGCCGTCACATATACTAATTCCTCTTGTTTCTGTAAGAAAAAGGAAATGCATAGTGAACACCTTACAGCCTTGCCTGGCGGTGTTATAACTTATAAGTAGACACTTAAGGGTCATGAAACCTATCAACACAAGACTGGTATAAACAGTGTATAGCAAGAAGGGCATCAATTAATTCATAACATTTGGTTCAGTTAGCTGACCTTCCATTTGCTGGTGAATACTCCACTTGATGCTAAAACCTCCTTAAGAATTGGAAGATCTGATTAAAGTAAACAAACAAATTATGAGGGAGAAGCCAATGCAGGAACAGACAAACTGCGAGTTAAAGCACAACTGGAAAAGTATAACTGCAGAGAACTTGTGTTCGCTTATTTCAAGCAGCATCACATATGGTTTTATTTCCTGGTCGTCAGCAATGTACATTCTCATCAGATGGATTAACATACTGATCGAATATGTACAGTTCTTTAAAGTTAGTTGTTTTATAACTAGTGTTTGCAGAGCATCATTCTCCGGAAGCTTGAGTTAGCCAGATATCCACTCTGGCAACATGGGCATATTTATATATTTACTCATTTGATAAATCGTGCTTTGGACAAAAAGAATTGTCCCCGAGGTAGTAAAGACATGAAAGCATCTTCAACATGAAGAAATGAACTCTTGATTTGACAAATAACAACACTATTAATATGAGAGGTGATGGCATTTCACAAATAACAACACCAGCTTCGCACAGATTCGAAGGATTCAAACTCTTCCCTGCAAATAATACACCAACTACAGCAACCAATAAGCAACGACATGCCAAAGCATTAAATAGAAGTTGATGCGAACATGTAGCAGCATATCTTCACAGAGCCATTCTATCGGACGGATTGGATACCATATCATCGCGAGAATGCAGCAACGAGGCTCTGCACTGGCATTACATCGAACACCTTGCACGCGAGCGCGCAAGAAGGCAGCCGGTGGGAGCTGGGGGCTTACACTTGAGGGTCTGGCAGACGAGGGCGAAGGTGGCGCGCTTGTTGCGTACGGAGGGGGAGAATACGAGGGACTTGATGGATCCCCCGGAGCGCTTGGAGGCGTCCCCGCGTAGCACGCGCCGGAGCACCGTGGCCGCCTCGCGCCGAGCAAAGAAGGCCGCTCGCTCCCCGGCGTCGCGGCTCGCCATCCGCCGCCCTGGCTGGCGTGGTGGCGGCCGGCTCTGCCCGGCCTTTGCAGGGACGTGGCTGCGATTCTTAGGCGGCGGCGGCATGGCTGCCGAGTTGCGCGTTCTGGGTTTTAGGTAACGGTAAGCGTCCGGAAAGAATGGCGATTGCTGGGTTTTATGGTGCGCGGCCAAAATCAAGTCAGTTCTAGAAAATTGTGCCTGGATCCCTAATTGTGCAAACAGGAAAAAATTTACTCTCAAAAAAGGTCAGTTGTTATCCAAGGTGGACAGACTTGATTGACCCTATTCTTAATATTTGGGATGAATATCTTCTTAGGCAAACGTTGTGGACTATAGATGTTCAACGAATACTCGCGATCCCTATCTCGCATCATGATATGCCAGATTTCGTCACTTGGAGTTTTACACAAAATGGTATGTTTTCGACATGGTCTTCTTATTCTGTGAAACGGGAACATCAACATGGAACAAAATTAAGATACACAAATGTAATGGCACGTACCACATTTAATCCTATTTGGCATACATTATGGAAACTTGACTGTCCGACAAAGGTTAAAAAAATTATTTGGCGTGCACTACATGGCATCCTTCCGTGTCGGATTGTCGTTGGCAATAGGCACGTGAAAGTCTCGCCTTGTTTGCTCGGATGGACCAGAAGATATAAACCATTTGCTATTTCTATGTAACAAAGCAAAGGAAGTGTGGAAAAGGCTAGGGATGGATGATATTATCGATAGAGCTTGTCAAGTAGATCGTGGGGGTGAAGCGGTTGTGAAGTATTTACTTTCAATGCAAGACCATGATTTGTGTATTTTACGCATCCAAAATGTTCGTGAAATGATTGCCATTTCAGCCTGGTACCTGTGGTGGGAAAGACGTAGATTGGTTCACAGCGAGGCCACGCAGAGTGCACATCAGATTTCAATGCGAATCCGAGTTCTCACGGCCATTTTGTTACCGCTTGTTCGCAAAAGGTCTCCATGAAAAAAAGGGGATGGTCTTGTCCTCCGCTAGGGTTTGTTGAACTTAACGTTGATGCTTCTTTTGACCATGATTTACTTAGGGATACGATGGGAGCAGTTCTAAGAGACGACAAAGGTAGATTTATTGTTGGGGGGAACGGTAAGATTGACTGGTGCGCGGATGTTCTGATGGCTGAAGCCCAGGCCCTAAGATTCGGTCTGTCCCTGGCACAAATGACAGGATGCAACCGTATTATTATTAACTTGGACAATATGAAGGTGATTGATACCATGAAGGAAGGAGGGAGATCTCAGGAGCGGCGGCGGCAGTTTTTGACGATTGTTTTCATATAGCTTGTGATTTTATCATTTCTAGTTTCGAGCACTGCAATAGAGAAGCAAATAAAGTTACTCATGAACTTGCTAGATTGGTTAAATTTTCGTTTGTTTCTAATTGGTTTGAGGAGCCAAATTCTGAAATTGTTCCTTTCCTCATAAACGATGTAATGGTTATTTTGAATGAATAAAGAATGAGTTTTTTTAAAGAAAACAAAAAGTCAGTTCTAGAAAAGAGAAATACAATACTCCCTCCGTTCCTAAATATACATCTTTCAGGAGATTCCATTACGGACTACATACGGAGCAAAATAAGTGAATCTACACTCTAAAATATGTCTATATATATCTGTATGTAGTCTGTAGTGAAATATGTTAAAAGAATTATATTTAGAAACAGAGGGAGTAATAAATATGAAAATGCTCACTTCTTCTACTATTCATGAAACGAGTACAGTTCATGAATACATTCCTCATTTTTTGGAGATTCAAACACTATTTGGTACTCCATTCGTTTTTATTTACTTTGCATATTAGTTTTGCCTTAAGTCAATCTTTGTAAATTTTGATTAAATTTATATAAAAATATATTAACATCTACATATCAAATCCATTGGATTCGTCAATGGATATATTTTTACATCATATATATTTGTTATCGTAAATGTCCATATTTATAAGTTGGGTCGAAGTTCACAAATTTGACTTAGGTCGAAACTAACATCCAGAGTAAATAAAAAAGAGGGAGTAAGTGCTTGAGTCACTCCATGGGAAGTTTCTGTCATTTTTGTGGGGGTTTCTATTGGCAAGGTATTGAAACGATTCAACATGTATGAGACCAAGGATTCTTTATGTCGCATGTCAATAGCCTTAGCAAGACTAAGAGTCCTACAACTTCCGATGAGCGAAGTCGCGTGGATATGACCCCGCATGTTTCAGCTATCGGGTCCATCATGCATACTCCCTCTGTCCGGAATTACTAGTCACATATGTTGAGTATATTGATTATTAGGAAATATGAGATAGACTAGGATTTGTCCTGCCTTGTCTTGTACTCCAAGTAGATCATTGTACTCCTATATATATGCCCACAAGGCTCAAGCAATAGAACAACTATTCCACCAAACCTCTCTCTCCCTTTCAACATGGTATCTGCCGCAAGTTCCTAGACCTAGCCGCCGCCCACCGGTTCCGCACCGCACGCCGCCCCCGGGCCGGTCGCCTCCATGACCGCCGCTGGGGGCCGCGCCGCCCGTACCTAGGGTTTGTCCGCCGGTCGTGTTGACCGGCTGCCCTAGAGAGTCTTTTTCCCGATCTCTTGATCCGGGGTTTTCTCTCTTCCGCCGGTCGCATTGATCGGCGTTTCTTTTTTGGTTTTCCGATCTAAGATCGGTTTGCATCGCCAGCCGCCGCCGTCGACCCCGCGCCTCTACTCCGACATCGGCGTGACCCGGCTGAAAGGACGTGGATGTTGCCTAGAGGGGGGGGTGAATAGGCGCTTTAAAATAATTACGGTTTAGGCTTGAACAAATGCGGAATAAAACTAACGTTTAATATGCCAAGCACAAAACCTAAAACAACTAGGCTCACCTATGTGCACCAACAACTTATGCTAAGCAAGATAAACAACTAAGTGATAGCAAGATATATAGCAACAAACAATATGGCTATCACAAAGTAAAGTGCATAAGTAAAGGGCTCGGGTAAGAGATAACCGAGGCACGAGGAGACGATGATGTATCCCGAAGTTCACACCCTTGCGGATGCTAATCTCCGTTCGGAGCGGTGTGGAGGCACAATGCTCCCCAAGAAGCCACTAGGGCCACCGTAATCTCCTCACGCCCTCGCACAATGCAAGATGCCGTGATTCCACTAAGGGACCCTTGAGGGCGGTCACCAAACCCGTACAAATGGCAACCCTTGGGGGCGGTCACCGGTACCCGTACACTTTGGCAACCCTTGGGGGCGGTTCACCAGTACCCGTACAAATTGCTCGGGGCAATCTCCACAACCTAATTGGAGACCCCGACGCTTGCCCGGAGCTTTACACCACAATGATTGAGCTCCGAGGCACCACCAACCGTCTAGGGCGCCAAGGCACCCAAGAGGAACAAGCTCTAGGGTGCTCAAACACCCAAGAGTAATAAGCTTCTCAACTTCTCACTTCCACGTATCACCGTGGAGAACTCAAACCTATGCACCAAATGTAATGGCAAGGGCACACGGAGTGCCCAAGTCCTGCTCTCCCAAATCCCACCAAAACAACAAATGTTATGGAGGAAATGAGAGGAAGAACGAAGAAGAACACGAAGAACTCCAAGATCAAGATCCAAGGGGTTCCCCTCACAAAGAGGAGAAAGTGATTGGTGGAAATGTGGATCTAGATCTCCTCTCTCTTTTCCCTCAAAAACTAGCAAGAATCATTGGAGGGATTGAGAGTTAGCAAGCTCGAAGAAGGTCAACAATGGGGGAAGAACACGAGCTCAAGAGTTGGGGAGCAATGGGGGAAGAAGACCCCCTTTTATAGGTGGGGGAAAATCCAACCGTTACCCCCACAGCCCGCACACAAGCGGTAGTACCGCTCAAGGGAGCGGTACTTCCGCTTACACTCGTCCTGGAACAACAAAGCGGTAGTACCGCTCTGGAGGGAGCGGTACTTCCGCTCAAATAATCCCAAGAAGCCAGAAGAAACACTTAGGCGGAAGTAGCCACGGAACCTCAGGGCGGCAGTACCGCTGGAGCGGTACTACCGCTCTGGGGAAAGCGGTACTTCTGCCTAAAAACGGTAGTACCGCTCTGGGGGAGCGGTACTTCCGCCGAAAAAGGCCAGAGGCCCCCGTGGGCACCAGAAGGAAAATATAAGCGGTAGTAGCAGCGGTAGTACATAGCGGAAGTACCGCCGGAGCGGTACTACCGTGGTACCGAGCGGTACTACCGCTTAGTTCAGAGAAAAACTGCCCTGGCACTGAAACTGCCATAACTTTCGCATACGAGCTCCGAATTGAGCAAACTCAAGCTTGTTGGATTCAGGATGACAAGAGCTATCCAACAGCGAGGCAGTATAAAAATGCCAATGGTATAGAGATGTGAAACCTCTATCAATGAAGAACCGGCAACAACTCCAACATCGAAAACATCATAGAAGATGCATATGGAATCCGTTTTCGATGAACTTGAGCTTGTCATGAAGCTGACCATAAGCTCAAGAAACCTCAAAAAGAAAAACCAACCAAGAACCAAGAAAGATGATGATGCCAAGAATGCAATGGTTTGAGCTCTCAACGAACGATACGATCAAGCTACTCACTTGAGAGCCCCCTTGATAGTACGGCTATCTATCCTATAACCCAGTCTCCCAACTATCACTATGAGACCGGTAAAATAGAAAACCCTATCAAGGTCAAACCTTAGCCTTGGGCATAGTCCACTTGAGCTAGATGATGACGATCTTGACTTCCTCAAGATGGGCCACCTTTCTTGATTGCGTCGGCTCGATGAAGATTAGTAGATTGCTCCCCCATACTCCACTGTGGTGCTTCACTTGAACTTGCACCCCGCAACCTTGATGACGATCACCACTTGATGTCATCCTCCATGGGTTGTATGAGATCTTCCTCTTGACGCAAGCCCATGGAAATATACCTAACCCCACAACGAACTCTCACGTAGACCATGGGTTAGTACACAAAGCATAATGGACAATGCTTACCATACCATGGGATCACTTGATCCCTCTCGGTACATCTTGTATGCTTTGTGTGTTGATCAACTTGATTCACTTTTTGACTTAGTCTTGATCAACCTTGTATCTTATCTTCTCTCTTCATAAAGATGATGTCTTGAAGGTAAACATGAATGCTTACACAATCTTCTTCTTCAAGACATGCTTCCAATAAGCTCAACTCCCACATGACCAATATTTGGATACACCTTGAATACCACCTTGGTCACCATATAAACTCCTTGAAACCAACAGATGGACTTCAAGAAGTACCTACGGACAAATCCTTCGAATATAACTCAAGGCAACCATTAGTCCATAGGGATTGTCATCAATTACCAAAACCACACATGGATAAATGTGCTCTTACACCGGCCTTTACACCGACCCGCAGCCTCGCACGACGTGGCGGCCCTCACGGCCGTCACCCGCGCGTCTGCTCGCCCGTCACCCTACGCCGGCCGTCACCGCCCTGCTCGGATCGGGATTCCTACATCGCCCTAACCCGGCGGCCTCGCGCCATGCGACGGCCCATCACAGCCGTTGTTCGCGCGCCGGCCCGCCTGTCGATCTACGTCGCGCCTGTACGGCCGCCCTGCCGACCGTCGTCGTCGGCTTCATCTCGGACTCCGCCGCCATCCTGCCTCCATCCCGCCTCCATCAAGCGGCGTCCCCGACCTCGCGCGTGATCGGATTGATCACCCGCCCGCCGCCGCGATCTGCCTCATCTACGCCGTGCGACCAACCTGGCCCGTCGGTTGCGCGCGCCTCCACAGGTCCCATGAAGACTGTCCCGAGTAAAGCGCGCCCCTCCACCGATCGAGCACCGGGCTGCCGTTGCGTCGTGCCTTCGGGCCGCAGCGCCGCCGCCCCGTGGTTCTCCCCGCGGCCGCATCGACCCGCGTGCTGCCGCTGCGTCGCCCCTTCGGGCCGTAGTGTCGCGGCCCGCGGTCCGCCGCCGCCTCGAGGCCGTCCGCTTCAGGTCGTCCCCGTGGCAGCACCGACCCTCGCGGTGCTGCTGCGTCGCCCCATCGGGCCATAGGGAGCGTGGCACGCGGTCTCCGCCGCCGCCCGAGGCCGTCCCCGCGGTCGCACCGACCCGCGCTTCACCGCCGTGTCGCCCCTTCGGGCCGTAGCGCCGCCGCCCGTGGTCTTCCCGCCGTCGCCCCGACCCGCCTGCTGCCGCTGCGTCACCCCTTCGGGTCGTAGCGCCGCGGCCCACGGTCCACTTCGCCGTCCCCGCATGTCAACTTCCCGTGGTATGCGTCGCGCCGTCTCCCTCGGCGCAAGAACGCCACCGTCCATGCCGGTCTTCGTCACGCTGTTGGGTTCTTCCTCGCTTACTTCGAGCCTCGCCGCCGCGCTCCTAACCAGCCGCCGCCGCCGCCGTCAGGCCGCCGCCGCTGCTATTCTTCGGCGCCGTTGTAGCTTGCTCACCCGAGCCGCCCCGCCAGTCCACCCCCTTCTTCTTCGTCCAGCACCAGCTCATCGCCAGCGTCGCCATCGTCTACCCCGACCACTTCATCTACTCCGACCACCGCGGGCGACATCGGCTTCCCGCCGATTTGCGCCGCAACCGTCGTCGAGTCCTTCTCTGCTAGCCTCCTCGACATGGCGTACAAGTTGTGTGCAGGTCCCCTTCTACGCATGCCCGGTGCTGGCAACACCGACGCGTGCCTTCGTCCCCGATGTGTTCCCAGGCCTGGCAAGCCTGGAGCGACGCATCGTCAACATCGACTTCGTCCGTCTACGCATGCCCGGTGCTGGCAACACCGATGCGTGCCTTCATCCATGATGTGTCCCCGGGCTTGGAAATCCCGGCGTGACGCGTCGTCAACTACATCTTCTTCCTGCGCCCATGCTAACTCGACGCCTCCTTGCGCCCGCGGCTCCACGGCGACTTCCTCGACACCGGCTACCCCGACTCGACATCGACCACGGCACTCTTCGCACGGCTACCTCAACCACGGCTACACCACCCTACGCTCTCGGCTACTTCGACATCGGCACAAAGGGCTATCGCCTTGCTTGAGCAACCTCGTCGGTTTCTATTCCAGCCACGACTTCCGCGATGCATCGACCGTTACGACTGTGGGGGGGATGACCGTCGGCTTACCTTCGGATTCTTCTCCAGTCTCACCGTCTGCGTCGCTACCGTTGTGACTGCGGGGGGATGTTGAGTATATTGATTATTAGGAAATATGAGATAGACTAGGATTTGTCCTGCCTTGTCTTGTACTCCAAGTAGATCATTGTACTCCTATATATATGCCCACGAGGCTCAAGCAATAGAACAACTATTCCACCAAACCTCTCTCTCCCTTTCAACAACATAAATGGATTAAAATGGATGTATCTACGAAAAACTATGTATAGATACATCCATTTCTCCGCCAAGTATTTCCGGATGGAGGGGATATTATATTACTAGGAGGACTGGGCTCGCTTCGTTGTGCGGCTTGTGTTGTTGGGATTTCATATAAAAAATGGTCAGGTGAGGGGGGCGAGATGATGAAGCATATTTATTTTTTATATAATGCGGTATTTTCTGACGCATAATTATATGTTATCTATAAATTAACATATACTTATGCAGAAAGTTTCTTGGAGTAGTGACCACATATATTATACTGGTGTTATGGTGTTGCATGTTGGCATTTACTTTTTATTAGGTGATGAGAGGATACAAGACTGGTGTATTTTTATAAGCTGGTTGTTGCGGATTGTTTTGAAAAATCATTGATAAAGTCAAAATCATAAACCAAATTCAAAATTGAATACCTCACTTGAATGAGAGAGCTCCTTGAGAAAATGTTGACCAGATCAAAACTAAGAACTCAATTCAAACTCATCTTGGTGCTACAGTGTTGCATGTTTGTCATTTATTTTTTATCACGTGATGAAAGCGTTCAAGAGATCGATATATTTTTATAAGTTGGTTGATGTTGATTGATGTGAGAAATCACTGATCAATCAAAATCACGAAGTTTAAAATTGAACACCTCACTTGAATGAGAGAGCTCCTTAAAAAATTGTTGACCACATCAAAATTAAAAACCCAATACAAAACCAATGTTCTCAATTGAATGAGAGGCCTTCACCCTCTAGGGAGCTTGGTGATACAGCAGAAATTTTAAAATTGAACGGCTCACTTGAGTGAGAGAGCTCCTTGAAAAAATGCCGACCAAGTGAAAAATTGGGAGCCCAATCGCTTTCATCTCCTATGGAGCTTAGTGGTATATTAGATGTACTTGTCATGTTATAAGTGTTGCGAGCGAATACCAATCTAATTTAGCTGAGAGTCACTGGACATTGACAATAGTTAAGAATACCCTTAAGTACTTGAGAATGACCAATGATATATTTCTGGTTTATGAAGTGGTAAAACCCTACGCTCTGCTTTTGTTGTATTGATTGTGGATTTTTTTTGGAAAAGGATGAACGAAGCCCCCGGTCTCTGCATCAATCGATGCATGCAGCCATATTATTAATAAGGTTCGAGAACAAAGTCATAGATCAACAATGAGCTCACAATCTGAGCAAATAAAGCAAGTACGAAGATAAATGAAAACTGCCACATCCTGCGAGACCAAAAGTAGACTATGATGCCTATACACCTAGTCTATTGTTAGCTCGCCATCCAAATCGACTGCAGATAGCCCGTGCGACCGTCTCCTACCGGTTGCACCCAATAACCATAAGCTCCTTGGAGTCCGCATGAGTGAGTAACGACCACGTACGGATCCAGACTGTAGCTCTGTAGATAACCTGTAAAAAATTGTTGAAGGTCTTGCCATTAAAAATCATATCGTTTCTAGTGTTCCATATAGCCCAAAATAAAGCACTTATTCCTATCCGAATATGATTCACTATAGTTACGTCTACTCCATTGAGCCACATCCTAAATAGCGTATTAATGCTCGTTGGTGGATTAATGGTGAAGGCTATATGAACAGTGCGCCATAATATCTTTGCTAGTGGACAATCGAGAAAGAGTTGTCTTATTGTTTCATTTTGATCACAATAGCAACATCTAGAACTGCCTACCCATCTTCACTTTATCAAATTATCTTTGATTAGTACCACTCCCTTGTGTACAAACCACATGGATATTTTAATTCTAAGCGGCACTTTAGTTTTCCAAATATGTAATGATCTCGAAAGAGGCCCAGAGTTAATAAAATCCATGTACATCGACTTCACTGAAAAAAATACCATTTTTAGATAATTTCCAGTGAATACTATTTGTCTGGTCAGAAAATTGAATATCCATCAATCGTTTGACCAAGTGCAGCCAGGAATTCCAGCGTTCTCCCACTAAAGACCGCCTGGATTGGATATTAAGAGGTACCGAATGTAATACTGTGGCAATGTAATCCTCTTTGCGTTGTACAATATTATATAGGAAAGGATATTGTAAAGCCAGAAGCGTATCCCCAAGCCATGTGTCCTCCCAGAATCTGATCGTGGTACCATTACCAATTGAAAACTTCACCTGTTGGAAGAAGGTTACCTTCATCTTCATTAACCCCTTCCAAAAAGGTGAGTCATTAGGTCTAGCAGTAACCTGGGCCAAAGTCTTAGATTGTAAGTACTTATTCCTCAAGATTTGTACCCACATCCCTTCGGTCTCAGTAGATAACCTGTATAGCCACTTGCTAAGCAGGCATCTATTCTTCACTTCTAAATTCTCTATCCCTAGACCCCCTTGGTCTTTTGGTCTGCAGATAATATCCCACCTTGTCAATCTGTATTTCTTCTTAACCTCGTCATATTGCCAGAAGAAACGAGATCGATAAAAGTCTAGTCTTTTCTGTACACTGATACGTCTCCAACGTATCTATAATTTTTGCTTGTTCCATGCTGTTATATTATCATTCTTGGATGTTTTACAATCATTTTATAGCAACTTTATATCATTTTTTGGGACTAACCTATTGACATAGTGCCAAAGTGCTAGTTGCAGTTTTTGCTTGTTTTTTACTTCGCAGAATATCAGTACCAAATGAAGCCCAAACATCGCGAAACTTTTTGGAGATTTTTTTGGGCTAGAAGACATCCAGTGGGCCAAAGAAGTGGCAGAGGGGATGGTAGAGGAGACCACAACCCACCAGGGCGAGCCAGAGGCCCCAGGCGCGCCCTGATGGGTTGTGCCCTCCTCGGGCCGCCTCTCCACCGCCTCTGATGCCTATAAATTCCCAAATATTCCAGAAACCCTAAGGGAGTCGGAAAAAACACATACAGCCGCCACAAGTTCCAGAACCGCGAGATCCAATCTAACACCATCACGGAGGGGTTCATCATCCTCATTGGTGCCTCTCCGATGATGCGTGAGTAGTCCACCATAGACCTACGGGTCCGTAGGTAGTAGCTAGATGGCTTCCTCTCTCTCTTTTTATTCTCAATACAATGGTCTCTTGGAGATCTATTTGATGTAAACTTTTGCGGTGTGTTTGTTGGGATCCGATGAATTTTGAGTTCATGATCAGTTTCTATCCATGAATATTATTTGAGTCTTCTTTGATCTCTTATATGCATGATTACTTATAGCCTTGTATTTCTTCTTCGAATCTTTGGTTTAGTTAGGCCAACTAGATCGATTTTTCTTGCCATGGGAAGAGGTGTTGTGTGATGGGTTCGATCTTGCGGTGTCCTCTCCCAGTGACAGAAGGGGCAGCGAGGCACACATGTATCGTTGCTATTAAGGATAACAAGATGGGGTCTATTCCTACATGAATAGATCTTTTCTACATCATGTCACCGTTCTTATTGCATTATTCCGTTTTTCCATGAACATTAATACACTAGATGCATGCTGGATAGCAGTCGATGTGTGGAGTAATAGTAGTACATGCAGAATCGTTTTGGTCTACTAATCTTGGACGTGATGCCTATATAATGATCATCGCCTTGGATATCGTCATGATTATTTGATCTTCTATCAATTGCCCAGCAGTAATTTGTTCACCCATCGTGTGCTATACTCATGAGAGAAGCCACTAGTGAAACCTACGGCCCCCGGGTCTACTTTTCCAACATATTGCTTTCTGATCTATCCTTTTGCCGCTTTTGTTTTCAGATCTATTATTCCAAAAACCCAAAAATACCTTGCTGCACTTTTTATTTGCCCTTTTTATTTAGTGTTCTTGAGAGATCTATCTCTCCAATCTATCACTACCTAAACTATCTTTTTACCGTAGAGAGATTGACAACCTCTTTTTCGCGTCGGGTTGCAAGTATTTGTTATTTGTGTGCAGGTGCTGTTTACGTAGTGGTGGTGATCCTCCTACTGGTTCGATACCTTGGTTTCATAACTAAGGGAAATACTTACCGTCGCTGTGTTGCATCATCCCTTCCTCTTTGGGGAAATACCGACGCAGTCTCAAGCCACGTCAAAGGAATTTCTGGCGTCGTTGCCGGGGAGGAAGCGGTCTCTTCTATGTGCCAATCTCTGGCGCCGAGGAGACACCATCAACATCTATCAGGTTCCTAATCACAAATCTCATTTCCTTGCAATTACATTATTTGCCATTTGCCTCTCGTTTTCCTCTCCCCCACTTCATCAAATTTGCCGTTTTATTCGCCCTCTTTTTCGTTCGCCTTTTTCTCGTCGGATCTCTTTTTGTTTGCTTGTGTTGCCATGTGCCTTCTATTTGCTTGCATCTTCGCTTGCTAAAAATCTATTGATATGGATCCTCATCCACTTGCTAATCTTTTCAAAAGACCAAATTATGATGAAGCAATTTCTAGTGAGTTGAGTGCACTCGATTATCTCCATGAAGTTTTGTTTGAAATTCATGAATCTGAAAATTTTGATGAAGTGTTGAAAAAAGAAATTTATAAGGTGATTAATGATAGCTTCTTGATTGAAAAGCATGATTGCAATGTTTCTAGTATGAATTCTCTAAATATCCATGATGCTAATGATATGCAAAGCCACAAGCTTGGGGATGCTATGTTTGATGAAGATGATATTTTTAGTACACCAAGTTTTGATGAGCAAATTTATTATGATGGTCCTACTCATGATGATGGTGATGACACGTATGCTATAATGAGTAATGATAACCATGAAACTTATCATCATGGTTTTAATTTGCAATGTGGTTATGTCAATCAAGTGTCTCATGATAGTTATTTTGTTGAGTTTGCTCCCACTACCATGGATGAAAAGGAATTTGCTTATGTGGAGAGTAATGAAAATTCTATGTTTGTGCATCATGAAAAGAATGATTTATGTGATGGTTATATTGTTGAATTCCTTCATGATGCTACTGAAATTTATTATGAAGGAGGAACATATGCTTTAGGAATTGCAATAATATCAAGTTTCCTCTCTATGTGTTCAAAATTTTGAAGTTATGCTTGTTTCGCCTCCCTATGCTAGTTGATTCTTGTTTCCATAAATTGTTTGCTCACAAAATCCATATGAATAGGAAGTGGGTTAGACTTAAATGTGATTGTCATGATATTCATGATGCTCTCTTGCATATTTCAATTACTACTTTTTATGTGAGCATCATTGAAATCATCGTGCCTAGCTAGGGGCGTAAAACGATAGCGCTTGTTGGGAGGCAACCCAATGAATAAATTTATTTTCATCTTTTTCTTTCTGTTTTTGAGTTTTGACACAATTATGCCTCTGTTATGATTGTGTTTTTATGTTTTATTTAGTGTTTGTGCCAAGTAGAGCCTTTAGGATGATTCATAAGATGGGTAGAAACAATGCTGAATCTGAAACAGAAACTTTGCCTCCAGTGTTCAAATTTCCATTTTTTACTGGAACTTGATATTGATATGATATTTTAACACAGTATTTCTATACAAATTCTTTACGTTGTCCTAATTTTTCAGAATTTTTAGAGTTACAGAAGTATGGTTAGAGTACAGATTACTACAGACTGTTCTGTTTAAGACAGATTCTGTTTTCATTGCATTGTGTGCTTGTTTTGATGAATCTATGGGTTGTATTGAAGGGTATGAGCCATGGTAAAGTTAAAATACAGTATTTATAATGCAATAATAAAATATGAATGGGTTTGCAACAGTACTTAAAGTAGTGATTTGCTTTATTATACTAACGGATCTCACGAAGATTTTGTTGAGTTTTGTGTGATTGAAGTTTTCAAGTTTTCGGTGAGATCACGATTGATGAAGGAACAAGGAGTGAAAAGAGCCTAAGCTTGGGGATGCTACAGCACCCCCAATATATATCCACAGAGAAACAAGCAACTAAGCTTGGGGATGCCCCGAGTGGCATCCCCTCTTTCTTCTAACGACCATCGGTATTTTACTTGGAGCTATATTTTTATTCGCCACATATCATGAGTTTTGCTTGGAGCGTCTTGTATCATTTGAGTCTTTGCTTGCTTTGATTGTTAGTTTGTCACTTGTATCCTTGCTGGACACACCTATTTGGGAAAGCCAAAATTATGCTATGATTTGTTAGAATTGCTCTTTATGCTTCACTTAAACTTTTTGAGCTATAGAATTGCTCTAGTGCTTCACTTATATCTTTTTGAGCACGGTGTGCTTGGAAATTTTTGTATAAATACTCTCATGCTTCACTTAGTTTAATTTGAGAGCTAATAAATTTTGAAGAAATCCTCTCATGCTTCACTTATACCTTTTTGAGAGATGAAATCTCTATGCTCATGTGCTTCACTTAAATTTGTTTGAGCTTGCCAAAAGCAATGGCAATATATGAAACTAGTACCAAAGTGATAGATATCCAAGGAGGATATAATAAAAAAAATCATGAATATCATTGGACAAATTAAACTTGATTCCTTGTAATAGTTTTGAGACATGATGATAGTAATATGTGAGTCATGTTAGTGAGTAATTATGCTTTAGTAAGAATATGGGTGTTAAGGTTTGTGATTCCCTATGCATGCACAAAAGTCAATAGTTATGCAATGAAATTACATCCTACTTATGGTGCATTATTCGGTGTTAGTTATGCTCAATGCTCGCTTATGTGAATTTTCGTTTCTTGGTTGGTTGCTTCTCAATCTATTTGCTAGCCTCCACTTGTACTAAGTAGAAATACTACTTGTGCATCCAAAATCCTTAAACCCAGTTTTGCCTTATGAGTCCACCATACCTACCTATATGCGGTATTTCCATGCCGTTCTAAGCAAATTTGTATGTGCATCTCTACTTTTCAAAATGAATTTCCTTTTTGTGTGCTCGTACCGCTCATGAAACGGTAGGGGGTGTCCAATATTTTTCCATGCTAGATGTGTTATTCTCAAGATGAGTGTTTATTCACTTGTCATTGCACGAGAGTACGGCGGTCATAGGGATGCCCAGTCCCGAAATGAAAACAACAACAACAACAACAACAACAACAAAGCCTTTAGTCCCAAACAAGTTGGGGTAGGCTAGAGGTGAAACCCATAAGATCTCGCGACCAACTCATGGTTCTGGCACATGGATAGCAAGCTTCCACGCACCCCTGTCCATGGCTAGTTCTTTGGTGATGCTCCAATCCTTCAGGTCTCTCTTTACGGACTCTTCCCATGTCAAGTTCGGTCTACCCCGGCCTCTTTTGACATTATCAGCACGCTTTAGCCGTCCGCTATGTACTGGGGCTTCTGGAGGCCTGCGCTGAATATGTCCAAACCATCTCAGACGATGTTCGACAAGCTTCTCTTCAATTGGCGCTACCCCAACTCTATCTCGTATATCATCATTCCGGATTCGGTCCTTCCTTGTGTGGTCACACATCCATCTCAACATGCGCATCTCCGCCACACCTAACTGTTGCACATGTCGCCTTTTAGTCGGCCAACACTCAGCGCCATACAACATTGCGGGTCGAACCGCCATCCTATAGAACTTGCCTTTTAGCTTTTGTGGCACCCTCTTGTCACAGAGAATGCTAGAAGCTTGGCGCCACTTCATCCATCCAGTCCCGAAATGAAAAAAGAAAAAAAATTACTTTATGTTGTCAAATAATAAATTCCTTGGAAAGTGTTGGTATGGAAGGCAACCGTGGATACGGCCAGCCATGTATTGTGACAAAATGGTGGAAAAAGGAATAAACTTTATTTTCTGTTTGGGAACCGCCTATGATATATCTAGCATGGAAAGTATTGTGAACTACTTCGTCGTTTTCGTTGACAGGAAAGGCATGCCATTGAAAATATATTTTTCTCTCTCTCAATTTGAACTTTGAGCTCTGGCACCTCTACAAATCCCTACTTCCCTCTACGAAGGGCCTATCTATTTATTTTATGCAATTTTTATTTTTACTTTGAGTCTCCATCTTCTCTTATAAAGCACCAACTAGGGGGCACTATGATCGTACTTGAGCTTTGGGTGTAGTCAATATTCGAGTGTGTTTCATGAATGGATCAATGATTGAGCATGATGGGCTAGGGATAACTTTCTTTAGTGTTGATATTTTGAAAGACATGGTTGCTTGTTAGCATGCTTGAGTATTGAAGTCATTATGTTAAAACTAGACTATTGCTTTGAACCATCTAAAAGTCCAAATGTCCATGCTTCAAAAGAAAAGAATATGTGATGAACATGTTAGGCAGCATTCCACATCAAAAAAATTGTTTTTATCATTTACCTACTCGAGGACGAGTAGGAATTAAGCTTGGGGATGCTGATACGTCTCCAACGTATCTATAATTTTTGCTTGTTCCATGCTGTTATATTATCATTCTTGGATGTTTTACAATCATTGTATAGCAACTTTATATCATTTTTTGGGACTAACCTATTGACATAGTGCCAAAGTGCCAATTGTTGTTTTTGCTTGTTTTTTACTTCACAGAATATCAGTACCAAACGAAGCCCAAACATCGTGAAACTTTTTGGAGATTTTTTTTTGGCCAGAAGACATCCAGTGGGCCAAAGAAGTGCCAGAGGAGAGGGTCGAGGAGACCACAACCCACCAGGGTGCGCCAGAGGCCCCAGGCGCGCCCTGATTGGTTGTGCCCTCCTTGGGCCGCCTCTCCACCGCCTCTGATGCCTATAAATTCCCAAATATTCCAGAAACCCTAAGGGAGTCGACGAAAAACACATCCAGCCGCCGCAAGTTCCAGAACCGCGAGATCCAATCTAACACCATCACGGAGGGGTCATCATCCTCATTAGTGCCTCTCCGATGATGCGTGAGTAGTCCACCATAGACCTACGGGTCCGTAGGCAGTAGCTAGATGGCTTCCTCTCCCTTTTTTGCTTCTCAATACAATGGTCTCTTGGAGATCTATTTGATGTAAACTTTTGCGGTGTGTTTGTTGGGATCCGATGAATTTTGTGTTCATGATCAGTTTCTATCCATGAATATTATTTGAGTCTTCTTTGATCTCTTATATGCATGATTACTTATAGCCTCGTATTTCTTCTTCGAATCTTTGGTTTAGTTAGGCCAACTAGATCGATTTTTCTTGCCATGGGAAGAGGTGCTTTGTGATGGGTTCGATCTTGCGGTGTCCTCTCCTAGTGACAGAAGGGGCAGCGAGGCACGCATGTATCATTGCTATTAAGGATAACACGATGGGGTCTATTCCTACATGAATAGATCTTGTCTACATCATGTCACCGTTCTTATTGCATTACTCCATTTTTCCATGAACTTAATACACTAGATGCATGCTGGATAGCGGTCGATGTGTGGAGTAATAGTAGTACATGCAGAATCGTTTCGGTCTACTAATCTTGGACATGATGCCTATATAATGATCATCACCTTGGATATCGTCATGATTATTTGATCTTCTATCAATTGCCCAGCAGTAATTTGTTCACCCATCGTGTGCTATACTCATGAGAGAAGCCACTAGTGAAACCTACGGTCCCCGGGTCTACTTTTCCAACATATTGCTTTCCGATCTATCTTTTTGCCGCTTTTGTTTTCAGATCTATTATTCCAAAAACCCAAAAATACCTTGCTGCGCTTTTTATTTGCCCTTTTTATTTTGTGTTCTTGAGAGATCTATCTCTCCAATCTATCACTACCTAATGTATCTTTTTACCGTAGGGAGATTGACAACCTCTCTTTCGCGTCGGGTTGCAAGTATTTGTTCTTTGTGTGTAGGTGCTGTTTACGTAGTGGTGGTGATCCTCCTCCTGGTTCGATGCCTTGGTTTCATAACTAAGGGAAATACTTACCGTCGTTGTGCTGCATCATCCCTTCCTCTTTGGGGAAATACCGAAGTAGTCTCAAGCCACGTCATACACCTACCGGTACTTCAAAGAACGATAGAAGGAACATCAGCAAGCTTGTCAAAACCGAGTTTATCAACACCAGCCAACCTCCATAAGACATAAGCTTGCCCTTCCAGCAACTTAGTCTTTTTTCGAATCTATCTTCAATACATTTCCATTCCCGATTCGTCAATCGTCTATGGTGAATAGGAATCCCTAGGTAACTAAACGGCAATGATCCCATTTCACAGCCGAAAAGTTGTCTGTAAGCATCTTATTCCTCTTTTGCTCTCCCAAAGCAGAACAATTCGCTTTTGTTAAAATTTATTTTTACTCCAGACAATTGTTCAAATAGGCAAAGTATAAGCTTCATATTCCTAGCTTTTGCGATATCGTGTTCCATGAAGATGATTGTGTCGTCCGCTTATTGTAGTATGGACACTCCCCCCTCTACAAGGTGTGGGACAAGTCCTCCTACTTGGCCATTCTCTTTAGCCCGGCCAATAAGGACTGCCAACATATCCTCTACTATGTTGAACAACACGGGAGACATGGAATCTCCCTGTCTCAATCCCTTATGTGTCTGAAAATAATGATCTATGTCATCATTAACTTTAATCCCAACACTACCTTTCTGAATGAAAGCATCCACTTGACCCCTCCAGGATTCGTTAAACCCTTTCATACGCAAGGCCTATTGAAGGAATGGCCATTTGACCTTATCATATGCCTTCTCGAAATCCACTTTAAAGACAACCCCATCAAGTTTCTTTGTATGGATTTCATGTAATGTTTCATGCAAGACGACAACCCCTTCTAGGATGTGTCTTCCTGGCATGAAAGCTGCTGAGTCGGTTGAACTACCGAATGGGCTATCTGTGTCAACCTAATCATGCCAACCTTTGTAAAAAAATTGAAACTGACATTGAGAAGACATATCGGTCTGAACTGCTCAATGCGAATAGCCTCCACCTTCTTTGGCAACAGCGTTATTGCTCCAAAGTTAAGGTGGAATAGCTGTAACTGAGCATTAAACAAATCATGGAACATAGGCAAAAGATCTCCCTTTATAATATGCCAACTCTTTTTTATAAAATTCCATCGGAAACCCATCCGGCCCCGACATCTTATTTTGTTTCATTTGTGCTATTGCGTCAAACACCTCTTTCTCCGTAAACGGGGCTGGCAATACCTCATTCTCGTCTGAGCTGAGCCGAGGTATATCACATGTTGTGCTCTCATCCAAAGAAACAAAATTCTCTGCGGGTGCACCAAAAAGTTTCTTGTAGTACTCGGTGACGGTGTCCTGGACTAGGGGCTACTCACCACGCCGTCTCCCGACCAGTGGGTCGGGCCGAGGACCCCCATGATGATTCACTAATGGGCCACTTCGGGCAGCCCATGATGCATACGAGGAAGATTCCACAAGACTTGGTGATCAAGACAAGGACTCCTCTCCACCGACGTAGCCGACTAGGACTCTTGTTATCTTAGGCCTCTGGTGTGTTATATAAGCCAAGGCCAGGCTAGTCATTAGGGATAATCAGATCATCATAGATCATATCATCATACGAGCATAGCTCTTAGGGTTTAGACCACTACATACGATCTCGTGGTAGATCAATTATGTACTCGATACACCATCATTAATACAAACAAAGCAGGACATAGGGTTTTACCTCCATAGGAGGGCCCAAACCTGGGTAAACACCGTCTTCCTTGTCTCCTGTTACCCATCGATCCAAGACCCACAGCTCGGGACCCCCTACCCGAGATCCGCCAGTTTTGACACCGACATTGGTGGTTTCATTGAGAGTTCCGCTGTGGGATCGCTAGAAGGATCGATGGCTCGTCTGCATATTGCAGTTTTTTCTGGACAGCGAATTTGTGTTCTTCGTCCCCGTTTCCTCAAGCATCGTTTTGACGATTGCTTCGATGGAATTGTGTGGAATTGTATCTACAACAACCCTGCAAAATTTCATCGCGTTCCGATGGAGGAATCTCCGGCAATCTCCAATATACCGGAGCCCTATCGAATCTGGATGGGAATCTGGATGAGTTTAGGACGAGGTGGGCAGTATCTAGATCGGATATGCGTTGGAAAATCCCACCGTTCATCGGCTGCGTAATTCTTATACCGATCACCCCTCAAAATTTCAGCTCAATCCGACCGTCCAAACTCCGGGAAACGTCCGATGAGTACAACGAATTTTGGATCTATTTTCTGCGCGAAAACTAATCCGACCCGAGTTCATCTTTTTCATGAATGGGTTGTGAGGCGTCCTTTTGGAAGGAAATTTTCTCATCACCTCGGTCAACCGACCAGGAGTTCGGCATCGCGAGGGCCGAATAATCATCAAGAGAACCTCGTCATCCGCGGGTTGTATGGGTCGGGCGCTCCGTTGCTTCATCAAGCCAGCATTGACCTCGTCACAAATTCCGACCTGCGTCGGCATCGTCGCGCCGTTACTTTTTCTAGATGACGTCCACCACGCCGACCTGCTTTTACACGTCGGCTAGCATGGGGCTCTAGCGTCACCTTACCGATCTGCTCCGTTACCTCGGCTATACCGGGGGCTTCGTCATCTCCTCATCAACCCGCTCCGGGGAATTCGGCATCACCAGCCGACCAGCTTCGACACCTCGGCTGGCATGAGAATTCGGCATCACCAGCCGACCAGCTTCGACACCTCGGCTGGCGTGAGACTTCGGCGTCACCAGTCAACCTGCTTCGACACCTCGGCTGGCATGAGACTTCGGCGTCACCAGCCGACCTGCTCCGTTACCTCGGCTAGACCGGGGGCTTTGGCATCTCTTCATCAACCTGCTCCAGGGACTTCGACGTCACCAGCCGACCAACTTCGCCATGTTAGCTGGACCAGGGACTTCGCCTCTCCACATCGACCGTGCAGCGTTGCCACTTCGTCAAGCCGAACTCTTCGCTCAGGCACCTCGGCGCCCAGGCCATATACCTTTACTTATTTGCTTCACTTAAATTAACTAAGTAGAAGATTTTTTAAATATATTATTACCTTTATTTGTTATTACTCTTGGTTTGCACTATATTGTGTGCACAGGTAATCTACTTCGGCTGTGTCATGCGGTCACCTTGGCATGCCTACATCGTCGTCCCGCCTCCATCAACAAAATTGTGTCGTCGACATGGTCGACGGACCTAGGGGCTTCACTGTCACGCTGCCGAACTACTCTCCTCGGCTGGACCGGGGGCTTCGCCTCGCCGCAGCAACCGTGTTGCGTTGCCACTTCTCGCCTGAGCTCTTCGCTCGATTACCTCGGGCTTGGGGGCTGGGACCTCTGCCAGGCCGAGGATTACATCTTCGTCATGCCACAACCCCGAACCGCACCGAGCACATTAACCAGCTAAGTCGTTTTCGTGCTCAACTCTCTTTGAAATTTTATTTTTTGTTCGGTGCAACCAAACATTATATTTTTTGTTAAACAAAAAAACTTTGTTTGTTAAAAATTTATTTACCCGATTTAACCGGGGGCTCTTAAATTTGTATGAGCCGTTTTATAATAACTGTGTTTTCTTCTTAGTCGTTGCAAAGTCTTTTTCTACTACTCCTTTTTCCGACACTAGCGTGTGGTCAATAGCCGGATAGCCTGGTTTCTTTCTAAAAGCCGCTTGAGTTTAGTTCACTAAACAGGCCTCAGAGAAACACCCCGCCTTCGGGATATGGAGGTTGAAGCCAAAGGCTGACCCGCTTGGAGTCCGGAGATCGGATGTATCATGTTAAAGCACGACTGAAGCACAAATTAAATTTTAGACCAATTTTGGATTGGCACAATTTTCTTTTATCTAAACATAAAGTTTTTTGCATAAGTTTTTTGGTATTTCCGAGCATAACTCTTGCAGTGCAATGCCAGATGCATTTCACGCATCGGCAGTATTAAAGGGGGTCTGCGATTAGCACCGAACCCACAAAAAACTGAGGTACTCCATGCAGTCCTCGGCAAAATGCCTTCGATATTTCGCATTTACATGCATTGATTTCGAGTTGTGTCTTTGGTCTATAGCTGGATTGCCCGGCTCCTGTGCTTACCCCTTACGTTTCCGCTTTGTTCGGCTAAGGGGTAAAGGGAGAACCACTGCGATTGTCACTTTTGGTTTAACTGGTTAAGTGCCTCAGTTGGAGAAAGCCGAAAGCTGACTGTCACAACAAGCGTAAATCGACCAGGGAACCGCAGGCGGTGTTCAACCAAATATAGCCGATCGAGGTTATCCGAGTAAAATGAAGGGCCTTTCTTTCTTGAAAAGGCCAAGTTGTGGGTGGTTCGACCTCGAATAATCCGAGGAGTCGACGTATACCGGGGGCTATTAAGTTGCCCCCAAACATATGCTCCTATGACTAAGTGAAAGTTATAAAGCCTAAATATCTGATTGCCTCGTTTCCACTAACACAACCGCCTCCGGGCACCGAGACGTCGGCTAAGGGTTGTCTTGTTTGTACGGAAACACCCTACGTAGCATCTACAAAGGGGTGGAAGCCGACGATAGGCCACTTTCAGATTATAAACAGTCGCGACGGAGTCAAAATAAACCATACCGAGGGTTCCTTGTGGCACCTCGACATAGATACATTGGGATTCCTGGAGAGCCCAACATTTCATCAGCGTTTGTATTTAATATACGAACGCTGCCTTCCATAGTGATCGTTATAACGCCATAGATATGCATCAGTTTGACTTAAGATTTTGGCCAAGCTGGGTTGCCTGGCTCCTGTGCTTACCCACTACGTTCCCGATTGTTCGGCTAGGGGGTAAAGGGAGCACCTCTGCGATTGTTACTTCCGGGTCATCCGTGTTAGTACCTCAGACTGGGTGAAGCCGAAAGCTAGCCATCTTAAGAATATAATTGGTCGGCAACGACGGAAGTGAAAATTTTGGTTCATCAAAGACCACAGAGTTCGGGAACATTCCTCGAACTAAATCCTCAATATTTTCCTCCAACATTGATCGGAGTTGAGGTTTCATGATCATGGTTAACATGATATCCTGGGAAAAGGAACTTATAAATGAACTATTTTTTCCAGAAGATGTTTCTTACGTTAAATCGTAATATAACATAGCTCTCCGCGTACCTTTGTTTATAAAACCGTATGGCCGGATTGCCATGTTTGCCGTAAATCTTTGCCCTTATAAAGGCTTTATAAAGTAGGGCAAACACTCCTCGGCTACTAGCCAAGGAGGTTGAAGCCGATGGTCGGTCAACAAAGTCTTGTACAATGCGGATCCGAGCATTAATGATGTAAAATACTTGGATACGTAGAATCATTACACATAAATTGTGTCAAACGTAACAAAGTTTGTGTTAAACAAATATCGATCCTTAATTCGACCACCCGTGCCCAAATTAAGGCTCGGGGGCTACTGCATTTCCTATTCAATGCAGCGAATTCAAAGTGCAATACGGTTTCTAAGGAGATTCGATCCTTAAGTTGGTCGGCCGCACCCAACCCGAGTCTCGGAAACTACTGTGTACCACGTTTCCATCCCTAACGTATGCCGCTGAGCAAGAACTTGATCCTCAGGCCGATTTTGCAAATCGACCTAAGTCTCAGGGGCTACTGGGACTAGTGGTTTTCTTTTATCCTTCAGGTGCATCGCGGGTTTTAGACCGACACGCGCCTTGAGGACTACTGCCTATATATCTCGGCAGAGAATAAATTGCACCAATCGAAAATATCCACAAAAAATCAGCCCATGGTCGGGGTGGTGCACCACCTGGAAAGCAGTCCGGCATAAAGCTCGGGCGCAAGTGGCTGGCTCCATAGAGGGCATTTCCGGCATTAAGCTCGGTTCAATTCCTTCAATTTTTTAAGACCGAGGTAATTTATGACACCTCGGACGCTGATCATCGCTGGAGCTCAGATGCAGTTCGGCGCTGGAGCTCGGAAGCAGTCCGGCATAAAGCTCAAGATCGGAGACACCTCGAAAGCAGTCCGGCATAAAGCTCGGATGCGAATGGCTGGCTCCATAAAAGACTATTCCGACATTTAAGCTCGGATAAAGTCCTTCAAATTTTCAGAGACCGAGATAATTTATGACATCTCGGACACAATCCGGCGTTGGAGCTCGGACGCAGCCCGTCATTGGCGCTCAGATGCCGATCAGCGTGGGAGCTCGGCTGCAAAAAGACACCTCAGATGCAGTTCGGCGTTGGAGCTCGGACGCAAGAGGACACCGCCGCACGGGAAACACTTCGATCCCGAAGTATGGCGTAAAAATTACAAGGCATTGATAAAGGTCGAGAACTTAAAGGGGCTCCTCGGATGCCCGACGTGTGAACTCTTTGGATTCAGCTCGGCGATCCTCAAGATCGAAGATGGGAAGATTTGTTGAACCAGTTTCCAAGACCGACGACCGAAGACAAAGAACTGTTCGGAAGAACCGAGGAGCGTCCTCAACTTGAAGACCGGTTCAGGGGGCTACTGACGGTGTCCTGGATTAGGGGGTACTCACCACGCCGTCTCCCGGCCAGTGGGTTGGGCCGAGGACCCCCATGATGATTCACTAATGGGCCACTTCGGGCAGCCCATGATGCATACGAGGAAGATTCCACAAGACTTGGTGATCAAGACAAGGACTCCTCTCCACCGACGTAGCCGACTAGGACTCTTGTTATCCTAGGCCTCTGGTGTGTTATATAAGCCGAGGCCAGGCTAGTCATTAGGGACAATCAGATCATCATAGATCATATCATCATACGAGCATAGCTCTTAGGGTTTAGACCACTACATACGATCTCGTGGTAGATCAACTCTGTACTCGATACACCATCATTAATACAAACAAAGCAGGACGTAGGGTTTTACCTCCATAGGAGGGCCCGAACCTGGGTAAACACCGTCTCCCTTGTCTCCTATTACCCATCGATCCAAGACCCACAGCTCGGGACCCCCTACCCGAGATCCGCCAGTTTTGACACCGACACTCGGAGATGTACAATTTTAGGTTCTCGTGTCCTACAATTGTACCCTCATCCTGTTCAAGTTGAATTATTTTCTTCTTCCTATGCTTCCCATTCACGATAATGTGGAAGAATTGAGTGTTATCATCCCCATGGACTACCTTCGTCACCTTTGCTCGAAGGGCCCATTTCATCTCCTCCTCTCTCAGAAGAGTCTGCAACTTCTTCCCAGCCTCAATCTTAATATTCCAATCTGTCATACTAAGAAGTGTAGACTCTGCTTTCACATCTAGCTCATTAATGAGCTGAATAAGCCTCTCTTTTTCCACTTTGTAAATGTCACTTTGATTCTTGGCCCATCCTCTCAAGAACTGGCGCAAGTGTCTAATTTTGTTTTGCCACCGGTCCATACTAGATGACCCACCAGATTCCCTGGCCCATTTTGTAGCAATGAGATCCATGAATCCTTCTTTCTCGAACCAACTTAATTCGAAAGAGAAAATATTTCTATTACCCACATGATTCGCTTCCCCGGAATCAACTAGAAGTGGTGTGTGATCCGAAATGGCCCTTTGTAGAGCATGAATTGTGACCAACGGATACTTTTGCTCCCATTCTACACTGGTCAGGACCCGATCCAACTTCTCATATGTTGGCACAGGGAGTGAGTTAGCAATTGTCTACCAGTGAGGTCAATCTCCATCAAATCTAGACTCTCGATAATCATGTTGAACATGAATGACCATCTTCCATCAAAGTTTTCATTATTTTTTCCTCTTGTCTTCTGATGATATTAAAGTCTCCCCCAACCAGAATGGGAAGCCTTTCATCCCCACAAATTCTCACCAAATCTGTGAGGAAATCAGATTTAAGCTCATGATGTGTCGCCCCATACACAGCCACCAAAGCCCATCTGAATCCATCAACTTTCGACGTGACACGAAATTTGATAGCAGACTCTCCATATACCACATTCAACACCTCTAGTGTTTCACACTTAACCCCAAGTAAGATCCCCCCAGATCTACCCCTTGGTGGTAAACAATGCCAATCAAACTCAGCTCCACCTGAAATGGTGTTGAGAAATTGTGGCGTGAAGTTATCCCTACTCGTCTCTTGTAAAGCCATAAAATCAAGCTTATGCTCTAAAGATGTGTCTCTAAGAAATCTCCTTTTAGCCAAGTCCGCTAGACCTCTGCTATTCCAAACGATTCCTTTCATATTTTATCATTGAATTTTTTTCTTTTGTTTAACTCTCGCACTCCTCCATACCGCTGATACAGGATAAACCTTCCTCTTCCAGGGTCTCTTAGGTTTATCCTACATCACCTCGGCGTCCTCATGGTCAGAGGCTATCTGAGAAAGACTATTGGGCATAGAAGGGGCCATATACCCCTATGATCCTACATCTTCCTATTCCATCTCTACTCCTTCTGTGGGTATTAAATCCTCACATAAACTCTGTAGTGTTGTGACTCCTAGGTTATTAATATCCGCCTCATTCATGGGTTTTACCGCCGCAAAGTTTGTAATAAACTCGAGGGCTTTATGTGCCTCTAAGTCTAGAATGCCATTAATTGATTTAGCTATTTCTTTACCATTACCACCAAGAGAAATCCCTAAGTTGCTAGCATTGTGTACAATTTCACTTTCAGAAAAAATGAAGAATGGAACAACTTTTATTAACAGAAATATCTGTGTTGGCCTCGATATCGCGAAGCTTCGCGACCCTCATAGCACGTCCCAACTGTATGTTGTCGGCATCCGGCTAGCCCTGCATGCGGTGAATATATCGCCAATCATCGGATGTAGGATCCGGAATCCCTCCGAAGCTGATCACATCCTCCATGGAGACCCCAGTTGGGTTTCGGCCTCCTGCTATCAAACTATCGTATTACTGTGCTACCGATCACTTTGCTGCAGATATTTAATCTCCAGGTGTGGTTGAATTGACAACTCAACTGCTAATACTTGCAAATATTCTTTGGCTCCCCTTGTGTCGAATCTATAAATTTGGGTTGAATACTCTACCCTCGAAAACTGTTGCGATCCCCTATTGTTGTGGGTTATCAAGACCTTTTTCTGGCGCCGTTGCCGGGGAGCATAGCTATATTTTCTGAGCCACTTGGGATTTATATCAATTTATCACTATGAAGAATCTGAAGGATACAAGAACCAAGATTTTTCCCTCTAAGACGAGGGGAGGTAAGGAATTGCCATCTAGCTCTGTACTTGATTCACCTTCGGTTATGAGTAAACTTGCAACACCACCACATGCTATTAATCCTGATATGTCGCAAGTTATTGATGATGCTACTTCTGATATGAATGATGCTTATGATGATGCTAGTACCATGCCTGATGATAATGTGCCACTAGGTGAATTTCTTGATGAACAAATTGCTAGAGCTAAAGAGAATGAAATTACTGAAACTGATGAAATTACTGAAATTAATGAAGTCCTTGAACTGAGAACTATGAAACACCTATTAGACCTAGCTCTCCTAGATTTGAATTGCCTAAGATACCTGAGGGTTATGTTATGGATGGAGAAATAGCTAGAGAAATCCTTGCTTGTAAGGATAGAGATGATCTTAAGAAATTATTATGCAAGTATAAAGAAAAGACTTTGAATGCTAGAATGAAATGTGATCCTAACTTTGCTACTTCACCTATCTTTGTTACTGATAAGGATTATGAATTTTCTGTCGATCCAGAGTTAATTACTTTGGTTGAATCTGATCCTTTTCATGGCTATGAAACTGAAACTGTAGTGGCACATCTTACTAAGTTGAATGATATAGCCACCCTTTTTGCTCATGATGAGAAGATTCGCTACTACTATATTCTCAAATTATTTCCGTTCTCATTAAAGGGTGATGCTAAGATATGGTATAATACTCTTGCTCCTGGTTGTGTGCGTAGTCCCCAGGATATGATTTACTACTTCTCTAAAAAATATTTTCCTGCTCATAAGAAACAAGTTGCCTTACAGTAAATATTTAACTTTGTGCAAAATGAAGAAGAGAGTCTCCCACAAGCTTGGGGGAGGCTTCTCCAATTGCTTAATGCTTTGCCTGATCACCCTCTTAAGAAAAATGAAATACTTGATATCTTCTATAATGGACTAACTAATGCTTCTAGGGACTTCCTAGATAGTTGTGCTGGTTGTATTTTCAGGGAACGAACTGTTGAACAAGCTGATGAACTATTGAATAATATATTGAAGAATTATGATGATTGGACTCTCCCTGAACCACCACCTAAACCCACTCTGAAGAAGAGGGGTATCTTATTTCTCAGTCCTGAAGATATGTAGGAGGCAAAGAAATGTATGAAGGAAAAATGTATTAAAGCTGAGGATGTTAAGAATTTACCACCTATTGAAGAAATACATGGCCTTAACACACCACCACCTCAATAGGTGGTTGAGGTAAATTCTTTATTAAAGTTTGATGAAGGTGATATCCCTTACAATAAACATCCTAGTCAATGCTTATATGAGTTTGACAACTACATTAGGAAACAAGATCACTTCAATGCAAATGTTCTGAAACAATTGAAATATAATTATGATATGATTGCTCGCTTGAGTGACTTGTTATTTAAAATTAGTAATAATGTTAGAGGTGTAGGAAAATATGCCTCTATGGTTCAAACCCAGTTAGAACAAGTTGCAAAATCTCAAAGAGAATTGCTTAATAAAATGAATAATAATATGAATGATTTTGTTGTTAGAGTAGCAACTAGAGGAGGTAAAATGACTCAGGAACCACTTTATCCTGAAGGACACCCTAAAAGAATTGAACAAGACTCTCAGAGAATTAACACTGATGCACGTAGTCCTTCTAAAAAGAAAAAGAAAAAGAAAAATGATAGGACTTTGCATACCTCTAGTGAACCTGAGAAAGAAAAACCTTCTGAAGATAATAATGATGTCTTTATTTCTGATGCTGAAACTCAATCTGGTAATGAACATTCACCTAGTGATAATGAAAATGATAATGAAGATGTTCATGAAGATACTCAACCGAATAATGATAAAGAACCAGATAATGATGTTGAAATAGAACCTGCTGTTGATCTTGATAACCCACAACCTAAAAATAAATGATATGATAAAAGAGACTTTATGGCTAGAAAACATGGTAAAGAAAGAGAGCCATGGGTTCAGAAACACATGCCTTTTCCACCTAAACCATCTAAGAAAAAGGATGATGAAGAATTTGAACGCTTTGCTAAAATGATTAGGCCAGTCTTTTTGCGTACCCGCTTAACTGATATCTTAAAGATGGCCCCTTATGCAAAATACATGAAAGACATCATCACTAATAAAAGAAAGATACCTGAAGCTGAAATCTCCACCATGCTTGCTAATTATTCTTTTAAGGATGGAGTACCTAAAAAACTTGGAGATCCTGGAATACCAACTATACCTTGCTCCATTAAAAGAAATTATGTCAAAACTGCTTTGTGTAATTTGGGAGCTGGTGTTAGTGTTATGCCTTTCTCTTTATATAAAAGACTTGATTTGAATAAACTCACACCTACTGAAATATCTTTGCAAATGGCTGACAAATCAACTGCCATACCTATCGGTATTTGTGAGGATGTTCCCGTTGTTGTTGCAAATGTTACTATCTTAACAGACTTTGTTATTCTTGAGATGCCCGAGGACGACAACATGTCGATTATCCCTGGTAGACCCTTTTTGAATACTGCAGGGGCTGTTATTGATTGCAATAAAAAGCAAAGTCACTTTTCATATCAATGGTAATGAGCATACGGTGCACTTTTCGAAGAAACTATTCCAAGTGAATGGTATAAATGTTATTGAAAAATCTCCAACACTCACTATTGGAAGTTTTCAACTACCTCTACCTACTGCCAAAAAGAAATATGACATACTTATTGTTGGGGATATGCATATCCTCGTTGAGGTAACTTAGTGATTTACGAAAATTCTTCGATTTCATGCTAATCGAAAGTGGTTGTTAATAAGACTTGATCAACCTTATTAATGGATCATTTTTGAGAGGTATGAAGTTGATGAATCTAGTAGGCACAACCTTCTTCTCCCACCTTTTGTTTTCTATTCTTCTTAGTCATATAAAAAATGCCCTGTTTATCCTGTTTTCTGATTTCTCCGTGCAATAAAAATGACCCAAAAATAAAAGTTCTCAGAATGTCCTGGTGGGTTGTGGTCCCCACGTGAATATTTCTGAATTTCTGGTGCAAATAACATCAGAGGGGGGTGCACCTGGTGTCCACAAGACACCAGGGCGCGCCAGCAACCCCAAGCGTGCCCTGGTGGGTTGTGGTCCCCACGTGGGTCCCCTCACTTATCTCTTTAGCCCATTCCATCTCCTACCTCCAGAAAAAAATCACCATAGCTCTCTCTCTCTCTCTCTCTCTCGTGTTCTTGCTCTCAAACCCGCGGATTTCGATCTCTTTGCTCGAAGCTCCATTTCCGAAACTGTTTTGGGGGATTGCTAATTGGTATGTGACTCCTCCATTGCTCCAATTAGTTTTTGATTTAGTGGTTTATTTTTAGAATAATTAGCTACTCTTGGTGCTGCTGTAGATGGGCTTGCATGTTGAATTCTTAGAGTTCTAAGTAGTTTGAATGCTTAATATGGCCTCTAGACATCCTTAGGAGTAGTTGCTATCAATCTTATGAAGTTTTGTTGACAAAAATTTTGTAGACTAAAATTTTCAGAAATTTATTTATAGGAATAAGATGAGTTTCTTTAGGAAGTTTTCCTCCAAGAGGAATGCTATTGGAGTCATTGGGAAATCATCGGACAATGAACTCAACACTCCGAGAACGGCAGAGGTGTGGCCGTGCGAGTGGCCGCATAATGCCTTCATGGAAGAGGCCGGGTTCTATCAAGAGTTTGCCCAATTCGTTGCAAATGCTGGGCTGACCGACTTCCTCGCAGCTGAGTGTGACCAACACCACCTCCTTACAAATTCCTTTCTGCAAAATTTTCATTTTCTGAGTAGGAATAACCCTCCTGAGGTGCAGTTTAATTTATATGCTGAAACCCATTAGATACCGCTCACTGACTTTTGTGACATATGTTTGATCCCTTCTGATGGGGAATTAAGAGAGCCTAGACCAGTGGAGTTTAAGGACTTTCTCCTCACTTTGACAGTGGGTGATGAAAGAGGCATGTCAAATGCCACTTCCACTAGTTTGCAGTTTCCTTCTGTGCATTACTTTGCTTTATTCACTGCGAAGTGTTTAACCGCTAGGGAGAAGGTCGGTGCACTCAGTGCCCCCGACCTCGCCATCTTACGCCGTGCACTGCACAATGATCACACCTTTAGCCTAGGGGCTATTATTGCACGTCGCCTACACCTTAACAGGACTAAGGGCAAGATACATGGTGGTATTTATGCTACTCGCTTAGCGAGTCACTTTAATGTTCAGATTCGCCAACATGATTATCCCTTGCCCCGAGTTTTTCTAGATCACAAGGCATTGGAGGATCATCAATTTACTGATGCAGCTGATTCTTTTCATAACATTCGCTACAACTTAGTATTCAGCGTGGTTACCCGTGATATTATCCCGTTGCCTTCACCTGCTTTGTTTGATTCTATTGCCAGGAACAGATACATGATCATGCCAGAGGACATATTTGCCTACCGGAACGACCTGGCAGCGGCTGAGGAGGAGCCCCAGGAGTGGGACGCTCAGGTGCCACCGCCACAGCAGCTCCACATAGGACCGGATGGCCATTACGGATGGTGATTACCAAGCTAGGCCAAAAGTCTAAGCTTGGGGGAGTACGTATTTCCACCGACATTATATTCATGTTTACACATTTCATTCCAGTTGTCGGTGTCTACACATTTTCATTGTATTATCCTTGCTAGATTTATTTTCTTGCTTTCTTCTTGCATGTTTGAAAAAATTTGAGAAAATCCAAAAATATTTCTTGCTTCTTTTCAGTTTTTATTTCTAGTTTAAATTAATTGTAGTAGCAAAAGAAAACCCAAAAAGATTTCTCATTTCTTCTTTTACTTGTTGGGAGTTTTCCCGTGTAAATAGATTTTCTCGTCTTTGTTTTTCCTTAAGAAAAAACAAAAACTCTAAAAAATATTTCAGTGTGTTTCTCTAAAATTCTTTTCCTTTTATTTGAGTCATACCAAGGAGAAGACCACGATGAAAATGTTGAGTGGCTCTCATATGCATTGTTGTTAATCTAACAAAGAGCCCGAATTACTTTGTCTTCTCCTTTTGAATAAAATGTTTGTAGATTCCAGCTTAGTCCACGGTACTCTTGCGCTGTTATTATTTTTTATATCATTCACCCGTGCAAGTGAAAGGCAATAATGACGATATTTGATGAAGTGACTGTGGGAGAGAGAAGCGGGTATGAACTCAACTTGTTTTTGTTTTTGTAAATATGTTTAACCTAGTATCCATGATTCAACATATTATGATCAAACATGTTTGCAATGACAATTAGAGATTATAGTTGCTCATGCCATGCTTAAGTAGCTAGGAGTGGATAATGATTTATCTTGGATGTCAACATGCATTAAAGTGACGTAGTATGATGATATGGTATCCTCTTCTGAATGTTTCAAGTGGCTTGACTTGGCACATGTTCACGCATGTAGTTAAATCAAAACCAACATAGCCTCTACGATATCTATGTTCATGGTGTTCATATCCTACTCATGCTAGCAATCAATGTTGATTATGCATAATGCATGTTCATGACCGTTTTCGCTCTCTAGCTGGCCACTTCTCAACCTATTTGCTAGCCTTCACCTGTACTAAGCGGGAATACTGCTTGTGTGTCAAAATCCTTAAACCAAAGTTATTCCAGATGAGTCCACTATATCTACCTATATGCGGTGTTACCCTGTCGTTCCAAGTAAATTTGCATGTGCCACCTCTAAAATTTCAAATGAACATCTATTTTGTGTGCCTGGACCGCTCATGGAGCGACATGGGGCGGTCAGTATCTTCCATGTTAAGCGGGTTCTTCTCATGATGAGTGTTTATTCACTCGTCCTTGCACGAGAGGGGCGGTAATAGGGATTCCTAGTCCCGAAATAAAAAATTGCAAATAATTAAACAAAACTCTCCCAGGAATGTTGTTGGTATGGACGTACCCGAGGATTCGGCTAGCCGTGGAGTGTGTTTGTTGGTGGAGGGGGAGTAAACCTTTACTTTTACCGCTTGGTAACCACCGCTAATGTGTTTAGCATGGAAGATATTGATAACTCTTGGCTGTAACGTTGACAGGAAGGGTGCACCTCCCAAAATTATATCTATCTTTGATTTAAGCTTTGAGATCTGGCACCTCTGCAAATCCCTGCTTCCCTCTGCGAAGGGACTATCTATTTACTTTTATGTTGAGTCATCACCTTCTCAAATAAGCGCCAGATCTGAGAGCACTATTGCCATCCTCATGCATTGTTTATAGTTAATGTTGGATGCATCATGACTGGATCTCTTCTACCATGAATTACAATGTTTAGTCGCCTTAAACTTTGGAGGTGCTCTGCATTTATGTTTTGCGGTGTCAGAAAGGGCTAGCGAGATACCACTGTTGTCCTATTATATCATGACCGTTTTGACAAAGTGTTGGCACTTGAGACATTTTATTATTGCTCTCTAGTTGTTTATGTCATTGATATGAGTTAATGTAATTTCTAAGAGTTATTGTGGACATGGTTAGTCATGATCTTTGCTGAAAACCTGGGCGCTACTTAAGCATATTTATGTAAACAAGAACAAAAGAGTTTGTAAAAGTTTTTCTTTTTCACTTTCAGTTTGTCAACTGAATTGCTTGAGGACAAGCAATGGGTTAAGCTTGGGGGAGTTGATACGTCTCCGTCGAATCTACTTTTCCTAACGCTTTTGCTCTTGTTTTGGACTCTAATTTGCATGATTTGAATGAAACTAACCCGGACTAACGTTGTTTTCAGCACAACTACCATGGTGTTGTTTTTGTGCAGAAATAAAAGTTCTCAGAATTGGACGAAACTTTTTGGAGAATTATTTTACAATAAATAAAAAATACTGGAGCCAAGAACCACCGGAGAGGGTGCCCTGGCTGGGCACGATACACCAGGGCGCACCACCCCCTCCAGGCGCGCCCTGGTGGGTTGTGGTCACCTCGTGGCCCCCCTGACCCTAATTCCAGCACTATAAATTCCTATTTTTGGAGAAAAAATAGGAGAGGAAGTTTTATCGCATTTCACGAGACGGAGCCACCGCCACCTCCTGTTCTTCATCGGGAGGCCAGATCTGGAGCCCGTTTGAGGCTCCGGAGAGGGGAATCTTCGGTCTTCGTCATCATCAACCCTTCTCAATTGCCAATTCCATGATGCTCCCCATCGGGAGTGAGTAATTCCTTCGTAGGCTTGCTGGTCGGTGAGGAGTTGGATGAGATTCATCATGTAATCGAGTTAGTTTTGTTAGGGCTTGATCCCTAGTATCCACTATGTTCTGAGATTGATGTTGCTATGACTTTGCCATGCTTAATGCTTGTCACTAGGGCCCGAGTGCCATGATTTCAGATCTGGACCGTTTATGTTATCACCATTATATCTATGTTCTTGATCCGATCTTGCTAGTCATACGCACATATTACGTGTTCTGATCCGTAAACTCTGGAGTGACAATAGTCGGGATACTTTCCGGTGATGACCGTAGTTTGAGGATTTCATGTCTTCACCGTGTGCTAATGCTTTGTTCCAGTTCTCTATTAAAAGGAGGCCTTAATATCCCTTAGTTTCCTTATGGACCCCGCTGCCACGGGAGGGTAGGACAAAAGATGTCATGCAAGTTCTTTTCCATAAGCACGTATGACTATTTACGAAATACATGCCTACATTACATTTATGAACTGGAGCTAGTTCTGTGTCGCCCTAGGTTATGACTGTTATATGATGAATATCATCCAACGAGTTCACCGATCCAGTGCCTACGAGTTTTCCACTTATTGTTCTTGCTAAGTTACTATTGCTGCTGCTACTGTTCCAACTACTACAAAACTATTGCTATCACTGCTACCGTTACTGTTACTACTGCAATCAAACTATCATACTACTGTGCTACTGATCACTCTGCTGCAGATATTTAATATCCAGGTGTGGTTGAATTTACAACTCAGCTGCTAATACTCTCAAATATTCTTTGGATCCCCTTGTGTCGAGTCTATAAATTTGGGTTGAATACTCTACCCTCGAAAACTGTTGCGATCCCCTATACTTGTGGGTTATCAGCACTCACCTCCCCGACAACGGCGCCAGAAAAGAGCTTGATGTCTACTACACAACTTGTTCTTGTAGACTCGTGTTGGGCCTCCAAGCGCAGAGTTTTGTAGGACAGTAGCAAATTTCCCTCAAGTGGATGACCTAAGGTCTATCAATCCGTGGGAGGCGTAGGATGAAGATGGTCTCTCTCAAACAACCCTGCAACCAAATAATAAAAAGTCTCTTGTGTCCCCAACACACCAAATACAATGGTAAATTGTATAGGTGCACTAGTTCCACGAAGAGATGATGATACAAGTGTAGTAATGATAGTTGATATTGATTTTTGTAATAGTAACAATAAAAACCGCAAGGTAGCAAGTAACAAAAGTGAGCACAAACGGTATTGCAATGCTTGAAAACAAGGCCTAGGGTCCGTACTTTCGCTAGTGCAATCTCTCAACAGTGCTAATATAATTGGATCACATAACCATCCCTCAACATGCAATGAAGAATCACTCCAAAGTTCTTATCTAGCAGAGAACATAAGAAGAAATTGTTTGTAGGGTACGAAACCACGTTAGAGTTATCCTTTCCAATTGATCTATCTAAGAGTTCATACTAAAATAACACCATACGATACGCATCAACCAACTCTAATGTCACCTGGATACTCCGATGTCACCACAAGTATCCATGAGTTAATTATATGACACACATCAAACAATTTCAGATTCATAATACTCAATCCAACACAAAGAACCTCAAAGAGTACCCCAAGATTTATACTGAAGAAAGTAGGAAGAAAACGTGCATCAACCCCTATGCATAGATTACCCCAATGTCACCTCGGGAATCCGCGAGTTGAGTGCCAAGACATAGATCAAGTGCTCTCAAATCCATAAAAGTATTTAATCCGGTAATAACAAAATCTCAAAGGGAAAACTCAATTCATCACAAAAAGATAGAGAGGGGAAAACACCATATGATCCAACTATATTAACAAAGCCCGCGATACATCAAGATTGTGCAAAATCAAGAACACGAGAGAGAGAGAGAGAGAGAGAGAGAGAGAGAGAGAGAGAGATTAAGCACACAGCTATTGGTACAAACCCTCAGCCCTGATAACCCACAAGTATAGGGGGTCGCAACAGTTTTCGAGGGTAGAGTATTCAACCCAAATTTATTGATTCGACACAAGGGGAGCCAAAGAATATTCTCGAGTATTAGCAGCTGAGTTGTCAATTCAACCACACCTGAAAGACTTAGTATCTACAGCAAAGTATTCAGTAGCAAAGTAGTATGGAAGTAACGGTAACGATGGCAAAGCGACAGTAGCAGTTTTGTAGTGATTGTAACAGTAGCAACGGCAAAGTAACTTAGCAAAGATCAATATGTGAAAAGCTCGTAGGCAATGGATCAGTGATGGATAATTATGTCGGATGGCATTCATCATGCAACGGTTATAACATAGGGTGACACAGAACTAGCTCCAATTCATCAATGTAATGTAGGCATGTATTCCATATATAGTCATACGTGCTTATGGAAAAGAACTTGCATGACATCTTTTGTCCTACCCTCCCGTGGTAGCGGGGTCCTAATGGAAACTAAGGGATATTAAGGTCTCCTTTTAATAGCGAACCAGACCAAAGCATTAGCACTTAGTGAATACATGAACTCCTCAAACTACGGTAATCACCGGAAAGAATCCCAGTTATTGTCACCCTGGGGGATGCGGATCATGACTCGTAATAGGTGTCTACAACTTGCAAGATAGGATCAAGAACACATATATATTCATGAAAACATAATAGGTTCAGATCTGAAATCATGGCACTCGGTCCCTAGTGACAAGCATTAAGCATAGCAAAGTCATAGCAACATCAATCTCAGAACATAATGGATACTAGGGATCAAACCCTAACAAAACTAACTCGATTACATGGTAGATCTCATCCAACCCATCACCGTCCAGCAAGCCTAGGATGGAATTACTCACGAACGGCGGAGAGCATCATGAAATTGGTGATGAAGGATGGTTGGTGATGACGACGGCGTCGATTTCCCCTCTCCGGAGCCCAAATCAGACTCCAGATCTGCCCTCCCGAGGAAGAACAGGAGGTGGCGGCGGCTCCGTATCGTAAAACGCGATGAACTCCTCTCTCTAATTTTTTTCTCCCCGAATAGGAATATATAGAGTTGGAATTGAGGTCGGAGGAGCTTCAGGGGGCCCACAAGCCTGCAGGGCATGCCCTAGGGGTAGGGGCGCGCCCCCCTGGCTTGTGGCCAGGTGGTGGACCCCCTCCGGTTGATTCTTTCGCCAGTATTTTTTATTAATTCCAAAAATATTCTCCGTAAATTTTCAGGTCAATCCGAGAACTTTTATTTCTGCACAAAAACAACACCAAGGCAATTCTGCTGAAAACAGCGTCAGTCCGGGTTAGTTCCATTCAAATCATGCAAATAAGAGTCCAAAACAAGGGCAAAAGAGTTTGGAAAAGTAGATACGATGGAGACGTATCAACTCCCCCAAGCTTAACCTATTGCTTGTCCTCAAGCAATTCAGTTGACAAACTGAAAGTGATAAAGAAAAACTTTTACAAACTTTGTTTGATCTTGTTGTTGTAAATACGTCTAACTGATGTTCAGATTTTCAGCAAAGATTATAAACTAACCACATTCACAATAACATTTAAGTCTCACATTTACTCATATCAATGGCATAACCAACTAGCGAGCAATAATAATAAGTCTCGGATGACAACAATTTTATCAAAACAATCGTGATACAATATGATATAATGGTATCTCGCTAGCCCTTTCTGAGACCGCAAAACATAAATGCAGAGCACCTCTAAAGAACAAGGACTGACTAAACATTGTAATTCATGGTAAAAGAGATCCAGTCACAATCATACTCAATATCAATTAATAACAGCGCATACAAATGACGGTGGTGCTCTCTAACTGGTGCCTTTTTATAAGAGGATGATGACTCAACAGTAAAGTAAAATAGATAGGCCCTTCGCAGAGGGAAGCATTGATTTGCAGAGGTGCCAGAGCTCGAGCTTTTAAAACAGGGATGAATAATAATTTTGAGTGGTATGCTTTCATTTTCAACATAACAACCAAGAGATCTCGATATCTTCCATGCTAGATACATTATACGCGGTTCCCAAACAAAATAGTAAAGTTTTTACTCCCCCTCCACCAATCAATCACACTCCACGGCGGGCCGAATCCACGAGTACCGTCCATACAAACACAATCCTGGGGGAGTTTTGTTTTATTATATTTTGATTTAAATTTGAGCATGGAACTGGGCATCCCGAATACCAGCCACTTTCTCGTGAATGATAGTGAATCAACACATATCGTGAGAATAACCCACCTAGCATGGAAGATACTGACAGCCCCTAGTCACTACATGAGCGATTAGGGCATACAAAACGGAATATTATTTGAAGGTTTAGAGAATGGCACATGCAAATTTACTTGGAACGGCAGGTAAATACCGCATATAGGTAGGTATGGTGGACTCATATGGAACAACTTTGGGTTTATGGAAAGTTGGTGCACAAGCAGTATTCCCGCTTAGTACAAGTGAAGGCTAGAAAAAGACTGGGAAGCGACCAAGTAGAGAGCGACAACAGTCATAAACATGCTTTGAGATTAATCAACATTGAATGCAAGCATGAGTAGGATATAAATCACCATGAACATAAACATCATGGAGGCTATGTTGATTTTGTTTCAACTACATGCGTGAACATGTGCCAAGTCAAGCCATTTGAATCATTCAGAGGAGGATACCACCCTATCATACTACATCACAACCATTTTGAAATGCATGTTGGCACTCAAGACAAACCATTATACACTCCTAGCTAATTAAGCATGGCATGAGTAACTATAATCTCTAATTGTCATTGCAAACATGTTTCATCCATAATGAGCTGAATCTAGAACGATGAGCTAATCATATTTACAAAAACAAAATAGGTCGAGTTCATACCAGCTTTTCTCCACCTCAATCACTTCATCATATATCGTCATTATTGCCTTTCACTTGCACGACCGAACGGTGTGTATAATAATAAGAGTGCACGTGCATTGGACTAAGCTGGAATCTGCGAACAATAACTCAAAGGAGAAGGCAAGGTAATATGGGCTCTCTGTAAGATAAACAATAAAGCATATGGGAGCCACTCAACATTTTCATTGTGTCTTCTCCTTACGACCCAAAGGAAAGAAATTTCAAAACAAGAACGAAAAAAAACTATTTACACGGGAAAGCTCCCAACAAACAAAAGAAGAACGAGAAATCTTTTTGGGTTTTCTTTTTAATGAAACAACTAAACAAATTAAAAGGTAAAGCTAGAACTGATTTTTTTAATTTTCTCAAGGTTAATTAAACACACAAGAAGAAAGCAGAAAAGAGAAAATAAAATACCATGGATGATACAATGAAAAAGTATAAGCACCGACTACTAAGATGAGTGTGTGAACATGAATGTAATGTCGGTGAGAAATACGTACTCCCCCAAGCTTAGGCTTTTGGCCTAAGTTGGTATAGGGCCATGGCTGGCCCGGATAATATCCAAGGTCATAGCTGGGGTTGTACCGAGCAGCGGCGGCTACCGCTTGAGCGGCTGCAGCACGGAGGCGGGCGGCTTCCGCCTCTCTCTCGTACTCATTTGACTCCTCCCTGGTTATAAAGTGTCTTTGTTTTTCCTGAAAGTTAAAGAAGGCAGGAGCAGGAAGGGTAATATGGACAGCACGCTGTCTGTCAAAAATTAGTCGGTACCGAAGGGACTGTTCGTTCCTCTCAAGAAACTGGTAACACACCATAGCCTCATAATCAAGAAACGCAGGTGGTAACTCAATATCATTCTCCCTTATGGGTACCCCAAGGTAATTAGCTACACGAGTGGCATAAATCCCGCCAAAGAAATCTCCTTCCTTAGCATTTTTATGTAGCCTCCTAGCAATAATAGCCCCCAAGTTATATCGTCTATCACCCATGACTGCACTCTTAAGAATACTAAGATCAGGTACACAAAGGTGGCTATGATCATGTTTACCATTAATACATCTACCTATGAAGAGAGCAAAATAATGTATAGCAGGAAAGTGAATGCTCCCCAAGGCAGCCTGTGTAATGTTTCTAGTTTCTCCCACAGTGATGCTAGCAAGAAAATCATTATATTCAGTTTTGTGAGGATCACTATGGCTGCCCCATTGTGGAATTTTGCATGCACGGTTGAAATCTTCTAGGTCCATAGTATAAGATTCATCATAAAGATTAAATAGAATGGAATGCGTGTTACGCCTGGATGAAAATTCAAACCTCCGCACGAAGGAATCAGTGAGTTGATAATATTGCTCGCACTGGTCTGAGATGAAATCTTCAAGGCCAGCATTTCGTATGTACGCGTAAAATTCTTCCTTGAATCTGGCATGGACCATGAATTGATTCGATGGCCATTCACAGGGCCGCACTTGAGCTTCCCTCGGTGGTTCAAAGTCGGCTCACGTATCGCGAGTCTCGGGGTCTTCTTGCTCGAGGAACCACCTTGGTAAATTCTCCTCAACATTTTTTTCTTCTCTGAAAAATTTCTGAAATTTTTAGTGACTCAAAATAAAAGTGAACAAAACTCAACAAAACTTATAGCAACTACTCCCACAAGTGCCTAGAGACTATATCATGCATCAAAACTACTTGGGACCATACAAATTTGACATGCAAGCTCAAGAACAAGGTCACCACAGCAGCAAAAATTTGCAATATATAAAGCACTAGAACAAAAACTAACTGGACCATTGGAGGAGTCACATACAGAAGAACAATCCCCCAAAACAGTTTTGCAAATGAAGCTTTGAGCAAGGAGATCGAAAATGGCAGCAAGATGAGCTAGAACACGGGTTTGAGCAATGGTGGGATTTTTTCTGGAGGAAGACGAAGTGGATGGGTGCTGGAATAAGTGAGGGGGCCCCACGTGGGACCCACAAGCCAGGGGGCGCGCCCAGGGGGGTGGGCGCGCCTTGAAGGCTTGTGGCCCACTGGTGCAGCCCCCTGATGTGTTCTCAGTGCCAAAAGTTCTTAAATATTCAAGAAAAAATCATACTACATTTTCAGGGGATTCTGAGAACTTTTATTTTCAGGTCATTTTTCTATTGCACGGATAGAACAGAAAACAGAAAAATAATAGCATTTTTACTAAATTAAGTCTAAAGAACAGAAAGTAAAAGTTGGGTACAGAAGGTTGTGCCTCCTCAATTCATCCATCTCATGCTCATAAAAAAGAATCCATCAATAAGGTTGATCAAGTTTTATTGACAAACTTTTTTTCGAATGACACGAAACCGGAGAATTTTCGAATAACACTAGGTTACCTCAATGGGGATATGCATGTCCCCAACAATAAGTATATCATATTTCTTTTTGGCAGTAGGGAGAGGGAATTCAAAGTCTCCAATAATAATCGTTGAAATTTTTTCAATGGAATTGATACTATGAACTTGAGGTTGTTTCTTCGGAAAGTGTACCGTATGCTCATTACCATTAACATGAAAAGTGACATTGCCCTTGTTGCAATCAATAACAGCCCCTGCAGTATTCAAAAAGGGTCAACCAAGGATGATCGAAATACTGTCGTCCTCAGGAATATCAAGAATAACAAAGTCCGTTAGGATAGTAACATTTGCAACTACGACAGGCACATCCTCGCAAATACCGATGGGTAAAGCAGTTGATTTATCAGCCATTTGCAAAGAGATTTCAGTAGGTGTCAACTTATTCAAATCAAGTCTACGATACAAAGAGAAAGGCATAACACTAACACCAGCTCCAAGGTCACATAAAGCAGTTTTAACATAATTTCCTTTAATAGAGCAAGGTATAGTAGGTACTCCGGGATCTCCTAGTTTCTTTGGTATTCCACCCTTAAAAGTATAATTAGCAAGCATGGTGGAAATCTCAGCTTCCGGTATCTTTCTTTTATTTGTCACAATATCTTTCATATACTTAGCATAAGGAGACATTTTCAGAATATCAGTTAAGCGCATACGCAAAAAGACAGGTCTAAGCATTTCAACAAAGCGCTCAAAATCCTCATCATCCTTTTTCTTGGATGGCTTAGGAGGAAAGGGCAGGTTTCTGAACCCAAGGCTCTCTTTCTCTACCATGCTTCCTAGCAACGAAGTCTCTTTTATCATATCTTTTATTCTTAGATTGTGGGTTATCAAGATCAACAACAGGTTCAATCTCCACATCATTATCATTACTAGGTTGAGCATCAACATGAACATCATCATTAATATTATCACTAGGCTCATGTTCATTACCAGATTGTGTCTCAGCATCAGAAATAGAAATGTCATTTGGGTTCTCATGAGTGTCTATAACAGGTTCACTAGCAGCATGCAAAGCCCTATCGTCATTCTTTTTCCTCTTATTACTAGAATGACTAGGTGCATCAGTATTAATTCTCTGAGAATCTTGCTCAATTCTCTTAGGATGGCCTTCAGGATACAAAGGTTCCTGAGTCATTTTACCACCTCTAGTCACAACTCTAACAGAATGATCATTGATCTTACCAATCATCTCATTAAGCAAATCATTTTGTGCCTTAAGTACTTGTTCTACTTGAGTAGTTACCATGGAAGCATGTTTACTAATAAGCTTAAGATCATTAACAGTTCTACTCATATAATCACCTAAGCGATCAAGCATGTAAGCATTATGTTTCAATTGTCTACTAACATAAGCATTGAAATTTTCTTGCTTAACAATAAAGTTATCAAACTCATCCAAGCATTGGCTAGCAGACTTATTATAAGGAATATCACCTTCATCAAATCTTCGGAGGGAATTTACCTCTACTACCTGTGTCGGGTTATCAAGACCATGTATTTCTTCAATAGGTGGTAGATTCTTAACATCTTCAGCTTTAATGCCTTTTTCTTTCATAGATTTCTTTGCCTCTTGCATATCTTCAGGACTGAGAAATAGAATACCTCTTTTCTTCGGAGTTGGCTTTGGAGGTGGTTCGGGAATAGACCAATCATTATCATTGCTCAATATATTATTCGATAGTAACTCAGCTTGTTCAACAGTTCGTTCCCTGAAAACACAACCAGCACAACTATCTAGGTGGTCCCTAGAAGCATCGGTTAGTCCATTATAAAAGATATCAAGTATTTCATTTTTCTTGAGAGGATGATTAGGCAAAGCATTAAGTAATTGGAGAAGCCTCCCCCAAGCTTGTGGGAGACTCTCTTCTTCAAGTTGCACAATGTTAAATATTTCCTGCAAGGCAGCTTGTTTCTTATGGGCAGGAAAATATTTTTCAGAGAAGTAATATATCATATCTTGAGGACTACGCACACAACCAGGAGCAAGAGAATTAAACCATATCTTAGCATCACCCTTTAATGAGAAAGGAAACAACTTAAGAATATAGTAATAACGAATTTTTTCCTCATGAGTAAATAGGGTGGCTATATCATTCAATTTAGTAAGATGTGCCACAACAGTTTCAGATTCATAACCATGGAAAGGATCAAATTCAACCAAAGTAATTAACTCAGGATTGACAGAGAATTCATAATCCTTATTAGTAACAATGATAGGTGAAGTAGCAAACTTAGGATCATATTGCATTCTAGCATTCAAAGATTTTTCTTTCCACTTGCATAGTAATTTCTTGAGATCATCTCTATCCTTACAAGCAAGAAAGTCCCTAGCTACCTCTTCCTCCATCACATAGCCCTTAGGTATATTAGGCAATTCATATCTAGGAGAGCTAGGCCTAGCAGGTGTCTCATAGTGTTCAGTTTCAATAATTTCATCAGATTCAGAAATATCATCAGTTTCAGCATTGACTCTAGCAATTTGTTCATCAAGAAATTCACCCAGTGGCACAGTAGTATCAAGCAAAGTATTATCATAAGCATCAGGCATAGCAGAAGTGGCATCATCAATTACTTGCGACATATCAGATTCAATAGCAGGTGGTGGTGTCGCAAGTTTACTCATAACAAAAGGTGAATCAAGTGCAGAGCTAGATGGCAGTTCCTTACCTCTCCTCGTAGTAGAGGGGTAGATCTTGGTTTTAGCATCTTTCAAATTCTTCATAGTGATCAACAGATATAAATCCCAAGTGACTCAGAGAATAGAGCTATGCTCCCCGGCAACGGCGCCAGAAAAAGGTCTTGATAACCCACAAGTATAGGGGATCGCAACAGTTTTCAAGGGTAGAGTATTCAACCCAAATTTATTGATTCGACACAAGGGGAGCCAAAGAATATTCTCGAGTATTAGCAGCTGAGTTGTCAATTCAACCACACCTAAAAGACTTAGTATCTGCAGCAAAGTATTCAGTAGCAAAGTAGTATGGAAGTAACGGTAACGATGGCAAAGCGACAGTAGCAGTTTTGTAGTGATTGTAACAGTAGCAATGGAAAAGTAACTTAGCAAAGATCAATATGTGAAAAGCTCATAGGCAATGGATCAGTGATGGATAATTATGTCGGATGGCATTCATCATGCAACGGTTATAACATAGGGTGACACAGAACTAGCTCCAATTCATCAATGTAATATAGGCATGTATTCCATATATAGTCATACGTGCTTATGGAAAAGAACTTGCGTGACATCTTTTGTCCTACCCTCCCGTGGCAGCGGGGTCCTAATGGAAACTAAGGGATATTAAGGCCTCCTTTTAATAGAGAACCAGACCAAAGCATTAGCACTTAGTGAATACATGAACTCCTCAAACTACGGTAATCACCGGAAAGAATCCCAGTTATTGTCACCCTGGGGGATGCGGATCATAACTCGTAATAGGTGTCTACAAGTTGCAAGATAGGATCAAGAACACATATATATTCATGAAAACATAATAGGTTCAGATCTGAAATCATGGCACTCGGGTCCTAGTGACAAGCATTAAGCATAGCAAAGTCATAGCAACATCAATCTTAGAACATAGTGGATACTAGGGATCAAACCCTAACAAAACTAACTCGATTACATGGTAGATCTCATCCAACCCATCACCGTCCAGCAAGCCTACGATGGAATTACTCACGAACGGCGGAGAGCATCATGAAATTGGTGATGAAGGATGGTTGGTGATGACGACGGCGTCGATTTCCCCTCTCCGGAGCCCAAATCAGACTCCAGATCTGCCCTCCCGAGGAAGAACAGGAGGTGGCGGCGGCTCCGTATCGTAAAACGCGATGAACTCCTCTCTCTGATTTTTTTCTCCCCGAATAGGAATATATAGAGTTGGAATTGAGGTCGGAGGAGCTTCAGGGGGCCCACAAGCCTGCAGGGCGCGCCCTAGGGGGGGGGGCGCCCCCCTGGCTTGTGGCCAGGTGGTGGACCCCCTCCGGTTGATTCTTTTGCCAGTATTTTTTATTAATTCCAAAAATATTCTCCGTAAATTTTCAGGTCAATCCGAGAACTTTTATTTCTGCACAAAAACAACACCAAGGCAATTCTGCTGAAAACAGCGTCAGTCCGGGTTAGTTCCATTCAAATCATGCAAATTAGAGTCCAAAACAAGGGCAAAAGAGTTTGGAAAAGTAGATACGATGGAGACGTATCAAGCCCCGAGGGTGGACTACTCCCTCCTCGTCATAGCCTCCGCCGGGATGATGAAGATGGCCACCGGAGATGATCTACCCTCTCCGGCAGGGTACTGGAACGCCTCCAAATTGGTTTTTCGTCGATACAGAGAGTTGCGGCGGCGGAACTTCTGATCTAGGGTTATTTCTGGGGGTTTCTGAATATATAGGATTTTTGGCGTCAGTTTCACGCGAAGATGGGCCTCGAGGGGCCCACAAGACACCATGGCGCGCCAGAGGGGCTGGCGCGCCCTGGTGGGTTGTGGCCACCTCGTGGATCTTCTGGCCCTCCCATGAAGCTTCTAGTGCCTCTTTTGTTCCAAAAAAATCATCAAAAAGTTTCGTTGCATTTGGAGAACTTTTATTTCTGCACAAAAAACAACGCCACGGTAGTTCTGCTGAAAACAGCGTGAGTCCGGGTTAGTTCGATGCAAATCATACCAAAACCATATAAAATTGTTGTAAATATGGCATGAATACTTCATAAATTATAGATACGTTGGAGACGTATCACGACCTCCTGTTCTTCCTTGGGAGGGCTGATCTGGAGTCCGTTTGGCGCTCCGGAGAGGGGAAATCGTCACCGTCGTCATCACCAACCCTTCTCCATCAACACCGCCATGATGCTCACCACCGGGAGTGAGTAATTCCTTTGTAGGCTTGCTGGACAGTGGTGTGATTGGATGAGATTGATCATGTAATCGAGTTAAGTTTGATAGGGCTTGATCCCTAGTATCCACTATGTTCTGAGATTGATGTTGCTATAACTTTGCTATGCTTAATGCTTGTCACTAGAGCCCGAGTGCCATGATTTCGTATCTGAACATATTTTGTTTTCACGAATATAAGATTGATTTGGATCCTATCTTGCAAGTTGTATGCACCTATTACGTGTCTTGATCCGCATAACCCAAGGTGACAATAATTGGGATTCTTTCCGGTAATTGCCGTAGTTTGAGGAGTTCATGTATTCACCATGTGTTAATGCTTTGTTCCGGTTCTCTATTAAAAGGAGGCCTTAATATCCCTTAGTTTCCAATAGGACCCCGCTGCCACGGGAGGGTAGGACAAAAGATGCCATGCAAGTTCTTATCGCAAGCACGTATGACTATATACGGAATACATGCCTACATTTCATTGATGAATTGGAGCTAGTTCTGTGTCGCCCTAGTGTGTAACTGTTATATGATCAATGCCATCTAAATCATTATCCATCACCGATCCACGTGCCTGCGCTTTACATATACTGAATCTTGGTAAGTTACTATTGCTACTGCTACTGTCACAACTGCTACAAAATTGCTGTTGTCACTATTACTATTACTTTTGCTACTACTATTTGCCGTGCTACTAAACCTTTGCTGTAGAGAGATATCCCAGGTGCGGTTGAATTGACAACTCAGGCGATCCCGAAATCCCCGAACACCCGTTAGAGGGTCAGGAAAGGCCGGAAGACCGGCGCAACCCCGACAATCTAAATGATTCTGAGGACGACAATTACCTCCCCCCTGTCGAGGAGGAGGACATCCCGAAAGCCGATGACTTCGCCATCCCCAATAATCCTGAAGATCAGGAACTGTTCAGGCAACAGCTTATAGCCACGGCCCGCAGCCTGAAAGCAAAAGAACGGCAGCTCAAAGCCGAACAAGACGACCTCAACGATCGATGGACGAGAGTCCTCTCAGCTGAGGAAGGATACGGTACCGGTCTATCGGACCAACCTAAGAGCTATCCGCGCAGAAGGCTGCTGCCACAATTCGATGACGAGCTCACTGATATGCCATCCCCCAAATATAACACATACGACAAGCCAGACCGCCCTCCTCGAGGACGAGACAGGACGGCTGACGACACCGGCTATAGGCCGACGATACCCCGTAGACGGGGAAAAGAGCCACTAGAGCCCGATGACAGGTTCGACCTGCGACACGACATAGACGACAGAGCAGGTTGTACGCGATCCATCTACGGATCCATAGGATACTCACCCGATAGATGGGAAGGGTACCGGCCTTGGTTCGACCGCAACAATAAAGGTCGGGAACTAAACCGGGCTAGGACAGACGCCGATCACCGGCGTGACATAGCTCGGGTCAGAGGCGCTGCTCACCCACTGTGCTTCACGGACGAGGTGATGCAGCATCAGTTCCCGGAAGGGTTTGAACCCGTAAACATAGAGCAATACGATGGGACAACTGACCCAACTGTATGGATCGAGGATTTCCTCCTCCACATCCACATGGCGCGAGGAGATGACCTCCATGCCATCAAGTACCTACCCCTGAAGCTTAAGGGGCCAGCTCGGCACTGGTTAAATAGCCTCCCCGAAAACTCCATTGGGTGCTGGGAGGATCTAGAAGATGCATTCCGATCTAACTTCCAGGGCACTTATGTTCGGCCGCTGGACTCCTCCGACCTAAGCAACGTCGTTCAGAAGCCAGGAGAATCCACTCGGCTATTCTGGAATCGGTTCTTGACCAAGAAAAACCAGATCGTTGACTGCCTGGACGCCGAAGCAATAGCCTCTTTCAGGCACAATATTCAGGATGAGTGGCTGGCTCGTCAGCTCGGCCAGGACAAACCAAGGACAATGTCCGCCCTTACATCACTCATGACTCGCTTTTGCGCGGGCGAGGATAACTAGCTAGCAAGACGTAGCCACAACCCCGAAGACCCCGGAACCTCCAAAGTTCGGGATGGAAACGGGAAACCAAAGCGCAACAAAAATCAGCGTCGGCACAACAATAGTGATGACGATGACACGGCCGTTAACGCCGGCTTCCGCAACTCCCGGCCTGGGCAGCGGAAGAAGCCTCCTAAAGGCAATCGCGATGGACCCACCCCGCTGGACAAGATCATGGAGAGGCCTTGCCAGATCCATGGCACTCAAGAGAAGCCCGCCAACCACACCAACCGTAATTGTTGGGTGTTCAAACAGGCCGGCAAGCTTGCATCCGAAGACCAAGGCAAGAGCCCACGCAGCGAGGACGAGGATGAGCCCCGCGGTCCCATCGGTGGTGGACAAAAGAAATTCCCTCCAGAAGTAAAAACGGTGAACATGATATACGCCACTCATATACCTAAAAAGGAGAGGAAGCGCGCCCTTCGAGACGTCTACGCCGTAGAGCCTGTAGCCCCGAAGTTTAACCCATGGTCGGCCTACCCGATCACCTTTGATCGACGAGATCACCCGACCAGTATCCGTCACGGAGGTTCGGCGGCCCTCGTCCTAGACCCCATTATCGATGGGTACCACCTCACTAAAGTCCTAATGGACGGAGGAAGTAGCCTCAATCTGATTTATTCAGATACGGTGAAAAAGATGGGCATAGATCCATCAAGGATCAAACCCAGCAACACTACCTTTAAAGGAGTGATCCCAGGCGTCAAAGCCCGGTGCACGGGCTTTGTAAGCCTGGAAGTAGTGTTCGGCTCGCCCGATAACTTTCGAAGCGAAGACTTGATCTTCGACATCGTACCTTTCCGCAGCGGCTATCATGCCCTGCTCGGCCGTACAGCGTTCGCTCGCTTTAATGCCGTCCCACACTACACATAGCTCAAGCTCAAAATGCCCGGCCCCAAGGGGGTCATTACTGTCAATGGCAACAGAGAGCGCTCCCTCCGAACTGAGGAACATGCGTTGGCCCTAGCGGCCGAATTCCATTACACCGATGATCGGCAGGCGCCGACATCTGCTGTAAAAGCACGTGAGGCGGGGAAGCTAGCTCGGTCTCAACCTGAAGTACCAGAACCTTCTTCTCCCCATAAATAGGGACTCACCCCCCATCGCACAGCCCTAAAACCAGCAAAGTACGTGCCGAGGAGGCACAACTTCGCGCTCAAAATTCCATGGGCAGCGATGGGGAAAAACTACCAAAGGGTAAATGTTCGGCTGGATCGAACTATCACCATCGAAACGTCTTCGGACACACTACAGGTACCATAAAGTACCTGCTAAGACGTAAAGCTCATCCACACTTCGGCGACTTCTCAAGATTTTTCTCCAAAGTCCGCTCGCCGAACAGCAAAACCCATAGCGGTATACAACTCCTTAGGAGACGCAGGAGCAGACAAACGACAGGGCACATCGAGGACGTCAGGTCACCCATCGAAGACCCCTGGTACAACCCCTCCTGTAAGGTTTATATTTTATTTTTAAATACCTGTAAACAGTTGCATCGGCAATTTGAATAATAAGAGTTGTTGAGTAAAATACGGATATATCATACATGATCGCTTCGCTGGTTTTTTTTGGCACACTCTCTATTTTCTCCCTCTTCTTGCGAACCTGTTTGGTATACTTTACGGTGCAACCGGCTAATAGACCGGGGGCTCGAACCTAAAAAATCGCCCTAAGCACAACTGATTTTGCGTTCGGCGTCTGGGAATTCTGCTTTATATGCATTGGTTCCGAACTATGTCTTGGGTCAATAGTTGGGTTGCCCGGCTCCTGTGCTTGCCCCTTTACGTTCCGCTTGTTCGGCTAAAAGGGCAAAGGGAGAACCACTGCGATTGTGCTTCCGGCTAGCCTGGTCAAGCACCTTAGCGGAGAAAGCCAAAAACTGACTATCATTGTATGCGAGAACCGGTCTGCGAATCCGAGTTTAACTAAACCTCGTTAGAGGTTATTCCGTGTAATACGATGGGTTTGGCATTAGTACAAACCATGTGATATCGACGTTGGCCGCGGATCATCCGAACAGCAAAAACCCCTGGGGGCTAGTCATCAGCCCCCCGCACTCCTTTCTCGCGCCCCTACGGCTAAGTGAAAGCAATAAAGCATTATGGTTTGATTGCCTTGTCCGCCCCACACTACCGCCTTCGGGTACCGATAGCTCGGCTAAGGGTCACAGTGCGTTGGCAGAGACACCCCGCGTAGTATCTACATGGGGGCTGAAGCCGACGACTCGCAACTTTCAGTTTTAACGGCCACACAGGAGTTATAAAGGATGCAAAACACGAAAGACATGATAAACCATGCATCTTAAATATAAACGCGTTAAAAGGTCTTCGGACATATTACAACGCATTTACTCATAAACGTTTGCTCTTGAACATTGAGCCTCTATTGCCCGAGCACCCTCCATTACTCCGGAGAAGTATAGCTCGGGGCACCTATGCTCCTTTCCAGGAGGCGGAGGGGCGTTGGCTATCTTCATCGGATCCAGCCCCGGCCAGTGCACCTTGGCCTTCGCAAAGGCCATCCGAGCTCCCTCGATACAGGAGGAATGCCTCAGTGCGTCGACCTGCGGCGAGGCGTCGCTCAGCTTCTGCACCAGGCCGAAGTAGCTGCCCGGCAGCGGCTCGTCGGGCCATAGCCGGATACAGAGATCCTTCATGCCCGGCTCCGCCATCCGGTGTAGCTCCATCAGCTGCTTCAGCTGCTCAATAAGAAGAGGAGAGCGCTCGGGGGCTTCAAACTGCGCCCAGAATAGACGAGCTTCATCTCCTTCTCCCCGCGAAGCATAGAACTGGTTCGCGTCCGCTGTGCTCTTCTGGAGGTCCGAGCAGGCGCCTGAGGAACGCCATACTTGGGTAAGCAACTCGAACTTGCTATCCCCGAAGACACACTGCAATAAATATGGCTTACCATCCATGATAGCCTTGGCCTGGCTGACTTGCTCTTCAAAAGACCGCCTATCCACCCGCTCCTTTTGGAGATTGGTTTTCAGGGTGGATAGTTCGGCGGCCTGCTCCTTGCCTTTCCGCTCAAGGTCCTCGCACTTTTGGCCGGCGTCCTTGAGCTCCTGTTGGATTTCTCCCACCTGAGCCTCATGCTTGTCGCTGGTGGCTCTTAAGGCGGATAGCACGGTAGCCGCTTCTTTGGTCGCCGCCCTCTCAACCACAGCCTCCTGCTTCGCCTTCTCAAGCTCGGCCTTGAGCTTCTCAATTTCCTTCGCCGAGGCTGCGTAAGCATTAAACATATCAAAAATACTGCGTTGACAGTACGGCAATGAAGAATTTGGATACTCAAATCCGGATTACCTTGCGCCTCGTCGAATCTCTTATTCAGAGCTTCGAGCTCATCTTCGGAGCTCTTGAGCTTCCGATTTAGCTCGTCCAGCTCGGCAGCATTAACAGCCGCCGCCGATGACGAAGCCTGTACAAAACAAAACCATATCAAGTTACATGGGTTCACAACTTCCAAACTGTCATAAATATGATCCTATGTCCGGTCCTCTTAAGGGCTGTTAGAACGTTCCGAACAAATACTGTCCTATACATAGTTCGAATAAGGGCCTGGCTGACTTGCTCTTCAAATGACCGCCTATCCACCCGCTCCTTTTGGAGATTGGTTTTCAGGGTGGATAGTTCGGCCGCCTGCTCCTCGCCTTTCCACTCCAGGACCTCGCACTTCCGCCCAGCGTCTTTGAGCTCCTGCTGGATTTCCTCCACCCGAGCCTCGTGCTTGTCGCTGGTGGCTCTTAGGGCGGATAGCGCGGTAGCTGCTTCTTTGGCAGCCGCTTTCTCCACCGCAGCCTCCTGCTTGGCCTTCTCAAGCTCGGCCTTGAGCTTCTCAATCTCCTTCGCCGAGGCTGCGCAAGCATTAAGCATATCAAACAACACTGCATTGACAGTACGATAACGAAAGAGTTTTTACTCTAATTCGACTTACCTTGCGCCTCGTCGAATCTCTTGTTTAGAGCGTCAAGCTCGTCTTCGGAGCTCTTTAGCTTCCGATTTAGCTCTTCTAGCTCGGCAATGTTATTGGCCGTTGCCGTCGACCAAGCCTGTAACACAAAATCATATAAACGTTACAGGAGTTTACAACCTCCGAACTGTCACTAAAATGATCCTATGTACGGTCCTCTTGAGGGCTGGCCGAACGATCCGAACATATATTGTCCTATACATAGTTCGGATAAGGATCTATGTTTTGACCCCCAGGTCAGTTTTTCCAAACTCACCTAGGGCTCGGGGGCTGCCATGCATATAATCATAACTTACAGAAATCAATATTTCACAAAGTAGAGCATTACTTGGCTTACCTGAAAGCCCGTCAGGAGACCGTTGAAGGCCTCCTTCAGTCCGGTACCCACGGACTGAATGCTCTGCAGTACCGTACCCATAAGGGTGCGGTGCTCTTCGGAGATGAGGGCGCTTGACAGAGCCTCCCCTATAGCCGACCACCCAGTGGTCGGTTGACCCGATCTTTGACCAGGGATCGAACACGTGCCTCCGGAGGCGTGGTGCGCTCCGGAGACGGCCCTGGAGGTGACTGGACATCTCCTTGTCCGGTCTCCTCAGTATCTGGGAGGAGCTTCTCCCTCGGGTCTTTGGTGGCCGAGGTGTTAGCCTCGACCATGACGTCGTCGCCCCCGCCTCTAGTGTCCGGCTCCAATGGAGCCTGCTGGGATGACACTTCCGCGGTATCCTTCGTGGCGCCTGGAGGAGTGGGGTGCGATGCGGTCCCGCTCTCCGCCAGCTCGGCGGGCGGGGTCTCCCCATCCGAAACTTGATCGGTGGGGAGAACACGTGGTGGGCTGCAAGTTAAGAGGGCACTCACGCGTTAGTAACACTAGTAAATTTAGCGATGATAGCTCGGTAGGTCTTCGGATCTTTACCTTCGAGGTGGGGGCTTGACCCTGAGGTTCCTTCGCGGAACCCTCTCGAAATCCTCGGACTCAGTATCCGAGTCCGAGCTGTCACCGGACAGGTCTACCTGTGTCCGGCGCGCCTTCTTTGGGGCAGGAGGATCTGCGTCCTCCGGGGCGTCCGATGACGCCGCCCTCTTCCCTGCGAGAAGGGAATCGTCCCCCTCCTCGCCCTCTTGCTCCTCCTCTTGATTTGAGGAGGCATGGGTTTCTTCGGACACAGCCTCCGGCTGGTCCTTGATGTGCAGGCCTGTTCGGCTTGGTTTCTTCTTCTCCTTCTTTTCTGGCGCCTTGTACGGCACCACGACGAGCATCTCCAGCAGTAGCGGAGACTTAGGGTCTTCGGGCTGTGGAGCCGGACACTTGATGCCCTTGGCCTTGCTCAGCAACTCCTGTGGAAGTGATCGGAAATGCTTAGACTTTCTTTAGGAAAATAGAACCGATCAAATGGAGCTGCACTATACCTTGGAGGGGGGTTTGGCGGCGCTCAAACCCTTGTCCTCCTGCTCGGCCGGCCACTTCTCCTGCGCTTTGAACAGCGCCTTCCATAGCTTTTCCCGTGTGGTACGGAAGAGTTGACGAACTGTAGGATCGTCGTCAGTCCGGTAATTCCACATAGGTAAACTCAGGCGCTGGCAGGGGAGGATGCGCCGCCGAAGCATAACCTGGACCACGTTGGTCAGGCCGACCCCCTCCCTGATTAGGGAGGCGACGCCCCTCTGCAGGTCCTCCACCTCTGTGTCCGACCCCCAGTCAAGGCCCTTTCGGACCCATGAGGTCAATCTGGTCAGAGGGCCTGATCTGAATTCGGCAGGAACAGTTCTGCCCTCCTCCCTTGGCTCGGTGATATAGAACCACTCTTTTTGCCAAGTCTTGATGGTGTCGATGAAGGTGCCGGATGGCCACACTGCACGCGGAAGCTTGCCGATGACTGCCCCGCCGCAATCCGCATGTGCGCCGGCGACACACTTCGGCTTGATGTTGAAGATCTTGAGCCACAGTCCGAAGTGTGGCTCAACTCGTAGGAAAGCCTCGCAGACGATAATGAAGGCCGATATATCCATGAAAGAGTTCGGCGGGAGGTCATGGAAGTCGAGGCCGTAGAAGAACATGAGACCCCTCACGTAGGGGTGAAGCGGGAAGCTTAATCCTCTGATGAAGTGAGGGATGAAGACCACCCTCTCACCTGGTTTGGGGGTGGGGATCACCTGACCCTCCTCCGCGGCGCGGTGGAAGACATTGGCGGGGAGGTATCCGGCGGCCTTGAGGTCCCGGATGTCCTGGTCTGTGACCGTGGACGCCTCCCACTTGCCGTTGGAGCCGGAGCTGGTCATGGCTAAGCTCGGAGGGGGAAGAATGGAAAACCTAGAGCTGGGCTCTGGAAGCTCGGGAGAAGGGGGAAGCGGGGATGCGAATCCGAGATGCGGATAAGCCTTGGGGTTTTCTTCCCCTTTTATTAAAGCTTGCTGCCGGTTAGCCTCCCTTCACGACACCGTGAATCTCTCCGCTTCCCAAGGCGTGCGTGCCGTTATACGCGCATGATTAAACATATCCCGTGTAAAATGGGGCACGATCTGTGCATTGATGGATCGTGCTGGTGGAAACAACCTTGAACTGCGAATCGAGTCTTTACGACTGGTTCAGTGGCCGTGGTGGGCCGTGACCTTTCGTTTGAAAGGTTGTCAGAAATCACTATTTACTCCCTGGCGTTTGGCCTTAAGGGCCGATTACTCATGGTGTTCGGACGATCAATGATCGGAAAAACTACACGTCGTCGGAGGCCGAACTATCCCGGCCGATCATTATTTGGAAAGGAGGAACTCGCCTCGCAAGCCGAAGACTTTGATCACATGAAGCAGCCGAAGCTAGGAGCTCTTGGCGTTGGAGGCTAGTTCGGGGGCTACTGAGGGAGTCCTGGTTTAAGGGGTCCTCGGGAGGCCGACCCATCTGTTATAGGCCGGACTGTATGGGCCGTTGGCCGGACATTGGACTGATGGAAGACCCAGACTCCAGAAAGGAAGCTTCTAGAATCGTGGCGTATCCTCCACGTTTAAAGTAGTAAGTAGGCATGTTTATCCCTTCGACGTGTAACCGACCATGTGTAAACCCTAGGGACCCCTGGCGTCTATATAAGCCGGAGGGTTTTAGGTTGTAGAACAACAGAGAACTCATCTAGGGTTTAGTTACTTGATCTCGAGGTAGATCAACTCTGTAATCCCCATACAATCAATATAATCAAGCAGGACGTAGGGTATTACCTCCATAGGAGGGCCTGAACCTGGGTAAAACCTTGTCCCCTTCGTCTCTTGTTACCATCGATCCAAGTCTCACAGTTCGGGACCCCCTACCCGAGATCTGCCGGTTTTGACACCGACACCAGGTAAGTTTTTTCCAAACTTACCTAGGGCTCGGGGCTGCCATGTATATAATGATAACTCAAAGAAATTAATATTTCACAAACAGAGCATTACGCGGCTCACCTGAAAGCCCTTCAGGAGACCATTGAAGGCCTCCTTCAGTCCGCTGTCTACGGACTGAATGCTCTGCAATACCGCACCCTCCTCGGAGATGGAGGCGCTTGACAGAGCCTCCCCCATAGCCGGCCACCCATTGGTCGGTGGTGCCGGTGGGGATCAGTTGACCCGATCTCCAACCGGGGATTGAACCGGTGCCTCTGGAGGCATGGTGCGCTCCGGAGACGACCTCGGAAGGGACTGGAGATCCACTCGTCCAGTCTCCACAGTATCCGGGAGGGGTTTTTCCCCCCGGTCTTCGGCGGCCAAGGCGTTAGCCTCGACCATGACGTCGTCACCCCCACCTCTGGTGTCCGGCTCCAAAGGAGCCTGTTGGGATGACACTTCCGGGGCATCCTTCGTGGCGCCCGGAGGAGAGGGGTGCGACGCGGTCCCGCTCTCCGCTAGCTCAGTGGGCGGGGTCTCCCCGTCCGAGACTTGATCGGCAGGGAGAACGCGTGATGGGCTGCAAGTCAATAGGCGCCCACATGTTAATAACATTCAAAACTTAGCACTAATAGCTCAGGAAGTCTTCGGATTTTTACCTTCGAGCTGGGGGCTTGACCCTGAGGTTCCTTCGTGGAACCCTCTCGAAGACCTCGGACTCGGTATCCGAGTCCGAACTGTCGTCGGACAGATTGAACTGTGTCCGACGCGCTTTCTTCGGGGCGGGAGGAGGTACATCCTCTGTGGCGTCCGATGACGCCGCCCTCTTTCTTGCGAGGGGGGAATCGCCTCCCCCTTCACCCTCATGCTCCTCCTCTTGATTCGAGGAGGCATGGGTTTCCTCGGACACAGCCTCCGGCTGGTCCCTGATGCGCAGGCCCTCTCGGCCTGGTTTCTTCTTCTTCTCCTTTTTCTCTGGCGCCTTGTAAGGCGCCACGACGAGCATCTCCGACAGCAGCTGGGACCTAGGGTCTTCGGGCTGTGGAGCCGGGCATTTGATGCCCGTGGCCTTGCTCAACCATTCCTGCGGAAGTGATCGGAAAGTGCTTAGATTTTCTTTAGGAAAACGAAGCCGATCAAGCGAAAACTATGCTATACCTCGGAAGGGGGTTTATCGGCGCGCAGGCCCTGGTCCTCCTTCTTGGCTGGCCAATTCTCCTGCGCCTTCCACAGCTTCTCCCGAGTGGTGCGGAAGAGCTGACGAATTGTAGGCTCATCGTCAAGCTGATAAGTCCACATAGGAGAGTCCCGGCGCTGGCAGGGGAGGATGCGCCGCCGGAGCATAATCTGAACCACGTTGGTCAGATCGATTTTGTCCTTGATCATGGAGGCGATGCGCCTCTGCAGGTCGTCCACCTCTGTGTCCGACCCCCAGTCAAGGCCCTTTCAGACCCATGAGGTCAATCTGGTCGGGGGGCCGGATCTGAATTCGGCAGGAACAGTTCCGCCCTCCTCCCTTGGCTCGGTGATATAAAACCACTCTTTTTGCCAAGTCTTGATGGTGTCGATAAATGTGCCGGATGGCCATCCTGCGCGGGGAAGCTTGCTGATGACCGCCCCGCCGCAGTCTGCGTGTTCGCCTGTGACACACTTCGGCTTGACATTGAATATCTTGAGCCATAGTCCGAAGTGTGGTTCGACCCGCAAGAAGGCCTCGCAGACGATGATGAAGGCCGATATGTGCATGAAGGAGTTCGGCGGGAGGTCGTGGAAGTCGAGTCCGTAGAAGAACATGAGGCCCCTAACGAAGGGGTGGAGCGGGAAGCTCAGTCCTCGGATGAAGTGAGGAATGAAAACCACCCTTTCCCCTGGTTTGGGGGTGGGGATCACCTGGCCCTCCTTTGGGGCGCGGTGAAAGATGTTGGCGGGGAGGTAGCCGGCGTCCTTGAGGTCCCGGATGTCCTGATCTATGACCGTGGAAGCCTCCCGCTTGCCGTTGGAACCTGAGCCGGCCATGGCTGAGCTCGGAGGAGGAAGGGTGGAAAACGTAGATCTAGGCTCTGGAGGCTCGGTAGATTGGGGAAGCAGGGATGCGGATGGGAAGTGCGGATAAGCCTTGGGGTTTTCGTTCCCCTTTATTGGGCTTGTCGCCGGTTAGCCTCCCTTCACTGCGCCGTGAATCCCTCCGCTTCCCAAGACATGCGTGCCATTATACGCGCATGATTAAACATATCCCGTGTGAAACGGAGCACGATCTGTGCATTGATGAATCGTGCTGATGAAAACGGCCTCGAACCGCGAATCGGGCTTTTGTGACTGGTTCAGCAGTCGTGGTGGGCCGTGACCTTTCATCTGAAAGGTTGTCAGGGAATACTATTCACTCCTTGACGTTTGGTCTTCGGGGCCGAGTTATTCATGGTGTTCGGACTATCCATGATCGGGGAAATTACACGTCGTCGGAGGCCGAGCTAAACTCGGCCGATCACTATTCGGAGAAAGGAACTCGCCTCGCAAGCCGAAGACTCTGATTATATGAAGCAGCTGGAGCTAGGACCCTTGGCGTTGGAGGCTAGTTCGGGGGCTACTGAGGGAGTCCTGGTTTAAGGGGTCCTCGGGAGGCCGACCTCATTCTCATGGGCCGGACTATATGGGCCGCTTGCCGAGCATTGGATTGATCGAAGACCCTGTCTCCAGGAAGGAAGCTTCGAGAATCGTGGCGTATCCTCCACGTTTGGAGTAGTGAATAGGCATGTTTATCCCTTCAATGTGTAACCGACCATGTGTAAACCCTAGGTACCCTCGGCGTCTATATAAGCCGAAGGGTTTTAGATTGTAGGGCAAGAGAAATCATCTAGGGTTTAGCTATACGATCTCGAGGTAGATCAACTCTGTAACCCCTATACCATCAATATAAACAAGCAGGACGTAGGGTATTACCTCCATAGGAGGGCCCGAACCTGGCTAAAACATCGTCTCCCTCGTCTCTTGTTACCATCGATTCTAATCTCACAGCTCGGGGCCCCCTACCCGAGATCCGCCGGTTTTGACACCGACATAACCATGAAACTTGTCATCATGATTTTAATATTCAAAGTGGTTATGTCAATCAAGTGTCTCATGATAGTTATTTTGTTGAGTTTGCTCCCACTACAATGAATGAGAAGAAAATTGCTTATGTGGAGAGTAATATATTTTCTATGCTTGTAGATCATGAAAAGAATGCTTTATGTGATAGTTATATTGTGAAATTCCTTCATGATGCTACTGAAAATTATTAAGAGGGAGGAACATATGCTTGTAGGAATTGCAATAATATCAAGTTTCCTCTCTATATGTTCAAAGTTTTGAAGTTATGCTTGTTTTGCCTTCCTATGTTAGTTGATTCTTGCTCCCATAAATTGTTTGCTCACAAAATCCCTATGCATAGGAAGTGGGTCAGACTTAAATGTTCTTGTCATGTGATTCATGATGCTCCTTTGCATGTTTGAAATACTATTCCTATGTGAGCATCATTGAAATCATCATGCCTAGTTAAAAGGCATTAAAGAAAAGCGCTTGTTGGGAGACAACCCAACACTTTTACTTTCTGTTTTTGAGTGTTCACATGATTAAGCTACTGTATTAATCATGTTTTGTGTCTTTTATTTCAATAAAGTGCCAAGTAAAGCCTTTGTGATGACTCACAAGATGAGTAGAATTGGTGCTGAATCAAAACAGAAACTTTTGACTCCAGTACAGGAATTTTAATTTTTTACTGGAGCGCGATAATGATCTAAATTTTTTACACAGTGTTGATATACAAATTATTCAGGTTTTCCTAATTTGTCAGAATTGTTAGAGACAGGGAAGTATGGTTACACTACAGATTTTCGCAGACTGTTCTGTTTTTGACAGATTCTGTTTTGCATGCATAGTTTGATTGTTTTAGTGTTCCCACAGCTTATATTCAGTGATATAAATTATGGGAATGATAGAATACATTAGGTATTATGTGAGAACAATTATGAATCTTGTCTTGACAGTACCTAAGTGAATGATCTTTAATTATTATACTAACCCATCTCATGAAGTTCCGTTAAGATTTGTGTGATTGAAGTTTTCAAGTTTTGGGTGAGACACCGATATAAGGAGAATAAGGAGAGACAAGAACCTAAGCTTGGGGATTCCCAAGGCACCCCCAAGGTAATATCCAAGGAAGACTCAAGCGCCTAAGCTTGGGGATGCCCCGGAAGGCATCCCCTCTTTCGTCTTCAACACTATCGGTATATCTTACTTGGAGCTATATTTTTATTCGCCACATAATATGTGCTTTGCTTGGATCGTCATTATATTATGTTATTTACTGTTAGTTGTTATTTATAATCTTGTTTTTCAATAAAAAGAGTTCCAAGAATTGCCTTAGGATGCTTGGATTGCATGTTTGATGTTTGCTATGTAAAAACAGAAACTTTCTCTGTAGTGTTTGCATTTTCATATTTTACAGGAACGTGGAAAGTTTCTGAAAATTTTACACAATATTTTCATATAAATTATTTAGCATGTCCTAAATTTTCATAATTTTTTGAGTTACATAAGTACACTGTTTTCATAAATTTCTACAGACTGTTCTGTTTGGACAGATTGTTGTCATAGTTTTGTTGTCTACTTATCATGTAGTTTCCATAGCCTATATTGGTAGATATAAATTTTGGAAATGATAGTAAACAGTAGATGATGTTTGGAAATTATTGTGCAACTTGTCTTGGCAGTACACGAAGTATGGACTTATTCTTATGTGTACTAACCTATCTCACGAGTTCTTTTCGAGTTTTTGTGGATGAAGTTTTTTGAGAATAGGTGAAACCGTGATATCAGAGGATTTAAAGAGATACAAAATCTCAAGACTTGGGATGCCCAAGGCACCCCAAGTAAATATTTCAAGAAGTCTCAAGCATATAAGCTTGGGGATGCTACGCATCCCATCTCTCTTCATCAAACAAATATCGGTTAGCCTATGTTGAGCCTAAGTTTTTGCTTCTTCACATGATGTGTGTTATTCTTGGAATGTCATTTTATTTTTTTGCTTGCTGTTTTAATAAAGTACTTAGATCTGAACGTTTTTTAGATGAGAGAGAGTTCTCAAATGGCTACCCATTTACTTAACTACTCGCTTGGTCTTCACTTATATCTTTTTGGAGTAGCTTGTCATTTACTCTTGTGCTTCACTTATATCATATGAGTAAATTGTTGAATGAATTGAATACCATGAAGTTTAAATTATATGTTCATATCATGCCTAGTAGTAGCTTCACATTGGGTTTAGAAAGTGAAATATTTTGAAGCTTGACAATCACAATATTGGTCATACAGGCAATTCATGAATGATGAGTATAAGGAAGAGAACTTTCACATACAAATATATTATCTTGGACATCTTCTATGATTGTGAATACCCATTAATTATTTTCAAACTTGAGCAAATTATTTGATGTTGGACAAGGAAGACAACGTAATGAGTTATGGTTGTGTATATTTGCATAGAAGTTATATTGTTATGGATCCTCCAACATGTGGTGTTTACTTAGGATCTTTTGCTAGCCAAAAATTTGTACTAAGTAGAGATACTACTTGTGCATCCAAAAACCCTTAAACCCAGTTTCTTGCGATGAGAGTCCAACCATACCTACCTATGGATTGAATAAGATCCTTCAAGTAAGTTCTCATCGGTGCAAAAAGGTAATAAAAAATGCTTCTAAATGTGTTTGATCATTTAGTGTAAGAGAAAATTGAGCGTTGTACGAACTTGTGATGGCAAAGTAATAAAAGCGACGGACTGCATAATAAAGGTTGCTATCATAAGGGGCAATATAACGTGATGTTCTTTTGCATTTAAGGATTGTGCATACAAAACCAAAAAGCGCATGACAACCTCTGCTTCCCTCTGCGAAGGGCCTATCTTTTACCTTTCAGTATTTACTTTTATGCAAGAGTCAATAGTATGCATTCTCATTTCAATCTCAATTATTCTCTAGTTGGCAAGCATCATGTGGTGGGGAAAGATCTAGGCACATATGGCCAGTCAAATATATTTGATCATGACTTATTATTGTTGACAATTATCTCTATGATAAATGAGTTGGGAGGCGAAACATTAAGCCCATATCTTTCTCTGTATTCGATGGATGCCATTTGTTCTAAAAATATGCTTTGGGTACTAGCAATCATAGAAGACTATATGATGATTGAGTATGTGGAGCTCTTACCTAGACTTTGTTGAGAATAAGTTGAATTGCAATTGTTTGGTGACTAAGAACATAGGTTGTTAAGTTTCAAGAGAATTCATTATTTGAACCATAACATGTGAATTGGTTGCTACTTTATCATGATGATTTTTATGAGAAAAAGTTGTTGGTTATGACGCTAGGAAAAGTGGTTGAAATTATCATTGATCAAACTTATGCACGATGCTAGCATTCACACTTCATAAATTATTTCTTTTATCATTTACCTACTCGAGGACGAGTAGGAATTAAGCTTGGGGATGCTGATACGTCTCCAACGTATTGATAATTTATGAAGTATTCATGCCATTTTCACCTATGTTTACAATACTTTTATATGGTTTTGATGCACTTTGCGTGATTTATTTAGAACTAACCCGGACTGACGCTGTTTTCAGCAAAACTACCGTGGTGTTGTTTTTTGTGCAGAAATAAAAGTTCTCCAAATGCAATGAAACTTTTTGACGATTTTTTGAACAATAGAGGCACTAGAAGCTTCGTTGGAGGGCCAGAAGAGCCACGAGGTGGGCACAACCCACCAGGCCCCTCCAGCGCGCCCTAGTGTCCTGTGGTCCACTCGTGGCCCATCGCGTGAAACCGACGCCCAAAAATCCTATATATTCAGAAACCCCTAGGAATAACCCGAGATGAGAAGTTCCGCCGCCGCAACTCTCTGTATCGACGAAAAACCAATCTGGAGGCGTTCCAGTACCCTGCCGGAGAGGGTAGATCATCTCCGGTGGTCATTTTCATCATCCCGGCGGAGGCCATGACAAAGAGGGAGTAGTCCACCCTCGGGGCTGAGGGTATGTACCAGTAGCTATGTGTTCAATCTCTCTCTCTCGTGTTCTTGAGATGTCATGATCTTGATGTATCACGGGCTTTGTTAATATAGTCGGATCATATGATGTTATTCCCTTGCAATCATGTTGTGATGAATTTAATCTTTCCCTTTGAGATGTCGTTATGTTGGATTGAATATCTTGGTTGAGAACACTTGATGTACGTCTTGCGTGGGATACTCGTAGTGACATTGGGGTATTCTATTGATTCAGTTGATATATGTTGAGGCATCAACTTGCGGATTCTGGTGACCTAGGGGATCTATGCATAGGGGTTGATTGCATGTTTTCATACCATGTTCTCCGATAGAAATCTTGGGGCACTCTTTGAGGTTCTTTGTGTTGGATTGAGTATTATGAATCTGAAATTGTTTGATGCGTATCGCATAATTAACTCATGGATACTTGTGGTGACATTGGAGTTTCTAGGTGACATTAGAGTTGGTAGATGCGTATCATATGGTGTTATTTTAGTAAGAACTCTAGATAGATTGATCGGAAAGGATAACTTGGTGTTATTTTAGTACGAACTCTTGGATAGATCGATCGGAAAGGATAACTTAAGGTGGTTCCATACCCTACAAACAATTTCTTCTTATGTTCTCCGCTAGATAAGAACTTTGGAGAGATTCTTCGTTGCACATTGAGGGATGGTTATGTGATCCAATTATATTAGCATTGTTGAGAGATTGCACTAGCGAAAGTACGGACCCTAGGCCTTGTTTTCAAGCATTGCAATACCGTTTGTGCTCACTTTTGTTACTTGCTACCTTGCTGTTTTTATATTTTCAGATTACAAAAACCTATATCTATCATCCATATTGCACTTGTATCACCATATCTTCACCGAACTAGTGCACCTATACAATTTGCCATTGTATTGGGTGTGTTGGGGACACAAGAGATTTCTTGTATTTGCAGGGTTGTTTGAGAGAGACCATCTTCATCCTACACCTCCCATGGATCTTCATCCTACACCTCCCATGAAACTTTTCATCATGATTTTAATATTCAAAGTGGTTATGTCAATCAAGTGTCTCATGATAGTTATTTTGTTGAGTTTGCTCCCACTACAATAAATGAGAAGAAAATTGCTTATGTGGAGAGTAATATATTTTCTATGCTTGTAGATCATGAAAAGAATGATTTATATGATAGTTATATTGTGAAATTACTTCATGATACTACTGAAAATTATTATGAGGGAGGAAAATATGCTTGTAGGAATTGCAATAATATCAAGTTTCCTCTCTATATGTTCAAAGTTTTGAAGTTATGCTTATTTTTCCTTCCTATGTTAGTTGATTCTTGCTCCCATAAATTTTTTGCTCACAAAATCCCTATGCATAGGAAGTGGGTCAGACTTAAATGTTCTTGTCATGTGATCCATGATGCTCTTTTGCATGTTTCAAATACTATTCATATGTGAGCATCATTGAAATCATCATGCCTAGCTAAAAGGCATTAAAGAAAAGTGCTTGTTGGGAGACAACCCAAAACTTTTACTTTCTGTTTTTGAGTGTTCACATGATTAAGCTACTGTATTAATCATGTTTTGTGTCTTTTATTTCAATAAAGTGCCAAGTAAAGCCTTTGGGATGACTCACAAGATGAGTAGAATTGATGCTGAATCAAAACAGAAACCTTTGACTCTGGTACAGGAATTTTAATTTTTTACTGGAGCGCGATAATGATCTAAATTTTTTACGCAGTGTTAGTATACAAATTATTCAGGTTGTCCTAATTTTTCAGAATTGTTAGAGACAGGGAAGTATGGTTACACTACAGATCTTCACAGACTGTTCTGTTTTTGACAGGTTCTGTTTTGCATGCATAGTTTGCTTGTTTTAGTGTTCCCATAGCTTATATTCAGTGATATAAATTATGGGAATGATAGAATACAGTAGGTATTATGTGAGAACAATTATGAATCTTGTCTTGACAGTACATAAGTGAATGATCTTTAATTATTATACTAATCCATCTCACGAAGTTCCATTAAGATTTGTGTGATTGAAGTTTTCAAGTTTTGGGTGAGACACCGATATAAGGAGAATAAGAAGTGACAAGAACCTAAGCTTGGGAATGCCCAAGGCACCCCCAAGGTAATATCCAAGGAAGACTCAACCACCTAAGCTTGGGGATGCCCCGGAAGGCATCCCCTCTTTCGTCTTCAACACTATCGGTATATCTTACTTGGAGCTATATTTTTATTCGTCACATAATATGTGCTTTGCTTGGATGGTCATTAGATTATGTTATTTCATGTTATTTTTTATTTATAATCTTGTTTTTCAATAAAAAGAGTTCCAAGAATTGCCTCAGGATGCTTGCATTGCATGTTTGATGTGTGCTGTGTAAAAACAGAAACTTTGTCTGTAGTGTTTGAATTTTGATATTTGACTGGAACGTGGAAAGTTTCTGAAATTTTTACACAGTATTTTCATATAAATTATTTATCATGTCCTAAATTTTCATAATTTTTTGAGTTACATAAGTACACTATTTTCATAAATTGCTACAGACTGTTCTGTTTGGACAGATTGCTGTCATAGTTTTTTTATCTACTTATCCTGTAGTTTCCATAGCCTATATTGGTAAATATAAATTGTGGAAATGATAGTAAACAGTAGATGATGTTTGGAAATTATTGTGCAACTTGTCTCGGCAGTACAAGAAATATGGACTTATTCTTATGTGTACTAACCTATATCACGAGTTCTTTTCGAGTTTTTGTGGATGAAGTTTTTTGAGAATAGGTGAAACCGTGATATGAGAGGATTGAACGAGATACAAAAGTTCAAGCTTGGGGGTGCCCAAGGCACCCCAAGTAAATATTTCAAGGCATTCCAGCACCCTGCCGGAGAGGGTAGATCATCTCCGGTGGCCATCTTCATCATCCCGGCGGAGGCCATGACGAGGAGGGGTTAGTCCACCCTCGGGGCTGAGGGTTTGTACCAGTAGCTATGTGTTTAATCTCTCTCTCTCATGTTCTTGATTTGGCACGATCTTGATGTATCGCGGGCCTTGTTAATATAGTTGGATCAGATGGTGTTTTCCCCTCTCTATCTTGTTGTGATGAATTGAGTTTTCCCTTTGAGATTTCGTTATTACCGGATTAAATACTTTGATGGATTTGAGAGCACTTGATCTATGTCTTGGCACTCAACTCGCGGATTCCCGAGGTGACATTGGGGTAATCTGTGCATAGGGGTTGATGCACGTTTTCATCCTACTTTCTCCGGTATAAATCTTGGGGCACTCTTTGAGGTGCTTTGTGTTGGATTGAGTATTATGAATCTGAAATTGTTTGATGCGTATCGTATAATTAACTCATGGATACTTGTGGTGACATTGGAGTATCTAGGTGACATTAGAGTTGGTTGATACGTATCATATGGTGTTATTTTAGTACGAACTCTTAGATAGATCAATCGGAAAGGATAACTTTAAGGTGGTTTCGTACCCTACAAACAATTTCTTCTTATGTTCTCCGCTAGATAAGAACTTTGGAGTGATTCTTCATTGCACGTTGAGGGATGGTTATGTGATCCGATTATATTAGCATTGTTGAGAGATTGCACTAGCGAAAGTACGGACCCTAGGCCTTGTTTTCAAGCATTGCAATACCGTTTGTGCTCACTTTTGTTACTTGCTACCTTGCTATTTTTATATTTTCAGATTACAAAAACCTATATCAATCAACCATATTGCACTTGTATCACCATCTCTTCACCGAACTAGTGCACCTATACAATTTGCCATTGTATTGGGTGTGTTGGGGACACAAGAGATTTCTTGTATTTGATTGCAGGGTTGTTTGTGAGAGACCATCTTCATCCTACACCTCCCACGGATTGATAAACCTTAGGTCATCCACTTGAGGGAAAATTGCTACTGTCCTACAAAACTCTGCGCTTGGAGGCCCAACACGAGTCTACAAGAATAAAGTTGCATAGTAGACATCAATGATCAACTAGTTGACGTTGGAGAAGGAAGGCAACCTAATGAGTTATGTTTGTCTATATTCAAATATAAGCTATATTGTCATGTATCCTCTAACATGTGGTGCTTGCTCCTATCATTTTTCTAGCCAAAATTTCGCACCAACTAGAGATACTACTTGTGCATCCAAAAACCCTTAAACCCAGTTTCTTGCCATAAGAGTCCACCATATCTACCTTTGGATTGAATAAGATCCTTCAAGTAAGTTCTCATCGGTGCAAAAGAAATAAAAACTGCTCATAAATATGTATGATCTTTTATTGGAAGGGAAAATAAGCTTTGTACGAACATTGATGGCAAAGAAGTAAAAGTGATGGAGTGCAAAATAAAGTTTGCTATCATAAGGGGCAATATAAAAGTGACGTTCCTTTCCATTAAGAGCATGCATATCCAAATAATAAGCGCATGAAAACCTCTTCTTCCCTCTGCGAAGGGCATATCTTTTACTTTTCGGTATATACTTTTATGCAAGAGTCAATAATGTTAATTCCTATTCCATTCTTATTGTTCTCTACTTAGCAAGCATCATGTGATGGGGAAAGATCCAGGCACACATATTCAGTTGGATGTAGGTGATCATGAGTTATTATTGTTGACATTATCCCCGAGATAAGTTGTTGGGTGGTGACAGACTATAAACCCCTATCTTCCTATGTGTCTGATTGGAACTTTTTGCTTCACAAATATGTTGTGAGTGTGAGCGGTCATAGAGGATTAAATGATAGCCGAATGTGTGAACTTGCTGAACAAAGCTCTCACATAGACTCTTTCTAATAATATGACGGATTGCAATTGTTTCAATGACTAAGAACATAGGTTGTTAGTTTTCAATAAAGTTTACAATTCATACTTGATCATGTGGATAGATAGTTACGTGCTCCTGAGAATCTTTATGATATTATGTTGTTGCTATGATAATGATCATGATGCTTTCATGTCCATATTTTATTTTATCGACACTTCTCTCTCTCTCTCTCTCTAAGCATGTGGTCATGATTATCGAGTTCGGCTTCCGCTCGAGGACAAGCGAGGTCTAAGCTTGGGGGAGTTGATACGTTCATTTTGCATCATGTTTTCCGTTGATATTTATTATGTTTTGAATCATTATTACACTGTATGATGCAATCCTAATGCCTTTTCTCTCTTATTTTGCAAGTTTCATCCAAAGAGGGAGATTGTCGGCAGCTGGAATTCTGGATCGGAAAGGACCGCCAAAGAGCTGGATATTCTCTGGAACTCCAAATGAGCTGAAAATTCACTGAATATTTTAGAATATATAAAAATTATTGCCAAAGAAATCCACCAAAGGGGAACCCACCAGATGGCCACAAGCCATGGGGGCGCGCCCTACCCCCAGGGCGTGCCACCTAGGCTTGTGGGCCGCCTGGCAGGCCTCCGATGGCCATTTTCTCCTGTATGATGCCACTTGCCCTAGAAAAAAATTAGAATAAGACTTTCGGGATGAAGCGCCACCGTCTCGAGGTGGAACCTGGGTTGGAGCACTTTTGCTCTCCAATGGAGCGATTCTGCTAGGGAAACTTCCCTCCGGGAGGGGGAAATCGAAGCCATCGTCATCACCAACGCTTCCTCCATCATGGGAGGACCAATCTTCATCAACATGTTCACTAGCACCATCTCATACCAAACCCTAGTTCATCTCTTGTATTTAATCTTTGTCTCCAAACCTCAGATTGGTAGATGTGGGTTGCTAGTAGTGTTGATTACATCTTGTAGTTGATGCTAGTTGGTTTAATTGGTGGAAGATTATATGTTCAAATCCTTAAGCATATTCATTACACCTCTTATCCTGAACATGTTGATGCTTTGTGAGTAGTTACTTTCGTTCTTGGGGACATGGGAGAAATCTTGTCTTAAATAATCATGTGATGTTGGTATTCGTTTGATATTTTGATGTTATGTATGTTGCTCTTCCTTTAGTGGTGTTGTGTGAACGTCGACTACATGACACTTCACCATGTTTGGGCCTAAAGGAAAGCATTGCGGAGTAATAAGTAGATGATGGGTTGCGTGAGTGACAGAAGCTTAAACCCTAGTTTATGAGTTGTTCCGTAAGGGGATGACTTGGATCCACTTGTTTAATGCTATGGTTAGATTTATCTTAATTCTTCTTTCGTAGTTGTGGATGATTGCGGGAGGGGGTAATCATAAGTGGGCTGTTTGTTCAAGTAAGAACAACACCCTTGCACCGGTCCACCCACATATCACATTATCAAAGTAGCGAACGCGAATCAGCTAAACATGATGAAACATGACTAGACGAAATTCCCATGTATACTCAAGAGCGCTTTGCTTCATATAAGGCTACGTTCCAACTTGTCCTTTGTAATAAAAAGGATTGGGCCACCTTGCTGCACCATTGCTATTATTGTTACTTGTTACTTGTTACTAATTGCCTTGCTACAAAACTATCTATCACCGCTACTCTCGGTGCTTGCAGAAACTTCCGTACCAAAACCACTTGTCATTTCCGTCTGCTCCTCATTGGGTTCGAAACTCTTACTTATCGAAAGGACTACGATTGATCCCCTATACTTGTGGGTCATCACTGAGAAAGAAGGAGGGGTGCAAAGTGAGTGTGTACTCATTGATTCTATCCTAACCTTTCCAAATGCGGACCCTTTCTTGATAGTATGGATTTCCTATGACTCAAATCCACCAAAAAGAAATCATTGAAAAATAACCGTCTTCTCTCTTAAACACCGAGGGAAAATAAATTGTCTCGTGCCATCTGATAATCTTTGAAAGCTAAATGCACACGGTTAGTCAGCAAAGCGCATTGTCATTAATCACCAAAATCACTAAGGGAGAAATATGCCCTAACACCAAGTATGATGCTCTTCGTCATATATTTCGGATTTCGTTGGCTCCCAAGGTAGGTTCTTCTGAGGAGTTTTGGGGGACCACCATTGACTTGCTGTTGTATGCTCATGAGGAGAAAAAGGTAGATGTCATGGACTTCATGTACGAGGAAATGAAGGCGTGTGTGTATGAGAAGAAGTCTTGTGTGTTTGCACCCTTCATCCAGACCCTCATCAAGAGCAAGATTAGTGATAGAGATAAGCTCTTGCGCAGGTTCCCCATTACCCCGAATGCTCGAAACATAAATGTCAAACCACCGGTGAATGACGATCTTCTCCATCCTCAGAAGGCGTCTGCTACATCTATTGAGATTGGTGGCTCCTCCTCACGAGGTGCCACTACAGAGGATCCCACTGTATTTTCTCGCGCTATTGCTTCTTCGCCCTCTTTATCTAAGAGGGAGAAGAAGATGTTGTTTCGTGGGTTCAACAACTTGTTCAAGATGTGTCAGTCCACCGCAAGGCGTCAGGTGGTGGAGACCAACTTCAGAAAGAGTCAGATGAGAGAGTTGAAGGCTGCCAGAGAGCGTGAGTCTGGGGTGACCGAGCCTAGGGGGCATGAGGACACTGATAGTGCTGCCACAGACTACGCCAACCCTTGTCTTGGCTACATTCCAGAGGATGAAGATGATGATGCTGCTAGTGCCCCTCCTCACATTTTGGGGTGTTTCGTTAGCATCGCCTTTTTCCCTTTTTGGTGTCTCGATGCCAAAGGGGAAGAAGTGTTCTATTAGGATTCGTCGTGTGCTTGGAGAGATTGCAAGCCCTTGCTTTTTCTTTGATCTTTCTATGGGCTTGTAATACTTTTATGTGTCGTTTTCTTTTCCGTACTTTGTACTTTGGTTGTGAGCTACTCTATTATGCGCTTGTGAGACTTTGCTAGCTTGATCTTATTGTGCCTTATCTACTTATTTGCATTTCTCTCACATATATCTTATACTCTCACAACACCTCTAATTTGTGACCCATAGCATCGTTGTTCTTATATTATTTTTATGATCACAAACTAGCTTGTGCAACATGATCATATCATTCGCATTTATTTTGTTGCACTTGGCTATTGATGTCGGGGGAGTCGTCTTGATGATGTGATGTGGGTTTCATACCATATTTTAAAAGATGCACATGTCAAGGGGGGAGCTTTCTACATCAAAAGTGTCGCGTGGCATTTAGTTCAAATCTTCAATTTTATTGTTTGCCATGTGTGAATTGTATTGTCATCAATTCATCAAAATAGGGGGAGATTGAAAGTGCATTTATCACTTAATCACGATTTTTGTGATTGATCACAATACGATTTGCGAGGCGAGGAATAATTGTAACAGCCCGGGACCGACGCTCCAGTAGATTCCCCTTTATTCCCATTCTCGTCGTTTGATTCGTTTGGTTGTCGCACTCATCATCGCATCATTCGCATCATCTGCATAGCATCATCACTCGTTTTCAAAAACTTGCATCCGTTCATAGCTGCCGATTCTCTTCGTTCGTGTTGTTGACCGTTTTGAGACCAACCACACGTGCACGCGCCCGCGGCATCGTTAAAATATTGTTTTAAAAGTGCGTGAAAAAATATTCTCGGATTGGGTCGAAACTTGGCGTGCGGCCTTATTATATTGTAGGTAGACCGCCTGCCAAATTTCGTCGCAATCAGAGGTCGTTTGATACCCGAACGGTCGACCGTAGCAGCGTCGTCATCGGTTAAATATCACGCGTTTTCGGTATTTCAAAAAAAACTGATGCCGGGCCACCATTCCCTCTCATCTCCACCAACCCCCTCTACACGGCCCAACATAGCCTAGCTAACCCCCCTCCGCTTCCGGACCGTCCGATCGAGATCGCACGGTCCGAAAACGGTGCTAAACCCCCTTATCTCCTACCCTGCCTATTTAAGCCCTCCCTCACGTCCAAAATGGGCAAATACCCTAGCACCTAGCCTCCCCTAACCTCCAGCGCCGCCCCCACCTTGTTTTCAGTGCCCGACCGATCCCACGCCGCCACTTGGCGGCTCAGATCGGGAGCGCCGCCGCCAGCCGATGCCTGCAGCCACTGGGGGCCTGCCACGTTGCCCCCAGGCGCTGCCCAGCCGCCGCGGCCCGCCAGGGCCCGACCGAGGCCCTCCCGGGCCCAAACTCCGCCGCCGCCAGGCCCACGTGGCTGATACGTCTCCAACGTATCTATACTTTTTGATTGTTCCATGCTATTATATTATCTGTTTTGGATGTTTTATATGCATTAATATGCTATTTTATATTATTTTTGGGACTAACCTATTAATCTAGAGCCTAGTGCCAGTTTCTGTTTTTTCCTTGTTTTTGAGTGTTGCAGATAAGGAATATTAAACGGAGTCCAAACGGAATAAAATCTTCGGAATAATTTTTCTTGGACCAGAAGACAACTACCAAGCTTGGAGACCAAGGCAGAGGAGCTGCCGTGTGGCCACAAGCCACAGGGGCGCGCCCTAGGGGGGGGGGCGTGCCCCCCTGGCTTGTGGGCCCATGGCAACTCCCCCAACCCTAATCTTCGGCCTATAAATTCCCAAATATTCCCTGTATACCAGAGAGAGCCACGAAAATACTTTTCCGCCGCCAGGAGCCTCGGTTCCCGTGAGATCCAATCTTGGAGCCTTTTCCGGTAATCTGCCGGAGGGGGATTCGATCACGGAGGGCATCTACATCAACTCCATTGCCCCTCCGATGATGCGTGAGTAGTTCACCACAGACCTTCGGGTCCATAGCTAGTAGCTAGATGGCTTCTTCTCTCTCTTTGCTCTTCAATACCATGTTCTTCATGATCTTCATGGAGATCTATCCGATGTAATACTCTTTTGCGGTGTGTTTGTCGAGATCCGATGAATTGTGGGTTTATGTTCAGATTATCTATGAATATTATTTGAGTCTTTCCTGAATTCTTATATGCATGATTTCATATCTTTGCAAGTCTCTTCGAGTTATTGGTTTGGTTTGGCCAACTAGATTGGTAATTCTTGCAATGGGAGAAGTGCTTAGTTTTGGGTTCAATCTTGCGGTGTCCTCACCCAGTGACATAGTAGGGGTAGCGAGGCACGTATTGTATTGTTGCCATCGAGGATAAAAAGATGGGGTTTTCATCATATTGCTTGAGTTTATCCCTCTACATCATGTCATCTTACCTAATGCGTTACTCTGTTCTTCATGAACTTAATACTCTAGATGCAGGCAGGAGTCGGTCAATGTGTGGAGTAATAGTAGTAGATGCAGAATCGTTTCGGTCTACTTGACACGGACGTGATGCCTATATGCATAATCATTGCCTTGGATATCTTCATAATTATTCGTTTTTCTATCAATTGCTCGACAGTAATTTGTTCACCCACCGTAATACTTGCCATCATGAGAGAAGCCTCTAGTGAAACCTATGCCCCCCCGGGTCTATTTTCCATATTATACTTTCAGATCTAAAACCAAAAATACCAAAAATATCTTGCTGCAATCTTTTTACTTTTGTTTTACTTTCCGTTCAAGCAATATATTCTATCTATCTCTATTAGATCTCATCCTTACAAGTAACCGTGAAGGGATTGACAACCCCTTTATAGCGTTGGGTGCAAGTGTTTGATTCTTTGTGTAGGTACACCTATTGGGGACTTGCTTGTATCTCCTACTGGATTGATACCTTGGTTCTCAACAACTGAGGGAATACTTATCTACTTTGCTGCATCATCCGTTCCTCTTCACGGAAACCAACGCATGCTCGAGAAGTAGCAAGAAGGATTTCTGGCGCCGTTGCTGGGGAGATACGTAGCAAGTCAAGACAAGAACTTTCCCGTCAACTTGTCAATTTCTGACGTGGTTGCCGGAGAGATCTACATCAAGCCTACCTAGTACCCATCACAAACTCATCTCTTGCATTTACTTTATTTGCCATTTGCCTCTTGTTTTCCTCTCCCCCACTTCTAAAACGATTTTCAGAAAAAAAAACAAAAAGATTTGCCTTTTTATTCGCCCTTCTTCCGTTCGTCTTTTTCTCGCCGGATCTCTTTTTGTTTGCTTGTGTTGCCATGTGCCTTCTATTTGCTTGCATCTTCGCTTGCTAAAATTCTATTGACATGGATCCTCATCCACTTGCTAATCTTTTCAAAAGGCCAAATTATGATGAACCAATTTCTAGTGAGTTGAGTGCACTTGATTATCTCTATGAAGTTTTGTTTGAAAATCATGAATCTGAAAATTGACTTGATGTGTTGAAAGAAGAAATTTATAAGGTGATTCATGATAGCTCCTTGATTGAAAAGCATGATTGCAATGATGTTACTATAAATTCTATTAATATCAATTATGCTAATGATATGCAAAGCCACAAGCTTGGGGATGCTATGTTTGATGAAGATGATATTTTTTGTCCCCCAAGTTTTGATGAGCAAATTCATTATGATGATTGCATGCTCGTGTATCATGAAAAGAATGATTTATGTGATAGTTATATTGTTGAATTCCTTCTTGATGCCACTGAAAGTTATTATGAGGGAGGAACATATGCTTGTAGGAATTGCAATAATATCAAGTTTCCTCTCTATGTACTCAAAGTTTTGAAGTTATGCTTCTTTTGCCTTCCTATGCTAGTTGATTCTTGTTCCCATAAATTGTTTGCTCAAAAAATCCCTATGCATCGGAAGTGGGTTAGAATTAAATGTGTTTTTCATGAGATTCATGATGCTCTTTTGCATATTTCAATTACTACTTTTTATGTGAGCATCATTGAAATCGTTATGCCTAGCTAGGGGCGTTAAACAATAGCGCTTGTTGGGAGGCAACCCAATTTTATTTTTGCTTTCTGTTTTTTGTTTCTGTTTTGGTGTGTTTTCCACATTATTAATTCTGTAATAATTGTGTTTTCTTGTTTAAATTAGTGTTTGAGCCAAGTAAGACCTTTGGGATGGTCTACGGTGTTTGTTGATTTGATTTTGCTGAAAAACAGAAACTTTTGCTCTCAGTCCAGGAATTTTATAAATTCACTGGAACGTGATTTTGATCTGAAATTTTTACACAAGATTTATATACAAATTTCCCTGCTTGTCCTAATTTTTCAGAATTCTTGGAGTTACAGAAGTATTCGAAGTCTATAGATTGCTACAGACTGTTCTGTTTTTGACAGATTCTGTTTTCTATGTGTTGTTTGCTTATTTTGATGAATCTATGGGTTGTATCGGGGGGTATGAACCATGGAGAAGTTAGAATACAGTAGATATTACACCAATATAAAAAAAGATTGAGTTCACAACAGTACCTAAAGTGGTGATTTATTTTTCTTATACTAACGGATCTCATGAGTTTTCTGTTGAGTTTTGTGTTGTGAAGTTTTCAAGTTTTGGGTAAAGATTTGATGGACTATGGAATAAAGAGTGGCAAGAGCCTAAGCTTGGGGATGCCCAAGGCACCCCAAGCCATATTCAAGGATACCAAAAAGCCTAAACTTGGGGATGCCCTGGAAGGCATCCCCTCTTTCGTCTTCAATCCATCGGTATATTTACTTGAGGCTATATTTTTATTCACCACATGATATGTGTTTTGCTTGGAGCGTCTTGTATGATATGAGTCTTTGCTTTTTAGTTTGCCACAATCATCCTTGCTGCATATCTTTTTGAGAGAGACATGCTGATTCGTGAATTTATTAGAATACTCTATGTGCTTCACTTATATCTTTTGAGCTAGGCAATATTGCTCTAGTGCTTCACTTATATCTTTTTAGAGCACGGTGGTGTTATATTTTATAGAAATTATTGAACTCTTGTACCTCACTTATATTATTTTGAGAGTTTCTTAAAACAGCATGGTAATTTGTTTAGGTTATGATTTTAGTCCTAATATAATGGGCATCCAAGAGGGATATAATAAAAACTTTCATATTAAGTGCATTGGATACTATGAGAAGTTTGATTCCTTGCATATAGTTTTGAGATAACGGAGATGGTAATATGAGAGTCATGCTAGTGAGTAGTTGTGAATTGGAAGAGATACTTGTGTTGAAGCTTGTGATTCCCGTAGCATGCACGTATGGTGAACCGTTATGTAACGAAGTCGGAGCATGATTTGTTTAATGATTGTCGACCTTTGTGTGAGGGTCGGGAGCGCACGATGGTTAACTCCTACCAACCTCTCCCCTAGGAGCATGCATCTAATGCTTTGTTTGATAACTAACAGACTTTTGCAATAAGTATGTGAGTTCTTTATGACTAATGTTGAGTCCATGGATTATACGCACTCTCACCCTTCCACCTTTGCTAGCCTCTCTAGTACCGCGCAACTTTCGTCGGTACATCAAACCCACCTTCCTCAAAACAGCCACCATATATTTTCCTCAAAACAACCACCATACCTACCTATTATGGCATTTCCATAGCCATTCCGGGATATATTGCCATGCAACTTCCACCGTTCCGCTTTTCATGACATGCACCACCACTTTCATATTGCATATAGAGTCATATTTTGTCATAGGTATCGAGTTGTAATTTTTCTTTTGAGTTGTAAGTAAATAAAAGTGTGATGATTTTCATTATTAGAGCATTGTCCCGTGTGAGAAAAGGATGATGGAAGCCATGACTCCCTCACAAGTTGGGATGAGTATCCGGACTTTACAAAAAAATAAAAGAGGCCAGCGAAGCCCAAATAAAAAAAAGGCCAATGATGCCCACCAAAATAAAAAAAAGAGAAAAAAAATGAGAGAAAGAGAGAAGGGACAATTGCTACTATATTTTTTTCCACACTTGTGCTTCAAAGTAGCACCATGATCTTCATGATAGAGAGTCTCCTATTTTGTCACTTTCATATAACTAGTGGATTTTCATCTTGCACGACCACTTAGTTTCCTTTTTGAGCTTTCATACACTTATAGCTCTAAGTGCATTTGTTGCATGGCAATCCCTACTCACTCACATTGATATCTATTGATGGGCATCTCCATAGCCCGTTGATACGCCTAGTTGATGTGAGACTATCTTCTCCCTTTCCCTTGCAACCTCCACCATATTCTATTCCACCTATAGTGCTATATCCATGGCTCGCGCTCATGTATTGCGTGAGAGTTGAAAAGGTTTGAGAACACCAAAAGTGTGAAACAATTGCTTGACTTGTTCATCGGGGTTGTGCATGATTTAGATACTTTGTGTGGGGAAGATGGAGCATAGCCAGACCATATGATTTTGTAGGGATAACTTTCTAAGGCCATGTTATTTCGAAAGGACACGATTGCCTTGTTGGTGTGCTCGAAGTATTACTGTTTTTATGTCAATATTAGACTATTGTTTTGAATCTTACGGATCTGAATATTCATGCCACAATAAAGAATATTACATGGATAAATATGTTAGGTAGCATTCCACATCAAAAAATCTGTTTTTATCATTTACCTACTCGAGGACGAGCAGGAATTAAGCTTGGGGATGCTTGATACGTCTCCAACGTATCTATAATTTTTGATTGTTCCATGCTATTATATTATCTGTTTTGGATGTTTTATATGCATTAATATGCTATTTTATATTATTTTTGGGACTAACCTATTAATCTAGAGCCTAGTGCCAGTTTCTGTTTTTTCCTTGTTTTTGAGTATTGCAGATAAGGAATATTAAATGGAGTCCAAACGGAATAAAATCTTCGGAATAAGTTTTCTTGGACCAGAAGACAACTACCAAGCTTGGAGACCAAGGCAGAGGAGCTGCCGTGTGGCCACAAGCCACAGGGGTGCGCCCTAGGGGGGGGTCGCGCCCCCCTGGCTTGTGGGCCCACGGCAACTCCCCCAACCCTAATCTTCGGCCTATAAATTCCCAAATATTCCCTGTATACCAGAGAGAGCCACGAAAATACTTTTCCGCCGCCAGGAGCCTCGGTTCCCGTGAGATCCAATCTTGGAGCCTTTTCCGGTAATCTGCCGGAGGGGGATTCGATCACGGAGGGCATCTACATCAACTTCATTGCCCCTCCGATGATGCGTGAGTAGTTCACCACAGACCTTCGGGTCCATAGCTAGTAGCTAGATGGCTTCTTCTCTCTCTTTGCTCTTCAATACCATGTTCTTCATGATCTTCATGGAGATCTATCCGATGTAATACTCTTTTGCGGTGTGTTTGTCGAGATCCGATGAATTGTGGGTTTATGTTCAGATTATCTATGAATATTATTTGAGTCTTTCCTGAATTCTTATATGCATGATTTCATATCTTTGCAAGTCTCTTCGAGTTATTGGTTTGGTTTGGCCAACTAGATTAGTAATTCTTGCAATGGGAGAAGTGCTTAGTTTTGGGTTCAATCTTGCGGTGTCCTCACCTAGTGACATAGTAGGGGTAGCGAGGCACGTATTGTATTGTTGTCATCGAGGATAAAAAGATGGGGTTTTCATCATATTGCTTGAGTTTATCCCTCTACATCATGTCATCTTACCTAATGTGTTACTATGTTCTTCATGAACTTAATACTCTAGATGCAGGCAGGAGTCGGTCGATGTGTGGAGTAATAGTAGTAGATGCAGAATCGTTTCGGACTACTTGACATGGACGTGATGCCTATATGCATAATCATTGCCTTGGATATCTTCATAATTATTCGTTTTTCTATCAATTGCTCGACAGTAATTTGTTCACCCACCGTAATACTTGCCATCATGAGAGAAGCCTATAGTGAAACCTATGGCCCCCGGGTCTATTTTCCATATTATACTTTCAGATCTAAAACCAAAAGTACCAAAAATATCTTGCTGCAATCTTTTTACTTTTGTTTTACTTTTCGTTCAAGCAATCTATTCTATCTATCTCTATTAGATCTCATCCTTGCAAGTAACCGTGAAGGGATTGACAACCCCTTTATAGCGTTGGGTGCAAGTGTTTGATTCTTTGTGTAGGTACACCTATTGGGGACTTGCTTGTATCTCCTACTGGATTGATACCTTGGTTCTCAACAACTGAGGGAAATACTTATCTACTTTGCTGCATCATCCGTTCCTCTTCACGGAAACCAACGCATGCTCGAGAAGTAGCAGTGGCCCGCGCGAGCCCGCTGCCGCCGCCGCCCTTGCGCGTCTCACCCCCCGCGCCGCCGTGACCTCCCCTCGCCGGACCCCCGCCACAGCAGTGCCGACCACCGGAGCGCGTCGCCGCCGCCTCGCCCGCCCGTCCCCGTCGCCTCGCCGCGAGAGCCGCCTCGCCGCCACCATGGGAGCTCGCCCCGAGCTCCACGCAGCCCCTGCTCACCCTATAAGACCACCCCCGAGCTAGCCCTAGTTCCTGTCCCTCCATTTCTTCCCTCTCTTGCCTCTGCCGCCGCCAAGGTGAGCTCCGCACCCACACTCACCGACGCCATGGCCGAGAAGAGTCCAAGCTTTTCCCTAGCGCGAGCAAGTCCGCAACCACCGTCTTCTTTCCTCGGGAGCGCCGCGAGCTTCGTGGTCGTCTTCCTAATCCGCGCGCGCAACCCCGACCCCCGGATCGCTTCCCCAAGCCCGTCGTCTTCCCCTGCTTCACGGACGCCAAGCCGGAGGCCTTTGTCTCGTAGCTCCGTTTTGCACATGCCATATACGAAACTTGCTTAGATTTTCATGTAGTATCATAATATCTTGCTGAATTCATGATTTGAAATGTTTGTGGTTTTCATTTTCATGCATTTTGCATTCATGTCATGTTCATCTTGTGAAGGTCATATCTTTTAGACCGTAGCTCCGTTTGAGATGTTCCATATATGTAAATCGACTAGAATGACGTGTAGAATCGCATGGTATACTTTATTTTACTGTTTAATAAATATAAAACATGATTAGTTCAGATCTGGACCAATTTCGAAATTAACACATGCGGTCATTTCGGAAATGCTATATGTTGTTTCCGGCCTCATTTAAACTTGCCTAGATGTGTAGTTTACTTATGCTTCACCTCTTGTCATGTTTAACAATATTTAATATTGTCGTGTACCTAAACGAGAGTGAACTAAATATTCGAATATGGAGTTTCGTCAATATGCAACTCGTTGCATATTGAGCTTCACTTAATGTGTAGGAGTTGATTGTTGTGCTTGCCATGTCATGCATAACATGCATCATATTTGAAGTGCATCATGTCATGCATATGTTGTGGTGTTGATCATGTGTTGATTGTTGTTTTCGGATTGCTTCTTCTCGATAGAGTTTCGAAAGCGTTTGGAGTGTGAGGATTCGTTCGACTACGTTGGCTCGTCTTCTTCATGGACTCGTTCTTCTTCCAAGCGGGATCTCAGGCAAGATGACCATTTCCCTGGATACCATTACTATCATTGCCATGCTAGATGTCTCGTTTCTATCGCTGTCTCGTTACCTACCACTTGTATGTCAAGCCTCCCAAATTGCCATGAAAAGCCTCTAACCCCTCCACATCCCAACAAACCATTGTTTGGCTATGTTACCGCTTGCTCAGCCCTTCTTATAGCGTTGCTAGTTGCAGGTGCAATTGTTTCCATGTGCCAACATGGATGTTTTTGAGCTATCACAATATTATTGCTATTTAATTTAATGCACATATATACTTGGTAAAGGTGGAAGGCTTGGCCTTTTGCTCGGTGTTTTGTTCCACTTTTGCCGCCCCTAGTTACTTGTGTACCGGTGTTATGTTCCATATTTTGCGCTCCTAACATGCTCGGGGTTGTTATGGGGACCCCCTTGACCATTCGTTTTAGATTAAAACTTGTCTGGCAAGACCCAACTTTGGTACTACATTTGCCTAATAACTAATAAACCTGCATAGGGAGTAATTAACCCGAGGATATTTAATCAACCCCCCGGGCCAGTGCTCCTCATGAGTGTTGGTCCGAACTAGAGCACTGTGCGGGGCCAACCCGGGGCAACTCGGGACATGTCTATCAGGCCCTGTACACTAGCTTATCCGGTCGTGTCCTGAGAACGAGATACGCGGCTCCTATCGGGTTCGTCGACACGTCGGGCGGTCTTGCTGGACTTGTTTTACCTTTCTCGAATGTCTTGCGCGAGGAATTCCGATACTTTGGGCTATCTCGAGGTTGAGGTTTTCCAATGGAATTTCCTAGGAAATCACGGGATTCGTGGTCGAGGTTATTCCCGCGGCGTGTGGTTAGTTTGTGATGGATGAGTTGGAGCACCCCTGCAGGGTTAAATCTTTCGGAAAGCCGTGCCCGTGGTTACGTGGCAACTTGGAAACTTTGTTTAACACCCGGTCATAGCAAACTTGAAGTAAACTCAAATAAAATACACCAACCGGGTGCGTAACCGTGACTGTCTCTTCTCGTGAGTCCTTATCCGAGAGAGAACATGGTGGGGTTATGTTTGACGTAAGTAGGTGTTCAGGATCTCTTAGAGATCATTACTAGATCACGTCCGTTTATGCGACAATCATCCCTCTTTATTCTTGTACTCGTAAGTTAGCCACTCAAATAAATGCTTAGTGCTTGCTGCAACCTCACCACTTAACCATACCTCACCCATTAAGCTTTAATAGTCTTGATACCCTTGGAAATGAGATTGCTGAGTCCCTGTGGCTCACAGATTACTACAACAACAGTTGCAGGTACAGGTAATGTGATGCTTTGACGTGAGAGCGATGCTTTGTTTGATTTGGAGTTCTTCTTCTTCATCGATCATAGGATGGGTTCCAGGCGGCAGCCTGGGATAGCAAGGATGGATGTCATTTTATCGTTTGTCTTCGTCCGTAGTCGGACCCTGCTCTTCTGTATGATGTTTGGATATGTTGTTGTATTGATGTGATATTGATGTAGCTTGTGGCGAGTGTAAGCCAATTCCATATACTCATCTCTTCTTACATGTACTTGTAATGATATCCATTCTTGCGAAACGACGAGATGCGCTTCTATCCCTGTCGAGGCCCTCATGCCAAAATAAGGATAGGATCGCATCTTGGGCGTGACAATAATTTTGTTTACTAAGTTTATCTCTGGACATTGGCTTCTCCATTGTGTCTACGAATGTTGGTAGCCCCATCGATACAAGAAGGGAAAAAGACAGTGTTCATCGGTGACTTGGAAAGTATTTCGGTTTTCTTTTTGAGTCCTAGGGACATCCGTACTACTAAGAGAGGTTGCTATGATTTCAGAGTTGGGGAACTCAAATCTTTTCCTTTCACTTTTCCCAATTCGGGTTAGGCTTCGTTGGAAGAAAATATCTCCGAGTTTTTTTCATATATTAGGAGTCCGGGCGCCCGAACCTCTTTTTGTCCGGGTGCCCGAAGGCATCCGAAAGTTTTACCTTTGGTTCGACCGGGTCCGGGTGCCCAGGGTCCCAAGTTCGGGTGTGTGGGGTCATCTGAAAGTTGGCACTCCGGTCCGGCCACCCTCGGGTGCCCGAACCTTCCTGTGCGCGCCCCCTCCGGCTGCCCACGGTTTCATCCCCAGGTGCCCGGACCTCGTTGTTTGTGTTGTCATATTTTTTGTTGAGTCCGGGTGCCCGGGGTGGCGGCTGCACAACGGCCACATTTCCCTTGGGGGTATTTATACCCCCCCTTCTTATTCCTCCTAACCCTAATCCTTGCCCAAGCTTTGCTCCTTGACGTGGCTTGAGACTGCGTCGGTATTTCCCAAAGAGGAAGGGATGATGCAACACAACAATGGTAAGTATTTCCCTCAGTTATGAAACCAAGGTATCGAACCAGTAAGAGGATCACCACCACCTAATAAGCAGCACCTGCACACAAATAACAAATACTTGCAACCCGACGCGAAAGAGAGGTTGTCAATCTCTCTACGATAAAAAGATAGATTAGGATATGATAGATTGGAGAGATAGATCTCTCAAGAACTGAAAATAAAAAGGGCAAATAAAAAGTGCAGCAATATATTTTGGGTTTTTTGGTATAGTAGATCTGAAAACAAAAAGGCAAAAAGATAGATAGGAAAACAATATGTTGGAAAAGTAGACCCCGGGGCCATAGGTTTCACTAGTGGCTTCTCTCATGAGTATAGCACACGGTGGGTGAACAAATTACTGTTGGGCAATTGATAGAAGATCAAATAATCATGACGATATCCAAGGCGATGATCATTATATAGGCATCACGTCCAAGATAAGTAGACCGACTCCTGCCTGCATCTACCACTATTACTCCACACATCGACCGCTATCCAGCATGCATCTAGTGTATTAAGTTCATGAAAAACGGAGTAATGCAATAAGAACGATGACATGATGTAGACAAGATCTATTCATGTAGGAATAGACCCCATCTTGTTATCCTTAATGGCAACGATACATGCGTGCCTTGCTGCCCCTTCTGTCACTAGGAAAGGACACCGCAATATCGAACCCATCACAACGCACCTCTTCCCATGGCAAGAAAAATCAATCTAGTCGGCCTAACTAAACCAAAGATTCGAAGAAGAAATACGAGGCTATAAGTAATCATGCATATAAGAGATCAAAGAAGACTCAAATAATATTCATGGATAGAAACTGATCATGAACTCAAAATTCATCGGATCCCAACAAACACACCGCAAAAGTTTACATCAAATAGATTTCCAAGAGACCATTGTATTGAGAATCAAAAGAGAGATAGGAAGCCATCTAGCTACTGCCTACGGACCCGTAGGTCTATTGTGGACTACTCACGCATCATCGGAGAGGCACCTATGAAGAAGATGAACCCCTCCGTGATGGTGTTAGATTGGATCTCGAGGCTCTGGAACTTGCGGCGGCTGGATGTGTTTTTCGTCAACTCCCCTAGGGTTTTCTGAATATTTGGGTATTTATAGGCATCAGAGGCGGTGGAGAGGGGCCCCATGGAGGGCACAACCCATCAGGGCGCGACGGGGGCCCCCTGGCGTGCCCTGGTGGGTTGTGCTCTCCACAGCCCACCTTTCTGGCACTTCTTTGGCCCACTGGGTGTCTTCTGGTCCAAAAAAATCTCCAAAAAGTTTCGTCGTGATTGGACTCTGTTTGGTACTGATATTCCGCGAAGTAAAAAACAAGCAAAAACAGCAACTGGCACTTTGGCACTATGTCAATAGGTTAGTCCCAAAAAATGATATAAAGTTGCTATAAAGTGATTGTAAAACATCCAAGAATAATAATATAACAGCATGGAACAAGCAAAAATTATAGATACGTTGGAGACGTATCAGCATCCCCAAGCTTAATTCCTACTCGTCCTCGAGTAGGTAAATGATAAAAATAGGATTTTTGATGTGGAATGCTGCCTAACATGTTCGTCTCATATTCTTTTCTTTTGTAGCATGGACATTTGGACTTTTAGATGATTCAAAGCAATAGTCTAGTTTTAACATAATGACTTCAAAACTCAAGCATGCCAACAAGCAACCACGTCTTTCAAAATATCAACACTAAAGAAAGTTATCCCTAGCCCATTGTCGGGGGAAACGACACCTATGGGATCGAAGGATCCCTTTACGGTTCGGCAAGGGAGAAAGGACAGCACAAAGAGCGGAACTAACGATCAACGCGAGGGGGATTTACCCAGGTTCGGGCCGCTCGGAAGCGTAAAACCCTACTCCTGCTTGGTTGTATTACTGTGGATATTCTTGGCCAAATTCTGGGAGCTACAGTAGCAGCTACGCATGCAGAATGGGTCGAATCTCTGGATTCCTCCTCCCGTAGCTACGCCTTGGGCCTCCTTTTATATGTCCAAGGGGTCTCCAACAGTGGCGAAGTACAAGAGGTGTAAAGTATCTACAGTATATCATGATTACCAGTATCTCATGATTACTACTGACTCCTTAGGACAAATGTCTTAGGACAAACGTCTCAGGACAAGACGCGTTCAATGCTCTGAACAGGTGTCCCTGCCTTTCTTGGGGATGGAAAAAGGACTCGTCCCATCAGCACCGCTTAACCCCTTCTGCGGCCAGCGCCGTGACACGCAACCAGGAGGACAAGCCCTAAACGACAGGCTGGTCGCTGCGCTGGAGCGGCGGCACTGTGCTGAAGCGGTGGGATCTTGCCGGGTGCTGATCTTGCCGGGGCTCGATGGGCCAGCCCAGCAAGATCTTGCCGGACGCCCAGCCTTCGGTCTTCTGATCTTCAGCTTAAACGCCTTCTTGATATCTTGCATCTGTCTCCAACCGTCCTCCGGCAGGCCTTGCCGCAGGCATGGCTACGACTGTCCGTGCACAAGTACGGGGTACTAAAGGACCCGATCTTTAGTACACCGACAGGAGCCCCTGGGCCTAGGCCATACACGGGTGCGAGGCGTTGTTGGGCTAGGCCCAAAACAGTGCACGGGCATGCGTGGCAGGAGTTAACTATCATAATCCTCTTATTTACCGCGCCTTCCCACGACGCGCGTTGAATGCGGGACGTGGGGGACGTGCGCGGAACGACCGCAGCCTCCGCTCCTTCCCCATAAAAAGGAATTCGCAGGGGCGCTGCTCATTTACCTCTTCTTCAATCTAGGAACCGCCGTCGTCTTCCTCCTTGAGCCTGAAACTGAGCCTCCTCCATTCTTCCGCCACCCGCACGCCCTCGTCACCTTCGGACTCTGCTTCCACTGCCGCCATGCCGCCCAAAACAGGCAAGGGCAAAGCGGCGAAAGCCGCCGGCTCAGCCACAGGAGCAGATGAGGTGGATCTGGTGCAGATGCGAAGAGAGCACGCCGTCTTCGACTCGACGCTTGACGGGCACACCTTGATTACTCAGTACAGGTGCGTATGGGGGAAGAAGACAAATGGCCATCCCAAAACTCGCGCGCTTTCGACTTCCGCCGGGGGCGGCGCGAATAGATACCCTTTCTTCGCTGCTTATTTCTATTGCGGGCTCTGCCCTCCATTCTCCGACTTCTTTGTCGACATCATGTACACGTACGGGTTCTGCCTTTTGGATTTCACGCTGAACGCCGTAACGTGCATGACTGTCTTTGCGCATCTTTGCGAAAACTTTGCCGGAGTGGTCCCCAACACGGCCCTCTTCCGCCACTACTTCATCCCCCGCATCGAGACAGGAGACGCCCTCTCTGGATCTATCACTTGGATTCCAAGGACATGGAACAAGGATATATACCCAGGGGGTCTCTACCGCAAGAAGTGGGATGAGTGGCGATCCGAGTGGTGCTGGATCCAGGAGAAAGACCCTCAGCCATTCTGCGTGCCCCGGCAAAAGAAGGTGGCCCGTGGTGAGAATTGGAGCGACCTCGACCCTGAAGACAAGAAGCTCACAATTGCAATCACCAGGATTAACCGCCTGAAGGCTGCCGGGCTCACGATCGAGATGGTTGGCGCAGATTTCCTTCGCCGGCGCATCGCCCCTCTGCACAATAAGGGGAGGCCAGCCTGGGACTTCAAGAACGCAGCAGATATTATGAGGCTGCACCCTAGCTTGAATCACAACTTCACGGTCTTGCAGCACATGTATCTCTGCCACAAGCTGTTCAGGCCTGACGGGAGGTTCATGTTGCCGCCTGGAGTCGTCCCTCTGTGCAACAACTCTGCCCTGAGCTCCATCATTGCTATGATGCCAGTGTGCAACGCCCACGGCCTTGATGGGACTTGGGTCGAGCCGCCTCGAGAGCACGTGTAGGAGTTCTTCGACAACTTGTCGGAGAGGGCCATCCGAGAAGATCCCAACCTTATCTGTCCCACCTCTGATGAAGAAATAGCTTACATTGCCAGCAGGGCGGAAGAGGCAAAACTTGCCACGGAAGCCGGCGACTTTGGCTTCACGGGAGAAGACACCAGTGAAGAAGAGACGGTGCCAGAGGAGACCTCTTCTGAGCAAGAGGAAGTTGCCGGGGAGCAGAGTGGCATGGTTGCCGGGGGCTCTACCGTCGAGGGCGCAACCGAGGAGCAGCCGCACGAGGAGCCCCCAGCTCCAGGGAAGAAAAAGCGCGTTCTTCGGAAAGCCAGCTCTGGTGCCCCAGCAAGTCAGCCTTCCTCAAGAGATGAGGTTCCCAGCAAGAAGGCGGCCGGCAAGGCTGCGCAGCGGCAAGAGGCCCAACAACCGCCCGTGCGACGTACGACACGCTCGACCATGGCACAAACTGGTGCGGCGGGAGCATCCCATACGACGGCACCAGCGGCTGGAGCAGCAGGGGCACATCAGCCTACTGCCTCTGCCGCAGCCAAGCGCGCCAGGTTTTCTTCTCCACCTCCTCGCCCAGATGCCGAAGCGGAAGTCGTCTTCGACCTCTCTGCCTTGGATTCCGAAGAAGAAGAGTAGGGACCTTGCCGCACCTTATAATTCCTGTATTTCTGGCTTCACTTGACTAATTCACTTTGGCTTGTCTCCACAGAGATGCAGAAACCTTGGCGCAAAGGATGGCGAAGAGGGCGAAGACCTCAACGGGCAACGAACCACCGGCAAGCACCTCAGGTGCGCCAGAAACGATCAACATCAGCCCGGAGTCGAGCCCACAACGCAGCCCTCAACACAGCCCCCGGCGCAGCCCCCAGCGTGAGTCCATTATGTACTTTCCGCTGGCAAGTGTCGGGGTGCGCATCTTCACTGCTGACATCTCCGGGCGTGCAGGAGCGGAGCAGCAACGAGGAGTACCAACGGGAACCGTCCCTGATGCGCCGCCGCCATCGACTACACCGCCCAGAGATGAGTCTTCGGCAAGCAAGCTTAACCGCGATGAAGAAGGGCCGGCGAGCACGGGCTCCGGCAACCCTCCTCAGCAGCTCGACGTAGGTAAACCGCTTGCCTCAGAGTACTTACTATTCCTGTTTTTCTCTCTCTTTTTTTTTGTCTTCTTGAACTTCAATCTTGGTCTCACCTTGCTTCCCTTCCTGGGTTTCCAGATTTCCTCTTGGCGGAACCCATGGATGTCGAAACCGTCATCGAGGAGACCGCCAAGGACGCTGCCGCCGAGGCCGACAGGGTCGCAGCGGACGAGGCCGCCAAGGCCGCACAGGAAGAGACCACCAAGAAGTCTGCTGAGGGGACCGGCAAGGAGACCGACGACCGCACTGACGACATTCCTGCTGCAGGAGCGCCTGGCGCCACACCGGTCGCGGAGCCCCCAGCTGCCGGTGAAGATCAACCGTCAACATCTGACATGCCCCCGTCAAGCAGTTACCTCAAGGTCGGCGACAACCTGTTCGTCAGCATGCCAAGGACGGCAAGCATTGGGGCGCCGGTGGAAGGAGAAACTCTGGATGGAAACGTCATCGTCGCCGCCAGCAGCAGTGAACCCAAGGAAGAGCAGCTACTCCAAGCCATGCACGACAACTATCAGAAGCTCCAGGCACTCTACCGCGCCCGGAAGGATAAGCTGGATTCCAGGGCAGCGGTTGTTGATGCAGCAGAGGCGGACTTCCAAAAGCGCGTCGAGGAGATGCAGGCTTGGTATGCTGAGGCCTTCCAAGAGCTGAAGACTGCTCGGGAACAGCTGAGCAAGAACTGGAACGACCTCCTCATGAAGCAATCTGATGTCAAGAAGGCACAGGAGGAGGCTGCACAGCAGGCCGCCGCAGCAGAAGCTCGCCTGACGGAGCGCCGCATCGGGCTCAATGCTCACGAAGAGGACCTTACTGCTCGCGAGGAGGCACTTGCCGCCAAGCTCCACGGCAAGGACGAGGAGATCGAGAAACTTGTCGCGCAGCGGACCCAGGAGCTAGAGCGGAAACACATGGAGACGCTCAAAGCTCTGACTGAAGATCACGCCGGCAAACTGAAGGAAGCCGTCGATGCTGCCGGAGCTGCAGAGGCCGCCAAGAGCTTGCTGGAGGGGAAGGTGAAGAAGCTGGAGGATGATCTCGAGGATCACGGCAAGAAGGTCTCAACACTCGAAGCCGAAAGAGACAAAGCTCTTCACAGCTTGATGGAGGCACAGGTTGCCGCATCCGAGAAGACTCAGTAGCTCACCTCCGCCAAGGAATCCATCGTTGATCTGGAGCAGAAGCTGACCACGCTGAAGGAGACCCTTGAGACCGCCAGGGGTCAGGAGAAGACCTTGATCAAAGACCTCCACAATGAACAGGAGCTGCTCAAGAGTGCTGCCGCCACACACAACGACTATGTGGCAGGCGTGCAGATCTGGACTGAGAAGCTCATCGACGTTGCGGAGAAGCTTGCCGCACAACTGTCCACCATGGGTCTGCAAGGCTTCAGGTATTCTTCTGACGACAGGGTGTCCACAAGCGCCAGTCTGACCATGTTCTTTGACCGCATGCTCGAAGCCTTGGAGCAGCTTCACTCTGACCGAACATCCCAGTTGGCGAACGAATCCCGCAAACTCTGCCAGGCCGTCCTCCGCGAGGTGCTGGTCAAAGTTGTGCACAAGAACCCCGGCATCAACCTCTCCAACATCTTCAAACGCTTGCCGAAGGATGTGGACGTCAAGGTACTCGAAGAGCTTGTCGCGCCCATCGTTGACAGGGTGAGCCAAGTCAAGAGGGTTGAAGGCGATCGCCGGGATTAGCTGTTTCTATTTACCTTGTCGCCATTGCTCCATGCCAAAGACAATTTATCTTTAGTTAGAAACGCGGCAACTATCATGTAATATAACTTGTTGTCTCTGGATTAATGTATGCTATTCCCTCGTCTGATTTCTTTCTGTACGGCTTGTACCCTACGCTTATGCTGGGAACTTGCCGGTGCGCACCCCCGCGAGCGCTGGGTTCGGGACTTCGGCAGCCTGCTAGAGGCGCAGCTACCGGCAAGAAACCTTGACGTTTTCAGTGCAGCCACCTAAACTGTTGAGCGGACTCGAAACATAGTAAGGGCGCAACCGATCTTGACAAGGTTCCATCGCGTGCAGGTTTTCCATACGAAAGTCGAAATCGTTCAAGGGAAATAGCCTTACAATAAAGAATCTGCTTAAAGGGTTCTGCAACTTAGCTTTTCGTTGCTGTTCTTCTTCTTCCGGCAAGATGTCAACCTTGAACGTCGCCTGTCGGTATCCATACCATCCTCCCCCCCGGGCAAACTTGCATGCGAGGGAACCTTCTATCCTTTTGAGAAAAAGAAAGAAGAGAAAATATGGAACCTTGGCAGTTCATTAGCTCTTACCGGAAGCAAGCGCAATACAACATCTCAGATAAGCACGCGTATAAAATGACATGAAATCGACAAGAATTGTAAAACACTTAGCTTTATCTTACTACGCACAGGGTCTGCGCCTGGCTTTGTACAAAGGATTACATGCTTCATCGGCAAGACTTGTACAAAAGATGGTTGCCGGGAGCGTTTCTGCGGCAAGAACATAAGGTTCTGCGCGAAACTGCTGCTAACCGGCAACCGCGCCTTACGGGTAGAACTTACGAAGATGTTCGATATTCCAGGAGTTGCTCACTGGTACGCCATCTTCGGTCTCCAGGCGGACAGCGCCAGGCCTGGTGACTCGTACTACCCGATAAGGGCATTCCCACTTCGGCGTCAACTTGTTGGAATTCTTGGCCGACTGAACGTGCCGAAGAACAAGGTCGCCTTCCTCAAGACTCCGGGCATGAACCTTGCGGCTATGATAGCGGCGCAAAGCTTGCTGGTAGCGTGCAGCACGCACAGCAGCCCGAAGACGATCTTCCTCAAGGAGCACAGCATCATCTTGCCGCAGCTGCTCTTGCTCGAGCTCATCATAAGCGAGCACTCGAGCTGACCCGTATATGAGTTCCGTGGGGAGAACTGCTTCAGCCCCGTAGACCAGGGCGAAGGGAGTCTGGCCGGTAGCTCGATTTGGTGTCGTTCTGATTGACCAAAGAACCGCCGGCAGCTCATCAATCCAGCGTCTTCTGCACTTGTGCAGCTTGTCGAAAGTTCTGGTCCTGAGACCGCGCAACACTTCAGCGTTTGCCCTCTCCGCTTGGCCGTTGCTTCTCGGGTGAGCAACGGAGGCAAAACAAATCTTGCCGCCAAGGTCTTGGACGTACTGCATGAAGGTGCGACTTGTGAACTGCGTACCATTGTCGGTGATGATCCTGTTCGGCACACCAAAACGGCACATTATTCCCTTGAAGAACTTGACGGCTGACTGTGTTGTCACCTTTCTCACTGCCTCCACTTCCGGCCACTTCGTGAACTTGTCGATAGCAACGTACAAGTACTCGAAGCCCCCGGCAGCACGGGGGAAGGGGCCCAATATGTCGAGCCCCCAGACCGAGAAGGGCCAGGAAAGAGGGATTGTCTGAAGAGCTTGAGCTGGCTGATGAAGTTGCTTTGAATGGAACTGGCATGCTTCACACTTGGTTACTAGTGCAGTTGCATCCTGGAGAGCAGTGGGCCAGAAGAAACCTTGCCGGAATGCCTTGCCGACAAGAGCTCTCGAGCCTATGTGGGAGCCACATATGCCTCCATGAATCTCTGCCAACAGCTCTAGTCCATCCTCCCGAGGAATGCACTTCAATTTCACACCGTTGGGTCTCTTTCTGTACAGGGCGTCGTCGACGAACTGGTACATACTAGACTGACGGGCTACTTTCTCCGCTTCTTCTTGTTCCTCAGGGAGTTCTCCTGTCTGAAGGAAATGAACTATGTGCTGTGCCCATGCCGGAGCCTGTGGCTCGACAACAAGGACTAAAGGCATCTCTTCGGCCGCGGGAGCGCTTGCTTCAGCGGCAAGAACTTGAGGTTCCGCGCGAAGCTGCTGCTCACCGGCAACCGGCATATCCTCAGCTGCGGGGGGGCGTACCTCTGCGGCAAGAACCTGAGGCTCTGCGTGAAGCCGCTGCTCACCGGCAACCGTGTCGTTCCCGGCAACTTCCTTGCCGGCGGCTTCTGGAAGCTCTGCCGGGAAGTACTTGCCGGTACTTAACTTCCTTCTCTTGTCCGGCCTTGTCGGTGGTGTCACGGATGGCTGAGTCAGGCGGAGCACAAAAGTTCCTGGTTCCACAGGTAACTTAAGGGCAGCACGCTTCGACATGTCGTCAGCAATGCAGTTCTCTGCTCGAGGAACATGCTCTGTTTGCAGACCGTCAAAACGCTCCTCCAACTTCCTCACTTCATCGACATAAGCTTCCATCAACGGGCTCTGGTAATCTTTGTTGACTTGCCTGACGACAAGCTGGGAGTCACCTCTGACGATGAGCTTCTTGATCCCAAGGTCTGCCGCGATCCTGAGACCATCAAGCAGCCCTTCATACTCTGCAGTGTTGTTCGTTGATCTCTCCCGGGGAAAGTGCATCTGAATCACATACTTGAGGTGCTCTCCGGTGGGTGCGACAAGCAGCACGCCAGCACCGGCGCCTTGCAGAGAAAAAGCCCCATCAAAGTACATAATCCATTCGCGATCTGTTTCCTTGCCGGGGACAACCGACTCTTGAACTTCTTCGTCTGGCGTTGGTGTCCACTCTGCAATGAACTCTGCCAAGGCTCTGCTCTGAATAGTTGAAGTGCTTTCAAACTTGAGGCCAAAGCATGACAGCTCCAACGCCCACTCCACAATCCTGCCGGTTGCTTCTGGATTCCGCAAGATCCGTTGCAGCGGAAAGCGAGTGACGACGGTAATCTCATGTGCTTGGAAGTAATGGCGCAGCTTCCTCGAGGCCATAAGGAGGCCGAAGAGCAGGTTTTGCACACCAGAATATCTTGACCTAGCCCCCTGCAAAAGGGAGCTGACAAAATAGACTGGGCGCTGCACCATCTTCTTCTTCTGCACTGCTTCACTTGACTGCGCGGGCTCTGTCTTGTCGGCACCAGACTCTGCCGGGGATGGTCCTGGCTTGTCGCTTGACGGGCTTGCCGCTGCCGCTGCCTCTTCGTCTGCTTCTCTCTGCGCCACTAGCGCAGCACTAACCACTTGATTCGTTGCCGCTAGATACAGCAGCAACGGCTCTCGTGGCCTAGGTGCGACCAGTGTCGGCGGAGAGGAGAGGTACCTCTTCAAGTCCTGCAGCGCTGCCTCCGCTTCCGGAGTCCATTTCATTGGACCTGCCTTCTTCAAGATTTTGAAAAAGGGCAGGGCGCGCTCAGCGGACTTGGAGATGAACCTGCTCAGAGCAGCGACGCAGCCGGCAAGTCGGCGCACATCTTTGACACGTCTTGGTGCTTCAATCTGCTCAATTGCCTTGATCTTGTCGGGATTGGCTTCAATTCCACGCTGAGATACAAAGAACCCGAGAAGCTTGCCGGATGGAACGCCAAACACGCACTTCTCGGGATTGAGCTTCAGATTGATCCTGCGCAGATTTGCAAACGTCTCTTCTAAGTCCTGAATGAGAGTTGCCTTGTCCTTGGTCTTGACCACTATGTCATCCATATAGGCTTCCATATTTCTATGTAGCTGGGTCTCAAAACCAATCTGGACAGCTCTTGCGAAGGTCGAACCAGCACTTTTCAACCCGAAAGGCATACGTATGAAGCAATACGTGCCACATGGGGTGATAAATGCGGTTTTCTCTCCGTCTTCTTTGGACATGAAAATCTGGTGGTAGCCTGAATATGCGTCAAGGAATGACAGCAAATCACAGCCAGCAGTGGAGTCCACAATCTGGTCGATGTGCGGCAAGGGAAAAGGACCTTTTGGACAGGCTCTATTGATATTAGTATAGTCGATACATAGCCTCCATTTTCCATTCGCCTTGCGCACTACAACTGGATTGGCCAACCATGTCGGATGGAGGACTCCTCTAACCAGACCTGCTGCTTCAAGCTTTCTGATCTCTTCGGCGATAAACTCTTGCCGCTCCAAGGCTTGCTTCCTGATCTTCTACTTGACGGGCCGCGCGTGAGGGCAGACAGCAAGGTGGTGCTCAATTACCTCCCTGGGAACACCGGGGATATCAGATGGTTGCCATGAAAACACATCGATATTCGCCCGCAGGAAGGCAACGAGCGCGCTTTCCTATTTGTCATCAAGGGTGGAACTTATGGTGAAAGTTCCTCCCGTACCATCCTCCTTGGCGGGCACCTTCTTGGTCTTTGGTGGAGCTGCCTTGGATTTCTTGCTCTTGCTGGCAGAGCTCTCCGGCACGTCCTCAACGGGAGCGCAGCACTCCGAGGAGGTGCGCTTGCCGGAGTGGGTGCTAGAGGTCTTGCCGAGCTTCTTCTTCTTCCCGGGAGTTTCAGCGACAGGAGCAGGTGCCTTGGCGGCAGATGCTGCAACTGCCTCCCGGTAGAGTTTGTCGGTGCAGATAAGCGCACCCTTCTTGTCGGAGTGGATGGTGATGACGCTCATCGGCCCGGGCATCTTCAGCACGTTGTAGGCGTAGTGCGATGCCGCCATGAACTTGGCCAGCGCCGGGCGACCAAGAATCCCATTATAGGGTAATGGAATCTTGGCGACGAAGAAGACGATCTTCTCCGTCCTGAAGTTCAACTCGCTGCCAAACGTCACTGGCAGGGTGATCTTGCCCTTCGGCTGGTTCCTTCCCGGATTGACCCCTTGGAATGAGCCTGTTTCCTCGAGATCTTCGTCGGGAATTTGCAATCTCTTGATCACATCGGGAGAGATCAGGTTCAGGCCGGCCCCACTGTCGACTAACATTTTCGTCACCTCGAGGTTGCAGATCATTGGTGAAACTAACAACGGCAAACACCTGACCGCAGTTGTGCGATCAGGGTGATCCTCGGCGTCAAAAATGATAGGCGTGCGGGACCACTTCAGTGGCTTCCGGGCACCGAGCGAGGGCTCAGCTGCATTAATCTCGCGCGCCCACTGCTTGAGCTGGCGGTGAGAGGAATGCAACGAGGCGCCTCCATCAACGCACATGGCCTCTGTAGCCTTCTGGAACTCGTGCTCGCTGGATTCGTCGCCCTCTCCATCATCATCGTCGTCCCCCTGCTCCTTGTCGCGGCCTCGGGCGGGCCGCTCCTTCTGTTGCTTGGTCTTACCGCGGCGACCTCCTCGGCCGCGTTTCTTGCCGGACCCTCCAGCGCCATCCTGGGCCTTCTCCTTGTCTCGCCTTTCATATTCGGCTCTCTGCTTCTCGACAAGCTCTTCAACTTGCCGGCAGTTTTGGAGATCGTGCCCCTTGGTGCGGTGGATCTTGCAGTACTGCTTGGCGGAGCCTTCCAGCTTGTCGGCAGCGGCCAAGGCCTGACATGCGGCACACCCGGCAACCTCCTTGCCGGGGTCGTCAGTCTTGGCCTTCTTGGCGGTGCCGGGGTTGCCGGATCCCTCGACGGCAAGCACGGCCTTGCCCTTGCGCTTCCTATTCTTCCGTCGGCCCTTCTTTGCCGGGGCAGCAGCGTCTTCGCTTTCGGAGTCCACTCCTGCGCCAGCGTTCTCGCCGGGGAGTCTCCTTCCTTCTTCTGCCCGAGCACATTTGTCAGCCAGAGCGTAAAGCTCGGCGACATCCCTGACCTTGTTCATCGCAAGCTCTTCCCGCATCTTGCGGTTGCGCACATTCTGATGGAAGGCGCTGATGACAGCGGCAGGATGAACATCTGGAATGTTGTGCTGGATACGGCTGAACCTCTGGATGTACTTGCGCAAGGTTTCGCCATCCTTCTGGGGAATGATATGCAAGTCGCTTTCCTGGCCAGGAGCTTGGTGGCCGCCAGTAAAGGCGCCAACAAACTCATGACATAGATCTGCCCAGGAGGAAATGGAATTCTCTGGCAGATGCATCAACCACGACCTGACGTTGGGCTTCAGCACCAACGGGAAGTAGTTGGCGAGGATCTTGTCGTCTCGAGCCCCGGCAGCCTGCACCGCAATGGTGTAGATGCTCAGGAACTCTGACGGGTGAGTCTTGCCGTCGTACTTCTCCGGCACCTCCGGCTTGAAAGAGCGGGAGCTGGGCCACTGGACTCGCCACAGCTCACGAGTAAACGCTGGACAGCCCACCTCGTAAGGTAGGCTACCAGGATACCCTGGCGCAGGCTCGTCGACAGTGGGTCCCGCGCGCTTGTCGGACTGACGGCGCGCTTCCCGTCGCCGCTCGATGGTAGTTCGAGCGTCCTCCTTCCGCCGTTCCCGAAGAATCAGACGTTGATCGCGGCGAACCCGCGGATCGGACGACGCCGTGGAATCGTCATCACGGGCGTCGACCCGCCGAGTTAGCGACCGCTCTTGACGTGGTGGAGGGGAGCGTATCGTAGATGCACCGCCTCCGGTCTTCTCGCCATCGGCCCGCACCGGTCCAGTAGACTGCCGCCGCGAAGGCTCCGCTTGCCGCGGCCTGTCGTTGTTGGCTGGACCGATGAGGCTCTGAAGGGCAGCTCTCCACTCATCTAGCTTCTCCGCAGCGGGAGGGAAGTCTAGGAGCAGCTGAGCTCGCGCCAACGCTTCTGCTGGTGTAGGCGGCGGCGAAAGATGCGAAGAACGTGAGGTGCTCAGACTCCTAACTGGGTTAGAAGGAGCACCGTCACGGTCCTGCAGCCGTGCGCGGCCTCCACCGGCGTGTTGACGTGGATCTTGGCCCCGCGCATCTTGAGAGTGATGCGCAGGGGTTTTCCCATGGGGATGCTTGGAACCACCGACGTCACAGTGCTGCACGTCGCGCGCGTCCTGAGAAGGTCGCGGTGCATGCGCCGGCGTGGGTGTCTTGGAGGGCGCCGTCCCGTTCTTGGAGTTCGCTGTGCCACCCTTAGGTAGCACGGCTCCGTACTTGGACCTGGCGCTCGCCTGGCTCGGATCGCCAGAACGTCGCGGAGGCTCAAGACCTCCACCTCCTCCACCAGCGTCCGCGCCATCACCCGTCTGCGCAGGTACGGGGAGGCTGGACGCGGGTGGATCAACCGCCGTAGCGCCCTTTTTCTTGGGAGCCATGGCGATGAAGATGATCAAGAACTGGCGCGCTGACCGCCAGATCGGGTTCGCGCAACCTGCCCCCCTACCTGGCGCGCCAAAGATGTCGGGGGAAACGACACCTATGGGATCGAAGGATCCCTTTACGGTTCGGCAAGGGAGAAAGGACAGCACAAAGAGCGGAACTAACGATCAACGCGAGGGGGATTTACCCAGGTTCGGGCCGCTCGGAAGCGTAAAACCCTACTCCTGCTTGGTTGTATTACTGTGGATGTTCTTGGCCAAATTCTGGGAGCTACAGTAGCAGCTACGCATGCAGAATGGGTCGAATCTCTGGATTCCTCCTCCCGTAGCTACGCCTTGGGACTCCTTTTATATGTCCAAGGGGTCTCCAACAGTGGCGAAGTACAAGAGGTGTAAAGTATCTACAGTATATCATGATTACCAGTAGCTCATGATTACTACTGACGCCTTAGGACAAATGTCTTAGGACAAACGTCTCAGGACAAGACGCGTTCAATGCTCTGAACAGGTGTCCCTACCTTTCTTGGGGATGGAAAAAGGACTCGTCCCATCAGCACCGCTTAACCCCTTCTGCGGCCAGCGCCGTGACACGCAACCAGGAGGACAAGCCCTAAACGACAGGCTGGTCGCTGCGCTGGAGCGGCAGCACTGTGCTGAAGCGGTGGGATCTTGCCGGGTGCTGATCTTGCCGGGGCTCGACGGGCCAGCCCGGCAAGATCTTGCCGGACGCCCAGCCTTCGGTCTTCTGATCTTCAGCTTAAACGCCTTCTTGATATCTTGCATCTGTCTCCAGCCGTCCTCCGGCAGGCCTTGCCGCAGGCATGGCTACGACTGTCCGTGCACAAGTACGGGGTACTAAAGGACCCGATCTTTAGTACACCGACACCCATCATGCTCAATCATTGGTCCATTCATGAAACACACTCAAATATTAGCTATACCCAATGCTCAAGTACGATCATAGTGCCCCCTAGTTGGTGCTTTATAAGAGAAGATGGAGACTCAAAGTAAAAAATAAAAATTGCATCAAGTAAATAGATAGGCCCCTCGCAGAGGGAAGTAGGGATTTGTAGAGGTGCCAGAGCTCAAAGTTTTAAATTGAGAGAGAGAAATATTTTGGGTGGCATGCGTTTCCTGTCAACGAAAACGACAAAGTAGTTCACAATACTTTCCATGCTAGATATATCATAGGCGGTTCCCAAGCAGAAAATAAAGTTTATTCCTTTTTCCACCATTCTTTCACATTCCATGGCTGATCGTATCCACGGTTGCCTTCCATACCAACACTTTCCAAGGAATTTATTATTTGACAACATAAAGTAAATATTTTTTTCTTTTTCATTTCGGGAATGGGCATCCCTATTAGTGCCGCACTCTCATGAAATGACAAGTGAATAAACACTCATCTTGAGAATAACATATCTAGCAAGGAAAAATATTGGACACTCCCCACCGTTTCATGAGCCGTACGAGCACACAAAAGAGAAGTTTATTTTGAAAATTAGAGATGGCACATAAAAATTTGCTTGGAACGGCATGGAAATACCGCATATAGGTAGGTATGGTGGACTCATAAGGCAAAACTTGGTTTAAGAATTTTGGATGAACAAGTAGTATTTTTACTTAGTACAAATGGAGGCTAGCAAATAGATAGAGAAGCAACCAAACCAAAAAATGAAAATTCACATAAGCGAGCATTGAGCATAACTAACACCGAATAATGCACCATAAGTAGGATGTAATTTCATTGCATAACTATTAACTTTCGTACTTGCATAGGGAATCACAAACCTTAACACCAATATTCCTGCTAAAGCATAAAGACTCACTAACATGACTCACATATTACTATCATCATGTTTCAAAACTATTACAAGGAATCAAGTTTAATTTTTCCAATGATCTTCATGAATTTTTTTATTATATCCTCCTTGGATATCTGGCACTTTGGGACTAGTTTCATATATTGCCATTGCTTTTGACAAGCTCACACAAATTTAAGTGAAGCACATGAGCATAGAGTTTTCATGTCTCAAAAAGGTATAAGTGAAGCATGAGAGGATTTCTTCAAAATTTATTAGCTCTCAAATTAATCTAAGTGAAGCATGAGAGTATTTCTACAAAAATTTCCAAGCACACCGTGATCAAAAAGATATAAGTGAAGCACTAGAGCAATTCTATAGCTCAAAAAGTTTAAGTGAAGCATAAAGAGCAATTCTAACAAATCATAGCATAATTTTGGCTCTCCCAAATAGGTGTGTCCAGCAAGGATACAAGTGACAAACCAAAAATCAAAGCAAGCAAAGACTCAAATGATACAAGACGCTCCAAGCAAAACTCAGGATATGTGACGAATAAAAATATAGCTCCAAGTAAAATACCGATGGTCGTTAGAAGAAAGAGGGGATGCCACTCGGGGGCATCCCCAAGCTTAGTTGCTTGTTTATCTTTGGATATATCTTGGGGGTGCTGTAGCATCCCCAAGCTTAGGCTCTTTTCACTCCTTATTCCTTCATCCATCGCAATCTCACCCAAAACTTGAAAACCTCAATCACACAAAACTCAACAAAATCTTTGTGAGATCCGTTAGTATAATAAAGCAAATCACTACTTTAGGTGTTGTTGCAAATCCATTCATATTTTATTATTGCATTATACCTACTGCATTTTAACTTTACCATGGCTCATACCCTTCAATATAACCCATGGATTCATCAAAACAAGCACACAATGCAACGAAAACAGAATCTGTCTTAAACAGAACAGTCTGTAGTAATCTGTACTCTAACCATACTTCTGTAACTCTAAAAATTCTGAAAAATTAGGACAACGTAAAGAATTTGCATAGAAACATTGTGTTAAAATGTCATCTCAAGATCACGTTCCAGTAAAAATGAAAATTCGAACACTGGAAGCAAAGTTTCTGTTTCAGATTCAGCATCGCTTCTACTCATCTTATAAATCATCCTAAAGGCTCTACTTGGCACAAACACTAAATAAACCATAAAAACACCATCATAACAGAGGAAAAAATGTGTCAACTCTCAAAAACAGAAAGGGAAAAGCAAAAATAAATTTATTCATTGGGTTGCCTCCCAACAAGCGCTATCGTTTTACGCCCCTAGCTAGGCATGATGATTTCAATGATGCTCACATAAAAAGTAGTAATTGAAATATGCAAAGGAGCATCATGAATCTCATGACAAACACATTTAAGTCTAACCCACTTCCTATGCATAGGGATTTTGTGAGCAAACAATTTATGGGAACAAGAATCTACTAGCATAGGAAGGCAAAACAAGCATAACTTCAAAACTTTGAACACATAGAGAGGAAACTTGATATTATTGAAATTCCTACAAGCATATGTTCCTCCCTCATAATAAATTTTAGTACCATCATGAAGGAATTCAACAATATAGCTATCACATAAATCATTCTTTTCATGATGCACAAGCATAGAATTTTCATTACTCTCCACATAAGCAAATTCCTTATCATCTATGGTAGTGGGAGCAAACTCAACAAAATAACTATCATGAGACACTTGATTGACATAACCACATTGCAAATTAAAACCATGATGATGAGTTTCATGGTTATCATTACTCATTATAGCATACGTGTCATCACCATCACCATAAATAGGAGGCATGCAATCATCATAATAAATTTGCTCATCAAAACTTGGGGGACAAAAAATATCATCTTCATCAAACATAGCATCCCCAAGCTTGTGGCTTTGCTTATCATTAGCATCATGGATATTTCGAGAATTCATACTAACAACATTGCAATCATGCTCATCATTCAAGGGACTATCATGAATCACCTTATAAATTTCTTCTTTCAACACTTCATCAAAATTTTCAGATTCATGATTTTCAAACAAAACTTCATAGAGATAATCAAGTGCACTCAACTCACTAGCAATTGGTTCATCATAATTTGGTCTTTTGAAAAGATTAGCAAGTGGATGAGGATCCATATCAATAGATTTTTAGCAAGCAAAGATGCAAGCAAATAGAAGGCACATGGCAACACAAGCAAACAAAAATAGATCCGGCGAGAAAAAGGCGAACGAGAAAGAGGGCGAATAAAAAGACAAATTTGTGAAGTGGGGGAGAGGAAAACGAGAGGCAAATGGCAAATAATGTAATTGCAAGGAGATGAGATTTGTGATTAGGAACCTAGTAGATGATGATGGTGTCTCCTCGGCGCCAGAGATTGGCACGTAGAAGAGACCGCTTCCTCCCCGGCAACGGCGCCAGAAACTCCTTTGACGTGGCTTGAGACTGCGTCGGTATTTCCCCAAAAAGGAAGGGATGATGCAGCACAGTGACGGTAAGTATTTCCCTCAGTTATGAAACCAAGGTATCGAACAAGTAGGAGGATCACCACCACCTAATAAGCAGCACCTGCACACAAATAACAAATACTTGCAACCCGACGCGAAAGAGAGGTTGTCAATCTCTCTACGGTAAAAAGATAGATTAGGATATGATAGATTGGAGAGATAGATCTCTCAAGAACTGAAAATAAAAAGGGCAAATAAAAAGTGCAGCAATATATTTTGGGTTTTTTGGTATAGTAGATCTGAAAACAAAAAGGCAAAAAGATAGATAGGAAAACAATATGTTGGAAAAGTAGACCCCGGGGCCATAGGTTTCACTAGTGGCTTCTCTCATGAGTATAGCACACGGTGGGTGAACAAATTACTGTTGGGCAATTGATAGAAGATCAAATAATCATGACGATATCCAAGGCGATGATCATTATATAGGCATCACGTCCAAGATAAGTAGGCTGACTCCTGCCTGCATCTACCACTATTACTCCACACATAGACCGCTATCCTGCATGCATCTAGTGTATTAAGTTCATGGAAAAACGGAGTAATACAATAAGAACGATGACATGATGTAGACAAGATCTATTCATGTAGGAATAGACCCCATCTTGTTATCCTTAATGGCAACGATACATACGTGCCTTGCTGCCCATTCTGTCACTAGGAAAGGACACCGCAAGATCGAACCCATCATAAAGCACCTCTTCCCATGGCAAGAAAAATCGATCTAGTCGGCCTAAATAAACCAAAGATTCGAAGAAGAAATATGAGGCTATAAGTAATCATGCATATAAGATATCAAAGAAGACTCAAATAATATTCATGGATAGAAACTGATCATGAACTCAAAATTCATCGGATCCCAACAAACACACCGCAAAAGTTTACATCAAATAGATCTCCAAGAGACCATTGTATTGAGAATCAAAAGAGAGAGAGGAAGCCATCTAGATACTGCTTACGGACCCGTAGGTCTATGGTGGACTACTCACGCATCATCGGAGAGGCACCTATGAAGAAGATGAACCCCTCCGTGATGGTGTTAGATTGGATCTCGAGGCTCTGGAACTTGCGGCGGCTAGATGTGTTTTTTGTCGACTCCCCTAGGGTTTTCTGAATATTTGGGTATTTATAGGCATCAGAGGCGGTGGAGAGGGGCCCCGTGGAGGGCACAACCCATCAGGGCGTGCCGGGGGGCCCTAGCGCGCCCTGGTGGGTTGTGCTCTCCACAGCCCACCTTTCTGGCACTTCTTTGGCCCACTGGGTGTCTTCTGGTCCAGAAAAAAACTCCAAAAAGTTTCGTCGCGATTGGAATCCGTTTGGTACTGATATTCTGCGAAGTAAAAAACAAGCAAAAATGGTAACTGGCACTTTGGCACTATGTCAATAGGTTAGTCCCGAAAAATGATATAAAGTTGCTATAAAGTGATTGTAAAACATCCAAGAATGATAATATAACATCATGGAACAAGTAAAAATTATAGATACGTTGGAGTCGTATCACTCCTCCATTCCCAAATCACCAAAAAAATTAGATCTCCGTCCAAAGTCCACAATACTTTGGGTATTGGAGGAGGTTCACCCGATCTACACTTCCACCAAACCGTTTTGCGTTCCCCGACTTCTACATCATCATCAACTTGTTACTCTTGGGTGTTTGGGCACCCTAGATGGAAGAGGTCACCGCGGAGCCACAATCCATTGTGGTGAAGCTCTGTGGGTGTGTTGGGAACCTCCAATTGAGTTATGGAGAGAGCCCCAACCTTGTTTGTAAAGGTCCGGTTGTCGCCTTCAAGGGAACCAATATTGAAATCACGATATCTTGCATTGTGCGATGGTGTGAGGAGAATACGGTGGCACTAGTGGCTTCTTGGGGAGCATTGTGCTTCCACACTTCTCCAACGAAGACGTACCTCCCCCAAAAGGAGGGAACTTTGGTAACACATCCTCGTCTCCACCGACTCCACTTGCGGTTACATCTTACCTTTAATTTGTGCAAGCTTATATTGTGTTTCTATTTTGTGCTTGCAAATGTTATTGTTGTTGTGCTCATCATATAGGTTGTCCACCTAGTTGCATATTTAGACAACATATTTTATTGTTGAGCCAAATTTGTTAAAAGAAGTTAAAAATTATTAGTCGCCTATTCACCCCCCTCTAGTCGACCATATCGATCCTTTCACTATTGGACAGTAAAGGCTATTGGGGGCAGAACCCTGGCTCTCCCTCTCACCGGAGCTCTCTCTCTCTCTGTGTGTGTGTGTGTGTGTGTGTGGACTCGCTCGGACGAACATGAGAAAGGAGAAGGAAGGGAGACAATGGACAGGGGAGGTTCTCGGCGCACGAACGCCCGCCGCAATGAACGACAATTTTCCTCGAGCACGAGCTCGACACATAGCCAATAGTACACGGGGTGGAGTCTTATACGCATGCGCGCCCACACGACGCTGCGCTCCCCACTGCTCCATGTGTGTGCACGATCCACACGCTCCCGCCCATGCCCACGGCGTGCTCTGACGCGTTCTACGCGGTCGGGCTCCAATAGATCACCACGGTCACCCCTGCTACTGTCGCTGCCAACTAACTCACGCACGCACACACGCACGGACACATGCACACCTACGACACGGCCACGAACCAGTGCCCCGCTCAACTAGCACACACACTCACCCACGGCCACGGACCCGGCGCGGACCGGACCAACGCCCGGCATGCCCCGCGCGCGCACACACGCGCATTGGACATGCCCACCATGGATTATTTTCCAATAGTCACCCCTAAGCCATGGCCTCCCTGCGAGGCATGTCGACAGGAGCCCCGGTCGTCATTGTCGCCATGTACGCTTTCGCTGCGCCTCTCGCATGAGCCACCGCTTGCTGCCGCTGCAGCTGCCCGCAGTCCCCTGCGCCGTCGTGTCGCGTCTCCGTGCCACATGCCACTGCGCCTCCACGGTCGTCGCCTCGAGCCGCCGCGGCCTTTGCGCCACCACGCAGGTCCTCCGCGACATCCTTGCCTTCGCAGCCGCCGTGCTTCGTCACGCGCATGACATCACAACGCACCGCAGTGGACTCGCGCTAGTCACTGTCGCCGCGCGCTCGCCGCACGCCACAGCCGAGACCTCCATGTCCGCCGCGCTCGCCGCGAACGCCATAGTGCGCCACGCCCCCGAACCTGGTCGCTCTGATACCAATTGTTGGGGCAGAACCCTGGCTCTCCCTCTCACTAGAGCTCTCTCTTTCTGGACTCGCTCGAACGAACAAGAGAAAGGAGAAGGAAGGAAGATAGTGGACACGAGAGGTTTTCGGCGTACGAACGCCCGCCGTAACAAACGACATTTTTCCTCGAGCAGGCACGCCCACACAACGTTGTGCTCCCCACTCCTCCACGCGCGTGCACGATTGATAACCCACAAGTGTAGGGGATCGTTTGTAGCCTTTTTCGATAAATAAGAGTGTCGAACCCAACGAGGAGCTAAAGGTAGAACAAATATTCCCTCAAGTTCTATCGACCACCGATACAACTCTACGCACACTTTAACGTTTGCTTTACCTAGAACAAGTATGGAACTATTTTGTAGGTGATAGGATAGTTTGCACGAATAAAACTAGAAGTGCTTTGCGGGAATAAAACTACGAGTAAATTGCAAGATAATAAAAGTTAGTTGTTTAGTAGAAAGCTTTTGTCAAACAAGAAGGTTATTTGTCCCTAGGCAATTGATAACTAGACCGGTAATCATTCTTGCAATTTTATATGAGGGAGAGGCATGAGCTAACATGCTTTCTCTACTTGGATCATATGCACTTATGATTGGAACTCTAGCAAGCATCCGCAACTACCAAAGACCATTAAGGTAAAACCCAACCATAGCATTAAGTATCAAGTCCTCTTTACTCCCATATGCAACAACCCACCTACTCGGGTCTGTTTATTCTGTCACTCACGCCACCCACCATAGGCAAATCATGAACACATTGCAACATCCTACAGCGGGGATCCCCCACGTTTGCGCGAGATGGAGGGCACCATAGGACAACACCATCATAAAACATACACTCATACCAACCACGATCATCAATTAGCCCATAGGACAAAACGGATCTACTCGAACATCATAGGATAGCCACATATCATTGGGAAATAGTATATAGAGTTGAGCACCATGTTTAAGTAGAGATTACAGCGGGGAAGAGAGGTGTTACACCGCTGCATAGAGAGGGAGAGAGTTGGTGTTGACGGTGGCGAAGTTATTGGAGTAGATCGCCGTCACGATGATTGCCCCGGCGGCGTTCCGGCGCCACCGGGAGAGAGGGGAGAGAGCCCCCCTCCTTCTTCTTCTTCCTTGGCATCCCCCCCAAAATGGGAGGAGAGTTCCCCCTCTGGTCCATGGCCGCCATGGTGGCGGAGGGGCAGGAGCCCCTCCTAGATTGGATCTCCCTCTCTGTTCTCTTCTGTTTCCCGTTCCTGTTTTCTGGCCGAAAACCGTTTCTTATATTACCAGAGATCCGTAACTCCGATTGCGCTGAGATTTTAACACGATTTTTTTCTCCAAAAATTAGCTTCCTTGCGCCCGAAGGAGAGCTCCAACCGACTTACGAGGTGACCACAACCCACCACGGCGCGCCTGGTCCCTTGGGCGCGCCCTGGTGTCTTGTGGGGGCTGTGGGCCTCCTTTTGCGTTGATTCCACTTTTCAAAATTCACAAATATTCCAAAAAAATCTCCATAAATTTTTATCGCGTTTGGAATTCATTTGATATGGAATTTCTGCGAAACAAAAAACACACAAAAAAACAAGATTCTGGCACTGGGCACTGGATCAATAGGTTAGTCCAATAAATCATATAAATTGTTGCCAAAAGTATGTGAAAGTTGTATAATATTAGCATGAAACAATCAAAAATTATAGATAGGACGGAGACGTATCAACATCCCCAAGATTAATTCCTGCTCGCCCTCGAGTAGGTAAATGATAAAAAAAAGATAATTTTTTATGTGGAATGCTACCTAGTATAATCTTGGTCATATATCTAATCATGGCATGAATATTAAGATACAAGTGATTCAAAGCAATAGTCTAGTTTTGACATAAAGACATTAATACTCAGGCATCCCAACAAACAATCATGTCTTTCAAAATATCAAGGCTAAAGAACGCTATCCCTACAAAATCATATAGCCTTGTCATGCTCTGTCTTCTTAACACAAAGTATAAATCATATACTATCCCGGTGTCAGCCAAGTAATTGGTTCATACTTTTTAACGCGCTTCAGCATTTTCAACTCTCACACAATACATGAGAGCGAGCCATGGATATAGCACTATGGGTGGAATAGAATATGGTGGTAGGTTTCAAAGGGGTAAAAGTGGAGAAGAAAGTCTCGCATCAACTCAACGTATCAACGGGCTATGGAGATGCCCATCAATAGATATCAATGCGAGGAGTAGGGATTGCCATGCACCGGATGCACTAAGAGCTATAAGTGTATGAAAGCTCAATATGAAAACTAAGTGGGTGTGCATCTAACTCTATAATGAAAAATTCCCACTAGTATATGAAAGTGACAACATAGGAGACTCTCTATATGAAAAACATGGTGCTACTTTGAAGCACAAGTGTGGAATTAGCATGCCCCTTCTCTCTTTGTCTCTCATCATTTTTTCTTTTCTTTTTTTCTTTTTTTCTTTTCTTTTCCCCTTTTTTTCTTTTTTCTTTTCTTTTTCTTGTCCGGAGCCTCATCCCGACTTGTGGGGGAATCATAGTTTCCATCATCCTTTCCTCACTGGGACATGCTCTAATAATGAATAATGATGATCATCACACTTCTATTTACTTACAACTCAATATTACAACGATAGTAGAACAAAGTATGACTCTATATGAATGCAATGATCTAGCGTAGCAAAGATATCAAAAAACGGAAAAGCCATGGAAACATCATGCTAGATATCTTACGATCATGTAAAGCAATATGACAATGAATGCTCAGGTCATCAAAACGGAAGCGGTGGAAGTTGCATGGCAATATATCTCGGAATGGCTATGGAAATGCCGTAATAGGTAGGTATGGTGGCTGTTTTGAGGAAGATATAACAAGGCTTATGTGTGATAGAGCGTATCATATCACGGGGTTTGGATGCACCGACGAAGTTTGCATCGACTCTTGGGGTGAGAAAGGGCAATGCACGGTACCGTAGAGGCTAGCAAATTGCGGAAAGATAAGAGTGCGTATAATCCATGGACTCACATTAGTCATAAAGAACTCACATACTTATTGCAAAAGTTTATTAGCCCTCGAAGCAAAGCATTACTACGCATGCTCCTAGGGGGGAGGTTGGTAGGAGTTAACCATCGCGCACCCCCGACCTTCACACAAAGATAGACAATCAAGAATAAATTGTGCTCCAACTTCCCAGCATAACGGGAGACTATACGTGCATGCTTCGGGAATCACAAACCTTAACACCAATATCTTACTAAACACAATCATCCACTAGTACCTCCCACATATTATCATCTCTATATCGCAAAACTATTGCAAGGAATCAAACATATCATATTCAGTGATCCCTAAGTTTTATGTAGGACTTTATGACTAACCATGTGAATGACCAATTCCTGTTGACTCTCTAAATAGATATAAGTGAAGCAAGAGAGTTTATTTCTTTCTACAAAAGATCATGCTCTAATAAATATAAGTGAAGCAAAAGAGCATTCTACGAATAACGGTTTTCTATGTGAAGAGAAAGAGGCAATCCAAACTTCAAATGATATAAGTGAAGCACATGAAGCATTCTATAAAGCCATACTCAAAAGATATAAGTGAAGTGCAATGAGCATTCTATAAATCAACCATGGACTATCTCATACCAGCATGGTGCATAAAAGAAAAGTGAAAACTAAACACAAAAGACGCTCCAAGATTTACACATATCACATGAACGAAACGAAAACGAAAACATACCGATACTTGTTGAAGAAAGATGGGATGCCTTCTGGGGCATCCCCAAGCTTAGACGCTTGAGTCTCCTTGGATATTTACTTGGGGTGCCTTGGGCATCCCCAAGCTTGAACTTTTGCCTCTCCTCCTTCTCCTCATATCAAGACCTCCTCGATGTTCAAACAATTCATCCACACAAAACTTAACAGAAGACTGGTGAGATCCGTTAGTATAATAAAGCAAATTCCTACTTTAAGTACTGCTGCAAACCCATTCATATTTTATATTTGCATTATACCTGCTGTATTATAACTTTTCCATGGCTTATACCACCGATAAAATCGATAGTTTCATCAAAACAAGCAAAACAGTGCATCAAAAACAGAATTTGTCTTAAACAGGACAGTCTGTAGTAATCTGAACTTTGACCATACTTTTGTAACTCCAAAAATTCTGAAAAATTAGGACGAAATAAAAATTTTGTATAGAAATACTGTGTAAAAATTTCACAAACTTTCGACGTTCCAGTAAAAAATGTAAATTCATGCACTACAGCCAAAGTTTCTGTTTTTACACCGCACATACTAACAAGCAATCTAATCATCCTAAAGGCAAATCTTGGCACATAATACAATTGATTTGTACAAGGGGATAATTATTTTTGTTCAAAAGTTTCTGTGATTCAAGATTCACAAAGTTTTCATGGGCATGAACAAAGTTCAAGGCTAGCCCCCACTTCAACGACGCTCATCATCTCTCTCACTTTCACCTTTCTTTTTGTGAAGTTTTTAGGTTCCACTCTATATTTTTTTTGTTTTTAAACTTTATAAAAGCACACAACAGAATAAAATGACTTTCTAAAACTTCCGGGTTGTCTCTCTGGCAGCGCTTTCTTTAAAGCCATAAAGCTAGGCATAAAGTGCTCAAGTAATGGATCCACCCGGATCCCAAGGTATGTCAAAGCCAATTTTAATTAACAATGATTTGTAATTTAGTAGTGAGCACAAAGTGATATATATCATGTGAAAACGAAGTCTAACTCTCTTCCTATGCATCGGCATGTCATACAAGAACAATTCATGCACATTAAGTAAAGGCCAATGCATAGTATAAACAGTTTCTTGCAATTTTATAATATTGGAAACATAGAGAGGTGAAGATGTAGTTCCTCTCTCATAATATTTGCAAGTAGGAGCAGCAAGCACATGCATATTATATTCATCAAAATCATCATGTGTAGTAGCAAGACGCAACCCATCGATATAATCCTTATGTAGTAGTAAGTGCAAACTTCTCCGATATAGTATAGTTGGGAGAATTCAAAAAGATAATAGGACTATCATGTGTGGGTGCAATAGCAACAATTTCATGCTTAACATAAGGAAATATAGCAAGTTCATCTTCATAAGCATAATTCATATTGGCATCTTGGCCACAAGCATAGCAAGCATCAAGTACATCAAAAAGGGATATTTCAAACGAATCCAAGGGATCATAGCAATCATCATAGCATTTATCCTTCGGTAAGCACGAAGGGTAATTAAACAATGTATGAGTTGAAGAGTTACTCTCATTAGAAGGTGGGCACGGGCGATCAATCCGTTCTTCCTCCTTTTGTTCTTCGCTCTCCTCCTCATCTTTTTCATCTAATGAGCTCACAATTTCAGCAACTTCTTCTTCCATAGGTCCCTGCAAAATATTAGTCTCTTCCAAGGCAACGGACATTCTTTCAATAAATTCAATAATATTAGCATTGTGTTCATAGTTATCATAGCAATATTGAAGTATGGAATAAATTTCAGATTTGTAAGGAACATCATCATCATACTTTTCAAGCAAAGAAGCAATTTCATAAGCACTTTTAAAAGCAACAAATTCTTCTATTCGTTCCACATCATAGTAATCATAAATACCATTAGCATAAGAAGCCAAGGTTTCATTATCGTTAAATTTACATTGAAAGGGAAGGTGTGGAGCCTCTATCTTAGAGCAACAAGTAAAGTCACATCTCAAGCATGGATCCCAAGCAAACCATTGCAATATTCTAATTTGATCCCATAAGTGTTTCCCTTTTTGAGACAAGCGATAATCCCTAAAGTACTCACGTTGATCCAACATGTCTCCCATTATAAAGTTTAATGATGATTTCTCAGGATTATCAAAGGAGTAATTAACGTGTCCCACATAACGAGCATCCAGGGTTTTAGGAGGTTCCCCATCTCCATGAGTAGCAAGTACCACTAATTTTTTTGGTGTTTCGTGTTCCATATCCATAACTAAAGATATAAAACACCTAATAATAGAAAATAAAAATTACTTAGTGATAAAGCAAACAAGCACACATGAGAATATTCACCCCACGCTATTGCTCCCCGGTAACGATGCCAGAAAAAGGTCTTAATAACCCACAAGTGTAGGGGATCGTTTGTAGCCTTTTTCGATAAATAAGAGTGTCGAACCCAACGAGGAGCTAAAGGTAGAACAAATATTACCTCAAGTTCTATCGACCACCGATACAACTCTACGCACACTTTAACGTTTGTTTTACCTAGAACAAGTATGAAACTATTTTGTAGGTGATAGGATAGTTTGCACGAATAAAACTAGAAGTACTTTGTGGGAATAAAACTAAGAGTAAATTGTAAGATAATAAAAGTTAGTTGTTTAGTAGAAAGCTTTTGTCAAACAAGAAGGTTATTTGTCCCTAGGCAATTGATAACTAGACCGGTAATCATTGTTGCAATTTTATATGAGGGAGAGGCATGAGCTAACATACTTTCTCTACTTGGATCATACGCATTTATGATTGGAACTCTAGCAAATATTCGCAACTACCAAAGATCATTAAGGTAAAACCCAACCATAGCATTAAGTATCAAGTCCTCTTTACTCCCATATGCAACAACCCACCTACTTGGGTCTGTGTATTCTGTCACTCACGCCACCCACCATAGGCAAATCATGAACACATTGCAACACCCTACAGCGGGGATCCCCCACGTTTGCGCGAGATGGAGGGCACCATAGGACAGCACCATCATAAAATATACACTCATACCAACCACGATCATCAATTAGCCCATAGGACAAAACGGATCTACTCGAACATCATAGGATAGCCACATATCATTGGGAAATAGTATATGGAGTTGAGCACCATGTTTAAGTAGAGATTACAGCGGGGAAGAGAGGTGTTACACCGCTGCATAGAGGGGGAGAGAGTTGGTGTTGACGGCGGCGGAGTTATTGGAGTAGATCGCCGTCACGATGATTGCCCCGGCGGCGTTCCGGCGCCACCGGGAGAGAGGGGGAGAGAGCCCCCCTCCTTCTTCTTCTTCCTTGGCATCCCCCCCTAAATGGGAGGAGAGTTCCCCCTCTGGTCCATGGCCGCCATGGCGGCGGAGGGGCAGGAGCCCCTCCTAGATTGGATCTCCCTCTCTGTTCTCTTCTGTTTCCCGTTCCTGTTTTCTGGCCGAAAACCGTTTCTTATATTACCAGAGATCCGTAACTCCGATTGCGCTGAGATTTTAACACGATTTTTTCTCTCCAAAAATTAGCTTCCTTGCGCCCGAAGGAGAGCTCCAACCGACTTACGAGGTGACCACAACCCACCACGGCGCGCCTGGTCCCTAGGGCGCGCCCTGGTGTCTTGTGGGGGCTGTGGGCCTCCTTTTGCGTTGATTCCACTTCTCAAAATTCACAAATATTCCAAAAAAATCTCCGTAAATTTTTATCGCGTTTGGACTTTGTTTGATATGGAATTTTTGCGAAACAAAAAACACACAAAAAACAAGATTCTGGCACTGGGCACTGGATCAATAGGTTAGTCCAATAAATCATATAAATTGTTGCCAAAAGTATGTGAAAGTAGTATAATATTGGCATGAAACAATCAAAAATTATAGATACGACGGAGACGTATCAACGATCCACACGCTCCGGCCCACACCCACGACGCGCTCTGACACGTTCTACGCGACCGGGCTTCAACAGATCGCCACGGTCACCCCCGCTACTATTGCTGCCAACTAACTCATGCATGCACACACGAATGGACACGCACACCTATGAGCATGGCACGACCACGAACCAGTGCCCGACTCAACCAGCACACACACGCACCCATGGCCACGGGCCTGGCACGGACCGGACCAGTGCCCGACACGCCTAGCGCGCGCCACACACGCACTGGACATGTCCGCCATGACTTATTTTCCAACAAAGGCCATAAGGTGATTGCTTACTATAATTAAATAATAAGGGCAAGTAACGTTTAAGGGCCTCTTTGATTCACGGGATTTTAAAAACACGGAAATAGGAGAGTGGCATGTCCGTTTGAACCCTATAGGATCCGCAAGGAGTGTTTGATGGCACAGGAAACACAAAGGAAGTGTAAAAAGAGGTTAGAGTGGATGTTAGATTTCCTATGAAATGTACTACAAAATATTTCATAGGAAAAATTTCTATGGGATCCAATGAATCAAATGACCAATGTACGAAAAAATCCTAAGGGTTTCAATCCTCTAAAAATCCTATGAAATTCCTTTGAATCAAAGGAGCCCACATATTGTGCCCACTCAGTCTTCTGATCCTACCACGCACGCACACTTATGTAATTTAATCATCCATGGAGTCATATCAAGAAGGCAAAGAAGGTGTGATCTGAGAGGGAAACCAAACCTACTTGGCCTCGAAGCAGAGACGGCGCACGATCGGCCGATGCACTTCCTCGTCATTCTGCCTGCTTTGGCATACATAAATCCGTCACGATCATGTGGTGCATGCGGTCACAAAACCACACAGAGTAGTTGGTCAAGCATACCCTTCTCATCGTCACATGCAATCAAGAACAAAGACGACCTCACCTGCAGTGTCGCCAAAAACTTGCCCCTCCCACATGCGCCTCAAATCACCGCTACATTGAAACCTTGTCACCCTTGATCCTAGGCGGCTGCGGCGTAGAGGAATGTCCGGGCAAGGTAAGTCAAAGGCAGGTTTGGCAGCTTCGAGAGTGTCTAGGAGCTATCCGGAGGCACGCGTCGCGCGCGAGAGGATGACAGGGTAGCAGTGGCGGTTGGAATCCTAGTCGGGTTGGGTGGTGGGGGAGAGAGATGTGTGTAGTCGGGGAGCAACATTCAGGATGAAAAAAGCGAGTGAGAGGGGACCCTAGGTAGCGTTCTCCCCGCGAGATAAGGAAGAAAGGGTCGAGTGAGAATCGGGAAGATCACGGGATGGATGAAGTAGCGAACAGAGAACCGGGAAAGTCGAGAGAGGGTGCGTAGTTTTTTTTTGCAAGGTAATACGTGTATCATTCATATCATAAAGATCAAATTACAAGTAATGTAAATACCGACATGACAAACTGAAAAGACAGCAGAACATCGTTGAGCTTGACACCAACGTCCGTCACCTGCCTCCGTCACCACCATAGCAGCCACCAAAGAAAAATGGCGGATCACCTCCTCACCCGAGCTCGACGCGGCTCCATCACTGATATGCAGCTTTGCGGACCTCCAAGGTGGCTCACCAAAGATGAAGCCATTGTCGTTGAACGAATCAGACTAGGCAACACCCCGGACACGCCATCAAACTCCAGATCTGGCACCCACCATGACTAAGACGCCAAAGGAGGAAACCATACCTGCTATCCATCAACCACGAATCCAGCACATGTTCTGTCTTCCAGATGTCGTCGACGTAGACCACAATCTGCATCCGCTCCTGGACTACCTCCCAAGCTCCGCGCCGACGCTGGAGCAAACGCTGTCGCAACGGCGGAGCCCGAGGACACAAATCCACCGCAAGGATGCTGTCGCCGCCAAGATATCCCCGCTTGAACAGACTGGTCCCCAAATCCATCACCGACCATAGAGACGATCGCCTCGTCAGGAAAGAATCCGGAGCTTCTTTATTCAGCATCTCCGTCGCTGCCGTCGAAGCCATGATGTCGGTCGATCCAAAAACCTAAGCTACTAGGGCTCTAAAACCTAAAGCAAAAAACGATCCGCATGCATGGGATCTGGCGACTCCCCTCATGACCGACGACCAAGAGGTCGCCGGCGGAGGAGAGCCGCCGAAAAACGGCATAAAAAACTGGCTCTCTTGGCGGCGGCTAGGGTTTCTGCCCGCTAGGCAAACCCTCCCCACCCGACTTCTCTTCCTCGACTTGTTCAGGGGAGGGGCATAGGTGGGGAACAAGCGGGTCGAAACAAGGAGAGCATCTCTAGCCATATACATTAACTGCGTTATACGGGACGGGTCAAAACATCAACCCGATTAGATTCGCAACAAAGGGTCCGGCCCGTAATTTTTTTCGAGGAGGCCCGTAAACCGCCTCCATTTCCGCTATATATTCGGGCGCCGGCGTGTTTTAGGGTTCCCATCCCACAAATCCCCTATCCTTCTCCACCGTGAACCTCCTCCCTCCGGCGAGAAATTACCTCCCCTCCCTCAGCGATTTCCGATGCCTCCGGTCACCGGATCTCTCCGGCGATGGAGACCGCGGGTGCAGTGCATGGCGGCGGCGACGGTTTCGATCGGCGCGGCAGGCTCGGGTGCCGTGGGGGGTCCGTCGGGAGCGACGAAGTACGACGAGGCCAGCAGCTCGTCCCTCTCGTGACGAATGCGCAAAGGGAGGCGGCGCACATCGGCGACGCGAAGTCCCATAGCGCCGGGTCACACGCGTGGGCTAGTTTCCGGCGCCTCGGGAGGATCTTCGACCCGGCCATCCAGCGGCTCCGGGCGGGCGAGGCCGCGTGGTGGCAGGCGAGGGAGGTCGCCGCGACCGGCGATGTAGTTGCGGTCGGGCGCCTGCAGGAGCTCTAGTAGGAGTACCAACTGCATCAGACGCTCTCGAGCACCCTGATCTACCACACCCTCCACGACAACAAGTCACCGCCATGCGAGGACGGCGGCGACTCCGGCTCCGGTGCGGACGCGTAGAACAAGATGCATTCGAAGTAGAACCCCGTGTAGTATGAACTATTTTAATTTCCGTATGAACTATGTTTGGAACTCCTGTGATGTAAATTATGAACTACTAGTTTTTTAAATCGTGTTGAATTCCGGTGATGTATACGGGGTCTGTTCTGTCTCAGTGCATGTCGTCCCGTAAATTTCGTTTACGGGAGCCCTTAAACGATTTTGCGTCTCGGTCAATTGTAGGATCTGCTAGAGATGCTCTTATTTGGAAAACTTCTGTGGGGTGAAAACCGATAGGGAAGCCGCAATGTACGTGAGAGCCTGAGAGGGGAGGTCGAACGGAACGAACGTACGAGTTTTAGGAAGGTGATCTCATATATATGGTGTGATGTCTAAATTCTTAATTACCTAATTTTTACGTGATTGCGTTGAATTGATACCTGCCAAAGCAAGCACGAAAAACCGAATCGGGCGAATCGATCTGTTTTCTAATGGGAGGGAGAAAATCTCGGCATAGAGGGGTGATGGTGGTGGGATGTGGAGGCGAAAATAAACCGTGCATACCGGCCTACCAACTCCCTTTAGGAGTAGAAATTTGGAAGGTTATCAAGAAAAAAATTCTGACTGCCTTTTAGGAAGGTGATCTCACGTATATGCTGCTATTTCTAAATTCTTAATTATCTAATATTTATGTGATTGGATTGAATCGGCATCTGTCAAAGAAAGCACGAAAAAACGAAAGAAAAGCCGGGTGAATTGATCTGTTTTTAGTGGGAGAGAGAAAAAAATAGCATGGAGGCAAAAATAAACCAATAAACCATCCGTACCAGCCTACCAACTCCTATTTAGGAGTAGAGAAACGATAGCAACTCATGCGCCTATTACAAGCAAAACTCCATCCTTGAACATTATAAAAAGAACCCATAAACCGCCCCTCCTCTTTCATCCAGTTCATGCCCTCCCACCGCCAGCAAAACCACTTGACCGCACTTTACCCGCCCGAGCGCCCCTGCACCCCCCCCCCCAAACGAACTAGGTATTCTACCCAAAAATGAACAAGCGCGGTGTCGCCATAGACATCGCCGTCCTTCGCTTCATACATGCGTCGGGGAACCCGCCCCACGCCGGCGACGAACACCACCTAACCCTAGCCCCATCGAAACTTGCACCCCCTGAAAAAGACGCTAGAGGACCCAAAAAGAGCATGAAGAGGGCGGGGGATTACCTCTGCCTGTCGCCAATGACGCGCGTCCGTGGACAACCTCCCTCGTTGACGAATCATAAGCGAACCCACACTCGTATCATGCTACAAACCACCCGGGAAATGGACGGGGGTGGGGTCACGCGCGCGAGAGAAGAGGAACAACACGTCTCTCACCATTAAGGCCAACTCCGGCGCGCGACCCTATCCTGTCCGCCCGCGTCCGTTTGGGGCAAAACGGACACACCAGGCGGCCCAGCGCGCGGGCGCAAACGGACGTTTGTCCGTTTGATCATGAGCGTGGACTTGAGCAAGATGAGCGAGAAGACAAGGAGCTGGTTCGAGGCTCGGCAGAAAGAGATGTTCGACGCCGATGGCCTGAACTAGGGCGTCAGATCGGCCGTGGCCGTTCTTTTTTTTGGAGGCTGGCATGGTGAGCCGCCCGCTGGCTGTGTTGCCGGCGAAAAACCTATTCTTTTTTGGAGGCCGGCTGTGTTGCCGGCGAGGACGTGTAGGCTGGCTGTGTTGCCGGCGTGATCTAGGGCCGCTTGCATGAACTATGGGCCGTGGCTATTCGAATGCATGTGTTTGAAAATGAGGCGGACAGGATGCGGCCAAGGATGCGTCCGTGCGTTGGGCGCACGGCCACCGCATCCCAGGACAAGCCCGGACACGACCCCATCGCCCGCCCCAAACGGACAGAATCCGGGCAAAACAGACGTCCGGATGGGTCGCGCGCTGGAGTTGGCCTAAGCGTACGTCAGGGACGTCTCTGTGTCGTCACGTGTGTCGAGACGCTCGGACATGGAACTGTCCATCGGCATTGGACGGCTCATGCTTGTGCGCTCTGCGACGCCGAATAGCGCAACTGCGTTTTCAAGCATTTGGGAAAAAATCAGTTGGGATTTTGTTTTGCAAAAAAGGCATTTGTTTGGGATTGAAGTCTCGTGGTCGGCAATGCATATCCAGCCATTTTGACCAGCTCACCTTTCCTTCGCTGACCCAATTACACTCCGCCCACTCCAAAACCACCAATTCGCAGAACAAAACAAGCGAGCCAGCCAGGTACGCCTGCGAGTGTTGGAGGCGAAGAAAAATCTCGCTTCGTATAAAACAAAGCGAAAAATGGAGGCATGAGCTGCTCCACACCCTCCCCCTCCTCCGCTACGCTGATCCCCCGCAAACCCTAGCCACTCCCTCCTCCTCGCCGGCGGCCGACCGCGCGCCCGAGCCCGAGCCCGACCCTGCCTCCGCGCCCGCGGCCGAGATGCCGCCGCACGGGGATCTGGACCGGCAGATCGCGCACCTGCGCGAGTGCAAGCACCTCCCGGAGGCGGAGGTCAAGGGGCTCTGCGAGCAGGCCAAGGCCATCCTCATGGAGGAGTGGAACGTGCAGCCCGTCCGCTGCCCCGTCACCGTCTGCGGCGACATCCACGGCCAGTTCTACGACCTCATCGAGCTCTTCCGCATCGGCGGCGAGTCGCCCGACACCAACTACCTCTTTATGGGCGACTACGTCGGTACGCCTCGCCTCCTTTTGCCTCAAGCGTGCGGGCGGCCGCCCTTTCAACGCTCGATATTTTGTCGACCTCTAGGGATCGCTGCTGCAAAATATGGCTTCTTTATAGATCCTACACGGAATTCAGCCGGCGCTTCTTCTTGTCGTGAGAATTCGTTTCCAGACGTTTGTGATGGTTATTAGTATGTTATGTTTGTAGCTTCTGTTACTTCTCTAGGTTCCCATGGCGGTATCCTGTGCTGGTTATTTGTCTTATGTCTTGTTTGGACCTAGCTTACAAGGATTTTGTGCTAGTCCTATCTTTAGGTCCTCGTAGATACCATTATAAAGGCTGTAGGCTTGTAGCTAGGAACAAGTTAAGAATTCTCATTAAATGATACCAGGTGCTTGAGAACGACCAAAAAAAGGTTCACACTATCTCTGTTCGATGTCGAAAATTTCCTAAAGACGTAAAGATGTATAATTTTGTTGCCAATTATATGTGCTGATAGCCGACAGCATGTTTTGTTGTCTGTTGGAATGATAAAAGTGAAATTCAGTTCGAGCTTTTTCTTCGTCTTTCCATCTTTGGTTTTAGATGCACTCCATCTTGTGCCATTCCCAGTATTGATAAATCTATCATATTGCTCTTAATGCAGATCGTGGCTACTATTCGGTGGAGACTGTTTCACTGTTAGTGGCTTTGAAAGTTCGCTACAGAGACAGAATTACGATATTGAGAGGAAATCATGAGAGCAGACAAATCACTCAAGTGTGAGTTTGTGCCCTTCTAGATTTGGATTTCGTGTGCACATAGTTGTTGTTTTCAGTTCCTTATTATCGAGTACTCTCCAATTTTTTTAAATTTTTTTTGGGCGAGTAAGAGTACTCACCTATATGAAGTAACAACTATCAAGTGGTGCCATTCAACATGTAATCTGTTGATCTTTTCTAGCCTGTTTGATCCTGAATTAACAGTGTATAATTGACTAAATCTTGGAGATTTATTTTGCCACATCAATTATCATCTTGTGCACTATGGCTAAGGCAATGGTCGACCTTTAGAATTTAGAAAGCAGCTTGTCTGGTTACTGGAACCCAAGTTATTATTGCATTACATTAAAAAGGAGTAGCACCCAACTAAATGCCTTGATGAATTTACATGGGCATGAGATTGTTCATGAACTTGTCTTCTATGCATAACCAAGTAGCAAACAACTTTGAGCATAGTCTTGGTAAAATCTAGTTATGATCTACCTATTTTGTAGACGTATTTACCTGGTTGATCACAGCAAAACTTCCAGCTAGATCCTAAAATGACTATAGTTTTCACATTTACACTTTTTGAGCACTAATTTTCATATAGACGTGTTGGTAAAATTTGGGGGAAATTCATGAAAACTATAATGATACTGTTCGGCAAAATGTTCGCTGGTTGTGCTACAACTTAGTTGTTGACATTGACTATTTTGCTACAGATATGGCTTCTATGACGAGTGCTTGCGGAAATATGGGAATGCAAATGTATGGAAGTACTTTACAGACTTGTTTGATTATTTGCCTCTCACGGCTCTTATAGAAAACCAGGTTTGTTATTCAAGTAATTTGTATGACTAGTGCATGCTTATTTGATATTTGCCTGACACATTGAGAACACCTACTTGTAGGTGTTCTGCCTTCATGGTGGCCTCTCTCCATCATTGGATACATTAGACAACATTCGTGCTCTTGATCGCATACAAGAGGTAAGCAGCAAAGTTATCGCTTTCTGTATGAACTAGTGTTATTTCTTGTTTCCCATTTAGAGGCATGCACGAGTGGCGATCTGCTATTTGTATTACCTAGGCACTAGGCAGGTATATGCAATGGAAACCATAGTGAAAAAAGGGGTGCCTAGGCAAGCGCTTAACTGCGCCTAGGTTCTAGGCGATAGCAAAACGCCTAGCGCTTATTCTGCGCACAAGCGCGCGCTTTGGCCAGAAAAGAGCAAGGTGGTGGCAAAACACACAATTAACGCCTAGCGCTTTCTTTTAAAATATGATGAAAACTGTTCTGTGATATGATTGATTTTCCTGTAATTTGATTCACATCATGTGGATGTTAATTCAGAAAAAATATCGATCCAAAAAAATTTGATTTAGTTGAATGAGGTGGCATTAGGAATTCTGATGGAGAATGTTTCTTCTTAATATATCGTTACTGAGTTGGGGTAGTGGATCTACATGACGTCCTTCACCATCTTGTTTTTTGTTAGAATACTGAATAACTGAAGTTCTTCTCTTCTGAGGATTAGAGCTCTGCAGTTTTTAGTGTTGAGTTGTTGACCATGAACTGGACAGCTATATGTGATTGTATTTGTAACAGATACCTGTTGTGCTTATGAAGGATATCGATGATATATGTTATGTCTCAAGTCTGTGACTTGTTTCTATGATTACATGTGAGGAAGAAACTGGACTTACTGCACAAAGTTTATTCTCAGCCTAATCACATATTACTTATAATGATTGCAGGTTCCTCATGAAGGGCCCATGTGTGATCTGTTGTGGTCTGATCCAGACGATCGATGTGGATGGGGGATTTCACCAAGAGGAGCAGGTTATACGTTTGGGCAAGATATTGCGCAACAGTTCAATCATACAAATGGCCTCTCTCTCATATCAAGGGCCCATCAACTTGTAATGGAAGGATTCAATTGGTGCCAGGTTGGTGTTCAGAGCACAGCATTGGAAAAATATCATTTGATTATTTCGTCTTGCATTTAATTAACCAATTGTAGTCATTCATGGAAAATGCCTACCGAAAAGTCTGAGCACAATCGTTCTGACAGAGTTGCTTGAATATCTAATGAGCAAATTCAAAGTACAGTTGTTAACTATTTGCTTAGGGGGCATGAATCTGGGATTTTCCAGTTCTTTGTTTAAAAGTTAATTAAGGTTACATACCATTGTGCTTATAATTGTGTTAAATTGTAAACTGATGCATTTACATATTCCTCAATATGCACAAAGCCTCCCTGAAAAGAAAAAAATTAGGAGGACTTTATCCAAGTATCTGGAGGGACCAAATCAACTTACCGCTTAATCATATACAGTCTATGATTCTCTGTGTGGTGTGTGAGCCAGTGGAATTGGTGCAGATTATAGCCAACCCGTGTAGATTACTGAGGTCGTATCCTGTATGTAAGGGAACACAGACAGGTGTTGTAAGTAGAGGGAACATATAAGCCCAGTCCTGCATCAAACAGAATCACAAGGCAGATTTTAATTCTCTGTTGACTGCACTTTCCAAGGGAATTGAGCAAAGTATCATTCATCCCACTTTAATGTATCATCAGAAAGATATTAGGGAACTTGATTAAAATATTGGAAACTGCTTCATCCTTTCTGCGCAAACCTTTTGCTTTGGTGCTTACACAAGCAGGAAACCTTCAAAGAGCGCTTTGCTTTGTTGTATGCATGACCCTAGGTGCCTTGTGGTTATTAAAGTAACAGTCATGACTGCAAGTTTTCATGCATTCCTGCATTAGGCAAGGTTTTATTCTCTTCTGGTGGCATACATAGGAAGGTTGAATAATTACTGTGTTCTGATTTTCTCACGCAGGATAAGAATGTTGTAACGGTCTTCAGTGCGCCAAACTACTGTTACCGATGTGGTAACATGGCGGCGATTCTCGAGATTGGGGAAAACATGGATCATAACTTCCTCCAGTTTGATCCAGCACCTCGGCAAATCGAGCCTGACACAACACGCAAGACCCCCGACTACTTTTTGTAATTGTGGTGTTGACCTCTTTAACTTACCGCCGGTGTTGATGCTCTCTCCTCCGCAGCGTCGGAGTCTGTAGATCTTGTGTCCTTAGATACGGGCTCCATGGGGCCCGAGCTGTATGTCAATCAATTCTTTTGTTTGGAGATCCTTTTTTTTGCTGCTTCTCGATCTTTACACGAGATGTTAAAGTTGCATGCTCTGATTTTTTTCTCCTGACGTGCTTCCATTTTGTATTGTTGGTACCCAATGGAGGGAAGCTGCATTGGGATTTGTTATGTTAGCCTCTGTTATTGTTTTTTCCTTTAGGTCTGAGCAGGATGCTTGCCTGAAGGAAGGTCTTCTCTGCATCATCTGGATATATCTGAATAATTTTCATATGGATGGGGAGGTCCTCCTGGCGATGTCCATACTTGCATTCGCCCCTATGTGTGTGTATGTTGGTTTGTGTATTAGAATGTGTTTGATGTCGTATAAATGGGAAATATATGTTTGGACCCGGGCCTCTTATATCAGTGTTTGCCCTATAAATGGAAGGTAAGGTGTCAATATCCATTCTGAATTGAGCAAACATCCGATCTGTGTTCATATCCTGGTAACCTATTGCATCCATTTTCATACCCACATTTTATTTGAAAATAGACGAGGTGGGAACGCTATACGATATATACAACTGTTCCGACCTTTCACCCCTAGCAGCAAGACATGTGATATAATAGTATCGTGAGTCATGGCATGGTCTTTGATGCACGACTTCAATCATTATATATACACAAAATTCTTTTCATTCAAATTTTAAATTAAAACCAAGACAAGAATTATGGAACCTAGGGAGCACCAAAGCACATGGATTGAAAATGTGAATGGTATCGTCGTATTTGTCTTGGATTTTTTTTTATTTCATGTCTTTCCATTAATTTTGCAGCCATATATAATACTAAGTTAAAAGCAATAGTTAAAGTTGTGTGATGAAGACCGGATAAAGTCAAGCACACTTTATATTTTGGAGAGGAAGGAGTACTTCTATATATCAATACTAGAATCGTTTGCGAGGGGTGTTATGTATAACTTTAAACTCTATTCTTTTTTTATTTAATAGATGAGGTAAATCTTATGTCTTCGTTTTGAAAAGAAAAATACTAGAAAATCTATGTCCCGCCAGGGAGAACAGTTGGCCACACTTTGGGTCACCAGGCTCGATAACTGGATGTCTGGATCGCAGGGCTACAATTAGTCAGTGTAGGTTTGTTTGGATACGGATATATCCACTCTGTTTTCGAGGTAAAGCCTTGGGTTCATACTGAAGCTAACACAGAAATTAAGCACTGGTGCGGGGTCCTGATGCCGAGAGTTGAGGGGACCAACTACCTGTCTATCTAGCTAAAGTATCTGCAGCTGTATTGGATACCTCCCTAGGACAACGCTCAAAGCAAACCCTAGTAAAATCACGACATAAAAGCACGCATTTTTCTTAGTAAACAGCTGCTGCCTCCCTCCATGCAATCAGAATTGCTCAAGTCTATTGCACCCAATCTTGCTCGCCATCCCGTAGCAGGGTGAGAGACGAAGGGGATCGCTATGAGTAGTACGCACCAAGATTAAACCAGTGACCTTGTATAAGCCCTTGGCAGTGCAGCATCAACTCAGTCAATCATTATAGGCAGTCCAAGCTGTTCGCATTGTATTAAACTGGAGAAATGATTGCACAATTGCATCACCTACAGTGGAGAATTGCTTCACATATAATATCAGTATGCTGATCGTATGACAAACGACGGTTAAGAAAAACAAATGGGCTGACCCAATTAGGATGGATTCAATAACTGACGATCGAATAGGCAAATGGAGAAAATAATGCCGATAAGAACTGAACGACGAAAACGATGAGAATCCCAGATGTGACAAATAAACATGATTCAAGATGACAAATTAGATGAAGCCTCGCTGTTGAGTCCATCAATGACGAGGAATCCTTCTGCTTGATGACGGTGACAGTGTCCATGGACCATGGCATGGATTGATCGAGACCAATGACTTATGGCAGAGCCGGAACTAACACAGAGGAGCTAGAGGAGAGCATCCTCTCGAGCACTCCCGCGAATTGGTTGTTGCGACCAACGTGCGAGCATATCTTGATAGTCATGTTGTACGTGTTGATGCATACATGTATGTACCACGCGTGCTAGCAAGCAAGTCAATCCCGTCGAGCCGTCGATCTTCACAAACCTGCGAGACAATGACGGCTGTGATGAGCCGGGTTGTGCTCGAGCACGACCTCATAGCCGTCGTTCTGTCCCCGCATCCTGGTCGACATGACCTCTCAGAAGAGCCACCGGCGCAGTCCGACCCTCCTTCATGGACGTGTAGATGGCGTAGCCGCTAGACCACGTGTAACAACCGATCTCCGAGACTCCGACACCAGCGGAGGCTTCCACAACACTGTCGCCGCATCCTCGATGATGTCGTCCACTTCTTCATGATATCCACCCGAGCATCGCTGCTCGGCCCCGTTGGCCCGCTCCTTGCCGAGGCCCCCCGACCTACTCTTCTCAACAGTCTCCTCATCAAGAGATAAAAGAATAGTCTAGACCTCGTATCATTGGCGCATGGAGGGCATCCAGCCGACGGAGCTCGCCCACACCAAGGAGGGTCGATGTTCTTTTGAAGGAAACGACCCTGAGCCACGACCAATAGTTACCTTATCATGGCTCGAGATGATGACCACCTCGTTGGTCTTGCAACGTACCGACGGCACAAGCCGACATGCAGGGAGGGGGGAGGCGTGTACGATGAGGAAGGCCGCGCCAGCCGGAGACGATGGCGGCAAGGGTTAGTCGCAGCGACATGCGGGGTCAGAGCTCAGAATAGCCCACTTTGAGGCCCTCGTTGCTTTGTATGCCATGACAGGTCGAGGTGGCCGTCAGCTCGATCGTTCGTGGTGAATATATAGCACGCACGGAGAGAAGGACGTGTCCGGAGGGGGTGGGCTCGTCTGGTTGTACTATTTATTAGAGGAAGGGATCGGTCATGGCTGGGCGTTTTTGTGCCTTTCACGGCAAGATGTGGAGACGTATTGGGACTTCTACGTACTCTGTATTGGGAATTCTTTAACGCCACCTGTTCAAGGAAACGGTCAGGCTGGGCTGGGCTGCCCGCAAGGCTTGCTGAAGGCCCACACAGATTGGATCGGGGCAACGCACGGTACAGCTCCGCTTTGCACAGACGGGGCGGGACGAAAGAAGGTAGGAACGATGGACGAAAATTAGGGACGGACGAAATTACGGTGGTAAGAAGCGATCCGTGCTTTATTAGCTGCCAGTCCGACCCAACTGAGCACATGCATCAGTGTTGTGCTTCACAAAATCCTCTTTCAGGTTTAGTCCTGCCATGTCGCGGCCAAATTCAGCGTTTCAATCATTTTTCATTAGTTTAGCACGATTTGATCCTAAGTGTAAAATTGTTTTAGATCTGACTCTTTTCCCACTATCATTGTCTTTGGCACTAGGGTAACACATCCTACCGCCAAGGCCTTTGACGATAGAACTTACCTATGCCGTCATATCCGTTCGGTGTGAAAAAGATCCTACCGCCATGGTCTTTGACGGTAGGATGCGTTACCTTGCCACTGTAGTCTATGGCGGTAGAGACCTACATGCAATTATCATCTTATTATAATTGCATGCAGGTCCCTACGGCCATAGACTATGATAGTAGTGTTTTTTCGCAACGAACGGGCGTGAAGGTGTAAGTAAGGCCTTGGCGGTAGGATATGCTACCCTACCGCCAAAGACGGTGACGGTAGAAAATGGTCATATCAAAAAAAAAAAAAAACATACGATCAGATCGTGCTTAAATTAAAGAAAAAGGTCAAATCGGTGAATTTGTCCCCATGTCGCTCTATTTTCGCTTCATCGGCTCTTAGGTTTTTTTTTAAGCTGTTGATCAGCTGTTCAAAATCCAGCACCAGCATCTGTAAATCGGATGCTTATTATCCACACACATGTTAATTCAATGCACATGTTTACTTGTCAATTTGATGTTTCCTCTAATACAAAGTGCTGGAAATCTTCGGCCGCCAGTTTCGACCCTTGTGTTTAGTTGCTTTATATTGGGTACTCCTACATAGTACTACCTCTGTACACTTTTATAAGACGTTAAGTAGTGGTCTAAAACGTCTTATAAAAGTTTACGGAGGGAGTAATAACTAGCTCCGAGGTTTATATCCGGATGCATTTGAGAAGAGGTCAAAGTGAAAGGATATATTTGAAAAGAGGCCAAAGGATTAATCTTCTAGTATATCTTGCTTACTTTCCAACAGCGTATAAAAGAGCACACCAACCTTTCATTGACAGCAGCATATAGAAAACAAGGTATCAGAAAGCTTCGCAGCAAGATGCCTGAGATATCATCCAACCCATTCAGCTTTACCGATACAGTGTTCCAGTTATCAAATGCACAGAGTATCCATTTCCGCGTTACAACATGTCATCAGCCATCTGGTTACCTACCTACAATGTTCAACCTCGAACCAGGTCAGGCCTGCTCATACCATGTCAGGGAGCTCGCGATTAACAGCCTGCTTGGCAGGTCTCCTGGGCAAGGTGCGATGTAAGTCAGCTTCTTCCTGAAATGCACAATGTTAGGTCCCAGGTGAAATTTTCATGCAGAGCCACAAGTTGGTTTCGTGGTGTTAGTGTACCTTTGGATGTCAACATCCGTGACATGGATGAATCCGGCAACGTTGCTGCACATAATTTCATTCTAGGTGTTAGCAAAAAAAAAAAAAAGGAAACGCAGACTTGACAGTTTTGGCTACTGGGAATGAAGACATAAAACGATTTTGTTATGCTATAAACCTGTGGCAGTCGGAAAACACACATACGACACAAAAGTAAAAAAGTTCTAATCAATAGTATATCTAATGTCAAACAACGAAAACAACTGTGTACCACCTTCTCACCACAGTAACAGTTGCCAGTTTGCCACTGATTGAACTACTTGAAAAGCTCGCATGAGAATAAAATAAGTCACTAGATGGATAAATGGAACTATCATGTATCACTATGAAACTGAAAATATCATAGCACTTCAAAACTTGTAAGACAAGCAAATGAGCAATCTGTTGCCAGGCTTAGGTTGAGTAGCTTTTGACATTTGTGATCTACTTCCAGTAGGGGATGCCTCAGCCCTTGCTTATATAGTTATAGCCCTAGCACATAGCCATGGGTAGAATATGGGTAGCTTTCAATTTTTATCGCCCATGGTACCCATGGGTAGCCCGATTAGGAATGGATCGGGCATGCATATAAATTTTTGTCCAAGGGTCACCCAATTGATATTATACTAATTAAAAAATGAATTTATTCCATACAACACATGCCTTTGGAGATGTTGTCAGTTTGTGAGAGAAACTGTAAACTTGCATACTTGAATTGTTGAGTTCATATCTTATTTCCCATGATATTATTTGCTTATTGTGTTTGTTTGCTGTATCCAATGGGTACTCATCGGTTTTGAACTTCGGCATGATTTTCCGTCCATGGGATTTTCATGGGCGGGGGGCGGGAGTTCAGGCATGTGTTTCACATAGCTTGGCCCATGAAGAACCTGACCTGTTGCTACCTTTACGTGGCTGTAACACTTAACCACTATCTTGGAGAATGACAGTTTGTATTACCTCGAAATTATTTCATCAGGTTCCTTCGCATAAGAAACAGCAAGCACTGTGTGGACCATATCAGTGCTGATGTTGACAGCAACAAGCCGGGTAGGATCTGCCACAGGCTCTGCACCAATTGGTAGTGCTGATCGAGGAGCTTGATGTCCACTACCAATTCTGAAAACAGAAACGTCACCGAAGTTGACTACATTTGAATGTGGTGCCAGATCATTTGCAATCCCATAAAAGTACTCCTGCAGACAGGAATAGGATTTAGCCCGAGGGTGGGATAGCACAAGGATGGATAAACTCAATTTTCTATAAAACTAATTTGATGTTAAGTCTTGCAATATGAAAAAGAAAAATAGGTTACCAAACAAACAAATACTGAGGGGCCCAGATACAAAGAAAATTTACCTTGATACGGAAGCTTCTAGTCTTTTGACGATATTTTGAATTCCTTAGGACAACACCCTCTGATTTATGAAGTTTTACGACATCGATATTGGGCTTACTTTGTACTGCATCTTTTAACATCTTCCAGAGCTTCTCCTACAGCAGACAAGTCAGATCATTCCAAGCTTCAGGATCATTTGATCTCATGTTTATCCATGACTCCACATTTCAAGGCAAACATGACAACAAGGACAACGTAAACGTGCCAGCATTATTATTACTGTATGAAATCTAATCCTAACAAATGGCTCGTTTATCTTATCGTGTCAGCTGTTTTGCATCCATGTTGCTTTATGTTTATACAAACAATTTTTCAGACTCTGTCCATTAGCATAGACTCAAACAAGCACCTCTTCGAGCTGTATTTGCCAGAATTAGGAGTTGGAATGATAATCTTCACTATTTCTCAGCTGTTGAGGCTTTCTTATCGACCTAGATTTTCTTTGTTCAAATTAAATATGTAATAAACTTCAGCGAGAATGGTTTTATGCATGAATATATTTGTGCTACATACTGATGTTGATGATTGTTTTAACCAGAGAGGGCAGATTAACTGCTCTTACCAGTTACCACTGCTGATGTTTCTATTATTTGCCACAGTTTACTAGGTTGTCTCAATGGAGGGCAGATTAACTGCTCTTAACAGTCATTCTCAGGAGAGGGACGGGGGGGGGGGCAAATTATCAAATGGGGAAGTAACATGTGGGTTATGATCTAATTTCTCTGTGGTGTTAAAAAAATGTATTATTCTTACATGCTTAAGATCTCTGGGTACCATCAGTTGGATGCTATGACGAATGCTAGGTTTGACATAATTATACTTCGCTGTAGATTCAGCAATCAACACATTATCATCAAAATGAAACATAATATAGGATAGCAAGAGTTCACAAGTATGAAATAAATGTTGAGTAATCTACAGAAGTACATCACACGTCCCTTGTGAAGCAACACTGAATAAACTAGTAACATTCAAACTGAACATGGCAATGTAGCACTTGCCTGTCCCAATACCAGCACTACATTAGCCTTGAAGATTTCAATTGCATTAAGAAGTAACTGCACATCACTTAACTTGTGTTAGCATACACATTAGTCATTAACATGCTTATTCAAATAGCTAATTACGTTTAAGCAAATAAATTACCTCGTAGCCAAGGCCTTCAACCCACCCCATCGTGTTAATAACCATACCAGCTGCCCTAGATTCAGCATTCCCAGAGAACTGTGTCTCTAATGTTTGAGCTAGCTCTCTCATGAGCGCTTTGTAAACATCTGGATTAATACTGTTGGCAACATAAAGAAAAGTAGAAAACTGAGGAACCGAATCAGCAGAACAGAGAAGGAGCCACACAAAGCAGTGGGTAGAACCACCAAGAGGGTAAACTGGAAAGTTACCTTGGATTTGGATGGCCATAAAAGTATGCAAGCGGCATCTCCAGAGGAATCCCATCAACTATATCTATAGGTTTCTCAATTGGTGTAGCAGAAATACATCCAGGTATGGTTATCGAACCCTGGCCAATATCTAAATCCACATATGTAGGCTTCCATCCCAGTTTGGCAGCCCAGTTAAGGAGCATTTTGCACAGAGTGCTTTTTCCGGAATCAGTTGGCCCCACAACAATCACTCTAGGTCCCTAGACAACGAAGAGTAGAGAAGTTCACTGATTCAGTCCAAAGCATAACAATTCGTTACAGCCTTGTTCACAATGTTCCACGATGAATGAAACAGAGGGTAGTCACCTGTGAGGCCTCCAAGTCGCCCCCCTGCGCTGCCCTCGCCCTCGCCCTCCGTGCGTCGAGAATGGCATGTGTGTTCACATAAATCACCATCGGCGTCTGCAATTGAAAGCAGAATCACCTCACCAACACAGCGCATTCAAGAACGGACAGAACACAACGAAAACGAAGATGTTTTGGCAGAGGAAGGGAGCCGAACGCTGCCTCACCTCGTCGGACGTGTACTCGCTCTCGCTAACCCCGTCCAGCTCCACCGTCGCGCCGTGCCACGTGAAAATCTAATCGTGGGAACAGAAACAGCAGGTCAGAGCCGTGCGCCGGCGGCAGCAGCGAAGCCGAGCAAAACGGGTTTAGGTGGGGGCTGTGGAAGGCGCGCGTACGGCGATCTTGGAGCGGGGCGGGATGGTGAGCCAGCCCTCGGGGGGGAGCTCGGTGCCGAAGATCTCCGCCGTGCCGGAGACGAGGCGCACGCGGAGGGTAGCGTCGGGGAGCACCTCCACGCGGAGCTCACTCTGCGGGTCGAGCTTGAACTGCCGCGGCGGCTGCACGGCTGCGGCCGCGGGCGCGGCAGCGCCGGTGGCGGCCATAGTGGGGGTTCTGGAGAGCGGGCGAGGGTTTGGGGTCGCCGAGACTGGCGTGTTGGTGCGGCAGTGGGGAGGGGGAACAGCGGGAACGCGAAGGGGTTTCGCGTAAACGGGATCCGATCGGATTGGTACCGAATGGACGTGAGTTGAATCAAAAAACAAGGGATTTGAACGAATTTTATGGAATTTTCACCTCAAACTGCCCGCCTTTTCTTTATTTTTTGTAAATGGCGTGTGATTTTATATTTTCTGGTTTCATAAAGGGCACATGTACACATATTAGATACTAAGAAAACTGTGTTTGTCCCTCTTTACCTGAAAAGCCTTCAAAGCCTTACGGTATACTAGTCGTTCTGAATATGATAGATGTACGACTAGTGCTGAACAGGATGATGAAGAAGAAAGTTCATGAAACAAATTTTTTTATTAGGCTTTCGATTGACTGAATTATAATTTTAATCTGGTAAAGTGACATTTGTCGCACTTTAGACAGATATTTATCGTTTGTTGCAAGTAACACCAAACCGACACACACCAAATTGATGATTTGGACCAAGTATTACCGGTGTCTATTGCACATAGCATCAAGTTCGCATACACCAAATATACGATTTAAACCAGGTTGAAAGTAAATTGGGCGCACACAGAGGACATCCGTTCGAAGTTGAACCACATCATCCCTGCTCCTAGGTATCTTCTTTTATCGTCCCCTCTCTATCACTATCAAACAGGGATGATGACTGTTGCAATTAGGGAGCGATATAATGATGAAGACTGTTTCTTTCTCTCGGAAGCAAGTCAACACAACTTTCACGAGGATGTCCTCATGGGTTGTGGAACCTTATGAAAGTGAAAAAACGTTCTTAAGCTTTGGTTCAACCATGACGGTTCGTGTAGGAGCGGCTTCGACGACACCTAGCTATCCATGCAGCCACTCCAATTTCCTTCACAAAATCAACTTTTACGGCAACGTGTCATCCATACTGAAGCAATAGTGACGGGTTAAGGTGAAGAATATACGAGACTAAAGACCAATTCCTTTTAGCTTATGGCACAACTTCTAGGTCCCCGATCGGGAAGAACTGAAAATTGTCTTGACGCTTCTCCATATAGCTCCTCCAGTTTGCGTTTTCATTTTTAGAATGTTGCCACCCTTTATCAAACCATCAGGGTAGGAGTACCAGTGCCCCCAGGGGGCTTACAAACCACAAACCAGGACATCCAACAAATTAATAAAAAATATTTAGCTAGTCTATGAGTTTTCTATTCGCCCCCTTCCTCTCCCGACGAACCATGACCTTGTTGAAATCCTTCAACCTTACTTCAATTTCCTTTGTTACAACAACATAAGAGGGTTTAATATCCTCTATGAACGTGTTAACTACCCTCGGTGTCGTCGTTTTCTCACGGCAGATGCCATGGGGAGGCTTATCGAGAGTGGTTGGGGCCGATGGACGCCGGTGGACTCCGGGAGCGGGATCGGAGACAAACGGTGCGGGACACGCGATGTACCCAGGTTCGGGGCCCTCCGTGGGAGGTAATACCCCTAGTCCTGCCGGTCTGATTGATGAACCAAAGGGGGCTACAATGGTGCTCCTTGAGCTGTATGGCTAGAGGAGGAAGAAGGGGCTAGCTTGCCCTCTCTGCCTCTCTACGTGGGTGTGTGCGTGCGTGTGTGTTATGGGAGAGGCCCTCCCCTCTTCATGGGGGAGCCCCGGGGGGTTTTATAGGCCAACCCCCCGGATTACAATATGAGTAGAAGGCTCCGGAGGGCCCCAGCTGGTGGTCTGTCTAGCCGGCTGTGGGTCCCCCGGCTGAGGGGTCTCGTCGCTGGTAGGGCCCGCCGGCTACGGGGTCCCGTCGGGAGCCGGAGGGGACCCGCCCGGCGGGCCCCCGTGCCCGTCTCGTCGCGGCACGGGTCGTCCTTCGGGGCGTCGTCTTGCGGTAGCCGGGCGCGGTCAGCGGTACGGTCGGCCACGCTGTAGCCACGCCGGGGCAGGTAATGGAGTGGTTGAGGGCAGGCCGGCACTGTGCCGTTCGTCAGGTCGCAGTCGGCCAGAGTCAGAGGCACTGTCGCCTCACTATGGCCATGCGGGTGCTGACCCCCGAAGCGACGGGGGCCTCTGTAGCCACGCGTGCTCTGACGGCAGTACCTGCAGCACCGCCGGCTAGGGGGCTAAGCGTCTCCGCCCCTAGCCGGCCGATTGGTGTAGCCGGCTGCGCGGAGCCGGACTGCAGGGGGAGGCGGCTCGTCCTGCGGTCGTTTTGAAAAGTTGAAGGAGTCGGCTGAGGCTACCCCGGGGTTATCCCCCCGTCAGTAGTCCCCGAAGCAGGGGAGGCCCGCCGGTGAACGGCGGCGGACCTCGCCAGCTTGAGTCTTGTCTCATATTACGCACGGTCCAGGCGCCAGAGGAGGCGGGAGCGCAGCGGCCGGCTCCGTAGCCGGCCAACGCTTCGCAGGACGCCTCGAGTGCCCCGTCGGGCAGAGGAGGCGCGCCACGTGGGGGGCGCAACGGGCCGTGGCCTGACAGGCCACGCGGGAGACAAGACCGGGCCGTGGGGCGGGGCCCACTTCGGCTGCGGCCTCGGCCCGTGCGCACGGATCTTCTGCGGCCCGGGCCGTCGGTTGGCGTTCCCGGGGCGAGTTAATGCCTCTCCCGCGCATGGCGGAAGTAGTGGGGGTCGTGCGCGACGGATCCGCTCCCCACTACCTCCGCGCGGGGGTTTAAATGGGGAGCAGAAGGAGCGGAATGGCACGCTCGTTTCCTCTGCCCTAGCGCCTCTTCGTCGTCGCCCCTCTCCTCCCCGCTCCGAGAGAGAGAGAGAGAGAGAGAGAGAAACGAAGACCGCGCGCTCGCCGTGCCGCCGTTCGCCACCGCCGGAAGCCGCACCGCGACCGGGCACTTGCGCCCTACCACCGCGGCCACGAGACCCTCGAGGGCGATGGCGAGCAAAGGGGCGTGGGACGGCAGCGATGTCGATGAGCATTTCATCGAGCACCTCCGCCATCGCCGGCGGAGCACCTGGAGGCGCGCATCGCCGAGGCGGAGAACGCGCCGACCCCAAGGGAGGGCAAGGTGGTGGTTTTTGCCGAGCACTTCCTCCGCGGGCTCGGCCTGCCGGCGAGCACATTCTTCCGATGGTTCCTCACGTATTTCGGGCTGCAGCCGCACCATCTGGCCGCCAACGCCGTCCTGCAGCTGGCGGCGTTCGTCTCCCTCTGCGAGGGCTTCCTGGGGGTGGAGCCGCGCCTGGACCTCTGGTGCCGGCTCTTCTACCTCAAGCGCCAGACGGTCAAGGACCCGGTAACCGGCCAGAAGGTCATGACCGCCTGCGGAGCCGCCCTGATCCACTTCCGCGCCGGAGCCGGGTTCCCGCAACTTCCCTTGCAGGATTCGGTGAAGAACTGGCAGAAGGGGTTCTTCTATGTGAAGAACGCGAAGCCGGAGGAGGACTACAACAACCTCCCCGCCTTCGTCAACCAGCCGCTAGTCGCAATGCTGAACTGGAGGACGCCTCCGGCCGGAATGCCCGAGACGGCGAACCGGCTCTGCGAGCGCTTGGTGGTGATGAACAGGACGGAGGGGCTGACGGCCGCGGACCTCCTGGCTACGATGGTGGCGCGCCGGGTGCAGTCTCTGCAGCGCCGACCGCATCTCATCTGCCAGATGGGAGGACGGCGCGACCCCTGCCGGCTCTCCACCAAGGAGCTGAAGGTGGTGTAGGTGGCAAGGAGGGTGAACGCCATCTCAGCCGCCAAGATGGACGAGGGTGGATGGCGATGGGGGAAGGCCCTGTACAGCCGTGACCGTCCGGCTCCACGGGTACGTGGCGAGCCGTCCCCCCACCCTTTTTCGTGTTGAAACCGGCTTCTCCCCACGGCCTGACGACGGGGGGCCCCTCGTGCATGCAGGTTTTCCCGATGTTGCAGAACTATGGCGTGCCGGCTGCCGACGTGGCAGAGTCGGAACCGGAGGAGGTCGAGGATGCCGACGATGTGGAGCCGGTCGAATCGGAACCGGCCGGCGCATCCGGCGTTGGCGGGACGGAGACGGAGGCAACCGAGTCGGCGGGTGAGTTCCCTCCCCAGTCACTTTTGCGGGACTAGACCGACGACGATGCTGAAACGGAAGAGGTGCGTGATGCAGCGGCCCCGGAGGACCCCGAAGCTTCGGGAGATGACACCACGACGCCGAGGAGGCGCGTTCGCCGCGCCGACCGTGCGCCTAGCCGGGACGACGCGGTCGCCGGTGGCAGAGGGAAGCAGCCGGCCAACCCATTGGCCGGCTCCCAAACGAGCAGCCGCCGGACAACCGGGAGGCGGCCGCGGAGGCGGCGGGAAGAAACTGCGGGTCGCCCGGTCGGGCCCCGCCAGGCGGGCGGTCCCTGGCACCATCGGGTAAGTCCGTTCTAAATACTTGCTTGTTTCTTGGTCGGCCTCCCTTCCTTATCCCGCCCATCCAGGGAGCCGCGCGCCCTTGGGAGGACCACGGCTGCCGAGACGGCGGGGACAGCGCCACTGCCCGCCGCCGAGGATAGGGAGCGCGCGGCATGGCGGGACCTCGAGGCGGCCGAGCGGGAGTTGCGCGAAGAGGAACGTCGCCCGTGGGAGGAGGCGGCGCGGAAGCGGACGTCGGGGCAGGCCAGCGCGGAGGTGGCCGGCCAGTCGTGGGAGCCTTTTCCCCCTGGCCGGGAGAGGAGATCCAAGGACAGGCACGACCCCGGCCGGCGGGCCGAGGCGGACGCGCGGGTCGAGGAGGAGGCGCGCGCGACCGCGAGCGCTGCGGATGCCGCCGAAGGGGCGGAGCCGGGTCACGACACGGCCCCGTCGGGGGCCGAGGACGTGCCGCCGGGGACGGAGGAGCCTCCAGAGGTCGTCGTCCTAGACGTGGAGGTCTCGGCTCCGGAGGCACCGGCTCCGGAGGCGAGCCGAGCCGGCGTCGCCGGAGGCGGAGTGCCGGTCAGCGAGACGGCGGCGCCCGGAGGGGCGGATGCCCCGGGCTCATCAGCGGGGGCACCCAGAACCATGGCGCCGGGAGGGGCAGGCCCTCTGGTGACCACGGCGAAGGATGCGTCCGGGCCCGCCGACGGGGGCCGGCCGCAGGAAACCTGGGCCACGACCGGAGGCACGGCCATCAACGACGCGCCGAGCGCCCTTGGGGCTGCGGTGGTGGCCGTCGTCGAGGAGTTTGCCGCCTGCCGCGCCCAGATGACGCAAGATGCCCGGGCCGCCAACGCCCGGCTGGTCCACCTCGAGCAATCCGTCGCGGTAAGGGCTCGAAGCCTCGTATTTTGCTTTGATTTTTTCCAGTGGGGGCGCGCCAGCGCACCCACTGGGTGTAGCCCCCGAGACTCGGGCCGGCTCGGGACGCAGGCGGGTCGAGTCTAATGGCATCTTTGCCTCTGTGTTCTTCGCAGGCTGCGCACGACCGCCTGGTAGCCGCGTACAACACGCTGCTGGGCTTGTATCGTGGAGCCGAGAACCGGCTGGCCATTACGTCCACCGACCTGAAAGGTAAGGTTCTTGTGAAAGTCCAGTGGGGGCGCGCAAGCGCACCCACTGGGTGTAGCCCCCGGGATTCAGGCCGGCTACTCCAGAGGCGGGCTGAATCCCTTTCTTTGCTTGCATTCTGACAGAGGCATCCTCATCCCGGGCAGCCACCCACGCCGAGACTGTCAGCCTCCGTCGCCAGGTGGTGCAGCTTGGCGAGCGGCGGGACCTCCTGACGGCGGAGTGCGACCGGCTCTGCCAAGAGGCGGATCGGGTGCAGGCGGAGAAGGACGAGCGCGAGGCGGCCCATCGCCGGGAGCTTGGGGAGTTGGAGGCGACTCTTCGTCGGGAGGCGGAGGAGCGGGAGACGGCCCACCGTCGGGAGCTGGAGGATAAGGATGCCCTGCTGGCGAAGGCGGCCGAGGAGGCACAGGCAGCCCGAACCGAGCACGAGCGCTGGCTCTAGGAGTGGTCGGCCAGGGATGCCGCGCTGCAAGAGCAAGGACACGAGGTGGATCGGATGCTGGCCGGTAAGTTTTCGTCGTCTTGCATTCGCCTGCTTGTTTTTTTTGAGGTGCTCGGCTTCTTTCGTTGTTTATCTCGCGCCCCTTTCTTCCTTAGGGCTTTTCCCAGGCACGCAGGAGGTCGCGGAGGCAGCCGTGGAGGCCCACCACGAGGGCCAGCAGGCCCAGGGAGTCCTCATCGGGCAGCTTGCCGCCTGGACGCTGGATGAGGTGGGGATCGCCGCCAGGGCGCGTCTGACCGAGGTGGTTCGGGCCATGAAGCGGCTCCAGGCGGCCGGCACGGGGCTGGTTCGCACCCTCTGGCCGAATGCGGTGGAGCCGGACTCCATGAGCCGGCTGTCGAGGTGGCTGGAGTTCGGGACCGCACGGGTGAACGCCTGGAGGGCCTCCGCCGCGCGTGCCAGAGCGGCCATGGCGCTTCGCATAGCGAGGTCATGGTACCCCGAGCTTGACTTGGGGCTGCTCACGGCCCAGCGCGCCGGCACCGACGCGGAGCTGGAGGCGGCTGCCGATGCGCTGGCAGTGCGGGCTAGCGACCTTGCTTCCTTTGCCGCGTGGGACGAGTACGTCCCGGAGCGCACGGCAGACGGCGAGGTGATCCCGGAGGACCCGTACACGCTTGCCCTTGACGACCCGGAGGGTAGCGCCGCGGAGACGGACGACGAAGACGCCGGGTCCAGCACCGACGACTACGCCGACTCCGAGCTGGCTCGCGACTTGGGCGTGGAGGCCGACACGGATCGCGCTGTGGCCAAGGACGGGGCCTCTACTTCAGCCGCCGCGGAGGATGCTGGGGGAGAAGACGGCGCTGCCGCTATTTAGGATTTTTCTTTCCTGCATTTTGTTTAGACTGCAATTCCAGCCACTGGGGGTGTAGATGTAATGAACTTGGGGCCGTGGGCCATTTTGTATATAAGTTTGTGCTTTCTGTTGCAAAGGTTTTTTATGCGTGCCAACTCGACCTTAGCCATTTTGCCCTTTTTGGCTCTGTCTACCCAAAACCTTGTCCCTTTTGACATTGGCCCCGCCAGCCGGACAGCCGGGAACCGGTCTGTAGCTGGGACGGGGCATCCGCCTCGGGGAGCTGGTCGTGAGTTTGAGAGCTGCGAGGGTGTTTCGGCTAAGGTAAATGGCAGAGGCTAAAAAAAGTTCGGGCTGGCCCTAGCCGGCGACCCCCTATGACCGTTTTCATGTGTGCTAAGTTTGCCGTCCCGAGAACCCACCAGCCGGACAGCCGGGAGCCGGTCTGTAGCTGGGTGGGGTGGTAGGGTGTTTCCTTAGTCCACATTACTTGACCGGCTTCGGGGAGCGACGTCAAGGCTGGCCGGCGAGCCCCCGAGACCGTGGAACCGGGTTCGGGAACCGGTGAGTGAGGCGAATAACTTTGGAAGGAAACGAAAGAGGCGTGCCCCAAGAGCTGGCTTGGGGTACCCGTTGCATTCATAAGCCCAAAAGGGGAGGTACATACATACACTGGTCCTTAGCAGTAAAGCGGTCGGAGGAGCGTCGCGTTCCACGGGCGCTCCGTCTCCTCGCCGGAGGCGTCTCTCTTGCACTTCTGTGGCTTCTGAGCGTCTATTAGATAGTACGCGTTGTTGTGCAGCGCCTTGCTGATGATGAACGGGCCCTCCCATGGGAAGGACAGCTTGTGCTGGCCGGTGGTTCGCTGGATCCGCCTGAGCACCAGGTCCCCCTCGCGGAAGGAGAGGGGTCGGATGCGCTTGCTGTGGTAGTGCCGGAGCTTCTGCTGATAGATAGCCGTCCGGCTCAGTGCTAGCTCGCGGGCCTCCTCAAGAAGGTCGACGCCATCCTCCCTTGCCTCTTTTGCGTCCGTCTCCGTGTACAGGGTGACGCGAGGCGAGTCGAACTCGATGTCCGTGGGAATGACCGCCTCGGACCCGTACACGAGGAAGAAGGGCGTGAAGCCGGTTGATTGGTTGGGCATGGTCCTCAGGCTCCACAAGACGGCCGACAGTTCCTCGATCCAGCAGCCGGCTGAGCGGACGAGCGATGCCACGAGCCGGGGCTTGATGCCGGCCAGGATTAAGCCGTTTGCCCTTTCGGCCTGGCCGTTCGACTGCGGGTGGGCGACCGAGGCCAGGTCGAGCCGGATGCCTTGCTTGGCGCAGAAACGTGCTAGCGCGCCCTTAGCGAAGTTGGTGTCGTTGTCGGTGATGATGCTGTGCGGGACGCCGTAGAGGACCGTTATGTCTTCGATGAATCGGACGGCGGTGGGGCCGTCCAACTTCTTGATGGGTCTGGCCTCGATCCACTTGGTGAACTTGTCGACGGCTACCAGCGAATGCGTCATGCCGCCTCGGGCGGTCTTGAATGCCCCCACCATGTCGAGCCCCCAAACGGCAAAGGGCCACGACAGCGGGATGGTTTTGAGCGCCGCAGCCGGCTGGTGGCTTTGCGCTCGGAAACGCTGGCACCCCTCGCACCTGTCGACGAGCTGCGTCGCCTCCTCTAATGCAGTCGGCCAGAAGAAGCCGTGGCGAAACGCCTTGGCCACCAGGGTCCTCGAGGCGGCATGGTGCCCGCACTCGCCCTGATGGATATCTCGGAGGATCTCCTGGCCCTTTTCGGACTCAACGCAGCGTTGGTGCACGCCGGTTGCGCTGCGGTGGACCAGCTCATGGATGATGATGCTGTAGGCGGGAGCGCGGCGCTGGATCTGCCGGGCTTTGTCTTCGTCGGGGGGGAGCTTGCCGCGCAAGAGGAAAGCCAAGACTGGCTGGGCCCACGATGGAGCCGACAACAGGACCGGCTCCGGCTCGGGCCGGAGATTCTGGGCCGCCGGAGCCCGCGGGTCCGTCGACGGAGCCCCCGGGGCCAGCTTGCCAGTCCCCGGGTCCGGCTGGTCGACAGCCATCAGGACGACCGCGGGCTCAGAGCCGGCGGTCGTCGGAACGACAGCTGCGAGAGCCGGCGCAGCTGGTGGAGCCGGTGGAACCGTCGGAGCGGGCGGAGCCCCCGGCTGCGGCGAGGAGCCGGCGGGATCTGCGGGCACGAAGATGGACTTCGACTCGGCGAAAGGCTTGATCGACGGCTTGCGCAGCTGCTCGAGGGAGACGCCAGTCGGGATGGCCTGGCGGGTGGAGCCGATTTTGGCCAAGGCGTCTGCCGCCTCGTTGTCCGCTCGGGGGACGTGATGGATGATACGTCTCCAACGTATCTATAATTTATGAAGTATTCATGCCATGTTTACAATAATTTTATATGATTTTGGTATGATTTTATTAGAACTAACCCGGACTGACGCTGTTTTCAGCAGAGCTACCGTGGTGTTGTTTTTGTGCAGAAATAAAAGTTCTCGGAATGGGCTGAAAATTTATGGAGAATATTTTTGGAAAATATAAAAAATACTGGAGCAAAAAGCTGGGCCAGGAAGTGACCGAGGAGGCCACAAGCCTGGGGGGCGCGCCCCCCCCTAGGGCGCACCCCCTGGCTTGTGGACTCCTCGGGCACCGCCTTGACGTGAGACCGACACCAAAAATTCCTATAAATACTAAAACCCTCAGAAAGAAACCTAGATCGGGAGTTCCGCCGCCGCAAGCCTCCAGAGCCACAAAAAACGAATCGGGAGCCCGTTCCGGCACCCTGCTGGAGTGGGAAACCATCACCGGAGGCCATCTTCATCATCCCGGCGGTCTCCATGACGAGGAGGGAGTAGTTCACCCTCGGGGCTGAGGGTATGTACCAGTAGCTATGTGTTTGATCTCTCTCTCTCGTGTTCTTGAGATGGCACGATCTTGATGTACCGCGAGCTTTATTAATATAGATGAATCACATGGAGTTTTCCCCTCTCTATCTTCTTGTGATGAATTGAGTTTTCCCTTTGAAGTTTTCTTATCGGATTGAATCTTTAAGGATTTGAGAACACTTGATGTATGTCTTGCGATGGGATATCCGTGGTGACAATGGGATGTTCTATTGATCCACTTGATGTATGTTTTGGTGATCAACTTGCGGGTTCCGTGACCTTGGGAATCTATGCATAGGGGTTGGCACATGTTTTCGTCTTGACTCTCCGGTCGAAACTTTGGGGCACTCTTTGAAGTTCTTTGTGTTGGATTGAACATGATGAATCTGAAATTGTGTGATGCATATCGTATAATCAAGCCCATGGGTACTCGTGGTGACATTGGAGTATCTAGGTGACATTAGGGTTTTGGTTGATGTGTATCTTAAGGTGTTATTTTAGTACGAACTCTAGGGCTGTTCGTGACACTTATAGGGATAGCTCATAAGATTGATCGGAAAAGATAACTTTGAGGTGGTTTCGTACCCTACAATAATTTCTTCGTTTGTTCTCCGCTATTTGTGACTTTGGAGTGAACTCTTTGTCGCACGTGAGGGATTTACATATGATTCAACTATGTTAGTATTGTTGAGAGAACTTGCACTAGTGAAAGTATGAACCCTAGGCCTTGTTTCTAAGCATTGCAATACCGTTTGTGCTCACTTTTATCATTAGTTACCTTGCTGTTTTTATATTTTCAGATTACAAAAACCTTTATCTACCATCCATACTGCACTTGTATCACCATCTCTTCGTCGAACTAGTGCACCTATACAATTTGCCATTGTATTGGGTGTGTTGGGGACACAAGAGACTCTTTGTTATTTGGTTGCAGGGTTGTTTGAGAGAGACCATCTTCATCCTATGCCTCCCACGGATTGATAAACCTTAGGTCATCCACTTGAGGGAAATTTGCTACTGTCCTACAAAACTCTGCGCTTGGAGGCCCAACACTAGTCTACAAGAAGAAGGTTGCGTAGTAGACATCAAGCTCTTTTCTGGCGCCGTTGCCGAGGAGGTGAGTGCTTGAAGGTATATCTTTAGATCTTGCAATTGAATCTTTTAGTTTCTTGTTTTATCACTAGTTTAGTCTATAAAAGAAAACTACAAAAAAATAATATGGAATTGAGGTTGCCTCATATGCTTCATCTTTTTAATGTCTTTCGTGAAAATGATGGAAAAGAAAATTGTGCTCAAGTGTTAGAAGAAGAAGTTATTAAAATGTTTGGCACTAAATCTTTGAGTGATGAGCATGATTGCAATGTTGTTAGTATGAATTCTTTGAATATCCATAGTACTAATGATGATTGCACTAGTCATGATAAAAATATTTCTTATAAGCATGCCAATTTTTGTGGAGTGCATAGAGTTTGTGAAGACATGCCTAAAAGGGAAGATAGATTTTGTAAGAGGCATAAGTATTTAGAAACTAAATGGTTGCAAGAGAGGCTATATGTTTGTGCTGAAAGACTTAATATTTCTCACCGTCCTTGTGAACTTTGCAATGAAAGTGGTCATTTTAATTTCCAATGTGAATTATTTCATGATCGAATTGTGTCCAAAAATTATGATAACCTCATTACCCTTGAGTATCATAATGAACTTAGTCTATTTTTGGGGTATGAAGAAATGAAACTTAAAACTAAGGATGTTCCAGCTTGGGTTCTCATGAAAATGATTGATTTTGATCTAAATGAAATCTATATGTATTGCGTGGTAAATTGCATTGAGAATCCTTATATTGCCAATTACTTAAAGACAAGAAAACAAATAGAATATGAAGAGAATACTAATGAAGGGGACGAGGTTTCCCAATATCCTCCTATTTTTTCTTATGATGAATCAGGTAACGAGGAGGAGCTTTTTTTTCAACCAACCTCTTCAAAAAGAAGCTTGGAGGAATTAAATAAACCCACACATAATGTGGTGAAGAAGAAGAAAAGAAGGAAAAGTAAAGGTAAAGAGGTATCTCTCCCAAATAATGTTGCTCCCATTATTGATAGGCCTCATGAGAATGAATCAAAAATAGTTGTGGAAGATGATACACTTGAGGATGATTTTGTTATGCCTATTGCTTGTTGTGATAATTATGATTGGGAAGATAATGATACTCCTTATAATCTTGAAAATATTTATGGCACCAACTTGGAGGATGATGATAATAATTGCTATACTATTGGTGCTATTCATACTATTAATGATGAGAGTGATTATGTTTATGATATACAAAGCCACAAGCTTGGGGATGCTATGTTTGATGAAAATGACATGTTTGAGAATTTATTTGCTGCAATTAATTTTTGTCCCAAGCTTGTGGATGCTATGCTTAATGAAGATGATCTTTTTATTTCCCCTACTTTGAATGATCAAATTTGTTATAATGATTGCATGCCTCCTACTTATGATGATTATTGTGATGATACTTATGCGATGAAAAAGAGTGATGATTACTATTATGATACTTGTCATAATTATGAATATCCTTTTACCGAATATTACTCTTTTAATGTGGAACCAATTTGTAGTATTCAATTCTTTTATGATACTCCCACTATTAGTCATGAGAAGAAATTTTCTTGTGTGGAGAGTAGTAAAATTTCTAAGCTTGTAGATCATGAAAAGAATGCTTTATGTGCTGGTTATATTATTGAATTCGTTCATGATGCTACTGAAAATTATTATGAGAGAGGATCTTATGCTTCTACATATTGCAATAATATCAAGTTTCCTCTCTATGTGTTGAAAGTTTTGAAGTCATGCTTGTTTTGCCTTCCTATGCTAGTTGATTCTTGCTCCCATAAATTGTTTGCTCACAAAATCCCTATGCATAGGAAGTGGGTTAGACTTAAATATGCTTGTCATGAGATTCATGATGCTCTTTTGCATGTTTCAATTATTATTCCTATGTGAGCATCATTGAAATCATCATGCCTAGCTAAAAGGCATTAAAGAAAAGCGCTTGTTGGGAGACAACCCAATATTTATACTTTCTGTTTTTGTGTGCTCACATGATTAAGCTACTGTATAATCATGTTTTATAGCTTTTGTTTCAATAAAGTGCCAAGTAAAGCCTTTGGGATAGTGTGGATGATAGTTGACTTGATTCTGTGCAAAAACAGAAACTTTTTCTCTCAGTCCAGGAATTTTGTAAATTCACTGGAACGTGCTTTTGATCTGAATTTTTTACACATGATTGATATACAAATTTCATAGATTTTCCTAATTTTTCAGAATTGTTTGAGACAGGGAAGTATGGTTACACTACAGATCTTCACAGACTGTTCTGTTTTTGACAGATTCTGTTTTGCATGCATAGTTTGCTTGTTTTAGTGTTTCCATAGCTTATATTTAGTGGTATAAATTATGGGAATGATATAATACAGTAGGTATGATGTGGGAACAATTATGAATCTTGTCTTGACAGTACCTAAGTGAATGATTTATCTTTATTACACTAACCCATCTCACGAAGTTCCGTTAAGTTTTGTGTGATTGAAGTTTTCAAGTTTTAGGTGAGACACCGATATAAGGAGAATAAGGAGTGAAAAGAACCTAAGCTTGGGGATGCCCAAGGCACCCCCAAGGTAATATCCAAGTAAGACTCAAGCGCCTAAGCTTGGGGATGCCCCGGAAGGCATCCCCTCTTTCGTCTTCAACACTATCGGTATATCTTACTTAGAGCTATATTTTTATTCATCACATAATATGAGTTTTTCTTGGAGCGTCATTATATTTTTTTGTTCTCTGTTAGGTGTTATTTATAATATTGTTTTTCAATAAAAAGTTCCAAGAATTGCCTTAGGATGCTTGCATTGCATGTTTTGATGAGTGCTGTGTAAAAACAGAAACTTTGGCTGTAGTGTTTGAATTTTCATATTTTACTGGAACGTGTAAAGTTTCTGAAATTTTTACACAGTGTTGTCATATAAATTATTTAGCATTTCCTAAATTTTCATAATTTTTTGAGTTACAGAAGTACACTGTTTTCATAAATTTCTACAGACTGTTCTGTTTGGACAGATTGCTGTCATAGTTTTGTTATCTACTTATCCTATAGTTTCCATAGCCTATATTGGTAGATATAAATTGTGGAAATGATAGTATACAGTACCTAATGTTTGAAAATTATTGTGCAACTTGTCTTTGCAGTACATAAAGTGTTGATTTATTATTATGTGTACTAACCTATCTCACGAGTTCTTTTCGAGTTTTGTGTGGCTGAAAGTTTTTGAGAATAGGTGAAACCGGGATATGGGAGGCTTGAACGAGATACAAAAGCTCAAGCTTGGGGATGCCCAAGGCACCCCAAGTAAATATTTCAAGAAGTCTCAAGCATCTAAGCTTGGGGATGCTACGCATCCCACCTCTCTTCATCAACAATTATCGGTTAGCCTATGTTGAGCCTAAATTTTTATTCGTTCACCTTATGCGTGCTATTCTTGGAGTGCTATTTTTCTTTTGCTTGCTTTTTAATAAAATACTTAAGATCTGAAATTCTTAGATGAGAGAGTCTTCACATAGTTATTTAATTGTTGACTACGCATTGATCTTCACTTATATCTTTTGAGAGTAGCTTGTCATTTCCTCTCATGCTTCACTTATACCTTTTTGAGAGATGAAAATTTTATGCTCATGTGCTTCATTTAAATTTGTTTGAGCTTGTCGAAAAAGCAATAGCAATATATGAAACTAGTCCCAAAGTGATAGATATCCAAGGAGGATATAATAAAAACTTTCATGAAGATCATTGGACAAATTAAACTTGATTCCTTGTAATAGTTTTGAAACATGATGATAGTAATATGTGAGTCATGTTAGTGAGTAATTATGCCTAGTAGGAATATTGGTGTTAAGGTTTGTGATTCCCTATGCATGCACGAAAGTCAATAGTTATGCAATGAAGTTACATCCTACTTGTGGTGCATTATTCGGTGTTAGTTATGATTCAATGCTCACTTATGTGATTTTTCGTTCCTTGGTTTGGTTGCTTCCCAATCTATTTGCTAGCCTTCATTTGTACTAAGTAGAAATACTACTTGTGCATCCAAAATCCTTAAACCAAGTTTTGCCTTATGAGTCCACCATACCTACCTATATGCGGTATTTCCATGCCGTTCCAAGCAAATTTGTATGTGCCATCTCTAAAATTTTCAAAATAAATTTTCTCTTTTGTGTGCCCGTACCGCTCATGAAACGGTGGGGAGTATCCACATTTTTCCATGCTAGGTGTGTTATTCTCATGATATGTGTTGATTCACTATCATTCACGAGAAAGTGGCTGGTATTCGGGATGCCCAGTTCCATGCTCAAAATTCAAATCAAAATATAATGAAACAAAACTCCCCCAGGATTGTTGTTTGTATGGATGGTACCCGTGGATTCGGCTCGCCGTGGAGTGTGATTGATTGGGGGAGGGGGAGTAAAAACTTTACCATTCTGTTTGGGAACCGCCTATAATGTATCTAGCATGGAAAGTATTGTGAGCTACTTTGTCGTTTTCGTTGACAGGAAAAGCATGCCACTCAAAATATTTTTCTCTCTCAATTTAAACCTTGAGCTCTGGCACCTCTACAAATCCCTACTTCCCTATGCGAAGGGCCTATCTATTCACTTTATGCATTTTTTATTTTTGCTTTGAGTCTCCATCTTCTCTTATAAGCACCAACTAAGGGGCACTATGATCGTACTTGAGCATTGGGCATAGCTAATATTTGAGAGTGTGTTTCATGAATGGATCAATGATTGAGCATGATGGACTAGGGATAACTTTCTTTAGTGTTGATATTTTGAAAGACATGGTTGCTTGTTGACATGCTTGAGTATTGAAGTCATTATGTTAAAACTAGACTATTGCTTTGAATCATTTACAAGTCCAAATGTCCATGCTATACAAAAAAGAAAAGAATATGATGAACATGTTGGGTAGCATTCACACTTCATAAATTATTTCTTTTATCATTTACCTACTCGAGGACGAGCAGGAATTAAGCTTGGGGATGCTGATACGTCTCCAACGTATCTATAATTTATGAAGTATTCATGCCATGTTTACAATAATTTTATATGATTTTGGTATGATTTTATTAGAACTAACCCGGACTGACGCTGTTTTCAGCAGAGCTACCGTGGTGTTGTTTTTGTGCAGAAATAAAAGTTCTCGGAATGGGCTGAAAATTTACGGAGAATATTTTTGGAAAATATAAAAAATACTGGAGCAAAAAGCTGGGCCAGGAAGTGACCGAGGAGGCCACAAGCCTTGGGGGCGCGCCCCCCCCCTAGGGCGCACCCCCCTGGCTTGTGGACTCCTCGGGCACCGCCTTGACGTGAGACCGACGCCAAAAATTCCTATAAATACTAAACCCCCCAGAAAGAAACCTAGATCGGGAGTTCCGCCGCCGCAAGCCTCTAGAGCCACGAAAAACCAATCGGGAGCCCATTCCGGCACCCTGCCGCAGGGGGAAACCATCACCGGAGGCCATCTTCATCATCCCGGCGGTCTCCATGACGAGGAGGGAGTAGTTCACCCTCGGGGCTGAGGGTATGTACCAGTAGCTATGTGTTTGATCTCTCTCTCTCGTGTTCTTGAGATGGCACGATCTTGATGTACTGCAAGCTTTATTAATATAGATGAATCATATGGAGTTTTCCCCTCTCTATCTTCCTGTGATGAATTGAGTTTTCCCTTTGAAGTTTTCTTATCGGATTGAATCTTTAAGGATTTGAGAACACTTGATGTATGTCTTGCGATGGGATATCCGTGGTGACAATGGGATGTTCTATTGATCCACTTGATGTATGTTTTGGTGATCAACTTGCGGGTTCCGTGACCTTGGGAATCTATGCATAGGGGTTGGCACATGTTTTCGTCTTGACTCTCCGGTCGAAACTTTGGGGCACTCTTTGAAGTTCTTTGTGTTGGATTGAACATGATGAATCTGAAATTGTGTGATGCATATCGTATAATCAAGCCCATGGGTACTCGTGGTGACATTGGAGTATCTAGGTGACATTAGGGTTTTGGTTGATGTGTATCTTAAGGTGTTATTTTAGTACGAACTCTAGGGCTGTTCGTGACACTTATAGGGATAGCTCATAAGATTGATCGGAAAAGATAACTTTGAGGTGGTTTCGTACCCTACAATAATTTCTTCGTTTGTTCTCCGCTATTTGTGACTTTGGAGTGAACTCTTTGTCGCACGTGAGGGATTTACATATGATTCAACTATGTTAGTATTGTTGAGAGAACTTGCACTAGTGAAAGTATGAACCCTAGGCCTTGTTTCTAAGCATTGCAATACCGTTTGTGCTCACTTTTATCATTAGTTACCTTGCTGTTTTTATATTTTCAGATTACAAAAACCTTTATCTACCATCCATACTGCACTTGTATCACCATCTCTTCGTCGAACTAGTGCACCTATACAATTTGCCATTGTATTGGGTGTGTTGGGGACACAAGAGACTCTTTGTTATTTGGTTGCAGGGTTGTTTGAGAGAGACCATCTTCATCCTACGCCTCCCACGGATTGATAAACCTTAGGTCATCCACTTGAGGGAAATTTGCTACTGTCCTACAAAACTCTGCGCTTGGAGGCCCAACACTAGTCTACAAGAAGAAGGTTGCGTAGTAGACATCAATGGAATTCGCAGCCCTCGAAGGAGCCGGTAAGCTACTGGACGAGGAAGCGGTAGCTGGCCATGTTGGCGTCCCTGGCGTCCCATTCGCCAGAAACGTGCTGCACCACCAGGTCGGAGTCGCCGAAACACAAGATGCGCCAGATGCCGATCTCCTTGGCGAGCCGGAGGCCATGGACGAGCGCCTCGTACTCGGCCACGTTGTTGGAGGCGGCGAAGTGGATTTGGAGCGCATACTTGAGTTGGTCTCCTTTTGGAGACGACAAGACGATGCCGGCTCCCAGGCCGGTCCGCATCTTCGAGCCGTCGAAGTGCATGCGCCAGTGCGCGGAGTCCGGGGGAGGCGGCACGAACTGGGTCTTAGCCCAGTCGACGAGGAAGTCGGCCATCGCCTGTGATTTGATGGCGGTGCGCGGCTCGTACCGGATCTCGTAGTCGGCGAGGGCGATTGCCCATTTGGCGATCCGGTCGGTGGCGTCCCGGCCGCTCATGATCTCTCCCAGCGGCGCCGTGCTCACCACGGTGATGACGTGGTCTTGGAAATATTGCTTGATCTTCTGGACGGCGAAGTATATGCCGTAGCACATCTTCTGGTAGTGGGGGTAGTTTTGCTTGGAGGCGGAGAGGACTTCGCTGAGGTAGTAGACAGGACACTGGACTGTCAGTGCTTTGCCCTCCTCCGGCCGCTCCACGACCAGGACGACGCTGATGACGCGGGTGGTCGCCGCAATGTATGCGAGCAGGGGCTCCTTCTCAGCCGGCGCGACCAGGATGGGCGCGCTGGTGAGGACTCGTTTGAGGTCGCGGAACACCGCGTCCGCCTGGTCGGTCCACTCGAACTTGGCCGACTTCCTGGTGGAGTCGGCGCCCGGCTCGACAAGCGCCGTCTTCCTCACACTACTAGGAGAAACCCTACTAGTAGCGCTTGAAAAACCTATAGCAGTAGCGCTGGGTCCAGCGCTGTAACAGTAGCGCTGGTTGGTGCAGCGCTACTGCCAAGTCTGGTTAGTAGTAGCGCTGCACTGACCAGCGCTACTGCTAACTATCTGTAGCGCTGTGGAAAGGCAAGCGCTGCTGCTAGATGCCTTCCAGCGCTGCTGCTAGTATTCCTGCTTTCACAGATTCATACCCCCTCTACGTATTCGTGATGTATTTATACAGGCTCTATATAGTAGTTTCATCAGATCACAATAAACATACACTATTATCATCATATCATACACATACAGTAGTCTCGTCATACCATCATCATCATCATTCAACACAAATATCATCACATTTCGAAAATAGCGATACACAAGTCATGTCATGTCTCGAATAAGTGCAACTGCATGGTCATGGCACACACACAAGTTTCATCATCTCTATCTAAACCATGATGTAGAAGAGAAGAGCAATCAGCATGAGCAAGACCGCGACTATGTAGTACTTGAGGCACCGGCGGTTCCGCCCCCGCTCTTGCCGGAGCGTCCACCTCAAGTAACTACTTTCCGCTTCGGCTCTGCTGTCGAACCCTCTGTGGCTAGCACCCGGGTACTTGTCCACCTAGGCCTGAGCGTCTGGCCAGTGGTCGTAGACTCCTGGAACCTTCCCAACGAACACGACGTAGCAGCCCTTCGCCATCTCTGATCTATGTACCTGCATCGTGAACGATAATATGCAACATAATGTACTTAAGAACACAAAGAGGCATAATTAGCAAAATACAAGCAACCTATAGTAAACATAAATGACAAAGTTCCTCATACCCAAACTAATTAACTAGAGCGATCTACGCTAGTTCAGGACCACGGTTTAATTACATCACATAGTTTCGTCTGGACGCTAGTGACACATATATTGTCAACGACAATCAGTCCTCGGTCCAATCTTCATAGTCAGGGAGGAAGCACCCGAGCTTCTTCAAAGGCTTCAGGTCCAGACGCTGAGCGATTAGCAGTGCTCGGACATCATCTCGCGTGATTGGCCCATGGTAGAACATCCCTGTTGGTTCGAGGACCTGCTTCATGATCACTTGGGCAAGTTCACACTGCACGTGATAAAACTCAGCTCGGATTCAATGATCCGGTGTCTTTCCTATGCTTGTGGCCCAGTTGACAATCTCGTCATCGTTGGTAGTAGCTGACATGCGAAGGCGTTGATTATCCCTTCTGAACTCGAGCAAGTGATGCATGAGGTAGAATCCATCAGCCTTACTGATGTGCGGTTGCTGGATGCAGCAGAAGTCGGTCTTATGGCTGAAAACCAGCCCGTTCCTCCTGTACTTTTTCACCTTGATATATCCACCAGACAGGCTGAAGGTTAACAGGGCACTATCGAGAACACTCTTTATGTGCTTGTAATCCTTTTTCTTGATGTTCTTCGATGAGTCCAAGTATATAGCATGTGAGTATTCTGGGTACAGAACGATGAGGATGGCGCCCCCCCGCTACGCAAATTAAGTACTCCTCAAATTAGCCTCCATGCTTGCAAAGGAATGATTAACACTTACGAAAGGATATGCGCGGATGACTTACGTGGGATGATAAGGCAGGAGAATCGCTTCCTTGTCCTTATTAGCGATCATGAAGCCGCTGATGTACTTGCTTGCATAGTCACGGTGCTCTTTGCAGACATCCAAGAAGCTCTCGTGCATATGGTACGGGTCCGCGACGCAGATATATTTTATGTTCTCGATCCTGATGATGTAGTTGAGATACATCGCATACATGCGGATGAATTGGAAATCTAGCTTGGTCATGTGGAACATGTCGTAGATGTAGTCAAATCGCAGGATGAACTTATCCGTGGGCCATCCCTCGACGTACAACTTCCCACCCGGCACCTGAGCCGCGTAAAGCGGGTATCCTGGTTTTCCCGAGATGAGAAGGCTTTTCTCTCTGGCCAGCACATCATCATGAAGTCTCCTTAGATCATTGTTCAGTATGTCCTCTAGCGCTTTCTGAGGTAGGATCGGGTGGCCGGCGACATGGAAACGCTCCGCACCTACGACAGGTATTCTGTCTACCTCCCGGGGCTTCAGAGGCGGCTGGCTGCTTGAAGCAACTCTGGCGCCTTTAGGGCCTTTCTTGCCCGGTCTCCTCCTTTGCTTCTTGGCGGGTGGCGGTAGTGAGCCCACCATACCTTCCCTAACTGTCACCCCCAGTGTCGTCGGGCTAATCAGTGGATGGCCCTCGGGTTGTTGCTGGGTAGAGGCGGCATCTGGAGGCATCTCCTGCGAGGATCGCTTGAAGAGAGACTTTTTGCATTCCGCCTTATTAGGACGTTCCGGCTCTGGCGAATCATGTAGCATCAAGTCATCATCTGCATGCTCATGGCCTGAGTCTTCGTCGTCCTGAGCCATCAATCCTCCATCATCATAGGCGGTATTGAAATACTTGTCTGGGTCATCATCATCCTCCTCCATGTCATCATCAGCATTTGCTTCTTCGACAACGGGGGCGACGTCATCTGGCACTAATGGAGGCTCTCCCTCGCGTCGTCTGCTATCACCCGCCACGACAGGTGCAGGTAATTTGGTAGGTGGGGTGGTGTTCATACCTTCTTGAGAAGCTGTCGTTGGTGTGATACCGGGCGCCTCGACACGAAGAAGAGTCTTCGGCCAAGGCAAGAACCAGCTCTTGCATGCGCCAATCCGTTGAGGGGTCTCCTCATCATCGACTGGTACCGGAGGAGGCAAATCCTCGAAGCCCGCTAAGACACTGGCCACGTTAACCTTGAAGACGCCATCGGGCATCTCTCGGTTGTGGAACATGCGGTCCTTCGGCTTCACGATCGTTGCCTTTCCCACGGCCACCTTCTGGCCCTTGATGTCGTACAGTAGGGTGCACGGGGTATCGTTGGCCTACGAAGACATGTCTGCGACATCAAACATCCGAAAGGCAATTGAAACAGAAGACTATATAGACATGCTGTTGAAAAGGGTATGCCGCGTAATTACCGTGAGGGCGTCGAGCTCAGCCATAGACGAAGGCCCGCCGAGTAGTCCAGAGACGGAGGACAGGCTGCTATGAACAGGAGCGGGAGCATGTGCGGTGGCGTGAGCAGGTGCTGGTGGTGCGATGTTCACCGAATTGCTCCTGATGTAGATGGGAAGGGGAAAGTCCGCTGGCCCTTTATCTGGATTTTTCTTCGTCCATTCAATAAATGCCGAAAGCAAGCTGGAAATGGAAGATGTGAAGTCAGCCGTGACGCCAGCTACCGCTACACTGACCCTTGCATCGACTATCTGTTCCAACTCTGCTTTGGTCTCAGCTTTGGACTTATTGATCGCAAGCGCGACCTTCTGGTCGATGGTCTGTTGAGTAAGCAACTTTCTCTTCCTTCTTTCCTCTAGCTCCTCGTGGTACCACGTCTTCCACGAGGCGCCATCTCCGACGCCGTGCACACGTCCATAGGACGGCGGTGTGTCCTCCGGGACCTTTTTCAGTATGTTCAGGGCCCTGTTGAAATGGGTGTCCCACTTGGGCCTCGCCGACGACTGTGATGACTCGTCGCTTTCGGCTGCCTTTTGGTGCTGCTCTTTCTGCAAAAGGAACGTCGATGGTTTACTAATAATGTGACAAAACTTGTAGTCGAATTGATTGGAAGCTAATATGATAATGTGGTAATATAACAATTACCAGAAGTCTCATGAACTCCCTCGTGTTCGGGTCCGTGTAAAAGGTCTTCTTGACGCGGTCCCACTTGTACCGGGCCCTGATCCAGTCACGCTCCAGCGGGTCGGTGAACTCCGCCAAGGGGTCTGGGATTCCGTGATTTTCACGTTCGGCGTCCTCCTTGGCCCATACGTGCCTCTTCCCCTCGTAACCATGGCTTCCGAGGCGGTGGGGAGGCGTGTTCCTGGCCTGGAGCGCCTTCATTTTCTCTGACTTTTTCTTGGTTTCATCTTTAGCGCAAGTCTCCTTGAATTTTTCAAAGTCCTCTTCCGTAAGTGACGGATTGTCAGCATGAATCTTGGACCACGGTTCATTCTTATCAATCGCTTTTTTCACCCGAACTTTCCAGGCGGACAAGTCATTGGTGAACGTCACCATCGCCTTGTTGTTTATCTTTGTCATGGCATCGTCGTCCCACGGTTCTTTGCTTTCTGTGCGGCCGGGGAACAGGAACCTATTGTGCAACTTCTTTAGGAGCATGTGCTCCATATGTGGTATCTTCTTCAACTTCTCGTCGTTGATGTTGGCGGTTTCCCTGAGGATGCATCCTAGTTGATTGCCCCAGCACGAGCGCGCTTCATCCGGCGCTGTTGGCTCTAATTTCTTGGGGTGCATCTCCGTGACCACAATTTGTCCGATGCCGAGCTCGTTTGGTCTTCGTGACCTCTTCTGCTTCGGTGCTTTACCGGCTACGACAGCATCGTTGCCGGTCTCGGGGGTGGTGTCGGTGCCGGTGCCAGTGCTGGTGCCGGTGTCGGCGTCGGCGTCGGGGTTGGTGCCACTGCCTCCACCATGCACCCCCATCTGGTGTTCGTCCAGGTAATCGAAATAGTGATTTGCTGCCTCGATGGGGTCTTGTTCGAGGCGAGCTGAACCCCCGGCTGAGGCGTGGCTAGACATGTTTCCTATTCAACAATTGTAAATAAAAGATATAATGAAGAGAAAAAAGGGGCCTATATTTGGTCGGAATGTTGATTCATTCCCCTTCCGGCAAATCCCGGGCACTCCATATGTCCTAGTTTCTAGCACAAGTCATGCCAAAAATCACGAAAATTTTCGGCATGACCTTTGCTAAAAAGTGGACATATGGAGCGCCTGAAATTTGCCGGAACGGAAATGAATCAACATTCCGACAAAACATAGGCCACTCGGATATTCTTCGACATTCAACCAACATTGCAAACATTTTGCAACCAACATCAATTTGCAACATTTTGCAACAAACATTTTGCAACCAACATCAATTTGCAACCAACATCAATTTGCAACAAACATTTTGCAACCAACAGGAGCACATATATCACATCAATTTGCAACCAACATTCAACCAACAGGAGCACATATACAAAGCAACCAACATTCAACCAAAGCCTAGGTAGTTTTTTATACCTACTGTTTTTTATACCTACAATTTGCTACTGTTTTTTATAAACATTCAAACAACATTCAAACATATACAAAGCAACCAACATTCTATTACTAAGTAGCAACAATTCTGTTTTTAACCCTAGATATGAACCCTAGATTTTTTTTCCTAATTGACTAGAGAGGGGGGAGGTGGGGGAAGGGGGGTACCTGAAGCGGCGCGGACGAGGAGGCCGGAGCGGGCAGGGGCGACGACGGCGGGCAGGGGCGACGGCGGCGTGCGACAGAGAGGAGGGGGAGAGGTGGGAGAGTGGGGGGGGGGGAATGGGAGGGCTCGGGCGTCCGCGCGGACGAGGAGGAGGTCGGAGCGGCGGGCAGGGGCGATGGCGGCGGGCAGGGGCGACGGCGGCGCGCGACAGAGAGGAGGGGGAGAGGTGGGAGAGTGGGGGGGAATGGGAGTTGGCAAAAATTGAGCACGCGCGGCGGTTAACTCAAAAATAGTAGTAGCGCTGGGTTAGGACCAGCGCTATAGCTAAATTATCTATAGCGCTGGTTCATAATCCAGCGCTACTGCTAACTGTTTTAATTTTCAGTTTTTTTAATTCTAAAATACACATAGTAGTAGCGCTGGGTTAGGATCCAGCGCTATAACTAAATTAGCTATAGCGCTGGTTCATAATCCAGCGCTATTGATATGTATTAGTTTTTATTATTTCCCTTTTCTTTTCTGTTTACTTTTCTTTTTCTTTTGTATTACTTTCTCCCTTTTGTTTTTGTTCTTTTGTATTGCTTTCTCCCTTTTGTATTTCTTTTGTATTGCTTTCTTCCTTTCTGTTTACGACGGCGTCTCCCTCCCACACTGCGCGAATATCACCGGAACCATGCATGTGGTGGTAACATATATATCAGTTGACCGATAACGGTTACTTAAGTGCGTACACAAAATAGATACATATATATAAATGATGGTTTCTCAGCTGCGTCGACGACGTTTCACATTGAGCTTCTTCCCTTTCTTGTTCGTTGCCAAATAATTGAGCCCCTCCTTGTGACTTTTCCGGAACCATGGAGTACGATCTTTCTTATGTAATGTAGTATTGATTCTTCTTTTCACGTATGCTTCATCGACATCGTCATCTTCCCTCATCGGGTTGCCGTATTGGTCGTAGTTTTCCTCGTTGGCGACTCCATCCATTCCGACGATGCTCCTTTTGCCTCTCCTCACGACAACACGGCTGGGATTGGTCGTGTCGGTTATGAAGAAGCATTGTGTCATGTTCTTAGCGTGTACCCATGGCTCAGTTTTGGCGATGACGTTAACGTTCACGGTTGCGCTCTTCGCGTCAGCGGGTATAGAAATGGTAGTGAAATACTTGTTTTCTCTTCCGACGTCCTTAGCCCGTCTGACACGGAACATCGTCGCATCGTGCAATCCAGTATAGTCAAGCTCCCAGATCTCTTCGACCCTTCCGTAGAATCTTTCAGTTGTGTCGTTGGCGTCGGTCACGCATTCAATCGTCACCCCGGAGTTCTGGTAATCACTGTCCATGTCTTTGGCCTCTGTGTAGAACGTGTACCCGTTGATATCGTATGACTGATAGGTCGCGAGTTTGGGCGTGGGGCCATGTGCTAAGGCGTGTATGAGCAATCCGTCCGAACTGCCCTCTTCCGGGGGATTTTCAAGAACTTGCTCTTTGAACCAACGCAAGAAAGTGGCGTTGTGCTCTACAGTAACTTCGTCGTCCGTCTTGAGCATCCCCTTATCATGGTACTTATTTGCGATGGTTTCTTTATGCCGTGCCACATAATCATCTACCACATCTAGGTGTTGTAGCACTACTAAGTTAGCCCTGTCAAAGTCGTTCCGTCAATCCGAGTAGTCCACGTGCAATTCCCTCCGGCCGTTGTTGTGACCTTCTCCTCCGAGCCTCCCATCGTGCTTCTTGACGGGCAAACCAACAACAGGGTCTCCGACGCCTATATAATTCTCGCAAAAGGAGATGCACTCATGCGTCAGATACCCCTGGACGATGCTCCCATCGGGACGGGACATGTTATGAACGAATCCTTTGATGACCCCATTCATCCTCTCGAACGGCATCATGCTATGAAGGAATGTCGGCCCGAGGTCGATGATGTCGTCCACGATGTGGACACACAGATGCACCATGACGTCAAAGAACGCGGGCGGGAAGTACATCTCAAGCTCACATAGTATGACAACGATCTCTTCCTGTAGCCTTCGGAGCTGCTTCACACTTATGGACTTTCGAGAGATAACGTCGAAGAAGTTGCAGAGACCAGTAAGCGTGTCACGGACGTGCTTGTCCATTATCCCTCTAATGGCAACCGGGAGTATCTGCGTCATCATCACGTGATAGTCATGAGACTTCATCCCACTGAACCTTTTCTTCTTGGGGTCTAGAAATCTGCTTATCTTCCCACAGTAACCGGAACTGACTTTGATTCCCATAAGGCACTTGATGAATTGATCGATCTCCTTCGCACTTAAGGTGAAGCAAGAAGGGGGGCAATAATTCTCCTCCTTCTTGTTGACTTTTCTGCCCCTTTCCCCCTCCTCCGTCTCCGTCTCCGTCTCCTCCGTCGACTTTTTATGGTGGAGATCTTTCCTGATCTTCAAATCTTCCAAGTCTTTCCTTGCCTTCGGCCCGTCCTTGGTCTTCTCCGGCATGTTCATCAGTGTGCCAAGTAAGCTCTCGAGGACATTCTTCGTGATATGCATTTGATCAAGGCAATGAGGCGTGTTGTGATTGGGCCAGTACTCCAAGTCCCAGAAAACAGACCTTGTTTTCCATACCTTCAGTAGCGGCTCCGGCGCCTTTTTCATCGTTCCCGGCGCGGGGCACTGTTCCCGGTTTTTCAACAGCTCGTTGATTTCGGCGCCGCTCCTCTTACGTGGAGGTCCTCGATGCTCAGCCAACCCATTGAATAGATCTCCACGCTTTCTCCACGGTTCATCCTTCTCGAGCCATCTACGATGCCCCATGTACACGATTTTCCCGGACCCGCCATCTTTCGTTGATGTAAGCTGCTGAGACGTTGTATCATCCATGCACCTCGTGCATCCGCAGTATCCGTGGCACACCTGGCCTGAGGTGTACCCATAACCGAGATAGTCGTGCACCGTCGTCATCAGCGCGGCTCTCATATAGAAATACTCTCCTTTGCTGGCGTCCCATGTCCATGACGGTGTTTTCCATAACGTGTCTAGCTCCTCTTTCAGAAGCCCCATATACAGGTTAATATTATTTCCCGGTTGTTTCGGCCCTTGAATCAGCATGCTCATGTGTATGTACTTTGTCTTCATGCACTTCCATGGGGGGAGGTTGTACATCCATACAAAGACGGGCCATGTGCTATGGTTGGTGTTTTGGTTTCCAAACGGATTCATGCCATCGGTACTCGCACCAAGCACGATGTTCCTTGGATCTTCTGCAGCAAATCCATATACGGTGTTGAATGCTCTCCACTGGCTACCATCTACGAGGTGTCTCAGCTTCGGATCATCTCCATCGTCGGGCTTCTTCCTCTCCGCGTGCCAGCGCATGAGCTTTGCTTCCTTAGGATCTACGAAATACCGCTGCAGACGGGGAGTGATCGGAAAGTACCATACAACTTTCTAAGGAGCATTCTTTCCTGCCTTCTTGTATCGAGAAGCATTGCACACTGGACAGCTGGTTTTTTCCGCATGCTCCCCCCGATAAATGATGCAATCGTTGATGCATGCGTGGTACCTAATGTGCGGCAAATCAAAAGGGCAAACGATTTTCTTGGCCTCATCGACACTAGTAGGACACAGGTTCCCCGCGGGAAGAACTTTATTATGTAGATACTTCAAATGCTCATCGAGGCTTTTGTCTGTCCATTTGTTTTTGGCCTTCGTCTTTAGAAGTTCGAGCGTGAAACTCAAGCGAGTCACCTCGGGATCGCAACCATCATACAATGGAGTCTTCGAGTCTACTTCAAGTTGCGCTAGCTTGGCCTCCTCTCTAGAAGCAGCTCTCTCGCTAGTCGTACTCTTGCGAAGGAGGTCTCGAACATGAGAGTCCTGCACGACTGCACTTAGTAGCGTCGAAGACTGCGGCGTGACCGCCGCCTCTGCTTCTCCGCCATGTCCGGACTCTTCTTCACTGTGTCCGGAATCTTCTCCGCCGCCATGTTCGGAATCTTCTCCGCCGCCGTCATTTAACTCTTCCCCGCCGCCATGTCCGACGCCATCGTCTTCGTGTCGATCGGTCATCTCTTCGTCTAGCCCCATGTCGTTATTCCCTGCCATGTGGACGTCCTCATCATCATCATCTTCACTTATCCATCGAGTATAGCCATCCATGAAACCATTCATCAGCAGGTGCGCCTTCAACCTGCCTCGATCAAAAGGGTCCAAAAGGACTCCTTCTTTGCATCTTGTACACGGACATCTAATCCTAGTCCGATTATTTGCATGCATGTCCATCACCGCGGATTGCATGTATCGCTCCACCTTCCATCCACTCACCTTCATGACCGACTGCATGCACAGTATAACAAGCAAAAGGGTTATAAACAAAATGCATGCATGCATCAAAGTCATATAAAAATTTGGCATGACCTTGCCTAAAAATAGGACATATCGAGTTTGCTCGAAATTCACCGAAACGGAAATAAATCGACATTTCGGCAAAACATAGGCAACTCGGGGGCATGTCACTCGCACAAATCTCTCCATATCCCAAACACACATATTCCCATTCACACACATATTCCCATTCTTGAAATGAACAACTTTTTACTCACCTATATCTAGCTAGATCTAGCTAGATCTAGTTGTTGGGGACATGTCAATAGCTAGCTAGATCAAGTTGTTGGGGAGGAGAGATGACTCTAGGTAACTAATGGAGAGCGAGAGAGATGAGCTAGCTAGATCTATATCTAATGGAATGGAGGGAGAGCCAAACAAATGAGGTAGGGGGGCATTTATGGAGCTAGCTAGAGATGAGAAGGCCATTTATGGAGGAGAGTTATGGTGGAGGGGGGCATTAATGGGGAGAGAAGAGAGGTAGGAGGAAGAGAGAAGAAGGGCAACAATGGTGAGGGGAGAGGGGAAAGGAGGGGGAGAGAGGGCAAAGGGGGGAGGAGGGGGAGGGGGTGAAAAGGTGGCACCAGCCACGCTTAGCAGTAGCGCTGTTTTCCAGAACGCGCTACTGCTATTGCACTTAGTAGTAGCGCTTTCCAGAAAGCGCGCTACTATTAAGTGGGGCCCATTAGCAGTAGTGGTTCCACCAAATAAAGCGCTACTGCTAAAGTCTTAGTAGTAGCGCTGTATTATTGACAGCGCTGCTACTACCAATAGTGTCGGTGAGCTCGTCGGGTCCCGCTTAGCAGTAGCGCTCTTTATGTTTCCAGCGCTACTGCTAAGTCTTTACTTGTAGCGCTGCCTAAATCCAGCGCTACTGGTAATTAGCAGTAGCGCCTGTTACATTCCAGCGCTACTGATAGTGTCCTGCCTATAAGGTTTCTCCTAGTAGTGTCATGAGCTGGTAGAGGGGCAGGGCCTTCTCTCCTAGCCGGTTGACGAACCGGTTGAGCGAGGCGAGGCAACCGGTGAACTTCTGGACGTCGCGGAGACGGGTCGGCTTGGGCATGCGCTCGATCGCCCTGATCTTCTCTGGGTTAGCCTCGATGCCGCGAGTGGACACGAAGAAACCCAGGAGTTGGACGGCTGGGACGCCAAAAACGCACTTCTCCGGGTTGAGCTTGACCTTGTACTCGCGCAGATTGGTGAAGGTCTCCCGGAGGTCGGCAAGGAGGCTGAAATGCTTCTTGGTTTTGACGACGATGTCGTCAACATAGACGTGGACGTTCCTGCCGATCTGCGGCAGGAGGCACTTCTGCATGCAGCGCTGGAAAGTGGCACCTGCATTCTTCAGGCCGAAGGACATGGTGATGTAGCAGTAGGCCCCAAAGGGGGTGATGAAGGAGGTCTTCAGCCGGTCGGCCGGGTCCAGTTTGATCTGGTGATAGCCTGAGTAGGCGTCCAGGAAGGACAGCAGGTCGCAGCCGGCCGTGGAGTCGATAACTTGATCGATCCGCGGCAGGGCGAATGGGTCCTTGGGACACGCCTTGTTCAGGCTCGTGTAGTCGATACACATGCGCCATGTCTTGTTTTTCTTCAGCACCAGGACTGGGTTGGCCAGCCAGTCCAGGTGGAACACTTCCATGATGAAGCCGGCTGCGAGCAGCCGGGCGATCTCCTCTCTTATAGTACGCCGCTTCTCCTCGGAGAAACGGCGCAGGGGTTGCTTGACCGGCTTCGCATCCGGCCGGACGTGAAGTTTGTGCTCGGCGAACTTCCTCGGAACACCCGGCATGTCTTTGGGAGACCACGCAAAGATGTCCCGATTCTCACGGAGGAAGTCGACGAGATCGCCTTCCTATTTGCTGCTGAGGTTGGCGCCGATGGTGACGCATTGCTTGGGGTTGGCCGGGTCGAGCGGCACTTGCTTGGTGTCCTTGGACGGCTGGAACGACGCCTCGCTGGCCGACTGGGACGGGGGAGCCGGCACAGCCGGCTGGTTGGAGGCATGAGCCACGAGCCGGTCGAGCTGCCGTCTCTCCTCCGCTATCTCCAGGGCCTCGGCCAGCCGGCTATCGTCGCGCGCGCACTCGATCGACATCTTGTAGTCGCCGGCGATGGTGATGATGCCCTTGAGGCCCGGCATCTTGAGCTTGAGGTAGGCATAATGGGGGATCGCCATGAACTTGATGAGGGTCGGCCTGCCCAGCAGCGGGTGGTAGGGACCGTCGAGGTCCACCACCTCGAACCATATCGGCTCGCGGCGGAAATGGCTCTGGTCACCGAAGAGGACGTCGAGCTCGATCTTGCCGATGGGGGTGCAGGATTTTCCCGGCACGATGCTGTGGAAAACCGTCCGGCTTGCTCGCAGGTCTTTCTCCTTGAGCCCCAGCTTGAGCATCGTGTCGCGATAGAGGATGTTGATGCTGCTGCCCCCGTCGATCAACACCCGCGAGAAACGGCAGGTACGCCTCTCGGAGACGATGGTGGGATCGAGGACGAGGGCGTAGCTGCCCGGGTTTGGCATCACGGCCGGGGTGGTCCGTCCGGCTCCAGGTGACCGGCTTCTCGGACCAATGCATGAATTGGGGAACCGAGGGGGCGGTGGCGTTCACCTCGTGCCGCCGCTGGCGCACGCTGTGTTTGTCGGTTGCTTCGCTGGTGAAGACGGCGTAGGACCCGTCCCGGTTAGGGAACTAGTCGTGGAGGCGGCCGTCGTTGACAGCCGGGGCCGGAGCAGGCGGCTGGGCCTGGGACGGAGCCGGCTCGCGGGGAGCTGGAGGCGGAGGAGCCGGAAGGCCCTCGCCTCGGGCTAGCCGCTGGGAGAAGCTGCACTGCCGGAGCGTATGGGTGGCCGGCTTGGCCCCGGAGTGGTGCTTGCACGGCAGGTCGAGCATCTGCTCGAAGGTAAGCTTGGGATGCCAGGCGGCCTTGCCGGTGCGCTGGCGCTGGCTGGGGGCGTGGGCACCCGGTTGCTCCTCTTCGATGGTCGCGACCTGCCGGCTCCCATAGCGGGGATCCGGCTGGTCGGGCTTGCGCTTGTTGTTCTGCTGCTGCCGGTTGTCGGCAGCCGCCCGCGGCACGGCGGGCGGCGGGGCCTGCTTGGTCGGCATGGCGACCTTCATCCGCATCGCGGAGTCGGCCGTGGCGTACTTGTCCGCCTTGGCCATCAGGTCCGCCAGGGTAGCCGGCTCGGAGCACAAGAGCTTGTGCTTGAGGTGGGTGCCGTCGCGGCAACCCTCGATGAAATACTGGATGGCCTGCACCTCGTGCACTCCCTCGCAGGAGTTGCGGAGCTCGGTCCAGCACGTGAGGTAGTCGCGGAGCGGCTCCCCGGCCCCTGGACACACATGGCCAGCTCGCGGGGCCGGCCGGGCCGCTTGTAGGTGCCGATGAAGTTGCGGACGAACGCTTCCTCGAAGTCCGTCCAGGTGTTGATGTTGCCGGCCGACAAGCTGTTAAGTCAGGTCCGGGCCGAGCCGGTCAACATTAGGGGGGTGTAGCGTACGGCTACGCGCTTGTTCCCCCTGGCAATGCCGACCGCGGTGGTGTAGTCGACCAGCCAGTCCTCCGGCTTGGCGCTGCCGTTGTACTTCGGGTGTCGCGAGGGAGAGTGAAGCCGGCCGGGAACGTCTCGTTGCGAATCCGGGGGCCGAAACACGCCGGGCCGATCGAGCCCTCCTCCTCAAGGAGGGCCGACTGCGCTAGCCGCTCGATGCGGGTCCGAGCGTCGTTCTCGCTCCGCGGGACGCGCGGGCCGAGCCGAGCGGCGAGCTCGGGATGAACGGTCGGGGCAGGCGAGCGGGCGCGTTCCCGCCGCGGGGGCGGGGTATGGTCCCGGCTGCGCCGGCTGCCGCCAGCCGGAGCATCGTCGCGCCGGCTGTTGACGGCCGACTGCTCGTCTCGCAGCCGGGAGCGTCCATTGTGAGACCCAGCGCTCCGCCTGCCAGAGCCGCGAGGGGAAGAGGCCTGCTGGACCGGCCGGCGCTGGCCAGCAGTAGGCGGAGCGTCCCCCTCGGGGACGGGGATTTCGGAGCCGGCATTGATGCCGTCGAGCCGGGCCTGCTGGGCGTTGGCGGTGGTGATGAGGTCTTGGATGTGTCGATCCTGCAGCTCTCATTCTTCGCCCTCCAGGCCGGCGAGGTCGGCGTAGGCTACGTGGGCGGCCCTCAGGTTAGCGGTCGGCGTGTCGTAGGTGGGGAGCCTGCCGCCGAGGATCTCCGCGACCACGCGGCCGCGGTTGCGGACATCACCGCGCCGGTTGGGCTCGTTGCCGGTGGGGGTGAGGCCGTAGGCAGAGTTATACTCGCGCTGCACGGACTCCATCCGACGCTTGGTGGTGGCTAGCATGGTCGCCTCATCGAACAGCAGCCGGCGAGCAGCTTCCAGCTCAGCCGTAGCCGTGGCTGGGTTTGTCGTAGGCACGACGGGGGTGCTGAGTCCCCGAAGCACGGAGCCGAGGGGGTCGGAGGTGCCGGCGCGAGCGGCCGCGGCCACCGCATCCGCCTCTGCCCTGGCACGGCCAGAGGTCGTGGAGGAGCCGGTGGCCATGACCCCCGCGCGGACGCGGGAGTCGCCGGCCTCACCCGGGGCGAGCGGGCCCATGGACGAGGGCGGGTCGAGGCAGTCGAGCACCAGGCTTGGGTACTCGTCGGCGGCCGGCTCGTTGGCGAGGCTCAGCCTGCCGACGCGCTCGGTGAGGTCAGTGATGTCGAACAGAGGGTCGCTGCCGAGCCGCTCAACGGAGAGGCCGGCAGCGTCGCCCGCAGGGCCAGCGGGAGCGGGGTTCCGCCCCGCAGGAGCAAGCCCCACGAGCGTGCGGTTCCGCCAGGACGCGGGACGGCCGGGGGGGGTGGGGGGTGGTGGTGAAGGGTCCCGCCCGGAGCGTGACTCAGGCCGGCGCCGCGTTCGGCCCCACGGTGGGCGCCAACTGTTGTCGTTCGGCCCCATGTTTTTTAGGAAATGCTCCACTTTATTAATTGATAACAATATTAAACTTTTTAAGGGAATGATAACAATATTAATTCTTTTTTTAATCTAGATAACAATATTAATTGGGTCGCATGCATTGTGGCCCGGAAAGAGGGTACAACCAATATAAGACGAAAGCCCACATAAGACAGTTTTCATTTTGTTGGTCCGTGTAGCCCGAAACTAGTGAGGCCCATGTTTTGCTTCCCTCGCTCGAGTCACCGTTCCACCGCCAGAATCCGGTCGGCCGCCGCAATCCCTGAAGGCTGCCCCCCACGTCCCCATGCTCCACTCTGCACCATCTCGCCAGATGGGGGTCTAACTGGCGACCTTTAGGGCGTGTTCTGAATCTCTCCCACTCCCAGCTTCCCAAACTCCAAACAAAAATCGGAGCCGAATGGTTTAGCTCCACGGAGTTGAAATCACGGAGCTGACTTGGGCCGTAGTGCATTTTTTAGGAGGAGGGGAAACCGAGCTTCACAAATTAACAGAATCTGGAGTTTCTCATATTTACAACATCTTGCCACCGCCCAGGATGTGACGCCCCCATTCTCGTCCGTACGCTAATCATGCACACAATGCGTACGACCAAGATTAGGGACTCACTGATTGATATCACAACACAACAAAAGACACAAATTAAAATCATACAGCTTCATATTACAAGCCAGGGGCCTCGAGGGCTCGAATACAAAGCTCGACAAAGCACGAGTCAGCGGAAGCAAATAATATCTGAGTACAGACATAAGTTAGACAAGTTTTGCCTTAAGAAGGCTAGCACAAACATAAGCAGCGGATCGAAAGAGGCGAGGCCTCCTACCTGGGAACCTCCTAACTACTCCTGAGCGTCGGCGTTCTCCACGTAGTAGTAGGCTCCAGCGGTGGTGTAGTAGTCGTCTCCGGCGTACTCCATCTCCTGGGCTCCATCGTCTGAACGCGAAAATCGTATCGAGGGGGAAAGAGAAAGCAAAACAGCGGTGAGTACTCATCCAAAGTACCCGCAAGACTGACATCAGAACTATGCTAAGTATGCATCGGTATCAATGAAGGGGTTATATCTGGACTGACTACAGAAAGCAAGAATAGGGGGAAGGCCTAGTCCTATCGAAGACTAGCATCTTCAGCATCTTCAACATCTTGCAGCATTAGAAGAGAGTAGACTGGTATCTCATATATATAGTCATATTGTTGTAGCAATTTTATTAAGTAACCACGCCCAGAGATCCTTCCTCGACTCCCTACGAGGAAGCAATCCCGGAGCCACAATTCATTTCAAATTAAATCACAATTATAGTTGTATAAGGTCAAGGTACAACTCCAAGTCGTCCTGTTACCGTGGACACGGCTATTCGAATAGATTAATCATCCCTGCAGGGGTGCACCGCATCTCCAACACGCCTGATCACCTCCGGCCGGACACACTTTCCTGGGTCATGCCCGGCCTCGGGATAGCAGCACGTCGTCGCCCCACCTAGGCTCAACGAAGAGGCCAGCCCGCCGGTCTAAATCCTAAGCGCGCAGGTTCGTGGGCCCACTTGCCCTTGCACTCCTGCACGATGCGAACGTGGCCGGAAGCAGACCTAGTACACTCCAGTCCAAGAGCTGCACCGTCCAGTCCAATCCGTCGCGCGCCGCTCCATTGCTGACGTCCGAAGAGCTTCGGCTGATACAACGACGCTGAGTGCCCATAACTTTCCAACGTGATGGTTTGGTGCGCAATAAGGCCAACGACCAACTCAGATCAAAAACCCAACCAATTAGCATTTTATTAATGCGGGGCAAGCGCGACCCTCAAAGTGCGGTCCCATCACCCCGTCTCGAGGATGTGTGGCAAGGGCCTCTCCTGCCCATCCACGCCTCAACATAACCCGGATGCCTTACCGGCGCATCCCACCACATCTCACACACGGGTACCCTTGGGGCCGACCCGTCTCAAGACTGTCGGGAACTCAGGTCCACCTCAACCAGGGTGGTACCGCCTGTCCCTCCAGTCCCGTCTTTCCCATGTAAACAAGTCAAGTAGAAGTAACTGTGTGTTTATACACCAAGTGGATATCCGAGGAATCACCCATGATGGATCCCACTCGAGGTATGCGTATGGCAAGAGTCGCTATCGATAAATGGGAAGGAGGAATCACCCTCGATACCCACGATCGATTAGCTACGCTGCAGAATTAACATCGGGAGTGCTAAGTGAGGTATCACCCTCGACACTCGATAATAGCTCTGCAGTGCCATACTTAAGGGGTGTGCGGTGATGTGAGGGGGCTAGCTCGTCGGTCAGTTGACCGAGTCTTCGGGTCTTCGAGTCGTCGAGTCGTCGATGAAGAAGCAGGGGCAACTGGGACTAAGGGGGTCTCGGGGGATTCATTGATCAACCTATACTAAGCAGTGATATGATTGCAGGTATTGTAGCAGTTTATCAAAAGCAGGCTATGCATCAGAATAGGAGCTAACTAATACAGTAGCAAAATTCTAATGCAAGAATAAGAGGGAAAGGAATAGGCGATATCGGAATGCTCAAGGGGGGTTTACTTGCCTTGCTGCTCTGCGGCAAAGGCCTGATCGTCAGGGGCGTAGTCGTACTCGGCAGCAGCGTCAGTCTCGGAGGCTACCGGAGAGAAGAGGGGGAAGAAACAATAAATGCAAGCAAACAGATGCAACACGATGCATGACATGGCAATATGCAGGGCTAGGCATGCACTAACGCAGTACTACGCGTTGCAGACGAAGCGGGAGAATATCTGACGATATTTCCCGGGTCTTCGGATTTATCGGACAGATGATCCGGAGGGGAAAGTTCCATGTTCATCATGATAGGAGCATGTGACCGATGAATGGATGGCATATTTGGATTCGTGGGATTTTTCTGATCCACTTTCATGTATAAAGTTTTTCCATCTGAGCTACATATTATTTTATATGATTTTTCAAAGATTTAATCAATTTCTGGAATTATTTCTATTTATTTAAATTCGAATTATCCAGAATAGTAAAAGATGATGTCAGCATGACATCAATATGACGTCAGCAGGTCAACTCTGGCTGACCAGAGTCAAACCTGACAGGTGGGTCCACTCGGACCCACATGTCAGCCTCTGTAACTAATTAACAGGGTTAATTTAAACTAAATAACTTAGTTAGATGATGGGCCCTACTAGTCAGTGTCTAATTAATTAACTAATTAACTTAATTAGTATTAACAGGTTAATTAACTTTTATCTATTTACTTTAAAACAATTAAATGGGGTGGGGCCCGCATGTCAGTGGGTCACTGTGCCACGTCGGCATTTGACCCGGTCAACTGGGCCTAGTGGTCAGTGACTGCGGCTGCCCCGTCAGCGTGTTGATCTAGTCAATAGGTCAACGGGGCCCACCCGTCAGCGTCACAGGGGAGGCCACGTAGCGGCCACGTCGGACGCCGTCGCCGGAGTTACTCCGGCGACCAAATTTCACGGCGGCGCGCACGGGAGGGAGGTCGGGTTTCGCACACCGGCCATCATTTCGCGCGCGGTCAGGCGCGTTGGAACGGCCGCATGGCGGCGCGTCTATTGGTGGTGGTGGCGCGGCCGGGGACGGCGCGTAGCGACGGGGGCGACCTCATCGGCGGACGCCGGAGTTCGGTGGCTGCGCGGGACGGAGCTACGGGGCACGGCTGGCGGCACTGGGGAATGTATGGGCTCCTGGGGACCCCAGGAGCACGCAGGCGAGCTCGGATGCAGGCTGCAGCTACGGTGGCTATGGCGGTGAGCGGGCCCGACGGCAACCGGAGCTGGCGAGCTTGGGCGGAACGCTACGGTCACGGGCGACGCTAGAGAGAGGGAGGGATCGGATGCGGTGCTCACAGCGGTGACGAGGAGGGGTCTAGGAGGGCCGGAGGGGGTCGAAGTCGAGATCCAGCTCAACAATGGCGTCGGCGGCCGAGGGAGGAGATCCGGTCGACGGCGGCGACTTGGTGCAGCTCCGGTTCGATCCTGCGTGCGGGAGGGACGCGGGAGGTCTTGCGGTCCTCATGGACACGGCGGCATCGCGACGGAGCTTCGTTTGCCGCTGCTACGGCGAGCGCGCGCCGGCAGTGGCGCTCGGGGAACTAACAGAGAGAGGGAGAGAGGAACAGGAGGGGAACTGGGACGCGCTAGGGTTTGCGGGGGAGGGAGAGGCGCTCGGGGTGGCCTTATCTGCGTCGGGGAGCCGCGGGATGCTTGCCAGCGAGGGCATCCGCGCGCGGACGGCTCTGGCGCCATGGCCTCCCCTGCCTCTGTAGAGAGGTGGGAGAAAGGCCGGCCGGATCGGGCCAGGCCGCACTGTGGATCCGCCTGGGCCGAGTGCACAGTATTTTTCTTTCCTTTTTATATTTCTGTTTCTTTTATTTAATTCTATTTTGAATTAGAATCAACACCAAAATACTTTTGAAAATTATGGAGTCTGGCCCAATCATTACTTTGCAATGTTAGGCAGTAACATAAAAAGTGTGGGGGCTTTTTGAATTTATTTGAAAACAACTGAAATAAAAAAGGGCATTTATTAAATGATTAGGCCTCTGTTTTAATTGTTTAGAGGCACTTAACCAATTTGATAAAATGTTGCTTACAATTTTATAAACACCAGGGGATTATGTGTAACCCCAACATGATTTTTGTTTTTAGGTTTGCAAAACTATTTAATCCACTTTTTAAAAGAATTTTGAAATTCAATAGGAATTTGAAAAGAAGTATGGTCCTAATGTGATCATGCACTGTTTTAGCAAAATGATTAGCTTTAAACACTATGATTATTGTTGCTTAATTGCAAGAGTTACTGTGGCTGGTAACCAGGGGTGTTACAACTCTCCTCGTCTTACAAGAATTCTCGTCCCAAGAATTAACAGGTAGAGTAGGGGAAAAGTTCTGGTTACGAAATTCTAACGAGTCTTCTAGTTTTTGGTTGCTCTTCTCGAAGAGGTTGATCCATGGCATTGATGTCTTTAACTTGCTGTATCAGGGCATCATGATGAAGTCGTCATCCTTTCTTCCGGATCTTCATCGTCCTACGAATGCGATAAGAGGGAAAACTCTGAAAGAACGTAACTCCATAAAGTTAGGCATCTGACAGTGAACTCAGGGAAAAGACATGAGTTATTCCTCGAGTTGTAGCTCAGGGAATTCTTTGAGAGCAATATGCGATGGTTCAAAAAGTTTCAAACGGGTAGGCAATCATTCGATGCGTGATCAGAAGGTGAAAGGGGGTTCAGAGCAACGAAATAAATACTGCGTCTGACACAAGAATAGATCATCCCTTGGACGGTGGCTCGGGAATTACAAACGAAGCCAAGCGCAAAGGATACTTTGAAATCAAAGATGTACAGGAGAGTCAGGTTTCGATCCTGTGGAACTGAGGGTTATGGGCCGACCATGTGGTTAAGAGCAGGAAGAGTGGTGACATCTTACACGGTCATGGTAGCATGACAAGTCAGAGGATAGCTTGTCAGTTATGCTGGCAACAACGTCGGTACCAAGGGCGGGGGACGAATAGAACCATTTTCCTGCTCGTTGAAACGAGGCAGACCAATAGGCAAAGTTCTCGTCCACCGGCGGTTACCGGAATGTTATCAACAATAGTAACAGGATCTTACTGGCAGACTTGTTCACCGAGGTGTCTACCTAAGCAGAGAATTATTACTGCTTAGATCATATAATCTCAAGAAAGGTCAAACAGACCAATGGAAAGGAAAATGTGATTATTAGATCAACCAGACCAATGAAAAGGAAAATGTGTTCATCACATTAAACAGACCAATGGAAAGGAAAAATGTGTTTATCACATTAAACAGACCAATGGAAAGGAAAATGTGTTTATCACATTAAACAGACCAATGGAAAGGAAAATGTGGTTATACTCAAGTTTTAGGAGTATATCTTTCCCAAGGAAAAACAGAGCATGATATACATGACAGGATAGCAAGTAGATAACCATTTAGGTAAAAGGGGCGAGGAAAACCCATGACATGCCCATACAATGGGGTTTGAATAATTGATCAAGAAAAATTAGCATTGAGCTTATATTATTCCTTTTTATGATCGATATACCACATCCATGCTTCGGGATAGCAATGATATGGGGTTTCGAGTAAAGGATGGAGTTTGGATACACAAGGATCCAGTAGGAACAACTTATAAAATAAGTCTTACAATTCCCACATGGAAGAATGGCAACCCTAGCTGAACAAAGCATTATAACAATAGGTCATCCGGCCAGGTGTGCTAGCTACAACATCACCTTACCGAGTAATAAAGACCAAAGTTATATTTCTTGATAATGTTCCAACCATCACATCTGTCCGAGATTCAGATTTGGTTGGTGTCAGAATACTTCAGACATTGAAGGCCTGAGAAGAAAAGGATGCAACACAGATCTACGAGGTGATGTTGCAAGAATCTCGGAAAGAACGACAGAAGCAAGCCTCGAATCATTAGCCAGACTGCAAGACATATGAACACAAGGTCAAGACATTCGTGCCCACATGGAAGTTTCTAGAATGGAGGGCAATCAAGTTCTGATTGGGGACCATCATAGAGGATATCAAAGTTCCATGTGTAAGTCTGGACTAGGACAAATCAAATCAATCAGTGGCCCGACGTGCTAGGAAATACATATGGAGTGAAGGTAGCAAATCTATCAAACCATAGAATACTTCGCAAATGCCTGAATGAATTGGAACGATTCCAGAGGAAGCGAGACAAAAATTTCCCATAAGCACGGTGGCAAAAATGCACGTGAACTTATAGAAAAACACTTCTTTTATCAAATATATTCTTCATGAACTAGGCACAAAGATAATGCTTCCAAGGTTTCCAACACTAGCTTAAATGTTCATCATGAACCACGAAGGAGATGAGGATGTGGCTGATGGGCTCAACAACAATTCGTCGAGATTCCCACAAAGAAGGGTCTCCACGATTGAGTGAACAAAACCAAATGATATAATGAGGTATGCTCGAGGAAAACATCCACAATTAAACATTAATTGATAGGTGCACCCGAAATACAGACTAAGTAGCACGACCAATGTTGGAGTGCTGACTCAACAGTCAATACACTAAGAATGGACTTATTGTTCATTAACTCCAAGGTGATAGAGTTGGTATGCCATAAGTATTGAATTTACACATCACATTCCATTTGTCAGTATTCCGGTTAGAAACAACACGGGAACAAGGAAATGAAAGGTGATGGCAAGGATGTCGCCAATGACAACACCAATTACCACGGACAAGGATGCTACCCTCATCATGAATTTAATTGATATCCTGGAAGAGCCCAGAATGCCGATGAGGATCACGACACATTTGCCGAGAAGTCTCCTGAAGATGTAATCGATCAGCGACGACATCAAGCAAGGAAATGATGAAGCGAAGGGTGGTCGGAACCACAGTTTAGAGTGCTAGCTCAGAGTCGAAATTGCCTTCAAGACAACCAACATGACATTGCAAACTCGATGTAAGCTTAGAGCACTGTTGGGATTGTGTTCCGGGGATGAAGGATATAAATAGCATGGTCAAGCCTTAGCATGATGATGATGATGTAGCCAAACAGCTTGGAACGACATGATCGAGCACAAACTCATAAGCAAAGAAAATTACTAAGAGTTGTTGAATCGCAATGCGGACTCGATTCAATTATCGGTGTCCTTGAGTGTCCAAAAATTTAGAACACGAGGAAACTGGAATCAGTGAAATATCATAGTTGACGAGGAGCTCATAAGAAGTTATACAGCTCCGTGATATTCTCGAGATACCAGGGATAATACTCGAATGTAGATCAGAATTAAAGCTTGGACCGATGTATTGATCTGCAAAAGACAAGTACTTTAACTTGTCTGAGAATGAAATCGAAGTAGAACAACATGGTCGGAACCACGATTGCAAAGGACAAGATCAAAGATACAAGATCAAATCATACAATGAATGATTATATGAAAGGAGACGCTTTTATGATAAGATCAACATCGTTTCCATGGGCATGAACGCAAGGTTCAAGGTCGACTCCCACTTCATCAATGCATCACCTTCCATTTACACCTCGCCTTTAGTGAAGTTATAATTTTAAAGATTATCTGGCAAAGCACCAGAAGAGTATGACTCGTGAAAACTCTTGAGTTCACACGAATTAAGGAAGGCATAGGTTCAACCCATCGGGGCATCTTAGGAACATATACCACAAGCTTCAAGAGTATTTAACACGTGCTCGACAACAGAGCATGGCTGACAACATCATAGGATACAACTTATTAGAGGGAGAAGACAAAATTTACCGATAGCATCATGTATCAGGGGAAAACCATCACAAGAATTTTGAATGTGAAGGATGCTAACGGATAATAACCCAACAATGTGTCTGGCGGTCCACAAAGGACCTGATGTGAGTATCGGTACCCAATCAGAGAGAGAAAGAATGCAAGGCATCAGATCATAGATCATCCAAATAATTTGATGCTTAAATAACCAAGGGAATTAAGATTTCCAAATTGGTGTATCGGAAACAGATGTTCCGATCAAATACAAGTAAGATGAGAGGACTTAGATGGGCAATCAATCAAGGTTGAATTGGCGGGAACCAACTCATGTTTGGAAAGACGTCTGAACCGGAAAGATAATTTTAAAAGGAGAAGCTGAAGACTGCGTGCATACGCACACATTGAATCAATAGGCTCAAAATGGCAAAGGCAAGGGATGTCAACGAAGACTACTAGACATATGGAATTAACCATAATGCCAGCAGGCAAGAATTTCAAGAGCAACAAGCTGAAGAGGATTTTCGGAAGATCGAAAAGTATTTCGAAGAATTTTGTGAAACACATGAACAACTGGATTGAACGGATCCTCGATAAATGTGAGGAATTAACCGTAAGGTTTTTCATGCGGAAAGAACTGCAAGGCAGTAAACTCGAAGGATTCTCGGGACAACGGAGAGTATCTCGGGCCATTTTGTAATAACAAGAGTAACAGAGAATGATCGGGAGAATGACAAGTGTATGCAGATATCCATAGGGATATATTGGTGGTAGGGAATTGCAAAGGCGATGAGCACAAGGGTCTCGGGAAAACAACAAAGGTTATCTTCAGAATCTGCTGACGACGCAGGTGATCTTCCAGAATGAGGGCTCTCCGGGAGAAAGTAGTTACGAGAACCTAGAGTCGGAGTTAATAAAATCTTTAACCCGAAAGAGAAGAGAGATCAGAACCCAGAGTAAGGATGAAGAATAAAAGATCCTAATACCACCCGATTGAGATGTGGGCCCGTAAGCCACACAACTATGTTAGTAAAAGTTTTTCAAGTACTAGACTCAACTTCGGCCAAGGAGTTGGAAAGGGGGCTACCTACAGGCAGTCGGCTCTGATACCAACTTGTGACGCCCCCATTCTCGTCCGTACGCTAATCATGCACACAATGCGTACGACCAAGATTAGGGACTCACTGATTGATATCACAACACAACAAAAGACACAAATTAAAATCATACAGCTTCATATTACAAGCCAGGGGCCTCTAGGGCTCGAATACAAAGCTCGACAAAGCACGAGTCAGCGGAAGCAAATAATATCTGAGTACAGACATAAGTTAGACAAGTTTTGCCTTAAGAAGGCTAGCACAAACATAAGCAGCGGATCGAAAGAGGCGAGGCCTCCTGCCTGGGAACCTCCTAACTACTCCTGAGCGTCGGCGTTCTCCACGTAGTAGTAGGCTCCAGCGGTGGTGTAGTAGTCGTCTCCGGCGTACTCCATCTCCTGGGCTCCATCGTCTGAACGCGGAAATCATATCGAGGGGGAAAGAGAAAGCAAAGCAGCGGTGAGTACTCACCCAAAGTACCCGCAAGACTGACATTAGAACTATGCTAAGTATGCATCGGTATCAATGAAGGGGTTATATCTGGACTGACTGCAGAAAGCAAGAATAGGGGGAAGGCCTAGTCCTATCGAAGACTAGCATCTTCAGCATCTTCAACATCTTGCAGCATTAGAAGAGAGTAGACTGGTATCTCATATATATAGTCATATTGTTGTAGCAATTTTATTAAGTAACCACGCCCAGAGATCCTTCCTCCACTCCCAACGAGGAAGCAATCCCGGAGCCACAATTCATTTCAAATTAAATCACAATTATAGTTGTATAAGGTCAAGGTACAACTCCAAGTCGTCCTGTTACCGTGGACACGGCTATTCGAATAGATTAATCATCCCTGCAGGGGTGCACCGCATCTCCAACACGCCTGATCACCTCCGGCCGGACACACTTTCCTGGGTCATGCCCGGCCTCGGGATAGCAGCACGTCGTCGCCCCACCTAGGCTCAACGAAGAGGCCAGCCCGAGGGTCTAAATCCTAAGCGCGCAGGTTCGTGGGCCCACTTGCCCTTGCACTCCTGCATGATGCGAACGCGGCCGGAAGCAGACCTAGTACACTCCAGTCCAAGAGCTGCACCGTCCAGTCCAATCCGTCGCGCGCCGCTCCATTGCTGACGTCCGAAGAGCTTCGGCTGATACAACGACGCTGAGTGCCCATAACTTTCCCACGTGATGGTTTGGTGCGCAATAAGGCCAACGACCAACTCAGATCAAATACCCAACCAATTAGCATTTTATTAATGCGGGGCAAGCGCGACCCTTAAAATGCGGTCCCGTCACCCCGTCTCGAGGATGTGTGGCAAGGGCCTCTCCTGCCCGTCCACGCCTCAACATAACCCGGATGCCTTACCGGCACATCCCACCACATCTCACACACGGGTACCCTTGGGGCCGACCCGTCTCAAGACTGTCGGGAACTCAGGTCCACCTCAACCAGGGTGGTACCGCCTGTCCCTCCAGTCCCGTCTTTCCCATGTAAACAAAGTCAAGTAGAAGTAACTGTGTGTTTATACACCAAGTGGATATCCGAGGAATCACCCTCGATGGATCCCACTCGAGGTATGCGTATGGCAAGAGTCGCTATCGATAAATGGGAAGGAGGAATCACCCTCGATACCCACGATCGATTAGCTACGCTACAGAATTAACATCGGGAGTGCTAAGTGAGGTATCACCCTCGGCACTCGATAATAGCTCTGCAGTGCCATACTTAAGGGGTGTGCGGTGATGTGAGGGGGCTGGCTCGTCGGTCGGTTGACCGAGTCTTCGGGTCTTCGAGTCGTCGAGTCGTCGATGAAGAAGCAGGGGCAACTGGGACTAAGGGGGTCTCGGGGGATTCATTGATCAACCTATACTAAGCAGTGATATGATTGCAGGTATTGTAGCAGTTTATCAAAAGCAGGCTATGCATCAGAATAGGAGCTAACTAATACAGTAGCAAAATTCTAATGCAAGAATAAGAGGGAAAGGAATAGGCGATATCGGAATGCTCAAGGGGGGTTTGCTTGCCTTGCTGCTCTGCGGCAAAGGCCTGATCGTCAGGGGCGTAGTCGTACTCGGCAGCAGCGTCAGTCTCGGAGGCTACCGGAGAGAAGAGGGGGAAGAAACAATAAATGCAAGCAAACAGATGCAACACGATGCATGACATGGCAATATGCAGGGCTAGGCATGCACTAACGCAGTACTACGCGTTGCAGACGAAGCGGGAGAATATCTGACGATATTTCCCGGGTCTTCGGATTTATCGGACAGACGATCCGGAGGGAAAAGTTCCATGTTCATCATGATAGGAGCATGTGACCGATGAATGGATGGCATATTTGGATTCGTGGGATTTTTCTGATCAACTTTCATGTATAAAGTTTTTCCATCTGAGCTACAGATTATTTTATATGATTTTTCAAAGATTTAATCAATTTCTGGAATTATTTCTATTTATTTAAATTCGAATTATCCAGAATAGTAAAAGATGATGTCAGCATGACATCAATATGACGTTAGGAGGTCAACTCTGGCTGACCAGAGTCAAACCTCACAGGTGGGTCCACTGGGACCCACATCTCAGCCTCTGTAACTAATTAACAGGGTTAATTTAAACTAAATAACTTAGTTAGATGATGGGCACTACTAGTCAGTGTCTAATTAATTAACTAATTAACTTAATTAGTATTAACAGGTTAATTAACTTTTATCTATTTACTTTAAAACAATTAAATGGGGTGGGGCCCGCATGTCAGTGGGTCACTGTGCCACGTCGGCATTTGACCCGGTCAACTAGGCCCAGTGGTCAGTGACTGCGGCTGCCCCGTCAGCGTGTTGACCTAGTCAACAGGTCAACGGGGCCCACCCGTCAGCGTCACAGGGGAGGCCACGTAGCGGCCACGTCGGACGCCGTCGCCGGAGTTACTTCGGCGACCAAATTTCACGGCGGCGCGCACGGGAGGGAGGTCGGGTTTCGCACACCGGCCATCATTTCGCGCGCGGTTAGGCGCGTTGGAACGGCCGCAGGGCGGCGCGTCTATTGGTGGTGGTGGCGCGGTCGGGGACGGCGCGTAGCGACGGCGGCAAGCTCATCGGCGGACGCCGGAGTTCGGTGGCTGCGCGGGACGGAGCTACGGGGCACGGCTGGCGGCACTGGGGGCATGTATGGGCTCCTGGGGACCCTAGGAGCACGCAGGCGAGCTCGGACGCAGGCTGCAGCTACGGTGGCTACGGCGGTGAGCGGGCCCGACGGCAACTGGAGCTGGCGAGCTCGGGCGGAACGCTACGGTCACGGGCGACGCTAGAGAGAGGGAGGGATCGGATGCGGTGCTCACAGCGGTGACGAGGAGGGGTCTAGGAGGGCCGGAGGGGGGTCAAAGTCGAGCTCCAGCTCAACAATGGCGTCGGCGGCCGAGGGAGGAGATCCGGTCGACGGCGGCGACTTGGTGCAGCTCCGATTCGATCCAGCGTGCGGGAGGGACGCGGGAGGTCCTGCGGTCCTCATGGACACGGCGGCATCGCGACGGAGCTTCGTTTGCCGTGGCTACGGCGAGCGTGCGCCGGCAGTGGCGCTCGGGGAACTAACAGAGAGAGGGAGAGAGGAACAGGAGGGGAACTGGGACGCGCTAGGGTTTGCGGGGGAGGGAGAGGCGCTCGGGGTGGCCTTATCTGCGTCGGGGAGCCGCAGGATGCTTGCCAGCGAGGGCATCCGCGCGCGGACGGCTCTGGCGCCATGGCCTCCCCTGCCTCTGTCGAGAGGTGGGAGAAAGGCCGGCCGGATCGGGCCAGGCCGCACTGTGGATCCGCCTGGGCCGAGTGCACAATATTTTTCTTTCCTTTTTATATTTCTGTTTCTTTTATTTAATTCTGTTTTGAATTAGAATCAACACCAAAATACTTTTGAAAATTATGGAGTCTGGCCCAATCATTACTTTCCAATGTTAGGCAGTAACATAAAAAGTGTGGGGGCTTTTTGAATTTATTTGAAAACAACTGAAATCAAAAAGGGCATTTATTAAATGATTAGGCCTCTGTTTTAATTGTTTAGAGGCACTTAACCAATTTGATAAAATGTTGCTTACAATTTTATAAACACCAGGGGATTATGTGTAACCCCAACATGATTTTTGTTTTTAGGTTTGCAAAACTATTTAATCCACTTTTTAAAAGAATTTTGAAATTCAATAGGAATTTGAAAAGAAGTATGATCCTAATGTGATCATGCACTGTTTTAGCAAAATGATTAGCTTTAAACACTATGATTACTGTTGCTTAATTGCAAGAGTTACTGTGGCTAGTAACCAGGGGTGTTACACAGGAAAACGGTTCGCTGCGACTTCCCACCACTCGAGCGCAAAACCGAGCGAGCAGCCCCAGAGTCGCCCGTTCCCCTCGCTCGTCAGCCCCAACTCTTTCTCGAACCCTCACCGCCGCCGCCAGCCGCGCCACCACCGCCCGCTACCCCCCGTCGCCGACCGGATCCTCTCCTCCGACTACAGATCCGGCCATCCCTGCCTCTTGCCCTCTAGATCCGGTGCTCAGCAGCAGTAATCCCGCCACCAGCAAGGAGCAGCGACCCCATGGCCTCTACGAGATCAGCCGAACGCCATTGACGACCGAGAGAACCGCCGGAGCAAAGAGGAACAACCCGAAGGCCTATCCCCGTCGCCCAAACTGCAAGGTGAGAACCATGTGCTGAACAATGATTTGGTGTGTACTGTTGATGGAAACTGAATTTTTCCATCAGTGTAGTGTATTGTACGTGAACGTGTACTGCTAAGATATTTGTTGTATGAACTAGTACATCTGCACATGTGAGGATGGATGTGATTTGTGCAGTGTAGAATACTATAGTTTTCAGTTTTCATATTGTGATGGTCACTCATCTTTTCAGTCTTTCTTAAAGCATGATAGGATTAAGCGTGACAAATGGGCTTATCCTCACCTCAAAGACTGCATTGGTGCAATAGATGGGACACATGTTAGGGCTTCTATTCCAGAAGGGCCTATAAAAATAAGGTACATTGGAAGAACAGGTGCAACAACTCAGAATGTGATGGCAGTATGCGACTTTGATATGCATTTCACCTATGCTTCGATTGGACAACCGGGTTCTATGCATGATACAAGTGCTATTCAATGCAATTGAAAATGACAAGGCCACATTTCCACATCCTCCTAAGTGTTAGTATTTCTTGTTGTTGCAACTTATGTAACATATCCTCCAAAGAATCATTTTGTTGTTACTTTTTACAGGCAAGTATTACCTTGTAGACGCCGGGTATCCTAATAGGGATGGGTATCTAGCACCGTACAAAGGAGAGCGCTATCACATCCCTGACTTCCAGAGAGGTGCACCCCCAACTACCCCTGTAGAGAAGTTCAACCGGATCCACTCCTCGAAGCGCAATACCATAGAGAGAACCTTTGGTGTGTGGAAGATGAAGTGACAAATCTTGCTGAAGATGCCAAACTACTCGATTAGAACACAAAAGATGATTGTTGCGGCTACCATGACACTACACAACTACGTCCGCCTCCATGACAAAGAGGATCTCCACTTTCTTCGGTGTGAGAGGGATCCGGATTATATTCCAACTATTCCAGATAGATGCAAGAAGTATGCTATTCCTTCAAATGCATCGGATGCTTCAACATCGGCGGAAAGTGCTCCTAACATGGATTTGTTTAGGCATGAACTAGCTACCGCCATCGCTCTTAGTTGGTGAAGTAATCATGTTCATGATATTAGATGTGTGACCATTTCAATTTGCAAACCTGTATGCACATGGAGCTTTTGTTGTATGACACATGAGAGAACATGTTTTTCTGCTAAATTATAACTTATGTTAGCTAAGATAATTTGAGATCTTAAATAAAACACATGATTGTTGTACATTTGTTGCTCCATATACCCAAGAAAAGCTCTCTGTACATGTCCCTGTATAGCAGAAATCGCTGCTGAAAAAAAAAAGGTGCATTTACAAGCCCAGCCATCATCACGTGATGAGCCCCAACCATCACGACGTGAGCAGCCCAACATGTTTGGTATTTTTTTTCAGCCTCTTTACAACCAGTTGCTGAACTGGGCCAATTTCAGCCAGCCCAAAGGGGCGCCCTAGCAGGCTTTTTGCCTCTGTAGCGATAGGAGAAGCCACGAGAGCTCCCGAACGCTTTTGGATCGCTGCGTGGAGCGAGAAGCTCCATCGAGAAGCTGAAGCTGCAGATTCGGTGGAGTTGGGAGAGATTCAGAACACGCCCTTACTCCTGCATCAGCTTCAGCTTCTCTCACCCCCTCCGCCTGCATCGAATGGTATGTATGACCTGAAACCTAAGGCGAGCAGAGCTATTTTGTTCTTAAATGATGCGATGGAATCACGTATTTTTTTTTCTGTGGGTTCCGCTGTTGAAGCACAATGTAGAAATAATAACGTGCAAATTTAGGACCCGAAACCGTCAAGGCAGGGGCTTGCAATTTACCGAGTGATGGATGCCTGATATCAGTTCCAGTCTTCCAGATTGCCCTTTTTTTGCACAGAAACACACCATTTCATGGTTAAGTGATTCCTACATTGAGTCAAAATCCGTGCACCCTCTGTCTTATGCAGTCATGTATGTGAATGTCACGAAGATTGTTTACGAACCAAAGGCATGCTGATGGAGATTAGCTGGCTGCAATAAACGCCCTTCAAAGAAGGTGTCACCTAGGTCAATTTTCCATGGAACTTGATCTCACCGCCCTCTCTATCAGTTGCAATTAATAGAGACTGCTGTGATGTGGTAAGTGCAACAGCTTATTGGAAGTTTGATATTCCATTCATCCATTGTTTACCTGGATGATACTTTGATTCGTCATGTGTTGTCTCTACAGCTAACTGGAACATTCAGTTACCTTGTGAAAAAGTTATCATCGTTACAGATATACTACCAGTAAATTTGCATGTTCTAGTAGGATGCTCTTCGTTTCCAAAATACAATTGGAATATCACAAACATGCAACAGCTATTCTCATATCTCTAGTGTTTTTAGAACCTGGCATTCCTCCTTTGAAACAAATATTCATATGTTGTAGTAGGAAGCACTTTTTTTTCGAACATGATATTCTTGCACGGAAATCAAACTGATACTTACGATTCTCATATCTCGAGTGCTGTTAGAACCTAACATTCTTCGTTTGCCATCTTCAGTTAATAAAAGTGGTTGTTGATCTAATTTTTTCAACTTGATCTGGCAGTGACATCTTGACTTACTAACAAAGGCTAGAATTTTCTCCACATTCTGTGTACCTCAGTCATTGCACACTGAGCCATTTGACCTGAGAGCTTAGACGGGTCACTCCTTATGAGTAACTTGAATGACTGGAGTGCAAGCTAGCCAGTTAAATAGTTGTACCACTTCTTTGATCATCAGATTGCGTTGTACTGGTAAAAGAATGCATTAGATAGGAAGGTTAGCAAGAATGATTGATGGGTTTCACTGCTGGGATGCTGTTTTTTTTCCTTCAATGGTTTCACTGCTGTCATGCTGTCGAATTGTGTTCGTTTCAAAGGCTACAAATGCATTTTTTTGGCTGAAAACTGAAGTTTCAGAAGGAAGGTCGGAGTGTTGCAGAAGGCAAGAGGAGAAGGGACAGCAGATTTGAGATGAGAGACGAGAGGCGATGTCTCTCCTGGGTGTAGAGTAGCAAGCAATGACGGGTTGGACAGTGGTAAGCAGTAAGCGCTTATGTAGGGCAGTAGGGGTGTTCATCATGGTTTCAATGGTTTGGCCAAACCATTGAAGCATGGACAGTAGTATTATTTTGAATACTACTTTTGGATGCATCATGCATGCGCATGTGTGATTTTCTCTTAGTCGGCTTCAACAGTTTGGAAACCGCATTTGAATACCACCGCCCTTATGTTTGACCAGAGGCTGCTGTTGAATAGGTAAGCAAAAGTGTCAACAAACGCCACTAAAATACTGAACAGATAAAAAAAGAATGGCCTGCAAAGTCCTCAGTATATCCTTGAGTTTGCTTCCACCCCCAAATGAGTAGTTTGAAAGAAAATATTTCCAACTAATCATGCATCAAGTATAATGACAGTCTTGACTAAGCGGTTAGCTAATCATGATTCTTTGGCGATGACTTCCATTCTTTGGTCCATTGAGTGCTGAGTGCTGACATCTTGTTTCGATGTAACCTAGTCAATCAGATAGCTTTAAAGGAAAAAAACCCACTCGGTTATGTTTCTTTCAAAGGAATAAACCACTTGCCTTGTCACTTGAGCAGAATTCGGATATATTCTTGTTTAATAAGTGGCTGCATGCTATGTTTAACAAATCATGTGACAGAGGGAGGGCAGCTACTTTACTCTATTCAGTACTTCATCCTTCCAAAATATGTATGGTGTTGGATAAACTCTGCATCAGACTCTCAGTATGGAGGCAATTCTTCAAGAATATACATCATCTCTTGGACTATCAGCAATGTCATGATATTGTTTGTGATTAGCCAGATAACTTAGAGCTTAGCTACAACTCTATTGTGCAGTAAAAGGGTTTGAAACTTATCAAGTTCATGTAGATCTTAATGATATAGAGCGCCACTCTAGCCCAATATGCTGCTAGTGAAGTAAACGAGAGAAGTAGGTGGCGTGTCATTCTTGTTCCAGAGTCGCTTAATAATTAATTGCGGCATGGTTCATTTTCCCTTTTTTCTTTCTTTTATGAATGGCAAACATCGAAATACTAAGAAACTTGAAAGTTCATTTTCCTTCTTGTTGGCAAATGGGTAAAAAACAAAACATACATGTATAATATCACACAAATATTCAATGTCTCCGTATCTTACATGCAAAAAACATGCTACATCTGTAGCAGCTAAGTATTTTTTTTCTTGTAGTGGATAGCAGCGATAAAGGGGCACAATATGCTCAGTTGTATTTTAGTAAATTCAAAATCGAATAAAAAATTGTTAAGTAAAATGAGTTATATTTTATTAGTGTTATTTGTTTCTGGATAACGGTGTTGTACAGGCAGTTGGCAACTTGGCACAACATGCTCAGATATCTTGTAGGAATAGAAAATCACCTTTTTTCGAAAAGGAGGTTGAAACCCCCGGCCTCTGCATCACTAGATGCACACATCCATCTTTGTTAAATTATTCACCAAAGTTCTGACAAGAACATACATCAAATAACCCGAAGCCACCAACCACTCCTATAAACTTGATAATGTGGAATGCCATCACCGCCCACCATCTAGAACCGGGATCACTGCTGGTCTATCCGCATAACGTACCAGGAGCATACACCCGGTGCAGCAGACCCAAAGCGTCAACCACATGCACACGCTTTAGAAGCCGCCACCACCATCGAACCACTGATCCATCTCCAGGAAAGAGATCTACATTATCCTTGTCAGGCTGACCGGCCGTCGACACCACCACGGCGCCAAACGGCGCCACCACCCTGCGCTCGGTCATCCAGACGCATCCGTCGCCGAGACTCAGCTGCCCATGCCGCCAAGACCCACCGTCGTCGACACGGTAGATGCCACACCGCTCCACCTGCCAACCTCAACACTACCGTCGTCACTCGAGCCCTTGCCCGGAGCCACCACCCACAACCACCCTCTCCTGAAAACCCAAGCCTCCCAAGACGGTGCCTCCATGGAGGGTACGACGCGCATGGTGCCGCCGCCACCCAATCCAAGGCGGATTTTGGACTTTCATCCGGGAGGGGTGTCAGGGTGGTTAAGAGGGACCTCGGTTGCGCCTCCAAGGAGGAGAATTACGCCGGAAGACGTCGCTGCCGCTGGGCCGAGCCCGCCAATTAAAGTTTCCTCCGGTCCCAATCCTACACCACCAACCTCTGTCTGCTCCGGATCCGACAACCAAGCCGCAACCGGAACTTACAGGGAGGAGAGTGCCCTCACCACCCTCGTGGCCAGAGGCGCCGGCCAGAACCATCGCCTGTGAACACCATAAGCCGCGCGGACGGCGCTGCATTGCCGCCCTGGAGTGCCAAGCCCTCCGCCCAGGGATGGAGCGACAAGATCCCCGCCGCCACCTTCACCGGAGACCGCGCGGGATTGCCCGTCAGCCTCCTCTGATGGCGGCGCGGGGGAAACCCTAGTTGCCTCCCGTGTCGCCTGAGAGGACAATTCTGAAGTAAAATGACCTATTTTGCATTATGGCTACATATGTTTTTGTGCATCTGAAATGGGAAGAATATTTTACAAACAAATAAGATAATATGTAAAATTGAAATGTCATTTGTACCAGAGCGCTGTTGAACATCACTATAGTGGCCATATTGGGCAGCTGGAGCCTGGAGGCCCTGCAGTGCCTCAAGCCCTCAACTGAATAGTACCATCATGATCAAATATACACTTGACATCTAATCCTTCAATTACTTTACAATTGTTGACTTGAAAGACGCATCTGAAACTTGTCTCTTATTGTCAGCAACCCTTTTAAAGCATCTTCAATTTGCATGCGGTCTGTAGGAATTTCCTTTGAAGATGATAGTCCAATACGTAGAATTGAAGTGATGCAAGCAATTCTTATTTTTCCTTTTAAGTCAGGGTTTGAGGTGTTTCTTTCTCCATCTTTGTCATTTGTTAATAACTGGTGGTCCACAATATTGATCACTCTGTCCGGAATTGCCATCTGAACATATTTGTGAAGACCTAGAGCTTCTCCAAACTCGCCGTCTGTTGGTCTTTTTCCAGTAAACATCTCCAGCAACAGCACCCCATAGCTATAGACATCACCCAAGATCGAAACTTCATTGCCCAAACCATACTCTGTAATCATTGAAACATAAGAATTAAAAATACGGGATAGGTTTAAGCATCTGTATTAAGCATTTGTATTATCTAAGTTGAAGAAATCTATGAATACATATTTATATGATGGTGTACTTTTGACATTTTGAAGGTGACATTTTAGGGGCAAATAATACAATAGACAAGGTGTGGGTAGAACCCTGGAACTGGAAGCATACCTGGAGCAGCATAGCCAACTGTTCCTCTCATTGTAGCCCAGCCACTTGATTTCTCTGACAAATCACTATGCTCCTGATGCAGGGCTCTTGCAAGCCCAAAATCACCAACATGAGCAACCATGTTACATCAAGGAGGATATTGCTTGGCTTGAGATCACAGTGAATTACTGGCAATGGCCTGTGTTGGTGAAGATAATCAAGTGCAGAACCTACATCAATGGCGATGCTGAGCCTTCTGATGAGATTTAGCACCTGCTCTCCATCATTTTCTTCACAAGGGTTGTGTATCCATTGGTCTAAATTTCCATTCGGTTGAAATTCATACACAAGAGCCTTGAAATCTTGGCTCCGGGAATCCATGCTTGAGCAGACCGTCAAGATCTGCAGAAGGTTCCGATGCCGAACACATCTCAGTATCTCACATTCTGCAACAAAACTCTGAGATGCTCCACGTTGTTGGAGATTAAGCACTTTAACAGCAACAGTGACCTGTTGGTTGTGGATCATCATTCTTCCCTTGTACACCGAGCCGAAGCTTCCCACTCCGATGAGGTTCTCAGAAGCAAAACCATTTGTTGCATTGACTAATTCAACATAAGATACTCTGATGTGCAAGTTGTTGATGAGTGACAAGTCTGAGTTAGCTTGATGTGACTTGCTCCTTCTGTACCAGAATGGAAACAATGCTAAAAGAACGATGATCAATAGGACTGCACTGCTTATGGAGGTTATCATGATAAGCTTCAAAGACTGTTTCTTGTTGGTGTGGGTGGAACATGGTGGTAGCTTTATTCCAGGGTTACCCCCACACAGTCCTTGATTTCCCTCAACCGCGGTTGCGTTTACATCAAGAAATACTCCTTCTTTTGGGACTTCACCTTCAAAGGAGTTGAATGACAGGTTCAGACTACCAAGGCCTTTCATACTCCCAAGAAACTCAGGAATTTCTCCTGACAAGTTGTTATGTGAGAGATCAAGTACTTCAAGGCCTTTCAGCCGTCCCACTGATGCCGGGATTGTCCCTTGAAGGAAGTTCCTTTGCATCTTGAAAAATTACAGGCTTTGGCAATCACCAACGGAGGCAGGGATCTCACCAGAAATTCGATTATCAGATAAATCGATGTCTGTAATATGTTTCAAGCTACCGATCTCCAATGGAAGTGACCCACTAAGCAAGTTGCTTTGGAAGTACATGAAGTTAGACAAGGTGGATATGAGAAAGACTGACCACTGAGCTTATTGTGCTGAACATCCAATAGTTCTAAAGGACAGCTGCTAAGACTGGATGGAACAGGTCCACTAAGTGAATTTAGTCCAATATAGAGTTTATTCCGCAGTGTGAGATTACCGAGGGTTGGTGGAATTTGCCCTGAGAGGTTGTTCATACCAAGATCTAAGTAGCTCAGCCTCTGGAGTCTACCAAGAGAGGAAGGAATAGTACCCTCAAGAGAGTTGATGTTCATCAAAAGGTATGATATAACAAGGCTCCCAATTCCTTCAGGAATGTTGCCACTTATCATGTTGTTGGCTATGTCAAAAGCTTGCAGTTCTGTAGATAGATTGGCTACTGAATTTGGTAGCTTGCCGCGAAATCTGTTGCTGCTGAAATCCAAAATCTTCAGACGGCTGCTATTGGTTAAACTGGACAAGAAGTCCCAGCCATCATCTTCATTTGCCAGTAGTTGGTTTTGTCCAAGGGTAAGGATCGACAAGCTTTTCAGGTTATCTCCAAGACAAGGCGGGACCGTTCCGGAGATCATATTCACTTCTACTGCAATTTTGGTAAGCATGGAACAGTTGCACATCCAAGGTGGAATAACACCCTGAAACTTATTTTTCCCTACATTAAATATGTCAAGTACTGGAAAGTTGAACTTTTTCCCATTTGGCAATGATCCAGTTAGCTGATTGAGCTGTAGATTGAATATTCTTAGAGAGGACATGTTGAAAATGGAAGAAGGAACTTGTCCGGTGAGCTGATTCTTGTCGAGATAGAAGTCGGAAAGAGCGCGAAGGTTTCCTAGGGAGGAAGGAATGGTGCCTGTAAGACTGTTCTCGGCGAGAACAAGACCAGATAACATCTGAAGGTTCCCTAATGATTTAGGAATATTCCCAGTGAAGCTATTTCCTCCCAAGCTTAGGTATACGAGCGAGGAGAGGTTTCCTAGCCAGGAAGGGAGGCCACCATGAAGCTTATTCTCTTGCAAAACAAGGACAGACAGAGATGACAGTGCTTGCAATGGCACAATATCCCCTTCAAATCTGTTGGTTCCAAGATTAAGAACGGTTAACTCCGAGAGGTTTCCCAGGAATGATGGAATTAGCTCGGTGAGTTGATTCCCCCTCACTTGCAAATTCTGGATCCTCTGAAGGCTACGAAGAGAAGAAGGAACTGAACCTGTCAAGTGATTGTAGTTGAGGTTAAGACTTACCAGGTTGGTGAGGTTGCCAATTTCCGAAGGGATCATTCCTGTAAGTCTGTTGTTGGAGACATGAAGAAGCTCGAGGCCGCGTAACGAGCCAAACGAGCGGGGTATCGGGCCATGGAGCATGTTGTACTGCACCTGGAGTCGGCGCATGCCGGGCAGATGGCCCATGTCTGGAGGGATTCCCCCGGTGAGGTTGTTGTATGCCAGGCTGATGTTCTCGAGCTTATGGCACTGTGACAGCGACGCCGGGATGCCGCCTTCAAGGGAGTTGTAGCTCAGGTTGACATGCCGGAGGTTGACGAGACGGCCAAGCTCCGACGGTATGGTGCCGGCGAGCCGGTTCATGGGAAGCTGGAGCTTCCTCAGGTATGTGAGGTTGCCTAGTGAAGGGGCAATGGCGCCTGAAAGGCCAAGGTTGCTGAGGTCCAGCGCTACGACACGTCCACGGCGGCGCCCCCGAGCGCCGCACGTCACGCCTCGCCACCGGCACAGCGGGAGCGATTTGTTGCCGCCCCATGACCATGACGCCAGCGCCGAGGATGGGTCGCTGGTTATCAGCGACTTGAAGGACACCAGCGCAAGGTGATCCGCGGCAGCCTCGGTGCCGGGCATGGAGACTGGCTGGCCATCAGCGACGACACTCGCGAGGAGAAGCAGCACGAGCAAGGAAGAGTAACCCGTGGCCGCCATTGGCAGGAAGTGCAGAGGATGATCAGCGTTAATGAGTGCAAGGCTGCTTGTTCTGTTTTTCTTGTCTCCCCGTATGACCATGGCAGGAAAAATATGGAGTAGCAGACAAATTGAACCGGTACTCCATTGACTATATTTCATTCTCATTTGATGTCGAAACTTGGTCAGTCAGATACGGCTTGGTGCCATATCTCCCCTTACTATAATACTACAAGTTGGTTGACCAGTCCAAGTGTGAAGTTTCTTTTTTTTTAGTCTAAGTGTGAAGTTTAAGGCCTAATTAATGTCATATATTGGATCGCTAATATAATGCACGGTCTCTCCTGCATTGCAATGCACCGTAAAATATCCTTCGAGATCCTCGCTCGTCTGCCGGTCAAGTCCCTTCTCCGGTTCGAGATCCTGGCGCGCAGCCATCTCCGGCACCTCGTTCACCCGCGCGCACCTCCAGCACTCGGCCTCAAAATGGGAGCGCAGCCCATCGCTGCTAATCACCCCGCACGCCCTCGACAGCACCATCCAAGGGGAGGACTGGCTGACCACCTTCTCCACACGAGTCCGGTTCTACCGCTGGCAGCCAGGCCGCGCCTCGGAGGCGGCGAGGTCTCGCGCACGGCGAGTTCGGTTCCGTGGCCCCCATGGTGCACTGCGACGGCCTGGTGCTCCTCCCCACCAACGCCAGCGTCTACCTCTTCAACCCGGCCACCAGGGACACCCTGACGCTGCCGGAGAGCAACCCCAACAAAGGTCCCCGTGCCGCATGATTTCATTCTCCCCGTAGGGCTCGGCCTGGAACCTCGCTCCGGCCGGTACAAGGTGGTCCGGGCCTTCTTCCGCTCCGTGGAGCCTCTCACACCTACGTTTTCCACATGGGGATGCAAGTGCAGGGCCGGTCCTGAGATTTTGGGGGCCCGGGCGAAACTGAAATCCGAGGCCCCTTGATAAAAATACTAAAATACTAACCAATTTTTGAACGGTACCGCTTGTTCAAGCGAGTTCGTGATGACCATCTGTCAAAGCACTTACGCGCCGAGCCTCAACACGAATCATCCAGAGCGTGCATGAATGATAATGTATTGAAATATCCGGTGTGTATACATGAAATATTAACAATAAACAGTTAAAATGCATCAAAACAGCGTTCATATGAAATAAAAACATACCTTCTGTAAACATGGTGGCTTGTGGATGCAAAGTGTGCAGGGGCAGTCTCCTCTTGGTGACTCGGCATCTTGCCTCTCTGTGTGGCCGAGTGGGGGAGATAATGGGAAATTTCAGAGTCACATGGCACCACACACACCCTGAGGGCTGGCTATAATTTTAAGACAACAGTCAAGATTTGTTTGTTTACTATCATATTTGTTTAGCGAGTGGAATTTGCAAATTTGAGAGAAAAGGATCCGACGATACCGTACATGTCCTTCAGAAATCAGAATTCAGACAAATGTGCATCTAGCCAACTCCAGATGTGACCTTCTTGAATCCAATCTATAACAAAAAATATATACTGCTGCCTCCTGCCCCATCTTTTGTTTGATTTTGTTGTTGCTCGACAGATGCCTTCCCTGAAACTTCAGTATCAGTGTTTATTCACGAGTCATGAGAGCAAAAACAGATTACAGATGTTAATCTTTTCCATTCTCATCACATAACGGGTATACATGGGCAGCAGATAATGAATCAGATTGCAGCGAGGAGGCAACATGCCATCAGCAGGGTGGGTGGGCGTGGGGGATCAGGAAGGAAGGAGGTGTAGCTGCGTAGATCGATGAACTTGTCCCATGATTGAAGTGCAGCATCGATGCGGCGGCGCAGGCTAGAAGATATGCCTTGAGCGGTATGACGTGATCTCATCTAATCCCAGGATTTGCGGGAGGAATCCATTGCGTTCGCTGGATTAGAGCGATCTCAGTGTCGCGTACGCGTCGCCTGCGCCTGTGGTTGATTGCACTTCGGGGCCCTTTGGGCGGTTTGACCAAGCAGCACAGGCCCAGGCCCCTTGATTTCGGGGGCCGGGGCGGCCGCCCCTCCCGCCCCCCTCAGGACCGGGCCTGTGCAAGTGTACACCGTCGGCGACGCGGCCGCTTTTTGGAAGGAAACCGCCGCCGATCCACTGACGGCCAAATCGGTCAAGGGGCGCATGTTCTGGGTCATGGACACAGACCATGTCAAGACGCCGTGTCTGCGCGGCCTTCTCCGATTCAGCCTGGGAGACGAGACGTTCGGCGTCACCAGCATGCCTGAATCCTTGGACCCTGCTCTCGACCAATCCTTCCTGCTGGAGGTGCTGCAAGGCGAGCTATGCCTGCTTGCTTCTTGCAGCGCTAGGACCGGCCCGCAGCCTGTGTCGATTTGGACATTGGTGCAAGATGATGATGATGATATCAGCTCATGTTGGGAGCAGCGCTACTTGATCAACATGGATCCGATTGGCCGTCCAATAGCTCTTCTTACAGGTGGTGACGGTGACGGGCTACTGTTCCATGCGCATCACAGACTCTACCGCTAGGGGCTGCGCACGGCTGAGCTGACGGAGCTGTGCGAGTTGGGAGCTCTGAGGTACCAGCGTAGTAGAGCTGGCACCTTTGAGCCTCATCATGGCCAGGATTTCTTCTTCTTCAACGTAATGCCTTACGTGGTTAGACTTACTGCTTAGTCTGCCTAGCTTAGAGTTAGAGGCGTGTACTTTCAGCTTGCGATAAGCCTCTTGTGCTTTTGCTCGTATGTATATTCTTCCAATACAAATTTGCTCGTTCTATATGGCCAGTCATCCAAATAGCTTCTGGCTTGTATCCTCCTTGTAGGATTGTCCCTCCGCAGAAGACTATTGCAGCAATGAATAAAATCTGTCGTGAGTTCCTTTGGTGCGCCAAGGCACAAGCCAATGGGGGTCAGTGTTCGGTCGCATGGGAGCATGTGTGCTCTCCTAAGTGGACAGGTGGACTTGGAATTCCAAACCTGAGGTGGCTAAATATCGCAATGCAATCCCGGTGGCCGTGGTTACAGAGGTCTGGCCCCTCGAGACCATGGGCAGAATTTTGCATCAATGTTCCGACGGAAGCAATGCAGCTATTCCAAGTTGCCGCAAGTTCAACGGTCCATGACGGGAGGACGACCCTCTTCTGGGAGGATCGGTGGGTTCATGGACAGAGAGTCGAGGAGATCACCTCTAGGGTGTACCAGAAGGTTGGCATGCGCTGTAGATCCACACGTACCGTGCAACAGGCACTAGAGGAGGATACTTGGGCGGCGGACGTAGGCCCTGAGCTCTCGACAGAGGTGTTACAGGAGTACCTGGCACTTTGGACTGCAGTGCACATGATACAGCTCCGACCCGGACAGGCATATACCATCCGATGGGCATGGGAACCCAACGGACAACACTCCACGAGGTCGGCCTACAACACGAGGTTCTGGGGACGAGAGGTTATCCCCACGGCAGATTTCACGTGGCGATCCGGCGCACCCGCGCAGTGCCGCTTCTTCGCTTGGTTGGCGCTGCGGAATAGGTGTTGGACATCCGACAGACTTGCGTGACGTGGACTTGACCATCAGGATGCATGCCCCTTTTGCGATCAAGTGGAAGAATCAATCAACCAAATCTTATTGGATTGCGTGTTTGCCAGAGAGGTGTGGACGATCTTGTGCCGTGCCTTAGGCAGACCGGAGTGGGCACCAACCATGGGCACTTTGCTTCAGGATTGGTGTACCGACAGAGTGATTAACAACATGGCACGGAAGGACATGCGGACGCTCTTCTCTCTTGTGATGTGGGAATTATGGAAACACAGGAATGCAATCGTTTTTTATGGAGCCACGCCCTCCCTTAAGCATGTGCTGCACCAAGTGGAGGAGGAGGGTCGGACATGGAAGAAGGCTGGCCTCTTTAGGAGCAACACAACGGCCTTCTTTGGGGCGTTGTCAACGTGGGCTAGAGGAACAAGTTAGTCTATCCTTTGGTAGCTAGGGTGGAGTGGATGTTACCTTGCTTTGTTTTGGCTAGTGCCAGCGCAGTGTGATACAGTATGTAACAGTGGATTGAGGGCTCTTTACCCTCCTTCTCTCTTTAATATAAAGTACGCACGCTTGTGCGTATTCGAGAAAAAAAAATTAAAGGACAATGTTTGACAGTGTGCATCTTGGTTATGCAGAGGCCAGGTGTAATGCTTAAACCTATCAAGTAATAAAGCGTCATTTTCGAAAATATACAGGGCAACAAAAAGGGAAAAAGGTCCGTTTGCCAGAGCGGTGACGGCTGTACACAGAGTTTGAACGAATTATTCCCACGCCTCCTGGAGGAGGCTAATGCTAGCTCTGATGTTGTTGGCAATCTCCATGGCCGAGCTAACTCGCTGCTGAAAGATCCTGCCATTGCGCTCTTTCCATAAGCTCCAGACAGTGTACGCTGCCAGGATCCTATCGTTGTTACACAGGTTGTTCCACCAACCGTTTATGGTCGGCTTGGACAAGGCGGCCTTGGAGCCTGGTTGAAAATTCTCCCCAATACGAAACCAGACCTCTCTGGTGAAGGGGCACAGCAGGAAGAGGTGGGTGCAGCACTCTAAGGTTGTAAGTTAAATTTCTTCAGTTCCTTATCTGGAGTTTCTTCGCTTTCCAGTCGACACCGAAAAATCAATCAAGAGAATTGTTGTTGGCTCCTTACAATGCCTCTGATGGAGGCTCTTCAGCTTTCAGCATCTTAGTACAGAGTTAAAACGACTAAGTTACATGCAGTGGCGGAGCTTGACAAAACTTTGGGGGGGGGGGGGGGGGGGGGGGGGGGGGGGGGGGGCACGGCCCCCCCTGAGTTACACTAAGCTCCATCGGTGGTTACATGCATGATTCTCACAAGCATGCTTCCGTATGCCTTAGCTATATTTTGCCAATTCACCAAGGAGATCACTAATGCGCGTAGAACTTATCTCTGATTATCTGCAACTCTCTCAATGCATCTCCAATTTGAATACGTTCAGTTGGCGTCTCCATGGAGCATGAAATTCCAACCTGCAGAATCGAGACGATGCAACTAATTCTCACGTCTTGACTGCTGTGATACCCCCCTTCTGTTCCTTTGCCATTACTTTCTGCTTTTAATAGGCCTTGGTCAATGACGGTAGCCGCTTGATCTGGCAGTGCCATTTGCACGTGCTTATGAAGGCTGAGCACTTCTCCGAATTCAGAGCTTGTGGGTCTTTTTCCGGTGAACATCTCGAGCAGCAGTATACCGTAGCTGTAGACATCACCATGGATTGAAGCTTCATTGCCAAGTCCATATTCTGAAATTAACAAACATGATAAATTTAGTAAGTGCTTCCTTAAATGGAGGTAAACTGTGAAAAAACAAATGCAGCAATAATGCAACAGTTGAGAGTAGAATTGTACTCACCTGGAGCAACATAACCGATCGTTCCTCTTATTGCGTTCGGACTAGTCGATGTCTCTGACATGTCATTATGTCCATCATGTAGGAACCTTGCAAGCCCAAAATCACCGACATGAGCAACCATGTTGTTGTTGAGGAGAATATTGCTTGGCTTGAGGTCGCAGTGGACAATTGGAAACGGCTTCTGATGATGTAAATAGTCAAGCGCAGAAGCCACGTGCATGGCAATCTGGAGTCTTTCAATGAGATCTAGCATCTTGGGTTCGCCGTCTTCCTCGAGATGCTTGTGCAGCCACTGGTCTAGATTTCCATTTGGCAGAAACTCAAACACAAGAGCCTTGAAGTCGCCACCCCGGGAGTCAATACTTGAGCACACTGTTATAACCTTCACAAGGTTCCGGTGGCGAATACATCTCAAAGCCTCACATTCCGCATCAAAACTTCGGGATGCGCCAGCATGCTGCAGGTTGAGTACCTTCACTGCCACCACCACTTGTTGGCCAGAGATTTCCATTCTTCCCTTGTACACTGCACCAAAGCTGCCAACCCCGATGAGGTTCTCGGATGTGAAACCATATGTTGCCTTGGCCAATTCAGCATAAGAAACTCTGATGTATTTGTCATTGGGGAGAGTTATCTGTGGCTTTGCTCTTCCAAGCTTGCTTCTTTTACATAACACGAACATTGCGGATAGTATGACCAACAGAATTACGGCGCCTGCTGCGATAATCATGAGAAGCTTTGAAGATAGTTTCCTTTTAGTGGGACTGGAGCACGTTTTCAACTTCAGTTGAGGGATCCCACCACACAGAGCACTGTTTCCCATGACCGAGGTTGCGGTTGCATTGAGGAATATTCCGTCTTTCGGAACTTCACCTTCAAAATCATTGGAAGAGAGATTTAAACTAGCAAGACCTTTCATTGTACCGAGGAACTCAGGAATGCTCCCAGATAAATTATTCTGAGAAAGATCAAGCACTAGGAGGCCCCGTAACTGCCCTAGTGACAGCGGAATTGTTCCGTCGAGATGGTTCCCAGATAAATTGAGGTACTGTAAGCTTCGACACTCCCCAATGTTGGTAGGAATCTTTCCTGAAATCATATTATCAGAGAGATCAAGTTCACCTAGATTCCTGAGATTTCCCACTTCCGAAGGCAAAGTCCCAGTCAGTGAATTATGTGCAAGATACATGGTACTCGACAAGCTTGAGATGCGGAAAAGCTCCTTAGGCGTTGGGCCAGAAAGATTGTTGTAAGAAAGATCCAGCTGCTCTAAAGGACAGTTGCTGAGAGCAGAAGGTATGGCTCCACTGAGCGCATTAGTACTAAGCAGAAGGGTTGTAAGCTTTGTAAGATTTCCAAGAGCCACTGGGATGGATCCTGACAAGTTGTTATTTGACAGAGATAACCGATTCAACTTCTTAAGCTTGCCGAGAGATGCTGGGATAGTGCCCTCAAGAAGGTTATTTTCCATGTCAAGTTCATCCAAGTTGATGAAGTTCCCTATCGCTTCAGTTATCGTCCCTGCTATGCTGTTGGATGCAATGCCAAGAAACTCCATCTGTGTCGACAAATTGCCGATTGATTTCGGTAGCACGCCTTGGAGCTTGTTGTCACTAACATCCACTAATATCATATTGCTGCAGTTGGTCAGACTGGTAAGGAAGCCCCATTCAGCATCGTTGGTTGCTTCAAGCTGATTCCCCGCAAAGTTCACCACAGACAGCATCTCCTGGCGAGCCCCCAGGCACTGCGGGATCGTTCCCGACAGGAAGTTGTTTACTGTCTGAACCATCTGGAGCATGGAGGCATTGCACAAGGATGGAGGGATCACGCCATGAAACTGATTATCAGACACAAGAAAGTACTGGAGACCCGTCATCGTGTCGCCCATGTCGGGCGGAAAGCCCCCGGTGAGGTTGTTGTGTTGGACGTTGAGCATCTCAAGAGAAGAGAGGTTGAACACTGAGAGTGGCAGAGAGCCTTGTAGCTCATTGTTGTCCAGGTAAAGCTCGGCAAGGGCATGGAGGTTCCCAATGGCTTCCGGTATCTTGCCGACAAGCTTGTTCTCCGCGAACGAAACGGCGGCAAGCAACCGGAGGTTCCCTATGGACTCCGGGATGCGCCCCACAAAGCCATTGCTCTGGAGGTTTAAGGATGCCAGCGACGAGAGGTTCCCTAGCCAAGAAGGGATGGTTCCTCCGAGGTTGTTGTCTTCGAGATGGAGCGTGGTGAGGGATGACAGGCCCTGCAATGTGGAGGGTATGCTCCCCGACAGCCGGTTCGAAAAGGCGGTGAGAGCGGTCATCGCTGACAGGTTCCCCAGCGAGGCGGGGATGGAGCCTGACAGCTGGTTGGAAGCAAGGCCGAGGCCGGCGAGGTTGGCGAGGCTGCCGACCTGCCACGGGATCTCTCCTGTCAGGTTGTTGAACTCTAGGACCAGCAGTCTGAGGTTGACGAGGCTGCCGATACTGGGATGGATGCCTCCTGTGAGCCTGTTCTGGCCGAGGTCGAGCACCTCGAGGCTTCGAAGCGAGCCGAACAGCTCCCGTGGAATGTGCCCCTGCAGCTTGTTGGTGTGGAGCAGGACGGTCCTGAGCCGCCTGCACCGGGAGAGCGACGGCGGGAGGCGGCCCCCGATGGCGTTGTCGCTGAGGTTGAGGTGGCTGAGCTCGCGCAGGCGACCGAGCTCTGGCGGCAGCGCGCCCCGGAGGCGGTTGCCGGGGAGGTGGAGCCGCCTCAGGTGCGTGAGGTTGGCCAACGCCGGGGTGAGCGTGCCGAGGAGGCCGAGGTCGGGGAGGTCCAGCGCGACGACCCGGCCGCGGCGGCGGCCCCTCGTGCCGCAGGACACGCCGCGCCACTGGCACGGCGGTGGCCCGGGCCCGTTGTGGGCGCTGCTCGTCCATGACGCCAGGGCCCGTGACGGGTCGCTCCTCACCAGCGACCTGAAGGAGAGCAGCGCGTGGCGGTCCGCGACGCTGGTGGCAGCGGCAGCGGGCTCGGGTGCGCCGAGCAGGGCGTGAGTGGCGACGGAGCACGCGAGGAGGACGAGGAGGGGCGGTGCTGCCATTGCCATTGCTGCCCCGGCCGACGGTGCTGTAGCAAGCAGAGCGATTGTGGAGTGTGGACTGGACGCGGCACAGACCACAGAGCATACGAGCATACGTAACGTACCTACGGGAGGGATAGAGACTAGAGAGGTTAGGCTTCGGTGAGTGTTGCGTATAAACAAACTGTGGCCACCAGCGACGTGTCCTCGTCGTTTGGCAACGGGACGTTGAATTTTTGTGGGACGGGGGCCACTCGCAGCGTAATGTGATCCGTCGCTTGTTTCGTTTCTCTCAAGAAGACTATGGGTCAATGAGCCATGAGTAGTGTAGTTGATTGAGGTCAATGATATGAAAAGCTGGCGGCCGCTATTTGTTTGTTTGTTTGTTTGTAACGGCAAAAGCGCCTGACCTTTTTGACAATGTCTCCGTTCACACTGACCCTGCCCACACCGCTCCTACAGGTATCCTAATCTATCGCCGTCCCTTCCAAGTGCTCGCTCATCATGCCATGCTAAAGTACGGCCAGCCCTTCACTCGTCGGCTAAATATATGTCAACTTAGAATTACTTGGACAATATCAAAACAAGGAACCAAGAGCTAATATACAGCAGCAGCTATTTATGTAGCTAGAGCATACGGAATGCTGATTCTTATTTTATTTTTCTATGCACAACCATATAAAAATGCACTAGCACATACTATTCCTTTGAAGATTACGACAAGACAAGGCGAGCCAGAGAAAAACATTGCCTTGTGACTACTGCAGGGTACCGACGGAAAATGCAACAGCCAATTATCAATGAAGAATCTACCAGGTAGAAGATCACCAAAGTAGAAAGCTGGGAGACAAGTTGCAGGTAGCCAAGAAAATTCGGCCTCACGGCTCATTTAATCGACTATACATATTACAGCTTAATAATCCATGCTACATGTATACATGGGTCAGACACTCTCGAGACTACCACTCATCCCTTCGTCTTTTTACTGTCAAAACACATGCAAGAAGCCGCACGGTCTGAATGCTTACAATCATGGCTTCTGGTAGATGGCTGGTGGGTCCGGCAACTTGGTAGAGCTTCCTGACTCAATCTTGACATTTCCCGGCTCGTCAACAGCCATGGCATTAGCATCGACCTGCTGTAGGCGACGAGGATCATGGACAACAAGAAAATGCATCTTTGGTTAGATCAGCCTAGCCATGGGCAGTGTATACACTAGAGATCTTATACGACAGTTCGCAAATAGAAAGGGAGGCCGACTTACATGAGCTTGCTTGGAGGGACCGATGTCTTCTGCCATAGGTTCTGCTCCTCTATGTTCACCTGTTACTCTGCTACCATCCTGCAGAGGGTAAAGAAAGAACACATTTAGCATAAATGCATGGCACCAAGGAATACAAACAAGTTCCATACAATCATGGAAGTTTAACAACATTATAAGACACTCCTTGCCACCTTCAGTTTATATGCGCATCGGAGGAGCAAACAATGGTTGGTGGAATTTTGCAATGTATCTAAGCAAGAACACTCCATCAACACCATGTATTACATGGTGAGAAAGCAATTTTCACTCTATTTTGGATTTATTTTATCAAGGAACGGGTGGTAAGAAAAAGGACGACACATCTGTGAACAAAATGGTGGATCACGAAAAAGGACAAATCACTCATCTGTATATAAAGACTAAAAATGATGAGGTGAAGTACCTGATCTTTTGTCTCAGCTCCAGCTGATTCTCTCTTAACTCTTGCACCTTGAATAGTGATTCTCCTAGAACAAAAAATTGTCACAAGGTACACACAGGATAGCCATCAGAACTGATGGAACAATGAGACAGGAATAAATACCATCTCACAGAACAAAATAAATAAATACCTTGTTGAGTCTTCCAAAGGTGTGTGATAGTCCATTTCCATGTCAGAATCAGGGCCATCATGCCTTTCATCCTGATCCTCATCATCTTCATCCGGCTGCATAATATAAACACATGCAAAGTACCCAAAATACAATCAGTTCTTGTCATACACTTTCCAGGCAAGACCAGGAATATAGGTGATAAGGAATATAATCCAACTGTGGAGGAGAATATCTGATGCCACTCACATTAGGAAAGGGAGGTAACAATATTCGTCTAAGATGTAACAAGGGCATCAAAAAGGTCAAACCAACTAAAATAGTTCACTTTATCTGCTTGGAAATGGATTACATTTAGAAATTTGCACAGCCTCCAACATACATCTTTGGCTGTAACTTTTTGTTTGTATGTTAGTAAAAGTAATTAAGTATACTGATGAAACTATTATTCATAACAAAGCAAATCATACTGTTTTGGTGTTACACATCTAAATAGTTGTTTATATATTGGTGGTTAGAGTTAGAAAAGTTTGACTGCACACTTTCTATGAAGACATGCAGCAGCAGGGCTACAAGGATTATGGTGAGCGGACCAGGCCAAATAGAGCCCAAATTTTTTACCCTTATGCTGTTTTGGGCTTATGCTGGACGAGCCATACTACTGTTTTGTTTGTGTATAGCTCCGCCACTGAAGTCATGTATTTACGAACAGCAGTACTATTACTGTCCACTGTCTAGCCTTTCTTTGAAATTAGCACAAGGGGACATGTTCAATTGAGCATATTCAAAATTTCATTGAATAAAACAGTCGGGCTGCCATACCACGAACATCATCACTACATATAAGTTAGCTCAAAATTCAAACATTACTTAATTTAACCTAATAACGTCAAAGTATGCACAGACGGTTCAAGCGTAGTAGTAGAAATAAACGAGAAAACAGGCTGTGACAAAAAACATGCCCTTAACCAAATAATACAGACCAGGAAATGAACTGCAACGGGAAGTTGGAAAATTTTGAGCAGATAAAACAGGAAAGAAAAAAAATCACAACAACGCACTTCTAAAAAACAAAGACAACAGCAGACACGTACCATCCTGGCATGCTACCTCAATTGACAAGCATAGCAAACATATGGAATCAAGAAAATAAGAGATCACAGCATTAAAGAAAATACCCCTTGTATCAAGTAATCTGGCTCGTTACATAAAGCATGAGAGCATTAGCAATTTAGTAACAAATAGGAAATTCAGTGCTAATTTATCAGTTGTAAAAAAACAAAAGGCATCCTGATCCCATTATCTTTCCAGTCTTCCAGATTTTGTCGACTTGAAACTAATATGAAGATACTATCACAGAATGCTAGCTACTGTTTCTTATTCTAATATTATATTTACAGGAATTTGCGTGTACTAGTAGGCACCATCCCTCCTTGCTGCTTACCAGAGAATAAAACGGTGCTCATGAAGGGAGGGTTTTTTTTAGCAATGAAGGGAGATTATCAACGACTACATCAGAAACTCCTTGCCCTCTTATCATATTTTGTTAGAGTAAAGAAAAAGGACACAGAAGTTGAATTCCCTCTTATAATGCAAGAACAGTTGCTCACCTCAGGGAACTCAGTATCAGGAGGTCGCTCTTGAAACTGGACGCTAGGGGCATGCCGAAGTTTTGAAAGATTGTCAAGAAGTTTGCTTCTTATATTATCCAGTTCATAGTGTGTATTTTTGTTCTCCATGTTACTTGGTGCTACATGAAGAGTGTAATCTGGACCAAAGTATTCATAGTACTCATTGACAGGCATCTTATCCTCGAGCTCTTGGCCAAGTGCAACTCCTGTCTGCACAAAGTTTAAAAGTGCCAGATGAAACAAACAGGATGGCATCAAAATGCAAAGCAATAAAAACACATGTAGTTCCAATAGGTAACAATTACAAACATAATCGTGGCAGATGAGGCCAAGGAAAGAAGATGAGTTTTTTTTACCATACCTCATAACACCAACAACGTGCGACATTTCTTATGGTATAGCCACCACCGCCAAGAAGCAACAATGGAACATTGAAAGACCTCATGTACTTCACGCATTCTGCATGACCTCTGATCGAAAGATTGAAGCAACCCAACCTATCCCCAGATAACGAATCAGCGCCACATTGAAGAACAACTGCACCAGGCTGGAAAACCTCCATAACTTTGGCCATTATAGGCTTAAACAGGGACTGGTAGCTTTCATCATCAATCCCATCATCCAGAGGGACATTAAGGGAGTAATACTTTCCTTTTGAATGCCCAATATCACGGACATCCCCTGTGCCTGGGAAATAATCCCCAAACTTGTGGAATGAGACCGTCATAACCCTGTCTGTTGTGTAGAATGCCTCCTCAACTCCGTCACCATGGTGGATATCAATATCGACATATAGAACTCGCTGCAAATATTAAGACAGACTATATTAGCAACCTTGACCTAAAAGGACGGAAATCTGGCTGGTATCTAAATTTCTAGTAGCAAGAGGAAACTCAGGAAACAAGGACACTGAGGAGGTGTTTGGTTCGGGTTTTTTTGTTCGTTATCAGATTACAGCGCGATCTAATACCGATAAACACGTTTGGTTCCCGCAGCACAAGGCCCATTCTACCCACGACCCACCGGTAACGATTACGTTACCGCTTCATCATCCCCTTCGTGGAATTCCTCTGTCTTCCTCCCCCAATCTCCTCAGCCTCAGATCCTCCGCCCAAAACAGTGACGCCCCAGCCCTGCCCCCCGGCCACGCCACCTATGGTTGCAGCCATCCATCCCGCCCAACATGCTCTGCATCACGAGCAGCGGCATCCACGAGGAGCAGCATCGGCTGCTGATCCCCTTCACCGCATTTGGAGCACCTTCTTCGGATCTCTATTCCGGCCTTCTCCTCTGTCCTCTTGATTACCATGGTCTTCCCTTCAATTCTTGATGAATTTCCCGCTTCTTAAGCTGATTGGTTCTTGATTGGGTTGGACGTGGTATTGATATGTTCTTGATTTCTGATTTATCCAGACTACTAAGAACATCCAAACCCGTACTGCAACCAGATACCGTCACTGGATGGAGCCAAACAAAATGGACAATGGTCCCATTACACCGTTAATGCCACCGCTATCTATTTAAGTTTCCATTTCTGAACCAAACACTTCCTGAATGCATCATCCATTCCTCTATTTGGAATTGGTTGCCACCGAATCACTCTCAATATTTACAATCCAATAAACATTCAAAATAACTATATACCACTAAACAGTATTCATACATATGACACGACATGGTCTCATTTTGGGACCTCTTGGGGTAAAAGCTAGAAAAAACAGTTTATTGCGTCAACATATACTATAAGACTAATCCTCCTAAAATTGGAGAGCCCACATTCAATTGAGGTCTCTAATTGATATTGGGTCACCCGATTTTGACCGGGTCAATAATTTCTCAAGGAGCTCTCTTATTTAATTCTTTTAATTCATCTCTCTTAGTAATTTTTTTTAATTCATCTCTGTTATTATATTCTTTTATTCCTTGTGCTCTTTAATTTTGAAGCTCTCTCATTTCATCGAGGTATTTAATTTTTGATTTGGTTTATGATTTTGACGGTCCAACAATTTTCTAAATCAATCGGCAGCAATCGACTTATAAAAACATATCACTCAACCGGCAGCCCTCTCACCACCTTAAAAAGTGCCAATATGTAATATTGTAGCACCAATATAGAACATGCAGTCACCGGTGAAATTTTCACACAAAAGTATGGATTGATTAGCAAATAACACTGAATCACACCACTGAAGACCCACCAAACACGCTGCATTATAAATAAAAAACACACTTCATCATCTCCCCCCTCTCGCGAAACCAAATACTCACTCAGTTTTAAGACATAAGGTGTATTAATTTTTTGAAAAGCATAATATCTTTAACTTTGATTAAGTTCAGAGCCAAAAATATTGACATCCACAATACTAAATCAATAAAAAAATCATAATGAATCTAATGATACCGATTTGATATTATGTATATTGATATATTTCTCTACAAATTTGGTCAAACTTAAAAAGATTTAATTTTTCAGAAAATTACACCTTATATTTTGAAACAAGGGGAGTAAATTTTTTATGAAAACCCAGCAACACCGACGGCGCAGCAAAGCGCGCCCAACCCCTCTAGTATATGAGGTATTCCGATAGTTTACCCCTTTCCCTTATCATCTGTTCAACCAATATCGTTAATTACATAACTAATGTGCGTGAGACGAAAGTTAACAAAAAACTAGTTCACTTGATGAAACAATTACAGACGAGAGGATGTAATCGAACCATTTAAAAAAAAATAAACCTAATGGCATGAGTAAGGCGGGGCAAGGTCACCTGGTGGTGCTTGAGGAGCTCAAGGATGGCGAGTACGATGTCGTTGACGTAGCAGAAGCCTGAGGCCTCGCACTTCTTAGCGTGGTGCAGGCCCCCTGACCAGTTGATGGCGATGTCGAGGCCGTGGTTGAGCTTGACGGCGCCGCCGACGGAGGCCCCCGCGTAGGTCTGGCAGAAGCTGTAGAGGCCGTCGAAGACGGGGCAGTCCTCGCCGACGTTGAAGCGCTTGAGGGCCCGGATCTGGTCCTGCTGCGTCTCGGGCGTGACGGAGCGGAGGAAGGAGATGTAGTCGTCGGCGTGGAAGCGGCAGAGGTCGCGGTCGCGGGCGGGGTTGGGGCGCAGCACCTGCATCTGGTCGAGGAGGCCGTACTGCGCCAGCAGCGAGTGGGTCATGCGGATGCGGTGCGGCTTCATCGGGTGGCCCTGCCCGTAGTAGTAGTTGCCCACCTCCGGGTCGTAGAAGTAGCACACGCGCCGCTTCTGCCCGTCGGGGCCGACCGACGGCAGCGAGTTGCCGCCGGCGCCGGCCGAGGAGGGCTCCATCGCGACGCCGCCGCCGCGGGGCGGTGGGGTTTTGGGGGAGATGGATTGTTTTTGCGGGTTTGTGTGTGGGAGCCAGAGGGGTAGGTCACGCGCAGAAAAAAATAGAAATAGAGGAGAGAAAATTAGGGACGAGCGGGAGAGAGGGAGATGCATCGGGAACAGGCTAGAAAGCCATCCAGGCCTCCCATAGGATGCGAGGGCCCATGCGATTCATGAATGGAAAGGCGCTTCCTGCTGATTTTCTCTATCTGTACTTGTACTACTATTAAACAAGCAAACATATTCGTCCCTAAACGCATCAAAAACAGATACACAAGACAACCAAAACAAAATACCACCCCACGATTTGGCCCACCTAATTAGATCTAACCGTCAATAAAAGAATTAATCTTTCCCTGTGTACGTTTAGCAATTTGTAGAAGCGAACGAAAACTCTGCCATCGTCCCCACGTTGAGCTACGAAAAATTGTTATATGGCCAACAAAAATCAGCGTAACAAATCCTATGCCACGACCTCGTAGTCGCCGACGTGCTGCGCTACCACGTCCTCCTCGAGTACCTCTCCCCGTCCGACCACGCCCGCATCCCGGCGACAGGGAAGCTCCTGACCACGCTGTTCCAGACCACCAGGCGCGTGCCCTCTGACCTCGACGCCGTCAACCTCATGGCCGCGGGCGGCCGTGGCAGCTCTGCCGTCGTGGTCCGCTAGCGGCTCCTCGCTCCCCCCCCCCTGTCCCCGGGCGCCCCGAGCCGGCGACGAGAAGATATGAAGGCGGATGAGAGATCCGCCGCCGTTTGGCGCTTGACCGGATGCGCCCGTCGGTGAGGCCGAGTTCTTCCGTTGCTGCAGGGAAGGGAGGTGGGCAAGCGCCAACGTGAATCCCGTCCTGACATCTATCAGCACCGGCCAATACTAGAATGAAACTTTCACCGCCACGTATTTGCCAGCACAGAGCGACGACCGGTCAGCCGCATCACCGGTATGTTTGCCACAACTCTGTGTTTTGTTGGTTCAGGTGCCCTTTTTCAATGGAATTTATTTTGTGATGAATCGATTTGGTCATATCCTGACAGAACATAAAGAAATCTGATGTATCAATCTGGCCACATCCTTTTATGCTTATTGATTGATCTGAGTAATCTTTTTTTGCAATTTGATGTACAAATTAATCTAGCTGATTTTTATAGCTCATCCCAGTAAGTGAAATATTAATCTCACAAGATCTTTGATTAATTTCAGAGTTGATTTTAAGATCCCTAAGTGGTTTTCAACAGCAAACAAATTTAGGTCTTGTAGTGATTTGTCAATGGCGTACTACTGAAGTGCTTCCGGCCATAGCAACATGCATGTACAAGTGCCTTGAAGCAGGCATGTTGATTGATTTTTTTTGGAGGAAGAAGCTAGGTACATAAACTTTAGGCCCTAGCTCACATATATATTCCGACGTATTGCACCAATTATAAATTTTAAGTTAGCCGGACTGATAATTTGATACTGCAGACAAACCACATAATTACTAGGAGTTGCTAATTTCCCTCTGAAGCAAAGTTAGGTTCATATGTTCTCCGAGCAGCATACTATATGGCCTTTCATCCCCATATTGGTTTTTGGTATCTATGTATTCGGATGAAGATGATCACTGTTGCTTGCTAATTCACACAACATGAATTAGGCTTTGGCGAATGAGGAACCAAGAGAGGCCAAAACAACGAAGACTATTTGATTGTAAGGACTATATAGAATCTCATTGACAATCTATGGCTATGGAATGGATCCTTTCTACCACTTCCAGTTCATCTATACCAGGTACACTCATGCTTGTTCATGGAATTTTGGTAACAATATGAACTAACAAGCGAACTTATCTTATGTTTAACAGGTTTGGTTGTTGTTCCTCTATACAACTTTATCTTTTAGTATGGACCAATACTTTCTATACCATTTGTAGGGAATTTTGTGATGCTCTAGGGCTTTATGGTATCTTACCATCTATCCGATAAAAATGATCCTCTTCTTCAATGCCTCTCTATCCACCTCTGACATGTTGTTTGTTGGCTTTTCTTGTTATGATTTTTGTTGTTCGCTTCAAAGTCATTAACTCGTTAGGCATATAAGTACAAATAGTGCAAGTTTTTTGGGTGCATGTGGAACTTAACAAAATTTCATTTTATTCTTAAGGTGAGTATGGAATCACCTTTCCGACATCATGATGGCTCTTGTAAGCCTCAAATGGGAGATTAAGGTACTTTTAGACCTCTGTTTTGTTCTAAACATGAAAGGTTGGGCTTAGCCTATACTCTTTTCACAGAGAGGTGTCGAGTTGTTTCAATGCCGAGCTGTGATGCAAGGTTTTGCAATGTTGCTGAAAAGATATCAACGTCGAAGACTACTATATACAACTTTGAAGCCATCTACTCAAATTTTAGTCAAAATAGATATTTGTAAGTTGAAATTTCTTTTTGGCGGGCTAAAATAATTGATGTTGTGTAGGAAGAGATTGTTGTTGTTTATGGCCAACTATTGTTGTCCTGTCACTTCCTCTTTCGCTTGCTAGTATGTGGTTATCCATATGATAGCTGGGATTGAATATGCGACATGCAACTACCTACCCAAGCTCATCAAGCAGAGACTGATTTTTGTCTTCAAAATTCACTTCTCATCTCGTTACATGATGATATGCTAAAGTTCCTGTTTTACTTCTTGGATAATAGTACCATGTCATCTTATTAAGAATAGTACCAGGCCATTTATTTAGAATAGTACTAGGTCATTTATTTAATTTAATGCGTGCATTGCAATATTCCTTGGAATGCTAGCCTAACTTGTACTACCTCCCTCCGGGTTTATTGTGCCCCTTTGTATTTTGTGTCAGACTTTGACCATCTATAAACTACTAACATATAAAGTATATGCTATGAAACATTGTATTGTTTGATTTTTATTTGAAAGAGCTTTTCAACAATATAATTTTTCTGACTTGTATTTACATTTCCTTAGTTAAATTTATAGGTCCAATTTTAGCCCAAAATAAGAGGGGGCCTAATAAACCTGGACGGAGGGAGTAGGTGAGTTAGAAACCTACTTCTAAATTCTGGGATGTCCGCCAAGCAGCCGAACTTGTGTTGGGAGTGCCATTCTGGTTGGCCTTCCACCTGAAGAAGATCGCCATGGACACCACAAGTCAGAGCGGTTGTTCCTCTATTCCATAGAGATGTGGCACTCAACGGTGTTGGTTAAGAACCAACGACGACGTCAAAATAGAAAGAAGATTATGAAAAGTTGAACTTGTAAGAGAATAGTCATACTATTAACAATAGATGTTGATCTTGAGCAGATAGAAAGATTAAATAGTAATTATAATTGTGTACTTAGACATGTTATTCAAGATTCATAGAATATGTACTTGAACATGTTATTCAAGATTCATATAATATGAAGGGTAGTAATAATTTGAAACAGGAATGCAATAGCTTTTTGGGGTGGAAAATAAAAAAATTCTATACAACAATTCATTTTAAATACTTTTCACTACTATCAGATTATCCTTTTACATACAAGTGAATTTTCACATATGATATGATTGTAATATTAGTCGAGACGTGCATTGCACGTGCATGCTTACTAGTTTAGAAAAATAAATCGTCCCAACAGTCGTTGTTCGCGTTGCAACAGACGCCCGCAGACAGCTCCCACCTGATCCCCGCGAATCGTGTGGTCGCGACGACCATGCCACCGTCTGCCCACCATCCGTCGTCGATCTGCCGCTGCAACACCACCATAGCAACAAAGCCCCCGCAAACCCCAGCCCATCCCTCCCCCATCCCTCCCCCGAAACTCGAAGCTCGCCTCCCCAGCTTCGATCCAATGGCGCACATCGCCAGGGACATGTTCGTCTTCACCTACAATCGAAGCTCCGGTGACTCTGTTGCATCCCGGTGGATGGATCCAACTCCGGCGAGCGGTGTAGACCCCTGGCAGCGACCCCCTGCAAGCATCTACCGTGACCTGCGGGCGGTCTTCCCAGAGGCTACCACATCCACTTCTGCTGCGAATTAGGTAAGATCCCTGAAAAACCTAACAAACTAAAGTGGAATTGAATGTTGCATTGAACACGGGGTGATTGTGACCATCAAAATTGAGTTTGAGCACAACCATTATCCAGGGGGTGTCCATGTTGGCTTACTAAATTTTTAACTCAAACAGAGTAGTTAGTGAACCACACATTCAGTGAGTTGCAACAACAACAAAATGGATGGTTGTTGGGATCAGAGAAGAACTACTAATGTACAGTGTTTTGATTGAATTCAGTACAACACAAAATAAATGTGGGATGGAAAAAATGGGTTGCATTCAGCAATTTAAAAAGGAAAAGTTAAGTTGTAGTAGCTTGATGTTTAAGTGGTATGAAGCATTTACAAACCAAAACAAATGTTTCAAAGACTGTATTGATGCTGAAAATGATTTTTAAACTGAACTTGAATTTACTGAGTGCTATGAAGCATTCTTGAACATGATTTTTTATGCTAAACTCTCTTGTTAATTTATGCGATATACATGCTACTTGTTGAACTGTATGTAGCATTTACATTATGTGTTGCTGCTTGTTTGTCACATACACACTTTTATTGATGGACCAGCTAACGCTTTTTGTTTGCACTGTTGATAGGCTGCCCATGATGGGACATGAGGTGAGGAGAGCTACACTGAACAACAGTTTGCAGCGAACTTCGGAATGAGTTCAGGAGCTGCAATGCATGATGATGAAGAAGATGATGAGATTTCATCTCCACCACTTGCACCCTACGTTGGGATGGAGTTTGACTCTGCTGATGATGCTCAATAGTTCTACAACGATTATGCCTTCAAAATGGGCTTCGACACACGCATATCGGCTTCCAAGAACAACCAAAAGAAGGGTCCTGCGATACTAATCAAGAGGGTATTCCAATGTGTCCATGCGGGGAAGCCAAAGAGTAAAACTGATGCCAACAGTGCTTCAGAAGCAATCTCGATGAAACAGTACTCATCAAACAGAGAGGCTTGGTTTGAAATGGATGTCACAAGCAAGCGTAAAAATAATAGATTGTTGCGTCATAATTGCAAAGCACACTTGATAGTTGGACTAAGGGGCGATAAATGGGTTGTCTCGTATTTTGTTGTAGAGCATACCCATCCTCTGATGCCGCAGCCGGAGCGTGTACGGTTCTACCGCTCGCACCGCAACATTCCTCAAGAAGATTTGGATCTCATAATGACAATCATGATGTAAACTTCTCCACTTCATCATGCATGGGAGGGTCCGTGCTGGAGACCGTAGGATACTACCATATGTGAAGAGGGATGTTTCAAATGTTTGTTCCATGTTGCGACAGACCCTAAATCTCCGGGACATGGACATGACAGTTGAGTACTTTAAAAGGCGGCAAGCTGAGAATCCTCAGTTCTACTACGCAAAATCAGTTGATGCGGAAACAAACTCTGTCACATGCCTCTTTTGGGTGGATGGGAGGACAAGGGCCGTGTACCCTAAGTACAAAGATTGTATTTTCTTTTATACAACAATTTGCACAGATAGGTACAACATGCCAGTTGCTCCGATTGTTGGCGTCAACAGCCACTTGCAGAAAGTTTTATTGAGGTGTGCTTTGCTGCCGAATGAACAGATCGACACTTTCAAGTGGGTGTTCCAGCACTTTTTGATTGTGATGAACAATGAACACCCACTGAACATTATGACAGACCAAGACAAGGCCATGGAAACAACCATGTCTGAAGCCTTGCCAAATACAATACATAGATGTTGCAAATGGCATGTCCAGCAGAAAGCGCGAGAGAAAAGTTGGGAAGAATATTGAGCACATGATGTTTTTGAGCAAACTTTCTACACATGCATCAACGATCCAAACACGGTGGATGAGTTTGAGGAGAATTGGCAGCACATGATACATTGCTTTGACTTGGTCGATAATAGACATATTTGCAACATGTGGCGCACCCGGCATACCTGGGCTTCGGCATACTTCCGGAAGTGCTTCTTCTCATTCACGAGCACTACGGGTAGGTCAAAGGGCCTCAACTCTTACTTCAAGACATTTATAAATCCTCAAGACTATGTGTGGAGGTTTGTGCGGCAATATGAGGTGCCCCAAGAGTCGATGCTAGACCGTGAGGACAACCGGGCTTTCATTGGTGAAGCAACAACAACACCACTTTACTCAAGGTACAACATTGAGCGTCAAGTAGTTAGTTTCTACACCCGAGCCGTCTTTGGCAAGTTTCAAGCAGAAGTGATAGCATCCACATGATATGTAATCAACCAGGTCCTTGCACTTGACATTTGAAGCATGAACTTCGAGGTTTTCTCAGATTACTATGAGGACCCAAAAATATTTACAGTGAATGTTGTGATGGCAGATTAGAGGTTTGAGTGCAACTGCAACTGTTTTGAGATGAATGGTATTATATGTGCTCACACCATTAAGGTGATGACTCACCTCAATGTGCAAACTATCCTGCGACACTATTTGCTAGAGAGGTGGTCTGAAAAAGCAACGACACCAACATGCAGCACTAGGCAACTGCTGGATTTCGCACTCCCCTCGAACAATACCCTCAACTCATTGTGTAGGAAGCTCTCTTGGTTGGGCTCCCAAGATTGCAGCAATGACTATGCCTACAAAATACTAAATGATACAGCTCATCAACTAGAGCTTGTTTTAGCTGTAGCAAAAAGAGGGGGTCTACCAGAGCAGTGGGAAGCACAACAGCAACAAAATTCCACAGCAGCAAACAACAACTCAAGGGGCACCGAGGCGGCAACGACAAATGGCCAATCCGACAAAGCAACAGGGACAAGCGACAAATCCGCCAAGCCAGCATCGACAAGTGGCCAATCCCACGATGCAACATCAACAAATGGCCAATCCGCCTGCTGCATAACATACCAGGGGGATGCCATGCTACAAAACCCAACATGTGTTCCAAAAAAGGTCGACCCATTGAAAAAGAAAGAAGGGAGGAAGTCTCTGCTCGAACAACGAGAGGATGCACACAAGAAGGAGACTAAACAAGAGGAGATGAAAGAGGAGAAGAAGAAGAAGGAACCCGAACCTAGAGGAAAGCCTGGACCAAAGAAAAAAATTATTTGCAAATATTGCGATGAAGAAGATCATAGCATACAAGAGTAAGTACTTGAAAGCTGCAATGTCTAACAAAAAATGTTGCTACTGCAACGAAGACGGTCATGATGTCCAGGATTGCACCTACCTAAAAGTTGCAATGTCGAGAGATGCCGAAATGGCTAAAGGAACATAGCTTAGGTTGTGATGGAGGAGTTTGAAACCAAGACTTTCCCCTAGATTGGAAAATTTTGATTGTCCTTTTTCTTTAGGTTTATTTAAAAACGGTGCATCTGCATCATTGTTGCGATGATGAAAAAAACGTTTCAAATATGTAAATCAAAAAATGATGTTGCGCATTTTGGGTATTTTGGTCATGGTTGGGATGCATTTGAGAAACTGTATAACCAATTGTTGTATTTGGGCATTGTAACACAAAAATGTTTTGTGTTAGCTACTAAAAATCCAAAGCTTTGGTGTGCGTGTTCTCTGAATTGGCATTGACGCTATCCTTATTTATTTACTAAAGGGCATTTTCAGTATTTGAAGAGGATATATGCACGAAAAAGTTGCTTCCATTTAAGATTTGCTTCATGTTGGTTGAACTTACTTTGCATTGATTTCCTTTGCTTTCAATAGTACAAAATATAGAAGCAAAAAATTATTTCAAAAAAAATATATATGCTAGTTTCAGCATCATTCAAAACATTGCAGATAAAGTTGTGGTTGCTGCATTCGCTCATGAAAACAGGACACGAAAGTTGAAGACAGGAAACGTAAACAACAGTCATAAAGAGATAGACGATCTCCCATTAATCGTGTATCCACAACTGCTCTTGACAAGAAACACATAACATTGATTTTCGCCACACATTTTTCATCATATCATCCAAAATACCTCGAGAACGAGTACACAGGTAATCTCTTTTACATATATGTAACACATCTTGAAAAATCAAGAGTAGCATTCTTGCTCCAACATTGAAATATTTCGTTAGTACAAAACCGACTAAAAGAACAACTACAGGCCACTGCGAGCACACCACTCCAGCTCCTGCCGAAAGACAACCTCCCTAATGTTGCAGCTCAAGAACGCCCCCCCTTTCGATGCAGCATCTTCTTCATCTGTTCTGCAGGATCCAACTTGTTGCCAGGATGCCTCAGCGGATGTAATGTGATCCCAATATAGAGCTTTGGGATGTATTCCTGATACAAAAAAAAACAAAAAGGGGTTAAAAACTATTTCACCCACAAAAATCCAACTAAAAAAGGAGTGCATCTTGATTCACATAGTAGCACACCTAGTCAAATGATATCATAACCATGCCATGGAAGTTCTCCAAATATAGAATAATAAAAAAACCCGCAATCATAGCTGAAAAAACACATGAAACATTGAGTGAAAAGATAAAAATGATAGGGATATCATGCGTGGAACATAATCGAGACATAAGAGAAAATGAACATTGTTTCCTTACTAAGTTCCTTGTTGCGGGTACACTGGATTGAACTCCTCAAAAGAGTCAAGATTGTGTTTGAATCATGGTTCACTCCTTGCCACTCTCTTAAGGTTTGTGATCTGATTTAAAAGGAGCACATGACATAAAGTGAACCATGGGTGTTCCCAGAAAAAAACAGAGCATCGAAAAACATGAGCATAACATTACCATATTATTGGTTGCCTTGTGAAGCAGTTGTACATCTTTTATGTTCTTGATCGGGTCTAAGACGTTAAAATTGCTTGCTAGATAGGTTCGCAACAACCACAACCCAATGCCTCTTCTGGACAACTGTAAAGAAAACTACAAATAGAACAATTGTGAGGGAAGAAGCTAGAATAATGAATGGAAGAACAAAAATAGATGAACAACGAGAAGAAAAGCTTACCAGATCGCAATTTGAGATGTTGTTGCTCTCACAAGCCATCTTGAACTCTCTTTCACACATTTCAGGATGAAATGCATCGGGCTCAACAACAAGTTGTACGTGGAAAAACATAAAAACACGAAGCCAATACACACATAAAGCATAAGAACAAAAATGATTACCATGATGATGTTGCAAATGATAGGAAATACGAAAGATGGTAGAGAACGTGTGCACTGACACTCATAAAATCTGAGAATGCAAACTTCTTTGGCTTCTTCCTGCTACCCATTTGCTCCATGTTGAATGTTTTTAGGTAAAGAGTCATGACCTCATTGTCGATCTCAGGTCGTGGCTTTAGCGAGGCATGCAAGTTATGAAGTGAGGTATGGAAGTTGTCTATTTCAATGAAAGCAGGTCTACATATTCAAAAAGGATGCATTGAAACAATATGAGGAGAAAAGAGGTTTTACAACGTATTGGTACGTCTCCGTCGTATCTATAATTTTTTATTGTTTCATGCCAATATTCTACAACTTTCACATACTTTTGGCAACAATTTATATTATTTTTGGGACTAACATATTGATCAAGTGCCCAATGCTAGTTCTTGTTTTTGCATGTTTTTTGTTTCGCAGAAAAATACATATCAAACAAAGTCCAAATGTAGTAAAATTTATACGGGGAATTTTTTGGAGTATATGTGATTTTTGGGAGGAAGAATCAATGCAAGACGGTGTCCGAGGGCCCCACAAGACAATAGGGCGCACCCTGGGGGTGGGGCGCGCCCTGATGCCTTGTGGCCACCTCGTAGGTCCCCTGGCGGCGCACCCTCAATGAATAAGTGGAACATAAACTCGCAATTCATCGGATCCCAACAAACACACCGCAAAGATTACATCGAATAGGTCTCCGAAGAGACCATTGTATTGAAGATCAAACAGGAGAGAGAGAAAGAGAGAGAACCATCTAGCTATAGGTATGGACCCGTAGGTCCTCAAGGAACTACTCACACATTATGTGGGAGGCACCAAGGTTGATGAAGATGACCACTGTGATGGATTCCCCCCCCCCGACAGAATACCGAAAAAGGCCTCCGGAGGGGATCACGAAAGAATAGAGGCTTGTGGGGGTGAAAAAATTATTTCGGATCTGCTCTTAGGGTTTCTTGAATAACTGGTAATTTATAGGACGAAGAGGTGGTGTAGGGACTCACAGGGGCGCCACAAGGGCATAGGGCATGCCCTACCCACCAGGGCACGCCCCTGCTCTTGTCGCTCCCTCGTGCAGCATCTGGTCTCCCTCCAAAGCTTCTAGGTCTTCTTTTAGTCCAAAAAAATCAACAAAAAGTTTCGTCACGTTTGGACTCCGTTTGCTACAAATTTTTTGAAAAACCAAAAACACACAAAATACAACAACTTGCATTGGGCACTGAGTTAATAGGTTAGTTCCCAAAAAATGGTATAAAATGGCATATACAACATACAAGATTGATAAAATAATAGCATGGAACAATAAAAAATTATAGATACGTTGGAGATGTATCAGTCAGCCGGAGCCACGAGGGGCCCACAAGCTTGCCCGGTGCCCACTCTGGGGGCGCGCCGTGTGATCTTGTGCCTCCCTCGAACGTCATCTGGTACCACCCCGAATCTTCTAGGGTCTCTTCTGGTGCAGAAAAAACACTGTCAAATTTCATCATGTTTGGTCTTTGTTTGGTATGGCTTTTCTGCAAAACATAGAAACAGGCAAAAAAACAGAAAACGGCACTTAACACTAAGTTAATAGGTTAGTCCATAAAAACTATATAAAAATAGCACATAAAGTATATTCATGAAAACATAATAGGTTCAGATCCGAAATCATGGCACTCGGGCCCTAGTGACAAGCATTAAGCATAGCAAAGTCATGGCAACATCAATCTCAGAACATAGTGGATACTAGGGATCAAGCCCTATCAAATTAACTCGATTACATGATCAATCTCATCCAATCATATCACCGTCCAGCAAGCCTACAAAGTAATTACTCACTCCCTGTGGTGAGCATTATGGGGGTGTTGATGAAGAAGGGTTGGTGATGATGACGGCGATGAATTCCCCTCTTCGAAGCCCCAAACGGACTCCAGATCAGCCCTCCCGAGGAAGAATAGGAGGTGGCGGCGGCTCCATCTCATGAAACACGATGAAATCTTCTCTCCTATTTTTTCTCCAAGATGTGAATTTATAGGACTGGAATTAGGGCCGGGGAGCCACGTGGGCCCGATAAGCTAACAGGGCCCGCCCAGGGGTGGCCCACAGGCAGCCCCCTCCGGTGGTTCTTCGCTCCATAATTCATTATATATTCCCGAAATAATTCACAAAAAGTTTCATCCAATCCCGGGAACTTTTATTTCTGCACAAAAATAACACCAAGGTAGTTCTGCTGAAAACAACGTCAGTCCGGGTTAGTTTCATTCAAATCATGCAAATTAGAGTCCAAAACAAGAGCAAAAGTGTTTGGAAAAGTAGATACGTTTGAGACGTATCAACTCCCCCAAGCTTAACTCATTGCTTGTCCTCAAGCAATTTAGTTGATAAACTGAAAGTGATAAAGAAAACTTTACAAACTCTTTTGTTCTCGTTGTTATACATATGCTTAGCTAGTGCTCAGGTTTTCAGCATAAATCATAAATAACCATATCCATGATAACAATTAAACATCATATTCACTCATGGCAATACATAACCAACTAGCGAGCAATAATAAGATATCTCACATGCCAACAATTTGTCAAAACAATCATGATATAATATGATGACATTGTATTTGGCTAGCCCTTTCTAAGACCGCAAACCATAAATGCAGAGCACCTCTGAGGTTCAAGCAACAACTAAACATTATACGCCACCTCCCGAGTCGTCGGACGACAATGAGATGGATGAGGCGTCGCCGAAGGACGAAGAAGACGACGGTGATGATGAGGAGGAGGAATGGTCGAACAAGGAGGACAACGAAGAGTACGCCGACGAGTACATCGACAATGATGATTATGAGGAGGAATGGTCCAACACATAACACAACGAGGAGGACACCAACGGCGATGATGATGACGACGACGATGAAAAGCCAGCGGTCAGCTGGAAGAAGCATGCACACCAAGTCGATGTCACGAGGCCATCCAACAACAACAACAATAATAATAATAAGTAAAGCAGATTGTATATCTCTGTTGCCGTTGGCTCATATTTACACCTGAACTCTATTTCCCTTATCGATGTCATCGCAAATGATTAAGAATACAGATTCAACAGTGATCATTCACATTATCGCACACAGTTGGTTTCTTCAACTGTGTGCCCTCTCGAGCATACAATTTAGAAAAACAAATTGTATGTGTTGTCCAGAATTATCGCACACAATTCTGATTACCGACATGTTGGCAGAGTATCACACACACCATGTTACGCCAAACCGTTTGTGTTCTTCCGGATCAGCGCACACAGTTCATCTGAGAGACCTATATGCCATATATCGCACACATCCGGATCTGCGTAACCATTTGCATTATATTGGATCTTCGCAAACAGTTTTGCAGTGTGAACTGTATGCCGTACATCGCACACACCTGTGTTTTTTGAACCGTTTGTGTTATTTTTCCTCATCATAAAATGTTCTTAAATGTCATATGTTTGCCACGTATCACACACTCACCTCTTATCTTAATTGTGGTTGATGGATCAGCCATCGCACACAGTTTGTTTCATTGGCGACGGAGCTAGAACCATACTGTTTGCGATTAATGCATCACACACAGGTTCGTCGAAGGGTCTCTGATACAAGTGTTTTCTTAGGACCTTCCTGCAGTAGTGCTTCTTAACGGGCTGTCAGTCTGGCCCATGGATTAGACTGGCTAGGCCGGGACCCCTTAGTCCAGGACACCATCATTTAGGTCCCATGCAAGAAATGAGAATGAATTTCAAACATCTCGACCTCTTGGCTTGACTGCAAACATTGAGAAACTTGGTTTTAAAATACCTGTAAATCCAAACCTCGTCAGAAATTCATGTAACTTGACATGGTGTCATGACATGGCACATAAAGGCATTGTAGGATTTTGTTCTCCAATTTGAGACACGTTTCCGATTTTTTATCCTATAGCCAACATTGAGAAAATTGGTTTAAATTATAGTAAATCAAAAACTCACACAAAATTCATGAAATTGGGCAGGGCGTCATGATATAGCACAAATATGTTGTTGTATTTTTTGTGTCCAGTTTGAGAGAAGGCGCAAACATTAACAACCAACAAAGGCATCATGGAACAAAAAGTTGTCACGTTGCCATCGCAAAAGGTCGTATATTTATAAATCATGGGCGTTCTACTGGCCATTTACGTGGTGCCACGGGCCGCACTCTTTATTTGCTAGGAGGTGTCGTGCGGACAACTGTTTGAGTAGACGGGAGGCGTGCGAGTAGTCCTCTGCTCCGCACGCTCATCGGGAGGCGTGGCCTTTGACACTATCACAAACGTTTCAAATTGAATGCTTGTATGCAGGTCGAGAGCTATGGTTGCTTGATACGTCTCCAATGTATCTAATGTTTTTGATTGTTCAAAGCTATTATATTATCAATCTTGGATACTTTTTATGCAATAATGTGCTATTTTATATCATTTTTTGGGACTAACCTATTAACCTAGTGCCCAGTGCCAGTTCCTGTTTTTTGCGTGTTTTGGACTTTTTTCAGAAAATCAATATCAAACCGAGTCCAAACACGTTGAAACTTTTTGGTGATTTCTTCTGGACCAATTGGAACCCAGGAAGCTTCGGGAGAAGGCTAGACATCGCACGAGAAGGCCGGAAGCCTGGTGGGCGCGCCTTGGGGGGTAGGGCACCCATGTCGAGCTTGTGGCCCCCTCGTAACTCCTCATGAGCTAATTCCACTTCTATAAATCCTCAAATATTCCAAAACCGAAAGAGAGCCACCAGAAACATTTTTTCCGCGCTGCAAGTCTCTGTTCCCCCATGATCCCATCTGGAGACCTTTTCTGGTACCCTGCAGAGGGGGAATCGATCACGGAGGTCGTCTACATCAACCTTGCTGCCTCCATGATGATGTGTGAGTAGTCCACCAGAGACCTACGGGTCCATTGCTAGTACCTAGATGGCTTCTACTCTCTCTATGATCTTCAATACCATGTTTGCGCGATTCCCGCGGTGATCTATCCGATGTAATCCTCTTTTGCTGTGTGTTTGTTGGGATCCGATGAATTGTGGGTTTATGATCAGTTATTCATTGAAAGAAATTGAGTCTTTTCTCAATTCTATTATGCATGACTATTATATCTTTGAATTTCTCTCCGATCTATTTCTTTTTGGTTGGGCCAACTAGATTGATTTATCTTTAGTGGGAGTGTTGTGTTCTAATGGGTTCAATCTTGCGGTGCTCTATATCCCAGTGCCAGAAAGGGACAAGACACGTATTTGTATTGTTGCCATTAAAGATAAAACGATGGGGTCTATTCACATTTCTTAGGTTTAATTTGTCTACATCATGTCATCTTGCTCCGAGCATTACTCTATTTGTCATGAACTTAATACCTAGAGAGGCAAGCATAGAAGCGCTCTCAAAGTGGAGTAATAATAGTAGATGCATGATCGTTTTGGTCTACTTGTTTATGTATGTCATGCCTATATACATGATCATTGCCGTGAATAACATGTCATAACTATGCGTTATTCTGTCAATTGCCCAATAGTAATTTGTTACCCAATGTATGCTATTCGAGAGAGAATCCTCTAGTGAAACATATGGCCGTCGGGTCTACTTAATCATATTTTCTAAAACACTAAAAATACCTTGCCGCAATTTTATTATTTGTTTTTTACTTTCTATATTTATATAATCTATCTCTATCAGAATTAATCCTTACAAGTAACAACTTCAAGGGGCTTGACAGCCCTCTTGCCCGTGTTGGGTGCACGTTTTTGGTATTGTGTGTGTAGGTGCCGACGACGAGAGTTTCTCTCGATTCTCCTACTAATTCGATAACCTTAGTTCTCACTAAGGGAAATACTTACCGCTACTATATTTCTTCTGTTGTGGAACGTTGCATGGGAAACAAAAAATTTCCTACGCTCACCAAGATCGATCTAGGAGATGAACATCTACGAGAGGAGAGATTGCATCTACATACCCTTGTAGATCGCTAAGCGGAAGTGTTAAGAAACAGGGTTGATGTAGTCGAACGTCTTCGCGATCCAATCACGATCCGTCCCGCGAAGTCCCGATCAAGTGCCGAACGGACGGCACCTCCGCGTTCAACACACTTACGGCTTGATGACGCCTTCACCTCCTCGATCCAGCGAGCGGTGGTGAAGTAGTAGCTCAAGTCCTCTGGTAGCACGACGGCGTGGTGGAGGTGGTGGTGGAGGAACCTCAACAGGGCTTTGCTGTGCGTCTATGGAGAGGAGAAGGGCTACGAGGGAGAGGAGGGGCAGCGCCGTAGCACGTTAGGGTGCCGCTGCCCTCTCTCTCCCTCTCTATATATAGGGGGAAGGGAGGAGGGGGAGGCGCCCTAGGTTTTCCCCTATGGGGCCGGCGGCCACAAGGGGGAGACTAGGGTTAGGGTGCCCCCCCCAAGGCGCCTTGCCTCCCAAGTCTAGGGGGCGGCGACCCTAGGGGGTGCGCCCCACCTCCTGGCCGAATTGAGTCAGGGTTTGGGCGGCGCCCAGCCCCCTAGTGGGCTGGTGCGCCCCCTCTCCTTGGCCCATGAGGCCCCCCAACTCTTGTCGGGGCCCCCCGAAACCCCTTTCGGTACTCCGTCGATTCTCCGGTACACCCCGGAACACTTCCGGACTCCGATACCCTTCGTCCTATATATCAATCTTCACCTCCGAACCATTCCTGAGTTCCTCGTCACGTCCGGGATCTCATCCGAGACTCCGAACAACCTTCGGTCACCAACATAATAACTCGTCTGTACTTATATCGTCACGAAACGTTAAGTGTGTAGACCCCGCGGGTTCGAGAACTATGCAGACATGACCGAGACACCTCTATGGCCAATAACCAATAGCGGGACCTAGATGTCCATACTGGTTCCTACATATTCTACAAAGATATTTATCGGTCGAACCTCGATGTCAAGGATCCAGTCAATCCCGTACGCAGTTCCCTTTGTTCATCGGTATGTTACTTGCCCGAGATTCGATCGTCGGTATCTCCATACCTCGTTCAATCTCGCTACTGGCAAGTCTCTTTACTCATTTCGTAATACAATATCCCGCGGCTAACTCCTTAGTCACATTGCTTGCAAGCTCATTATGATGTTGTATTACCGAGTGGGCCCTGAGATACCTCTCCGTCATACGGAGTGACAAATCCCAGTCTTGATCCATGCCAACTCAACAGACACCCTCAGAGATACCTGTAGAGCATATTTATAGTCACCTAGTTACGTTGCGAAGTTTGATACACACAAGGTACTCTTTCGGTGTCAGTGAGTTGCATGATCTCATGGTCATAGGAACAGATACTTAACATGCAGAAAACGATAGCAATAAACTTGATACGATCATATGCTACGTTCATAGTTTGGGTCTTGTCCATCACATCATTCTCCTAATGATGTGATCCCATTATCAAATGACAACACATGTCTATGACCAGAAAACCATGGCCATCTTTGATCAACGAGCTAGTCCGGTAGAGGATCACTAGAGGCATGTTGTTGTCTATGTACCCACACATGTATTTGAGTTTCCAATAAATACAATGGATAATAAACGATTATCATGAACAAGGAAATATAATAATAACCACTTTATCAATGCCTCTAGGGCATATTTCCAACGGTCTCCCACTTGCACTAGAGTCAATAATCTAGTATTACATGGTAATGAATCTAACACCCATAGAGTTCTGGTGTTGATCATGTTTTACCCGTGGAAGAGGTTTAGTCAACGGATCTGCAACATTCAGATCTGTGTGCACTTTGCAAATGTTTATGTCCTCCTCCTTGATCGCATCGCGGATGAATTGAAGCATCACTTTATGTGTCTGGTCCTCTTGTGAAACCTTGGTTCCTTGGCTAGAGCAATGGCACCAGTGTTTTCACAAAACAGAGTCATCGGGTCCAGTGCACTGGGCACAACTCCAAGATCTGTCATGAACTGCTTCATCCAGACACCTTCCTTTGCCGCCTCCGAGGCAGCTATGTACTCCGCTTCGCATGTAGAATCAGCTACCACGCTTTGCTTGGACCTGCACCAGCTTACCGCTCCCCCATTGAGAATATATACGTATCCGGTTTGAGACTTAGAGTCATCCGGATCAGTGTGAAAGCTTGCATCGACGTAACCCTTTAAGACGAGCTCTTGATCACCACCATAAACGAGAAACATTTCCTTAGTCCTTTTTAGGTACTTAAGGATATTCTTGACCGCCGTTCAGTGTTCCACTCCTGGATCACTTTGAAACCTTCCGACCATACTTATGGCAAGGCTGACATCTGGTCTTGTGCACATCATCGCATACATGATAGAGCCTATGGCAGAAGCATAGGGGATGACACTCATCTTTTCTCTATCCTCTGCAGTCACTGGGCATTGAGTCTTACTCAACTTCACACCTTGTAATACAGGCAAGAACCCTTTCTTGGACTGGTCCATTTTGAACTTCTTCAAAACTTTATCAAGGTATGTGCTCTGTGAAAGTCCTATTAAGCGTCTTGATCTATCTCTATAGATCTTGATGCCTAATATGAAAGCAGCTTCTCCTAGGTCCTTCATTGAAAAACTCTTGTTCAAATATTCCTTCACGCTTTCCAAAAATTCTATATTGTCTCCAATCAGCAATATGTCATCCACATATAATATTAGAAACGCTATAGAGCTCCCACTCACTTTCTTGTAAATACAAGCTTCTTCGTAAACTTGTATAAACCCAAACGCTTTGATCACCTCATCAAAGCGAAGATTCCAACTCCGAGACGCTTGCACCAGCCCATAAATGGATCGCTGGAGTTTGCAAACTTTGTCAGCATTCTCTGGATCGACAAAACCTTCTGGTTGCATCATATACAACTCTTCCTTAAGGAAACCGTTAAGGAACGCTGTTTTGACATCCATCTACCAAATTTCATAATCGAAAAATGAAGCTATTTCTAACATGATTCTGACGGACTTAAGCATCGCTACGGGTGAGAAAGTCTCATCGTAGTCAACTCCTTGAACTTGTGAAAAACCCTTTTCCACAAGTCGAGCTTTATAGACGGTGATATTACCGTCTGCGTCTGTCTTCTTCTTAAAGATCCATTTATTCTAAATGGCCTTCGCCCTTCAGGTAATACTTCCAAAGTCCATGCTTTGTTTTCATACATGGATCCCATCTCGGATTTCATGGCCTCTAACCATTTTTTGGAATTCGGGCCCACCATCGCTTCTTCATAGCTCGTAGGTTCATCGTTGTCCAACAACATGACCTCTAAGACAAGGTTACCGTACCATTCAGGAGTAGTACGTGTCCTTGTCGACCTATGAGGTTCGATAGTAACTTGATCTGAAGCTTCATGATCACCATCATCAGCTTCCTCTTCAACTGATGTAGGCTCCACAGAAACATCTTTCTGTGATGCTCTACTCTCTGGTTGAAGTAAAGGTTCAACAACCTCATCAAGTTCTATCTTCCTCCCACTCAATTCTTTCGAGAGAAACTCTTTTTCGAGACATGACCCGTTCTTAGCGACAAACACTTTGCCATCGGATCTGAGATAGAAGGTATACCCGACCGTCTCTTTTGGGTATCCTATGAAGACGCATTTGTCCGCTTTGGGTTCGAGCTTTTCTGGCTGAAGCCTTTTGACATAAGCATTGCATCCCCAAACTTTAAGAAACGACAACTTTGGTTTCTTGCCAAACCACAGTTCATACGGTGTCGTCTCAACGGATTTAGATGGTGCCCTATTTAAAGTGAATGCAGCTGTCTCTAACGCATAACCCCAAAATGATAGTGGCAGATCGACAAGAGACATCATAGAACGCACCATATCCAATAAGGTTAGATTACGACGTTCGGACACACCATTACGCTATGGTGTTCCAGGTGGCGTCAACTGTGAAACAATTCCACATTGTCTTAAGTGATTGCCAAACTCATAACTCAGATATTCTTCCCCTTGATCAGATCGTAGGAATTTAATCTTCTTGTTGTGATGATTCTCAACTTCACTCTGAAACTGCTTGAACTTTTCAAACATTTCAGACTTGTGTTTCATTAAGTAAAGATACCCATATCTACTCAAATTGTCGGTGAAGGTGAGAAAGTAACGATATCCACCGCGCGCCTCAATGCTCAACGGACCGCACACATCAGTATGTATGATTTCCAACAAGTCACTTGCCCGTTCCATTGTTCCGAAGAACGGGGTCTTAGTCATCTTGCCCATGAGGCATGGTTCACATGTGTCAAGTGATTCAAAATCAAGTGACTCCAAAAGTCCATCAGCATGGAGTTTCTTCATGCGTTTTACACCAATATGACCTAAGCGGCAGTGCCACAAGAAAGTGGTACTATCATTATCAACTCTACATCTTTTGGCATCAATGTTATGAACATGTGTATCATCACTATCGAGATTCAATAAGAATAAACCCCTCACAATGGGTGCATGACCATAAAAGATATTACCCATATAAATAGAACAACCATTATTCTCTGATTTAAATGAGTAACCGTCTCGCATTAAACAAGATCCAGATATAATGTTCATGCTCAATGCAAACACTAAATAACAATTATTCAGGTTCATCACTAATCCCGATGGTAATCGAAGAGCGAGCGTGCCGACGACGATCACATCAACCTTGGAACCATTTCCCACGCGCATCGTCACTTCGTCCTTTGCCAGCCTCCGTCTATTCCGTAGTTCCTGCTTTGAGTTGCAAATGTGAGCAACCGAACCGGTATCAAATACCCAGGCACTACAACGAGAGTTGGTAAGGTACACATCAATAATATGTATATCATATATACCTTGTTTGGCGTTGGCCGCCTTCTTGTCGGCCAGATACTTGGGGCAATTCTGCTTCCAGTGGCCAGTTCCCTTGCAATAGAAGCACTCAGTTTCCGGCTTGGGTCCAGCCTTGGGTTTCTTCACGGGAGGGGCAACTGCTTTGCCACTCTTCTTGGAGTTACCCTTCTTGCCCTTGCCATTCTTCTTGAAACTAGTGGTTTTATTGACCATCAACACTTGATGCTCCGTCTGGATGTCTGACTCAGCGACTTTCAGCATCGCAAATAGCTCGGCGACTGATTTGTTCATCCCTTGCATGTTATAGTTCAACACAAAGCTTTTGTAGCTAGGTGGTAGTGATTGTAGAACTCTGTCAGTGATCGCCTCTGGCGGGAGCACAACTCCTAACTCAGCTAGACAGTTGTAATACCCAGACATTCTGAGTATGTGCTCACTAACAGACCCGTTCTCCTCCATCTTGCAAGCATACAACTTATCGGAGGTCTCATACCTCTCGATCCGGGCATTCTTCTCAAAAATAAACTTCAACTCCTGGAACATCTCATATGCTCCATGACGTTCAAAACATCTTTGAAGTCCCGGTTCTAAGCCATACAACATAGCACACTGAACTATTGAGTAGTCATCAACACGCGTCTACAAGGCGTTCATAACGTCCACAGACGATGGAGCGGGTTGGTCACCGATCGGTGCATCAAGGACATAAGCCTTTTGGGCAGCCGTGAGGATAATCCTCAGATTACGGGCCCAGTCTAGAAAGTTACTTCCATCATCTTTCAGCTTGGCTTTCTCTAGGAACGCATTGAAATTCAGGTGAGGTACTGCGCGAGCCATTGATCTACAACATAAATTTGCAAAGATAACTTAGACTATTGTTCAAGATAATGAGTTTAGTTAATCATATTACTTAAAACTGCCACTCAAATTGACATCCCTCCGGTCATCCGAGTGCTACATGATCCAAATTCACCAACCCAAGTCCGATCATCACGTGAGATGAGGTGGTTTCAATGGTGAACATCTCCATGTTGATCATATCTACTATATGACTCATGTTCGACCTTTCGGTCTCTTGTGTTCCGAGGCCATGTCTATACATGCTAGGCTCGTCAAGTTTAACCCGAGTGTTCCACATGTGCAAAACTGGCTTGCACCCATTGTATGTGAACGTAGAGTCTATCACACCTGATCATCACGTGGTGCTTCGAAACGATGAACTTTCGCAACGGTGCACACTCGGGGAGAACACAATTTTATCTTGAAATTTTAGTGAGGGATCACCTTATAATGCTACCATCGTCCTAAGCAAAATAAGATGCATAAAAGGATTAACATCACATGCAAATCATAAGTGACATGATATGGCCATGAACTTGTGCTTTTGATCTCCATCTTCAAAGCACCGGCATGACCTCCATCGTCACCGGCATGACACCATGATCTCCATCATCGTGTTGCCATCGGGGTTGTCATGCCAACCATGCTTCTACTATGATTGCTACCGTTTAGCGATAAAGTAAAGCATTGCATAGTGCTTAATGATTGACACACAGGTCATACAATAATTAAAGACAACCCTATGGCTCCTGCTGGTTGCCATATCCATCGACATGCAAGTCGATATAAACCATTACAAAACATGATCATCTCATACATCAAATATATTTCATCATGTCTTTGGCCATATCATATCACAACATACCCTGCAAAAACAAGTTAGACGTCCTCTAATTTGTTGTTGCATGTTTTACGTGACTGCTATGGGTATCTAGCAAGAACAATTCTTACCTACGCAAAACTACAACGGTGATATACAAGTTGCTATTTAACCTTCTACAAGGACCGCCTTCGTTTAATCCGATTCAACTAAGGTGGGAGAGACAAACACCCGCCAGCCATCTTATGCAACAAAGTCACATGTCAGTCGATGGAACCGGTCTCATGTACGTGGACATGTAAAGTTGGTCCGGGCCGCTTTATCCCACAATATCGTTGAATCAAGAAAAGACCAAGGAAGGAAGCAATCTGAATATCAACGCCCAAAAACTCCTTTGTGTTCTACTCGTGATGTCATCTACGCAAAGACCTAGCTCATGATGCCACTGTTGGGGAACGTTGCATGGGAAACAAAAAATTTCCTACGCTCACCAAGATCGATCTAGGAGATGAACATCTACGAGAGGAGATATTGCATCTACATACCCTTGTAGATCGCTAAGCGGAAGCGTTAAGAAACGCGGTTGATGTAGTCGAACATCTTCGCGATCCAATCACGATCCGTCCCGTGAACTCCCGATCATGTGCCGAACGGACGGCACCTCTGTGTTCAACACACGTACGGCTTGATGACGCCTTCACCTCCTCGATCCAGCGAGAGGTGCTGAAGTAGTAGATCGAGTCCTCCGGCAGCACGACAACGTGGTGGAGGTGGTGGTGGAGGAACCTCAGCAGGGCTTCACTGTGCGTCTATGGAGAGGAGAAGGGCTACGAGGGAGAGGAGGGGCAGCGCTGATACGGGGCACGCCCGTGTGCGTCGATCTTTCACGAATTGGAGGGGATCTCACGAAGAACACGAAGAACATAAGAGGAACACGAGAGGAAAAGTCAAACACTCTAGGACAACCTCCGATTACACATCCACTAGAATCACACAAGTACACGAGTATCACGATTCACAATCAACCAAAGGATACAAGTAACGGTAGTCTCCTCGCTCCGAAGGAGGAGGTCTTGAATCCCGTGGGGATCTTCCCTTAGAGGGGCCTTGGCATCACTCCGGATCTTCTCACGTAGAGGTGTATCGCTCCACGAGGGAAGGAGGATAATGGATCTATGCTCAACAAGTGTCTTTGCTAAACATAAGCTAACCCTAACTTGGGGTGGAGGAGTCTCTTATATAGTGCTAGGGGAAAGAGGGGCGAAGGAGAGGGTACATGGCCACTTGGGCCCGAGTCTGCCCGCACAGGGGCCGGATGTCCGGGCCAGGGGCCGGATGTCTGAGGCTTCAGTGGTCGGCCGGATGTCCGGGCTGGAGGGGCTGGATTCCGCTCGGTTCTGGCTTCCTTGGGCCGGAAATCCGGGGGCGAGGGCCGGAAATCCGGGGGCTGGCCGGATGTCCGGGCTGGCCGGATGTCCGGGCTGGGGCCGGATGTCCGGTGCCTGTAGCTTTGCCTTGGCGCTGGTGGAGTTCCCAGGGGCTGGATGTCCGGGCTGGTGGCCGGATGTCCGGGGCCTGGGAGGTGACTTGGCCTTCTTTTGGTCCTTTCGGCCATGCGTCTTCGGATCCATCTTCATAGTGACTTGGTCTTCACTCCGAGCATCTCCTAGGCCATCTCCATTGTACCTAATCATGCAAAGAGTCTCCGATTGAGGTAGCATCCAAGTTCCATGAACATCAAAGATAGAATCGTATAGGAGAGATGTCACCTCATGTTCGATAGCACGTGCCCGGGCTCTAGTCATGGGTCCCTTTGTGGCTTGATGTGATGGTGTAGAGTCCGTGGGGATGATGTTGGGATGCTCCACATCATCTCCCCCCCTTGGGGAAGATCCGTCCTCGGATCGAGATCTTCATCACCATGGAAAGGAGATAGATCCGTGACATTGAAGGTGTCACTCACGTTGTACTTGTCGCGTGGTATGTCGATCTTGTAGGCATTGTTGTTGTAGCGTGCCAACACCTTGAAGGGACCGTCGGCTCGAGGAAGTAGTTTTGACTTGCGTTCGTTGGGGAAGCGAGCCTTGCGAAGGTGTAGCCACACAAGATCATCGGGCTTGAACACCATGGGGTGCTTGTTGAGGTTGCGCTTGTTGGTGACGCGTTCCACTTGACGTTCAATCGTGCGCCTTGTATCTTCATGCATCCTTTTGATGTAGCTTGCCCTTGCACTTGCGTCCATGTTGACGTGCTCTTGTAGAGGTAGAGGTAGGATGTCCAATGGGGACAAAGGATTGAAGCCGTAAACCACTTCGAACGGAGACTTGCCGGTGGTGGAGTGACTTGCGCTGTTGTAGGCGTACTCAGCGATGGGGAGGCAATCTTCCCATTCCTTGATGTTCTTCTTGATCAACACGCGAAGTAGGGTAGAAAGCATCCGGTTCGTCACCTCCATTTGTCCATCGGTTTGAGGGTGATATGCTGAAGAGAAAAGAAGCTTGATTTCGAGCTTGGCGCATAGGGTCTTCCAAAAGTAACTCAAGAACTTGACGTCGCGATCCGAGACAATGGTCTTGGGGATGCCATGTAGTCGCAAGATGTCCCTACAAAAGAGATTGGCAATATGTGAAGCATCGTCTATCTTGTGACATGGAATGAAATGAGCCATCTTGGAAAAATGGTCCACAACGACAAAAACGGAATCATGGCCATTTTTAGTTCGTGGCAAGCCAAGCACAAAGTCCATACTAATGTCTTCCCATGGTTGGAAAGGTATAGGAAGAGGCATGTAAAGACCATGGGATTGAGCTTTTGACCTAGCTTTGCGGCATGTAGAGCATCGGTTGGTGAAGCGTGCAACATCACGAAACATCTTGTGCCAAAAGTACTTGTTGGAGAGTGTGGCATACGTCTTGTCGCGTCCAAAGTGACCCATAAGTCCTCCAACGTGGGCCTCTTGCAAAAGCAACAAACGAAGAGAAGACTCGGGTATACAAAATTTGTTAGCGTGCATAAGATAGCCATCTTTCATGTAATAGTTCGCCCAACAAGATTTCACTTGACATTTAGCATATGGGGTAGCAAAATAAATATCGTGCTCATACAAGTCTTTGATATGCTCAAAACCAATAACATTCAATTCAAGTTGAGTAACTAGCATGCATTTGCGGGAAAGAGCATCCGCCACAACGTTTTCCTTGCCCTTAATGTATTTGATGACATAAGGGAAGGACTCAATAAATTCACTCCATTTAGCATTCCGTTTGTTCAACTTGGTTTGACCTTTTAAGTACTAACGCATTTCATGGTCGGTATGGATAACAAACTCTTGAGGTCGCAAATAGTGTTCCCACACATGCAAAACTCTCACCAAAGCATACAATTCTTTGTCATGGATGGGGTAGTTAAGTTGAGCGCCGGATAGTTTCTCGCTAAAGTACGCGATAGGACGCTTCTCTTGCATAAGCACACCACCTATTCCATTACCACTAGCATCACAATGCACTTCAAATGTTTTATCAAAGTTGGGCAAAGCAAGCAAAGGTGCATGAGTGAGCAAATTTTTAAGTTCATGGAATGCGGTGTCTTGGGAAGGACCCCAAATAAATGGTGCATTCTTCTTGCTCAAAGCATGAAGAGGTGATGCAATAGTGCTAAAGTCTTTGACAAAACGGCGATAGAAACCGGCTAGTCCTAGGAAGCTACGCACTTGTTGCAAATTCGTTGGTGTGGGCCAAGTTTTAATAGCATCAATCTTAGTTTCATCTACATGAACGCCCTTGGAAGATACTACAAAACCCAAGAAAACTACCTTCTCAACACCAAATGTGCATTTATCCATGTTTGCATAGAGTTGTTCCTTCCTAAGAATTTGCAAAACATCACGAACATGTGTAGCATGCTCCTCAAGAGACTTGCTAAAGACAAGAATGTCATCAAAGTAGACCACAACACAATATCCTATGACTGGTCGCAAAACATAGTGCATAACACGCATGAAAGTACCCGGTGCTTCGGATAAGCCCATGGGCATAACCAACCATTCATAGAGACCAAATTTAGTCTTGAATGCGGTTTTCCACTCGTCACCCTCTTGCATGCGAATTTGGTAGTAACCACTTTTTAAGTCAATCTTAGAAAATATAGTGGCACCACTAAGTTCATCTAGCATATCATCTAGGCGAGGAATTGGATGACGATAGCGAATGGTTATAGCATTGATAGGATGACAATCGGAACACATGCGCATACTACTATCTTGCTTAGGCACTAGTATCACCGGGACCGCACAAGGACTCAAACTCTCACGTGCATGCCCTTTATCTAAGAGTTTTTGGACTTGCCTTTGTATTTCCTTTGTTTCTTCGGGGTTGACGCGGTAGGGAGCCTTGTTAGGAAGCGGTGCTCCGGGGATGAGGTCGATGCGGTGTTCGATTCCTTGTTTCGGTGGTAATCCCGGAGGTAGCTCATCGGGGAAAACATCTTGGAATTCCTGCAACAACTTGGATAACACAAGAGGAATATGTTGTGAAGGGTTAGTCCGGACGACCTCATCTTTGCACACAAGTACATAGTGAAGAACGGTCGATGGGCTCTCACTCACATCCCTCAAATCTCTTTTGGTGGCTAAAAGGACTATATCTCTCATGTCCCTCATCGTGGAGTCGCTCATTTTTGGCTTGTGGCACTCACTCTCTTTGAGCTGGATCACTCTCTCACATTTATCTCCACGATGGGATGAAGCTTGTTTGTCGGCGATGACTTGACTTGGAGTCATTGGTCGTAGCACATATTGCTTGCCCTTCATCTTGAAGCTATATTGATTTGTCCGACCGTTGTGTGTTACGTCACGGTCGAATTGCCAAGGTCTACCAAGTAGGAGGTGGCAAACGGACATTGGAACCACATCACACTCCAAAGTGTCTTCATAAGCGCCTATCTTGAAGGAAACTTCCACGGTGTGGTCAACTTGGAGGGTTCCGGAATCACTAAGCCATTGGACCTTGTAGGGACGGGGGTGCTTTTTCTTGACCAATTGTAGCTTGGAACAAATGTCTTCACTTGCCAAGTTGTGACAACTCCCGCCGTCTATGATGACCATGACGGATTTTCCTTGGATGCCCGCCTTGGTGTGGAAGATGTGGCAATGTTGGTCCTCATCTTCTTGTTGTTGGAGCGTCAAAACTTTGGAGACAATGAGAGCGGGGCTCGAATCGTTGTCGCAAAAGATTTGCGAATCTTCATCTTCATTCACTTGGCGGTGTATGGCCACTTGCTCCAAAGCTTGCATCTCGTCGTCGCTCATAGAGTCATAGGTGCCATCGTCGAGGAAGATCATGTTGCGTTTGGTTGGGCATTCGAAGGTCTTGTGGCCTCGCCCTTGTCACGTGAAACACTTGATGGAGCTTGTCTTGGCGGTAGCATCCGTTGTTGGGGTAGAGGATGAAGCTCTCGACTTGTAGGTGCTTGAGGTTGGTCGGCTTGCCGAAGTCGTCTTGTCCTTGTAATTTGACTTGTCGCCGGTCGGAGTTGTAGATTTCGTAGTTGACGGTGTTGTTGTCGTAGTAGCTTGAGCACTTGAGCCGTAGGTCTTGGAGGAGAACTTGGAGTACTTGTAGTCATCTTGCACTTGCCGTTCCGCCTTGGTTGCTTGATGCACAGGTTCGAGAAGGTTGGAGTATGGTTGGAAGTCGGCAATTTTCTTGACTTGGTAGTTGAGGCCATTCAAAAAGCGTGCCATTGTTTGCTCGTCATCTTCCTTGACATTGGCTCAGATCATAGCAATCTTCATCTCTTGATAGTACTCTTCTACCGACTTGGTGCCTTGCTTGAGTTGTTGTAGCTTCTTGAAGAGATCCCGGTTGTAATGTGTAGGCACAAAACGAGATCGCATGAGGTCCTTCATTTGGGCCCAAGTGGTGATGGGAGGTTCGCCTCTCTCTCTTCTTCGCTCGATCACTTGTTCCCACCAAATAAGGACATAGTCTTGGAACTCAAGGGAAGCCATAGCTATCTTCTTCTCTTCATCATAGTTGTGTAGGCGAAAAATCTTGTCAACTTTGAGGGCCCATGACAAGTAGTCTTCGGGATCGTTGCTTCCGGAAAACTTTGGCATTGTGAACTTGAGCTTGCTGAAACGTTGTTCATCATTGTGGTTGTGATGCCGAAATCCTTGTCGTGGAGGTGGATCCTCATTGTCATTGCCTTGAGCGTGTTGACGTTGGCCTTGTCCTTGCTCATCTTCATGGTCGGGTTCATCGCGGTGATCTTGAGGACGGCGACGAGGTGGACGCACGCGGTTGCGCCTTTCTTGGATCTCCTCTTGGCGATTGGCTTCTTCTTGTTGTTGTCGACGAAGTTCTTCTTGTTGTGCTTGGCGAAGTGCTTCTTGCTCGTGATGAGCTTGGCGGTTGCGCTCCTCCAAGGCATGAGTAGATTCTTGTAAAGCGCAATGTGCTTCAAGCGCGCGTTCATGACGGCGATGTTGTTCTTCTTCTCGGCGTCGTTGTTCTTGTTCTTGGCGTTGTCGTTCTTGCTCCAACGCATCTTGATCTTGTTGGCGGTGGCGTTCTCGAGTGCGGACGCGATCTTGCAATCCATTGCCATGAAATGGATTGTCTTGACGGTGACGACCTTGTGGAGAACTTGGGCCGGAGTGTTCGTCACGATGATGATGACGCGCTTGTGGACTTGCGTCGGAAGAGTACATCGTTGAGTTGTGACTTGTGTGACGACTCCTTGTTGATGTAGATGAGGAAGGTGCGCGAGTGACCATCAAGGACCGGAGCTCCTCCATTTGGCTTGAGAGCTTGTTGTCGAGGTATTTCCGTGTGCGCATTTCGGATTCGCGCAAGTTGGAGGCGATTTGGTCGATGCGGTCATGCAAGACATCTTGAGCTTGAGTAATTGCCCTGTGTGCGCCGAAGAAGTGCAACTTGGTGACGTGGTTGTTCACGTCGTCTTCATTCTCCTCGAAGGCCGGGTTCGAAATGATGTTCCTATCCATAGCACTCAAGAAGATATAAGTGGAAGAGTGAGAAGACAATACCAATTACCGTTCCAAAAGTTGAAAGTGGATCAAGATCACTCAATGTGCAAGTATGGAAATAGTAGAATTGGTACCGAAGATCGTCCTTCTCACACCTATAGAAATAAGGCTTATGGAGTAGTTTGGTTAGGATAGTGGCACAAATTTCAAGCAATTTGAAAGATAAGATTCAATAATGTTGAAAAAGATTCGTAAAATTCGTAAATGAGACAATGTAGATCAATAGCAATGGGTATACACGGAAACACACTCACGGAAGAAAGTTGGGGTCATGCAACCAAAGATGAGCCAAAATGTGGAATCCACGGAAAATGCTCTTGTTGCAAGACACTAGAGAGACGGTAGCACGATTGCTCCAATGGGCATGATACGCACTTGTGCACACCCTAAAATGAACCAAACGTGTCGTCTTCCTATTCCCGACTTGCTATGTGTATATGCGGCCCATGTCACTCGCTTAAGTGATCCAAGATGATCAAGTATGCTATGCGAATCTTGTGATGCTATTGCTCTTTTGCTCTTGCTTAAAAGCTTTGCTTCTCTTTTCTTTAGCAATGATGTTTTGTATGATCACAATGCGGGACGTGCACACCAAGGTAGCAATTATGTATGCGGGTACTATGTGGTAACACAAAAGATGATACTAAGATATATGCACGCAAATGAAGCTATGCGGTGTATGTATCACTAAAGTGCACAAGTAGCGTGACCCGGCAATACTCAATGGCTAGTCTCGATAGACAAGTAATGCAAAGAGGCTCGGGGTAACAATGCAATGGCAAGGGAAAATGGTGAAGAGTGTCGTCGCAGTTACCGTCCTTGCTTACGGTGAAGTGTCAATGAAGAGTTGGTTGGCGATGATCCGGGGCGATGATGAGCGGCGATGTCGATGAAGAACCACTCCTAATTAGCCGAAACACCTTAGGAAGTGGCGATGCTCGCGACTCAAAATCTCAAATGCAAATGGGTTGCAGAAGAAATGGCAGAAAGTTGCGGAAGAAATGGCGGAAAAGGACAAAATCTGTCAAAATCGGAGGCAAAACAGGTTTGTTGTTCTCCAGGGGCGAGATGTCCGGGCTGCCTGGGCCGGATGTCCGGGCCTCCCGAATCCAGATCCAATCTCAGGATCCCTATGAACTAGAGGAAGAACACAAAAAAAATTCGGCAAAATTGGGGCGATTTGACGGTGGAAAATGATGGGGATGGTGGGGAAAAGCTAGATCTACCTGTCCACAACGAATTTCACGGATCCAAATCAACAAAATCTCCTCAAAATCAAACGAATCCAAGAAATTTGGTAGGGCTATTTTTGTGGGGATTTTCGAAATTAGGTCAAAACAAAACAAAACTGGCAAGAAAACGGTGGGGGAGACTCCAAATTCGTGAGAAACCTTGGCTCTTGATACCAATATGATACGGGGCACGCCCGTGTGCGTCGATCTTTCACGAATTGGAGGGGATCTCACAAAGAACACGAAGAACACAAGAGGAACACGAGAGGAAAAGTCAAACACTCTAGGACAACCTCCGATTACACATCAACTAGAATCACACGAGTACACGAGTATCACGATTCACAATCAACCAAAGGATACAAGTGACGGTAGTCTCCTCGCTTCGAAGGAGGAGGTCTTGAATCCCATGGGGATCTTCCCTTAGAGGGGCCTTGGCATCACTCCGGATCTTCTCACGTAGAGGTGTATCGCTCCACGAGGGAAGGGAGATAATGGAGCTATGCTCAACAAGTGTCTTTGCTAAACATAAGCTAACCCTAACTTGGGGTGGTGGAGTCTCTTATATAGTGCTAGGGGAAAGAGGGGCGAAGGAGAGGGTACATGGCCACTTGGGCCCGAGTCTGCCCGCACAAGGGCCGAATGTCCGGGCCAGGGGCCGGATGTCCGAGGCTTCAGTGGTCGGCCGGATGTCCGGGCTCGGGGGCCGGATGTCTGGGCTGGAGGGGCTAGATTCCGCTCGGTTCTGGCTTCCTTGGGCCGGAAATCCGGGGGTGAGGGCCGGAAATCCGGGGGCTGGCCGGATGTCCGGGCTGGGGCCGGATGTCCGGCGCCTGTAGCTTTGCCTTGGCGCTGGTGGAGTTCCCAGGGGCCGGATGTCCGGACTGGTGGACGGATGTCCGGGGCCTGGGAGGTGACTTGGCCTTCTTTTGGTCCTTTCGTCCATGCGTCTTCAGATCCATCTTCATAGTGACTTGGTCTTCACTCCGAGCATCTCCTAGGCCATCTCCATTGTACCTAATCATGCAAAGAGTCACCGATTGAGGTAGCATCCAAGTTCCATGAACATCAAAGATAGAATCGTATAGGAGAGATGTCACCTCATGTTCTATAGCACGTGCCCGGGCTCTACTCATGGGTCCCTTCGTGGCTTGATGTGATGGTGTAGAGTCTGTGGGGATGATGTTGGGATGCTCCGCATCAAGCGTCGTAGCACGTTGGGGTGCGGCTGCCCTCTCTCTCCCTCTCTATATATAGGGGGAAGGGAGGAGGGGGAGGTGCCCTAGGGTTTCCCCTTGGGGGCCGGCGGCAACAAGGGGGCGGCTAGGGTTAGGGTGCCCCCCCAAGGCGCCTTGCCTCCCAAGTCTAGGGGGGGGCGGCCCTAGGGGGTGCGCCCCATGATACGTCTCCAACGTATCTTTAATTTTTGATTGTTCCATGCTATTATATTATCCATCTTGGATGTTTTATATGCATGTATATGCTATTTTATATTGTTTTTGGGACTAACCTACTAACCTAGAGCCCAGTGCCAGTTTCTGTTTTTTCCTTGTTTTAAGTTTTACAGAAAAGGAATATCAAACGGAGTCCAAACGGAATAAAAACTTACGATGATTTTTTATGGACCAGAAGAAGCCCACAGGGCATTGGAGTTGGGCCAGAAGAGCCACGAGGTCACCACAAGTCTAGGGGGCACCCCCCTAGGGCACGCCCCCTGGCTTATGGACGCCTCGTGGCCCCCCTTGACTTGTTTCCGACGCCCAAATTTCTTATAAATACAGAAACCTCCAGAAAGAAACCTAGATCGGGAGTTCCGCCGCCGCAAGCCTCTGTAGCCACGAAAAACCAATCGGGAGCCCGTTCCGGCACCCTGCCGGAGGGGGAAACCATCACCGGAGGCCATCTTCATCATCCCGGCGGTCTCCATGATGAGGAGGGAGTAGTTCACCCTCGGGGCTGAGGGTATGTACCAGTAGCTATGTGTTTGATCTCTCTCTCTCGTGTTCTTGAGATGACACGATCTTGATGTACCGCGAGCTTTATTAATATAGATGAATCATATGGTGTTTTCCCCTCTCTATCTTCTTGTGATGAATTGAGTTTTCCCTTTGAAGTTTTCTTATCGGATTGAGTCTTTAAAGGATTTGAGAACACTTGATGTATGTCTTGCGATGGGATATCCGTGGTGACAATGGGATGTTCTATTGATCCACTTGATGTATGTTTTGGTGATCAACTTGCGGGTTCCGTGACCTTGGGAATCTATGCATAGGGGTTGGCACACGTTTTCGTCTTGACTCTCCGGTAGAAACTTTGGGGCACTCTTTGAAGTTCTTTGTGTTGGATTGAACATGATGAATCTGAAATTGTGTGATGCATATCGTATAATCAAACCCGTGGGTATTCGTGGTGACATTGGAGTGCCTAGGTGACATTAGGGTTTTGGTTAATGTGTATCTTAAGGTGTTATTCTAGTACGAACTCTAGGGCTGTTCGTGACAATTAATGGGGATGACTCATATGATTGATCGGAAAAGATAACTTTGAGGTGGTTTCGTACCCTACAATAATTTCTTCGTTTGTTCTCCGCTATGAGTTACTTTGGAGTGAACTCTTTGTCGCACGTGAGGGATTTACATATGATTCAACTATGTCAGTATTGTTGAGAGAACTTGCACTAGTGAAAGTATGAACCCTAGGCCTTGTTTTCAAGCATTGCAATACCATTTTTGCTCACTTTTGTTACTTGCTACCTTGCTGTTTTTATATTTTCAGATTACAAAAATATATATCTACTATCCATATTACACTTGTATCACCATCTCTTCGCCAAACTAGTGCACCTGTACAATTTACCATTGTATTGGGTGTGTTGGGGACACAAGAGACTCTTTGTTATTTGGTTGCAGGGTTGTTAGAGAGAGACCGTCTTCATCCTACGCCTCCCACGGATTGATAAACCTTAGGTCATCCACTTGAGGGAAATTTGCTACTGTCCTACAAAACTCTGCGCTTGGACGCCCAACACGAGTCTACAAGAAGAAGGTTGCGTAGTAGACATACAACTCTTTTCTGGTGCCGTTGCCGGGGAGGTGAGTGCTTGAAGGTATATCTTTAGATCTTGTAATTAAATCTTTTAGTTTCTTGTTTTTCACTAGTTTAGTCTTTAAAAGAAAACTACAAAAAAATGGAGTTCAGGTTGCATCAATTGGTTCGTCTTTTTAATGTCTTTTGTGAAAATGATGGTTTGGAAAATTGTGCTCAATTGGTAGAGGAAGAATTTATGAAATACTTAATGAGAATTCCTTGAATTATGAGCATGATTGCAATATTGCTAGTATGAATTCTCTGAATATCCGTGATGCTAATGATATGCAAAGCCACAAGCTTGGGGATGCTATGTTTGATGAAGATGATATTTTTCGTCCCCCAAGTTTTGATGAGCAAATTTGTTATGATAATGACATGCCTACTATCTATGATGATTATGATGATGACATGTATGCTATAAAGAGTGATAGTAAACATGAAACTTATCATCATGATTTTAATATTCAAAGTGGTTATGTCAATCAAGTATCTCATGATGTTTATTTTGTTGAGTTTGCTCCCATTATTATGAATGAGAAGAAAATTACGTATGTGGAGAGTGACAAATTTTCTATGCTTGTGGATCATGAAGATAATGCTTTATGTGATAGTTATGTTGTGAAATTCCTTCATGATGCTAGTGAAAATTATTATGAGGGAAGAACATATGCTTGTAGGAATTGCAATAATATCAAGTTTCCTCTCTATGTGTTCAAAGTTTTGAAGTTATGCTTGTTTTGCCTTCCTATGCTAGTTGATTATTGCTCCCATAAATTGTTTGCTCACAAAATCCCTATGCATAGGAAGTGGGTTAGACTTAATTGTGCTTGTCATGAGATTCATGATGCTCTTTGCATGTTTCCATTATTATTCCTATGTGAGCATCATTGAAATCATCATGCCTAGCTAAAAGGCATTCAAGAAAAGCGCTTGTTGGGAGGCAACCCAACACTTTTACTTTCTGTTTTTGTGTGTTCACATGATTAAGCTACTGTAGTAATCATGTTTTGTGCCTTTTATTTCAATAAAGTGCCAAGTAAAGCCTTTGGGATGACTCACAAGATGAGTAGAATTGATGCTGAACCAAAACAGAAACTTTTAACTCCAGTACAGGAATTTTCATTTTTTAATGGAGCGTGATAATGATCTGAAATTTTTACACAGTCTTAATATACAAATTATTCAGGTTTTCCTAATTATTAAGAATTTGTAGAGACAGGGAAGTATGGCTATACTACAGATCTTCACAGACTGTTCTGTTTTTGACAGATTCTGTTTTGCATGCATAGTTTGCTTGTTTTAGTGTTTCCATAGCTTATATTTAGTGGTATAAATTATGTAAATGATAGAATACAGTAGGTATCATGTGGGAACAACTATTAATCTTGTCTTGACAGTACCTAAGTGAATGATTTATCTTTATTACACTAACCCTTCTCACGAAGTTCCGTTAAGTTTTGTGTGATTGAAGTTTTCAAGTTTTGGGTGAGACACCGATATGAGGAGAATAAGGAGTGACAAGAACCTAAGCTTGGGGATTCCCAAGGCACCCCCAAGGTAATATTCAAGGAAGACTCAAGCGTCTAAGCTTGGGTATGCCCCGGAAGGCATCCCCTCTTTTCGTCTTCAACATTATCGGTATATCTTACTTAGAGCTATATTTTTCTTCGTCACATAATATGTGCTTTGCTTGGATCGTCATTATATCTTGTTATTTTCTGTTAGGTGTTATTCATAATCTTGTTTTTAAATAAAAAATTCCAAGAATTGTCTTAGGATGCTTGCATTGCATGTTTTGATGTGTGCTGTGTAAAAACAGAAACTTTTGCTGTAGTGTTTGAATTTTCATATTTTACTGGAACGTGGACCGTTTCTGAAATTTTTACACAGTATTTTCATATAAATTATTTAGCATGTCCTAAATTTTCATAATTTTTTGAGTTACGTAAGTACACTGTTTTCATAAATTGCTACAGACTATTCTGTTTGGACAGGTTGCTGTCATAGTTTTGTTATCTGCTTATCCTATAGTTTCCATAGCCTATATTGGTAGATATAAATTGTGGAAATGATAGTAAACAGTATATGATGTTTGAAAATTATTGTGCAACTTGTCTTGGCAGTACATAAAGAGTTGATTTATTATTATGTGCACTAACCTATCTCACGAGTTCTTTTCAAGTTTTGTGTGGATGAAGTTTTTGAGAATAGGTGAAACCGGGATATGAGAGGATTGAACGAGATACAAAAGCTCAAGCTTGGGGATGCCCAAGGCACCCCAAGTAAATATTTCAAAAAGTATCAAGCATCTAAGCTTGGGGATGCTACGCATCCCACCTCTCTTCCTCAACTATCGGTTAGCCTGTGTTGAGCCTAAATTTTTATTCGTTCACATGATGCTTGCTATTCTTGGAGTTCTATTTTTGTTTAGTTTGATGTTTGAATAAAATACTCAGATCTGAAAATATTTATTGAGAGAGAGAGTCCTCACATGGCTACTTGATTGTTTACCTACTCATTGATCTTCACTTATATCTTTTTGGAGTAGTTTGTCTTTTGCTCTAGTGCTTCACTTATACCTTTGTAGAGCACGGCGGTGGTTTCATTTTATAGAAATTGATGAACTCTCATGCTTCACTTATATTATTTTGAGAGTCTCTAAACAGCATGGTAATTTTCTTAGGTTATGAATTTAGTCCTAATATAATGGGCATCCAAGAGGGATATAATAAAAACTTTCATATAAAGTGCATTGAATACTATGAGAAGTTTGATTCCTTATGATTGTTTTGAGATATAAAAATGGTAATATTAGAGACATGCTAGTGAGTAATTGTGGATTGGTAGAAATACTTGTGTTAAAGGTTGTGATTCCCGTAGCATGCACGTATGGTGAACCGTTATGTGACGAAGTCGGAGCATGATTTATTTATTGATTGCCCTCCTTTGTGTGGAGGTCGGGATCGCGCGATGGTTAACTCCTACCAACCCTTCCCCTAGGAGCATGCGTGTAGTACTTTGTTTTGATAACTAATAGATTTTTTCAATAAGTATGTGAGTTCTTTATGACTAATGTTGAGTCCATGGATTATACGCACTCTCACCCTTCCACCCTTGCTAGGCCCTCTAGTACCGCGCAACTTTCGCCGGTGCATTAAACCCACCATATACCTTCCTCAAAACAGCCACCATACCTACCTATTATGGCATTTCCATAGCCATTCCGAGATATATTTCCATGCAACTTCCATCGTTCCGTTTATGACACGCATCATCAGTGTCATATTGCTTTGCATGATCATGTAGTTGACATCGTATTTGTGGCAAAGCCACCGTTCATATTTTTTTATACATGTCACTCTTGAGTCATTGCACATCCCGGTACACTGCCGGAGGCATTCATATAGAGTCATATTTTGTTCTAAGTATCGAGTTGTAATTCTTGAGTTGTAAGTAAATAAAAGTGTGATGATCATCATTATTAGAGCATTGTCCCATGCGAGGAAAGGATGATGGAAGCTATGATTCCCTCACAAGTTGGGATGAGTCTTCGGACTTTACAAAAAATAAAAGAAGCCAAAGAAGCCCAAATAAAAAAGAGAGGCCAAAGAAGCCCACCAAAAAAAACAAAAAAAATGAGAGAAAAGAGAGAAGGGGCAATGCTAATATTCCTTTTTCCACACTTGTGCTTCAAAGTAGCACCAGGATCTTCATGATAGAGAGTCTCCTATTTGTCACTTTCATATACTAGTGGGAATTTTTCATTATAGAACTTGGCTTGCATATTCCAATGATGGGCTTCCTCAAATTGCCCTAGGTCTTCGTGAGCAAGCGAGTTGGATGCACACCACTTAGTTTCTTTTTGAGCTGTCATACACTTATAGCTCTAGTGCATCCGTTGCATGGCAATCCCTACTCACTCACATTGATATATATTGATGGGCATCTCCATAGCCCGTTGATATGCCTAGTTGGTGTGAGACTATCTCCTTCTTTTTGTCTTCTCTACAACCACCATATTCTATTCCACCTATAGTGCTATGTCCATGGCTCACGCTCATGTATTGCGTGAAAGTTGAAAAAGTTTGAGAATACTAAAGTATGAAACAATTGCTTGGCTAAAACCGGGGTTGTGCATGATTTAATACTTTGTGTGATGAAGATGGAGCATAGCCAGACTATATGATTTTGTAGGGATAACTTTCTTTGGCCATGTTATTTTGAGAAGACATGATTGCTTTATTAGTATGCTTGAAGTATTATTGTTTTTATGTCAATATTAAACTCTTATTTTGAATCTTATGGATCTGAACATTCCTGCCACAATAAAGAAGATTGCATTGATAAATATGTTAGGTAGCATTCCACATCAAAAATTCTGTTTTTATCATTTACCTACTCGAGGACGAGCATGAATTAAGCTTGGGGATGCTTGATACGTCTCCAACGTATCTATAATTTTTTATTGTTCCATGCTATTATATTATCCATCTTGGATGTTTTATATGCATGTATATGCTATTTTATATTGTTTTTGGGACTAACCTACTAACCTAGAGCCCGGTGCCAGTTTCTGTTTTTTCCTTGTTTTTAAGTTTTACAGAAAAGGAATATCAAACGGAGTCCAAAAGGAATAAAAACTTACGATGATTTTTTATGGACCAGAAGAAGCCCACGGGGCATTGGAGTTGGGCTAGAAGAGCCACGAGGCCACCACAAGCCTAGGGGGATGCCCCCCTAGGGCGCGCCCCCCTGGCTTGTGGACGCCTCGTGCCCCCCCTTGACTTGTTTCCGACGCCCAAATTTCTTATAAATACAGAAACCTCCAGAAAGAAACCTAGATCGGGAGTTCCGCCGCCGCAAGCCTCTGTAGCCATGAAAAACGAATCAGGAGCCCGTTCCGGCACCCTACCGGAGGGGGAAACCATCACCGGAGGCCATCTTCATCATCCCGGCGGTCTCCATGACGAGGAGGGAGTAGTTCACCCTCGGGGCTGAGGGTATGTACCAGTAGCTATGTGTTTGATCTCTCTCTCTCTCGTGTTCTTGAGATGACACGATCTTGATGTACCGCGAGCTTTATTAATATAGATGAATCATATGGTGTTTCCCCCTCTCTATCTTCTTGTGATGAATTGAATTTTCCCTTTGAAGTTTTCTTATCGGATTGAGTCTTTAAAGGATTTGAGAACACTTGATGTATGTCTTGCGATGGGATATCCGTGGTGAAAATGGGTTGTTCTATTGATCCACTTGATGTATGTTTTGGTGATCAACTTGCGGGTTCCGTGACCTTGGGAATCTATGCATAGGGGTTGGCACACGTTTTCGTCTTAACTCTCCGGTAGAAACTTTGTGGCACTCTTTGAAGTTCTTTGTGTTGGATTGAACATGATGAATCTGAAATTGTGTGATGCATATCGTATAATCAAACCCGTGGGTATTCGTGGTTACATTGGAGTGCCTAGGTGACATTAGGGTTTTGGTTGATGTGTATCTTAAGGTGTTATTCTAGTACGAACTCTAGCGCTGTTCGTGACAATTAATGGGGATGGCTCATATGATTGATCGGAAAAGATAACTTTGAGGTGGTTTCGTACCCTACAATAATTTCTTCATTTGTTCTCCGCTATGAGTTACTTTGGAGCGAACTCTTTGTCGCACGTGAGGGATTTACATATGATTCAACTATGTCAGTATTGTTGAGAGAACTTGCACTAGTGAAAGTATGAACCCTAGGCCTTGTTTTCAAGCATTGCAATACCGTTTTTGCTCAGTTTTGTTACTTGCTACCTTGCTGTTTTTATATTTTCAGATTACAAAAATATATATCTACTATCCATATTACACTTGTATCACCATCTCTTCGCCGAACTAGTGCACCTATACAATTTACCATTGTATTGGGTGTGTTGGGGACACAAGAGACTCTTTGTTATTTGGTTGCAGGGTTGTTAGAGAGAGACCATCTTCATCCTACGCCTCCCACGGATTGATAAACCTTAGCTCATCCACTTGAGGGAAATTTGCTACAGTCCTACAAAACTCTGCGCTTGGAGGCCCAACACGAGTCTACAAGAAGAAGGTTGCGTAGTAGACATCACCCCACCTCCTGGCCGAATTGGGTCAGGGTTTGGGCGGCGCCCAGCCCCCTAGTGGGCTGGTGCGCCCCCTCTCCTTGGCCCATGAGGCCCCCAACTCTTGCCAGGGCCCCCCGAAACCCCTTTCGGTACTCCGTCGATTCCCCGGTACACCCCAGAACACTTCCGGACTCCGATACCCTTCATCCTATATATCAATCTTCACGTCTGGACCATTCCGGAGTTCCTCGTCATGTCCGGGATCTCATCCGGGACTCCGAACAACCTTCGGTCACCAACATAATAACTCGTCTATACTTATATCGTCACCAAACGTTAAGTGTGTAGACCCTGCGGGTTCGAGAACTATGCAGACATGACTGAGACACCTCTACGGCCAATAACCAATAGCGGGACCTGGATGTCAATATTGGTTCCTACATATTCTATGAATATCTTTATCGGTCGAACCTCGATGTCAAGGATTCAGTCAATCCCGTACGCAGTTCCCTTTGTTCATCGGTATGTTACTTGCCCGAGATTCGATCGTCGATATCTCCATACCTAGTTCAATTTCTCTACCGGCAAGTCGCTTTACTCGTTCCGTAATACAATATCCCGCGGCTAACTCCTTAGTCACATTGCTTGCAAGCTCATTATGATGTTGTATTACCGATTGGGCCCTGAGATACCTCTTCGTCATACGGAGTGACAAATCTCAGTCTTGATCCATGCCAACTCAACAGACACCCTCAGAGATACCTGTAGAGCATCTTTATAGTCACCCAATTATGTTGCGATGTTTGATACACACAAGGTACTCTTCCGATGTCAGTGAGTTGCATGATCTCATGGTCATAGGAACAGATACTTGACATGCAGAAAATGATAGCAATAAACTTGATACGATCATATGCTACGTTCATAGTTTGGGTCTTGTCCATCACATCATTTTCCTAATGATGTGATCCCGTTATCAAATGACAGCACATGTCTATGACCAGGAAACCATGGCCATCTTTGATCAACGAGCTAGTCCGGTAGAGGATCACTAGGGACATGTTGTTGTCTATGTACCCACACATGTATTTGAGTTTCCAATAAATACAATTATAGCATGGATAATAAACGATTATCATGAACAAGAAAATATAATAATAACCACTTTATCATTGCCTCTAGGGCATATTTCCAACAACTTCACCCTTCCTCTTCTCGAAAAAACCCAACGCAACTCACAAGTAGCATTCCTTCGCCACTAAGCCAAGTGAAAATATGGCGCGAAGGATTGGTGCATCGCATCATCGCAAACGATTCTGTCTTATAACCCATATGCTTACTACATACAATTTAGTAAGATTTGCATCTATCATATTGGGTAACTTGCCATTTGTCAAATTGGAAACATTGGCATTTGTCAACATTGTAAAACTGACATTTGTCAAATTTTGGAGGAACAAAATCACTAGTATGGTGCAATTTTGCAACTAAAATTCACTAAACATAGATTTTATTCATAGATTAAGAAGTCATTCTTTGTACAAACAGTTTGACTCGACAGCTGAACCGAACAAACTTTTCCCCAATTGTGGCTTACCACGTACTGAAATAGCTAGTTCAACTATATGTACTAGCTAATTTAAAGTACATGCTACAGTTCAACCATATCTATAGTCAGATGAACTGAACAAAGTAGCCCCTAAATACTACTACGGAGGGGCTTTGTAATACTTCCAGCAGCCTCTCCTCTACCGAGCACGGTCAGTAAGAGGCATAGGAGATTGTCCTACCGACGAGCTGGAGGAGTCAAATCCGTCGCCTGCCACTGCTGCCCTCCGCCGCTCCTGACGCGCCTCCTCGAAGCGATGGGACTCGGGGTAGATCTTAGCATTCCACGCCACTGTTGCGGCTTCTACTGCGGCCACGTCGGCGGTGAGCTTCTTTGCATGTGGGACCTGACACTCCTCCTCGTCCTCCTCTATGAAGATGATGTAGCGCGCATGGTCGATGACGCAAAAGCCGAGCGACTGGCCTTTGGCGGCCTCCTCCTCCCACCTTCGAGCCGCGGTGGCGGAGTAGGTGATGGCCCCGGCTGCTGACGGTGGGGTGGCGGCCAAGGAGGGCGATGGGGTGGTGGCGACCAAGCCGGCCGCTAGTGGGGTGGCGGCAACGGAGGCCATCCACTACTAGGAGAAAGGCTAGTAGTAGCGCTGGAAATATGTATAGCAGTAGCGCGGGTGCCAGCGCTACTAGTACGGCGCTACAGCTAACCTTTACCAGTAGCGCCGTTTTTCCAGCGCTACAGCTAAAGTTTAGCAGTAGCGCCTGTTATCCAGCGCTATTACTAACTTAGTTAGCAGTAGCGTTCTTTCCTAACCCGCGCCACTAGTAAACGCACATTTTTTTATATTTATGTTGTATTTACACACGGTTAAACATATTAATATACAACATCAATAATTATTGTGTCAGCAACAACATTTAGATTAAAGTGGATGGATGCAAGTGATCATGTTGAATTAGAGGAAAATATGACATTGCGACGCAACGTCATATTTTCCTCTAATTCAACATGATCACTTGCATCCATCCACTTTAATCAAATATATGTCATATAACTCATCATCATCTTACTCATCTAACAACTCATCATCATCTTAATCATACCAAGTTAAAATCTCATAAAACAGAAAACATCATAATAATAATCATCCTAATCGATCATGCAAGTTAATATAAACCAGAAAAACTTCTCTCTCATAGGGCCTAGTCCTCCCTCCTAGGTAAAATGACATAAAACAGAATAACACCTACGTCTCCGTGATGAAGCAAAGAGATCCAACGGTCTCCAACTTGTGGCTTGCGATCCTTCTTTATTTCTCCCCATGATTCAATTTGGAGCCGTCTTTGTGGTTTGCGCTCAGTCGAGTATGGAAAAGAGAACTGGGGCCTCATAGGGCTTTTAATTGTCATAGAACCTTCGCCATGCATCAACAGAGGCACAACATCATTTGGCAGTTTCTGTGGAAGAACATAATAGTAGCCTAGTTAGCAATGTAATCAACACCATTTACGTAATAGTAGTGTACTTAATTAGCAACTCTTACCAAGATATTTCGGCGAATGTCATCCGCCCTCAACCTATGCACTAGTGGCATGTAAAATGTATAATTTGGGCCAGTTCCCAAATTATACAGGAAGTTGTCCCTACCAACCAGGACACCAATAACAAAGTTGATAAGAACATCCTTCTCCTCCCAAGTTAGATGTGATCCATAAGTGTAGTGTGTCGTGTCAATTAATTTTCGTGTTTCACTCAAAGAAACGAAATAAGCTGTAAATTATAAATTAACAAATTTAGTATGGATGAACACCAACTATTTTTAAATATAGAATGCAAATTACTTGACAAATATGGTTGACAAACTCACATGGAGGTAAAACAGGAAGCATATCGACATCCACCCAAATGTCGATGTTACCTTCAATATGATCTTCAGGACGAAGATCGAAGGTTATTTCCATATCCTCCTGAAATCCATATGCCTTGCAAAGAGCTTCCTAATTTGAGCACCCTAATTCTGTGTTATTAACTGCATTCATTACGTTGACCAGAAATGTGTGACCATGTATAGTCCTAAGGTTAGCTCTCCTCGTCTACATACTCTCGTGGTCCTCGAAACCGAGCCTCTCCAAGACATACCGTCTTGCATGGCAGGGGATGAACTAGTCGAATTGTATAAAACAGAAATTACACGTTGAAGCAAAGAAACAGAAGTTATGCTTAATTACGAAAAAACACTTGTCATCGTTGCGTACCGTAGAAACATCGAATGTCTCGTCAAGCTTGATGGTGAAGAACCTGCCGTCTCGCAGGTGAGGCCTGTCGCACAAACCCCGATCATCGCCGCAGTAATCACACTCAAGGATCCTATCGTCGTCAGACATTTCCTGTGTTCATGATTCAAAAATTCGGCATGACCATTATTAAAATAAGACATATTGAGCGCCTGAAATTTGCCGGAATGGAAATGAATCAACATTCCGACAAAACATAGGCACTAGGAGGTGTTCCCTGCAATAACATACACACATGTCCAAATAGACCTAATTCAATATCGGTTGACTTTCAGTCTATCGAAGCTTTCCTTAAATAACTCTCATATCTCATGGTGTGTTCATGCGCAATCTCTCACACTGATATGGTGGTGTATATATGTTGGTGGACACTCTCTCACAGTAATAGTTCGACCGTCGGTGATGGATGCACACCCTCTCCTCTCCTTGCGCATTATACCGAGGTATATATCGCAAGAAGAGAAGAGGAGGAAGTGCCCCCCACGACAACAGTCGGGATTCCTCCATCAAGAACACGCATGAAAGTCACACAAGGAGCAACGACAGACCGAAAGTATCTGATTTTTTTACTAAAAATTAATAACTAATACATCTCGAATACATTTACAATGAACTCGAATATAATATCACTAATACATCTTCTCGAATAATCCAGTTAATGCATCATCGAATATTATAACTAATACATCTCGAGTATTATCATATAATATCACTAATATAGATCGAATATTATCGAATAATCTAGTTGACTAGCGGTTCCTGAGTCGCGGGCGGTGGACACCCAAAGAGAAGGAACCATCACAGGATCATAACTCGGGTGAGATCCCTGAAGAACCTGCCAGGTATTGGAGAACCTGGCGTCCAACGCATCCATGTAGCGACGGACGTGCTCGTCCTCCTCCCTGACACGACGACGTACCACCTCCGCGGGGGCACGCTCCCTCTGCACCGATAGTGGCCCACGCGATTGTTGGGGCACGGATGCACACGATCACCTAGGGACCAGAGGCCCCTTTGTGGTTCGGCAAGGGGGGGGGTCATGTTGCACAAAGAGCGAAGAGCGTGAGGCAGCGCGACGATCAGGACGCTGGCATTTTTACCCAGGTTCGGGCCGCTGTGAAGCGTAAAACCCTACTCCTGCTTTTGGTGGATTGATCGTAGGAACACGAAGAACGCGTAGTGCTCAATCCCGGCAAGGGCTGCCATTGGGGAGAGCTGCTACGTGAGTACAAGTGTCCAAAGGTCCGAATCTTGAGCTAGGTTGCCTTGGGCCTCCTTTTATAGTGCAAGGGGCAACCACAATGGCAAAACAGTCATTATTTATCGATTAGATAGCTAACAGAGCTATCATACCTAACTCTGGCATTTAGGACAAAATACCATGATTGCTAGACTAGATGGCGCTCGGGGATGCATCCCTGGCAAGATCTTGCCACCGCCTAGCTAGCTGTTGCTTAGGGTCTTGACACGCTGCTGGACGGGTGTCAACTGGGTATAATCTATCTTCCGATGCGTCGCCATGTGCTTAGCGAGAGCTACTTAGCCGCTTTAGGGCTCGACACCGCATCGACAAGTGACTGGCGTCGCGATGCGGTGGTTGGTTAGCTCGTGCCTGCCTGGGGATGGCTTGCCGGGTCTTCCTGAGATGTGCGCGCCTCGGTCCCCGGCAGGCCCCGGGGACATGGCCGGCGCGCTTTGGGCCCCTCCTGGGCCGTTGTGTTGGTCTTGCCAGTGTTTGCTTGGCCTTCTGCAGGCCGTTGCTACCGGGGTCTGGTTCTTGAATGCTTGCTTGGTGGTGTGGTAATTTGTACCGACGGGTTTTTGCTACTACCGCCTGTGCATAAGTCAGGGGCACTGGATACCCCTGTCCTAGTGCATCGACTAGAGCCCCCGGGTCTGGCCCACACGCACTTGCCTAGTGCCGTTGGGTCAGGCCCAAAATTTATGCACAGGCGCGCAATGTGAGGGGGTAACTGCCAATTTACTGGTCAGCACTATCCCACCACCTCGGGCCGTTTCCACCACGCGCGCCGCATGCATAGCGAGGAGCTTGCAGTGGGCACTCATGACTTAAAGGCCTGATTGTGGCAAAAACCGCAGCGCCATGGATTGGAGCAATGGGGCGGTTACCTATTCGCCCGTGAGTCGTGGGTAGTGGGATTGGTGGAAATGGGTGGCCGCTCTGGAGCGGGGGAGAGCCAGCCCCCGTGCCCTCCCCTATAAATTAGAGGGTCACGGTGGCGATGCTCATCCATCTCCATCTCCTCCTTACTCCCAAGTCCACACTGCTCGTCCTTCATTTCTGGTTCGCCTTTGGATGTGCTAGCTCTTGCCATGACGCGAGGGAGAGGACGACTCTCAGCTTCCGCTGGGGCGACGAGAGCTTCCCTTCGGGATCATGCTGCTGCTTCAGCCGCGGCGACGGGAGGCGGTCCCAGCACGCGCGACGGGAGGGCTAGAAGAGGCCGAGGCCAGCGTGGGGGTCATGGCCCGGGGAGGCGGAGCGCCGTCCCCGACCCTTCGCCGGTGGTGACTCCCCTCTTAGCGGCGGAGCATACTGAAAGTACGGCGTTGGAGTTTGTCATCGGACTACACGGTCCTCCTCGTAGCTGCCTGCGACTCCCTCGTCCCTTTGCCAGGGTGATGGAGGTTGATAAGCTACACGCAATGTGGTTACGCGTGCATGGCTGCTGTAACGGCGCTGCGCGGGTCGACGTCGAGTTTCCGGCGCCCCGCGTTATGTTCTTCAGGCGTGGGTGGAAGACCTTCGCATGTGCCCACAACTTCACGGGCGGGTACGTCCTCTGCTTCAAGCTGGTGGAGGCCGACACGCTCTCCGTCATGATCTATGGGCGTTCGGGTGCTCGTCTCGGCTACTGCGAAGAGAGCTCGAGTGGTGATGAAAGCTCCTCCTCGAGCGATAGCGACGAGGAGGACAGTGTCGGTGAAGACGGCGACAGCGAGCTCCAGGCCGTCAAGTCAGAGTATGACGACCTGGGCTCCAGCTGATCGTCGGCCACACCATCATCGTCATCGAGCTCCCCCTCCTCCCGGCAGAGCGATTTGCCGGGGGTTCTTGACTTGGGCGCCGCCTCTCCTTCTCAACTGGACCCTGGCAGGCTCGTGGACTTCAGCTTCGTCTTCCTTGCCGGTAGTCCCGCCGAGCTGTTCCCCGACAGCCTCGACGGGGTCAGGCTGGGCTTCTTCTTAGGTCCCCCTTCGCCCTTTTTCTTTTTGTAACTTGCTCCTAGGGGAGAAACTCAAATAAAGATTTATTAGGAGGGAGTTCTTCAATGTATCTTGATCCATTTTGTATCAACAAACGAATGAATGAATGTTATTTTACTCTCCTGAGTACTACCCTTTTTTTCTCTTTGTTTCTACTTTGTCAATGTGTTTGTCCTCGCCACACGGGACCGCCTGCCGGGTCGCTATTAACCGCGAGCGCCAAAAGAGGAGCGAGCCCCCGACAGCAGGCTGGCGTTGTTCTCCGGCAGGGGTCCTTGTCGGTATCAGTGCGGTCCCCTAGAGCTGATAAGTATCAGGAGCTGGGGAACAGCTCGTCCCGACAAAGGTTTTTACCACGTGGGGGAACTTCACCGAGCACGTTCGAAAAGAGAGTAAGGATTTCCTTGAAGGGAGCTAACAAACATAAAACTTGGGATATGCGATTAGACTTATCTCTTTTAGGCAGTATCCCTTTCTGGAGTACGTTGGACTACCGTCCTTGTTCCTTCGTCCTCCTTCTATATTTACCTGGTGGCAAAACACACAGGGCAAGAGGCCTCTATCTTTTGAGAAGAGAGTGCAGCAACAGGGATTATAGGCTCAACAAGTATTCTAGCAAATCTCTAGAATTTTAAATAGGCGACGATATTGCAATAATAAAAGATGCATAACGAATGTGCAATGCAATGATATGATGCAATGCCTAGCTTTATTGTTGTTGCACAGGGTCTGCGCCTGGCTTTGTACAAAGGGTTACATGCAACTTCGGCAAGGCTTGTACAAAAGGTGGCTGCCAGGGACTGCGCCCGGCAGCCGCGCCTTACGGGTAGAACTTACGAAGATGCTCAATATTCCATGAGTTAAGCACCTTGGTGCCACCTTCGGTCTCCAGACGGACTGCGCCAGGTCTGGTGACTCGTGCTACCCGGTAAGGGCCTTCCCACTTCGGCGTCAACTTGTTGGTACCCTTGGCGGACTGAACGTGCCTAAGGACAAGGTCGTCTTCCTCAAGGCTCCGGGCATGTACCCTGCGGCTATGATAGCGGCGCAGGGCTTGCTGGTAGCGTGCAGCATGCACAGCAGCCCGGAGACGATCTTCCTCGAGGAGCATGGCATCGTCAAGCCGTAGCTACTCTTGCTCTACTTCATCGTAGGCAAGTACTCGAGCTGACCCGTATATGAGTTCCGTGGGGAGCACTGCTTCTGCCCCATACACGAGGGAGAAGGGCGTCTGGCCGGTAGCTCGATTCGGTGTCATTCTGAGGGACCAAAGAACCACCGGCAGCTCATCTATCCAGCGCTTGCCGCTCTTCCACAGCCTATCGAAAGTCCTTGTCTTGAGACCTCGCATCACTTCAGCATTCGTCCTCTCGACTTGCCCGTTGCTTCTTGGATGGGCAACAGAGGCGAAGGAGACCTTGCTTCCAAGGCTTTGGATGTATTGCATGAAGGCGCGGCTCGTGAACTGGGTGCCGTTGTCGGTGATCACTCTGTTGGGTACTCCAAAATGGCACACCAGTCCTTTCATGAACTTGATAGCTGACTGCGCGGTCACCTTCCTCACTGTCTCTACCTCAGGCCACTTAGTGAACTTGTCGATTGCTACGAACAAGAATTCAAAGCCCCCAACAGCGCGGGGGAAGGGGCCCAAGATATCGAGCCCCCAGACCGAGAAGGGCCAGGACAAAGGGATCGTCTGGAGAGCTTGCACTTGCTGATGGATGTTCTTGGAATGGAACTGGTAGGCCTCACACAAGGTGACCAATTCAGTTGCATCTTGGAGGGCAGTGGGTCAGTAGAAACCCTGCCGGAAGGCTTTCCCGGCAAGAACTCTGGATCCAATGTGCGAGCCACATACGCCTCCGTGAATCTTCGCCAACAGCTTCAGTCCATCCTCCCGGCAGATGCATTGCAATTTCACACCGTTCGGTCATCTTCTGTACAAGGTGTCATCGACAAACTGGTACATACTTGACCGCGGGGCTACTTTTTCGGCCTCTTCTTGCTCTTCGGGGAGTTCTCCAGCTTGGAGGAAATGGACTATGTGCTGTGCCCAGGTTGGAGCCTGCGGCTCGACAACGAGGACTAAAGGCATCTCCTCGTCCGTGGGAGCGCTTGTCTCGACCGCGAGAACCTAGGGTTCCGCAGGAGAAAGCTGCTCACCAGGCGAAACGAGGCTATCCCCGGCAGCTTCTCTACCAGCGGCTTCGGGAAGCTCTACCGGGAAATGCTTGCCGGAGTTTAGTTTTCCCTTGGCTTGAGCACATGGGTATGGGCACTCCCCTTGGCTTGAGCCAAGCTTGGGGGAGGTGCCCCGGTATCGTATCATCACCACTTTTATTCACCTCTACCTATTTTAGTTATATCTTTAGTTTACCCTTGCTTTAGTTGAATAAAATTTTAGTATGATCTATTTTCGCGTGTTAGTTCCGTGGCCTATCTATCTATGTAATCGAGTGAAAGTTATATAATAAAGTTTAGTTTGAGTTTTTGCCTCTCTACTTTCTTGTTGCAATCAAAATAAAGAAAGATGAAACAAATAAAAAGAATCATATGCTAATCTTATGGTGAGTAATGACATCACATAAGGAAAAGTATAAGTAGTAAAATTTATTGGAGATTGACCAACATAGCATTGGTCAATGATGCAATTCATGAAAGAATTAATTAGGGAAGAGAAGATTCACATGCAAATACACTATCTTGGACATCTTTTATGATTGTGAGCCCCCATCAAATATTATATGTCAAAATTGTTGGCGTTGGATGAGGAAGACAACGTAATGATTTATGTTTGTTCATATCCACATAGAAGTTATATTGTCATAGATCCTTTAACATGTGGTGCTTGCCCAATATCTTTGCTAGCCAAAAATTCCGCACTAAGTAGAGATACTACTTGTGCATCCAAAAACCCAAACCCAAATTCTTTCTTTGAGTGTCCACCATACCTACCTATGGATCGAGAAAGATCCTTCAAGTAAGTTGTCATCGGTGCAACAAGGCAATAAAAATTGCTTCTAAAAGTGTTTTGATCAATTAGTGTAAGAGAAAATTGAGCGTTATATGAACTTATGATGGCAAAGTAATAAAAGTGACGGACTGCATAATAAAGGTTGCTATCATAGGGGGCAATATAGCGTGATGTTCTTTTACATTAAGGGATTGGGCATACAAAACAATAAGTCCATGACAACCTCTGCTTCCCTCTGCGAAGGGCCTATCTTTTACTTTTATGCACTTACTTTTATGCAAGAGTCAAAGTATTCTTCCCTATTCCTTTTTACTTTTTCTTTTGCAAGCATCATGTGGTGAGGAAAGATCTAGGCACATATATCCAGTTGGATATGGGTGGGCATGATTTATGATTGTTGACATCACCCTTGAGGTGAGTGAGTTGGGAGGCAAAACTATAAGCCCCTATCTTCCTACGTGTCCGGTTGAAACTTTTGTTCATGGGTATGCCGTGAGCGTTAGCAATCATAGAAGACTAAATGATGGTTGAGTATGTGGACTTGCCAAAAGGCTCCTACATGAGACCCTTCCTGAAAATATGATGAATTGTAGTTGCAAAGTTGACTGAGAACATAGTTTGTTGGTTCCCAATAACGTTTATGCTTCATACTTCTATGTTGTGATGAATTGTTACTTGTTCATGAGAAGCTTTATGATAAAAATGTATTGAAATAAGTTCCTATGTTAGAGTTTGTTGCTGCTATGTTAATAAGCATGATGCTTCTATGTCCGTATTTTGTTTTTATCGCCACCTCTCTCTCAAACCATGTGGACATGGTTTTCAATATCGGCTTTCGCTTGAGGACAAGAGAGGTCTAAGCTTGGGGGAGTTGATACGTCCATTTTGCATCATGATTTACTACTGTTATTTACTTTGTTTTGTTGAATAATAATGCTTTGGGGAGTGATTCTAATGCCTTTTCTCTCATAATATGCAAGGTTTACACAAAGCGGGAGAATACCGGCAGCTGGAATTCTAGACCCAAGAAAAGCACGTCAGAGATACCTATTCTGCACAACTCCAATGAAGCTGAAATTTTACGGAGATTATTTTTGCATTTAATAAAAAATACCGGAGCTAAAAACTACCGGAGGGGACCTCCCAGGTGGGCACTGACGTGGCTTGAGACTGCGTCGGTATTTCCCCAAAGAGGAAGGGATGATGCAGCATAGCGACGGCAAGTATTTCCCTCAGTTATGAAACCAAGGTTATCGAACCAGTAGGAGGATCACCACCACCCAATAAGCAGCACCTGCACACAAACAACAAATACTTGCAACCCGACGCGAAAGAGAGGTTGTCAATCTCTCTACGGTAATAAGATAGATTAGGTAGTGATAGATAGGAGAGATAGATCTCTAAAGAACACAAATAAAAAGAGTAAATATGCAGCTATGTATTTTGGGTTTTTTGGTTTTGTAGATCTGAAAACAAAGATTGCAAAAAGATAGATCGGAAAGCAATATGATGGAAAAGTAGACCCGGGGGCCGTAGGGTTCACTAGTGGCTTCTCTCATCAGTATAGCGCACAGTGGGTGAACAAATTACTGTTGGGCAATTGATAGAAAATCGAATAGTCATGATGATATCCAAGGCGATGATCATTATATAGGCATCACGTCCAAGATAGATAGACCGACTCCTGCCTGCATCTACCTCTATTACTCCACACATCGACCACTATCCAGCATGCAGCTAGTGTATTAAGTTCATGGAAAAACAGAGTAATGCAATAAGAACGATGACATGATGTAGACAAGATCTATTCATGTAGCAATAGACCCCATCTTGTTATCCTTAATAGCAACGATACATGCGTGTCTTGCTGCCCCTTCTGTCATTGGGAAAGAACACCGGAAGATCGAACCCATCATAAAGCACCTCTTCCCATGGCAAGAAAAATCGATCTAGTTGGCCTAACTAAACCAAAGATTCGAAGAAGAAATACGAGGCTATAAGCAATCATGCATATAAGAGATCAAAGAAGACTCAAATAATATTCATTGATAGAAACTGATCATGAACTCAAAATTCATCGGATCCCAACAAACACACCGCAAAAGTTTACATCAAATAGATCTCCAAGAGACCATTGTATTGAGAATCATAAGAGAGAGAGAAGAAGCCATCTAGCTACTGCCTACGGACCCGTAGGTCTATGGTGGACTACTCACGCATCATCGGAGAGGCACCTATGAGGAAGATGAACCCCTCCGTGATGGTGTTTAGATTGGATCTCGCGGTTCTGGAACTTGCGGCGGCTGGAATTGTGTTCTGTCGACTCCTCTAGGGTTTTCCGAATATTTGAGAATTTATAGGCATTAGAGGCGGTGCGGAAGGGGGACGAGGAGGGCACAACCCATCAGGGTGCGCCGAGGCCCCCCTGGCGCGCTTTGGTGGGTTGTGCTCTGCACAGCCCACCTCTCCGGCAGTTGTTTGGCCCACTGGTGTCTTCTGGTCCAAAAAAAATCTCCAAAAAGTTTTGTCGCGATTGGACTCCATTTGGTATTGATTTTCTACGAAGTAAAAAAACAAGCAAAAACAGCAACTGGCACTTTGGCACTATGTCAATAGGTTAGTCCCAAAAAATGATATAAAGTTGTTATAAAATGATTGTAAAACATCCAAGAATGATAATATAACAGCATGGAACAAGCAAAAATTATAGATACGTTGGAGACGTATCAGCATCCCCAAGCTTAATTCCTACTCGTCCTCGAGTAGGTAAATGATAAAAATAGATTTTTTGATGTGGAATGCTGCCTAACATGTTCATCACATTCTTTTCTTTTGTATAGCATGGACATTTGGACTTATAATGATTCAAAGCAATAGTCTAGTTTTAACATAATGACTTCAATACTCAAGCATGTCAACAAGCAACCATGTCTTTCAAAATATCAACACTAAAGAAAGTTATCCCTAGCCCATCATGCTCAATCATTGATCCATTCGTGAAACATACTCAAATATTAGCTATGCCCAATGCTCAAGTACGATCATAGTGCCCCCTAGTTGGTGCTTATAAGAGAAGATGGAGACTCAAAGCAAAAATAAAAATTGCATAAAGTAAATGATAGGCCCTTCGCAGAGGGAAGTAGGGATTTGTAGAGGTGCCAGAGCTCAAGGTTTAAAATTGAGAGAGAAAATATATTTTGGGTGGCATGCTTTTCGTGTCAACGAAAACGACAAAGTAGCTCACAATACTTTCCATGCTAGATATATCATAGGCGGTTCCCAAATAGAAAATAAAGTTTATTCCTTTTTCCACCAAACTTTCACTTTCCATGGCGGGCCGTATCCACGGTTGCCTTCCATACCAACACTTTCCAAGGAATTTATTATTTGACAACATAAAGTAAATATTTTTTCTTTTTCATTTCGGGAATGGGCATCCCTATTACCGCCGCACTCTCGTGCAATGACAAGTGAATAAACACTCATCTTGAGAATAACACATCTAGCATGGAAAAATATTGGACACCCCCACCGTTTCATGAGCGGTACGAGCACACAAAAGAGAAAGTTTATTTTGAAAATTTAGAGATGGCACATAGAAATTTGCTTGGAACGGCATGGTAATACCGCATATAGGTAGGTATGGTGGACTCATAAGGCAAAACTTGGTTTAAGGATTTTGGATGCACAAGTAGTATTTCTACTTAGTACAAATGAATGCTAGCACATAGATTGGGAAACAACCAAACCAAGAAACGAAAAATCACATAAGTGAGCATTGAACATAACTAACACCGAATAATGCACCACAAGTAGGATGTAACTTCATTGCATAACTATTGACTTTCGTGCATGCATAGGGAATCACAAACCTTAACACCAATATTCCTACTAAGCATAATTACTCATCAACATGACTCACATATTACTATCATCATGTTTCAAAACTATTAGAAGGAATCAAGTTTAATTTGTCCAATGATCTTCATGAAAGTTTTTATTATATCCTCATTGGATATCTATCACTTTGGGACTAGTTTCATATATTGCCATTGCTTTTTGGCAAGCTCAAACAAATTTAAGTGAAGCACATGAGCACAAAGATTTCATCTCTCAAAAAGGTATAATTGAAGCATGAGAGAATTTCTTCAAAATTTATTAACTCTCAAATTAATCTAAGTGAAGCATGAGAGTATTTCTACAAAAGTTTCCAAGCACACCGTGCTCAAAAAGATATAAGTGAAGCACTAGAGCAATTTCTATAGCTCAAAAAGTTTAAGTGAAGCACATAGAGCTATTCTAACAAATCATAGCATGGTTTTGGCTTTATAAAATAGGTGTGTCCAGCAAGGATACAAAGGAAAAACTAACAAACAAAGCAAGCAAAGATACAAGACGCTCCAAGCAAAACACATGATATGTGACGAATAAAAATATAGCTCCAAGTAAAATACCGATGGTCGTTAGAAGAAAGAGGGGATGCCACTCGGGGGCATCCCCAAGCTTAGTTGCTTGTTTCTCTTTGGATATATCTTGGGGGTGCGGTAGCATCCCCAAGCTTAGGCTTTTGCTACTCCTTATTCCTTCATCCATCGTGATCTCACCCAAAACTTGAAAACTTCAATCACACAAAACTCAACAAAATCTTCGTGAGATCCGTTAGTATAAGAAAGCAAATCACTACTTTAGGTACTGTTGCAAACCCATTCATATTTTGTTATTGCATTATACCTACTGTATTTTAACTTTACCATGGCTTATACCCCCCAATACAAACCATAGATTCATCAAAACAAGCACACAATGCAACGAAAACAGAATCTGTCTTAAACAGAACAGTCTGTAGTAATCTGTACTCTACCCATACTTCTGTAACTCTTAAAATTCTGAAAAATTAGGACAACGTAAAGAATTTGTATAGAAACACTGTTTTAAAATTTCAGCTCAAGATCACATTCCAGCAAAAAATGAAAATTCATATACTGGACGCAAAGTTTCTGTTTCAGATTCAGCATCACTTCTACTCATCCTATGAATCATCCTAACGGTTATACTTGGCACAAACACTAAATAAACCATAAAAACACAATCATAACAGAGGAATAATTGTGTCAACACTCAAAAACAGAAAGGAAAAAGCAAAAATTTATTTATTCATTGGGTTGCCTCCCAACAAGCGCTATCGTTTAACGCCCCTAGCTAGGCATAATGGATAGATTCAAGTATTGTCGTCCTTGGTTTTCAACTCTTCAATCACGCAACTAGATTTATTCAAGGGTTTAACATGCATATTCTTAACGATAACACTCCTAGGAAGAAAACCAAAAAATTCATTCTTGTAAATAGGATCTCTTATGATTTCAACAAAGTCGGGATGAATACTAATCATTTTAAGATCTCCCTTGTGGCCACTTGGTGTAGCAACTTTGTTCTTAGTGACTTGCGTGGTCTTGCCAATTTTTATGAGAGTTTTTCAATAGTTTTGATAGAAGAAAAGGCAGAACCCAAATTACTAAAAATCTCTTCCAACTTATCAATACGGTAAGGACTTTCTTCTACCCTTTCGTTAACTATGGTTTTTTTTGCCTTTAGTAATTTAATGGAATCTCCCGCCTTAGCCCCAATTTTATTAGCAAGATTATGCAATTTCTTATCCAAATCATCAAGATGTTCTTTAGTAATCATCTTCTTTTCAATAGCATCTAATCTCTCCATAACGTGTTCTAGAGTTAAAGTTGTTTCATTGATCATGATAGGTGGTGATCCCACTAAACTTCCCAAAGCATTAAAAGCATCCAAAGATGGACACATCAAGAAATTCCCACCGGTAATCGTATCAAGGACATATCTATACCAAGTGGTGATGCCAACATAAAAACTGCTAAGAAGAACAACGGTAGATTGCTTATGGATAGATCTATTATGAGCATTGCAAATCCTATACCAAGCATCTTTCAGGTTCTCCCCTCCCCTTTGCTTAAAATTAAGAACCTCATTATCGGGGGTACACGCAATAAAGGAAGAACTAGCCATAGTGACAAGGCAAGAGATCCGGTAAGAAAAAGGCAAACGAAAAAGAGGGCGAATAAAACGGCAAATTGGTGAAGTGGGGGAGAGGAAAACGAGAGGCAAATGGCAAATAATGTAATTGCAAGGAGATGAGATTTGTGATTAGGAACCTGGTAGATGATGATGGAGTCCCCTCGGCACCTATGATAGGCACGTAGAAGAGACCGCTTCCTCCCCGGCAACAGCGCCAGAAATTCCTTTGACGTGGCTTGAGACTGCGTCGGTATTTCCCCAAAGAGGAAGGGATGATGCAGCACAGCGACGGTAAGTATTTCCCTCAGTTATGAAACCAAGGTTATCGAACCAGTAGGAGGATCACCACCACCCAATAAGCAGCACCTGCACACAAACAACAAATACTTGCAACCCGACGTGAAAGAGAGGTTGTCAATCTCTCTACGGTAATAAGATAGATTAGGTAGTGATAGATAGGAGAGATAGATCTCTCAAGAACACAAATAAAAAGAGTAAATATGCAGCAATATATTCTTGGGTTTTTGGTTTTGTAGATCTGAAAACAAAGATTGCAAAATGATAGATCGGAAAGCAATATGATGGAAAAGTAGACCCGGGGACCGTAGGGTTCACTAGTGGCTTCTCTCATGAGTATAGCGCACGGTGGGTGAACAGATTACTGTTGGGCAATTGATAGAAAATCGAATAGTCATGACGATATCCAAGGCGATGATCATTATATAGGCATCACGTCCAAGATAGATAGACCGACTCCTGCCTGCATCTACCTCTATTACTCCACACATCGACCGCTATCCAGCATGCATCTAGTGTATTAAGTTCATGGAAAAACGGAGTAATGCAATAAGAACGATGACATGATGTAGACAAGAGCTATTCATGTAGGAATAGACCCCATCTTGTTATCCTTAATAGCAACGATACATGCGTGTCTTGCTGCCCCTTCTGTCACTGGGAAAGAACACCGCAAGATCGAACCCATCACAAAGCACCTCTTCCCATGGCAAGAAAAATCGATCTAGTTGGACTAAATAAACCAAAGATTCGAAGAAGAAATATGAGGCTATAAGCAATCATGCATATAAGAGATCAAAGAAGACTCAAATAATATTCATTGATAGAAACTGATCATGATTTCCTACAGTTATTTACTTTGTTTTGTTGAATAATAATGCTTTGGGGAGTGATTCTAATGCCTTTTCTCTCATAATATCCAAGGTTTACACAAAGAGGGAGAATACCGGCAGCTGGAATTCTAGACCCAAGAAAAGCACGTCAGAGATACCTATTCTGCACAACTCCAATAAAGCTGAAATTTTACGGAGATTATTTTTGCATTTAATAAAAAATACTGGGGCTGAAAACTACCGGAGGGGGCCTCCCAGGTGGGCACAACCCACCAGGGCGCGCCCTGATGGGTTGTGGTCACCCAGGCCCACCTTCGGTGCCCATCTTCTGGTATAAGGTCACTCTTGACCTAGAAAAAATTAGAGGAGGACTTTCGGGACGAAGCGCCGCCGCCTCGAGGCGGAACTTGGGCAGGAGCACTTTTGCTCTCCGGCGGAGCGATTCCGACAGGGAACTTCCCTCCCGGAGGGGGAAATCGAAGCTATCGTCATCACCAACACCCCTCTCATCTTTGGGAGGCCAATCTTCATCAACATCTTCAACAACACCATCTCCTCTCAAACCCTAGTTCATCTCTTGTGTTCAATCTTTGTACCGGAACCTCAGATTGGTACCTGTGGGTGACTAGTAGTGTTGATTACCTTGCGTAGTTGATTACTATATGGTTTATTTGGTGGAAGATTATATGTTTAGATCCATTATGCTATTCAATACTCCTCTGATCTTGAGCATGATTATTATTTGTGAGTAGTTACCTTTGTTCTTGAGGTCACGAGAGAAGTCATGTTGCGAGTAATCATGTGAATTTGATATGAGTTCGATATTTTGATGATATGTATGTTGTGATTCCCTTAGTGGTGTCATGTGAACGTCGACTACATGACACTTCACCATTCATGGGCCTAAGGGAATGCATTGTGGAGTAGTTATTAGATGATGGGTTGCTAGAGTGACAGAAGCTTAAACCCTAGTTTATGCGCTACTTCGTAAGGGGCTGATTTGGATCCACATGTTTAATGATATGGTTAGACTTTGCCTTAATACTTTTCTCGTAGTTGCGGATGCTTGCGAGGGGGTTAATCATAAGTAGGTTGTTAGTTCAAGTAAGAACAGCACCTTAGCACCGGTCCACCCACATATCAAATTATCAAAGTAGCGAACACGAATCAAACCAACATGATAAAAGTGAGTAGACGAAATTCCCGTGTACCCTCAAGAACACTTTGCCTATTACTAGTGATTGTTCTGGCCTGTCCTTTTCCTCAAAAGGATTGGGCTACCTTGCTGCACCTTATTTACCGTTACCGTTACTTGCTCATTACCAATTACCTTGCTATCAAACTATCTGTTACCTACAATTTCAGTGCTTGCAGAAATTACCTTGCTGAAAACCGCTTGTCATTTCCTTCTGCTCCTCGTTGGGTTCGACACTCTTACTTATCGAAAGGACTACGATTGATCCCCTATACTTGTGGGTCATCAAGACTCTTTTCTGGCGCCGTTGCCGGGGAGTAAAGCGCTCTTGGTAAGTGGAAATCGGTAAGGAAAAACTTATACTACGTGCTGAAATTTATCGCTACTTGCTACTATGGAGAACAATCCTTTGAGGGGTTTGTTAGGGGTATCTTCACCTCGACTGAAACCACAATTAGTTGCCCCTCAACCTACAGCACCTACTGAAAATGTTACTTATGAAATTCTTTCGGGTATGTTAGAACAACTGCTTGCTAAACCTTATGCAGGAGATGGAACTGAACATCTTGATATGCATCTTTTATATGTGAACGAAATTTGTGGATTATTTAAGCTTGCAGGTTTACCCGGAGATGAATTTAAGAAGAAGGGTTTCCCTTTATCTTTGGAGGGAAAAGCATTGACATGGAACTGGAATCGTTTGCAATTGGAATTTTACCAAAAGTTTTATCCCATGCATCTAGTTCATCGTGATCGGAATTATATATATAATTTTTGGCCTCGTGAAGGAGAAAGTATCGCTCTAGCTTGGGAGAGGCTTAAGTCAATGTTATATTCATGCCCCAATCATGACATTCTGAGGGAAGTTATCATTCAGAATTTTTATGCTCGGCTTTCTCATAATGATCAATCCATGCTCGATACTTCTTGTGCTGGTTCTTATATGATGAAGACTATTGAATTCAAGTGGGATCTCTTAGAAAGAAATAAACGCAACTTTGAAGATTGGGAACTCGACGAAGGTAATGAGTCAGGTATAAAGCTTGAATTTGATTGTGTTAAATCTTTTATGAATACCGATACTTTTCACAAGTTTAGCACTAAATATGGACTTGACTCTGAGATAGTAGCCTCTTTCTGTGAAGCATTTGCTACTCACGTTGATCTCCCTAAGGAGAAGTGGTTTAAATATCATCCCCCAATTAAACAAGAAATTAAAGAACCGGTCATAGCTAAAGAAGAAACCATCTTTACAATGTTGATCCAGTTGTGCCTACTGCTTATATTGAAAAAACCACCTTTCCCTGTTAGGATAAAGGAACATGCTAAGGTATCAACTGTGGTTCGTAAGAGTAATATAAGAGCACCTAAACCCCCTGAGCATATTAAAGTAGAACCTAGTGTTGCTATGGTTAAAGATCTCTTGGTAGAAATAATTGATGGGCATGTTATCTACTTTTGTGATGAAGCTGCTAGAATTGCTAAACCTGATGAAAAAGATAAACATAGACCCATAGAAGGCTTGCCTGTTGTCTCTGTCAAAATAGGAGATCATTGCTATCATGGTTTATGTGATTTAGGTGCTAGTGTGAGTGCTATCCCTTTTATCTTATACCAAGAAATTATGGATGAAATAGCACCTACTGAAATGGAAGATATTGATGTTATTATTAAACTTGCTAATAGAGACACTATCACACCACTTGGGATTGTTAGAGATGTTGAAGTCTTGTGTGGGAAAGTAAAATACCCTACTTATTTTCTAGTCCCTGGTTCCCCACAAGATGACTTTGTCCCATTATTTTTGGTAGACCTTTTTTGAGAACCGTCAATGCTAAGATAGATTGTGAAAAACAAACTGTCGGTGTCAGTTTTGGTAATGTGTCTCATGAGTTTAATTTTTCCAAGTTTAGTAGACAACCTCGCGATAAATCATGCCGGTGCTTTGGAGATGGAGATCAAAAGCACAAGTTCATGGCCATATCATGTCACTTATGATTTGCATGTGATGTTAATCCTTTTATGCATCTTATTTTGCTTAGGACGACGGTAGCATTATAAGGTGATCCCTCACTTAAATTTCAAGATAAAATTGTGTTCTCTTCGAGTGTGCACCGTTGCGAAAGTTCGTCGTTTCGAGACACGCCGTGCTGATCGGGTGTGATAGACTCTACGTTCACATACAACGGTTGTAAGCCATGTTGCACGTGCGGAACACTCGGGTTAAACTTGACGAGCCTAGCATGTACAGACATGGCCTCGGAACACAAGAGACCGAAAGGTCGAACATGAGTCATATAGTAGATATGATCAACATGAAGATGTTCACCATTGAAACCACCTCAACTCACGTGATGATCGGACTTGAGTTGGTGGATTTGGATCATGTTACACTCGAATGACCAGAGGGATGTCAATTTGAGTGGGAGTTTTTAAGTAATATGATTAACTAAACTCATTATCTAGAACAATAGTCTAAGTTGTCTTTGCTATATTTATGTTGTAGATCATGGCTCGCGCTGTAGCACCCCTGAATTTTAATGCGTTCCTAGAGAAAGCTAAATTGAAAGATGATGGAAGTAACTTTGTGGACTGGGCCCGTAATCTAAGGATTATCCTTACGGCTTCCCAGAAGGCTTATGTCCTTGATGCACCGCTTGGTGATCCACCCGCTCCAGTTGAGTCTCTAGACGTTGTGAACGCCTGGCAGGCTCGTTCTGAAGATTACTCAATAGTTCAATGTGCAATATTGTATGGCTTAGAACCGGGACTTCAAAGACGTTTTGAACGTCATGGAGCATATGAGATGTTCCAGGAGTTGAAGTTTATCTTTCAGAAGAATGCCCGGATCGAGAGATATGAGATCTCCGATAAGTTCTATGCTTGCAAGATGGAGGAGAACGGGTCTATCAGTGATCACATACTCAGAATGTCTGGGTACTCCACCCGTCTGGCTGAATTGGGGATGCCCCTTCCGCCAGAGGCTATCACTGACAGAGTTCTTCAATCATTGCCACCTAGCTACAAGAGCTTCGTGTTGAACTATAACATGCACGGGATGAACAAGTCAGTCGCCGAGCTGTTTGCGATGCTGAAAGCCGCTGAGTCTGAAATTCAGAAGGAGCATCAAGTGTTGATGGTCAATAAAACCACTAGTTTCAAGAAAAATGGCAAGGGTAAGAAGGGTAACTCCAAGAATAGTGGCAAAGCAGTTGCTCCTCTCGTGAAGAAACCCAAGGCTGGACCCAAACCAGAAACTGTGTGCTTTCATTGCAAGGGAACTGGACACTGGAAGCGGAACTGCCCCAAGTATTTGGCTGACAAGAAGGCGGCCAACAACAAACAAGGTATATATGATATACATGTTATTGATGTGTACCTTACCAACTCTCGTTGTAGTGCCTGGGTATTTGATACCGGTGCGGTTGCTCATATTTGCAACTCAAAATTGGAACTGCGGAATAAACGGAGGCTGGCAAAGGACGAAGTGACGATGCGCGTGGGAAATGGTTCCAAGGTTGATGTGATCGCCGTCGGCACGCTCGCTCTTCGATTACCATCGGGATTAGTGATGAACCTGAATAATTGTTATTTAGTGCCTGCGTTAAGCATGAACATTATATCTGGATCTTGTTTATTGCGAGACGGTTACTCATTTAAATCAGAGAATAATGGTTGTTCTATTTATATGAGTAATATCTTTTATGGTCATGCACCCGATGTGAGGGGTTTATTCTTATTGAATCTCGATAGTAATAATACACATGTTCATAACATTGATGCCAAAAGATGTAGAATTGATAATGATAATACCACTTTCTTGTGGCACTGCCGTTTAGGTCATATTGGCGTAAAACGCATGAGGAAGCTCCATGCTGATGGACTTTTGGAGTCACTTGATTTTGAATCACTTGACACATGTGAGCCATGCCTCATGGGCAAGATGACTAAAACACCGTTTTCTGGAACAATGGAACGGGCAAGTGACTTGTTGGAAATCATACATACTGATGTGTGCGGTCCGATGAGCATTGAGGCGCGCGGTGGTTATCGTTACTTTCTCACCTTCACTGATGACTTAAGTAGATATGGGTATATTTACTTAATGAAACACAAGTCTGAAACATTTGAAAAGTTCAAACAATTTTAGAGTGAAATTGAGAATCATCGTAACAAGAAGATTAAATTCCTACGATCTGATCGAGGAGGAGAATATCTGAGTTATGAGTTTGGCAGTCACTTAAGACAATGTGGAATTGTTTCACAACTGACACCGCCTGGAACACCACAGCGAAATGGTGTGTCCGAACATCGTAATCGAACCTTATTGGATATGGTGCGATCTATGATGTCTCTTGCCGATTTGCCACTATCGTTTTGGGGTTATGCATTAGAGACAGCTGCATTCACTTTAAATAGGGCACCTTCGAAATCCGTTGAGACGACGCCATATGAACTTTGGTTTGGCAAGAAGCCAAAGCTGTCGTTTCTTAAAGTTTGGGGATGTGATGCTTATGTCAAAAAGCTTCAGCCTGAAAAGCTGGAACCCAAAGCGGAAAAATGCGTCTTCATAGGATACCCAAAAGAGACAGTTGGGTATACCTTCTACCTCAGATCCGAAGGCAAAGTGTTTGTCGCTAAAAACGGAACATTTCTTGAGAAAGAGTTTCTCTCGAAAGAATTGAGTGGGAGGAAGATAGAACTTGATGAGGTTGTTGAACCTTTACTTCAACCTGAAAGTAGCGCAGCGCAGAAAGATGTTTCTGTAGAGCCTACATCAGCTGAAGAGGAAGTTAATGATGATGATCATGAAGCTTTGGATCAAGTTGCTATCGAACCTCGTAGGTCGACAAGGACGCGTACTGCTCCTGAGTGGTACGGCAACCCTGTCTTAGAGGTCATGTTGTTAGACAACGATGAACCTACGAGCTATGGAGAAGCGATGATGGGCCCGGATTCCGAGAAGTGGTTAGAGGCCATGAAATCCGAGATGGGATCGATGTATGAAAACAAAGTGTGGACTTTGGAAGTATTAACTGAAGGGCGTAAGGCCATTCAGAACAAATGGATCTTTAAGAGGAAGACGGACGCGGACGGTAATGTCCCCGTCTATAAAGCTCGACTTGTGGCAAAGGGTTTTTCACAAGTTCAAGGAGTTGACTACGATGAGACCTTCTCACCCGTAGCGATGCTTAAGTCCGTCAGAATCATGTTAGCAATAGCTGCCTTTTTCGATTATGAAATTTGGCAGATGGATGTCAAAACAGCGTTCCTTAACGGTTTCCTTAAGGAAGAGTTGTATATGATGCAACCAGGAGGTTTTGTCGATCCAGAGAATGCTGAAAAAGTTTGCAAACTCCAGCGATCCATTTATGGACTGGTGCAAGCATCTCGGAGTTGGAATCTTCGCTTTGATGAGGTGATCAAAGCGTTCGAGTTTATACAAGTTTACGGAGAAGCTTGTATTTACAAGAAAGTGAGTGGGAGCTCTATAGCGTTTCTAATATTATATGTGGATGACATATTACTGATTGGAAACAATATAGAAATGTTGGAAAGCGTGAAGGAATATTTGAACAAGAGTTTTTCAATGAAGGACCTAGGAGAAGCTGCTTTCATATTAGGCATCAAGATCTATAGAGATAGATCGAGACGCTTAATAGGACTTTCACAAAGCACATACCTTGACAAAGTTTTGAAGAAGTTCAAAATGGATCAGTCCAAGAAGGGGTTCTTGCCTGTATTGCAAGGTGTGAAGTTGAGTAAGACTCAATGCCCAGTGACCGCAGAAGATAGAGAAAAGATGAGTGTCATCCTCTATGCTTCAGCCATAGGCTCTATCATGTATGCAATGCTGTGCACAAGACCCGATGTCAGCCTTGCCATAAGTATGGTCGGAAGGTTTCAAAGTGATCCAGGAATGGAACACTGGACGGCGGTCAAGAATATCCTGAAGTACCTGAAAAGGACTAAGGACATGTTTCTCGTTTATGGAGGTGATCAAGAGCTCGTCGTAAAGGGTTACGTCGATGCAAGCTTTGACACTGATCCGGATGATTCTAAATCACAAACCGGATACGTATTTAGTCTTAATGGGGGTGCGGTTAGCTGGTGTAGTTCCAAGCAAAGCGTGGTAGCTGATTCTACATGCGAAGCGGAGTACATCGCTGCCTCGGAGGCGGCGAAGGAAGGTGTCTGGATGAAGGAGTTCATGACAGATCTTGGAGTAGTGCCTAGTGCGCTTAACCCAATGACTCTGTTTTGTGATAATACTGGTGCCATTGCTCTAGCCAAGGAACCAAGATTTCACAAGAGGACCAGACACATAAAGCGACGTTTCAATTCCATCCGCGATTACATCAAGGAGGACGACATAAATATTTGCAAAGTACACACGGATCTGAATGTTGCAGATCCGATGACTAAACCTCTTCCAAGGGCTAAACATGAACAACACCAGAATTGCATGGGTGTTCGATTCATTACAATGTAAATCACATAGTGATGTGAACTAGATTATTGACTCTAGTGCAAGTGGGAGACTGTTGGAAATATGCCCTAGAGGCAATAATAAATTAGTTATTATTATATTTCCTTGTTCATGATAATCGTTTATTATCCATGCTATAATTGTATTGATTGGAAACTCAAATACATGTGTGGGTACATAGACAACACTGTGTCCCTAGTAAGCCTCCAGTTGACTAGCTCGTTGATCAAAAGATGGTAAAGGTTTCCTAGCCATGGACATGAGATGCCATTTGATAACGGGATCACATCATTAGGAGAATGATGTGATGGACAAGACCCAAACTATAAACGTAGCATGTGATCATGTCAGTTTATTGCTATTGTTTTCTGCATGTCAAGTATTTGTTCCTATGACCATGAGATCATGCAACTCCCTGACATCGGAGGAGTACCTTGTGTGTATCAAATGTCGCAACGTAACTGGGTGACTATAAAGGTGCTCTACAGGTATCTCCGAGGGTGTCTGTTGGGTTGGCATGGATCAAGACTGGGATTTGTTACTCCGTGTGACGGAGAGGTATCTCAGGGCCCACTCGGTAATACAACATCACAATGAGCCTTGCAAGCAATGTGACTAAAGTGTTAGCCACGAGATCTTGTATTACGGAACGAGTAAAGAGACTTGCCGGTAACGAGATTGAACTAGGTATAGAGATACCGACGATCGAATCTCGGGCAAGTAACATACCGAAGAACAAAGGGAACAGCATACGGGATTAACTGAATCCTTGACATAGAGGTTCGACCGATAAAGATCTTCGTAGAATATGTAGGAGCCAATATGGGCATCCAGGTCCCGCTATTGGTTATTGGCCGTAGAGGTGTCTCGGTCATGTCTACATAGTTATCGAACCCGCAGGGTCTACACACTTAACGTTTGGTGACGATTAGTATAGTTGAGTTATTGTGTTGGTGACCGAAGGTTGTTCGGAGTCCCGGATAAGATCCCGGACATGACGAGGATCTCCGGAAGAGTCCGGAGGTAAAGATTGATATATGTGATAATAGTGTTTTGATCTCCGGAAGGGTTCCGGAATTCACCGGAAGAGGTTCCGGATGTTTACCGAAGTGTTCGGGTGCAGCAACACTTTATATGGGCCAAAGGGGTAAAGCCCACGAGGTATTGGAAAGTGCAAAAGGAAGTTTTGCTGCTGCCTTAAGCGGTACTACCGCTGGAAAGGCAGTACTACCGCGTAAGCGGTACTACCGCTTGTGTGAAGCGGTACTACCGCATAAGCGGTACTACCGCTTGTGTGAAGCGGTACTACCGCTTGTGCGCGGTACTGCAGGGATCCGAGTTGGACTCTTTCCCTGCGGGCCAAACCGACCTTGTGCGGGCAAAACCGATCTGGAGGAGGCTTTTACTCCAAGTTTAGACCCCAAGGCTCAACATATAAATAGAGGGGCAGGGCTAGCACACGGGATACATCAAGATTTCCCAAGCCGTGTGTCGGCAACCCTAACCCTCTAGTTCTCCCGTCATAATCTCCGTAGTGCTTGGCGAAGCCCTGCAGAGATTGTTCCTCACCACCATCACCACGCCGTCGTGCTGCCGGAACTCATCTACTACTTCACCATCGCTCGCTGGATCGAGGAGGTGAAGGCGTCATCAAGCCGTACGTGTGTTGAACGCGGAGGTGCCGTCCGTTCGGCACTAGTTCGTGATCGGATCGAGGGACGACTTGCGATTTGGATCGCGGAGACGTTCGACTACATCAACCGCGTTTCTTAACACTTCCGCTTAGAGATCTACAAGGGTATGTAGATTCACTCTCCCTCTCGTAGATGCTCATCACCATGGATAGATCTTGTGTGTGCGTAGGAAATTTTTTGTTTCCCATGCAACGTTCCCCAACAGTATTACCGTTGTTCCTAATGATAAGAATGAACTCATTCCACAAAGAATTGTCACTGGCTATAGAATGGTAATTGATTTTAGAAAATTAAATAAAGCTACTAGAAAAGATCATTACCCTCTACCGTTCATTGATCAAATGCTTGAAAGACTATCTAAGCACACACACTTTTGTTTCTTAGATGGATATTCTGGTTTCTCTCAAATACCTGTATCACAATCTGATCAAGAGAAAACTACCTTTACTAGCCCTTTTGGAACCTATGCTTATAGACGTATGCCTTTTGGTTTATGCACTGCACCTGCTACCTTTCAAAGATGCATGACTGGTATATTCTCTGATTTTTGTGAAAAGATTGTGGAGGTTTTCATGGATGATTTTTCCGTTTACGGAACTTCTTTTGATGATTGCTTAAGCAACCTTGATCGAGTTTTGCAGAGATGTGAACAAACTAATCTCGTCTTGAATTGGGAGAAGTGCCATTTTATGGTTAATGAAGGCATTGTCTTGGGGCATAAAATATCTGAACGAGGTATTGAGGTGGATAAAGCTAAAGTTGATGCAATTGAGAAAATGCCATGTCCTAAAGATATTAAAGGTACTCGAAGTTTCCTTGGTCATGCTGGTTTTTATAGGAGGTTCATTAAAGACTTCTCTAAAATTTCTAGGCCTCTTACTAATCTTTTGCAAAAGGATATTCCTTTTGTTTTTGATGATGATTGTGTCGAAGCCTTTGAAACACTCAAGAAAGCCTTAACCTCTGCACCTATCGTTCAACCACCTGATTGGAACTTGCCTTTTGAAATTATGTGTGATGCTAGTGATTATGCTGTTGGTGATGTCCTAGGACAAAGAGTTGATAAGAAATTGAATGTTATCCATTATGCTAGTAAAATTCTAGATAGTGCCCAACGAAACTATGCTACTACTGAAAAAGAATTTTTAGCAGTTGTGTTTGCTTGTGATAAATTTAGATCCTATATTGTTGACTCCAAAGTTATTGTTCACACCGATCATGCTGCTATAAAATACCTTATGGAAAAGAAAGATGCTAAACCTAGACTCATTAGGTGGGTTCTCCTGCTCCAAGAATTTGACTTACACATCGTTGATAGGAAAGGAGCTGAGAACCCCGTAGCTGACAACTTGTCTAGGTTAGAAAATATTCTTGATGACCCACTACCTATTGATGATAGTTTCCCCGACGAACAGCTAGCTGCAATAAGTGTTTCACAAAACACACCTTGGTATGCTGATTATGCTAATTACATTGTCGCTAAATATATACCACCTAGCTTCACTTATCAACAAAAGAGAAAAAAAGTCTATGATTTGAGACATTACTTTTGGGATGACCCACACCTTTATAAAGAAGGAGTAGATGTTATTATTAGATGTTGTGTACCTGAGCATGAACAGGAACAAATCCTACGGAAATGTCATTCCGAAGCTTATGGAGGACATCATGCGGGAGATAGAACTGCTCATAAGGTATTGCAATCTGGTGTTTATTGGCCTACTCTCTTCAAGGATGCCCGTAAGTTTGTCTTGTCTTGTGATGAATGTCAAAGAATTGGTAATATCGGTAAGCGTCAGGAAATGCCTATGAATTATTCACTTGTTGTTGAACCATTTGACGTTTGGGGTTTTGATTATATGGGGCCTTTTCCTTCCTCCAACGGGTACACTCATATTTTAGTTGCGGTTGATTATGTCACTAAGTGGGTAGAAGCTATTCCAACTAGTAGTGCTGATCACCACACCTCCATTAAAATGCTTAAAGAGGTTATCTTCCCGAGGTTTGGAGTCCCTAGATATTTAATGACCAATGGTGGTTCACATTTTATTCATGTTGCTTTCCGTAAGATGCTTGCGAAATATGATGTTAACCATAATATTGCATCACCCTATCATCCTCAATCTAGTGGTCAAGTTGAACTTAGTAATAGAGAAATAAAATTGATATTACAAAAAACTGTTAATAGGTCTCGTAAGAATTGGTCTAAGAAATTAGATGATGCACTTTGGGCCTATAGAACAGCTTATAAAAATCCTATGGGTATGTCTCCATATAAAATGGTGTATGGGAAATCTTGTCATTTGCCTCTAGAACTAGAACACAAAGCATTTTGGGCAATTAAAGAACTCAACTATGATTTCAAACTTGCCGGTGAGAAGAGGCTATTTGATATTAGCTCACTAGATGAATGGAGAACCCAAGCGTATGAAAATGCCAAGCTATTCAAAGAAAAAGTAAAAAGATGGCATGACAAAAGAATCCAAAAGCGGGAATTCAAAATAGGAGATTATGTTCTTTTGTTCAACTCTCGTTTAAGATTTTTTTGCAGGGAAGCTTCTCTCCAAATGGGAAGGACCATATATTATCGAAGAGGTTTATCGTTCTGGAGCTATAAAGATTAATAACGCCGAATGTACTAACCCGAAGGTGGTCAATGGACAAAGAATTAAGCAATATATCTCAGGTACGCCTATTAACGTTGAAAGCAGTGTTATCCAAACCATGACACCGAAGGAACACATAAAAGAAACCTTCTGGAACACTCCAGAATACTTAAAAATAGGAGGTATGTGATACGGTAAGTAAACGAACTCCGAAAAATCCGCAAAAATATTTTTGTCAGTTTTGGAGTATTTTAGAATTTTGGAAATAAAGAAATAAACCGGAAGGTGATCGAGGCGAGCACGATACACCAGGGCGCGCCAGGCACCCCTGGGCGCGCCCTGGTGGGTTGTGCCCACCTCGGATGCCTTCCCGACTCCGTTTTCCTTCCAAATACTTGTTCCCCAAGAATAAAAATTCTCTATATATACCCCGACTATTTTGACGACCGCATCGCAGAAAAATCCTCTGTTCTTGTTTCTTGCTGTTTTCTCGTGAGATCTAGATCTCCATGGCTCCACCAAGCTCCTCCAAGGACAAGTTCTTGGAGAAGGTCATCAACCCGTACTTGCCAGAGATGATGAAGCACCCTCAAGCCATTGAGATGCGTGAGGGGGTGCTCCACATCCGTGATGTTCGGGGACCCAAGAAGACCGGAAGCATGGAGGCTAGGCTCGAAGCGGTGAAACAAGAAATCTTCAAGTGCCAGAAGATGGTGGAGCGTGGACTTAGTGCCAATCACTCCATGATCACGGAATTCACCCGTGATCAGATGGTGGATGGCCGGTCTGTGAAGGACATCATCTCCACCCTCAACGATCAAATTAATTTTCTGCAGAGCAAGTTTATGATTTTCAAAACCAAGTCTTCGAATATGAAGCGAGATTTAAAGGTATGAGTTTAGCTGCCAGTTGCAGGACTTAGGGGACTCTCGCGTCAACCTTTGATGGGGAGCCCTTACCCTGGAAGCTGGAGGACAAGCTTATTACATCATCATCACCACCTACATCTACACCTCCACCTTCTTCATCACCACCACCAAAGGAGACTTGAGCACATGGGTATGGGCACTCCCCTTGGCTTGAGCCAAGCTTGGGGGAGGTGACCCGGTACCGTATCATCACCACTTTTATTCACCTATACCTATTTTAGTTCTATCTTTAGTGTCCCCTTGCTTTAGTTGAATAAATTTTTAGTATGATCTATTTTCGTGTGTTAGTTCCGTGGCCTACCTATCTATGTAATCGAGTGAAAGTTATATAATAAAGTTTAGTTTGAGTTGTTGCCTCTCTACTTTCTTGTTGCAATCAAAATAAAGAAAGATGAAACAAATAAAAAGAATCATATGCTAATCTTATGGTGAGTAATGACATCACAAAAGGAAAAGTATAAGTAGTAAAATTTATTGGAGATTGACAAACATAGCATTGGTCAATGATGCAATTCATGAAAGAATTAATTAGGGAAGAGAAGATTCACATGCAAATACACTATCTTGGACATCTATTATGATTGTGAGCCCCCATCAAATATTATATGTCAAAATTGTTGACGTTGGACGAGGAAGACAACGTAATGATTTATGTTTGTTCATATCCACATAGAAGTTATATTGTCATAGATCCTTTAACATGTGGTGCTTGCCCAATATCTTTGCTAGCCAAAAATTCCGCACTAAGTAGAGATACTACTTGTGCATCCAAAAACCCAAACCCAAATTCTTTCTTTGAGTGTCCACCATACCTACCTATGGATCGAGAAAGATCCTTCAAGTAAGTTGTCATCGGTGCAACAAGGCAATAAAAATTGCTTCTAAAAATGTTTTGATCAATTAGTGTAAGAGAAAATTGAGCGTTATACGAACTTATGATGGCAAAGTAATAAAAGCGACGGACTGCATAATAAAGGTTGCTATCATAGGGGGCAATATAGCGTGACGTTCTTTTACATTAAGGGATTGGGCATACAAAACAATAAGCGCATGACAACCTCTGCTTCCCTCTGCGAAGGGCCTATCTTTTACTTTTATGCATTACTTTTATGCAAGAGTCAAAGTATTCTTCCCTATTCCTTTTTACTTTTTCTTTTGCAAGCATCATGTGGTGAGGAAAGATCTAGGCACATATATCCAGTTGGATATGGGTGGGCATGAGTTATTATTGTTGACATCACCCTTGAGGTGAGTGAGTTGGGAGGCAAAACTATAAGCCCCTATCTTCCTACGTGTCCGGTTGAAACTTTTTGTTCATGGGTATGCCGTGAGCGTTAGCAATCATAGAAGACTAAATGATGGTTGAGTATGTGGACTTGCCAAAAGGCTCCTACATGAGACCCTTCCTGAAAATATGATGAATTGTAGTTGCAAAGTTGACTGAGAACATAGTTTGTTGGTTCCCAATAACGTTTATGCTTCATACTTCTATGTTGTGATGAATTGTTACTTGTTCATGAGAAGCTTTATGATAAAAATGTATTGAAATAAGTTCCTATGTTAGAGTTTGTTGCTGCTATGTTAATAAGCATGATGCTTCTATGTCCATATTTTGTTTTTATCGATACCTCTCTCGCAAACCATGTGGACATGCTTTTCAATATCGGCTTTCGCTTGAGGACAAGCGAGGTCTAAGCTTGGGGGAGTTGATACGCCCATTTTGCATCATGATTTCCTACTATTATTTACTTTGTTTTGTTGAATAATAATGCTTTGGGGAGTGATTCTAATGCCTTTTCTCTCATAATATGCAAGGTTTACACAAAGAGGGAGAATACCGGCAGCTGGAATTCTGGACCCAAGAAAAGCACGTCAGAGATACCTATTCTGCACAACTCCAATAAAGCTGAAATTTTACGGAGATTATTTTTGCATTTAATAAAAAATACTGGAGCTGAAAACTACCGGAGGGGGCCTTCCAGGTGGGCACAACCCACCAGGGCGCGCCCTGATGGGTTGTGGTCACCCAGGCCCACCTCCGGTGCCCATCTTCTGGTATAATGTCACTCTTGACCTAGAAAAAATCAGAGGAGGACTTTCGGGACGAAGCGCCGCCGCCTCGAGGCGGAACTTGGGTAGGAGCACTTTTGCCCTCCGGCGGAGCGATTCCGCCGGGGGAACTTCCCTCCCCGAGGGAGAAATTGAGCTATCGTCATCACCAACACCCCTCTCATCTTTGGGAGGCCAATCTTCATCAACATCTTCAACAACACCATCTCCTCTCAAACCCTAGTTCATCTCTTGTGTTCAATCTTTGTACCGGAACCTCAGATTGGTACCTGTGGGTGACTAGTAGTGTTGATTACCTTGCGTAGTTGATTACTATATGGTTTATTTGGTGGAAGATTATATGTTTAGATCCATTATGATATTCAATACTCCTCTGATCTTGAGCATGATTATTATTTGTGAGTAGTTACCTTTGTTCTTGAGGTCACGGGAGAAGTCATGTTGCGAGTAATCATGTGAATTTGATATGTGTTCGATATTTTGATGATATGTATGTTGTGATTCCCTTAGTGGTGTCATGTGAACGTCGACTACATGACACTTCACCATTAATGGGCCTAAGGGAATGCATTGTGGAGTAGTTATTAGATGATGGGTTGCTAGAGTGACAGAAGCTTAAACCCTAGTTTATGCGCTACTTCGTAAGGGGCTGATTTGGATCCATGATACGTCTCCAACGTATCTATAATTTATGAAGTATTCATGCCATGTTTACAATAATTTTATATGATTTTGGTATGATTTGATTAGAACTAACCCGGACTGACGCTGTTTTCAGCAGAGCTACCGTGGTGTTGTTTTTGTGCAGAAATAAAAGTTCTCGGAATGGGCTGAAAATTTACGGAGAATATTTTTGGAAAATATAAAAAATACTGGAGCAAAAAGATACCGGAGAGGAGTCCCGAGGAGACCACAAGCCTAGGGGGCGCCCCCCCCCTAGGGCGCGCCCCCTGGCTTGTGGGTCCCTCGAGCACCCCCCTGACGTGATTCCAACGCCAAGTACTCCTATAAATCGAAAAAAAACCAGAAAGAAACCGAGATCGGGAGTTCCGCCGCCACAAGCCTCTGTAGCCATGAAAAACCAATCGGGAGCCCATTCCGGCACCCTGACGGAGGGGGAAACCATCACCGGAGGCCATCTTCATCATCCCGGCGGTCTCCATGACGAGGAGGGAGTAGTTCACCCTCGGGGCTGAGGGTATGTACCAGTAGCTATGTGTTTGATCTCTCTCTCTCTCGTGTTCTTGAGATGGCACGATCTTGATGTACCGCGAGCTTTATTAATATAGATGAATCATATGGAGTTTTCCCCTCTCTATCTTCTTGTGATGAATTGAGTTTTCCCTTTGAAGTTTTCTTATCGGATTGAGCCTTTAAAGGATTTGAGAACACTTGATGTATGTCTTGCGATGGGATATCCGTGGTGACAATGGGATGTTCTATTGATCCACTTGATGTATGTTTTGGTCATCAACTTGCGGGTTCCGTAAACTTGGGAATCTATGCATAGGGGTTGGCACACGTTTTCGTCTTGACTCTTCGGTAGAAACTTTGGGGCACTCTTTGAAGTTCTTTGTGTTGGATTGAACATGATGAATCTGAAATTGTGTGATGCATATCGTATAATCAAGCCCATGGGTACTTGTGGTGACATTGGAGTATCTAGGTGACATTAGGGTTTTGGTTGATGTGTATCTTAAGGTGTTATTTTAGTACGAACTCTAGGGCTGTTCGTGACACTTATAGGGATAGCTCATAAGATTGATCGGAAAAGATAACTTTGAGGTGGTTTCATACCCTACAATAATTTCTTCGTTTGTTCTCCGCTATTTGTGACTTTGGAGTGAACTCTTTGTCGCACGTGAGGGATTTACATATGATTCAACTATGTCAGTATTGTTGAGAGAACTAGCACTAGTGAAAGTATGAACCCTAGGCCTTGTTTCTAAGCATTGCAATACCGTTTGTGCTCACTTTTATCATTAGTTACCTTGCTGTTTTTATATTTTCAGATTACAAAAACCTATATCTACCATCCATATTGCACTTGTATCACCATCTCTTCGCCGAACTAGTGCACCTATAAAATTTACCATTGTATTGGGTGTGTTGGGGACACAAGAGACTCTTTGTTATTTGGTTGCAGGGTTGTTTGAGAGAGACCATCTTCATCCTACGCCTCCCACAGATTGATAAACCTTAGGTCATCCACTTGAGGGAAATTTGCTACTGTCCTACAAAACTCTGCGCTTGGAGGCCCAACACGAGTCTACAAGAAGAAGGTTGCGTAGTAGACATCATGCTCTTTTCTGGCGCCATTGCCGGGGAGGTGAGTGCTTGAAGGTATATCTTTAGATCTTGCAATTGAATCTTTTAGTTTCTTGTTTTATTACTAGTTTGGTTTTATAAAATAAAACTACAAAAAAATGGAGTTTAGGTTGCATCAATTGGTTCGTCTTCTTAATGTCTTTCGTGAAAATGATGGTTTGGAAAATTGTGCTCAATTGGTAGAGGAAGAATTTATGAAAATACTTAATGAGAATTCCTTGAATGATGAGCATGATTGCAATATTGCTAGTATGAATTCTTTGAATATCCATGATGCTAATGATATGCAAAGGCACAATCTTGGGGATGCTATGTTTGATGAAGATGATATATTTAGTGCCCAAGTTTTGATGAGCAAATTTATTATGATGAAAGCATGCCTCCTATTTATGATGATTATTGTGATGACATGTATGCTATAAATAATAATGATAACCATGAAACTTGTCATCATGATTTTAATTTTCAATTGGATTATGTTTCACATGATAGTTATTTTGTTGAGTTTGCTCCCACTATTATGAATGAGAAGAAAATTGCTTATGTGGAGAGTGACAAATTTTCCATGCTTGTGGATCATGAAAAGAATGCTTTATGTGATAGTTATATTGTTGAATTCATTCATGATGCTACTGAAAATTATTATGAGGGAGGAACATATGCTTGTAGGAATTGCAATAATATCAAGTTTCCTCTCTATGTGTTCAAAGTTTTGAAGTTATGCTTGTTTTGCCTTCCTATGCTAGTTTATTCTTGCTCCCATAAATTATTTGCTCACAAAATCCCTATGCATAGGAAGTGGGTTAGACTTAAATGTGCTTGTCATGAGATTCATGATGCTCTTTTGCATGTTTCCATTACTATTCCTATGTGAGCATCATTGAGATCATCATGCCTAGCTAAAAGGCATTAAAGAAAAGCGCTTGTTGGGAGATAACCCAATATTTATCCTTAATGTTTTAATGTGTTCACATGATTAATATACTGTAGTAATCATGTTTTATAGATTTTGTTTCAATAAAGTGCCAAGTAAAGCCTTTGGGATAGTGTGGATGATAGTTGACTTGATTCTGTGCAAAAGCAGAAACTTTTGACTCCAGTACAGGAATTTTAATTTTTTACTGGAGATTTATAATGATCTGAAATTTTTACACAGTCTTTATATACAAATTTCCTAGATTTTCCTAATTTTTCAGAATTTTTAGAGATAGGGAAGTATGGTTACACTACAGATCTTCACAGACTGTTCTGTTTTTGACAGATTCTGTTTTGCATGCATAGTTTGCTTGTTTTACTGTTTCCATAGCTTATATTTAGTGGTATAAATTATGGGAATGATAGAATACAGTAGGTATCATGTGGGTACAATTATGAATCTTGTCTTGACAGTACCTAAGTGAACGATTTATCTGTATTACACTAACCCTTCTCACGAAGTTCCGTTAAGTTTTGTGTGATTGAAGTTTTCAAGTTTTGGGTGAGACACCGATATGAGGAGAATAAGGAGTGACAAGAACCTAAGCTTGGGGATTCCCAAGGCACCCCAAGGTAATATCCAAGGAATACTCAAGCGTCTAAGCTTGGGGATGCCCTGGAAGGCATCCCCTCTTTCATCTTCAACACTATCGGTATATCTTTCTTGGAGCTATATTTTTATTCGTCACATAATATGAGTTTTGCTTGGAGCGTCATTTTATTTTGTTGTTCTCTGTTAGGAGTTATTTATAATCTTGTTTTTCAATAAAAAGTTCCAAGAATTGCCTTAGGATGCTTGCATTGCATGTTTTGATGAGTGCTGTATAAAAACAGAAACTTTGGCTGTAGTGTTTGAATTTTCATATTTTACTGAAACGTGGTAAGTTTCTGAAATTTTTACACAATATTTTCATATAAATTTTATAGCATTTCCTAAATTTTCATAATTTTTTGAGTTACAGAAGTACACTGTTTTCATAAATTGCTACAGACTGTTCTGTTTTCACAGATTGCTGTCATAGTTTTGTTATCTGATTATCCTATAGTTTCCATAGCCTATATTGGTAGAGATAAATTGTGGAAACGATAGTAAACAGTAAATTATGTTTGAAAATTATTGTGTAACTTGTCTTGGCAGTACATAAAGAGTTGATTTATTATTACGTGTACTAACCTATCTCACAAGTTCTTTTCGAGTTTTGTGTGGATGAAGTTTTTGAGAATAGGTGAAACCATGATATGAGAGGATTGAACGAGATACAAAAGCTCAAGCTTGGGGATGCCCAAGGCACCCCAAGTAAATATTTCAAGAAGTCTCAAGCATCTAAGCTTGGGGATCCTACGCATCCCACCTCTCTTCATCAACAATTATCGGTTAGCCTATGTTGAGCCTAAATTTTTATTCGTTCACATGATGCGTTCTATTCTTGGAGTGCTATTTTTCTTTTGCTTGCTGTTTAATAAAATACTTAAGATCTGAAATTCTTAGATTAGAGAGTCTTCACATAGTTATTTAATTGTTGGCTACTCATTAATCTTCACTTATATCTTTTTGGAGTAGTTTGTCATTCACTCTCGTGCTTCACTTATATCCTATGAGTAAATGGTGTGCGGTGTTTGCTAACTTTCAATAAATTTTACCACCTATACTTATTATGTGTGAAGTCATTACTCCCCATGGGATAAGTATATGAAGCATATGTAATTTCAGATTTATGATATTCAGTTCATTCAACCATTTACTCATAGGATATAAGTGAAGCACGAGAGTGAATGACAAACTACTCCAAAAAGATATAAGTGAAGATTAATGAGTAGCCAACAATTAAATAACTATGTGAAGACTCTCTCATCTAAGAATTTCAGATCTTAAGTATTTTATTAAACAGCAAGCAAAAGAAAGATAGCACTCCAAGAATAGAACGCATCATGTGAACGAATAAAAATTTAGGCTCAACATAGGCTAACCGATAATTGTTGATGAAGAGAGGTGGGATGCATAGCATCCCCAAGCTTAGATGCTTGAGACTTCTTGAAATATTTACTTGGGGTGCCTTGGTAATCCCCAAGCTTGAGCTTTTGTATTTCGTTCAATCCTCTCATATCATGGTTTCACCTATTCTCAAAAACATCTTCCACACAAAACTTGAAAAGAACTCGTGAGATAGGTTAGTACACATAATAATAAATCAACTCTTTATGTACTGCCAAGACAAGTTGCATAATAATTTTCAAACATTAGGTACTGTATAATATCATTTCCACAATTTATATCTACCAATATAGGCTATGGAAACTAAAGGATAAGTAGATAACAAAACTATGACAACAATCTGTCTAAACAGAACAGTCTGTAGCAATTTATGAAAACAGTGTACTTCTGTAACTCAAAAAATTATGAAAATGTAGGACATGCTAAATAATTTATATGACATCACTTTGTAAAAATTTCAGAAACTTTCCATGTTCCAGTAAAATATGAAAATTCAAACACTACAGCAAAAGTTTCTGTTTATACACAGCACACATCAAACATGCAATTCAAGCATCCTAAAAGGCAATTCTTGGAACTTTTTATTGAAAAACAAGATTATAAATAACACCTAACAGAGAACAAGAAAATAAAATGACGCTCCAAGCAAAACTCATATTATGTGACGAATAAAAATATAGCTCCAAGTAAGATATACCGATAATATTGAAGACGAAAGAGGGGATGCCTTCTGAGGCATCCCCAAGCTTAGGCGCTTGAGTCTTCCTTGGATATTACCTTGGAGGTGCCTTGGGAATCCCCAATCTTAGGTTCTTGTCACTCCTTATTCTCCTCATATCGGTGTCTCACCCAAAACTTGAAAACTTCAATCACACAAAACTTAACGGAACTTCGTGAGATGGGTTAGTATAATAAACAAAGATCATTCACTTAGGTACTGTCAAGACAAGATTCATAATTGTTTCCACATGATACCTACTGTATTCTATTATTCCCATAATTTATACCACTAAATATAAGCTATGGAAACACTAAAACAAGCAAACTATGCATGCAAAACAGAATCTGTCAAAAACAGAACAGTCTGTGAAGATCTGTAGTATAGCGATACTTCCCTGTCTCTAAAAATTCTGAAAAATTAGGAAAACCTTAAGAATTTGTATATGAAGACTGTGTAACAATTTCATATCATTATCACGCTCCAGTAAAAAATGAAAATTCCTGTACTGGAGTCAAAAGTTTCTGTTTTGGTTCAGCATCAATTCTACTCATCTTGTGAGTCATCCCAAAGGCTTTACTTGGCACTTTATTGAAATAAAAGCTATAAAACATGATTAATACAGTGGCTTAATCATGTGAACACACTAAAACAGTAGGTATAAATATTGGGTTGTCTCCCAACAAGCGCTTTTCTTTAATGCCTTTTTAGCTAGGCATGATGATTTCAATGATGCTCACATAGGAATAAAAATTGAAACATGCAAAAGGGCATCATGAATCTCATGGAAAGCTCATTTAAGTCTAACCCACTTCCTATGCATAGGGATTTTGTGAGCAAACAATTTATGGGAGCAAGAATCAACTAGCATAGGAAGGCAAAACAAGCATAACTTCAAAACTTCGAACACATAGAGAGGAAACTTGATATTATTGCAATTCCTACAAGCATATGTTCCTCCCTCATAATAATTTTCAGTAGCATCATGAAGGAATTTCACAACATAACTAGCACATAAATAATTCTTTTCATGATCTACAAGCATAGAAAATTTGTCACTCTCCACATAAGCAATTTTCTTCTCATCAATAGTAGTGGGAGGAAACTCAACAAAATAACTATCATGTGAAGCATAATCCAATTGAAAATTAAAATCATGATGACAAGTTTCATGGTTATCATTATTCTTTATAGCATACATTTCATCACAATAATCATCATAAATAGGAGGCATGCTTTCATCATAATAAATTTGCTCATCAAAACTTGGGGGACTAAACATATCATCTTCATCAAACATAGCATCCCCAAGCTTGTAGCTTTGCATATCATTAGCATCATGAATATTCAAGGAATTCATACTAACAACATTGCAATCATGCTCATCATACAAAGATTTAGTACCAAACATTTTAATAACTTCTTCTTCTAATACTTGAGCACAATTTTCCTTTCCATCATTTTCACGAAAGACATTAAAAAGATGAAGCATATGAGGCAACCTCAATTCCATTTTTTTGTAGTTTTCTTTTATAGACTAAACTAGTGATAAAACAAGAAACTAAAAGATTCAATTGCAAGATCTAAAGATATACCTTCAAGCACTCACCTCCCCGGCAACGGCGCCAGAAAAGAGCTTGATGTCTACTACGCAACCTTCTTCTTGTAGACTAGTGTTGGGCCTCCAAGCGCAGAGTTTTGTAGGACAGTAGCAAATTTCCCTCAAGTGGATGACCTAAGGTTTATCAATCCGTGGGAGGCATAGCATGAAGAAGGTCTCTCTCAAACAACCCTGCAACCAAATAACAAAGAGTCTCTTGTGTCCCCAACACACCCAATACAATGGTAAATTTTATAGGTGCACTAGTTCGGCGAAGAGATGGTGATACAAGTGTAATATGGATGGTAGATATAGGTTTTTGTAATCTGAAAATATAAAAACAGCAAGGTAACTAATGATAAAAGTGAGCACAAATGGTATTGCAATGCTTAGAAACAAGGCCTAGGGTTCATACTTTCACCAGTGCAAGTTCTCTCAACAATACTGACATAGTTGAATCATATGTAAATCCCTCACGTGCGACAAAGAGTTCACTCCAAAGTCACAAATAGCGGAGAACAAACAAAGAAATTATTTTAGGGTACGAAACCACCTCAAAGTTATCTTTTCTGATCAATCGTATGAGCTATCCCTATAAGTGTCACGAACAGCCCTAGAGTTCGTACTAAAATAACACCTTAAAATACACATCAACCAAAACCCTAATGTCACCTAGATACTCCAATGTCACCACGAGTACCCATGGGCTTGATTATACGATATGCATCATACAATTTCAGATTCATCATGTTCAATCCAACACAAAAAACTTCAAAGAGTGCCCCAAAGTTTCTACCGGAGAGTCAAGACGAAAACGTGTGCCAACCCCTATGCATAGATTCCGAAGGTCACGGAACCCGCAAGTTGATCACCAAAACATACATCAAGTGGATCAATAGAACATCCCATTGTCACCACGGATATCCCATCACAATACATACATCAAGTGTTCTCAAATCCTTAAAGACTCAATCCGATAAGTAAACTTCAAAGGGAAAACTCAATTCATCACAAGAAGATAGAGAGGGGAAAACTCCATATGATTCATCTATATAAATAAAGCTCGCGGTACATCAAGATCGTGTCATCTCAAGAACACGAGAGAGAGAGAGAGAGAGAGAGATCAAACACATAGCTACTGGTACATACCCTCAGCCCCGAGGGTGAACTACTCCCTCCTCGTCATGAAGACCGCCGGGATGATCAAGATGGCCTCCGGTGATGGTTTCCCCCTCCGGCAGGGTGCCGGAACGGGCTTCCGATTGGTTTTTTGTGGCTACAGAGGCTTGCGGCGACGGAACTCCCGATCTAGGTTTCTTTCTGGGGTTTTTGGTATTTATAGGAATTTTTGGCGTCGTCAGGGGGGGTTCTCGAGGAGTCCACAAGCCAGGGGGGCGCGCCCTAGGGGGGGCCGCGCCCCCCAGGCTTGTGACCTCCTTGGTCACTTCCTGGCCCAGCTCCAGTGCTTCGGGGGTCTCTTTTGGTCCATAAAAAATCACCGTAAATTTTCAGCCCGTTCCGAGAACTTTTATTTCTGCACAAAAAACGACACCATGGTAGTTCTGCTGAAAACAGCGTCAGTCCGGGTTAGTTCTAATAAAATCATACCAAAATCATATAGAATTATTGTAAACATGGCATGAATACTTCATAAATTATAGATACGTTGGAGACGTATCAAGACCTTCCTCGATGCCGCAACCTGAATTGCTGACGGCATCGATCTCGACCCTTCGTCGAAGCTGCTGCTCCTTCTTTAGCTGAATGATTCTCGGGAGAATAACTTTAAAATTAATTCACCTCGGAATGCCGAGTGGTTTGTGTAACCAAAAACCTTAGGTGAGCCTTGGGCTCCCATCGTTTGCTTCTGGACAACATGCTATCCATTTGCTTTGTTTCCATTCGGTTTCTTGAATGTTTTCGCTTGGATTTTAACTTAGGCAATTTCTGACTCGCAGCTAAGTCCCCGAGTGTGGATGATGTCCTCACTCGGCGTCGGTTTTAACTTAGGCGATTTTTGGATCGCAGCTAAGCCCCTAGTGTGGATGATGTCCTTACTTGGAGTAGTTTTTAACTTCGGCGATTTCTGGATCGGAGCTAAGCCCCCGAGTGTGGATGATGTCCTCACTCGGAGCACTTTTTAACTTAGGAAATTTCTGGATCGCAACTAAGTGAAAGCACAACATGCTCCCTTGGTGGTTTTGATAATTCATGAAAACATACATTGTCTCTTGGAATAATATTTCTACCTAGTGTATTTCAGGTGAAAGTCCATAGAGAGATGGGTTGCCAAAAAGGATTGTGGAAATACCCCAAGATGCAAGGAAATGGATTGGCAAAGCTTCAAGCAAGAGGACTCTACATTTAACTTTGTGATAAATCACTTTGAGTCCATAGGAAAGCCAATACTATTAAAAGGGGGTAAGGTACTGTTGGTGAACAAGATGCTCCACGTGCACAAGAGATAGTCACCAAAAACACCCACAAGCTCTTCCACAAAAGTCTGTCCAAAGCCAAATATCCAAAATCGGTGCAACCAACACTTTCCACTCGGTGCCACCGATTCCCAAACTCAGACAGACCCATGCCAAACCCTAGCACATCGGTGCAACCGATTCCACTTAGGTGCCACCGAGTTTGGGTTGCCAACTTTCTGTTACCTCGATTCACAAAATCGGTACCACCGAGTTTGTTGGATCGGCGTCACCGAGTTGCGCAATCTGACCGTTGGTCACCTAATCGGTACCACCAAGAATTATATATCGGTCTCACCGAGATTCAAAAGTTGTCACCTTTTGGTCACTTCGGTACCACCGAGATTCACACATCGGTGTCACCGAGTTGGTCACTTTAGGTGTAACGGTTGGATTTTTGGGGATGCCTGTATATACCCCTTCACCACCACCCACTCGAAAGAGAAGCACTCAGAACTATTCCATACTTGCCCCATCCTATTTTCTGAGAGAGAGCCACCTACTCATGTGTTGAGATCAAGCTATTCCACTCTATCCATATGAATCTTGATCTCTAGCCTCCCCAAGTTGCTTTCCACCAAATCAATCTCTTCCACCATAGCCAAATCTGTGAGAGAGTGATTGTGTGTTGAGGAGTCTATCATCTTGAAGCACAAGAGCAAGGAGTTCATCGACATTACCGAGCCTATTACCTTTTGGAGGGTGGTGCCTCCTAGATTGGTTAGGTGTCGCTTGGGAGCCTCCTACTTCGTGTTGTGGAGTTGAACGAAGAAGTTTGTACGGGCAAGGAGATCGCCTACTTCGTGAAGATCTACCCATAGTGAGGCTAGTCCTTCGTGGACGGAAGCCGTTATGGAATAGTCAAGGTTGCTACTTCGTGGACCCTTATGGGTGGAGCCCTCCGTGGATTCTCGCGACCGTTACCCTCTGTGGGTTGAAGACTCCATAAACATGGACGTACGATAGCACCACCTATCGGAACCACGGGAAAAATCTTTGTGTCCCTCATGCGTTTGATCTCCCTATCTCAACTCTTTACTTCCATGTGCAATGTCTTTACTTTCCGCTGCCATACTTGTTGACATGCATGTGTAGGGTGTGCTAGACTTGCTATAATTGTTAAAATCTGCCAACCAATTAACTTGGGAAAAGGTTAGGTTTTAAATTCCTGCTAGTAGTCTATTCACCCCCCATCTAGACACACTTCTAGTGATCCCTCAATTGGTATCAGAGCATTGGTCTCCTTTGCTTCGGTTTAATCACCGTGGAGGAAGATGGATGTGTCTTGTATAGGGAGTTTGAGTTGTAGAGTGCCTATTCTTGATGGGGAGTACTATAGTCAATGGAAACATATGATGCTTGAGCTATTTAATGAATTTTAATTGAGCAAGTATGTTAAGAGCCCCTATGTACCTCCCATTGATCCTTTACATCCCACACACGAAGAGGAAATTGATATGCTATGCAATCTTAGAACTGTTAATCTTATCGTTAGAGGATTGCCTAGAATTGTGCTTAATCAAATGAAGAATTTTGAATGTGCTTATACTTTGTGGCATGACTTGGAGAAACGATATCCAAGTTATTCATTGAGTAATCTTGATGAAATTCTTCATAAAACTATTGCCTTTCACAAAATGACGCCTAGTGATCCCAAGTTTGATGACTATCTATTTGAGCTTAGAGACCTCATGCGTGCTAAAGGAGATGTCATAACTATCAACAACATCATTATAGAAGCCATTCGAATTCACAAGCTTGAACATTGTCATGATCACAACCCTAACGAATTTCTTGTTCCTTGTGACGAGGATTTCCCACTTGATGATGACAATGTGGAACATGGCTACTATGATGAAGATGAGTTGTTCGACATCGAGTATGAGAAGATCATGAAGCATCTAAGTCTTATGGCAAACTTCAAGGATTACATGTCCGGAGGAAAAGAGTGGATTCTCGATAGCAGATGCACCGATCATATGACCGGAGATAGAGAGATGTTTGAAGAGATCACACCAAACCATGGACCATGAAGGTACGTAACATTTGGAAACAACTCCAAGGGTAAGGTACTTGGTCTTGGTAAGGTGGCCATATCCCATGATAGCTCTATTCAAAATGTCATGCTTGTTGAATCCCTTGGCTATAATCTTCTTTCCGTATCTAGACTTGCCGACTTTGGTTTTAATGTGCTATTCACGAAAGTAGATTGCCAAGTGTTTCGTCAAGATAATCATAACATGGTCTTTACCGGTTTCCGTAGAGGTGATCTATACATTGTCGATTTCACTAAGAGATCCAAACCTTGTACTTGTCTTATTGCAAAATCTTCTAAAGGTTGGCTTTGGCATAGAAGACTAGGACATGTTGGCATGCGTAATCTAGACAAGCTTATCAAAAGTGATCATATACTTGGTGTTAAAGATGTTATCTTTGACAAAGATAGACTTTGTAGTGCTTGTCAAGCTGGAAAGCAAGTAGGTGGAAGTCATCCCGTAAAGAATATCATGACTACTAGGAGACCACTCGAGTTACTTCACATGGATCTTTTTGGTCCCAATGCTTACAAGAGCCTTGGTGGAAATTCCTATGGTCTAGTTATAGTTGATGATTTTTCCAGATTTACGTGGGTATTCTTTCTTGATGATAAGTCGCAGGTACAAAAGAACTTCAAGAACTTTGTTCGCAAAGCGCAAAATCAGTTTGAAGTGAAGATCAAGAAGGTTCGGAGCGATAACGGGTCGGAGTTCAAGAACACCCATGTAGACACCTTTCTTGACGATGAAGGTGTCTCACATGAGTTCTCGGCTACGTACACACCTCAACAAAATAGAGTTGTTGAGAGGAAGAACCGAACTCTCATTGAGATGGCAAGAACGATGCTTGACGAATACAAGACGCCAAGACACTTTTGGGCAGAAGCCGTGGAAACAGCATGTCATGCCACAAACCGACTCTATCTTCACAAGCTTCTCGGTAAAACGGCATATGAGCTACTCACCGGTAACAAACCCCAAGTTGGATACTTTCGGGTATTCGGCTCAAAGTGCTACATTCTTGATAAGCATCGTCGTTCTAAATTTGCTCCTAAATCTCATGAAGGATTCCTACTTGGTTACAGATCGAACTCTCACACTTACCGTGTCTACAACAACTTCACTCGAAAAGTTGAAGAGACGGTAGATGTGAAGTTTGATGAATCTAATGGTTCGCAAGTCGAACAATTGCCAAATGGTGTAGGTGATAAGGATCCTTCGGAAGCTATCCAAGACTTGTCCATCGGCAAGATTCGCCCCATGGAGGTGAAGGAAAGTACTTCATCAACTCAAGTGGAAGCCCCTACTTCATGTCAAGGTGAACCTCAACACGACATGGAGGCATCCACAAGCGGTACACGACAAGAAGATGAAGAAGAGGAAGTACATCATGAAGATCCACCACAACCTTCTTCACCACCACCTCAAGGAAACGACACCTTCAACAACAACGAAGATGAAGGAGACGATGATGATGATGAAGAAGCTCCACCATCCAACAAGCCTAAGCTACCTCGAGTTCGAGCAAGAGTGACCAAGAACCATCCTTTAAACCAAATATTTGGTGACATACAAACCGGGAGAATCACTCGCTCTAAAACTCGCTTAGCAAATATTTGTGAGCATTATTCTTTCATCTCTAGCATTGAACCCTTGAAGGTAGAACAAGCTCTTGAAGACCCGGATTGGGTGAACGCAATGCATGAAGAGCTTCACAACTTCGAGAGGAACGAAGTGTGAACACTCATGGACAAGCCCAAGGATGAGCACAACATCATCGGAACCAAATGGGTGTTTTGGAACAAGCAAGATGAAGATGGTCAAGTTGTACGCAACAAGGCGTGTCTCGTAGCCCAAGGATATACGCAAGTCGAAGGTATGGACTACGGTGAGACCTATGCACCCGTCGCTAGACTTGAAGCTATACGCATTCTTCTTGCTTATGCTAATCACCATGATATCACGCTTTATCAAATGGACATTAAAAGTGCCTTTTTAAATGGTGAGATTGAAGAAGAAGTCTATGTTAAGCAACCACCTGGTTTTGTGAATCCTAAGAAACCTAATCATGTTTACAAGCTTCGTAAAGCCCTTTATGTTCTTAAACAAGCTCCACGTGCTTGGTATAAATGCTTAACGAAGTTTATCATTGAAAAGGGTTTTGAAATTGGCAAAATTGACGCAACCTTATTCACTAAGAGAGTTAATGGTGAATTATTGTGTGCCAAATCTATGTGGATGATATTATCTTTGGATCTACTAACCCACAATTTAGTGAAAGATTTGGAAGGTTGATGTCCGAGAAGTATGAGATGTCCATGATGTGTGAGCTGAAATTCTTTCTTGGTTTGCAAATCAAGCAAATGAGAGAAGGAACTTTCATCTCTCAAACTAAGTATACTAAGGACTTGATCTAGAAGTCCAACATGCAAGAGTGTAAAGGTATGAAAACTCCTATGCCTACTAATGGACATGTTGACCTTACCAAGGAGGACGAAGCGGTTGATCAAAAAGTTTATAGATCTATGATTGGTTCATTGCTATATCTATGTGCCTCCCGTCCCGATATTATGCTTAGTGTTTGCATGTGTGCTAGATATCAAGCTGCACCTAAAGAGTGTCATCTTTTGGCCGTGAAACGTATTGTGAGATATTTGATACAAACACAAAATTTTGGCATTTGGTATCCCAAGGGATCTTCTTTTAACCTTGTTGGCTATTCCGACTCGGACTATGCCGGCGACAAGGTTGACAGAAAATCCACCTCGGGTACTTGTCAATTTTTGGGTAGATCTCTTGTATCTTGGTCCTCCAAGAAACAAAACTCGGTATCTCTATCTACTGCCAAAGCTGAGTATATTGCTGCCGGATCATGCTGTGCACAATTACTATGGATGACACAAACGCTTAAGGATTATGGAATCCATGTTAAAAATGTTCCATTACTTTGTGACAATGAAAGTGCTATTAAAATTGGTCATAATCCTGTGCAACATTCTCGAACTAAACATATTCAAGTTAGACATCATTTCATTCGTGATCATGTTGCCAAAGGAGATATCAATCTTAAGCATGTTCGTACTAACAAGCAATTGGCCGATATCTTTACTAAGCCACTTGATGAGAAAACGTTTTGTCACTTGAGGAGTGAGTTGAACATCATTGATGCTTCAAACTTGAGCTAGACTCACTTGGTTGCATGCAAGGGCATGAGCTATCTTGATACTTCCATGATACTCTTGACATATTACTCTATTCCATGGGAATATATGCTCCCTTGCATTGCAACTAACCTTTTCTAGGTACTTGGAAGAACTTCATTCCACAAGATTGCCAACAACTCCAATCATAAGCAATCTTGTCATGACCAAGTATCCACAAGCTCTCTTGATGATGGAAGGAAGAAGACAATAAAAACATATCCTTGACACAAATTTGTACTTCACAATTGGTATCATGTCATATTATGTTCTTCCTTGCATGACTAACCTATGTAGGTGACAAGTGTACTAAAACGAGAAGGATTGTTCCCAACTCAAGATGATCCTCATCAACCTCGAGCATCCTCAACAAGTTCACCTACAAGCCACGTCATCAACATCACTTGAAGGTATGTACTCATATCCTTGAAAATGCTTTACTCCAAGTCATGAGCTAAAGCAACTCAAGTGATATGAAAACATTAAAATGCTAAATCAAAAAATGGTAACCCCATTTTGAGCTTAACGATGAGTATGACCGATGATCAAGTACTCTTGCTTGGCTCCTAAGTCAATATACTCTAATATAGGTGACCTAGTCACCGCCCATCATCTAGTTAAGTATCTTGGTTGGTTCATTCTCTATTTGCAAGATTTCTTGGAACCACTCAAATCTTCTCTAGTTGATATCTTTTTGTAAAATCTGTTGCATTTCCTTCGAAAATTTCTTTTGACACCTTGTTACAAGTTTTCTAAATTGATTTGCAAGTTTCTCAAACATTGCCAACTTTCTGTTTTAGCCTCAGAGCCGCCAATACAAATAACTCGATTCTACCGAATTAGAAGATGAGCTGCAAAACAACATCTCGGTACCACCGACTTGTTTGTCTCGGAGCCACCGATTTGATATCTTCTCCAGTCTGTGTTCATGTTAGTAAATCTGTGTTTCCTTAGTGATCCTATTGTGATATTTTCATTTCTTCGATGATCCCTTCTTAAAAAAATGGGGGAGAAACATTATTCAAGGATCCCTAACTCAAAGGAGGAGAAGTCTTACAAGCTCTCAGTTTAGCCAAAGGGAGAGAAATTATTTTCAATGATTCCCTCCATTTTTAATGCTATCTATAATTTTCATGTCCATGAACCCTACATTCCATGACCCTTGTTCTCAAGGATCCCTTCTTAATCAATGATTCCTGTGTCTGACCCTGCGTATGACCTTTTTGGAAATTAATGCCAAAGGGGGAGAAATACCAAAGCTTCAAAGCAAAAGGGGAAGATACATGCTTATGCAAAGGGGGAGATATAATCAAGGGGGAGAGGTGAACATCAAATTACACTTATATAGACAAGGGGAGAATACCAAAGTAGGGGGAGGAAACTATGTTTGAAGAAAAATATGACTACTTCATTTGACTACTCATCTTAGACTTTTCTCACCCTATCCGATCCCAATATCTACATGCTAAGATGCAGGGGGAGAGGATGATCTACTATTTTCATATCTAAGGGGAGAAAGCTCTAAATGATCTTGGAGACATATCAATCTTAAGTAATACTATCTTCTATATGTTCTCCATATCTTGGTACTATTGAGCTCTATTGCTTTTGATCAGTAGAATACTCTTGTGTTTCCTAACATTGTTTTCTCAAGTGTGTTTCTACTACAAGAATGATCAAGAACTCAAGGTAAGTATATGCATCATATCTTTGATCAAGATGATCTCTTGCTTCTTGCACATATTGTTTGCAAGAGTGTAGTCTTGAACAAGGATACATCTCATTCATATACATTTGATGCATATAGCCAAGATACACATGACTCATTCTATCCCTTCTACTATATGTGTGTCCATGCATTCGAAAGCAACTATCCTTTAAAGGGATTGCACACATTTAGGGGGAGCAAGTCTAAGTCATCTGTCTCTCAAAGTCTTCATTATATCCATGCATATCTTTATTTGAAGCTTTGATTGTATGTTGTCATCAATTACCAAAAAGGGGGAGATTGAAAGCACAACATGCTCCCTTGGTGGTTTTGATAATTCATGACAACATACATTGTCTCTTGGACTAATATTTCTACCTAGTGTATTTCAGGTGAAAGTCCATAGAGAGATGGGTTGGCAAAAAGGATTGTGGAAATACCCCAAGATGCAAGGAAATGGATTGGCAAAGCTTCAAGCAAGAGGACTCTACATTTTACTTTGTGAGAAATCACTTTGAGTCCATAGGAAAGCCAATACTATTAAAAGGGGGTAAGGTACTGTTGGTGAACAAGATGCTGCACGTGCACAAGAGATAGTCACCAAAAACACCCACAAGCTCTTCCACAAAAGTCTGTCCAAAGCCAAATATCCAAAATTGGTGCAACCAACACTTTCCACTCGGTGCCACCGATTCCCAAACTCAGACAGACCCATGCCAAACCCTAGCACATCGGTGCAACCGATTCCACTTCGGTGCCACCGAGTTTGGGTTGCCAACTTTCTGTTACCTCGATTCACAAAATCGGTACCACCAAGTTTGTTGGATCGGCGTCACCGAGTTGCGCAATCTGACCGATGGTCACCTAATCGGTACCACCGAGAATTATATATCGGTCTCACCGAGATTCAAAAGTTGTCACCTTTTGGTCACTTCGGTACCACCGAGATTCACACATCGTTGTCACCGAGTTGGTCACTTTAGGTGTAATGGTTGGATTTTTGGGGATGCCTATATATACCCCTTCACCACCACCCATTCGAAAGAGAAGCACTCAGAACTATTCCATACTTGCCCCATCCTATTTTCTGAGAGAGAGCCACCTACTCATGTGTTGAGATCAAGCTATTCCACTCTATCCATATGAATCTTGATCTCAAGCCTCCCCAAGTTGCTTTCCACCAAATCAATCTCTTCCACCATAGCCAAATCTGTGAGAGAGTGATTGTGTGTTGAGGAGTCTATCATCTTGAAGCACAAGAGCAAGGAGTTCATCGACATTACCGAGCCTATTACCTTTTGGAGGGTGGTGCCTCCTAGATTGGTTAGGTGTCGCTTGGGAGCCTCCTACTTCATGTTGTGGAGTTGAACCAAGAAGTTTGTACGGGCAAGGAGATCGCCTACTTCGTGAAGATCTACCCATAGTGAGGCTAGTCCTTCGTGGACGGAAGCCGTTATGGAATAGTCAAGGTTGCTACTTCGTGGACCCTTATGGGCGGAGCCCTCCATGGACTCTCGCGACCGTTACCCTCTGTGGGTTGAAGACTCCATAAACGTGGACGTACGATAGCACCACCTATCGGAACCACGGGAAAAATCTTCGTGTCCCTCATGCGTTTGATCTCCCTATCTCAACTCTTTACTTCCATGTGCAATGTCTTTACTTTCCGCTGCCATACTTGTTGACATGCATGTGTAGGGTGTGCTAGACTTGCTATAATTGTTAAAATCTGCCAACCAATTAACTTGGGAAAAGGTTAGGTTTTAAATTCCTTCTAGTAGTCTATTCACCCCCCTCTAGACACACTTCTAGTGATCCCTCACTAAGCCCTCAAGTGTGGATGATGTCCTCACGCAGAGTGGTTTTTAACTTAGGCGATTTCTGGAACGCGGCTAAGTTTCCGAGTGTGGATGATGTTCTCACTCGGAGTAGTTTTTAAGTTAGGAGATTTCTGGATCGTGGCTAAGTCCCCGAGTATGGATGATGTCCTCACTCGGAGTAGTTTTTCAACTTAGACGAAATCAGGTTCGCAGCTAAGGTTCTTGAGTGAAGAAATCTTCTTACACTCGAAACGTTGAAAGCTCGGGCGAAATCAGGTTCGCGGCGGAGCCCCCGAGTGAGGCATTATTCCCTACTCAGAACGTTAAAACTTAGACGACAACGAGGTCTCAGCTAAGCACCCGAGTGTGGAAATCTTCCACACTTAGGATTTTTCAACTTAGACGAAATCAGGTTCGCAGCTAAGGTTCTCGAGTGAAGAAATTTTCTTACACTCGAAACGTTTAAAGCTTAGGCGAAATTAGGTTCGCAGCGGAGCCCCCGAGTGAGGGATTATTTCCTACTCTGAACGTTAAAACTTAGACGATAGCGAGGTCGCAGCTAAGCACCAGAGTGTGGAAATCTTCCACCTTAGGATTTTTTAACTTAGACCAAATCAGGTTCGCAGCTAAGTCTTTCACCCACTAGGGGCAGAGGAAAGTGAACAAGGGCAATCACCGGAGTGAAAATGAAATTTTGGCAAATTTTGGCGATGTAAGGGGAAAAGTAATACTTTTATTCATCAAATCACTCTGGAGTTCATTACAAAAAAATGAAAGCATTTTTGTTCTAAGTAAAGAACTTGCCGAGCAGGTCCGCGTTCCAAGCTCGAGGCTCTTCACAGTTCTTCTCGAATTTATACAGTCGGTAAGCTCCGTTGTTCAGGACCTTGGAGATCGCTAAGGGCCCTTGCCACGGGGGTGCTAGCTTGTGGGGTTTCTTCTGATCCAATCGGAGGACAAGGTCGCCTTCTTGAAAGGCTCGTCCTCTGACTTGTCTATCATGATAGCACCTCAAGTCTTGTTGATAAAGCGTTGACCGAATGAGGGCTAACTCCCTTTCTTCTTCTACGAGATCCACACTGTCCTGGTGTGCCTCTTCAGTTTCGGCTTCATAATAGAGTTCCACTCGGCAACACAACCTCAGATCCGTATACCATGAAGAAGGGGGTCCGGTTGGTGGAACGATTTGGAGTCGTCCGTAGGCCCCATAATACTGAAGGCAGTTCGTCCACCCAAGCTTCGGCAACATATTTCAGGTCTCTCATGAGGCGCGGCTTCAATCCTTGCAAGATCATACCGTTGGCTCTTTAAGCTTGCCTGTTCGACTGCAGGTGAGCCACAGAGGCATAATTGACCCGTGTGCCTTGGGTGTAAAAGAACTCGCGGAATTCGTCCGAATTGAAGTTAGACCCATTATCGGTAATGATGTCATGGCGAACTCCGAACCTGAAAATGATCTGTCTGACGAAGCTGATGGCAGTCAGTGAATCTAGGCTCTTCACGGGCTTCGCTTTGATCCACTTGGTGAACTTGTCCACAACCACAAGCAGGTGGGTGAATCCACTCGTCCCGGTCCGAAAAGGCCCGACCATAGCGAGGCCCTAGACGGCGAATGACCAAGTAAGTGGAATTGTTTTCAGTGCTGACGCCGGCTTGTGGGACTGATTTTTGTAGGACTGACACCCAACACATAGGTCCACGATGTCTCTTGCTGCCTCATTGGCTCGCGGCCAGTAGAAACCCGCTCGGAAAGCCTTGGCGACCAGAGTCCGAGAGGACGCGTGATGGCCGCAAGTTCCCGAGTGAATCTTGTGTTAGATTTCTAGACTCTCTTCCGGGGGGATACATCTCTGAATGGCTCCGATAGTGCTTTTCTTGTATAACTGATCTCCTATCGTAGTGAAGGCTTTGGATCGTCGGACGATCTGGCATGCCTCTGTTTCATCTTCGGGGAGTTCCTGTCGGAGCAGGTACGCTATGTAAGGCTGAGTCCACTCGGGATTTATGACCAACATCTCGTGGACTAAGTCGGCCACTGCTGGGACGTCAACTTTAGATGGGTCGGACGAGCAGACGGCTTGTGGGGACTCTTCTTTGAAGGGATCTTCCTTGATTGTCGGGGCGTGTAGATGCTCGAGGAATACATCCTTCGGAACGACTCGTCGAGTGGAACCAATCTTGGCTAGGTCATCTGCTGCCTGATTCTTGGCTCGAGGTATGTGGTGCAGTTCCAAGCCCTCGAAGTTCTTTTCCAGTTTTCTGATGGCATTGCGGTAGCCTATCATTGCTGGGCTTCGAACGTCCCATTCTTTCATCACTTGGTTCACAACAAGGTCCGAGTCGCCGTAAACCATCACCCAACGAACGCTGAGTGAGATAGCCCTATGAAGTCCGTACATGAGGGCTTCATACTCAGCTTCATTATTAGATGACTCGAAGTGGATTTGAAGCACATAGCTCAGTCGGTCTCCCTGGGGGAAACTAGGATTAATCCAGCCCCCGAGCCGTGGAGCATCTTAGACCCATCAAAGAACATAGTCCAATGCTCGGGGAGGCTCGGGACTGGCTGCTCCTGTTCGATCCACTCGGATAGGAAGTCCACTATGGCTTGGGATTTGACAGCTTTCTTGGCTTCAAACTTGATCTCTAGCGGGAGGAGCTCAATTGCCCATTTTTTCACTCGGCCGGTGGCGTCTCTATTGTTCAAAATGTCTATCAAGGGAGCATCACTGATCACCGTGATCGAGTGGTATTGAAAGTAACGGGCTACTTTTTTCATCATCAGGTAAATGCCGTAGACCATCTTCTGATAATGTGGATATCTCTGCTTGGATGGAGTCAGAACTTTTGAAATATAATAAATGGGGCGTTGGACCTTGAAGGTTTTTCCATGTTCTTCACGCTCCAAAGTGAGGACGATGCTAACCACTTGGCTCGTAGCCGCGATGTATAAGAGCAAAGGCTCTCGGCTGTCCGGAGCAACCAACACCGACTGAGTGGAGAGCAAGGTCTTGAGTTCTTGGAACGCGGCTTGCGCCTCGGTCGTCCACTCGAACTTATCTTATTTTTTCATCAGTTGGTAAAGAGGCAGTGCCTTCTCACCGAGCCTTGAAGGAAACTGACTCATAGCTGCAAGGCAACCCGTGAGCCTTTGTACGTCGTGGAGATGTTCTGGTTGTTTCATTCGGACTATAGCGCCGATCTTGTCGAGGTTGGCGTCGATCCCTCGTTCGGAAACGAGGAAACCGAGTAACTTGTCGGCGGGGACCCCAAAAGTGCACTTGGCTGGATTGGGCTTTATTCCGAAGCGCTGTAGGTTCGCGAAGGTTTCGGCGAGGTCAGTCACAAGGTCAGAACCTTTCCTAGACTTAACCACGATGTCATCCATGTACGCCTCCACGTTCCGACTGATTTGCTCTTGCAAGCATTTTTTGATCATGCGCTTGAAAGTAGCTCCGGCGTTTTTAAGGCCGAATGGCATGGTGATGTAGCAGAAACACCTGAATGGGGTGATGAAGACCGTTTTTATTTCATCTGGGCCGTACATTCGGATTTGATGGTATCCGGAGTATGCATCTAAGAATGACTGATACGTCTCCAACGTATCGATAATTTATGAAGTATTCATGTCATATTTGCCTATGTTTTTACTATGGTTTTATGATTTATTGGGACTAACCTATTAATAGTTGAAAAATTGCACAAGTTCTTGTTTCACACTTTGATGTGTAGGAATTAATTGGAAATTGGCGAAAAACGCAAAAGGAGCCTTGTTAGAGGAGGACTCTGACTTTCCTGAAATCTGTCCACAAATAGTTTTTAGAGATCGTCAGTTTGACCCCCGAAGACGGCGTCAAATGGAAAAAGCTAAAACTTGGAAAGTGTGGGGAATTTTATGGCATTGATTCTGGACTCCAAATTCATTCAAAACGGAGTTCGGATGCGATTTGTAGACCCGTTTTACTGGAGGAAAATACCTGATTATGGGATTACGAGAATTGATGACGTGATTGAGTCCAACTCTTAACATATCTGATGTATTCGGCCAAGCCACGATTTTGAGGACTCATGAGTGCTGTGAGGAGTCCCTAGGAAGGTTCTAGAGGTGTCCAAGAGCCATTGGATCAAGGTTCCATCCATCGGAGGGCCATAGAGCACCACAGAGGCACATATAAGGAGAGAAAAACCCTAATTTCGGAAGAGCCACGAAAAGCCACGAATTTGCCTCTCCCTTGGCAGCCGCCAAGAAGGGGAGAGGCTCCTCCATTGCAGCACCACGACCAAGGAAGAAGGGGGGCAAGGGGCCGCCGCCCGTCGCCACCGCCACCGCCCGTCGCGGGCACCGTGGCCGCCGTCGCCTCCATCTCTTTGGGGCTGCACCTCTCCATCAACAACTCTCTCTTCCTCACCATGACAATGTGTGAGTAATCCACCTTGGGGCTGAGGGCTTGTACCGGTAGCTATGTGTTTAATCTCTCTCTCTCTCTCTCTCGTGTTCTTGAGATGGCACGATCTTGATGTTTTGTTAATATATTTGGATCATATGGTGTTTTTCCCTCTCTATCTTGTTGTGATGAATTGAGTTTTCCCTTTGAGATTTTGTTATTATCGGATTGAATACTTTTATGGATTTGAGAGCACTTGATGTATGTCTTGCATGCAGATACCCGTAGTGACATTGGAGTATTCAAGTGATTCACTTGATATATGTTATGGCGTCAACTTGCGGATTCCGGTGACCTTGGGGATCTACGCATAGGGGTTGATTGCACGTTTTCATGCCTTGTTCTCCGATAGAAATCTTGGGGCACTCTTTGAGGTTCTTTTTGTTGGATTAAGTATTATGAATCTGAAATTGTTTGATGCGTATCGTATAATTAACTCATGGATACTTGTGGTGACGTTGGATTATCTAGGTGACATTAGAGTTGGTTGATGCGTATCATATGGTGTTATTATAGTACAAACTCTTAGATAGATCGATCGAAAAGGATAACTTGGTGTTATTTTAGTACGAACTCTTGGATAGATCGATCGGAAAGGATAACTTTAAGGTGGTTTCGTACCCTACAAACAATTTCTTCTTATGTTCTCCGCTAGATAAGAACTTTGGAGTGATTCTTCGTTGCACATTGAGCGATGGTTATGTGATCCAATTATATTAGCATTGTTGAGAGATTGCACTAGCGAAAGTACGGACCGTAGGCCTGGTTTTCAAGCATTGCAATACCGTTTGTGCTCATTTTTGTTACTTGCTACCTTGCTGTTTTTATATTTTCAGATTACAAAAACCTATATCTACCATCCATATTACACTTGTATCACCATCTCTTCGCCGAACTAGTGCACCTATACAATTTGTCATTGTATTGGGTGTGTTGTGGACACAAGAGATTTCTTGTATTTCATTGCAGGGTTGTTTGAGAGAGACCATCTTCATCCTACACCTCCCACGGATTGATAAACCTTAGGTCATCCACTTGATGGAAAATTGCTACTGTCCTACAAAACTCTGCGCTTGGAGGCCCAACAAAGTCTACAAGAATAAAGTTGCGTAGTAGACATCAAGCTCTTTTCTGGCGCCGTTGCCGGGGAGGTGAGTGCTTGAAGGTATATCTTTAGATCTTGCAATTAAATCTTTTAGTTTCTTGTTTATCACTAGTTTGGTTTTATAAAAGAAAACTACAAAAAATGGAGTTTAGGTTGCATCATTTGTTTCATATTTATAATGTCTTTCGTGAAAATAAGGATTCCGAAAATTGTGCTCAATTGGTAGAGGAAGAAATTATGACAATACGCAATGATAATTCCTTGAATGATGAGCATGATTGCAATGTTGTTAGTATGAATTCTATGAATATCCAAAATACTAATGATAGTAGCACTAGTCATGATAAAAATGTTTCTTATAAGCATGTCGATTTTTGTGGATTGCATAAAGTTTGTGAAGACGTGCCTTATAGGGATGATAGATTTTGTAAGAAGCATAAACATGATAGAACCAATTTTTTGCTCAAAGTGATAGATGAATTTGCTACAAAATTATGTTCTCTTTGTCCTATTACTTGTGAACTTTGCACTAAAGTTGGTCATCTTAATTTCCAATGCAAACTTTTTCATGATCAAATTATGGCCAAATATTGTAATGACTTGATCACCCTTGAACTTTATGATGAGCTTTCTCTATTTTTGGGGAGTGAAGAATTGACACATAAAAATAGTTGGTTTGAAGTATTCATTCTCACGGACGATATTGAAACTAATCTAAAAATATCTATATGTTTTGCATGGTAAATTGCAATGAGAATGCTTATATTGCCAACTATAGAAAGATGGGAGAACCAATAGAATATAAAAGGAATACTAATGAAAGGGTAAGGATTTCCACTTTCCCTCCTATTGTCTCTCATGATGAAATAGGTGACGAGGAGGAGCTCCCTATTCAACCAATCACATCAATAAGAAGCTCGAAAAAATTAATTAAACCCACACATGAGGTGGTGAAGAAGAAGAAAAGAAGAAAGAGTAGAGGTAAAAAGGTACCTCTCCCAAATGATGTTGCTCCCATTATTGTTGTGCCTCACGAGGATGAATCAAAAATAATTGTGGAAGATGATACACTTGATGATGATTTTGTTATGCCTATTGCTTGTTGTGATGACTATGATTGGAAAGATAATGATACTTCTTATAATCTTGAAAATCTTTTTGGCACCAACTTGGTAAATTATGATGATAATAATTGTTATACTATTGGTGCTATTCATACTATTAATGATGAGAGTGATTACGCTTATGATATGCCAAGCCACAAGCTTGGGGATGCTATGTTTGATGAGAATGACATGTTTGAGAATTTATTTGCTGCAACTAATGTTAGTCCCAAGCTTGGGGATGCTATTCTTAATGAAGATGATCTTTTTAGTTCCCCTACTTTGAATGATCAAATTTGTTATGATGATTGCATGCCTCCTCTTTATGATGATTGCGATATTTATGAAAGTGGGTTTGGAAGAGTGTCAACTTTAGATAATTATTATCCCACTATTTTGGAGGGTATTGAATTTTATTATAATGATAAAAGTGGATTTGGAGAGGTCATGACTTTATTTAGTAATGATTCCACTATTTCGGAAGAGGTTTCACTTGACTATGATGAGAACAAAGTTGCTACTTATGATGATTATTGTGATGATACTTATGATATAAAAAGTAATGATAATTATTGTCATAATTTTGAATATCCCTTTACTGAACATTACTCTTTTAATGTGAAAACAATTTATAGTATTCGAGTTTCATTTGATGCTCCCACTATTATGAATGAGAAGAAATTTGCTTATGAGGAGAGTAATGAAAATTATATGCTTGTGCATCATGAAAAGAATGATTTATGGGATAGTTATATTGTGAAATTCCTTCTTGATGCTACTGAAAATTATTGTGAGGGAGGAACATATGCTTGTAGGATTTGCAATAATATCAAGTTTCCTCTCTATGTGTTCAAAGTTTTGAAGTTATGTTTGTTTTGCCTTCCTATGCTAGTTGATTCTTGTTCCTATAAATTGTTTGCTCACAAAATCCCTATGAATAGGAAGTGGGTTAGACTTAAATGTGCTTGTCATGAGATTCATGATGCTCTCTTACATGTTTCAAATACTATTCCTATGTGAGCATCATTGAAATCATCATGCCTAGCTAAAAGGCATTAGAGAAAAGCGCTTGTTGGGAGACAACCCAACACTTATACTTTATGTTTTGATGTGTTCACATGATTAAGGTACTGTGGTAATAATGTTTTGTGCCTTTTATTTCAATAAAGTGCCAAGTAAAGCCTTTGGGATGACTCACAAGATGAGTAGAATTGATGCTGAACTAAAATAGAAAGTTTTGACTCCAGTACAGGAATTTGCGTTTTTTACTAGAGCGTGATAATGATCTGAATTTTTTACACAGTCTTCATATATAAATTCTTCAGGTTTTCCGAATTTTTCAGAATTTCTAGAGACAGGGAAGTATGGCTATACTACAGATCTTCACAGACTGTTCTATTTCTGACAGATTCTGTTTTGCGTGCATAGTTTGCTTGTTTTAGTGTTTCCATAGCTTATATTTAGTGGTATAAATTATGCGAATGATAGAATAAAGTAGGTATCATGTGGTAACAATTATGAATCTTGTCTTGACAGTACCTAAGTGAATGATTTATCTTTATTACACTAACCCTTCTCACGAAGTTCCGTTAAGTTTTGTGTGATTGAAGTTTTCAAGTTTTGGGTGAGATACCGATATGAGGAGAATAAGGAGTGACAAGAACCTAAGCTTGGGGATTCCCAAGGCACGCCCAAGGTAATATCCATGGAAGACTCAAGCGCCTAAGCTTGGGGATGTCCCGGAAGGCATCCCCTCTTTCGTCTTCAACACTATCGGTATATCTTACTTAGAGCTATATTTTTATTCGTCACATAATATGAGTTTTGCTTGGAGCGTCATTTTATTTTGTTATTTTCTGTTAGGTGTTATTTATACTCTTGTTTTTCAATAAAAAGTTCCAAGAATTGCCTTTAGGATGCTTGAACTGCATGTTTGATGTGTGCTGTGTAAAAACAGAAACTTTTGCTGTAGTGTTTGAATTTTCATATTGTACTGGAACGTGGAAAGTTTCTGAAATTTTTACACAGTATTTTCATATAAATCCTTTAGCCTGTCCTAAATTTTCATAATGTTTTGAGTTACAGAAGTGCACTGGTTTAATAAATTTCTACAGACTGTTCTGTTTGGACAGATTGCTGTCATAGTTTTGTTATCAACTTATCCTATAGTTTCCATAGCCTATATTGGTATATATAAATTGTGGAAACGATAGTAAACAGTAGATGATGTTTGAAAATTATTGTGCAACTTGTCTTGGCAGTACATGAAGTGTTGATTTATTCTTATGTGTACTAACCTATCTCACGAGTTCTTTTCGAGTTTTGTGGATGAAGTTTTTGAGAATATGTGAAACCAGGATATGAGAGGATTGAACGAGATACAAAAGCTCAAGCTTGGGGATGCCCAAGGCACCCCAAGTAAATATTTCAAGAAGTCTCAAGCATCTAAGCTTGGGGATGCTACGCATCCCACCTCTCTTCGTCAACTATCGGTTAGCCTATGTTGAGCCTAAATTTTTATTCATTCACATGATGCGTGCTATTCTTGGAGTTCTATTTTTGTTTAGTTTGTTGTTTGAATAAAATACTCAGATCTGAAAATCTTCATTAAGAGAGAGAGAGTCCTGATACGTCCATTTTGCATCATGATTTCCTACTATTATTTATTATGTTTTGTTGAATAATAATGCTTTAGGGAGTGATTCTAATGCCTTTTCTCTCATAATATGCAAGGTTTACACAAAGAGGGAGAATACCGGCACCTGGAATTCTGGACCTAAAAAAGCACATCAGAGATACCAATTCTGCACAACTCCAATGAAGATGAAACTTTACCGAGATTATTTTTGGAATAAATAAAAAAAACTGGAGCAAAGAACTACCGGAGGGGGCCACCCTGGTGGTCACAAGACACCAGGGTGCGCCAGGCCCCCCTGGGCGCGCCCTGGTGGGTTGTGCCCTCCTAGGCCCACCTCTGTTGCCCATCTTCTGGTATAAAATCACTTTTAACCTAGAAAAAATCAGAGGAGGACTTTCGGGACGAAGCGCCGCCGCCTCGAGGTGGAACTTGGGCAGGAGCACTTTTGCCCTCCGGTAACTTCCCTCCCGGAGGGGGAAATCGAAGCCATCGTCATCACCAACACCCCTCTCATCTTTGGGAGGCCAATCTTCATCAACATCTTCAACAACACCATCTCCTCTCAAACCCTAGTTCATCTCTTGTGTTCAATCTTTGTACCAGAACCTCAGATTGGTACCTGTGGGTGACTAGTAGTGTTGATTACCTTGCGTAGTTGATTACTATATGGTTTATTTGGTGGAAGATTATATGTTCAGATCCATTATGCTATTCAATACCCCTCTGATCTTGAGCATGATTATTATTTGTGAGTAGTTACCTTTGTTCTTGAGGTCACGGGAGAAGTCATGTTGCAAGTAATCATGTGAATTTGATATGTGTTCGATATTTTGATGATATGTATGTTGTGATTCCCTTAGTAGTGTCATGTGAACGTCGACTACATGACACTTCACCATTCATGGGCCTAAGGGAATGCATTGTGGAGTAGTTATTAGATGATGGGTTGCTAGAGTGACAGAAGCTTAAACCCTAGTTTATGCGCTACTTCGTAAGGGGCTGATTTGGATCCAAACGTTTAATGCTATGGTTAGATTTTATCTTAATACTTTTCTCGTAGTTGCGGATGCTTGCGAGGGGGTTAATCATAAGTGGGAGGTTGTTCAAGTAAGAACATCACCCAAGCACCGGTCCACCCACATATTAAATTATCAAAGTAGCGAACACGAATCAAACTAACATGATAAAAGTGACTAGATGAAATTCCCGTGTACCCTCAAGAACACTTTGCCTATTACTAGAAACTGTTATGGCCTGTCCTTTGCCACATAAGGATTGGGCTACCTTGCTGCACTTTATTTACCGTTACCGTTATTTGCTCGTTACCAATTATCTTGCTATCAAACTATCTGTTACCTATAATTTCAGTGCTTGCAGAAATTACCTTGCTGAAAAGCGCTTGTCATTTCCTTCTGCTCCTCGTTGGGTTTGATACTCTTACTTATCAAAAGGACTACGATTGATCCCCTATACTTGTGGGTCATCAAGACTCTTTTCTGGCGCAGTTGCCAGGGAGTGAAGCGCTCTTGGTAAGTGGAAATCGGTAAGGAAAAATTTATACTACGTGCTGAAATTTATTGCTACTTGCTACTATGGAAAACAATCCTTCGAGGGGTTTGTTCAGGGTATCTTCACCTCGACCCGAACCACAATTAGTTGGCCCTCAACCTACTGCACCTATTGAAAATATTGGCTATGAAATTCCTTCGGGTATGGTAGAACAACTGCTTGCTAAACCTTATGCAGGAGATGGAACCGAACATCCTGATATGCATCTATTATATGTGAACGAAATTTGTGGATTATTTAAGCTTGCAGGTTTACCCGTGTAATGCCCAAGATGCGATCCTATCCTTATTTTTGGCTCGAGGGCCTCGACAGGGATAGAAACACATCTCGTCGTTTCGCAAGAATGGATATCATTACAAGTACATGTAAAGAAGAGATGAGTATATGGAATTGACTTACACTCGCCATAAGCTAAATCAAGATCACATCAATACAACATCATATACAATCATCATACAGAAGAGCAGGGTCCGACTACGGACAAAATCAAACGATAAAATGACATCCATCCTTACTATCCCAGGCTGCCGGCCTGGAACCCACCCTGTGATCGATGAAGAAGAAGAAGAACTCCAAATCAAACAAGCATCGCGCTCGCATCAAATCATCACATTACCTGTACCTGAAACTGTTGTTGTAGTAATCTGTGAGCCACAAGGACTCAGCAATTTCACTTCCAAGGGTATCAAGACTAGTTACTTGAGTGTCTAACTTACGAGTACGAGAATAAGGTTAAGTGGTGAGGTTACAGCAAGCACTAAGCATTTATTTGAGTGTCTAACTTACGAGCACGAGAATAAGGGGGGATGATCGTCGAATAAACGGAGGTGAACTAGTAATGATCACTAATTGATCCTGAACACCTACTTACGGTCAAACATAACCCCACCGTGTTCTCTTACGGAGCAGGCCTCACGAGAAGAGACGGTCACAGTTATGCACACGGTTGGTGTATTTTATTTGACTTTACTTTAAGTTTGCTATGACTGGGTGTTAAACAAAGTTTTCCAAGTTGCCACATAACCACGGGCACGGCTCTCATGAAAGATTTAACCCTGCAGGGGTGCTCCAACTCATCCATCACAAACTAACCACACGCCGCGGGAATAACCTCGACCACGAAACCCGTGATCTCCTTGGAAATTCCGTTGGAAAATCTCAACCTCGAGATAGCCCGAAGTGTCCTCGAAATCCCGCGCACAAGACGTTCTAGAAAGGTAAAACAAATCCAGCAAGACCGCCCGACGTGTCGACGAACCCGATAGGAGCCGCGTATCTCGTTCTCAGGACACGACGGATAAGCGACGCGTACAGTGGCCTGATAGACATCTCCCAAAGTTGCCCTGGGGTGGCCCCGCACAGTGCTCTAGTTTGGATCAACACTCATGAGGAACACTGGCCCGGGGGTTGATTAATTATCCACGGGGTCCGGAAAGTCCCTATGCAATTTTTAGTATTTATTTGGCAAATGTAGTACCAATGTTGGGCCTTGCCAGAAGAGTTTTATCCCAAAACGAAATTCAAGGGTGTCCCCATAACAACCCCGAGCATGTTAGGAGCGCTCAATATGGAACATAACACCGGTACACAAGTAACTAGGGCGGCAAAAGTGGAACAAAACACCGAGCAAAAAGGCCAAGCCTTCCACCTTTTACCAAGTATATATGTGCATTAAATTAAATAGCAATAATATTGTGATATAACAAAAAGGATATCCATGTTGGCACATGGAAAACAATTTGACCTGCAACTAGCAACGCTATAAGAAGGGCTGAGCAAGCGGTAACATAGCCAAACAATGGTTTGCTGGGATGTGGAGGGGTTAGAGGCTTTTCGTGGCATTTTGGAAGGCTTGACAAACAAGTGGTAGGTAGCAAGAAAAGCGATAGAAACGAGACATCTAGCATGGCAATGATAGTAATGGTATCCAGGGAAATGGTCATCTTGCCTGAGATCCCGCTTGGAAGAAGAACGAATCCATGAAGAAGACGATCCAACGTAGTCGAACGAATCCTCACACTCCGAACGCTTTCGGAACTCTATCGAGAAGAAGCAATCCGGAACAAACAATCAACACACGATAACACCACAACATATGCATGACATGAGGCACAACAAATATGATGCATGTATGCATGACATGGCAAAGCACAACAATCAACTTCTACACATTAAGTGAAGCTCAATATGCAACGAGTTGCCTATTGACGAAACCCCACATTCGAATTATTTGGTTCACTCTCGTTAGGTACACGACAATATTAAATGTTATTAAACATGGCAAGAGGTGAAGCATAATGAAACTACACTATCTAGGCATCTGAAATGAGGTCGGAAACAACTTATAGTATTTCCGAAACGACCCCATGTGTTAATTTCGAAATTGGTCCAGATCTGAACTAAACATGTTTTATATTTATTAAACAGGGAAATAAAATGCACAATGAGATTCTACTCATCATTTTAGTCGATTTACATATATAGAACATTTGCAACGGAGCTACGGCCTAAAAGATATGACAAACACAAGATGCATATGCCATGAATGCAAAATGCATACATCCGTCAACCACAAACATGTTAAATCATGGATGCAATAAGATATTATGAAATTACAATAAATTCTAAGCAAGTTTCATGTGAACATGTTCAAAACGGAGCTATGGTTCAACAATAGCAAGCAACACAAGTTTTAGCCCAAATCTGTCCAAAACAGCAACATGGCATATTGCACACATGAAAACAACAAGCTACAAGATTTTAAAATGCACAAACCAAGCATGGGGCAGTAGCATATAACACACACTTCATTTCACCTTCACATATCATACTCAAAAGAGTCATGGATCACATGGTAGGAAACTCACAACATGGCACTAAAATATAGAAGATTATGACTTGGTGAAAATAACAGTTTTTTTAGCAAAGCAGTTTTATCATGAAGGCATATTGGCAGCAGTAAAACTATATTCTACAAGTCATATATTGACATGAAATTTAACCGCATGGTAGAGGACATGATGCACTACAATTCCTTCCATTATGGAAACATCAAATGATGCACAGATTCATGGCAAACATCAACACAACATGGCATCATGAAGAAGACAGATTCTCAGACTTAGTGAAAATTAGAGTAGACATGAGCAGTAGTTTTTAACAGATTGACATCTTGGACAACAGAAATAACTATGATGCAAATCCTATACATGGCAACAAATGGTACAACCTGGTAGACAACAACATGCTTAACAAAAGACTCCTTTAGAGCAACCACAAAAGACTCCTAGAACACTAGCAAATCACATGGCAACATGACAACAAAATAACAGTTTCAGACTTGGTGAAATTTAACTCTCTCCCAAAACTGCAGTTTGACTAGGCATGTTGACATGGCAATAACGGTAGCATAGAAATAACTTATATGCATGGCAAGGACACTAACAACAACTAGACATGTCACACTTCAATACATACCATTGGCACATGTTCATACGGGTCATGGATTGCTTAATATGATGCTCGCAAAACTGAACCTATCGTTAACAGCAAATAGTTTTAACATGATTGCTACTTTAGAGCAACATATTGACATGCTAATGAAGTTCTACCTAGCAACTAGAGGCATGTCATCAAAGTAGACATCACATAGAGCAATACTCATGAAGGCACCACATGCAAAAGACCTACGGGTGAGATGCAATCATCCACGCAACATTGAATACAATAACAGTTTTTTTACGATTACGACGGGATGCACTTTTCCAACAGAGTTTTGAGCACAAAGATGCAACCTAATATGGATGAAATTGACACCATTTTGTAGAGCGTGAAAATTAGAACATTTTTCATATATAATTCATCTCCAACGGACAAACATGCATCAAGTTAGGGCCCACACAAAATGCTAACATGCTGAATTTACAGGCAGTTTTAAAGACTTAGAAAAAAAATGCACATGGATGGAGTGGGACGGCGTGGTACCCGGAAGACAGGGGACGCCGTTTGGATGCGGGGTCGGTCGGATCTGGGGACGAGGCCATCCAGGCCGAAGGTCAGCGAGGCCATGGCCATGGTGGCCGGCGAGCGTGATGGGGAGGTGAGGAGGAGGCTCTCCGACGAGGCAGGGGACGGCCGGTGGTCAGGGACGAGCGGATCCGGCGATCCCCGGCCAGATCCGGCCGCGGCGCGGCTTGCGGCGGCGGAACGGCGAGGCGGCGACGGAGCTCGAAGGCTGCGGCTGGCGCGGGGAGGCGGCTGAGGTGCGGCGGTGGGCGCAGGGCTCGGGTGCCGGGCGCTCGGGTCGCCGGTGAGGTCAGAGCGGGCTCCGGCGGCGGCGGCAAGGCGAGGCGCGCGGGCGGTGGCAGCGCGGGAGGAGGCGGCGGGGCGCTCGCCGACGGGAGGAGGCGACGGGGCTCTCGGGCGGCACGCGCTCGAGGCGCGAGGGTGGCCGCGGGCTGGCACAGCCTAGATCGGGCCCGGGACGGGCCTGCCTCGGGCTCCGACGGGCCGCGGGCGGGGCTGGCGGCTGGGAGGCGCTGGGGGGCGAGGCGGCGCCACGTGGCAGCCCCTGGTTGGCCGCGCTGACGGCTGGCGGTGGCTCAGGTGGTGCTAGCGGTGACAAGTGGCGGCAGGGGATTCCACCGGCGCGAAAAACGAGGGGGTGGCGGCTAGAGGTTAGGGAGGCTAGGGTTTTGGACTAGGGACGTCCAAAAATGGACTAGAGGGGTCTTTAAATAGGCAGGGGAGCTAGGTTAGGGGGGGGGGGGGGTTTGCACCGTTTTGAGCCCTCCGATCGCGATCGGACGGCTTCGGTCGCGGGGATAGGTTAGGTGGGCTAGGTTGGGCTGTGAAGAGAGGCTTGGGCTGAGATGAGAGGGACGTTTGTGGCCCGGCAACGAGTTTTAAAACACCGAAAACACCTGATAAATTAACCGATGACGGTGCCGCTATGGTCGACCATTCGGGTATCAAACGACCTCCGATTATGACGAAACTTGGCAGGCGGTCTACCTACAATACAACTAGACCGCATGCCAACTTTTGACCCAATCCGAGAATATTTTTCGCGCACTTTAAAAACGATATTGTTTTCGATGCCGCGGGCGCGTGCGTGTGTGGTTGGACTCGAAACGGTCGATGACACGAACGGAGAGAACCGGCAACTACGATCGGATGCAAGTTTTCAAAAACGAGTGACGATGCTATGCAGATGATGCGAATGATGCGATGATGAATGCGACAAACAAAAGAATCACACGATGACAACGACATAAAAGGGGAATCTTCTGGAGCGTCGGTCTCGGGCTGTTGCAACCCGGAGATGAAGTTAAGAAGAAGGTTTTCCCTTTATCTTTGAAGGGAAAAAACATTGACATGGTATAGGCTATGTGATGATCTTGGATCGTGGAACTAGAACCATTTGCAATTGGAATTCCACCAAAAGTTTTATCCCATGCATCTAGTTCATCGTGATCAAAATTATATGTATAATTTTTGGCCTTGTGAAGGAGAAAGCATCGCTCTAGCTTGGGGGAGGCTTAAGTCAATGTTATATTCATGCCCCAATCATGACATCCCGAGAGAAGTTATCATTCAGAATTTTTATGCTCGGCTTTCTCATAATGATCAATCCATGCTCGATACTTCTTGTGCTGGTTCTTATATGAAGAAGACTATTGAATTTAAGTGGGATCTCTTAGAAAGAATTAAAAGCAACTCTGAAGATTGGGAACTCGACGAAGGTAATGAGTTAGGTATAAAGCTTGAGTTTGATTGTGTTAAATCTTTGATGAATACCATTACTTTTCACAAGTTTAGCACTAAATATGGACTTGACTCTGAGATAGTAGCCTCTTTCTGTGAAGCATTTGCTACTCACGTTGATCTTCCTAAGGAGAAGTGGTTTAAATATCATCCCCCTATTAAAGAAGAAATTAAAGAACCGGTCATAGCTAAAGATGAAACCATCATTTACAATGTTGATCCAGTTGTGCCTTCCGCTTATATTGAAAAACCACCTTTCCCTATTAGGATAAAGGAACATGCTAAGGTATAAACTGTGGTTCGTAAGAGTAATATAAGAGCACCTAAGCCCCTGAACAAATTAAAGTAGAACCTAGTGTTGCTATGGTTAAAGATATCTTGGTAGAAAATATTGATGGGCATGTTATCTGCTTCTATGATGAAGCTGCTAGACTTGCTAAACCAGATGAAAAAGATAAACATAGACCCATAGAAGGCATACCAGTTGTCTCAGTTAAAATAGGAGATCATTGCCATCATGGTTTATGTGATTTGGGTGCTAGTACGAGTGCTATCCCTTTTACCTTATACGAAGAAATTATGGATGAAATAGCTCCTGCTGAGATAGAAGACATTGATGTTACTATTAAACTTGCTAATAGAGACACCATCACACCACTTGGAATTGTTAGAGATGTTGAAGTCTTGTGTGGGAAAGTAAAATACCCTACTGATTTTCTAGTTCTTGGTTCCCCACAAGATGGCTTTTGTCCCATTATCTTTGGTAGACCTTTCTTGAGCACCGTCAACGCTAAGATAGATTGTGAAAAACAAACTGTCGGTGTCAGTTTTGGTGGTGTGTCTCATGAGTTTAATTTTTCCAAGTTTAGTAGACAACCTCGTGATAAAGCGTTATCTAGTAAGGATGAAATAATTTGTCTTGCTTCTATTGCTGTGCCTCCTACTGATCCATTAGAACAATATTTGCTAGACCATGAAAATGATATGCACTTGCGTGAAAGAAATGAAATAGATCAAATTTTCTTTGAACAACAACCTCTCCTGAAACAAAATTTGCCTATTGAAACTCTTGGAGGTCCTCCTCCACCTAAAGGTGATCCTGTGTTTTAACTTCGAAGGTCAGTTGCTCCTTGCGGTAATTCTTCTCGCTGGCGAACACGACGTTCAGGGCGATCTGGCCGAGTGATTTGGCCTTCTTTTCGGGGATGACCCTGTGAAAGTGCATGTCGCTCTTGCTCAGTCATGACATCGGGATGTCCATTGCGCTGAGCGTGTCGGCGTAGATGATGTCAGTCCGCTGCCGCCATCCATGAGGACTTTATGCAGTCGGACCCCGTTGACCGCAGGATCAACAACCAGCGCCTGCCGCCCGAGGGTCGGTATGTGCGCCGGATGATCCGACTGATCAAAGGTGACGGACGTCTTTGCCCAATCGAGGTACTTGGTGATAGTCGGAACTGCCATGTTAACCTCCCGATTAATAACTTTCAAACGGCTCTTACTCTCGATGTTTGTACAAATCATTAGGATCTTCTCGATGTGGGGGTACCCGGAGGCGTCTTCCCCCTCAGCGTCGTCTTCTTCCTTGTCCTCAGAAGGATCACCTCGCATCTCTTGCTTTAGCAGGCAACAATCCCAAGTGGAATGCTTGGGGAAGATGGGGTTGCCAGCCTCATCCTTCTTCATGTGAATCTGACAGGGCTGATCCAAGATGTCGCCCTCTTTTTGTGTACTAGCAATATCTCTACGTGTGATTCGTTAAAATAGGATCTTTTTCCTATAAAATCCATTAACGATTTATATTTCTTTTCTTATTTAGTATTTGGGTTGGTAAGTTAAACTAGATAGCTTTAGGCTCAATCTTCTTCTTGGCGACCCAGTCTTTTTTCTACTTTTGCTTTGGCTTGCTCTTGCTCTACCCTGGGATGGCAGCTGCTTCTGCTTGCCTATGGGCTTGGCTTTTCGCTTCTGCTTCTTTCCCGCATTGCCTCCCGAGTGAGGGGCTTCGTTGGTGCGGCCCTTGCCGCTATGGAGGCGGTCTTCTTCTTCACCATTGGCGTACCGACTGGCGATCTCCATCGCCCGACTAAGGGACAGATCACCGGTCCGACCGAACTTCAAGATGAGTTCGTGGTACCGAATGCCTGCCTTGAAGGCGCACACGGCTTGATGCTCGGTGACATTCTTGACCGTGTTGTGCAGGGTGGTCCACCACTGAATGTACTCTCGGAGAGTCTCATTGGCCTTCTGCATGCAATGTTGTAGTTCGGTCAATCCACCCGAGCGCTTGTACATGCCCTCTAATGTCTTGATGAACACCCGGGCTAGATCCTCCCAACGGTATATACAACCGACGGGCAGCTGATTCTTCCAGGCCCTAGCCGATCCCTACAACATGAGGGGCAAGTGCTTCATTGCGATGAAGTCATTTCCGCTGCCAATCTGAACCGCCACACGGTAGTCTTCCAGCCAAGTCTCCGGCTTCGATTCACCATTGAATTTGCTGATCCCGGTTGCTAGTCTGTAGCTGGCGGTATCTCCGCCTCCGGAATGTATCTACTGAAACACTCAAGGCCCAAGGAACCCCGAACACTCAGTCGCTCTCTGCTTGTCCTGGGCGATGATGGACATTGCATTGAGCTGGGAATCTCGAAAGTCTTCGTCCCCGTAACCCCGGTGCCGAATGGGGCTACGCCTTCGGTCATCCTCATAGGGCCGCCTGTCATCGTAGGAGCGCTGGCCATACGAACCGCCCCTCGGAGGGGGCGACCGACTGCGATAACAGTCCTCGCGCCTCCGATCTTCATACGGGCCTCTCGGGGGAGGAGATCGCAGATGTCTTCCCAGTGCGAGTGGGCTATGGGCCAACTGCACCATGTCCGCCCTGACAGACTTGCTATGGATGCGGTTGTGCGACTGTGACACCGCGGAGTTTTGCTCCAGAGCGGTCTTCAAGAGCGTCTGGATCTGCTGAATTCCTTTGAAGCGGAGTACCCGGGAGGTCCTCCGGCCGGGTCGGTCATCAGAACCTTTGAAGCGGCCTCGCTGCTCTCGCACTCGGACTCGTCGGAGGAGCCGTCGCACGAGGAGGGGAACAAGTCGAGGGTGGGCTCGTCGGAGTCGAGCGTAGCCACCTGCTCAGCCGTGGCCTGAAGTGCCATAGCGTGTCTAATCCACTACTAGAGCCATGAGTGCCTGGAGCGCTTGCGACGGTGCATAGCGGAGTGAAGGGGCGCCGTGTGGTACGGAACCGATGACTGCCGGAGTAGGACTCCAAATGACGATGCACGGAAATGCGCCGCGCCGGGGGAGGGCAATGCGTCCGCGTCGAGCAGAGCTTCCTGCAGCCACGCCGAATCATCGGTGATGAAGCTGAGGGAAACGAAGAGAATCTCTCCGCCAAGTGTCATCATGATGACTGGGAATGAGAATCCACCTGTGCCGGAATTTGCTAGACACGCAGCCCCAAGGTGGGCGCCAACTGTCGTGGGAGTGATCCTGGCAATAATACCAGGGGTACGAATGAAGGGGCGAAGCCTAGCTACGACGCAGGTGTAGCACTCGGATTTAGCGAGTTCGGGCCCCTCTCGGAGGAGGTAAAGACCCTACGTCTCGTGCCCGAAGGCTTGTGTTTTCTCTAGGGTGTGTGATTACAATGGAGTGTTGAACGCTTGCTCAGGAGCACGGGGGCGGCTTATATAGAGTGTGCCAGGACCCACCGAGCGCCATTACAAGGGCATTTAATGAGAGTAACTACGAGGGTTACTGGTAACGATGGCCCTAACTATCGACGTTACAGGTAATGGTAGTCATAACTATACATTATGTACAACGTTAAGTCCTCGGCCATTGGAGATCCCACGTCCTCCACATCTCTTATATGTCCGAGTAATGGAGTCTGTTCGACTGGAGGGAGAACATCCGAGTGACTTGATAGGTCCTAGTGGATCCAGGCTTGTCGTCCGAGTGTGTCCATAGTCTTGAGACTTCACCTCCTGTGCGCGACCCTATGTGGGCCCAGGGAGTCCACTCGGTGACCCTACCGCTAGTAGGTGACCTCGTCATGGGGCTCCTCGTCCCACCTTGCACCCCTGCGTCTCAGATTTTATCCCAAACGTCCATCTAAGCCAAGAAGAACAACTTCACTTTTTGTATTTTCTTCCCTTCAGAAAAGTGATTTTCTGCACAACATTAATTTCTTCCTGGAGCAGCTTTCTGGCAATACATTGAGAACTTATATGCATTTTATGATTAACTCGAAGAGAAAACTATGGAACGGTCATCAAGTATGTATGGTAGTAGAGTATTTTACTTTAAAAGTGGTGAAAAAAATCATGTATCACACCCAACTCTCAATAATTTACCTTATTTTATCCAGTTATTTAAAGCCTAGAAATCGTCCCTCATTATTTGTTCCAACTCTATTTATGTTAAAGATCATAGTGTACTCATATTTATTAATCCCCATCCTCCAACGCTCATCTATCTCCTCGCAGGCTCGGTATGTTGTCATGCTAAATTTTGTTAGCTACTAATGCAAGAGAGTATAATATAATATATGTGTATTGAATTTTGGATTAGTCTATATCTTGAAATTTGTTTCATCATATTAATTGGTTATTCGCAACCTATATATTTTCTGGAATGTAATATATCTATTGCATTCTTATAATTAATTATCTTGATACTTGTTTACAATTTAAACTCCGCTTGCATGGCACTAGGCATGTGTTATAGATATAGGATGTACATACTATGAGATGGTTAAGTGACTGACTATGTTGTGTACTAAAATTATGCTGCTAACTCTTCCCACTATATGTTTTCTAAAATTACCAAGTATATTATGTTTTGCAATCAAGAACATGGTGAACTTTTAAAGAACTTCCCATTAATGTAATTCCAATAATGATTATGACAGAAAATGATTTTGATATGTATGAAATATTTTGAAAATTTTCAAGTGATGAATTTACATTGAAGATATTTTTATTTATGTTTCCTGCTAATCCATTTCATATCTACTTTTGTGCAAATTATAAATGCCACTTATTATTTGGATATTAAACATTTTACTTTCTATATAAAGGTGTTTTTTCAATTATTCCTTCTCGACCACCAACCACCATCAAACCATCTCTCAACGTTTCACAATAATATAATATCTCCCTGCTAATAGCTCAAATGCATGCCTAGTATTTTTTCTTTAATTATTTTATTTAAGATGAAATCTAGTTTGTATGCATTTATGTTTGTTCACCGTCCAACATGCATGCAACCCCTGTTTTAATACATGTCTATAATTGCATCCTCGTCATTTTCTCAGTTCAGTTATTGATATTGAAGATTGTATTATATTACATTAGATTTTCTTATATCTCAACCGCCAATGATGTGTAACCCCTCGCCCACCACTTCACCCTATTTAAGCGAGACAATTCTAGGCATCATTGTTCAATTTTGGTCTTCAAAATGGAAACGGTCTCTACAAAATAACATTATGTTGTGTTCTAATTCTCTCCATAGTCACAATAAAAGGATGTTTTTGCTACAAGGAAGAGGTAACATGTTTCAGATGATAATTATATATTCTAGATCAGTTTCGATACCATGATGTAGTAAACATATTTACCAAGTCATGCTTCACTTTCTTGATTAATTCATTTTTCTCAAGAAGAATATCAAGGGAAAAACTCAGTCAATTCCATGGCCATTACAAATACCTCCAATCAAGAGAGATGAAGCCTCTACTCAAGCTTCTGAGGACTACATAGACCATGTGAGACTTATGCATGTATCTAGTGTATTATAACTATGTATGTTATCTTTTATGCCAAAATATGTATTTCTCTACAATATGACTAAGAAAATTAGTGTGTTGGCAGTTCTCAGTTCATTTATGGAATAAAAGGCTAGATGGTAATAATTATTGTGGATTAGAAGCTATGATGGATGTCTATGGATTTCATTTAGGACATCAAGAACAAAGTCTGGCAGCAATTTGGATCTACAGTAGAGGAGAGGATGGAAAATCTCCAGTTACTGGATTTGCACTTGGATGGCATGTAAGTTACCTTTGAACTGTAAATTTGTTACATGGTAGTTAGATAGTCCACTTTTCATTGTTTAGACCTGTATATTTTTAGATGAGTTAACTTTCCCACCATTTCCTCTTGTCCTCCCTCTCTTAAGGCATGTTTGGTTGCTTGTATCGCCATTGTGTGTGTCACTCTCATAAATCTTTGTGGTGTAGGGCCAGTTCCTTCAGGGATTTCTACGAATAAGAAAATGTCCTAATGGAATAATAAGGTTGTCATAGGACCGACGCTAGTTGTCATCTTCTTCATAGTGGTATAGCCACATGCAATGTTGATTTTTTTAGTGAAGTACTAGAAGTTGTGGATAGACGCAAGATGGTGTTTAAGTTGTTCATGCACCTCCATGAGATGATAAAAAAGGATATGTATTATGTTATCATTGTGCCTAATATAGTTATAAAGCAAAACATATATGGGATATGGATCCACTACACAGGGAACATAAAACATATAGAAACATCATGAGATCATCATTGTTTACCATCCTCAGGGTGCATCCTCATATTTGTTTTCACTAAACCGCCCACCGATGGTTGCCCACATATTTGGCCCAGTCATAGCCCCTTGCATAAGACAAGGAAGAATTCCCTATCTAGTAACAAGAAAATAGTACTCTATACCAATGATGACCACTAGATCGGGAGCAAGAACGCTTGGTGTCTACCAAATCGGGCTAAGCCTACATAGGGCTGATTGAACCTCAATATCAAAGTGTTACCTAACTGGTATATTTTATTTGGTACTAATTACAAAATTGGTTAGGAATTTAAATAATGATTTTTGAAATGGAAACTTTATCATTGTCGCATGTAATCTTTTCGTGTATTAGGTTCCACCATTCGTAACATGCTACTATTCGTATTGTTTATAGTGTATGTACTGACACACTAATTAATGGCGGCCACACCACATATGGCCCATAGATATTATTTGTACATAAACTACATTAGTTTGTGGGGCTTATCTGAAATGAAATAGTGCATGTCACATTTCCGAACACCCTAACCCAAAGGAGGCACATCATCCATATTCGGTGCCGATATATGCTTTATTTAATAGGTATACCAAGGAAGAGAGTATCTTTCCATCATGTTTCTAAATCTTCTAATCTAAGGACGATTGTTTTTACATTAAAGCAATCTTCACATGAAAAATAACAATGAATGTACTTTACTACAAACGTAATTAGAAATGAGGGACTAATATCAGTTTTTTTCCATTTTAAGAAAAAGAAATAATATCCCACATACTTATTACTATTATTTTTAGGCAATTTTGGATACACTCTACTAGATGATTTCATGAGGTGTCATGTAGGTTGTGATACATTTAATATACTTTTCATTTATTTTATATGTAGTCATGTGGTGATGAATCATGCAATTACTTTCTTATTATTGAGGATTTTCAAGAATCTCTTAATAAAAAAATTCTTTCTCTAAATGTCCTAATGGAAATTGCCATGGTATCTAATATAACACTTCTTAATATATTTATTTTAATGATCACTTTTAAAGTGGTACATTCTCTGGAAGGAATATATATTTCTTCTTGATTGGAAGTTCTAAGAACAATTTTATAAATAATATATGTTAAATATCTATTTCTCCAATTAATATTGATGATTCTGTGTGATAAGTGAATTTATAAGCAATATTTCTTTGGTTTACACAGATTTATCCTGCATTTTACAAGGATACAGAAACACATTTTCTTACTACATGGACTGTAAGTTTACTCTTGAACGACAAAAGTTAAATTAATCTTAATGCATACTTAGATTTTTAGAATAAAGGTAAGTAAAAAGTGGACTCACATAACTAATTAATTAACGATTATGAAAGTAAAGGTTATTTGCAAGAATGAATGTATCTTACTATAAGACTCTAAAATATTTTATTCAACTCTTATGCTCTCATCGTGCGACAAATTAACTTGGGATATAAATAAATATCCCAGAATATGCATAGCCAACCCTCTTTGCACTAAAAATTCAGCTTCTCTTATTTCACCACCCATATTAAGTAATTTATGTCATACAAAAAATTGTTTTTTTATTCTAGTATCAGTATGAAATAAAATGTTGGTGATATAATATCATATAAACATCAGCATAGAACAAAAACTCTATAAACAATCAAATTACTTGGGTTAGCCATGACTTATTTTCCATCATGGATGATTCTTGTTCGATCAATATAGATGTCAGCAAACTTGCTCCAAATTGCAAATGAAATAGATGATAATATATCCTTACTACATGAATTATTTTGCTATCTCACAGGGTAAAGGAGCACCTCCAGAGGGATGCTATAACATTGAATGTCCTGGTTTCATAAGAACAAGTTCTAGTGCAACTCCTGGGGACGTAATTACTCCTGTGTCTAGCATCAAGGATAAAAAGCAGTACATAACAATCAGAGCTTTCAAGGTAAGGATACTCTCGTTGAATCTCTTCTAAATTTGAACATAATAAATGATTCAACATCCACTTATGTTCCCTTAAGACTAATGAGTGAAGTATCATAACCCCACCACTTGTCTTGTAATATAATAAGCATCAATTTTATCAATACACAATTTTGACAAACATTTACTATGTTTATAGAGAAAATTATTTATATCTACACACTATGTTATGAGTTTGAGGGAGTATCACAATAGATATTTTAACATATATAGTATATAAAGTGAATTCTATACAAGTCATTCCTACAAAATTAAAATATATCTATGCTACCCGTAAATAGTTTATGCCATAAAAGTAGTTGATAAGGTCTACTTTTATATCGAACACTTTTATATCTTTATATCAAACTGATATGGTGTTTTAGGTCCTCATTTTTTGTCTTAGATATATTTTACCAATTATTTTATACTCAAAGTAATGTGAAAAATAATCTATAATGATAAATAAATTAATACACTAGGAAATTAGTAATAATTAAAAGGTATATTGACTTTCTGTAAAGTATTAATAACGGAGTTGTGTTTTTTAAGTACGTACTAAAACACTCCAACTCGCTTTCACATGAGGTAACTTTAACATGTAAAATATTTAACTTCAATTTTTCGATTAGAATTTTCCGCTTTCCACATATATTCAACATTGTCTCTACTAGTTGGCATGTCTCAAAAAGATTTGATCATAGTTTGAAAGCTGTAATATATTTTACACTACAGAATCATAGGGAGGAATGTAGAAGAATTACCATCCAGCACGCTTTTTTTATGGACAACTTAGACTTATTTTTCTCCCACATACTTACAAACCACTATTATCTCACTACCATATGACACCATATCAAAGCAATGTACAAAATAAGTGCTGAAATATGTTCACTATGCGATATTTGAAAAAAGGCTGTAGTTTCCTATAGTTTTTGTCAGTTGAAATAGTAGGAAAGGCTCCTACTGCATGTATATTATATGGGTAATAAAGTTACATGTGTACAAAAGTGGGGGGGGGGGTGAAATCAAAAGAAATTCAAGTCCTATACAAGAGGCGGCAAATTAAATGAGTGAGGAAACAAAGGCAGTAACAAACTGCCTCTTGTGTGGGGGTAGCCTAAAGATCAAGTCGGCAAAGTTAGCCTTGGATCTTTGTTTCCAAGATGAAATAGAAGGGGTAACATTCCTGAAGTAATTATTATATCCCTCCTTCCATAAGCTCCAAGCAGTAATGAGGAAGATATCCATGATTATTTTCCTGGGGTTTAGCCTCTTCATGTGCTGAATGAGCTCAAGTCTCTTATTATGTCTGGTACAATGGATCTTGAAGATTTGCCAACACTCTTGGCTGAATTGACAGTGAAAGAACAAGTGCTCCATCGTTTCTTATAGTTTCCTATAGTTGTTTCTTCATAGTTTCTCGGATATGCCATATATATGTTGTCTCACGAGAGTATACTACCAAAAATTATTACAAAAAGTTTTTAATTGATGTAAATTTTTGTACCACAATATCCTAGTATATATTAATTATATATTATGGCATGCTTCAATTTTAGGCTAGCTATTTAATATACAAAGTTATACTCTCTATTTAATATTCCCACCGTCCGAAATTACTTGTCGCGGAAATGGATGTATCTAGATGTATTTTAGTTCTAGATACATCCATTTCCATGACAAGTAATTCGGGCCAGGGGGAGTAGTTATTTATATAGAATGACATACTAGAAGGTAAAAGGTATCGTCCCCAGTTAGATTTGTTGAATCAAAAAATTATGACCTAGAATAGTTTATGTGGTGTTCAAACAATTAATTAGACTTTAATAAACGGTGGTAATATATGGTTTTGTTATATGATGGGAAATGAGTACCACTATTATTCAAGATAAAAACAGATTAACTCTATTTATTCTCTAGCATAACACATTCCTTGTTGTCCTTGTAGGATAAGACATCAAGTGATTGGCAAGTCTACTATGGATTCAATAGTCCTGCAAAATTAGTTGGTTACTTTCCGAAATCGTTATTCTCAGACATGGAAAAGAAACAATTACATATTGCTTTTGGTGGCTTCACAAGCCACCCATATGGACAACCAAGTCCTCCAATGGGGAGCGGGTTATTTTCGGGGCGAAATGCTGCCTCCTTCAAGAATCTAAAATTTGTTGATGCGGAAGGCTCTACCCATGAAATCTACAAAGATTTACCATTTAATGTAACTTCTCATAGTTGTTATCGTCTTTCTACTATCGTATCCGGCCACTTTTTCTATGGGGGGCCTGGGCATTGTGTTGTTTGAAATCCGGACGAACAATAGGGATCCATGTAACCCCCTTGTAATATCCCGTACTTATGAATAAAATATCCCATGAAAATAATTTTCAAAACAATGCTAAGCTTTATATTTTGCTTATCAGGATGTGTGTTGTTATGGGACCCAGACTAGCTTACTCACTGATTGTGCATGTCGCATCAATGTGTCACTTATGTACTGAATACAGATACGTCCAATTGATAATTTATTGTTCTAAGCTACTAATTACTAGAAGAAATGGAGAATTGCATGTTTAATGTTTGTGGATGCAAGAACCTTGCCGAACTTGGAGAATATACAAAACGCAAACATTCCTAAATTCCTACATGACAAAGGCACATAAAACGACATATCTAGGGGAGCAATAGGAGCTCCATGTGCCCTGGCGCAAGTGCTTCGAAAGAGTGTCTAGTACCCACATTAGTCTTGTAGTGTTCTTGATATGGTGCAACCGTAGGGGTGGCTCAATTTTAAGTAGTTGAACATGGATTGAGGAGGAACATAAGGTGAAAACAAGAACTTGAGAGGAAAGACATGCAAACACACCAGTAACAAGGGGAACCTCACAAGATGGACAAAATTAAGATGGAAATGAACATGCGAGGGTTTCTTTTACATGCATCAAGGTGGACAAAGTGTGTTGATATAAATGTTTGCCAAACATCTTTGTTATTGGTTTAGACTCACCAAAAAGTGTTTGCATCAGTTGGCCAAGTTTATGATAGGTGACAAACTAGAAAAAAATTTATATGCTTGACAACGAGCATGGATGAAGCTAGGGGATGCTCATACGTTTGCAATGTATATATAGTTTTTATATGTTTTATGTTAATATCTATGATTATAATATTTTAAAAGACTTTTGAGGGACTAGCATATTGATTCAACAATGATGTGTGTTTGTAAGCTTTGATTGAAGCAAACAAATGCTTTTTCCTATGTTCTTTGTGCTTATTCTAATGGATGTTCACTTCTCTCCTTGCAAGGCGGTGAGGATGACACAAAGGTTCTTTATGGAGGCTCATAATCTCCAGCTTGTCCTCCATGAGGAGCGTGCAAGGAATGAAATCCTGCAGAGGTCATTTGATGATTCCCAGGGTGGCGATGCTATTTTCTTATTGCTCTTGTTGCCTCTTCATGTGCTCCAGAAATGCTCACCCGTGTGTGCACTTGACTATAGCGGCTGTTGCTCAAGCCATTGAGATATCGAGGTTCCTGGAGATGGTTTTTGAAGAGCCGAAGGCGGCCATAGATTGCGATCGGGAAAGCATATTGTTTCATGAGCAGCTCGAACATGACTTGCAGTGCAGAGAAACATACACCACATGTCCCGAAGACTGAGAGGCTGGAGGATGCCGTCAGTGGCACCCACCACTGAGTAGAGGATGTCAAGAATTTTGTTCGTGCGGTTGAACGCCACCTGTCAGTTGTGTGTTAAACTATCGATAGTGCATATTTTTTTCCCTTTTTCCTATCTGTTTGACTGCTTGGTTCGGTCATTTTATTCAAATTTACTTTCCACACTTGGATGAGGAGGCTAAACGAACTTTGTCATTTTCAGATCAACCCAGCGCTGCAACGCGCTCTCCTCCTAGGGTCTGCTACTTGTGATGGCGTTGGGATTTCCCCAAGAGAGATTTTACAATACATTGCAATACACGAGAGCACGTGTATTATATAAGAGATCCAACGGATGATATTAATTGGGCCTTATTAAAGCCCAAGGGCATTTTCGTCCTAAAAAATATTAATTTTAGGATGGCCCAATTAAATCCAGGGGTATTATTGTCCTAAAATTTCTTGAATTAATAATTGCATTAACTTAACACTTAATTATAACTAAATGCCATCATCGTGCGTGGTAATTTGAATTTGCGTTAGAGCGGTTCGTCAGCTCCTCTCGAACCCTAGCCTCCGGCGAACACATTGCCGCCCTCGATCATCGCCGTGCGCCGCGCGCACTCGTTGTGCCACTCCCTCCTCCTCCTTCTCCTCCTCCACCCCCTCCCCCGCACGCGATCTCCCTCGGGTTATGTGGCGCCTGATCTTCCGAGGAGCCGCCTAATCCCCTCCTTCCCCGATTGGACACCCCTTCCCCGACGCGAGGCCAGGTCATCGTCATCGCCGTCCATCGCGCCGGATCTTCGCAAAGACCTCTGAGATGTAAGTGCCGCCTCGATCTCTCATCTTGTCTGGTCCCTTCTGCATAGTACCGATAGGATCGGATTTGATTAGGGTTTATGATATCTAATGGTTGGCGTAGTTGTGACTAGATTTCGATTGAAAGGAAGTGTAATTCAGAATTACGCCTTTTGGACTTAGTTTGGGTTCTCTGGCACCAGAAAGTTGTCAGCAGATTTGGGTTATGAAATATTTTTGATTCAATTACGAAAAAAATTGGATTGAGTTTGTAATTATTTTGGATTTAGTTAGGGGATATTTTGAATTGAGATTGGGGTAATTTTGGATTTAGTTAGGAGATATCTTGCATCGAGATTGGAGTAATTTTGGATTTAGTTAGGAGATATTTTGAATTGAGATTGGAGTAATTTTGGATTTAGTTAGGAGATATTTTCAATTGAGATTGGAGTAATTTTGGATTTAGTTAGGAGATATTTTCAATTGAGATTGGAGTAATTTTGGATTTAGTTAGGAGATATTTTTGTGAAGAGTTTGGAGATATTTTGGATTTAGTTAGGAGATTTGACCTATGAAGGATTATTCACGGCATTTTGGATTTATTTAGGGCATATTTCATACTTAGTTAGAGCTTTTCAAGGAGAAAGATAGGAACATGAATCCAAACTGATTTTTTTCTTCAATAATTTAAGCAGAGCAGTGCAAAATTATTTTGTATGCTATCCATCCGAACTGATTTGTCTATGTGTTTTCGTTGGCAGCATAACGGCATGGATGATAAAGGCAACGCAGGCGAAGACATGGGCGATAAAGGCAAGGATGACAAGGACATGGATGATAGAGTCAAGGAAGGCAAAGACATGAATGATAATGACAATGAGGATGAACGCATGGATAGCAAAGGAATGGATGGTAAAGACATGGATGATAAGGACACCGAGGATGCAGGCAAGGATGGCATAGACATGGATGGTAAAGACATGGATGATGTAGGCATGCAAGGCAAAGGAATTGATGATAAAGGCATGGGTGCTACAGACGTACATATAGACCTGAATGAGTATATGGAATACATAGATATCGTGAAGAAGACTTTCAGGACTGAGGAAGAAGCCTACATGTTCTACGTAGACTATGCGAGAAAAAAAGGTTTTGGTGTTAGAAAGGATGATCTGAAGTACAGGGGTTCAAAACAAAATGCATATCGACGGACGTACAAGTGCTGCAAACAAGGATGGCGGGCCCTTAAGCACTTCAACAGAGCCGAAAGAAAAAGAACACCAAGGGGTCTTTCTCGGTGTGGGTGTCCCGCTCTTTTTCAGGTTGAGCTACAAGATAGCAGTGGCCTCTGGTTTGTCAAGAATTTTGTGGACAAGCATAACCATCTGTTTATCTCTCCTGACCTGACTCCCTACTTATCAGCTCATCATAGAATGTTTGACGCGCAGAAGACGGATGTCATCGAGTATGCTGTCGGTGGACTTCGAACGCATCAGATTATGAATGTAATGGAGAAGAACGCCGGAGGTCCCGACAAGCTTGGATTTATAGATCGGGACCTATATAACCACGTTTCAATCCAGAAGAGTCGCAAGATAGAGGGCAGTGATGCTTCATTTTTGCTCACCTATATGATAGCGCAACAAAAAGCAGACCCGGAATTATTTTACAAATACAAAAAAGACAGCAAAGGCCATTTGAGGAACATGTTCTGGGCCGATTCACAATCTCGGATTGACTATGCTGCCTTTGGTGGCGTCGTGGTGTTCGACAGTACATATCGGTCCAACAAGTACATGCTTCCGTTTGTCCCATTTGTTAGTCTGAACCATCACCACAACACAATTATGTTTGGGGTTGGTCTAGTGTCAGACGAGACAGTTGGATCATACCAGTGGCTTCTTCATGTATTTTTGGAGGCAATGTCCCAGAAGCAACCCACTTCAGCAATCACCGACGGGGATGGTTCGATGGCTAAAGCAATAGCTACTGTCTGGACGGACACAGATCATCGTTTGTGCACGTGGCATATCGAGGAGAATATGGTGAGCTACCTCCGGAAAAAAAGCTTAAGGAATTTAGGAAGTTCATTTACCGTCGTTGGGATGTTGATGAGTTTGAGAAAGAATGTGAGGCTTACAAGGTTCGGTGGAAAATAAAACCAACGGGGAAGAGGTCTTCATGGGTTAACAGGATGTACGAGCTGAGACACAAGTGGGCCGCAGCGTACACAAAGGGTAGATATTTTCTTGGCATGATGAGTAATCAAAGGAGTGAGTCTCTCAACTCAAGGCTACATGTGCACCTGAACAGGAGCACGAAACTTGTTGATTTGTTGCAGCATGTTGAGCACTGTGTGTCGATAATGCGTAAGAATGAAGCAGCATTAGATGCAGTAGCGGCAAATATGATACCCTTCACTAACCTGAGTGCACACCCTCTAGAGATTGCTACCTCTTATATTTATACTCCTATCATGTTTGCAAAGCTAAAGCGTCAGATTGTCGAAGGAACATATTGGCAGGTCGCACACAGGGTCCATTTTGATGGTTTGGTACAGTATGGAGTTTTGCGAAAAGTCCCATATGATAAAGTCCCATATGCCAAGGATGCTAGAGAATTGCAAGGTAAGGATGCCAATGACTTGAATGCTAAGGTTCCTACAGAATTGGAGGGTAAGGATGGTGAGGACTTGGATGCAAAACACTTGGATGGTAATGCTCCCAATGGCTCAAAAGGTAAGGCTGGCGAGGACTTGGATGCAGAAAAGTTGGATGGAACGGATCCCAATGGCTTGAAAGGTAAGGATGATGAGGAGTTGGGTGCAAAAAAGTTGGATGCACAAGGCGTGGATGCTAAGTCTGCAGATTTTACATATCCCGTGACTTGTCTGTTCAGAGGAGCAAGATTGGATAATGCAGTTTGTAAATGTAGAAAGATGGAAAGTCAAGATTACCCATGCGCACATATATTTTGCGTTCTGGATCATCTTGGTGTATGCACATTTCCAACATTTTTTGTGAAGAAAAGATGGACAATGCATGCAAAGCCAACCTTCCCTTCTTCGAGGACTGCGAATACTCATGTATGGTCTAAGCACGTGAATACGTATCATCAACTACGCAACATGGCTAGTGATGCTTTATTCACAGCCGCAGCTAGCGATTCACAATCAGAACAGGTGATGGAGTTCCTCCGGAGTATATTGGTTGATGCAGACAAAACTGATTTGGATGAAGGCCAGAAATCATTTCTTCCTTTGCCGGCATACTTCTCTGCTGTTTTAGATTGCTGCACTGAAAACATGCAAAACCCAATCAAAATAGTTCCGAAAGGGAGACCAACTAAAGAAGAATCAAAGAAGAGAATTAAATCTAGGCGCGAGCGGCTGAGAGAGCAAAAAAAACAAAAAAGTTAGTGCACATGTTTATCTCATTGTTCATTTCCATACATGCTTACAGTGTAATATTTTATCTAGGAGAGTGTTGAAATATTTTTCTTCAATTTACGCAGGAAAGATTCGAGAAAATCAAAGTGCACAAGGAGGAGGAAGAGAAAAGAGAAAGATTCAGATACAAAAGAAGATGAAGATTCATAAGCAGATGTAGAAGAAGAGGAAGATTCAGATGCAGATGCGGAAGAAGAGGAAGATTTAGATGCAGAAGAAGAGGAAGATTCTGATGCAGAAGAAGAGGTAAATTCTGCTGCAGAAGAAGAGGAAAATTCTGATGCAGAAGATGGTGGGCTGCGGAGAGCACAGAAGATACCATTGAAGGATGCAAAAGGAGATTATGCAAAACCAAACAAGTAGGCATTTAGTGCTGTGATGCATACTTAAACATGTTTACGAATGTTGGATGTTTGCTGCCTATTCATCTATTTCATTTTTTGCAGGAAACGCAAGTGTGCTGGAAATGTCAAATCTGGGAGGAAGAAAATGCCAGATGACAAGAAAGTGCCTGCTAGGAATGTTACAAAAAGGGGTGCGCGAAGAAAACCAATGAAGTTAGTGTCTCTACATGTCTGCTCTACAAGTCAGGTCTTAAGTTTTTTTAGGAGAGTCTCTAGGAAGGGCGGTAAAGAAGAACATGTCAAAGGTGTGATGAAGACAAACATGGGTGCTAAGAATGTAGCAAAGGCTGTGAGGAAAAGAGTTCTGAAGTTAGCTTCTGCAGCTATGAAGAGAAAATCATTGAAGTTAGTGTTTTTTGTGTTCATGTGTAATGTACACATTCAAATCTTCTTTGCTATCCTATTAACAAATGTTGATTCATGCAGGAAAGGAAAAGTGAAGTCCAGACAGAATGTTTAGGTGCACAGGGTCAGGCAGATTTGTGGGGGGGGAGGGGGGAGATTGAGAACAAAATGAATTAGACAGATTTTCGTGCGGTGATCCACCTTGTTTTATATGTATTTGACCTATTTGACGGACTGCCATTATTTTCGTGAATTCCTATGTTGATTTGTACCCTCATTTTAGTATGGACTTGTCGAGATGGAAGCCTAGTTATGATTTATCATCACATCGACGGATTGAAATGTTCAAACCATCCAATAATGTATTTTTAGTGAAGTTGGTTTTCTGTATTTACATCTTTTTTACATGTAATTTTGCTGAAATTTGGTCAGAGTCGTCAAATTTCATACCTGAAATATAAAAATAGAAACCTCATTTTCATAAAATTGAAAATAGCATGTTGGTTTTTCTCAAAAATCTATTATCAAAATTTCAAATTTGTATCAAAGTAATCTTGAAAATGTTGACTCTCAAAAATAAGCATACTGATTTCAAAATGCTGATTTAAAAATAACATGATGATTTGAAAAATAGCATGTTGTTTTTAAATTGGCATGCCAATTGAAAAATGTCGTTCTCAAAAATAGCATGTTGTTTTCAAAAATAACATGTTGTTTTAAAAAATAAATGCTCTTTTTATAAATACCATGCTCTTTTTAAAAATAACATGCTCTCTTTAATAGTAACATGCTCTTTAAAAAAATACTGGGATGCGTAATTTAAAAATAACATGCTGTTTTTAAAAATAACACGCTCTTTTAAAAAAATGTTGTTTTTAAAAATAACATGCTATTTTTAAATATGTTGTTTTTAAATATCACATGTTGTTTTTAGAATAACATGCTGATTTTAAAAAAAAAACTGTTTTTAAATATACTGTGATGCTTAGTTTAAAATTACCGGTTTTTAAAAATAACATGCTCTTTTTAAAAATGTTGTTTTTAAAAATAACATGCTATTTTTAAAAATGATGTTTTTAAAAATCACATGCTGTTTTTAAAATAACACTTTTTTAAATGACATGCTGATTTAAAAATAGCATGCTCTTTTTAAAATAACATTTTTTGAAAATAGCATGCCGGTCTAAAAATAACAGAAACGTCGTTGTTGAAATATGAAACTAGCATACAAACCTCATTTTCGATATGAAACTAGCATCTAATCCATATGAAACCTGGTTAGATTTGATTCAGAATCTAGCATTATTTCAAAATTATGGTAAAAAGAGGAATAATCATTGCAGTCTAAAGTAATGATTTCAAGGAGGGTACCAGGGTGGTTACACTACATGCCACATATATAGACTTGCGTCACATTAGTTCATACTACCAACTAGCAGTTACTACCAAGTTCCACTTACTAAATGAAGTTCATATCCAGTTGGACCCAAAAGCTGATGCTGCAAACTACTGGTTACTGACAAGTTCCACTTACTGGATGATCTTCATATCCAGTTGTACCCAAAAGCTGATTCTACCAAGTTCCAGTTACTGCCTACCAAATACATATCATAACAACTAGCATCAAACTACTGCCCAGGACATACATATCATAATCTGCCATTCAGTCATGGTTCATCACATGGGTCAGCGAATCTTCATGCCATTGGCCATGTTCACCTTAAGCCCACCTCGGCTCCTTTCCACGAACTTGAAGATAGCCATATGATCTTCTTTCATACGGGCGCTCTCAACGACTTCTCTCCAGTTCTTCGTCTTGATAACATGCCTGTCCTGCTTGCCCATCTTGAACAAGACTTTTTAGAACCTTCAAAACGTTCGTTGGTGACATGCACAACCATGGGCTTTCGCAGATAATCTTTGAGGTAGCCCTTACTGTAATCCTTTGACAAGCACTGGTTGCATAAGGAAATAAATAATGTTACATTATGGCATTTTCAAACATTGGGATATGATTTGCAAGAAGAAAGTCCAAGTATTTACCATCTTGTTCTTCCCTTCGAGGACTGCCGAGCGAGTGACGGTGCAGACATAGTATGGTATGGAAGGTTTGTCATGCTTTACTATGTATTGAAGACGGTCCCACCGCTCCAAGTTTAAAGTAACATGGTTGCCGTAAAAGATGTGCTTCTCGAAACCTCTGTTCCCCTGGTTTTGCGGACCTGTATCAAAAAAATTAAGATGACAGAGTAGTTCATAATTTCATACATAAGATCTAGAACATCAGCACTGGGTTGATGATCAATGCCTACTCCAACGAGCTAGAAATGAAGAACATGGATTACCCAATCACATCCACCCATCAATATCTCGTATAAACATGGGAAAATTGAATATTTGATTGATTTAAACTAACAGCTATACACTCTACTCTATTTAAGCTCTAGTTGAGTCAATGTTGATTTGGAAACAAAGCAACGGGTTCATCTAGAACCCAAACAGAGTAAAGTGGCGTAATCAAGTGTTACTCAAACCTGAACTTTATACAGTTCACGGTTCAGTTAACATCTGACCAGCCATATTGAACTTTACCCCTTTCTGCCACGATGGGGTCGTGTTCGACATATCCATCTCCATCAGAACCATCATCAGTATCATAGTCGCTAGAGGTGTCGTCATCAAGGCTATAGCCTTGACTCCCATGTGAAGTACCATCTGACGTTCCACCTGAAGTGCCATCCGAAGCATCATCTGATGCGGTCCGGTAATCACTCTCTCCACTGCTGATGAGGATGGTCTCTCCTGCCATCGAAACCTGTTGCATGCATTGCAATGAACAAATGATAGTTATTGATATATGAAATCAGGCTTACATTAGGACTTGGGAGCACCATATATAATGGGATTAATCTTTTCACACACTACTTGTTAAGTACATAGTTCGTTCATGTACCAATCACTAGCCAACATTTGGCATTTTGACAAATATTGGCATGCCAAATTTTGGCAGTGAACCATTTATGCTGATAGAGCATGATTGGTTCGCTACCAATGTAGACATTGCCAAATATTGGCAACTTTATGTGAGCTGGACAAGAAAACTTGGTAACCAACCAATTAGTAGCCAGTATTTGGCACAATGTGAAACATTGGCATGCATAACATACCAATTACGCTCATAATTCGAAAAAGCAGTAAAAAGGATCATCAAAAATATAAACCAACCATAATTGTTACACCATGATTCATAGCCAACCAATTAATTAACAAATCATTTCATCCAAAGTATGCATAAATTAGTAGCATTGTATACTTAACAAATCATTCAAAAAATGCACCATGATTGAGTGCTCTCATCGAGTAATACGTGAAACTAATAAATATAAATTAGTGCCTTCAATCACTACAAATTTCCTGATGGGATGTTGTGTGGTACCATCAGCTAATAAATAGAAGTCTTTAAATTGTCCCAACAAAACAAATAATGCATTTGCTCTTGTACATAACATTTTTAGAGGTAGCCGTGGAGGTTAATTTTCTAGTGAGAATAAGGACTTGATAGTATCTCTCAAGCAAGACGACGACATAGTGAAGGCTATGACAACGAGCAAGGTATGCTGGCCAACACCCACCCTTTTGTATAACTTGGTAAGTATTTACTCATTACTACCGACACCAACAAGTAAAATCATGATTATGAAGTAAAATGGCAGAAAATCTAACAATGAAGTATTTGTTGCAATATGAACTACTAGCTCACAGCAAATCTTCATTAACTCCAACAAGCCCATACCATATCATTGAGATATGGCTAACATAATTCAAATAAACAGTAACAAGAATCAGAAAAAATATGCACGGACCATAAATGTTACATGTGTGCACATATCATCAAAAAATGCACCAATCAGTAGCCGTGTATAATTAACAAATCATTCAAAAAATGCACCAATCATCATACTACCATCGAGTATTACGTGAAACTATAACCGATCCTCCTACCATCATTACAAATTTCCTCATGGACTGTTTCTATGCTCGCATTGTAGTTTTTAATTAAGCATCAACAAATACATATCATTAGTCTTCAAATTATCCCAACAAACCAAAACATGTGTATGCTCTTGTAAATAAACTTTTTAAATAGCTAGCAGTGGGGGTTCATTTTACAGTGAGAAAAAGGACTTCATAGCATCCCTCAAGCTAGTGAAGGCTATGTCAACGAGCAAGGTATGCTGGCCAACATCCACCATTTTCTCTTACTTGGTAGGAAAGTTTAACTCATTAGTTCCCATACGAACAAGTAAAAGCATGATTATGCAGTACATTGTCAGATTATCTTGCTGTAAAATTACTTGTTGCACTATGACCTACTAGTTCACAGCAAATCTGCAAATACCCGAAACATGCACACACGCAAGTGTCAGATTTTAACTTGGGCGGTGCTGCTAGATCGGAGATGAAAGTCAGATCGACATGGAAGGGCAGGGAAGATCTATCTTACCAGCGAATTCGTACCAGATGGGGCTGGAGTAGACATGTTCGAAGCTGGAACCACCGGAGCTAGCTTGGGGCGGCGGATTGGGGAAAAAAGGTGCCGTGGTCGGACCTTGTTGTCGATGAAGTAGTGGAGAATCATGCTCGGAGCGGGGGGGGGGGGGGGGCGTGGATAGCCTCCCAGATCCGGCCGATTTGGCGACGACGGGGGCGGCCAAGGTGACGGCTGCACAAACACTAGTCGTCGCCCTCCCGTCACCTCTCTGCCCCCACAAAGAACGAAGGGTGGTGGGATTGGGAATGGGGGTGGTGGGGTTGGGGTTGGGGCCATCGCTCGCTTGTCTCTCTCTGCCTACCACCTGTGCCGGCCCACAAAAGGAACAAAGGTTTGGGCCGTATAAGCTGCAGATTTGGCAGCTTACCAATTCTGGCCAAACAGAAAAGGCCAGTGTAGGACCACCACAGGTGTGCTTTTGATGAAACCCTAACAATACAGTGCTGTTGATATTGCATGTGCATGTGTCTTCCAGTACATCAATTGATCTTGCATTTTTTTAGGACTCCACAGTATATATGTATATACATGAAAAAATGGGTGACCGATAGAATGGTTAACTATTAGATGTAATCAGATTGAAATATATAGAAAGCAAGAATTAAATAGTACATGATTAAATATAACATTTTACCATTTTTGCAAGAACTTGGATGATTAAAATATTTATTGGTATTTTCAAAAGAAAAAAAACTCGCAAAAGACTACTTATGCCATCCAGAACTTCTTTAGGGTTTTGATTATTCGTCTACTTTTTGGCATGTTGGTTATCATCACGCCTTCTTCGGACCTTCTCATTGTCTGACAAATTCCTGAGAGTAGCGCCTTGTGTTTCGCCCGCATACCAGGCTTCATTTGGTAGACTTTGGCAACACCTTCGGCGTGCTCAAGAATACTAATGAAAGCTGGGTCTAGACATTTGCCACGGAATGCGCATCGATACGCCATACGCTTAAGCACTTTGCACTGTCCATTATGCAATTCTTCAAGGATTTTCTGAGTGTGTGCATCCATCTCTTCTTCCGAAATGTCTGCATAATGATCATAATAAGGCTGCAAGTTTAAATTATGTATGATATAAGCTGCATTATTTATAGTACATAATAGTCCCTACGTTCCATAATGTAGTGCCTATAAATTATTTTTATAAATAAATATTTATTAACTTTGACAAATTAAGGAGGAAAAAGCAATATCAAATCCATATGAAAGCATAAATCATACATTTGTTTATATGTTTGTCAAATGACTTGGACAACCATTATGATGTCTGACTTTTAGCATTTAACAAAATGCACTAAATTGTGGAGTGGATGAACCATTAATTTCTAACAAGTGATTGAATAAATAATGATCATTATGTACTGATGGTCAACATTATTTATAGCTAGATTCCATTTTGCCTATTCGATAACAAATTGATGGTTTAAGGATTAATCTAACCTGAAACTTGAAGATATAAATCTAGGGTTAAATAAAAATAAAAATCACCGTAACGGAATTCCAGTCCATGCCGTGCATCTGCTGCTGCTTGTGATCGACGACGGAGTCGTGCACCTCCTCATGGACATGATGCATCTCTCGGTCGGACACTGAGTAGTCCAAAGCTTTCTCGTGGGAATCCTGACCCATGCCATGGACGACGACGTCGGTGGTTGGCCCCGCACGTCCACGATTTGTCACGACGGCGTCCATGACAGGCCCCGCACGACTATGGCTACGATCTGTCACCAGGGCCACTCAATATCCACGAGTGGATTTCATATCCGGCGGCAAGAGGCGGGCGTGAGAGCGGCGGCGATGGTTTTAGAGCGTACCCTAGGGGGAGAGATGCAGGGAATAATTGGTAGTTTCAAATGGTTGACTAACCAAAAATGCAGAAGGGATTACCTCGCAAAAAAAAGGTCAGAAGGGATTGGTTGGACGAAAAAAATGATTGCATTATTTACCGTCTGATGAAATAGGTAAAGCAAAAAAAATCTGATTGCATTGTGTTAAACTATTTACGTAATTGATTACACAAACTATTTATCTAGTTTTGGGGCATCTCCAACGATGACCCGCAAATTCGCTCTGGCATCGGTCCGCGGACACTGGTGCGGGAGTCGGCCATTCAAAGCTAGCTGCATATGTCTGGTTACGTTTCAAATGAAATTCAACGAAATTGAAGAAATTTGATTAAAAGAAAAAAAGGGCCGAAATATGTCCTACGTCAATCCAAAATATCAGTAGTTGTAACTAAACGATGTTTTGGTTTCACCGTTCAAAAAAAAGATATTTTGGTTTCAATATGGCCTCGAGAGCCGTGGATGGTTGCGGGCGGTTCCAGGGTCAGCATAAGGATTCGGTAATTGAATCATTACATGAAACAAAAAGAAAGAGGAGCCCTTGCATACCCGTCGTGTATATCTACACGATGCAATCCAAAGACGATACTGGGGTGGGGGGTTGGGGATTGAATATTTTGTACCTAAACCCTAGTGCTCAAAACTTGTGAAACATGAGATCAAATTGTAATTAACTGATCTAAAAAGATCAAACTGAGAAAGATGTGTACAGAGGCCATTCTAGTATGGCGCGCCTGCTAGTATTTCTTGGATCAAGACTTTGTGATCAACACGATAGTCCCCGTGGCCATCTAGACACCCCACCATGCACAGCTGGTCGCGTAGGCCCTTAAGCCATGCATCGATAGGTATCACGTCTCACATGCATTTGCAATACTAGCAATGTCATCACATCATGTCAAAGTCTAACAAGCGTGTGACAATAATTTCAAAAAAACAACAACAAAATACTAAAGCATCAATATTTTAATCCTAGGTTGCTATAAGAGAAGCATAGATTTCCATCTACCAAGCTGATTGCAGCTCAAGGCTGCAAATGCATTGCACTGGTACGTTAGATATAGTCGCACACAACTTAACGTAGTTGTACCATAGTTCAACAGTAAGCATAGGGTAATTCTTAACATACTTCACCCATAATGTCTAGCCCAGTTACCATGAACTAAGGTAGTACTTGACCTAGTTCAGACCAAACGAGCTTACATTCTAGCTGCCAGGGTGCGCGCACTGCCCTAAAGCCTCGACAAGTACTCAGGAAGCGCGGCGTGTGCCATCCTGAAAGCATAGCCATGGGCGTTGCTAGCGGCTCGTCCGAGTGCATGCTGGATAACACTGATACGGGTGTTATTAACCTTGTGGTTGCAGAAAGGGCACTCGTAGCCTCCAGTCATAGGCCTGACACACCTGGCATGCATACCAATGACAAGCTCCCTCCCCTTCCGTGCCCTGTAGATCATCTGGCCTTCTTCGTCGCTATCGACGTCTTCATATAGTATCTACTGTAGGAGATATGCCCTAGAGGCAATAATAAATGTTATTGATTATCTTCCTGTTCATAATTAGGTTTATGTTCCATGTTATAACTGCTATGGTTCTCGAGTCTGCAATAACCACGAGGCTCGGAGGAAGACTCATATGCACGTGTGGGATAATAAACGGTAAAATGTATTCCTAGTCTGGCCTCTAAGACTAGCTCAAGTGTTGCATGATGGTTCTGTTTTCCTGATCATGGGCATGTCTATGCCAGCAACTTTGAGGGCACAATGTTAGAAGAACATTTGTGTTGAATCGACCCGAATTGATGTTATGCTATGAGATTCATTCGTCACAAGTTAATGGTTTATAACACAGAGATGGTTAACGTTTGCATGATTCCTTAGACCATGAGAGTATTGAGTTTCTTCCTGCTTGCTTCATGAACTTTGGGGTTTGTTAAACGTCATCCGTAAATGGGTGGCTATTACGGCAGCTTGCGGGTTCCTGGAAAAGTATGTCAAGTAACTTGATAGCTCAAGATTGGGATTTGCTCCTCAGTCGATGGAGAGATATCTCTGGGCCCTCTCGGTGTTACGGTATCCATCATCGTCTGGCCAGACACTTTGTGATTTGATCATGGGGATGCCGGAACACGAAAACGAGAAAAGAGAACAAAACCGGTAACGAGGTAACTTGCATAGTGGACAAGTTGTTGTTCCACGGGGATGCAGAAAATCTCACCTCGGGCGTTTGTAACATATCGCGAAGCAACAGGAATAGCACACGGCAACTGGAGGTTCACTCGAATATTTATTCGTGTGGGTATAGGGGTCAATATGGGTGTCCACGGCTCCGATGTTGATCATTGATCGGAAGGGGTTCCGGGTCATGTCTATACTTCACCGAACCTATAGGGTCACACGCTTAAGGGTCATCTATCTGATGAATACTAGACATGGAGTCTGAGAGAAAATCACCGGAAAAGTTTCAGACACCGGAAAAGTTTCGGACAACGGAAAAGTTCCGCACAGAGATCACCGGAACAGTTTCGGTTAAACTCAAAAGTTGTTTCGGGGGATACATTTAAGTCAAATTGGTTTCGGCACATGCCTGATAATTCTTGGAGGGTGCCAGAATCATTCTGGAAACTTCTGGGAATTTTCCAGAAGAAAAACCGGAAATGTTCCGGAGCTGCCGGAACCGCTTCTGATGCTTTTCGCAGATGAAAATCACTAATCCGGAATTGTTTCGGAACGCATTGAAAATTATTTTAGTGGGTACTAGAAATGTTCTAAGCCCACATAAATATTTTCAGTTCGAACGGACGGTGAAAAATGTCGTCGTGAATAGTGAAAGTGCTTTTTGGATATTTTTGGAAAACCACCTTTTGGGATATTTCCCAAAAGGCTTCTAGAAGGATGATGCAGGCATGGTGATGCAGGCAACACTATTTGGAGGCTTTCCCTTTATGCCCTTGTGGTGTGCTCACCTCATGGGCATTTTGGTAATTCCTGGTCCCATCCTACCCCTTGGTTTTCCTATAAATAGAGGTGGAGGGGGCAGCCCAAATCCCATCCCTTCTCACATACAAGTGCCATGCATGATTTGGCTTTCTCTCTCCCTCCCAGCGAAATAGTTATGTAGAGCCGAAAGGCTGTCTGGGTTCCGGTGGGAACTAGTTCTGGACGGCGAAGCCCTGCCGGATAGATGACACCGTATGTGTGCAACTCTGTAGAGAGATCGTAGTTTCGGTCTTAGTTCGAGAGGTCCTCCCGAAGGGCTGTCCGAGTGATCGTCCGAGTTTTGGAGGTCCTCCCGAAGGGCTATCCGAGTGACCGTCCGAGTTTCGAAGGTCCTCCCGAAGGGCTGTCCGCGACACCATCCGGGGGACTGTCCGACCGCCTCCCGGAGGGCTGTCCGAGGGGCAGATGAGGGTATACATCCTTGCAGTTGGGAGGTTGTAAATCCTAGCTGCGGGGATCTGCACCGCCAATCGTCATCGACTCTACTTCCGCTGCGCTACGAGTCAGTAACGAAAAGATCAAACCTTGTATGCAGTCTTCATAGTGGTCCTGGGCTGGTGCGTAGGTCGGAATTTTTTTGTTTTCTGCTGCGTTACCCTACGATGGCATCATGAGCCATGCTATGCGTAGATGCAGGTTGCGATCTAGAATACATAGAGATGTATGGGTGTTGCACAATATAATTAGGTAGTAGATGAGTTCTATTACTGAAAATTATTTGTGCGGGTAGCAGATGAAATCTGTTACCCAATGTTCTTGTTGCTTCCCTGGAATTTGCATATTTCTGATCTTGATAACAGTATGGTGGATTTTTAATGTTCTGGCAATCCACGATCCTGATTGATCAATGAAGTGCTAACAGTTCATTGAATTCCACCGTAGTTAAAAAGAAAGATGAAATTTCGCAGACAAAAGGGCAATGCAGATATGATCTGCACGGGGGTCATGCGTATGACGAAGTTCAGTATGAGGCTTGAGATTTTATTATCTCGTGTTTCATACACCCCGCGATGTTAATCTAGCGACTTGGATTATCATGCTTGATGATGGACGTTGGTAGCTTCGGTTTGTTTCGAAACCTTAGAAGCCACGTAAAACAAGTTTTTGCATGAACCGATTAGAGGCGTCTAACTTGGTTTTGCAGGATGGTTTGCATGTGCATATGATGTGGTATAGCAAGTCTCATATTAATTCGATTATGTATGAGATGATTATATGATGTAATTTGATTAACATGACCTGCGTGTCATGATTCAGCATGATGGCTGGAGCCATATGATTGCACTTTAATGACCTGCGTGTCAACCTTATGTAATGCACTTATTTTATTAGCTATAGATATAGAAATATTATCTGGTGCATCGACAAGGTGGTGGCAATCTTCGCGAAGGTGAACACCGATGCGAATGCCGAAGACGAAGAAATTCTTGACTTCTCCGTCAGAAGGGGCTATACCATGTCATGCTAATTATGAATTGCCTGAGATGTTTATCCCTTCTGATGCACCCTTCTTGATTGCGCGGTAGTCGCTTTTATTAGGGTGATCTCTCACAAAATATCAAGTAGTTAGTGTTCTCCCAAGTGTAGCACCGTCACATCATCCTTCCTTTCGAGGTGCGCCATGATCTACATGGGTACGAACGATTGTACGGGTGTAAGGCGGGTGAGGTCAGACCTCGCAGCAAGATCACTTGGTTATCTTGTCGTTCATGGCAGGATCGTCCTGAGCTTGGAACGCACGCATCGAAAGATGAACAAGAGTCACATAGAGATGTGATTGGCAAGTTTGCCTACCAATTGAAGTTCGCGCCATCAGTGTTCATCTCGAACAATGGCGTTGAATGGAAATGTGGGTCTTGAATAAGTCATAATCAATTATGAGAGATATTGATTTGAGTGGGAGCGCACTTTAGAATTAATTCTTTTAATTCTTAGTGCAATTAATTTTGAACACTGTCTAAGTGTGATTTGCATAATAGTTGTAGGATAATTGCTCGCGTTTCCACCTTCCCTATTAAAATTGAATAGCTGTTAAATATCTGGTTAAAACTTTACGGTTGGTAACGTAATGTGAGGATTGTCCTCAAGAGTGCCGAGAAGGACTTTGTCCTATCGCATACTTTCGGTATTCTCCCACTAATGTTATGGATGATGTGACTCTCGTCCTTCGATCCAAAAGCTAGAATTCCGTTACGGTCAAAGTGCAGTATGTTTGCTTCCATGAGACCCGAACTTCGAAAGTTTGGATAGTTATATGATATTCATGGAACTGAAAATTAATTTTCAGATACAAACAAAGGCTGAAAGATATGAAATATCCAAAGCAATGTTTGTTTGCAAACTATTAGTAAAGGTGTTTACTATGCATTAGACTGATAAGAGGGGATCCAGTAGAACGCCTGTCATATGATGATGGTGAATAAAACAACAACTTAAAGAGAGAGGAAGTGTCCGAAGGGTGTTAGTGAAACTTTCACGCCTAGGAAGTCCGGGGCTAACGCCACTCTTAAGTTGGGTGCTTCTTCTGAGAGTAGGAGAAATACTGAAAGTTAAACCGTTAGAAGTATAAAGGCAAAAGGAAAGTAGACTGGAATATCCAGCTCATGTATGAATGTCATACAAGTTTTTGATGTATAGAAGGCTGGTCAAAGTTATAGTTCTTGGGAATTATGGTTAAACATGTTAATCACTAATTCTTGGGTATTGTGAGTTAATCACAAAGATACCCGCTCGATTGCATTCTGTTGCAACTCGATGTAAGAACTACTATGGCCTGAAAGACTAGCCAGGAATGAGGTTTAGATACACGCAGGGAACATAGTAAATGTTACTATGCCTTCCATCGGTGTATTCCCTAGGTATTTACTTTCATAATTCATTTTAGAGTTTCACACTCTACCCCTTTGCATAAGGTATCTTGCAAGAAGGTTGTTCATAAGAGAACTTTTGATGTTCGGTCTTATGAATAAACATAAGGGCCATACTTTCATTATGAATGAGATGTATGTTATGAATAATGATATTAATATATTACCTCTGTGTTTACTTTCATAATTCATTTTAGAGTTTCATACACTCTAACCCAGTGCACAATATTTTTTGCAAAAGGGTTGTTCATAAAAGAACAATTGTTGTTCAGTATTATGAATAACATGAAGGGCCATGCTTCCATCCAAGATGGGATGTATGTTATGAATATTGATGGTAATATGATACATCCATAACACTGACGCTAAATGTCGCAAGACTAAGAGAATACCACACATGTGTGGCATTGCATTTGGTCACATTGGAGGAACCCGCATGGAAAATTCCATTATGATGGATTTTGAAGTCGTTTGATTTTGAATCATCTGACACTTGCAACTTTCCTCCGAAAAGTGAAGTGACTGAAATACCGTTCACAGGCCATAAGGAACGAGCAACAAACTTATTGGTGATCATACATTTTGATGTGTGTAGTTCAATAAATGTTGTTGCAAGTAGTGGATTTATCTCTCTTCAGAAATGACTCAAGTAGATATATGGATATTTACTTGATGAGACGCAAGTCTGGATCTTTTGAAATCATTCAAAAGATTTTTCAAAAATGAAGTAGAAATTATTGTAACAAAAAAATTATGTTTCTGCAATTTGATTGCGCAAAGGAATATTTGAGTTACAAGTTTAGCGAATGTCTGATGAGTTGTGAAAGGGGTTTCATAACTTGCACCTCCCGGAACACCACTGCAAGTGGAGAGTCCGTGAAGATGTAATCTAACCATTTATGACATGGTAAGATCAAAGATGACGTAAATAAATCTGCCATTATCCCTTTTAAAGTGATGCTTTAGAGACTGCGGCTTTTACACTGAAAAGAGCTCCATCAGGTCTGTTGAAATGACGTCATGGTATGGTACGCCCAACCATGTTATATCTTTTCTTAACATTTGGAATATGGGGCTTGTGTAAAAGGTTACAAACCTATTCCAAATCAGACAAGTGCTGCTTTGTAGGTTATCCCAAGTCATTGGGTATTCCCCCACCACTATACCGAGGCAAAGGATTTTGCCACAAAACGGTATGCTTTTAAAGAGAATAGTTCTTACAAAAGGTGAGTGGGAGGACAGTGCAACTCGACGAGATAACCAGTATCTTCGTCATCAGGTCAAAGGAAAGGAACCTTGGAAGTGATTTCGGAGTTTCCTACTGCGACTGATACGGAAGTCCCTACAATAAAATGTATGGGCTTCGGTCGAACTTACAGCTAAACCACGTAGGCAAGGCTCGTGCAAACCTCTCAGGTGCGCAAACGAGATATTGTTGTTGGACAACAGTATACCTACGATACACAAGGAAGCGGTGATGGGCCCTGACTCCGGAATTGGCTAAATGCCAATACAATCCGAGATAGTTTCCATATAAATGTTTCAAGATTAAAATCTTGATACACCTTTCGGAAGGCTTAGAGTCTAACAAATATTTATGGAACTAAAAACTGATACGGATAAAAATGTTTTATCCATAAAGCTCGACTTGTTGAAATAACAAGTTCAAGGAGTTGACTACGATGAGGTTGTTTCACCATAGCAATGCTTAATGTCGGTTCGGGTTGAACTAGCAATTAAGACATATTTCAATCATGAGATATGAAACATGGATGATGAAAGGATTTCCATCTGATGGAAATGTAACCAAGGACTTGCATGTGTTACAGTCCAAGGTATTTTGTCAGTCCATAGGATGCTAGTAAGTATGCAAACTTCAGAGTTCCAGCAATGGACAGAAGAGAGCAAAATGGAGTTGGAATCTTCGTGTTTTGATGAAATGGTCGAAAAGGGTTTTTTGACTTCATCAATGGGTAACGAAGATGCTTGTGATTCAAGAAAATAAGTGGGAGCACAATAATATTTCTAAAAACCTTGTGTGCTTGACACATTGTTAATTGGAAATAAATTTCTTGGCACGAATTAGGACTTCATTTGAAAATAGTTTTTCGATGAAGTGCTTGGGCTAAATAGCCTTGCTATTAGGCATAATGATCTATGGAGATAGATTTGCCTAATGGGGCTAAGCAAAAATACATATTGACAAGATGCTAAAACCATTTAGCACTAAAACCGCCAAGGAGTGATTCTTGCCGAAGTCACATGGAAAGAGTTTTGTAAGACTCGGTGTCCCAAAACACTGATGAGCAAAATACATGATGGTGATTCCACACACTCTTGTGTTTGGATTAATCATGTATTTCATGGTATGTAAAAACAACCAGATATGTCCAATACTCCAAAGTTGTTGCGAGTATAGATACCAAAGTGATCAAAGTACTGATCATGGGACAACAGTGAAAGATGTCATTGAGTACTAGAGCAGTACTGATAACATGTTTTCTCGCAAGCATAGATTATGAAGTGCTCGTTGTAAGTAATTACATCGATACAGTCTTCATCAATGCTCCATGCGATTTTCGATTTAAGTTAAGGGTTTTGTGTAATACACAACATGGTGGCACGCTAGTTGGAAATTGTTCCAAACAAGATACTGTGGCGAATTCTATAACAAAGGCTAAGTATGTTGATGCTTTAGAAGCGACAAAGAAGTTGTTGAATCATATAGTTCATTCATGAACTTAGTATGGTTCCAAGATGGCGTTGGTCTATGGGACACTATTGCAGATAGTTGCTCCATAGCTCAGTCTGAGGAATCAGGTTTCGACCAATGATTCACACATATGCAAAGCCAAGTCCACACAAAATATGAATTTTGTGAAAGCGTGAAAACGCGAGGATATGCAAAGATACACACGGAGCTGAAGTTGTCAGATCCGTTGGACATCAGGCTATACCACAAGCGAAGCATATTTTACACCAGTATGCCATAGGTGTAAAGTGCATTAGCATTGACTAGATTATTGACTCTAGTGCAAGTGGGAGTCTATAGGAGATATGCCCTAGAGGCAATAATAAATGTTATTGATTATCTCCCTGTTCATAATTAGGTTTATGTTCCATGCTATAACTGCTATGGTTCTCGAGTCTGCAATAACCACGAGGCTCGGAGGAAGACTCATATGCACGTGTGGGATAATAAATCGTAAAATGTATTCCTAGTCTGGCCTCTAAGACTAGCTCAAGTGTTGCATGATGGTTCTGTTTTCCTGATCATGGGCATGTCTATGCCAGCAACTTTCAGGGCACAATGTTAGAAGAACATTTGTGTTGAATCGACCCGAATTGATGTTATGCTATGAGATTCATTCGTCACAAGTTAATGGTTTATAACACAGAGATGGTTAACGTTTGCATGATTCCTTAGACCATGAGAGTATCGAGTTTCTTCCTGCTTGCTTCATGAACTTTGGGGTTTGTTAAACGTCATCCGTAAATGGGTGACTATTACGGCAGCTTGCGGGTTCCTGGAAAAGTATGTCAAGTAACTTGATAGCTCAAGATTGGGATTTGCTCCTCAATCGATGGAGAGATATCTCTGGGCCCTCTCGGTGTTACGGTATCCATCATCGTCTGGCCAGACACTTTGTGATTTGATCACGGGGATGCCGGAACACGAAAACGAGAAAAGAGAACAAAACTGGTAACGAGGTAACTTGCATAGTGGACAAGTTGTGGATCCACGGGGATGCAGAAAATCTCACCTCGGGTGTTTGTAACATATCGCGAAGCAACAGGAATAGCACACGGCAACTGGAGGTTCACTCGAATATTTATTCGTGTGGGTATAGGGGTCAATATGGAAAATCACCGGAAAAGTTTCGGACACCGGAATAGTTTCGGACAGCGGAAAAGTTCCGCAAAGAGATCACCGGAACAGTTTCGGTTAAACTGAAAAGTTGTTTCGGGGGATACCATTAAGTCAAATTGGTTTTGGCACATGCCTGATAATTCTTGGAGGGTGCCAGAATCATTCTGGAAACTTTTGGGAATTTTCCGGAAGAAAAACCGGAAATGTTCCGGAGCTGCCGGAACCGCTTCGGATGCTTTTCGCAGATGAAAATCACTAATCCGGAATTGTTCTGAAACGCATTGAAAATTATTTTAGTGGGTACTGGAAATGTTCTAAGCCCACATAAATATTTTCAGTTCGAACGGACGCTGAAAAATGTCGTCGTGAATAGTGAAAGTGCTTTTTGGATATTTTTGGAAAACCACCTTTTGGGATATTTCCCAAAAGGCTTCTAGAAGGATGATGCAGGCATGGTGATGCAGGCAACACTATTTGGAGGCTTTCCCTTTATGCCCTTGTGGTGTGCTCACCTCATGGGCATTTTGGTAATTCCTGGTCCCATCCTACCCCTTGGTTTTCCTATAAATAGAGGTGGAGGGGGCAGCCCAAATCCCATCCCTTCTCACATACAAGTGACATGCATGATCTGGCTTTCTCTCTCCCTCCCAGCGAAATAGTTTCGTAGAGCCGAAAGGTTGTCTGGGTTCCGGTGGGAACTACTTCTGGACGGCGAAGCCCTGCCGGATAGATGACACCGTATGTGTGCAACTCTGTAAAGAGATCGTAGTTTCGGTCTTAGTTCGAGAGGTCCTCCCGAAGGGCTGTCCGAGTGATCGTCCGAGTTTCGGAGGTCCTCCCGAAGGGCTGTCCGAGTGACCGTCCGAGTTTCGAAGGTCCTCCCGAAGGGCTGTCCGCGACACCGTCCGGGGGACTGTCCGACCGCCTCCCGGAGGGCTGTCCGAGGGGCAGATGAGGGTATACATCCTCGTGGTTCGGAGGTTGTAAATCCTAGCTGCGGGGATCTGCACCGCCAATTGTCATTGACTCTACTTCCGCTGCGCTACGAGTCGGTAACGAAAAGATCAAACCTTGTATGCAGTCTTCATAGTGATCCTGGGCTGGTGCGTAGGTCGGAAATTTTTTGTTTTCTGCTGCGTTACCCTACATCTACGTATAGTACAAAATGTTGTATAAATAATGAGAATTCAGCAGGCATAGAGTCTATGAAACATAATATAATATATGATAGCGTAAACCCGAAGCCTTAAATGATCTTGATGAAAGAAGTATGTTATTTATTAGGTGCTACATAAACAACCAATGGGATACCATATAGTAGAAAATAATGAAGGATCAACCATACACGTATGTTCCAAGCACCCAACACAGTTACCATGTCAATGAGAGCATAACTTAATGCAAAAAAAATCACCCCACCCGTAAAGTGCATGAACTGATGATTTAGCATGGCAAAGCTGCATAAAGATGTACCAATGCAAAAAATGACTTAAAACTTTGGATGACTTGCTGATGTGTCACTGGTGCATGACTCGATAAAATAGGTAGTGAGTTGTATCTATTTAGCAATATAGGAAAAGAGAGTTGTCTCCACAACAGTAAAAATCAACTACATATGTATTCTCTAAGCGTCCAACACACCGCTTAAGAGATACATGCAATCAGGAGAGAGATACTTTCCTTTTTCTATTTACAAGAGAGATGCATGCACTCAGGGGAGATATACTTTCCTTTCTTTAAAGGGCTAACAACGGAATACGAGGAATTATAAGAAATGCAACTTACTTTGTGCAATTTTACCAATCAAACACCCTATATAAGAATTTTCTACCAGAAATAACTTGGGTGCACTACTGTACTGGTGCTACTGCTTGTTTTATACGAATTAACATGAAGTTTAGTGCACAAACTAAACCACTTTTAGTCCATTTACCAATAGAACACCCTATATAAGAATTTTCTACCAGAAAAAAATTGGGTGCACACTACTGTAATGGTGTTGCTGCTATTAAAATCAGCCACCCACTTAGATCCAATGACTGTCAATCCAATATGAATCTCAGCAAACGGGTGCAAGCAATGTTGAATGGGCATGCATGTGGCAATTTTCTAACCCATTCTATTCTACAGTGGGGCATACTGTACATAATATGAGAACATGATACATTGTGGAGAACTGATCTACTTGACATCGATGCCAAAGTTCTGACCGCATCACAAATTTGGCATCAAAACGTTGTGGATGCCCAGCCATGGGATCGGAGTGGTTGTTACATCTTAAAAAGCACAGAACCTGTACAATGCAAAAGTTACTGCAGAGGAGCCGATCCCGAGACCCACGCACCCATGTGGATCCGCCCTGAACCCAACGGACCTAAAGAATCTAGGTACAAATTTCATGGACTGAAGAAAAGAAGAAACCCTAGCCTACCCCAAAAATAGAGAAAAGAACTGAGCAGGGGAAACCTAGGATATAACCAAAAATAGGAGTTATATGAGTGACCTCTTCTCCGTCGTCGTCGCCGTCGACCACAGGCAGTGGCAGAGGAGGCAGCTGGCGCGGCAGAGGAGGCCCCTGCTACGGCGGAGAAGCCACCTTCTCCGGAAGAAGATCCTGGACGGACTCGAGGACGTCAAGCCCGCCCTGCTGGCCGCTCGACCCCTCGCCTGCGGCGACGGGTTTCTCCAAGGCGAGCTTCCTGTGGGGTTTGAATGATTCGTCCGCCCGAGCATCGGCCTCAGCGTGGCCAATCCCTCCCATGGTGCGCTTGGGCATCTCGACGGTGGACGTGCAGCGGCGGGAAGGGTGCACGACGAGCAGTGAGGCGTGGGAGGAGAAAACCCTTGTTTCTGTATTTATGGATGGGGAAGAGGACGAGGGGGATGACGATTAGAGTAATGCTATGGGGAAGCGGAGCGGCCGGCTCTAGACTTTGGGATGACTGAAAGGCCATTATTTATTCATCGGCTAGTCAAACGCAAATGTTGCCACGTTCACACCACGCCGTGCGTTGTTCACACCACCACGTCTGCCACCATAATGCAACTTCACATTGAAATGAAGGACTCGATCGTGCACAGCCATGATTTAGGAGTAATGAAACTTCCCTCTAGAAAAATGTGTAATGCAACTGCTTCCTCATTAAACAGAAAACATAGTCATACAGTGGAACAACTGCATTTATAGGCCTGTTTCATGTGCACGTGTCATGTTTTATATTTGTTCAAAAATATGTTGAAAAACTTTACAAACAATGGAATGGCAAATGAATGTGACAAAACTTCGTCGACGACCGCGTGGATTCGTCTGCCATATGCCCGATGTCCGATACCGAGGAGGGGAATGTGGATCCACACGATGCCAAGTGTTTCATCTGGACACATATCATGCAACCCTAGCCAACTAGGCCGACAACATGCGCTACTAGCCTTCTCGATCCAAACCATGCACTAGTGTCCACCATGGGCAAAGATTCTCGGGTGGATACGTTTGCTGGCAATAGTGAATGACGTCATAGCTCGGTGTGCAATATGTGTAGCCGCATGTCGCTTTGACATGCGTGGCATGCCGAGGGAAGGGGCTTGTCGCAGATCCAACGAACTGAGGTAGGGTCAAGTGTTGATGGATGGTGTGCGTCAACTTGGCTAATGGTGCACGGTTTGAGTGCAGGTGGCTATGTGTGCATTGCTGGGGCTAGATGGCTAATGAGTGCGCATGTGTCATGTGTACATTGTCAAGGTTGACTGGTGGGTGTCTACGTGGCCACGCGTATATACATGGTGTGGGTCCAGTTGGCGTGTGGCGCGGGACGTACCGTGATGGCTATGGCCAACATCTTGCGGCACCGAGTTCTGAAGTGGATGAAGGAACGTGCCATGCATTCCCTTCACAGGCCAGACTCGTGCCCCTCTCGATGGATAGCTTAGGGATGCGATTTGGTCCCGTTTACACACAACCTATGTGAAGTCTTATGCGTGCCGCTCTCGATGTTTTACCACACCCTCCATGTGTCGTATGATAACACCGCGGCATGTCCCGTGAGCTTAGCATTGGGTCGTATGGTACCACATGGCCCATATATGTACTAAAGAGCTTAGCATGGGAATGTCACCCCATTCCCTGCTATGATTTCATGTGGCCTTGGTCTAGATCCTGAATTTCAGAGGATACTATCCTAGAAAAGCGGCAAATGTCTAGAATATGGCATGCGGGCCCCAAGAAAGGTCGGGGTCTGGCATGCGCTCGGGTGTTCACTTGGCGACGTGGCCTGAGAGGACGCGCTTGGCGTCTTTCTTGGTGGCCTTGTACATGTCCTTGCTCCAAGCATCGTCATCGGGAAGTAGCTCGGGGGAATATGCCACCACGTAAGCGCAATAGCTTGACAAGTGGGTGGCCACACTTGCATGGCAAGAAGTTGTTGAGTGTGGGTACCTCCGCTTGTGCTCCGGTGCTCCCCCCTTGGACTGAACGCGGAGGCAAGAAATACATCGACGACTGAGATGGTCCACTACCCATTTGGAGGGAGGGGCACGATCGTCTTTTTAGCGCATGCGCAGAGCGTGCGTAGAGCCCTGGACGAGCCCGTACAGCCTGGTTGGTTCGTACTCCCTCCGTTTCTTTTTAGTTTGCATATAAAATTTGGTCAAAGTCAAGCGAGGCAAAGTTTGATCAAATATATATCAAAATATATCAACATCTACAATACTAAACCTATATGCTATGAAAGTTAATATCATGATGCATCTAGTAATATTGATTTCATATTATGAATGTTAATATTTTGGTCTATGAAGTTAGTCAAAGTTTACGAAGTTTGACTTTGACCAAATCTTATATGCAGACTACAAAGAAATAGAGGGAGTACGCTGAACGTATAATCGTATTCGTATACGCGGGCATTTCGTTTTTGCGTGCGCATACGGCGATCGTGGGATAGCACGTGTCGACAGAAATTGCCAAAACTGTCCCATCCTATAAGAGGAGGGGAACCACCTCCGGGCGCATCGCTCCCACCATTTCCCCCCAATTCGTCTCCCTCGCCGCGTCGCCTCGCTCTCTCCCACCGCGTCGCCTCACTCTCCACCACCGCATCGTCTCGCTCTCCTCCACCGCATCATCTCGCTCTCCTCCACCGCATCATCTCCCTCACCTCCATCTCCTAGTCTAATGGAGGACGCTGGTTGTGCTGCCGACGCCGCAGGGGATGTGTTGGAGAAGCAAGGAGCGCCCACCGCGGCAGTAGCAATGCAGGACGTTGCCGACATCCAGGGCGGTGCGAGAGAGGCCGGAACCGCCGTCGCTGCTGCGGATCTGGATAAGGAGGTGCCGGAGCAGGAGGTCACGGCGGCGAGCGGCACTGCGCAGGCTGGCGACGAGGAGGTAGTTCTATTTCCTTGTTAGTTCTAATATTTAGAATGTAGGGTTAGTTGGATTGCTTTGATTGTAATTCCTAGGGTAGTGCAGGTGGTTAGATTAGTTGGTTTGTAGATGGGGTTTTCTAGATGGGTTTTTTTGTATTAGGTTTGTTGTATTAAATTCGTGCTAAAATGCTACAGATATCTCAATGAGAGATAGGGATCTCTGTACTTGAATGCTTGACAGATAAATGCTTATTAGATTAGTGGTTGAATGCTACAGAGATCAATGCTTGTTAGATTTGTGCTTCAATTGTACAGAGATAGGGTTTTGTATGTCATATGCCCAAAAGGAATGCATTAATTTCGAAGGAGAAGAGATAGAATATAATTTTAAAGGGATGCTTGAATTTTGATGTACCTATAAATTGATTAAGATGCCACTTGATTCATTTATGATATATCAATTTGTTGTTTAGGTGACTACTGCATTTAAAGATGTTACTTGGAGATATATGCATTTCTAGTTTACTATCATAGTGCATAATGTATCATACTGATGCAACAAAATTTAAGATATTACTTGGAGATCTCCAGCAAGTGGCCAAAGTTTACTGTAATTTGTTGGAGGTCTATTACATTTGTTGTTTACGTAACTACTGGAATTTAATATGTCACCTGGTTATCTATGAATTTATAGTTTAAGTCAGTGTACTACCACTACCATATTGCATAATGTATCATATTGCTTCAACAAAGTTTAAGATGTTATCTCCAGCAAGTGGCTGAAGTTATCGGTACTTTGTTGGAGATGTACTGCATATGTTGTATGAGCTACTGCAATTTAAGATGTTACTTGGAGATTTATGTATATACTGCAATTTAAGGCAGTGCACTATCACATTGCAGGAGAAGGATCCTGAGGGCAAGAAGAGGAAGCCGGACATGACTGACTTCTATGACCCGTATGATCCAGACTCTGGCGATGACAAACCCTATGAGGTATAGCCCTAGATGAAATTTTGTTTGTTCATTTAGTTCCTTTCACATGTTTTACTATATGAATGCATGATGTATTAATGTAATTTATTTGTGTGTGCAGTATCAGCATGGAGATGATGTGGACAAGGGGAACATCGAGTCCTTCATAGCGAAGGAAGTTGAGAAGATAAAAGCCAAGGGATCCTATCTGTAGTACAAGAGGAAGAAGTATGTGTGCCCCTACTGTACCACAAAGCCAAAGCCCAAGGATGGGCTCTTTGAGCACCTTCTCGCGCATGCACGGGGTGCATCGATGGGTTCCGACAACTACAAGGTCCGAGGACAACATGGTGCCCTCCTGAAGGCTCTGGTTCCCCTCTAGGCCTATATGATCTTTCTAATCTGAAGCTACAAGTGGTACTCATCATCAATATATGTGATGATGTTTTACTTTTGTTAACATGCATGGGGTTGTGAACTGTTGGAAACTTGGTCTGCTTTTGTGGTATGTTTGTATATGACTGTAATGTACTATGCCTCTCAACTTTATGCCCTGTTTATATGAAGTGGATGGTATTAATCTAGAATGCTATCTATATTTATGTCTCATGGAATTTATTTGTGGCGTATTCTTCCTTCTGTTTAGATTACACAATGGATCATCATTTTAAAAAAAATTGTGTGAATGTTGGAGTGAAATATACAAGTGTAAGATATTAAAAACGATGTTTGCAAAAAACATTTGAAATAGAAGTAATGGATTTTTGTATCAAATGAGTGAAATATAAGTCAACATATTATCATACATTTATGAATTTGAAAACTGCAATAAATAATAAAAGGGAAAATTTGAAAAATAAAAAAGGAAAAAGAAATATAGTACTGTAAGAAAATAGTTGGTGAGAAAAGGTGGTCGCAAACAAGAACATTTGAATTAGAAGTGATGGATTTTTGTATGACATGAATGAAATATAAGACAAGATATTATCAAACATTTATCAATTTTAAGATTGTAATAACTAATAAAAAGGATAATCTAAAAAATAAAAAGGGAAAAAGAAATATGCATAGAAGATGGCCAGCCCAACCATCTACATGGACGTGCGGTCCAGCACGCGAGTGAGGCTGGCCTGGGGCAGCCCACCAAAATTGGGCCCAACCACTGAGCCGCACCGGGCACAGCTGACGGGTTGTGGGAGTTTAGTCCCACCTCGCCGAGCGAGAGGCGCCCGCACCGGTTTATATACCCCGCTGTGAGAGGTTTGGCATGAGCCTCTCTCAACCAAACAGCACATCGTCCCCGCCCACCTCTATGCCCTGTGGGGCCTACTGGCAGGATTAATACATTCCCCTCGGGCCTGCATCCTGGCCCAAATTGCCTGGGAATCTAGTCGTATGCAGGCCGTGGGTTGTGAAATTTCCTGTTAGTAGGCGGGCTTTTTTTTTGCATATATCACTTGTTTTGTTTTTGGACCATCTCCAAATCACCCCTAATTTGTTGTAGATGGTGCCATGCATGTAATGAACATGATTATGAAAGCAATTTCAACAATAATGAAGGGTACACTGTCCCCCTAAGGTAAAGTATGAGGTATGTCCCTCAGTTTCACCAAGCCAGTATAAATTATAAAAAATTCAAAAAATTGGAAAACTTTCATATTCTATCTATGTTCGGTGCATGCGCCTTTGGATTGTTCTCCGTTGACCCAGAGAAAGCACCGACGGAAATGGAGGAACGGCCCCCACACTCACTGCGCATACCGTACGCGTTCCCTCACGGTAGCTTGATCCAAGCATGCACCGAGGCCGTCTAGACCCACGTGGCGCACCACTCAGGCACTGGACCCACATCACTTACACCATCCCCCAAGCCAAGCATCCCCCTCATGTAGACTCATATGTCGCACCCCGCAAAACAGCTTAGCCCAAGACTTTCACCCCGATCCCCAGCTATGAATTCATGTCCTACAACATGCGCCACTACACGTAAGTGTCCACAAAATGGACTATCCCATTATCAACATATTTTTTTGCCAAAACAAGTAAGATGTTTTTTAATTGCTTCAAAATAGCAAGATTTCTGCTAAATAATAATTTCATTAATTACACATCATAAGGTGCAATTTTTCTCCCCAAAAAAGGGGTGCATTTGTTGTAAACCCACAAAAATACTTCCTTCCCTCGAAAACAAAGAAATTCTTATTGACCCTCTCGCCATAAAGTTCACGATGGCCTCGCCCAATAATCTAGGAGTAGTCTATCCAATCTCTCCACGGGGGCCAACTTCCACGCGGTAGCTATTTTTGGTCGGTTGCAAATTTCTCTCCAAAGCAGTTTATGATGGGAAATCACCTTCCTTTTTTTTCCTTCCAAAGATATGTGGCGAAAAAACATGGAACAAAATCATAGGAGGAGAGAGAGAGCCATTTCCGGTACCAGAGAGAGCCACGAAAACACATTTCCGCCGCCAGGAGCCTCAGTTCCCGTGAGATCCAATCTTGGAGCCTTTTCCGGTAATCTGCCGGAGGGGGATTCGATCACGGAGGGCATCTACATCAACTCCATTCCCCTCCGATGATGCGTGAGTAGTTCACCACAGACCTTCGGGTCCATAGCTAGTAGCTAGATGGCTTCTTCTCTCTCTTTGCTCTTCAATACCATGTTCTTCATGATCTTCATGGAGATCTATCCGATGTAATACTCTTTTGCAGTGTGTTTGTCGAGATCCGATGAATTGTGGGTTTATGTTCAGATTATCTATGAATATTATTTGAGTCTTTTCTGAATTCTTATATGCATGATTTCATATCTTTGCAAGTCTCTTCGAGTTATTGGTTTGGTTTGGCCAACTAGATTGGTAATTCTTGCAATGGGAGAAGTGCTTAGTTTTGGGTTCAATCTTGCGGTGTCCTCACCCAGTGACATAGTAGGGGTAGCGAGGCACGTATTGTATTGTTGCCATCAAGGATAAAAAGATGGGGTTTTCATCATATTGCTTGAGTTTATCCCTCTACATCATGTCATCTTACCTAATGCGTTACTCTGTTCTTCATGAACTTAATACTCTAGATGCAGGCAGGAGTCGGTCGATGTGTGGAGTAATAGTAGTAGATGCATAATCGTTTTGGTCTACTTGACACGGACGTGATGCCTATATGCATAATCATTGCCTTGGATATCTTCATAATTATTCGCTTTTCTATCAATTGCTCGACAGTAGTTTGTTCACCCACCGTAATACTTGCCATCATGAGAGAAGCCTCTAGTGAAACCTATGGCCCCCGGGTCTATATTCCACATTATACTTCAGATCTAAAACCAAAAATACCAAAAATACCTTGCTGCATTATTTTTCCTTTTGTTTTACTTTCCGTTCAAGCAATCTATTCTATCTATCTCTATCAGATCTCATCCTTGCAAGTATCCGTGAAGGGATTGACAACCCCTTTATAGCGTTGGGTGCAAGTGTTTGATTATTTGTGTAGGTACACCTATTAGGGGACTTGCTTGTATCTCCTACTGGATTGATACCTTGGTTCTCAACAACTGAGGGAAATACTTATCTACTTTGCTGCATCATCCGTTCCTGTTCACGGAAACCAACGCATGCTCGTGAAGTAGCAGTGGCCTTGGTCTAGATCCTGAATTTTTTAGGATACTACCCTAGAAAAGCGACAAATGTCCCGAATATGGCACACGGGCCCCTACAAAGGTCCAGGTGTGGCATGCACCTTTGGATTGTTCTCCGTTGACCTATAGAAAGCACCGACGAAAACGGAGGAACGGACCACGAACTCACTGCGCATACCGGACGCGTTCCCTCACGATAGCTAGAACCAAAGCATGCACCGAGGCCGTCTAGAACCACATGCTGAACCACTTAGGCACTGGACCCGCACCACTTACACCAGCCCCCGAGCAAAGCACCCCCACCCCCGTATAGATTCATAGGTCGCACCCGCAAAATATCTTAGCACAAGACAGTCACCCCGATTCCGAGCTATGATTTCATGTGACCACGGTCTAGACCTTGTATTTCCGAGGTTACTACAATGTGCACCCATAGCCAGCATGACACACTGCATGCACCTAGAGCTACCTGGGCCCACAACATGCACCACTACACGTAAGTGTCCACAAAATGGACTATCCCATTATCAACATTTTTTTTGGCCAAAACAAGTAAGATGTTTTTTAATTGCTTCAAAATAGCAAGGTTTCTGCTAAATAATAATTTCATTAATTACACATTATAAGCTGCATTTCTTGTCCCTCAAAAATGGGTGCATTTTTTGGAAAGCGACAAAATTCCTTCCTTCCCTCGAAAAAAAGAATCCTTCTTGACTCTCTCACCATCACGTTAGATGGCCTCGCCCAATAATCTAGGAGAGGCAGATCCAATCTCGCCACGGGGGCCAACTTCCACGCGGTAGCTATTTTTCATTGGTTGCAAATTTCTCTCCAAAACGGTTTATGATGGGAAAATCACCTTCCTTTTTTTTCCTTCCATAGATATGTGGCGAAAAAACATGGAACAAAATCGTAGGAGGCAATTTCATAAAAAAAATCGTAGGAGTCTGGGTGGGATACGTGCACATGCTGCCTTTTTGTACTACAAGTGCACTTGTTGGCAAATTGCATGTGCACGTGTCATGTTTCAATTTTTCTTGAAAATTAGGTTGTACACCTTTACCTAGACGATTGAATTATTGTTTTCATATGTTAATAAATTCCTAAATATTGAATATCATCAGGCACCTAACACATGGCATCCAAGCTCCGTCGGTGACCGCACGGATTCGTCTGCCATATGCCCGTTGTCCGGTACCGGGGAGGGGAATGTGGATCCACGTGAGGCCATGCGTTTCAGCTGGACCCATATCATGCTCCCATAGCCAACCGGGCCGACAACATGCGCCACTAAACTTCTTGATCCAAACCATGCGCTAGCGTCGACCATGTGCCGAGATGCTCAGGTGGACACGTTTGCTGGCATTAGTGAATGGCGTCGGATCTTGGTGTGCAATATGTGTAACCACGTGTCGCTTTCACATGCGTGGCATGGGAATAGACTCGTCAGAGGTCAAACAAATCGAGGTGGGATCAAGTATGAGTGGCTGGTGTGGGTCAACTTGGCTAACGGTGCACGGGTTGAGTGCACGTGGCTAGGTGTGCATGGCTTGGGGCTAGATGGCTAATGAGTGCGCATGCGTCATGTGTACATTGTCAAGGTTGACCACACCTTCCATGGGTGTATGATAACACCGCGGCAGGTCCCATGAGCTTAGCATTGGGTCGTACGGTACCACATGGCCCATATATGGATCAAAGAACTTAGCATGGGACTGTCACCCCATTCCCTGCTATGATTGCATGTGGCCTCGGTCTAGATCCTGAATTTTTGAGGATACTACCCTAGAAAAGCGGCAAATGCCCCGAATATGGCACACGGGCCCCTAGAAAGGTCCGAGTGTGGCATGCACCTTTGGATTGTTCTTCGTTGACCTATAGAAAGCACCGACGGAAACGGAGGAACGGCCCACGAACTCAATGCGCATAGCGGACGCGTTCCCTCACGATAGCTAGATCCAAAGCATGCACCGAGGCCGTCTAGAACCACATGGTGCACCACTCAGGCACTGGACCCACACCACTTACGCCAGCCCCCGAGCCAAGCACCCCCCCGCCAGTATAGATTCATAGGTCGCACACCGCAATATAGCTTAGCACAAGACTTTCACCCCGATTCCAAGCTATGATTTCATGTGACCACGGTCTAGGACTTGTATTTCCGAGGTTACTACAATGTGCACCCATAGCCAGCATGACACACTGCATGCACCTAGAGCTACCTGGGCCCACAACATGCACCACTACACGTAAGTGTCCACAAAATGGACTATCCCGTTATCAACATTTTTTTTGCCAAAACAAGTAAGATGTATTTTAATTGCTTCAAAATAGCAAGGTTTCTGCTAAATAATAATTTAATTAATTACACATTATAAGGTGCATTTCTTGTCCCTAAAAAATGGGTGCATTTTTTGGAAAGCGACAAAATTCCTTCCTTCCCTCGAAAAAAAAGAATCCTTCTTGACTCTCTCACCATCACGTTCGATGGCCTCGCCCTATAATCTAGGAGAGGCCGATCCAATCTCGCCACGGGGACCAACTTCCACGCGGTAGCTATTTTTGATTGGTTGCAAATTTCTCTCCAAAACGGTTTATGATGGGAAAATCACCTTCCTTTTTTTCCTTCCATAGATATGTGGCGAAAAAACATGGAACAAAATCGTAGGAGGCAATTTAAAAAAAAATCATAGGAGCCTGGGTGGGATACGTGCACATGCTGCCTTTTTGTACTACAAGTGCACTTGTTGGCAAATTGCATGTGCACGTGTCATGTTTCAAATTTTCTTGAAAATTAGGTTGTACACCTTTACCTAGACGATTGAATTATTGTTTTCATATGTTAATAAATTCCTAAATATTGAATTTCATCAGGCACCTAACACATGGCATCCAAGCTCCATCGGTGACCGCACGGATTCGTCTGCCATATGCCCGTTGTCCGGTACCGGGGAGGGGAATGTGGATCCACGTGATGCCATGCGTTTCATCTGGACCCATATCATGCTCCCATAGCCAACCGGGCCGACAACATGCGCCGCTAAACTTCTTGATCCAAACCATGCGCTAGCGTTGACCATGTGCCGAGATGCTCAGGTGGACACGTTTGCTGGCACTAATGAATGACGTCAGATCTTGGTGTGCAATATGTGTAACCGCGTGTCGCTTTCACATGCGTGGCATGGGAACAGACTCGTCGGAGGTCCAACGAACTGAGGTGGGATCAAGTGTGGATGGATGGTGAGGGTCAACTTGGCTAACGGTGCACGGTTTGAGTGCATGTGGCTAGGTGTGCATGGCTTGGGGCTAGATGGCTAATGAGTGCGCATGCGTCATGTGTACATTGTCAAGGTTGACGACACCTTCCATGGGTGTATGATAACACCTTGGTAGGTCCTGTGAGCTTAGCATTGGGTCGTACGGTACCACATGGCCCATATATGGACCAAAGAGCTTAGCGTGGGACTGTCACCCCATTCCCTGCTATGATTGCATGTGGCCTCGGTCTAGATCCTGAATTTTTGAGGATACTACCCTAGAAAAGCGGCAAATGTCCCGAATATGGCACACGGGCCCCTAGAAAGGTCCGGGTGTGGCATGCACCTTTGGATTGTTCTCCGTTGACCTATAGAAAGCACCGATGAAAATGAAGGAACGGCCCACGAACTCACTGCGCATACCGGACGCGTTCCCTCACGATAGCTAGATCCAAAGCATGCACCGAGGCCGTCTAGAACCACATAGTGCACCACTCAGGCACTGGACCCACACCACTTACTCCAGCCCCCGAGCCAAGCACCCCCCATATAGATTCATAGGTCACACCCCGCAAAATAGCTTAGCACAAGACTTTCACCCCGATTCCGAGCTATGATTTCATGTGACCGCGGTCTAGACCTTGTATTTCCGAGGTTACTACAATGTGCACCCATAGCCAGCATGACACACTGCATGCACCTAGAGCTACCTGGGCCCACAACATGCACCACTACACGTAAGTGTCCACAAAATGGACTATCCCATTATCAACATTTTTTTTGCCAAAAAAAGTAAGATGTTTTTTAATTGCTTCAAAATAGCAAGGTTTGTGCTAAATAATAATTTCATTAATTACACATTATAAGCTGCATTTCTTGTCCCTCAAAAATGGGTGTATTTTTTGGAGAGCGACAAAATTCCTTCCTTCCCTCGAAAAAAAGAATCCTTCTTGACTCTCTCACCATTACGTTCGATGGCCTCGCCCTATAATCTAGGAGAGGCCAATCCAATCTCGCCACGGGGGCCAACTTCCACGCGGTAGCATGGTGGCAAATTTCTCTCCAAAACGGTTTATGATGGGAAAATCACCTTCGTTTTTTTCCTTCCAAAGATATGTGGCGAAGAAACATGGAACAAAACCGTAGGAGGCAATTTCAAAATAAAATAAAATCGTAGGAGGCAGGGTGGGATACGTGCACATGCTGCCTTTTTGTACTACAAGTGCAGTTGTTGGCAAATTGCATGTGCACGTGTCATGTTTCAATATTTCTTGAAAATTATGTTGTACACCTTTACCTGGACGATTGAGTTATTGTTTTCATATGTTAATAAATTCCTAAATATTGAATTTCATCATGCACCTAGCACATGGCATCCAAGCTCCATCAGTGACCACACGGATTCGTCTGCCATATGCCTGCTGTCCGGTACCGGGGAGGGGAATGTGCATCCACGCGATGCCACGCGTTTCATCTGGACCACCCATAGCATGCACCCCTAGCCAACTGGGACACTGACCCACCAAAAACCGAACAACGAAACCGAACCGCATCGAATTACCCGATATTCCAGATTATTTCGGTTTACGGTGAATTGTGGGGTTTCAAGATGTGTCATGTTAGGTGTTCGATGTTTCTATCGGTTATTAGTCTAGAGAGAGACAGAAAAGCCGAACTAACCGAAGCTACTAGCTCTTGGCCCGAACAAAAAGGCGCATCTACTGCGACACTATCTCGCTCATTATATAGGTTAAATTATACAAATAGACATGACTATATGGTTTTCTTTATTGGTCCATCAATGTCATTTTCGTTTCCTATATTGTGAGGAGGTACCAGCTTGTTTAACTCCTGGACGTCTTGCATGATGGTATATGCGACCGGCCGGCGTTTTGCTTCAAGTATTAGCACGACAAAGTATTACATCGGCACATACGGTTAACCGAAAATGAAACTAACAATTTTTCGATGAATTAGGTTCGGTGTTTATTTTCCAATGGAGGATTTCGGTGGCAAATGTGCACCAACCGAATTAAAATAAAACAAAAAAACTGAACCGTAATAACCATATTAACCGAATGAACACCCCTAGGATGGGCGTAGGTGCCTAGGCGGCACACCATACAACACCAAGTTAAACGGTCTTCTTTTTAGATAAAAAAAACCCACCGAAATAACCATATGCAATGTCGTATACCAAACGAACATCAAAGCGATGGCATGGTTCAAGGAAAATAGTCTAGTTACAACTAACTTTAATAGCCCAGTCCTAGATAAGGGCTACTATACATTGGCAGGGGTGGCGGATGCAGCATGATCCATGCTTTTAGGTCTTCACCCTCCCCAATATGTTCTCCAACTCAGCAGGTTTTGCCTTGAGATGCCACCTCTTTCTATAAGCTGCAATTGCCATGGTTTTGGAATGCTGGTTCCCTCTCCTGCAGAACGGGCATTTGTAGCGCCCGTTACGCCGGTAGACAATCTTTGCAGGCATGAGCCACTTGAAGATTTTTTTTTGAAATTTTCCCTCAGCTGTAGGTAGTTGTTCCATTGTTCTGAATCTGCAATCAACTAATAGAAGAAAAAAACTCAGGTCAGCGAAATGAACACTATATCAAAGCCTGGCATAAAATGGGTTGTTTTTTCTTTGCATTGGTTTCCTAAAACTTTGGTTATATGAAAGACAGACATAAAATGGAAACGATCCATTCATCTATATTTGCAAACCCAATGACTGATGACCGTACGATTAATCAAGAAAGCGAACATATGGATTGTCTGTACGTATAGCGTGGAATAACAACAGAGCAATTTCTAGGTTTAACCTCGAGAAGGCAAATTCTAGGGTTAATCTCTGCAGACCCTACCGATTGGCCGTCGTTCGTGATGTCTTGGACCAGCTGTGGCTGCGAATCGGCAGCGACGACGTCCTTCTCGATCAGTTCCTGCATGGGGTCCACATCCGCTGCACGGAGCGCACCAGCCACGCCCCCTCCTCCGGCAGGTTGGATCATCCTCGCCGGTAAGATTGTAGGCGTTTGAGCGGCGGCAAGTAGTGCGCGGCGGCGAAGACGTGGGTGGATAGCAGAGGCGATCGAACACTGGAGGCGGGATAGAGATTTGGGAGTGAAAATTCAATTTGTTCGGGAGAGAGAGGTCAAGGCCGTGCACACTTCGTCACATAAAAAAAGGAAACCGTTTAGTCAATTTTAGGTACCAACATGCACGTGTACGCAGCTGATCGTGCACACCCTGAGATTTGCCCGAACCAACTAATAAAGCAAGCAAGCAAAAGAAAAATGCACATTGTCCGTCAACAAACGTGCCAACGCAAACCACCAAAATAGGAGGGACAGTTTTTTGTTTTGAAAACTACTGCTACATCAAGTGAAGGAACCGAGAGGGTCTAGATGCCAGACCCCGCACTCCGTCCGCATGCCGGACACGTTCCCTTTAATTGGCTAGATCCAGCACGCGATATGGCCTTTGTTTTCACATAGCCCGTGTGAGTGCTTATGCGTGCCGCTCTTGGTCATTGAGCACACCCTCCATGGGTCATACGATGACACCGTGCCAGGTCCCGTGAAGCACCACTTAGTCACAAACCGGATGCATCGCCTCTCAGTACCTAGATCCAAACCATGCACCCCCGCCGTCTAGACCCACATGGAGCAGCACTTAGCTACATGACCCACACCACTTACGCCAGCCCCCTAACCATGCATCCCCACCGTGTAGACTCATATGTGGCCATTTGTGCGCATGTTGTGGGTCCATCTGAGTGCGATGCACGGGACGGGTCTTGGTTACTAGGTCTCACATCATGCGGCACCGAGTTTTGAGGAAAGTGAAGGAATGGGCCCCACACTCCGTCCGCATGCCGGACATGTTCCCTCCAATTGGCTAGATCCAGCACGCGATATGGCCTTCGTTTTCACATAGCCCGTGTGAGTGCTTATGCGTACCGCTCTCGGTCATTAAGCACACCCTCCATGGGTCATAGGATGACACCGCGCCAGGTCCCGTGAAGCACCACTTAGTCACAAACCGGATGCATCGCCTCTCAGTACCTAGATCCAAACCATGCACCCCTGCCGTCTAGACCCACATGGAGTAGCACTTAGCTACATGACCCACCCCACTTACACCCGCCACCGAACCATGCATCCCCGCCGTGTAGACTCATAAGTGGCCATTTGTGCATGCATGTTGTGGGTCCATCTGAGTGCGATGCATGGGAAGGGCCTTGGTTACTAGGTCTCACATCATGCGGCAACGAGTTTTGAGGAAAGTGAAGGAACGGGCCCCGCACCCCGTCCGCATGCCGGATGATGTCTACTACGCAACCTTCTTCTTGTAGACTCGTGTTGGGCCTCCAAGCGCAGAGTTTTGTAGGACAGTCGCAAATTTCCCTCAAGTGGATGACCTAAGGTTTATCAATCCGTGGGAGGTGTAGGATGAAGATGGTCTCTCTCAAGCAACCCTGCAATCAAATAACAAAGAGTCTCTTGTGTCCCTAACACACCCAATACAATGGTTAATTGTATAGGTGCACTAGTTCCGCGAAGAGATGATGATACAAGTGTAATATGGATAGTAGATATAGGTTTTTGTAATCTGAAAATATAAAAACAGCAATGTAGCAAGTAACAAAAGTGAGCACAAGCGGTATTGCAATGCTTAGAAACAAGGCCTAGGGTTCATACTTTCACTAGTGCAAGTTCTCTCAACAATACTGACATAGTTGAATCATATGTAAATCCCTCACGTGCGACAAAGAGTTCACTCCAAAGTCACAAATAGCGGAGAACAAACGAAGAAATTATTGTAGGGTACGAAACCACCTCAAAGTTATGTTTTCCGATCAATCTTATGAGCTATCCCTATAAGTGTCACGAACAGCCCTAGAGTTCGTACTAAAATAACACCTTAAGATACACATCAACCAAAACCCTAATGTCACCTAGATACTCTAATGTCACCACGAGTACCCATGGGCTTTATTATACGATATGCATCACACAATTTCAGATTCATCATGTTCAATCCAACACAAAGAACTTCAAAGAGTGCCTCAAAGTTTCTACCGGAGAGTCAAGACGAAAACATGTGACAACCCCTATGCATAGATTCCCAAGGTCACGGAACCCGCAAGTTGATCACCAAAACATACATCAAGTGGACCAATAGAACATCCCATTGTCACCACGGATATCCCATCGCAAGACATACATCAAGTGTTCTCAAATCCTTAAAGACTCAATCCGATAGGTAAACTTCAAAGGGAAAACTCAATTCATCACAAGAAGATAGAGAGGGGAAAACTCCATATGATTCATCTATATTAATAAAGCTCACGATACATCAAGATCGTGCCATCTCAAGAACACGAGAGAGAGAGAGAGATCAAACGCATAGCTACTAGTACATACCCTCAGCCCCGAGGGTGAACTACTCCCTCCTCGTCACGGAGACCGCCGGGATGATGAAGATGGCCTCCGGTGATGGTTTCCCCCCTCCGGAAGGGTGTCGGAACAGGCTCCCGATTCGTTTTTCATGGTTACAGAGGCTTGCGGCAGCGGAACTCCCGATCTAGGTTTCTTTCCGGGGGTTTATGTATTTATAAAAAAAATTGGCGTCGGTCTCACGTCAAGGGGTGCTCGAGGAGTCCACAAGCCAGGGGGCGCGCCCTAGGGGGAGGGGGGCATGCCCCCCAGGCTTGTGACCTCCTCGGTCACTTCCTGGCCCAGCTCCGGTGCTTCGGGGGTCTCTTTTGGTCCATAAAAAATCACCGTAAATTTTCAGCCCAGTCCGAGAACTTTTATTTCTGCACAAAAAACGACACCATGGTAGTTCTGCTGTAAACAGCGTCAGTCCGGGTTAGTTCTAATAAAATCATACCAAAATCATATAGAATTCTTGTAAACATGGCATGAATACTTCATAAATTATAGATACGTTGGAGACGTATCAGCATCCCCAAGCTTAATTCCTGCTCGTCCTCGAGTAGGTAAATGATAAAAGAAATAATTTATGAAGTGTGAATGCTAGCAAGTGCACAAGTTTGATCAATGATAATTCCAATCACTTTTTCTAGCATCAATATAAACCATAAACAGTAGCTCATCTCATAAAACTTCTCATGATCAAGTAACAAGCTATTCACATGTTAAAGTATAGACCAGAAAGTTTCTTGAAAACTAACAAACCATATTCCTAGTCATCAAACAATTGCAATTCATCTTATTTTCAGGAAGGGTCTATGTAAGAGCTTTGATTTAGCAAATTCCACATACTCAACTATCATATAGTCTTCCATGATTATTGACACTCAAAGCATATTTTTAGAACAAATAGCATCCATCGAACACAGAGAAAGATAGGGGCTTAATGTTTCGTCTCCCAACTTATTTATCATATAGATAATTGTCAACAATAATAATTCATGATCAAATATATTTGTGTGGATATATATGTCTAGATCATTCCCCAACACATGACGCTTGCCAAGAGAAAAAGGCGAAATATAGGAAGTGGTGAAGATCACCATGACTCTTGCATAAAGGTAAGTACTAGAAAGTAAAAGATAGGCCCTTCGCAGAGGGAAGCATTGATTTGCAGAGGTGCCAGAGCTCGAGCTTTTAAAACAGGGATGAATAATAATTTTGAGCGGTATGCTTTCATTGTCAACATAACAACCGAGAGATCTCGGTATCTTCCATGCTAGATACATTATAGGCAGTTCCCAAACAGAATGGTAAAGATTTTACTCCCCCTCCACCAATCAATCACACTCCACGGCGAGCCGAATCCACGGGTACCGTCCATACAAACAACAATCTTGGGGGAGTTTTGTTTCATTATATTTTGATTTGAATTTTTGAGCATGGAACTGGGCATCCGGAATACCAGCCACTTTCTCTTGAATGATAGTGGATCAACACATATCGTGAGAATAACCCACCTAGCATGGCAGATACTGACAGCCCCTAGTCACTATATGAGCGATTCGGGCATACAAAACAGAATATTATTTGAAGGTTTAGAGTTTGGCACATGCAAATTTACTTGGAATGGCAGGTAAATACCGCATATAGGTAGGTATGGTGGACTCTCATGGCAAAATTGGTTTAAGGGTGTTTGGATGCACAAGTAGTATTTCTACTTGGTGCGGAAGTTTTGGCTAGTATGAGGTGGAAGCAAGCACCACATGTTGGAGGATCCATAACAATATAACTTCTATACAAATATACCCAAACATAACTCATTAAGTTGTCTTCCTTGTCCAATTTTAACTAATTTGCTCGAGTTTGAAAATAATTAATGAGCTCACAATCATAGAAGATGTCCAAGATAGTATATTTATATGTGGAATCTCTCTTCCTTCAATATTCTTTCATGAATTGTTCAAGTGACCAATGCGGTGTTTGCTAACTTTCAATAAATTTTACCACCTATACTTATTATGTGTGAAGTCATTACTCCCCATGGGATAAGTATATGAAGCATATTTAATTTCAGATTTATGATATTCAATTCATTCAACCATTTACTCATAGGATATAAGTGAAGCACGAGAGTGAATGACAAACTACTCCAAAAAGATATAAGTGAAGATCAATGCGTAGTCAACAATTAAATTAACTATGTGAGGACTCTCTCATCTAAGAATTTCAGATCTTAATTATTTTATTAAACAGCAAGCAAAAGAAAAATAGCACTCCAAGAATAGAACGCATCATGTGAACGAATAAAAATTTAGGCTCAACATAGGCTAACCGATAATTGTTGATGAAGAGAGGTGGGATGCGTAGCATCCCCAAGCTTAGATGCTTGAGACTTCTTGAAATATTTACTTGGGGTACCTTGGGCATCCCCAAGCTTGAGCTTTTGTATCTCGTTCAATCCTCTCATATCATGGTTTCACCTATTCTCAAAAACATCTTCCACACAAAACTTGAAAAGAACTCGTGAGATACGTTAGTACACATAATAATAAATCAACTCTTTATGTACTGCCAAGACAAGTTGCATAATAATTTTCAAACATTAGGTACTGTATACTATCATTTCCACAATTTATATCTACCAATATAGGCTATGGAAACTAAAGGATAAGTAGATAACAAAACTATGACAGCAATTTGTCTAAACAGAACAGTTTGTAGCAATCTATTAAACCAGTGTACTTATGTAACTCAACAAATTATGAAAATTTAGGACATGCTATAAAATTTATATGACAATACTGTGTAAAAATTTCAGAAGCTTTCCACGTTCCAGTAAAATATGAAAATTCAAACACTACAGCAAAAGTTTCTGTTTATACACAGCACACATCAAACATGCAATTCAAGCATCCTAAAAGGCAATTCTTGGAATTTTTTATTGAAAAACAAGATTATAAATAACACCTAACAGATAACAAGAAAATAAAATGACGCTCCAAGCAAAACTCATATTATGTGACGAATAAAAATATAGCTCCAAGTAAGATATACCGATAATGTTGAAGACGAAAGAGGGGATGCCTTCCGGGGCATCCCCAAGCTTAGGCGCTTGAGTCTTCCTTGGATATTACCTTGGGGGTGCCTTGGGAATCCCCAAGCTTAGGTTCTTGTCACTCCTTATTCTCCTCATATCGGTGTCTCACCCAAAACTTGAAAACTTCAATCACACAAAACTTAACGGAACTTCGTGAGATGGGTTAGTATAATAAACAAAGATCATTCACTTATGTACTGTCAAGACAAGATTCATAATTGTTTACACATGATACCTACTGTATTCTATTATTCCCATAATTTATACCACTAAATATAAGCTATGGAAACTTGGGGGACTAAACATATCATCTTCATCAAACATAGCATCCCCAAGCTTGTAGCTTTGCATATCATTAGCATCATGAATATTCAAGGAATTCATACTAACAACATTACAATCATGCTCATCATACAAAGATTTAGTACCAAACATTTTAATAACTTCTTCTTCTAATACAAAGATTTTCTACCGAAGAGTCAAGACGAAAACGTGTGCCAACCCCTATGCATAGATTCCCAAGGTCACGGAACCCGCAAGTTGATCACCAAAACATACATCAAGTGGATCAATAGAACATCCCATTGTCACCACGGATATCCCATCGTACATCAAGTGTTCTCAAATCCTTAAAGACTCAATCCGATAAGTAAACTTCAAAGGGAAAACTCAATTCATCACAAGAAGATAGAGAGGGGAAAACTCCATATGATTAATCTATATTAATAAAGCTCACGGTACATCAAGATTGTGCCATCTCAAGAACACGAGAGAGAGAGATCAAACACATAGCTACTGGTACATACCCTCAGCCCCGAGGGTGAACTACTCCCTCCTCGTCATGGAGACTGCCGGGATGATGAAGATGGCCTCCGGTGATGGTTTCCCCCCTCCGGCAGGGTGCCAGAACGGGCTCCCGATTGGTTTTTTGTGGCTACAGAGGCATGCGGCGGCAGAACTCCCGATCTAGGTTTCTTTCCGAGGGTTTCTGTATTTATAAGAATTTTTGGCGCCGGTCTCACGTCAAGGGGGTGCTCGAGGAGTCCACAAGCCAGGGGGCGCGCCCTAGGGGGGGCGCCCCCCAGGCTTGTGACCTCCTCGGTCACTTCCTGGCCTAGCTCCGGTGCTTTGGGGGTCTCTTTTGGTCCATAAAAAATCACCGAAAATTTTCAGCCCATTCCGAGAACTTTTATTTCTGCACAAAAAACGACACCATGGTAGTTCTGCTGAAAACAGCGTCAGTCCGGGTTAGTTCTAATAAAATCATACCAAAATCATATAGAATTATTGTAAACATGGCATGAATACTTCATAAATTATAGATACGTTGGAGACGTATCACCGGACACGTTCCCTCCAATTGGCTAGATCCAGCATGCGATATTGCCTCGTTTCCACATAGACCACGCGAGGGCATATGCGTGTCGCTCTCGGTCATTGAGCACACCCTTCATGGGTCATATGATGACACCGCGCCAAGTCCCGTGAAACACCACTTAGACATAAACCGGACACATTGCCTCTCAATAGCTAGATCCAAACCATGCACCCCCGCCGTCTAGACCCACATGAGCAGCACTTAGCTACATGACCCACACCACTTACGCCAGCCCCATAACCATGCATCCCTGCTATGTAGACTCATATGTGGCCATGATGCATGTTGTGGGTCCAGCTGAGTGCGATGCATGGCAAGGGCCTTTGTGGATAGGGCCCACGTCAAGTGGCACCAAGTTTTGTAGAAAATGAAGGAACGGGCCCCGCACGCCGTCCGCATGCTGGACTCGTTCCCTTCCACTGGATAGATCTAACATGCGAGATGGCCTCATTTCTACATAGTCCGCATGCTGCTCTGGCGTCAGCTGTGCGTAGGTGGTGATGAGCCGGCGGACCATCCTGACGGAAAGGGAAGTGCGAGAGGAGGCAAAAGGGCTCGGATGGCGGCGGAGAGAGGGAGGAGGCGGATGTGCTAGGGCTGGGGGTGCCGGCCGGCTTAAATAGTCGGCCTCGAGCTCGGGCGAGGAGCCGGAGCGGCGCCACGCGGCGTTCACACCACGGCGACGGTCAAGGCGCCCGTCGGATCGTCGGGTTTCCCGACGAGTCCGCATGGGGCCACGCCGTCAGTATGGTTAGTTGAGTTTTTCCCTAATTTTTTAGGGTTTTCCTTTGTTTTTGTTTTTTGAGACAAGAGGGTTCATCGTTTTTTTAGTTTTTTTAGTAACAGAGGGTTTTCCTTTGTGAACTAGTTTGCGGCCTGTGGGCTCCGTGTCATCCCCAACTCCATCCCAACCCCTCCCCCCACCCACCCACCCACCCCACACACCACCCCGCTTTGACCCCGCCGCCTACTCGCATGGTCGCTCTCGACGGTTGGAGCAGAAGAACGCGGCGTGAGATTGGGAGGCCGCCAACAAGCACCAGGCGACTACCGGCGGCTAGGCGAGGTGAGAAACCCTAACTTGTAATCTTCGACTCTTTTGTTCCTTCTTGTGTTGCCATTTAGGGAGCTGGATCTGGTTTTAAAGTCGGGGATAAGATTGTTAGGATTTTTAATTTGGAGGTTAGATGGAAGGCGATGCAGAGATTGAAGGAAGTTTTCAACATCAGTGGCTTGCTCGTTGTTTCTTTTCTAGGGTTTCGATATTCCAGGGTTTTCATAACCATGAGGAAGCATAGCAGCAAATACCACTAAAGAGTTCGTTAAAGAATTTAAAAGAAAAATTGGCCTTGTGCAGGAAGAAACCGGAGGGGTGGGCTCAAAACTTATAGGCTGGGTTAGTGGACTAAATCCCTTTTTGGCCGAAATTAGGATGGGTTTAGTAAGGCAGCCATTAACTTGTAGTCCTAGATTGCAAGTCAACTAAACATTTCTCAATATTTACTTTACCTTTCGGATTTCTTACAGAATATGACATTTTTATCCAAATATTTGTATCTTTCTAGATAAATAACAATAACCTCTTAATTCTTTTGCCCAAATTAAGGTCATATTTTAAAGATTATAACTGTGGGGGCGTTCAAGGTTTGCATGTGTACATTGGGTGGGCCGAGTAACAACACTAGTAGGATTTATGTTTTGATAGGACTTTTCTTAGAGATTACTGCTCAGTCTCAGATAGTACCTCAGTCGTGCCGCAGAGGAGGAGGTGCCAATGCCGCGCGTCGATGCTCGGGACGAGCCCATGCTGCCGGTCGACGATCAGGAGAAGGACATGTCTGAAGAAGCTGTGGTGCGGCGGGCACGCGCTGCATTGCGGCGTTATGAGGAGTGGAGGGCGAGCCACCCGCTCAGTTCAAGTGTATGATTCTTGATTATTGATGCAGTATCTTTGTTGATTATACTGTATGATTGTTGATTACTATGTTTACATGCTCTATAAGCCCTTTCCTTCAATTCTCATCCTTTGCTGTTCTTCATTTTATTTTGTTTACACAGGTGGTGTGCATAACCTGTCGACAGGACTGCAACAGGCCAGATGCCAATGCTTTAACATTTACCATCAAGCTAGATGGGGACACTTCATCTGTGGTACAACTAAGCATGTCAATTTTTACTTGTATTTTGTTTGTTCTCCTCTACTTTGAAGATCAATAAAATGTAGGAATTAAATAGCACTTAAATTTTACATGTACAGATCGTGCCATGCTACGCATGGCACCACTTCAGCGCCATCAAAGGCAGTTCATTGCTTTTTCAAGCGAGAGGGACCCGCACGTATGTTTTTGACGTGCACAAAGGGAATTCATGGGCGATGATCGTTGGTGACAACTGGCGCAGGTTTGCCGAAGACTTCGACCTGCGAGAAGACGACCTAGTCTCCTTCGATTTGACTGAAGACATTCATATGGTGTACTTCTGCAACCTGCCAAGGACATGCGATAAAAACGAAGAGCATAAAGACCCTCTAGAATCAGTTGTCATAACGAAGGGAATTAATCCGACGGAGCAAGAGGAGCTGAACCTACATGAACTTTTGGCGATGAAGAAAGGTTATATAGGTGCATTTTTTGTCCACCTCTTCACCAAGTCGAACATAGCAAGAAAGACGATGGTATGTTTTTGTTATATTAGTATTTTGTATTTTGTATGCAATGTTTTTTGTTTTTTTCATGGAGAGAAAGATTAATGCTATGCTATTCTACCTGATGTGTGTTTTGCATATCCTTTTGTTTCCCATAAATGTAGATGTAGCCTTATGTAATATATGTAGATGTAGATGATGATCCTTTTGTTTACCGTTCCTTCACATATTTGAACTTTTTCTTCCTATGATGGTGCATACAGAGATTACCGGCGAAAGTTGTCGACACCCTGAAGACCCCAGGGGATGGGGAGATACCGGGAGATGGGCTTGCTGGCATTTGTTTGTGCAAGGACAGTTTCATGCCGGTCAAGTACCACAATTGTGATGATGGCCGCATCATCTTCGGCAAGGGATGGAGTGATTTTGTCCACAGTGAAGGGCTCAAGATTGATAAAGCCGTTCTTTTCAGTTTCAAGACCACCACCCATGAAGATCTTCAGATCAAGGTGGTTATGAACATCCTGACCAAGGGGCCACAAATGTAGCACGACGACGCAAGAGTGTCCTTTACACTAGGTATAGTGCGAAAACTATGTTGATAGCAGTTATGCATCTATGGGGTTACATAACAGACTTCATTTTGTCTTGGGTGACAATGACTATGAGAGGAGGACATGTTGCATTTAGAGTGAATGCTAGGATTGGGCCCTATTCAGGACTCAAAATAGGGCTTAGACAGAGGGTTGCTTTATCCCCTCTTGTATTTTATTTGGCTGCTATTTCCATGGCTATAATCATGAACGATGGTAATGCAAATGGAATTGTTAAGGGGGTTTCATTAAAAGATAGTGGATACTCTGCCCTAGGCACTCTCTATGAACAGTAATATCAAAACAAATAGAAAAAAATAAAAAAGGCTGAAACTTTGCAACATCAAAGCCGATAAAACTTTCTAGGTGCTTGCAAGTTTTCATACCAAAATAACATTCGAGGAGCTCTACACAGGAAAAACATTTCAGTTCTTCAAGTTTCGAGCACTTTTAGCACTGAAATCTGAAACTGGTTTGTACATATTTCTCTACATGATATTTTGGCATGAAAACTTGCAAGCACTTAGAAAATTTGATCACCTTTGATGTTGCAAAGTTTTAGATTATTTTGATTTTTTTCCTATTTTTTGATTTTACTATTCATAGGTGGTGCCTAGGCACCCAAGAGCTGTTACACCTTTCTGTTCATTAAAAATTTAAATCATGGAGTTAAGATGGGAGAACTACCTATGAGTGTTTGCGTAGGAGATGAGGGAAGGGAAGTGAAATATGTTTTCTTTTTCTGGCAAGCATGAAACAATTGATCATCTTCTTTTTTACTTGTTCTTCCATGTCTTGTTGATGACTGCTTTGGAAGTTGGATTAAAAGTTTCTCAAAGAATGACAAGAAATTAGTTATAGATGGTGTGTCAGCTGTGTTCTTGACTCTATGGTAATGCGGGAATAATTTGGTACTACAAAATAAATGGTATATTTATCTTATGATTCTTGTTTAGCTAATTTGCTTTTGGATCATGGGATTATATTGCAGATGAAGGTGGAAAACAAGGAGGTGCTGATGTTGGGAGCAAAGATGCTAGAGCGAGTAGCAGGTGAATTGTACAGATCATCGCAAGTGTGGAGGCACAGCGTACTGCGATGTCGCTTGGGTATCTCCCAGCTATATTTTAAGTCCTCTACCGTAGTTCTATCTTTTGTACCTTGATGTTAAGTCTGGCTTGTCTTGCTACCATGTATGATTTGTGCTGCTAGTTGATGACCGCCTAGCTGTAGTTTGTATCAGGGACTTGAAAGACCCATATGGTTTCTGTTAATGGAAAATCAGAGGGGGCGACCCTTGTTTTGATTAGAAAAAAATAACTTTCTCTATGGATCAAATTAGGGGAGACAAAAAATAAAACGATGATACAGAGGCACTTAACCAGACAACTACTCCCTCCGTCCCATAATATAAGAGTGTTTTTGACACTACACTAGTATTAAGAAAATTATGATTCAACTTGCCGGAAATTTGAAGTTACAACTTAGTAGCAGTATACAATAGTATTTACATCATCTCAGCTACATAAACAGAAACATTATAGGTTCACTAATTCTTCCTTCCGATCCTCTTCGACCGCCTAGATGGTTCGACGTGCTGCTCGCACTGGCTCTCGAACCCCTTCTGGAAGTTCACCAAGCGCATGTATACATCATAGGTGGCATACGCGTCCATGGAAGCATAATAGATGTTATTCAAGGGCAAGGGCGCTTCCCTCCATATATGGTGCTCATCTTCTGTGATACCATCCTTCATCTTATTGTAGATTTGGTGGATGATCGAACCAGAAAGTCAGCCAAGCCATAGTTTGACTTAATCTTCACTGGATTGGGCACTCTCCACATAGTCTTGATATCCATGAAGTTTCCTACCACCAGACCAACACGTTTAAGCATTGTACGGTCATTGGCAATGTCAAACCCAACAAAGGTGTACTCCTTGTCAAGTACGAAGGCGGCCAGCATTCCGCAGTGCTCATCAGCAACGCTTATGTGATAAAGGAGGACGTGGACGCCGACGCATAACTGGATCACGGTAGCCATCTGTGTTGGATCCCTAGGCCAGGTGAACTCCACATCCAGTCCAACTATCTTCTGGTCGTCGTTCTGCAGCCAGTGCTTGAATCTGCGAATGCAATACTCAACACAGTTGGCCTTGTTCGTGTATTTCACAACAAGTTCGGTATTGCCATCTGCCCTGACAGCGTAATCTTTCACGAACGCCATGCCGAAGGACTGTGATTGGTGAAATCAATATAAGACATGAAGCATGATAAGAACATTGATAACAGAAAGCTGAGATGAGGATAATGGTAGATAGTATACTAATTCTGGCGCTATTGGAAATTTATCTCAACAAGTGCATCAACAATTTAACTAAAAACATGTACTCCCGCTGTAAAAAAATGTAAGATCTTTTAGATCAGTAAAGTAGTGAACCAAAAGATGTTATATTTCCTTACAGAGGTTAGTATCTGTGAATTAACAATCAAAAAGTACGCTGTTGAAATATTTATCTAAACAACTGCATCAGCAATCAAGAATGAACATGTATCTATGAATTTAGAATAAAAAATACAGGAGCTGTTGGAAACTAATGTAAACAGGTGTATCAACACTCAAGAACATGTAACAGGAGAACAAGAAATTGACAAGGCAATAGACTAGATGTTGCATGCATACGAATCTGTGTGCAAAATTCTCATAAGGCGACGGACTAAATTTTGATGAATCTGTGTGCACAAAATAGAGAAGCAGGACAACAATAAATTGACAAGAAGAAGAAGGCCAGCGTATGTGCTGGTACTGGAGAACTACAAACGAAATGGACAGGAAGGAAAACTCAACGATACAGGGAGAGGGGGCGACGCAGAGGAAGAGGGAGAGGGGGCGACGCAGAGGAAGAGGAACCGTTGTTTGAGAGTCGTGGCAGTATGGACGAAGCGCCTTCGCGCATGCCTGTCGGTGTACTAAAGTATGGGCTTTTTAGTACCCCGTACTTGTGCACAAACAGTTGTAGCCATACCAGCGGCAAGGCCTGCCGGGGAACAACTGAGAGCAAATACAGCGACATCAAGAAGGCATTCAAGTCAACAGTCGGAAGGCAGAAGACCGAAGGCCAGGTGCCCGGCAACATCTTGCCGGGCTGGCTGCTGAGCCCCGGCAAAGCTCGCACCCGGCAAGGCCTCGCCACCCAGTCACCACTCCGGTGCAGCGACCAGCTTGTCTTTTAGCTGTTGTCCTCCTGGGTGCGTGTCAAACGCTAGTGGTGGAAGGGCTTAAGCGGTGTGATGGGACGACCCCTTTTTCCGTCCCCAAGACGCTAAGGAACACCTCAACGGAGCATTTAATGTTCCTGTCCTAAACCGTCAGTGTTAGGTATGATACCACTGTAGATACTTTACACCTCTTGTAGTACTGTGCACCACTGTTGGTGACCCCTTCGAGAGTATAAAAGGAGGCCCAAGGCACAGCTACAGGGGGATCTTCTCTGGCCCATTCTGCATGAGTAGCAGTTGTGTACTGTAGCGCTCCCAGAACCTGAGCTAGAACTCATCTAATACAAAAAAAAGCAGGAGTAGGGTTTTACGCATCTTTGCGGCCCGAACCTGGGTAAAATCCCGCGTGTTGATCATCAGATCTGCTCTCTGTGCAAGCATTCTTCCCTGCCGAATCGTAAAGGGATTCTTCCGATCCCATAGGTGTCGTTTCTCCAACATCTTTGGCGCGCCAGGGAGGGGAGAAGGTTGCGTGGACCTGATCTGGTGACTAGCGTGCCAGTTCCTTCATCATCGTCATCGCCATGGCCCCCAAGAAGAAGGGTTTCACAGCGGTTGGCCCATCTACGTCCACTGTCCCTGTAGCTACACGGATAGGCGACGGTGTAGACGCGGGTGGAGGAGGCGGAGGTTCAGAACTTCCGCGACGTTCTGGTGATCATAGCCAGGCGAGCAGCATCGTCAGCGCCGCTAGATCTAAGGACAGAGTTGTGCTGCCAGCAGGCGGTGCAGCGAACTCCAGAGACCCTCAGGGCGCGCGTGATGAGCATCGCCATGATGTTGGTGGTTCCGGGCGTCCCCACGGAAAATCTCCTGAGCATCATCCTCGGGATGTGCGAGACCAACATGCACGTCCACGTAATGGTGGAAACGGCGTATGGTCGTAGGACCGTGATGTAGCTCCTTCCAACATAGTTGGGAGTCAGAGCACATCACGTTCCTCGCACCTGTCGCCGCCGCCTACGCGAGCAGAAGCACTAGCGCGAGCACAGTTGCTCCTCAACTTTCCTCCTGCTACGGACAAGCTCGAAGAATGGAGAGCTGCCATTCAGAGCCTCGTTGGCCTCGCCAACGAAGATAGGCCGGAGCAGGCAGAGCCCTCGCGGAGACAGTCTATTGAGCCGGCACGCGTCGGTGGTGGGAAGACTGGAGGTGGTACAACTACAGTGTACTCCCCCCCACAGCGGCAGCAGCGGTCGCTGACTCGACGGGTCGACACTCGTGATGACGATTCCACGGCGTCGTCCGATCCGCGAACTCGCTGCGACAAACGTAAAGTTCTTTGGGAACGAGGCAAGGAAGACGCTCGAACTACCATCGAGCGGCGGAGGGAAGCGCGCTACCAGTCTGACAAGCGCGCAGGACCTACTGTAGACAAGTCAGCGCTGGGGTATCCTGTCGATCTACCTTACGAGGTGGGTTGTCCAGCGTTTACCCGTGAGCTGCGGCGAGTCCAGTGGCCCAATTCCCGCACGTTCAAGCCGGAGGTCCCGGAGAAATATGACGGCAAGACTCACCCGTCAGAGTTCTTGAGCATCTACACCATTGCGGTGCAGGCTGCCGGGGCTCGCGACGACAAGGTACTCGCCAACTACTTCCCGTTGGTGCTGAAGCCCAACGTCAGGTCGTGGTTGATGCACTTGCCGGAGGGATCCATTTCTTCTTGGGCAGACATGTACCATGAGTTTGTTGGCGCCTTTACCGGAGGTCATCAAGCTCCTGGCCAGGAAAGTGATTTACATCTCATCCCCCAGAAGGAGGGCGAGACTTTGCGCAAGTACATCCAGAGGTTCAGCCGCATACATCACAACATACCAGACGTTCATCCTGCCGCTGTTATCAGCGCGTTCCATCAGAACTTGCGTAACCGCAGGATGCAAGAAGAGCTGGCGATGAACAAGGTCAGGGATGTTGCCGAGCTCTATGCTCTGGCAGATAAGTGTGCTCGAGCCGAAGAAGGGAAGAGACTCCCTGAGGAGAATACTGGCGCATAGATCGACTCCGAAGAGGAAGACGCCGCTGCCCCGGCAAAGAAGGGCCGGCGGTGCAACAGGAAGCGCAAGGGCAAGGCCGTGCTTGCCGTTGAGGGATCCGGCAACCCCGGCACCGCCAAGAAAGCCAAGGTCGATGACCCCGGCAAGGATGTTGCCGGGTGTGCCTCCTGCCAGGCTTTGGCGGCTGCCGACAAGCCGGAAGGCTCCGTCAAGCAGTATTGCAAGATCCATCGCACCAAAGGCCACGATCTCCAGGACTGCCGACAAGTTGAGCAGCTTGTCGAGAAGCAAAAGGCCAAATACGAAAGGCGGGACAAGGAGAAGGGCCAGGATGGTGCAGAGGGGTCCGGCAAGAAGCGCGGTGGCCGAGGAGGTCGCCACGGCAAGGCCAAACAACAGAAGGACGGGCCCGCTCGAGGCCGCGACAAGCAAGAGGGGGGTGATGATGACATTGAAGAGGACGACGAGTCCAGCGAGCAAGAATTCCAGAAAGCTACAGACGCCATGTGCGTTGACGAAGGTGCCTCGTTGCATTCTTCCCACCGCCAACTTAAGCAGTGGGCGCGTGAAGTGAATGCGACTGAGCCATCCGTCGGTGCTCGCAAACCCTTGAAATGGTCCAACACGCCCATCATTTTTGACGTTGAGGATCACCCTGATCGCATAACTGCGGTTGGGTGTTTGTCATTGTTGGTTTCACCAACAATCAGCAACCTCAAGGTGACGAAAATGTTTGTTGACGGTGGGGCCGGTTTGAACCTGATCTCACCTGAGGTGATTAAGAGGTTGCAAATTCCTGATGGAGATCTCGAGGAAACGGGCTCGTTTCAGGGGGTCAATCCAGGAAGGAGCTAGCCCAAGGGAAAGATCACGCTGTCGGTGACATTTGGTAGCGATCTGAACTTCAGGACAGAGAAGATAGTTTTCGATGTAGCCAAGATTCCATTGCCATATAATGGGATCCTTGGCCATCCAGCGCTAGCCAAGTTCATGGCGGCGTCGCATTATGCCTACAATGTATTGAAGATGCCCGGGCCGGTAAGCGTCATCACTGTCGGTTCTGACAAGAAGGACGCGCTTATCTGCACCGATCAACTCTACCGGGAGGCAGTTGCAGCATCTGCCGCCAAAGCACTTGCTCCTGCCGCTGAAACTCTCGGGAGGAAGAAGCCCGGCAAGACCTCTTGCACATACTCCGGCAAGCGCACCTCCTCGGAGTGCTGCGCTCCTGTTGAGGACGTGCCAGAGAGTTCCACCGGCAAGAGCAAGAAGTCCAAGGCAGCTCCACCAGAGACCAAGAAGGTGTCCGCCAAGGAGGATGGTACGGGAGGGACTTTCACTATAAGTTCCACCCTTGATGACAATAGGAAAGCGCGCTCGTTGCCTTCCTGCGGGCGAATGTCGATGTGTTTGCATGGCAACCATCGGATATCCCCGGTGTTCCCAAGGAGGTGATTGAGCACCACCTTGCTGTCTATCCACATGCGCGGCCCGTCAAGCAGAAGGTCAGGAAGCAAGCTTTGGAGCGGCAACAGTTTATTGTCGAGGAAATCAAGAAGTTGGAAGCGGCAGGTTTGGTGAGAGGAGTACTTCATCCAACATGGTTGGCCAATCCGGTTGTAGTGCGCAAGGCGAATGGGAAATGGAGGCTGCGTATTGATTATACAGACATCAATAAAGCCTGCCCCAAAGATCCTTTTCCCTTGCCGCGCATCGACCAGATTGTGGACTCCACCACCGGCTGCGATTTGCTGTCATTCCTTGACGCCTATTTAGGGTATCATCAGATTTTCATGGCCAAGGAAGACGAAGAAAAGACCGCATTTATCACCCCATGTGGTACGTACTGCTTTTTGCGTATGCCTTTCGGGTTGAAAAGTGCTGGCTCTACATTTGCAAGAGCGGTCCAGATTGGTTTTGAGCCCCAGCTTCATAGAAATATGGAAGCCTATATGGATGATATAGTGGTCAAAACCAAGGACAAGGCTACACTCATATCAGACCTAGAAGAAACATTTGCAAATCTGCGCAAGATCAACTTGAAGCTCAACCCTGAGAAGTGTGTGTTTGGTGTCCCATCCGACAAGCTTCTCGGGTTCTTTGTATCTCAACGTGGAATTGAAGCAAATCCAGACAAGATCAAAGCAATTGAGCAAATTGAAGCGCCAAGACGTGTCAAGGATGTGCACCGTCTTGCCGGCTGTGTTGCTGCTCTGAGTAGGTTCATTTCAAAATCTGCTGAGCGCACCCTGCCCTTTTTGAAAATTTTGAAGAAGGCAGGTCCGATGAAATGGACTCCGGAAGCGGAGGCAGCGCTGCAAGATTTGAAGAAGTACCTCTCTTCTCCCCCAGTCCTAGTCGCGCCAAAACCACAAGAGCCGTTGCTGCTATATCTAGCGGCAACAAATCAAGTGGTGAGTGCTGCGTTAGTGGCTGAAAGAGAAGTAGATGAAGAAGCAGCGGCAACGGCAGGACCGCCAAGCGACGAGCCAGGATCTTCCCCGGCAGGGTCCGGTGCCAACAAAGCAGGATCTGCGCGGTCAAATGAGACAGTTCAGAAGAAGATGGTGCAGTGCCCAGTCTATTTTGTCAGCTCCCTTTTGCAGGGGGCTAGGTCAAGATATTCTGGTGTGCAGAAGTTGCTCTTCGGCCTCCTTATGGCCTCAAGGAAGCTGCGCCATTATTTCCAGGCACATGAGATCACCGTTGTCACTCGCTTCCCGTTGCAGCGGATTTTGCGGAACCCAGATGCTACCGGCAGGATTGTGGAGTGGGCTTTGGAACTGTCAAGCTTTGGTCTCAAGTTTGAAAGTACTTCGTCTATCCAGAGCAGAGCCTTGGCGGAGTTCATTGCGGAATGGACCCCAATGCCAGATGAACAAGTTCCAGAGTCAACTCTCCCGGCAAGGAAACAAATCAAGAGTGGATCATGTATTTTGATGGGGCTTTCTCGCTGCAAGGCGCCGGTGCTGGAGTGCTGCTTGTTGCACCCACCGGAGAGCACCTCAAATATGTGATTCAGATGCACTTTCCCCGGGAGAGGTCAACAAACAATACTGCAGAGTACGAAGGGCTGCTTGCCGGTCTCAGGATCGCAGCAGACCTCGGAATTAAGAAACTTGTTGTCAGGGGTGACTCTCAGCTTGTCGTCAAGCAAGTGAACAAAGATTATCAGAGCCCGTTGATGGAAGCTTATGTAGATGAAGTGAGAAAGTTGGAAGAGCATTTTGACGGTCTGCAAATGGAGCATGTTCCTCGTGCAGAGAACAGTATTGCTGATGGCCTGTCAAAGTGTGCTGCCCATAAGTTACCTGTGGAACCGGGAACTTTCGTGCTCCGACTAACTCAACCATCCGTGACACCATCAATGGTACAAGAGAAAAGGAGAAAGTTAAGTTCCGGCAAGTACTTCCCGGCAGAGCTCCCAGAAGCCGCCAGCAAGGAAGTTGCCGGGAACGACGCCAGGCTTGCCGGTGAGCGTCATGCTCCGGCAGGGCCTCAGGCTCTTGCCGTGGAAGCACATGCTCCCGCCAAGCTTGCCGGGGGGCAACAGGCTCCGGCAGGGCCTCGAGCCCTTGCCGTTGAGACAAGTGCTTCCTTGGCGGAGGACACGCCTTTAGTCCTTGTTGTCGAGCCCCAGGCTCCAGCATGGGCACAACACATCGTCCATTTCCTTCAGACAGGAGAACTCCCTAAGGAACAGGAAGAAGCAGAAAAAGTAGCCCGGCGGTCCAACATGTACCAGTTTGTGGACAATGTCCTGTACAGAAAGAGGCCGAACGGTGTGAAATTGAAATGCATTTCCCGGGAGGTTGGACTAAAGCTGTTGGCAGAGATACATGGAGGCATATGTGGCTCCCACATAGGATCAAGAGCGCTTGCCGGTAAGGCATTCCGGCAAGGTTTCTTTTGGCCCACTTCCCTCCAGGATGCAACTGCGCTAGTAACCAAGTGTGAAGCATGCCAGTTTCATTCAAAGAAATTACATCAACCTGCTCAAGCTCTTCAGACAGTCCCTCTTTCCTGGCCATTTTCGGTCTGGGGGCTCGACATCTTGGATCCTTTTCCCCGTGCTACCGGGGGCTTTGAGTACTTGTACGTCGCAATCGACAAGTTCACAAAGTGGCCAGAAGTGGAAGCAGTGAGGAAGGTGACTGCACAATCAGCCATCAAGTTCTTTAAAGGAATAGTTTGCCGCTTTGGTGTACCAAACAGGATCATCACCGACAACGGCACACAGTTCATGAGCCGCACCTTCATGCAGTATGTCCAAAACCTTGGCGGCAAGATCTGTTTTGCCTCTGTTGCTCATCCAAGGAGCAACGGCCAAGCGGAAAGGGCAAATGCGGAAGTGTTGCGAGGTCTCAAGACAAGGACTTTCGACAAGCTGCGCAAGTGCGGAAGGCGCTGGGTTGATGAGTTGCCGGCGGTTCTTTGGTCAATCAGAACGACACCAAATCGAGCCACCGGCCAGACACCCTTCTCCCTAGTATATGGGGCGGAAGCAGTTCTCCCCACGGAACTCATATATGGGTCACCTCGAGTGCTCGCTTATGATGAGCTTGAGCAAGAGCAGTTGCGGCAAGATGACGCTACGCTCCTTGAGGAAGATCGTCTTCAGGCTGTTGTGCGAGCTGCGCGCTACCAGCAAGCTTTGCACCGCTATCATAGCCGCAAGGTTCATGCCCGAAGTCTTGAGGAAGGCAACCTTGTTCTTCGGCGCATTCAGTCCGCCAAGAATTCCAACAAGTTGACGCCGAAGTGGGAAGGCCCTTATCGGGTAGTACGAGTCACCAGGCCTGGCGCAGTCCGCCTGGAGACCGAGGATGGCATCCCAGTGAGCAACTCCTGGAATATCGAACATCTTCGTAAGTTCTACCCATGAGGCGCGGTTGCCGGGTCTCCCGGCAACCACCTTTTGTACAAGTCTTGCCGCTGAAGCATGTAATCCTTTGTACAAAGCCAGGCGCAGACCCTGTGCATAGTCGAATAAAGCTAAGTGTTTTGCAAATCTTGTTGATTCTCATGTTTCCTTATGTACATGTTTGTCTGAGATATTGTATTGCGCTTACTCTCGGCAAGAGCTAATGGACCGCCAAGGTTCCATATCCCTATTTTCTCTTCTTTCTTTTTCTCAAAGGGGAGAAGGTTACCTCGTGTGCAGCTTTGCCGGGGGGGAATGGTGGTATGGATACCGACAGGCGACGTTTAAGGAAAACATCTTGCCGGAAAGAGTACGGCAATGAAAAGCTAAGTTGTAGAAACTTTAAATGAATTTTTGTTTTGTTATTCTCCTTGAACGGTTTCAACTTTTGTATGGAAAACCTGCACACGAAGGAACCTTGTTGTGATTGGTTGCGCCCTTACTCTGTTTTGAGTCCGCTCAACAGTTTAGGTGGCTACACTGAAAACACCAAGGTCTCTTGCCGGTAGCGGCCCCGCCAGCAGGCTGCTAAAGTCCCGCACCTAGCGCTCGCAGCAAGGGTGTGCGCACCGGCAAGTATCCAATGGGTGAAAGCATACAGAAAGAAATTAAGCAAGGGGAATAGCATAGCATTTGCTCAGAGCATAGCAAGTTATATTACATCAATCTTGCCACGATTCTAACATAGGATAAACTGTTCTTGGCATGGATGGCGGCGAGAAGTAAGGCGGCTAATCCCGGCGATCGCCTTCAACCCGCTTGACTTGGCTTACCCTGTCGACGATGGGCGCGACAAGTTCCTCAAGCGCCTTGACGTCTACATCCTTCGGCAAGCGGTCGAAGACGTTGGAGAGGTTGATGCCGGGGTTCTTGTGCACCACCTTGACGAGCACCTTGAGGAGGACGGCCTGGCAGAGTTTGCGCGATTCGCTGGCCAGATAGGCTGTTCAGTCAGAGTGAAGTTGCTCCAGGGCTTCAAGCGTGCGGTCGAAGAACATGGTCAGCTTGGCGCTCGTGGACACCCTGTCGTCAGAAGAGTACCTGGAGCCTTCCAGGCCCATGATGGACAGTTGTGCGGCAAGCTTCTCCACGACGTCGATGAGCTTCTCAGTCCAGACTTTTACTCCCTGCACATAGTCGTTGTGGGCGGCGGCGGCACTCTTGACCAGCTCCTCCTCATTTCGGAGATCCTTGACTAGAGCCTTCTCGCGGGCCCTGGCGGTCTCAAGGGTCTCAGTCAGCGTAGCCAGCTTCATTTTCAGATCGTCAATGGATTCGCTGGCTGAAGAGAGTTGTTTGGTCTTGTCGGATATGGCGACCTGCATCTCCATCAGGCTGTGGAGAGCTTTGTCTCTTTCAGTCTCGAGTGTTGAGATCTTCTTGCCGTGATCCTCAAGATCTGCCTCCAGCTTCTTCACCCTCTCCTCCAGCAAGTTTTTGGCGGGCTCTGCAGCTCCGGCAACATCGACGGCCTCCTTCAGCTTGCCGGCGTGGTCTGCAGTCAGAGCTTCGAGCGTCTCCTTGTGTTTCTGCTCCAGCTCCTGGGTCCGCCGCGCGACAAGCCTTTCAATCTCTTCGTCCTTGGCGTGGAGCTTGTCAGCAAGTGCCTTCTTGCGAGTGGTGAGGTCATCATCATGAGCCTCAAGCCCGACGCGGAGCTCTCTCAAGCGTGCTTCCTCTGTGGCGGCCTGTTGTTTGGCATCTTCTTGTGCCTGCTCGATGTCAGACTGCTTCAAGAAGAGTTCGCTCTAGCCTTGGCTCAGCTGCTCTTGACCAGACTTCAACTCCTGAAAAGCTTGGGCGAACCAGGCCTGCGTCTCCTCGACGCGGTACTGCAAGTCTGCTTCAGTCGCTCCCATGATTGCTGCCCTGGAGTCCAGTTTCTCCTTCGGGTGCGGTGAAGCGCTTGGAGCTTTTGGAAGTTGTCGCTCATGGTTTGGAGGAGCTGCTCTTCTTGGGATTTGCTGCCGCTAGCGCGTGGTTCATCAACAATCTCGAGCCCGGCAGCAGTAATGATCTCCTCGTCAAAAGCTTCCCCTTCAGATGGTACCCCAGTGCTTGCCGTGCCAGGAATGCTAACGAACAGGTTGTCGCCGACCTTGAGGTACTTGCTTGACGAAGGGGCTTCAGATGTTGATGGCTGGTCCTCGACAGCCGTCTCCCCGGCAGCTGGGGGCTCCGTGGCCGATGTAGCGCCTGGCGCTCCTGCAGCAGGAATGCTGTCGGTACGGTCACTGGCCTCCTCGCCGGCCTTCTCGGCAGATTTCTTGGCGACCTCTTCCTGTGCAGCCTTGGCGGCTTTGGCGCTGGCGGCCTCGGCGGCAGCGTTCTTGGCGGCTTCGGCGGCGGCATTCTTGGCGGCTTCCTCGGCAGCGATCCTGTCGGCCTCGGCGGCAGCATCCCTGGCGGTCTCCTCGATGACGGTGTCGACGTCCATGCGTTCCATCGAGGGGATGTCTGAAGGCCAAGAAAACAACCAAATGAGATTGAGGTGGAAGTTCAAGAAGACAAAAAAAAAGAAAGGGAGAACATAATAACAAGTACCTGTGCCAGCATTGGTTGCCGGTGTAGAACTGCCGGTGCCCATGCTTGTCGGCTCTTCCTCGTCGCGATAAAGCGCACTAGAGGAAGTCCTTGCCGGAGATCCATCTCTGGTCAGCGTAGATGATGGAGGCGGCATATCAGGGATGGCCTCTGATGGTTCTCCTTGTCGCTGCTCTCCTCCTGCACATCTGGTGATGTCAGCAGCAAAGATGCACGCCCCGGCACTTGCCAGCGGGAAGTGAGTAATGAACTCACGCTGGGGGCTGTGTCGGGGGCTGAGTCGAGGGCTACGTCGCGGGCTAGCCTCTGGGTTGACGGTGGTCGTCTCTAGCGCACCTGAGGTGCTTGCCGGCGGCTCCTCACCCGTCGAGGTCTTCACCCTCTTCGTCATCCTCTGCGCCAATGTTTCCGTATCCCTGCGGAGACAGGCCAAAGCAAAGCAAATGGGTTAAGTAAAACCAAAGACTTAGAAAGCAAAGGATGCGACAAGATCCTTACTCCTCTTCTTCTTCTCCCGAGCTAAGGGCAGAGAGGTCGAAGGCAACTTCCGCCATGATGCCCGTGGGAGGAGGTGGAGGGGTGCTCCAGGATCGCTTGGCCGCGGCAGGCGCAGGTTGCTGATGAGCTTCTTGCCGCTGCGTGGCCTTGCCGGCCGCCCCCTTGCCGGGGGCTGCACTGTTCGAAGAAGCTTGGTGGACCGGAATCCCAGAAGCAGCGCTCCGAAGGACGCGCCTCTTCCTTGGCTCAAGAGTCAGGGCCTCCTTGAACAGTCCCTCCTCGGCTGTGTCTTCGGCAGGATGGCCCTCGGCAGATGTGCCGCCCTGCTCCTCAGTGGTTCCGCGCCGCCCGGCAAGATCCTCATCCGGCAGCATTTCCCCTCTGCTGGTTTCTTCTTCCACGAAGCCGGCGCTGCCGGCCTCCGCGGCAAGATTTCCTTCCTCCGCCCTACTGGCGATTTATGCCACTTCTTCTTCGGTGGTGTCGCGGATGAGATTGGTCTCTTCCCGGATGGCCCTTTCCGACAGGCTATCGAAGAATTGCTGCACCTGCTCTGCGGATGGCTCAATCCAAGTCCCGTCAAGGCTGTGAGCGTCAAACGCCGGCATCATGGCGATGATTGGAGCTAGAGCGGAGTTGTTGCACAGAGGGATTATGCTTGCCGGCAGCCTACATACCACATCGCCCCTGAACAGTTTCTGGCAGAGAGCTGCGTGCTGCATAAATGTCAGATTGCTGTTCAGCCCGGGGCGCAGCCTCATGATGTCTGCCGCGTTTCGGAACTCCCAAGCTGGCCTCCCCTTGTTCTGCAAAGGGGCGACGCGCCGGCGAAGGAAATCGGCGCCTATCATCTCTACTGAGAGACTGGCAGCTCGGAGGCGGTGAATCCTGGTAGTCGCGACTGTGAACTGTGAGCTTCCCATCCTCAGGGTCGAGGGCGCTCCAGTCGTTGCCGCGCACCAACTTGGTTTGCCGCGGCAAGCAGAAAGGCTGGAAGTTCTCCTCCCGAACCCAGCACCATTTGCCTCGCCACTCCTCCCACTTCTCGCGGTAGGCCCCGTCTGGGTAAACCTCCTTGGTTCCTGGCCGCGGAATCCAAGCGATGGAACCGGAAAGGGCCTCGCCTTTTTGGATGCGGGGAATGAAGTAATGGCAGAAAAGGGCGGTGCTAGGAACTACTCCGGCAAAGTTTTCGCAAAGGTGAGCGAAAACTGACATGCATGTCACGGCATTCGGCGTAAAATCCAAGAGTTGGAAGCCATAGGTGAGCATGATGTCGTTGAAGAAATCCGAGAAAGGGGGGGCAGAGCCCGCAGTAAAAATAGTCGGCAAAGAAGTGATATTTATCTGGGTCGCCCCTGGAAGAACCTGGACTCACGCGGGTGGCCGGATGCGCCCTCGTTTCCTTCACCCACATGAACTGGTACCTTTCCTTCAAGGCACCCGCGTCGAGCACCGGCGGAAAGACGGCGTGCTCCTTCCGCATCCTCGCCAGCTTGTTCTCCGAGATGGCGGTTTCCACCTCCTTGCCCTTGCTGGCCTTGGGCGGCATGGTGGCTATGGAGGCGGAGGCCGAGGGGGAGAGGGCGTGGAGGCGCGGATGAATGGGAGGGTGCTCTGTTTCGGGCTTGAGGAGGAAGACGACGGCGGTTCCCATATTGGAAAAGGCAAGAGATAAATGAGCGGCGCCTCTGCAGATTCCTTCTTATGGGGAGGACGCGAGGCCGCTTCTTTAGTAAAATAATATTGAAACGCTTCGCGGGCGCGCTGATGTAGCGGTCGCGCCGCGCACGTCCCCACGTCCCGCATTCAATGGACGTCGTGGGGGGCACAGTAAAGGAATGATTACAGCAGTTAATCCCTGCCACGCGTGCCCGTGCACTGTTTGGGCCTAGCCCAACAATGCCTCGCACCCGTGTATGGCCTAGGCCCGGGGGCTCCTGTCGGTGTACTAAAGTATGGGCTTTTTAGTACCCCGTACTTGTGCATGGACAGTTGTAGCCATACCAGCGGCAAGGCCTGCCGGGGAACAGCTGAGAGCAAATACAGCGACATCAAGAAGGCATTCAAGTCAACAGTCGGAAGGTAGAAGACCGAAGGCCAGGTGCCCGGCAAGATCTTGCCGGGCTGGCTGCTGAGAGCAAATAAAGCTCGCACCCGGCAAGGCCTCGCCACCCAGTCACCACTCCGGTGCAGCGACCAGCTTGTCTTTTAGTTGTTGTCCTCCTGGGTGCGTGTCAGACGCTAGTGGTGGAAGGGCTTAAGCGGTGCGATGGGACGGCCCCTTTTTCCGTCCCCAAGACGCTAAGGGACACCTCAACGGAGCATTTAATGTTCCTGTCCTAAACCGTCAGTGTTAGGTATGATAACACTGTAGATACTTTACACCTCTTGTAGTAATGTGCGCCACTGTTGGTGACCCCTTCGAGAGTATAAAAGGAGGCCCAAGGCACAGCTATAGCGGGATCTTCTCTGGCCCATTCTGCATGAGTAGCAGTTGTGTACTGTAGCACTCCCAGAACCTGAGCTAGAACTCATCTAATACAACCAAGCAGGATTAGGGTTTTACGCATCTTTGCGGCCCGAACCTGGGTAAAATCCCGCGTGTTGATCATCAGATCTGCTCTCTGTGCAAGCCTTCTTCCCTGCCGAATCGTAAAGGGATTCTTCCGATCCCATAGGTGTCGTTTCTCCAACATCTTTGGGACGGGACTCCTCGCTTTCCTTTTCTTTTCGAGTTCTCTTTTTTTTATATCAGGATTTCCTCGCTTTCCTTTTTCATGTTTTTTTTGAATGGGCTCCTATAAGAAAGCAGAAGAAGCCCAAATGCTTCAAGGTTGAGGCTACATTACGTGATCTAAATTTGCTAAAAAAAATCAACACGTGATCTAAAACTACCTCTTCGTGAGATCTCTACGTGATCTAAAAAAACTACCTCTTCGTATCGTTTGTTTACGGTATATCCCAGATTCCCAATATTTCTTTCTGGTTGAGTTTAAAAAATATATATATTTCCTTGGTCGGTTGTTAGAGAATCCCCTACTATAAATACACGGTCTCTTCACGGCATAGATCATGTACTCGATCCTAATTCCCACTGTAACCCACGCCTCCCATACCTATCATACCATGACGACACCGAACTACCACCCCACGCCGCCCAAAGTAACTCCCAGATGGGAGAAGCCGACGAAGCCATCATCTTCGAAGCCTGCTTCGGCGAATCCAGAGATGAAGGGCATGCCAGAGAATCCGATGAAAGAGAAGGGCACGTCGGAGAAGCCGATGAAAGAGAAGGGCACGTCGGAGAAGCATAAGATGAAAGAGAACGGCAATGCAGCCGGTCGCCATCGAGAGAATCCTCCGGTAACGAGCAAGATGCTTCTAATTTTTTGCATGCAATCCCATAATTTACAGCGCACTTGACTTTTTCTCTCAATTAGTTACAGTCATAACAAACTATCCCTATTTTACTGGAAGGGAGATCGTGGATGCCTTCCTCTCTTGTTACTTTTTAGTCGTGCATGCCTCTTTCTCTAATGATCAACGTGACCTAATTTTCGTGCTGGAAAGTACTACGCTTAACGATATGGAAAGGAGCGAGTAGTAATTTAACTTTGTCTAAAACTAGCTACTCAATTAACAATATAATCAAAGTACACATATGTGCCTGATCAAAGACGCAGTAGACAGAATACAAAGTAGTTTTGATAGTTGTTTTCTCTTTTTGTTGATTCACCTGGTTTATACTCCCTCTGTAAACTAATATAAGATCCTTTAGATCACTAAAGTAGTGATCTAAACGCTCTTGTATTAGTGATTTAGTAAAAACATACAGAATATGAACATGCCTCTCACTTAATTGGCACGGAGAACATCAAATGTATGTACTATATTAAATTTTAATATTCTCTTGTAGTTAGATCCTTTGATCACCATATGTAGAAGTTAGTTTGACTGTGTGCTAGTTAAGCAAAACAACATATATAATAATGTTGATTAAACATTTGCTCTCGTCTAATGTACCTGTACCGATGGAAACTAAGGAGTATGTGCTCTTGAATGCTTGCAATGGAACTGCTACATTCTTTTATTGAGTTTAACTATAAACAGTTGTCTTCTGAACATCTATGCGGTTATTTTCGTAAGTTTGGTGCCTGAACTTCAGTAGTCTATATAGATCAATCTCTGCTCGTTCTACTAAATAACTATTCTTGTATCGGTCAGTTTGTCGAGATAAATGAATAGCTTCTTTTTCTATGTCTGTTGTTGATTATAAGGCCGAGAAGCTTTATGAGATTTCATGCAGTACCGTAGAGCACAATTTTTATATTCGCATAGATTAAATCAAGTTTGTTATATCATTGTTTATACGTATACAATACAAAATCTAATCACAATTTTGGCACATTCAGGGAACTCGGGTTGCTTCTTTGCTGCAATATCAGAAGTTCATACAAGAATTAAGCACACAACAACGGACGTACATCATGTTGATAGGACTGGGTGAACTTCTCAAGACACCTAGCATGAAAATGAGATGCTTACTGTGCCAGGCCATCGCTTATTCATATGATGCAGAGCAGGATGCCTTTATCATTAATGGGAGACCATGTAGGATCACACTACAAGATGTAGAGCATATAACAGGCTTGCCCTGCATGGGGGAGAAACATGTTCCTTCAAATCACAACAATACTGTGGAGTTGTGGAAGGAACTGAAAGACCCCAATGACACAAAAGTAACTTTGAAAGGATTGCTAGCCAAGATGAAAGTCAACAACACACCTAATTTTGTCAGGCCATTTGTCTTGTACACCATAGGAAAATATATATGCCCAACAACACAGCAGTATGTGGACAACAGATACCTTGGGATTGTTAGAAACGTTGAGACGATAAAAAGCACAAATCTTGGGCAGCTAATGCTTGACCATCTTATGTCTAGCGTCAAGAAATTTGTAAATGGTGGAGCAAATCTGGAGGGGAACCTACCACTGCTTCAGGTAATTCTTTGTATAGTACAATTATCAGTTACCTAACTTACATTATGTGATCTACGGCAAAGTTTCTAAACTGGTTTTGTTGTCATGCAGACGTGGTACTACGAGAAGTTCAGGGTGCACCAATTGGACTCCACCATCTCGTATGCATCAAGGTTAAGGCCGCTGATCCAGAACTGGAGTGAGGAGAAGGCACACAAGGTTGACAACATAATCAACAAAAATTATATAGGAGTTGGAGAGGTAAAGTGTCAGTATTATGTCCCTGGATTATCTAGCATATATTTCGAATCATACTAATGAAACTAAACTGCAGTATATTGAGGACCTGCTGCGGCCTTTCAACCCACCACCAGATGGTACGCCGACCAAACCGAAGACTGACGGTCAGGTAAATGAGTTGCATCAGGCACAAATCTAGATTGTAACTTTGCAAGTACAATCAAAGTTATATGCTTCTAACTGCTTTTAAGTTGCAGGATAAGGCACTCATCGGCCGTGTATTGGGTGATTTGAAAGAACTTGCCTCCATCGTGCGGGAAGGGGGTGCACAACAATTCGATAGGATGTGCATCCTTGAAAAAAAATGACGAGTGCCTTAGGCGTACCCTTGCGAACGGCAGACGCGTGGACGACCTCATCACAGAATTCAATGTAAGCATACCTTTATGATATTCCAAATGATTTTACTATCAATACTCTCTAGATTAACACTTTATTTTTTCAGAACCACCGCTATGGAATATTTGATGCTAATCACCCAGGAGTCGAGGACATACAACTATCTGACCTTGGAGCACATGCTGACCCAATGGAGGTCCCAACAGAGAATGCTCCTCAGGGGAAAACAAAAAGATGACACAGATGCTCCCATGAAGAATGTTGATGAAGATTTGCAGGCTGCTCCTAGTTTGCATTCGCGAAAGCATTCCAAAACCACCACAAGCCTTGGAGCTTTCATGGTGATACACATTTTACAGTAAACTGATTTGTTTTAAGTTAACGCAGATTGCTAGCTAACATATGATCTTCCACGTTCAGGATGAAGAAGACAGAGCTGTTGCTGCAGCTTGCAAGGAGAGTCTCGGGAATGTTTCAGAGCTTTATAAAGAGGTGGATGCTTTCCAGGGTGCTCCGAGTTTGGATTCGCGAAAGCATTCAAAAGTGACCCCAAGCCTTGAAGCTTTCCTGGTGATGCACATTTTACATTAAACTAATTTTGTTTTTAAGTTCACGCAGATTTCTACCTAACAGGCACTTTATTTCGAATGACAGGATCCTCTGGATTTGAGGCACAGTAAGAATGTGCGAAAGGCTGAAGAAAGAAAAAATCAAGTTGATGAAGATGTGAGTATTGAGATGGGGGAAGAGTAAGGTACCAAAAGAAAGCACAGGTCTGCCAAGGCTAAGGGGACGCGGGAGCAGGAAGAACCCCATGTCTTCCCAATTTATGAGGACAACTATGATGATTCCCTAGAAAAGAAGCGACAAAGTGTGGTTGAATCCATGCCACCAACTCGTGCGAGCGGCTGGAAAAGAGTGGTATCTTCATTACTCAAGAATGAAGATTACATTTTGTACGATAGTGATAAGAAGAGAAAGAAAAACAGGACTCCATCAGAGTCTACCAACGATTCAAGGGACACAAACAATACAAAGAGGAAAAACCGCCCAAGCAATTTAAAAAATACAGATGCAGGTGCTCCGAGGCTGGAGGGCGAGCTTGACAAGTTTCGACAGGATCGCTTGGCCAAAATTGTCAACACTTTAGATATTGAAAAAGAATTGGTGGTAATTGATGACATCGTTCTGCTACAGAAGCAGTTGCAATGCCTCACACTGATAGAAGGAGTCGAAGAAGACAAATGGTTGGGTGACGAAGTAAGATATTTCCCAAGTTAGTTTATCAATTTCCTTTTGCACAGTACAATGAACTTGAATTTCGTTTTAGGTGGTTGATGCTGTGATTCAGCTCATGCGCCATGATCATCCGAAGGACATAAGGGACGGGCAACTAGTTTACATTGAGAGGGTGGCCGGCGTTGCTATGCTCAAAAGAGATGGTAAGGTAGAGAACTGCCACGAGGATGCTTTGGCGGGCATTCATGGAATAACAAAAGGCGACAACTACCTCAGACATGATCTGGTACCATATAACCATGACTTGAAACACATTTCTTTATCTTATTATTATGCGTGTTGATCTGATCATCACTGCTTTCTATGTTTTCCTACCTACCAACATGACAAACACCCACTGGTTCCTTGTGGTCGTAAACCCCAGAAGGAGGGAGGTTCAGATTCTTGATTCACTTTACACCTACGTAGCACGCACACAAGTAAATCACGTGGTGAGATTTTAAACTTTTCAATAAAATGCGGGATTTAACATCATACCTAACTATGAATTCTGAGCAAGTTCTAATCCCATGGACTTGCAGATACGTGGGGTGGAAGGACATCTGAGAGCATCGCTACGTATCAATGGACCACAAAGCCATGCATGGCAAGACATTAACGTGACCCAATGGAAGTAAAGTTTGTTCCTGTGCCAAGGCAAGAAGACATGTCAGTAAAAAAACATTAGCTTTTGTTTCTGTTTTTCATTGTTAATACATGAAGTGTAGCTAACACAATTAAATGTCGCAGTTCTTCTTGTGCACTCTACATGCTGAAGAACATCGAATTCTTTACGGGAGAAGATCTGACACTGAAATATGACCAAGTACATAGAGTAACAGCTAAATTTCTGTCAATTTTTTGAACCTACGGAACGATAGTAACATATCCTCTCATGCAGGCCTACATCGAGGATTACAGAAGAGAGCTGCCTGTTATGCTCTTTAATTCACCCTACAACAAATTGAAATCCATGAAAAGGCTGAAGATGTACACTGCTAGCCTATCGGATGCAGCTGCGGATGAAGATGCTGAAGATGTAAGCAGTTAGTCCAGCAGTGGTTCATTCTTACATGTGGAGTGTACACTTGGCGATGAAGCGATAGAGTAGGGTGTGGTTTGGTTTTAGTCCCGAAGAAGGTTTCCTAGCCATGTTCTTAGTCCATTGTGGATTAATCAAGTTGTAATACTTCACAGTACTGGTTCTAAATACTATTCTTCAAATAAATTTTGTCTGCATGGCAGCACCTTCAAATATATATTTGTTTTTTGCAAACAGACGTTTTGTTTCAAGGTTAAATATTTTGGTCTGCATGGGAGCACCTTCAAAAAATTTAGCACCAACAGAACACCGAAATCCATTGCGTGCTGAAATATTTTGGCCGAAAGGTAAATATTTCGTTGAGTGCTGAAGCGAATGAAACTCAGTAAATTTATCAACAAAATTTCATCGAAAGTGAAAACCATGGTGTCGTGGCATCTTGAGCAGCACCAGACATGATCCAATATTTATCAACAAAATTTGATCTCACATATACGAGAGGAATAAGGTATGAGCATGACTATGCAAGATCATATGGGCAATAAAATAGCTTCACAACAGAGATAAAATACTTCACGTGTGAACACTCAATCATAGCTAGGCCAGGAATTGACTTAGAACTAACAAAACAGAGCATAATAAAAGAGGTCCAAAACTTTTGGCCGATTCTCCGAGAAACGCGAACCTATCTTATTTTGACAATCTTGGTTGTATTCATCCTAACAAGTTTTTTTAGGTGTTCATCCCAATTAGTTTTTTAAGGAAGTTCATCATAATTAGCTAGGATGGTTAAATATGGCTTCAAAATCCTGATAGAAGTTGCGAGAGGTGATTTTCAAGATTCTGGAAGAATCACCGAAAAGGACTGGGCCTAAAGCACGCAACAGAGGGGGCTTGCGGTTGATGGAACAATGAAGTAAGGCCCAATATTGTCGAAGAAAATATATTCCGGTATATTCCTTCCTTTTTTTTTTGCACAATCGTATGTGATCTGAGGTAGTTAGGAATCCCTGTTATAGGCCGCTACGTGGTCGTTACAACTCCCTATAAATAGGAATCGCAGCTAAACCTCCAGATCGTACTTCGCCCATCTACGCCGCCGAAACATTGCAACCACGGAAGCCAGCAAGACCGAAGGACGGCACCATAAGATGAATCCTCTGGTAACTCGCCATGCAACCCCAGCTTTTTTCTTCCCACGATCTCCCTGTAACCCCACCTTTTTTCCTCCCACGATCTTCCATCTATGATTTTTTCTGCAACCCTAGTTTCGGTTTAATCACACTATTTGCACATGTATGGAACTCAGGATGCCTCTTTTCTGCCATATGAGAAGTTTGTAGACGGATTAAACACGCAGCAAAGGTTGTACATCAAGTTGATAGGACTGGGTGAACTTCTCAAGACACCTCGCATCAAAATTAGACATGTACTATCCAAGGCCATCGCTAATTCATATGATGAAGAGCAGGATGCCTTTATCATTAATGGGAGACCATGTAGGATCACACTAGAAGATGTGTCGCATATAACAGGCATGCCCTGTGTGAGGAAGAAGCACGTCCCTTCAAATCTTGACGATACTATGGAGTTGTGGAAGAAACTGAAAGACCGTAATGACATCAAAATAACTTTCAAAGGATTGCTAGCCAAGATGGACGGCGACGACTCACCTAATTTTGTCAGGCCATTTGTCTTGTACACCATAGGCAAATATGTGTGCCCGACAACAGAGCAGTATGTGTATAACAAATATATTGGGATTGTTAGAAACGTTGAGACGATAAAGGGCACCAATCTTGGACAGCTAATGCTTGACTATCTTATGGCTTGCGTTAAGAATTTTGTAAATGGTGGAGCAAATCTGGAGGGAAACCTACCACTGTTGCAGGTAAGTCACAGTAATACAATCATCAGCTACCTTTCATACATTACGCAAAGTTTCTAAATAGCTTTTGCTTTCATGCAGACGTGGTACTACGGGAAGTGCAGGGTGAACCAATTGGACTCTAGCATCTCATATGTATCAAGGTTAAGGCCACTGATCCAGAACTGGAGTGAGGAGAAGGCACAAAAGGTTGACAAGATAATCCAGGAAAATTATCTAGGAGTTGGATAGGTAAACTATCAGTACTATGCCTAGATTATGTACAATATTTTCCAAATCGTACTAATGACAGTAAACCGCAGTATGTTGAGGACCTGCTGCAGCCTTTCAATCCGCCGCCAGATGGTACGCTGGCCAAACCGAAGAATGGCGGTCAGGTAAATGAGTTACATCAGGCACAAATATATATTGTAAAATTGCAACTACCATCGAAGTTATATGATTCTAACTGTTTCAAAGTTGCAAATTAAGGTACTCGTCGGCCGTGTATTGACTGATGTGAAAGAAGTTGGGTCCCTCGTGCGGGAGGCCGGTGCACAACAAGTCCATAGGATGTGCATCCTTGAAAATAAAATCAATGAGTGCCTTAGGCATACCTTTACAAATGGCAAGCTCATCCAGGACCTCATCAAAGAATTCAATGTAAGCATAGCATTATCATATGAATCATCCTATTATGAGATTACAACAATGTGAAATATATGCGTACAAGGTTATTTCTAAATAAGTATAGTATGAAAACATCCCAGCCTAACATGTGTTTGTATTTAGAAGAAGAACCGCTATGGAATATTTCCTGGAGTGGAGGACATACGTCTGTCTGACTTCGGGGCATCTTCATACCCAATGGAGGCCCCTGCCGAGAATGCTGAGCATGGTTCTGACAAGGGAAAACAAAAGGATGTCACGGAGAACCAGGGAATACAAAAGGATGACACGGAGGCCCCCGTGAAAAACCTTGATGAAGATTTTGCCGTACGCATGTTAACTAAATTATTAAACACTCATGCAATATCGTCTCGGAAATAACATGTGATCTTCCACGTACAGGATGAATAATTCAACTATTGTGCTGCCGTGATAAAGGACAAACTCAGGGGTGTTAAAAAGCTTTTTAAAGAGGTGGATGATTTGTAGGGTGCTCCTAGTTTGGATTTGCAAACAGATTCCATAACCACCACAAGACTTGAAGCTTTCTAGGTGATGCACATTTTACCTATAATTGAGCAAGAATCTGCTAAAGGCTAACACGCGGTTTATTTTGTATAACAGAATGCGTTGAAGAGACGAAGTAAGAACGACTTTGTGAAGGCTACGGAATCGCGGGAGCCTGAAGAACCTCATGCCTTCAAAAATGATGACAGCCATGATGAATCCTTTCAAAAGAAGCAAGAAGTAAGTGTGGTTGAATCGACGCCACCAAATCATGGCAACTTTAAGGATGACAAATACTTTCTTGACGGTACTGATAAGGAAAAAAGGAAAAAAGATAACTCGATCAGAGTCTACCAACGATTCCAAGGACAAAAACAATAAAAGGAGGAAAACCGGCTCTAGCAATTCAAAAAAGAGGGCAGAAGCTCCTTTATGCAATAGGGACAAGGTAGACGAGGCTCGACAGGATTTAGTGGCCAAAATGATCAACACTACAGATCGTGAAAAACAAATGGTGTTAGTTGATGACATTGTTGTGCTATCGAAGCATTTGCAATGCCTCACCCATAGAAATGTAGCCGAAGACGGCATATGGTTGGGTCAGGAAGTAAGATATTTCACAAATTAATTTATTCAATTTTCATTTGTACAATACAGTTAACTTGATTTTTGTTGTAGGTGGTTGATGTTGCAATTCAGATCATGCGTCATGATGAAGCAATTGACAATAGGGACGGGCAACTGGTTTACATTGAGAGGGTGGCTGGCGTCGCTAACCTCGAAAGAGCTGGTAGGATAGACAAGTGCTACGAGGACGCTTTGGCAGGCATTCCTGGAACAACACAAGGCACCAACTACCTGAAACACGATCGGGTACTGTAACCATGACTGCATCCACATTTTTTGTATTACTATACACGTTGATCTAATTATCTGTGCACTCCAGATTTTCCCACCCACAAACACTTTAGGAGTCCGCTGGTTCCTTGTGGTCGCAAACCATAGAAGGAGGGAGATTCGGGTTCTTGATTCACTTTTCCACTGTATGGTACACAAAGAAGTAAATAACATGGTGAGAATTTTAGCAAATTTCATTAGAACAAAGAATTTAACATCGTACGTAAGTATTAATCGTAAGGTACTTCTCATCCCATGGACTTGCAGATACGTGGGATGGAAGCACATCTGAGAGCATCGATGCGAATCAATGGACCAGAAAGCAATGCATGGGAAGACATTAACGTGACCTAATGGACAGTAAAGCTTGTTCCCGTGCCAAAAGCCGATGACACGTAAGTCAACCAATATTAGCTTTAGTTTTTTTTTATTGTTAATACGTGAAATGCTGCTAACAAACGGAAAAATGTTGCAGTTCTTGTCAAGCACTGTACATGTTGAAGAACATCGAATTATTTACGGGAGAAGATCTGACTGTACACTATGACCAAGTACGTAGAGTAATATCTAAAATTCTGTCATTTTTTTAAACTTACGGAACAATACTAACATATCCTCCCATGCAGGACGACATCGACAAATTCATAAGAGAGCTACCTGTTGTGCTTGTCGATTCACCCTACAACAAATTGAAATACAGGAAAAGGTTCTACCAAGCTAGACTATCGGATGCAGATGCGGATGAAGATGTTGAAGATGTAAGCAGTTAGTCCAGAAGTGGTTCATTCTTACATGTGGAGTGCACACTTGGCGATGAAGCGATAGAGTAGGGTGTGTGATAACCCACAAGTATAGGGGATCACAACAGTTTTCGAGGGTAGAATATTCAACCCAAATTTATAGATTCGACACAAGGGGAGCCAAAGAATACTTGAGAGTATTAGCAGTTGAGTTTTCAATTCAACCACACCTGGAGATTAAATATCTATGGCAGAGTGATCAGTAGCACAGTAATATGATAGTTTGATAGCAGTAGTGACAGTAACAGTAGCGGTAACAGTAGTAGCAATAGTTTTGTAGCAGTTGGAACAACAGCAGCAGCATCAATAGTAACTTAGCAAGAACAATAAGTAGAAAGGTCGTAGGCACTGGATCGGTAACTCGTTGGATGATATTCATCATATAACAGTCATAACCTAGGGCGATATAGAACTAGCTCAGTTCATCAATGTAATGTAGGCATGTATTCCGTAAATAGTCATACATGCTTATGGAAAAGAACTTGCATGACATCTTTTGTCCTACACTCCCGTGGCAGCGGGGTCCATAAGGAAACTAAGGGATATTAAGGCCTCCTTTTAATAGAGAACCGGAACAAAGCATTAACACATGGTGAATACATGAACTCCTCAAACTACGGTCATCACCGCGAAGTATCCCAAATATTGTCACTATGGGGTTGACGGATCATAACACATAATAGGTGCATATGACTAGGCAAGATCGGATCAAGAACATTGCTATAGAGATGATAACATAAACGGTTCAGATCTGAAATCATGGCACTCGGGCCCTAGTGACAAGCATTAGGCATAGCAAAGTCATAGCAACATCAATCTCAGAACATAATGGATACTAGTGATCAAGCCCTAACAAAACTAACTCGATTACATGATGAATCTCATCCAACTCCTCACCGACCAGCAAGCCTATGAAGGAACTACTCACTCCCGGTGGGGAGCATCATGGAATTGGTGATGGAGAAAGGTTGGTGATGACAAAGACCAAAGATTTCCCTCTCCGAAGCCCCAAACGGGCTCCAGATCTGGCCTCCCGATGAAGAACAGGAGGTGGCGGCGGCTCCGTATCGTGAAACGCGATAATTCTTTCTCTTTGATTTTTTCTCCGAATTTAGGAATTTATAGTGGCGGAGTTAGGGCAAGTGGGGCCACGAGGTGGGGCAACCCACCAGGGCGCGCCTAGGGGGCCTGGCGCGCCCTGGTGGGTGATGCTCACCCTGCCCCCCCTCTTCGGTGGATTTTGGCTCCAATAATTCTCATTTATTCTTAAATAATTCTCCAAAAAGTTTCGTTTCATTCCGAGAACTTTTATTTTTGCACAAAAACAACACCATGGTAGTTCTGTTGAAAACAGCGTCAGTCCGGGTTAGTTCCATTCAAATCACGCAAATTAGAGTCCAAAACAAGGGCAAAAGAGTGAGAAAAAGTAGATACGTTGGAGACGTATCAACTTCCCCAAGCTTAAACATTTGCTTGTCCTCAAGCAAGTCAGTTGACAAACTGAAAGTGATAAAGAAACACGTTTATTAACTCTTTTGTTCTTGTTTACATATATATGCTTAAGTAGTAAGCAGGTTTTCAGCAAAGATTATGACTAACCATGCCAACAATAACTCTTAGAAATTATATTTACTCATAACAATAGCATAAGCAACTAGGAGCAATAATAAGATATCTCAAACGCCAACATTTTGTCAAAACAATCATGATACAATATGACAATAGTGGTATCTTGCTAGCCCTTTCTGAGACCGCAAAACATAAATGCAGAGCACCTCCAAAGTTCAAGCAGCGACTAAACATTATAATTCATGGTAGAAAAGATCCAGTCATGCTGCACCCAACATCAACTATACACAATGCATGATGATGACAATAGTGCTCTCAGGTCTGGCGCTTGTTTGAGAAGGTGATGACTCAACATAAAAGCAAATAGATAGTCCCTTCGCAGAGGGAAGCATGGATTTGCAGCGGTGCCAGAGCTCAAAGTTTAAAATAGAGATAGATATAATTTTGGGAGGTACACCCTTCTTGTCAACGTCACGACCAAGAGTTATCGATATCTTCCATGCTAAACAAATTAGCGGCAGTTCCCAAGCGATAAAAGTAAAGGTTTACTCCCCCTCCACCAACAATCACACTCCACGGCGAGCCGCATCCACGGGTACCGTCAAAACCAACAACATTCCTGGGGGAATTTTGTTTAATTATTTTTTATTTTTGATTTCGGGACTGGGAATCCCTATTACCGCCCATCTTGTGTAAGGACAAGTGAATAAACACTCATCATGAGAATAACCCGCTTAGCATGGAAGATACCGATCGCCCCCTGTCGCTCCATGAGCGGTCCAGGCACACAAAACAGATGTTCATTTGAATTTTTAGAGGTGGCACATGCAAATTTACTTGGAACGGCAGGCTAATGCCGCATATAGGTAGATATAGTGGACTCATCTGGCACAACTTAGTTTAAGGGGTTTGATGCACAAGCAGTATTCCCGCTTAGTACAGGCGAAGGCTAGCAAGTAGATTGAGAAGCGGCCAGCTAGAGAGCGAAAATGGTCATGAACATGCATTACATATAATCAACATTGAGTACTAGCATGAGTAGGATATGGACACCATGAACATAAATATCATGAAGGCTATGTTGGTTTTGATTCAACTACATGCGTGAACATGTGCCAAGTCAAGCCACTTGAAACATTCAGAGGAGGATACCATATCATCATACCGTATCACAACCATCTTAATGCATGTTGACACCCAAGATAAATCATTATCTACTCCTAACTACTTAAGCATGGCATGAACAACTATAATCTCTAATGGTCATTGCAAACATGTTTGATCATAATGAGCTGAATCAAGGGATACTAGGTTAAACATGTTTACAAAAACAAAAACAAGTTGAGTTCATACCCGCTTTTCTCTGCCACAGTCAATTCATCAAATGTCGTCATTATTGCCTTTCACTTGCACGATCGAACGATAAGAAGATAATAATAGTGCAAGAGTGCCGTGGACTAAGCTAAAATCTGCAAACATTTTATTCAAGAGGAGAAGACAAAGTAATATGGGTTCTTTGTTAGATAAACGATAGTGCAGATGAGAGCCACTCAACAATTTCATCGTGGTCTTCTCCTAGGCATGACTCGAGTAAAAAGAAAAGAATTTCAGAGAAACACACTGAAATATTTTTGGAGTTTTTGGTTTTCCATGAAGAAAGCAAATTAAAGAAGAAAAGCAAAAACAAGAAAAAAAACTATTTACACGGGAAAGCTCCCAACAAGCAAAAGAAGAAGCGAGAAATCTTTTTGGGTTTTCTTTTAATGCAACAATTAAACTAAGCTAGAAAGAAAAACTAAAAAGAAGTAGGCAATATTTTTGGATTTTCTCAAAGCTTTTCGAACAAACAAGAAAAAAGTGAGAAAACAAATCTAGCATGGATATTACAATGAAAAAGTATGAACACCGACAATTGGAATGAAATGTGTGAGCATGAATGTAATGTCAGTGGAAATACGTACTCCCCCAAGCTTAGGGTTTTGGCCTAGCTTGGTAATCACCATCCGTAGTAGCCGTCCGGTCCCAAATGATAGTGAGGCAGAGGCGGCACCTGAGCATCCCACCCCTGGGGCTCCTCCTCAGCAGCTGCTAGGTTGTTTCGGTAGGCTGTAATGTTGTCTGGCATGATCCTGTATCCGTTCCTGGCAATAGAATCAAACAAAGCAGGTGCAGGCAACGGAATAATATCACGTGTCTCCTTGCTACATACTAGGTTATAATGAATATCACGGGGAGAGTCAGTTACATCAAGGAATTGGTGAGCCAGCAGTGACTTATGATCAAGGGAAACCCGGGATAAGAGATAATCATGTGGGCGAAATGGGATTCTAAAGTGGTTCGCTAAACGAGTAGCATAAATACGCCCATGTATCTTTCCCTTAGTTTTGTTAAGATGTAAGCTTCGAGCAATAATAGCTCCCATACTAAAGGTGTGATCATCATAAAGTGCACGACGTAAAATAGCAAGGTCAGGAGCACTGAGTGCGCCGACCTTCTCCCTAGCGGTTAAACACTTAGTGATGACCAAAGCGAAATAACGTACTGAGGGAAACTGCAAGCTAGTAGCGGTGGCACTCGACACGCCTCTATCCTCACCCACGGTTAACGCGAGGAGAAAATCCGCAAACTCAGATGGCCAAGGTTCTCTCAAGTCCCCATCAGAAGGGATCAAGCAAATGTTACAGAAGTCAGTTAGCGACATTGTGTAAGTTTCAGCATAAAGATTAAACTGCACTTCAGGAGGGTTGTTTCTCCCTAGATAATTAAAGCTTTGCACAAAGGAATTTGTAAGGATGTGATATTGGTCACACTTAGCTGCGAGGAATTCGGTTAACCTGGCGTTGGCAACAAACTGAGCGAACTCTTGATTGAACCCGGCCTCCTCCATGAAGGCATCATGCGGCCATTCACACAGCCGCACCTCCACCTTTCTTGGAGTATGAAGGTCATTGTCCGATGATTCCCCAATGACTCCCTTGGCATTTTTCTTGGAGGAGGACTTCCGAAAGATATTCATTTTTATTCCTATAAAAATTCTGAAATTTTTTAGTCCACCAAAAATTTGTCAACAAAACTTTGTAAGATTGTTAGCAACTACTCCTAAGCATGCATAGAGGCCATATCGAGAATTCAAACTACTTAGAACTCTAAGAATTCAACATGAGAGCTCATCTACAGCAGCACCAAGAGTAGCTAATTACTCTAAAAATAACCCACTAAAACAAAAACTAATTGGAGCAATGGAGGAGTCACATACCAAGTAGCAATCCCTCCAAATAGTTTCGGAAACGGAGCTTCGAGCAAAGAGATCGAAATCCGCGGGTTTGAGAGCAATAACACGAAAATGGTGGTTGTGGTGATTTTTTGCAGGAGGTAGGTGATGATGTGGGCTAAAGAGATAAGTGAGGGGGCCCACGTGGGGGCCACAACCCACCAGGGCGCGCCTGGGGGTGCTGGCGCGCCCTGGTGTCTTGTGGGCACCAGGTGCACCCCCCTCTGGTATTATTTGCACCAAAAATTCATAAATATTCCGAAAAAAATCATGTTAAATTTTCAGGACATTCTGAGAATTTTTATTTTTGGGTCATTTTTTTATTGCACGAAGAAAATAGAAAACAGGATAATCATGGCATTTTATTCTATTTTATTAACTAAAACAGAAAATAAAAGGTGGGAGCAGAAAGTTGTGCTTACTAGATTCATCGATTTCATACCTCTCAAAAATGATTCATTAATAAGGTTGATCAAGTCTTATTAACAACCACTTCCGATTAGCATGAAACCGAAGAACTTTCGGAAAACACTAAGTTACCTCAATGGGGATGTGCATATCCCTGACAATAAGTATATCATATTTCTTTTTGGCAGTAGGTAGAGGTAATTGAAAACTTCCAATAGTGATGGTCGGAGATTCTTCAATAACATTTATACCATTCACTTGGAATTGTTTCTTCGGAAAGTGCACCGTGTGCTCATTACCATTAATATGAAAAGTAACTTTGCTTTTATTGCAATCAATAATAGCCCTTGCAGTATTCAAAAAGGGTCTACCAAGGATAATCGACATGTTGTCGTCCTCGGGCATCTCAAGAATAACAAAGTCCATTAAGATAGTAACATTTGCAACAACAACGGGCACGTCCTCACAAATACCGATAGGTATGGCTGTTGATTTGTTAGCCATTTGCAATGATATATCAGTAGGTGTGAGTTTATTCAAATCAAGTCTTTTATATAAGGAGAAAGGCATAACACTAACACCGGCTCCCAAATCACACAAAGCAGTTTTGACATAGTTTCTTTTGATGGAGCAAGGTATAGTTGGTATTCCAGGATCTCCAAGTTTTTTAGGTACTCCATCTTTAAAAGAATAATTAGCAAGCATGGTGGAGATTTCAGCTTCAGGTATTTTTCTTTTATTTGTGATGATGTCTTTCATATACTTTGCATAAGGGGCCATCTTCAAAATATCAGTTAAGCGGGTACGCAAAAAGACTGGCCTAATCATTTCAGCAAAGCTCTCAAATTCTTCATCATCTTTTTTCTTAGATGGCTTAGGTGGAAATGGCATAGGTTTCTGAATCCATGGCTCTCTTTCTTTACCATGTTTCTTAGCCACAAAGTCTCTTTTATCATAGCGTTTATTTTTAGGTTGTGTGTTATCAAGATCAGGAGCAGGCTCAACATCATTATCTGGTTCTTTATCATTACTAGGTTGGGCATCATCGTGAACATCATCATTATCATTTTCATTATCACTAGGTTGATGTTCACTACCATATTGAGTTTCAGCATCGAAAATAGAGACATCATTATTATCAGGAGGTTTTTGTGTCTCAGGTTCACTAGAGGCATGCAAAGTCCTATCGTTTTTCTTTTTATTTTTCTTCTTAGAATGACTAGGTGCATCAATATTAATTCTCTAAGAGTCTTGTTCAATTCTCTTAGGATGACCCTCAGGATAAAGTGGTTCTTGGGTCATTCTACCTCCTCTAGTTACTACTCTAGCAGCGAAATCATGCATATTATTATTCATTTCATCGAGCAATTCTTTTTGAGACTTAGCAACTTGTTCTAACTGAGTTTGAACCATAGAGGCATGTTTTCCTACACCTCTAACATCATTACTGATTCTAAATAGCAAGTCACTCAAGCGAGCAATCATATCAGAGTTATATTTCAGTTGTTTCAGAACATGTGCATTGAAATGATCTTGCTTCATAATGTAGTTATCAAACTCATATAAGCATTGACTAGGATGTTTGTTGTGAGGGATGTCGCTTTCATTAAACTTTAATAAAGAATTTACCTCTACCACCTGTGGAGGTGGTGGTGTGTCAAGGGCATGTATTTCTTCAATAGGTGGCAGATTCTTAACATCCTCGGCTTTAATACCTTTTTCCTTCATAGATTTCTTTGCCTCTTGCATATCTTCAGGACTGAGAAATAAGATACCCCTCTTCTTCGGAGTGGGTTTAGGCGGTGGTTCGGGAAGAGTCCAATCATCATAATTCTTAAATATGTTATTCAATAATTCCTCAGCTTGTTCAACAGTTCGTTCCCTGAAAACACAACCAGCACAACTATCTAGGAAGTCCCTAGAAGTACCGGTTAGTCCATTATAAAAGATATCAAGTATTTCATTTTTCTTGAGAGGATGATCAGGCAAAGCATTAAGCAATTGGAGAAGCCTCCCCCAAGCTTGTGGGAGACTCTCTTCTTCAATTTGCACAAAATTAAATATTTCCTGTAAGGCAGCTTGTTTCTTATGAGCAGGAAAATATTTTTCAGAGAAGTAGTAGATCAAATCATGGGGACTACGCACACAACCAGGAGCAAGAGTATTGTACCATGTCTTAGCATCACCCTTTAATGAGAACAAAAATAACATAAGGATATAATAGTAGCGAATCTTCTCATCATGAGCAAAAAGGGTGGCTATATCATTCAGCTTAGTAAGGTGTGCCACTACAGTTTCAGTTTCATAGCCATGAAAAGGATCAGATTCAACCAAAGTAATTAACTCTGGGTCGACAGAGAACTCATAATCCTTATCGGTAACAAAGATGGGTGAAGTAGCAAACTTAGGATCACATTTCATTCTAGCATTCAAAGTCTTTTCCTTATACTTGCATAGCAATTTCTTAAGATCGTCTCTATCCTTGCAAGAAAGAATTTCTCTAGTTATCTCCTCGTCCATAACATAACCTTCAGGTATCTTAGGCATTTCAAACTTAGGAGAGCTAGGACTAATAGGTGTTTCATAATCATCATTAGTTTCATAAGCTTCATCAGTTTCAGCAGTCTCAACAATTTCAGTGGTTTCATTCTCTTTAGCTCTAGCAATTTGTTCATCAAGAAATTCTCCTGGTGGCACATTATCATCAAGCATGGTACTAGCATCATTCATAGCAGAAGTTGCATCATCTATAACTTGCGACATATCAGGATTACTAGCATGTGGTGGTGTTGCAAGCTTACTCATAATAGAAGGTGAATCAAGTGCAGAGCTAGATGGCAGTTCCTTACCTCCCCTCGTCTTAGAGGGAAAAATCTTGGTCTTGGTATCCTTCAAATTCTTCATAATGATAAATTGATATAAATCCCATGTGACTCAACAAATATTGCTATGCTCCCCGGCGACGGCGCCATAAAAAGGTCTTGATAACCCACAAGTATAGGGGATCGCAACAGTTTTCGAGGGTAGAGTATTCAACCCAAATTTATAGATTCGACACAAGGGGAGCCAAAGAATACTTGAGAGTATTAGCAGTTGAGTTGTCAATTCAACCACACCTGGATATTAAATATCTGCGGCAGACTGATCAGTAGCACAATAATATGATAGTTTGATAGCAGTAGTGACAGTAACAGTAGCGGTAACAGTAGTAGCAATAGTTTTGTAGCAGTTGGAACAGTAGCAGCAGCAATAGTAATTTAGCAAGAATAATAAGTAGAAAGGTCGTAGGCACGGGATCAGTAACTCGTTGGATGATATTCATCATACAACAGTCATAACCTAGGGCGATACAGAACTAGCTCAGTTCATCAATGTAATGTAGGCATGTATTCCGTAAATAGTCATACGTGCTTATGGAAAAGAAGTTGCATGACATCTTTTGTCCTACCCTCCCGTGGCAGCGGGGTTCATAAGGAAACTAAGGGATATTAAGGCCTCCTTTTAATAGAGAACCGGAACAAAGCATTAACACATGGTGAATACATGAACTCCTCAAATTACGGTCATCACCGCGAAGTATCCCAAATATTGTCACTATGGGGTTGACGGATCATAACACGTAATTGGTGCATATGACTAGGTAAGATCGAATCAAGAACATTGATATAGAGATGATAACATAAACGGTTCAGATCTGAAATCATGGCACTCGGGCCCTAGTGACAAGCATTAGGCATAGCAAAGTCATAGCAACATCAATCTCAGAACATAATGGATACTAGTGATCAAGCCCTAACAAAACTAACTCGATTACATGTTGAATATCATCCAACTCCTCACCGACTAGCAAGCCTACGAAGGAATTACTCACTCCCGGTGGGGAGCATCATGGAATTGGCGATGGAGAAAGGTTGGTGATGACGAAGACCGAAGATTCCCCTCTTCGGAGCCCCAAACGGGCTCTAGATCTAGCCTCCTGATGAAGAACAGGAGGTGGCGGCGGCTTCGTATCGTGAAACGCGATAATTCTTTCTCTCTGATTTTTCTCTCCGAATTTAGGAATTTATAGTGGTGGAGTTAGGGCAAGTGGGGCCACGTGGTGGGCACAACCCACCAGGGCGCGCCGAGGGGGCCTGGCGCGCCCTGGTGGGTGATGCTCACCCTGGCCCCCTCTTCGGTGGATTTTGGCTCCAATAATTCTCATTTACTCTGAAATAATTCTCCAAAAAGTTTTGTTCCATTCCGAGAACTTTTATTTCTGCACAAAAACAACACCATGGTAGTTCTGCTGAAAACAGCATCAGTCCAGGTTAGTTCCATTAAAATCATGCAAATTAGAGTCCAAAACAAGGGCAAAAGAGTGAGGAAAAGTAGATATGTTGGAGACGTATCACTCTCCGCTACTTATTCTCAGTTTGTCGCCGCTCTTGGTTTTCCTGACACTAAGTTCAAAATCCATAAGGATGACCCGAATCATGCGCCCAAATCTATTGAGGCTTGTGGCTATCTTCTTAAATCTATTGATGAACTTGAGGAAGATGAAAAGAGCAAAGATCTAAATCAAGTTTCTATTTGGAGGTCTCCTTTCTTCATCATTTTTCAGTGTGTCATTCGATCCATCTGTCCCAAGATGGGTGACAAGGGGACTTGTAGTGGGTATTGTATTGATCTCACGACTCGCCTTAATGGACATCCTAAAGGGAAGATCAATGTCCCTCACTTTCTATGGCATGAGATTCACCTCGCTAGTTTTCAATTCAAGCGAGCCTTTCCCCATGCTCCCTTTATTCAGGCTCTTGTTGAGCATGTGGCCTCTTTCCGCATTGCTCGAACTCATGTGCAACACTAATGGGTCATTCCACCTCATATGGCGGATGATTGGGTACCCAAGAAATCCTCCTCTGCTCCTGCTCGACGGGCTGCTGCTTGATCTCGTCCTGCTCCTTCTGGCTCTGCCTCCTTCGGTCGAATTGCTTGTTTTCTTGGGAAGGCCCATTCTGCCATGATGAAGGCTTTCTCCTTTCAGTGTTCACAAAACCACGATGTGGTCACTCGCATGATCTCCTCTAAGAATGCTTTGAAGGCTCGTTTGAGAGACTCTGGAGCAACTAATGTGAGTGAGGATGAGCGTCTTCCTGAGGCTCCTCCTTCCGACTTTGGCTTCCCTTCTGGCCCTGAATGGGCTGATTTCCTTGACGAGGCAGGAGGCAGTGGCACCCATGGTGATGACGGTGATCTCTGATTGCGTGGTTGTTTGCTCTGGTCCTTCCCCTTTTAGGTACTTGATGCCAAGGGGGAGGAGATTATCTTAGTGTTTGATTTGTTAGTCTTCATGGCACTATGTAATGCTATTTATGTATGATGAACCATTATGCTATGCTATCTATGATGTAATGCTATTTATGTATGGTGAACCATTATGCTATCTATGAGTGTTGTGTTATCATGAGATATCCTTTTATGTCGACATATTGATCTATGTGATATGTTTGATGCGCTCATTATCAAGTAAGGGGGAGCTCCTGCCCATAATTATTTTCACTATGCATACAATAAGGGGGAGCTCTGTAACAAATCTCTCATAAGCTTTCTAAGTCTACTTTATTTTTTAGAGCTATATGTATGTTGTCAACAATATCAAAATATGATTAAGGGCATGATTGCACTTTCAGCATCCCGCTGTAATCCCCTACTTGAACATGGTGTTTCATTCCTCATATTATTAATCAATGATGTGTTGCCATCCTATGATGTTTGAGTAGAAAAACCAATCTGGAGAGAAAACAGTAGCGAAAACAGGAGAGAAACAAAGAGAGAGATGCAATCTCGGAGGGGCTCTTGCCCCTCCGGGAACCATGGAGGCTAAGGAACAGAGGGGAGAACCTCTCTCCATCTAGGGAGAGGCCATGGAGGAGGAATCCTAAGGGGGGAGACTCTCTCCCCCTCTCTGTCGATGGCGCCGGAGTGCTACCGGGGGAACCATCGCCGTGGTGATCGTCTTCATCAAAATCACCATCTTCATCACCTCCCTCATCTCTTTTCAGCGGTCCACTCTCCCGCACTTGAAAGGATCGAGATGGACCTAGAGGGGGTTGAATAGGTACAAGTACAAATTTTAGTTGTTACTTAGTAATTTTAGGCAATAACGCGGAATATGAAATGTAGCCTAACAATTGCAAGGGTGATATGGTGACAAGTAAGATATACAAGTTAGGCAACTAGATGAATAAACAAACCACAATATGAAACAAGTGAAACACGTAAGGAGACAAGTAACCACAAGTAAAGAGCTAGGGTTAGGGATAACCGCAACTCCGAGAGACGAGGATGTACCCCAGTGTTCACTTCCTTGGAGGGAAGCTACGCCACCGTTTAGAGAGGTGGATGTTACCACGAAGGAACACCAACGCCATGAAGGCTCACTCTATTCTCTCCTTGAGACAACACCACGAAGGCGTTTCTCAACCACTAGTGGTAGACCTTGAGGTGGCCTCCAAACCCTCACAAACTTTCCGGGGGAAATCACAATGGTTTGATTCCTCTCCAAAGAACTGCTAGAGTCTCCAATCTCCAAGAGTAACAAGATCAAGGGAACCGCTCAAACGAATTGCTTTGGTTGTGAGGCGGGGAGAGAGACGATCTATCTTTTGATTGGAACAACACTCAAGAATCCTCACAAATGCTCTTGGGATCTAGGATTTGGTGAGGGCAAGAGAGAGTAAGAGAGAAAGGTGTTCTTGGAATCTTTTTGCTGTGTTGGACAACCCTCACCCGAGGTGGGAGAAGACTATATATAGTGGTGGTAAGAAAATGGCCGTTGGAAGCCACTTAAGATGCACAGATGCTGGACGTCCGACATGTGTCGGTCGTCCGAACTAAAATGAAGCACCGGACGTCCGACAGAACTCGGTCGTCCAACAACTCGAGAGAGAGCAGGTCAGCTCAGCAGTAGAGTGAAGAGGGCACTCAGGACACGGATGTCCGGAGAGTGTCGGCCATCTGGGGCACGGTCGTCCGTAGTGGACCGGACGTTCGACATTTTGGCTATGGTGCTGTGGCGTCAGATTTCCGGTCACACACGGACGTCCGGAGCCCGGACAACCGGAAGGACCAGAAAACCGAGGAAACCTTGCTGGTATCTGGCACCGGATTCCTGGAGGATGTCGATCGTCCGGAGGCCGAACGACCGGAGGTCGTCGGACATCTGGACAAGAACATAATCGAAGGTAGAAACCAAGGTAGAAACTCAACCAAAGGTTTTTCTCTAGATTTTTGAGCAAGTCTATCGCGAGAGCCAATGATCCCCTCTTAATAGTGCGGGATCCCTATACTCAAGAGTAAACCAAAAGAGATAGAACATTTTGTCTTGTTTCTCCGTACTTCAAGCATCCTCAATATGTCAGTCACGATCCGCACAGTAATCTCTTGGGAACTAAACGTGAGATGCACTTGATGAAAATGATTAGTTCCCTATATGGATGTTGTCAACAATATCAAAATAGATCTACTCAAACATCATAAGAGAGCCCCTCCGAGATTGCATCTCTCTCTTTGTTTCTCTCCTATTTTCGCTACTATTTTCTCTCCAGATTGGTTTTTCGCCGATACAGATAGTTGCGGCAGCGAGGCAGAGAGTCTCTCCTAATTTTTTAGGGTTTCTCTATTTATAGGATTTTTTGGCGTTGGAATCACGCAAAACGGAGTAACGAGGGGGCCACAAGCTATCAGTCCCCTTTGACCCCCCTAGGCGCGTCCTGTTGGCTTATGGCTAACATCCCCCCCTCTGGTGGTTCTTCACTCCATGTTGCTCATATGTTCTAGAAAAAATCACCAAAAAGTTTTGGGCGATTCCGAGAACTTTCATTTTCTGCACAAAAAAATGACACGACGGTAATTCTGCTGAAAACAGCGTCAGTCCGGGTTAGTTCTAATTAAATCATAAAAAGTGCATCAAAGCCGTATAAAAGTATTGTAAACATAGGTGAATATGGCATGAATATTTCACAAATTATTGATATGTTGGAGACGTATCAGCATCGGAGCGCCGCTAGGGCAACCATCATGACGGCGATCTACACCAACAACTTCGCCACCATCACCACCAACTCTCTCCCCCTCTGTGCAGCGGTGAAAAACCTCTATCACCCGCTGTAATCTCTACTTAAACATGGTGCCTAATGCTATATATTATTATCCAATGATGTGTGCTATCCTATGATGTTTGAGTAGATCTATTTTGTCCTATGGGTTGATTGATGATCATGATTGGTTTGAGTTGTATGTTTATCTTGGTGTTCTCCTATGGTGCCTTCCGTGCCGCGCACACGTGGAGGATTCCCGCTGTAGGGTGTTTCAATACGTTCATGACTCACTTATAGTGGGCGGTTAGAGTAACAGAAGCTTACACCCGAGTAAGGGGGTTGTTGCCTATGGGAGTTAAGGGGACTTGAAGTGTTAATGCTATGGTTGGGTTTACCTTAATGATCTCTAATAGTTGTGGATGCTTGCTAGAGGTCCAATCATAAGTTCATATGATCCAAGTACGAAAAGTATGTTAGCGTATGCCTCTCCCTCATATAAAACTGCAATAATAATTACCGATCTAGTTATTGATTGCCTAGGGACAAATCTTTCTCTTGTGTTACAAAAAGCTTTGTACTAAACAACTAACTAAATTTATATTTATCTAAAACAGCCCTTAACTTTTATTTACTTGTTCTTTATTATCTTGCAAACCTATCTTTTTACACCTACTAAGTACTTCTAGTATTCTTCCTACAAGTAGTTTTATTCTCGTTCTAGGTAAAGCGAACATTAAGTGTGCGTAGAGTTGTATCGGTGGTCGATAGAACTTGAAGGGAATATTAGTTCTACCTTTAGCTCCTCGTTCGGTTCGACACTCCGACTTATCGAAAAAGGCTACAAATGATCCCCTACACTTGTGGGTTATCATCTTCTCCTTTCATTGTCTCAACAAAAAGAAAAGAAATTCAGAGAAACACACTGAAATATTTTTGAGTTTTTGATTTTCTCAAAGAGAGCAAACAAGCAAAGGAAACACAAAAACGAGAAAAACTATTTACACGAGAAAGCTCCCAACATGCAAAGGAAATCTTTTTGGGTTTCTTTTAATACTACAAACTAATTAAACAAGAAAGAAAAAACAAAAAGAAGCGAGAAATATTTTTGAGTTTTCAGAGTTTTTTCAAACACACAAGAAGAAAGCGGAAAAATAAAACTAACATGGATACACAATGAAAGACGATGAACACCGACAACTGATATGAAGTGCGGACATTAATATAAGGTCGGTGAGAAATACGTACTCCCCCAAGCTTAGGCTTTTTTCTTAGCTTGGTGATCACCATCCGAAGTTGCCATCGGGTCCAGGGAAGTAATTAGGCCGGGACACATGGGCGTCCCATGCCTGGACGGCGACCTCTGCCACAGCCAACTCGTTCCGGTAGTTGATTATATATGATGGCATGACAACATATCCGTGCCTGGCATGATAGTCAAATAAAGAAGGTGCAGGCAACACAATAACATCTCGAGTATTCTCGATGTATACTAGGTTATAACGAATGTGGTGTGGAGGCTCGGGCTCGTCAATGAACTAGTGATCTAACATGGACTGATGATCAAGATAAACCTTAGGCAACAAGTAATCAGTGGGGTGTTTGTTGACATTAAAACGTTTTGCTAAGCGAGTGGCATAAATACCACCATGAATCTTGCCCTTGGTTCGGTTAAAATGCAAGCGGCGTGCGACAATAGCTCCCAAGTTGTAAGTGTTATCGCCATATAGTGTGCGACGCAAAATAGCAAGGGTGGGGGCACTGAGACCGCCACCCTGACCCATAGCAGTTAAACATTTCCCTATGAATAAAGCAAAGTAATGCACTACAGGAAAATGTAAACTGGTGGCCCTGGCGTTTGATACGCCCCTAGTTTATCCCATAGTTAAAGTAAGGAGGAAGTCCTCAAACTCCTTTGGTTTAGGCTCACGATTTCCCCCATCAAAAGGAATCAAGAATATTTCACAGAATTCGGATAATGGTAATTCATAATGTTCTGCATATAAATCGAAACGCACCATGGGAGCATCAGGCCTATTTATGAAGCAGAAATTTTGCACAAAGGAATTTGTAAGGAGATATTATTGATCACACTCATCTGCGAGGAAGTTGGTCAGCCTGACATTTGTAATGAATTGCATAAACTCTTGGTGGAAACCCGCTTCGCTCATAAATGGTGTATGTGGCCATTCACGCGGCCTAACCTCCGCGTTGCGAAAGATGTTGATTTTTTGGTCCTGGGTTCTCCCAACAACTCCTTTAGGACTCCGGCCTGAAGAACCACTCCTAAGGAAATTCATTTTTCCTATGACAAATTTCTAAAAATTTTGTGTCACAAAATTATGTCAATAAAACTTTGCAAGATTGGTAGCAACTACTCATATAGGTACCTAGAGGCCATACCAAGCATTCATACTACTTGGAAGTCAAAGAATTCAACATGCAAGGTCATTTTCAGCAGCACCAAGTACAACAAAATACGCAAAATATAAACCAATAAAGCAAAAACTAATTGGAGGAATGGAGGAGTCACATAAAAAGGAGCAATTCCTCAAAACAGTTTCGGAAACGGAATTCCGAGCAAAGAGATAAAAAATCTCAGGTTTGGGAGCAAGAACACGAGAGAGAGAAAGAGAGAGAGAGAGAGAGAATATGAATTTTTGCTGGAGGGAGGAGAAGGCACGTGCTGAAAGGATAAGGCAGGGGCCCCCGTGGGGCCCACAAGCTATCAGGGCGTGCCCAGGGGGTGGGCGCGCCCTGTTGGCTTGTGGCCCACACGTGCACCTCCCTGATGTGTTTTTACCACCATTTTTTTAAATATTCCAGAAAAAAATCATGTTTCTGAGACTTTTTATTTCTAGGTCATTTTTATTGCACGGGAAATTCAAAAAACCGGGAACTCATGGCATTTTATTTTATTTAACTAAAAAGAACAGAGAATAAACTAAAGATACAGAGAGTTGTGCTTACTAAATTCATCAACCCCATGTCTTTAAAAAGGATCCATTAATAAGGTTGATCGAGTTTTATTAATAACCGTTTTCGATTGACATGAAACCGAAGAATTTTCATATGACACTACGTTACCTCAATGGGGATTCGCATATGCCCAACAATAAGAATATCATATTTCTTCTTGACAGTAGGGAGAGGAAATTTAAACCCTCCAATATTGATTGTGGCAATTGGCTCAATGGTATTAATATTATTCAATGAAGATTGCTTCTTCGAAAAGTGCACCGTATTTTCTTTATCATTGACTTGAAAAGTAAACTTGCTCTTGTTGCAATCAATAACAGCCCCTGTAGTGTTTAAAAAGGGTCTACGAAGGATAATTGACATGTTGTCGTCCTCGGGCATCTCAGGAATAACAAAGTCTGTCAAGATAGTAACGTTTGCAACCACAACAGGAACATCCTCACAAATTCCAATAGGTATAGTAGTGAATTTATCAGCCATTTGCAAAGATATATCTCAGTAGGTGTAAACGTATTCAAAGCAAGTATCTATCATCTACAAAAAGGAAAATACGGATCAAAAACAAAGGAATTAACTAGAAAATCCCATATTAATCAGAAACATCCGGCTGTTAATTAGAATAACTAAGGGATTACAACCGGTGGATCTCTGAAATAGTATTTTAACATCAGAGTATAAAATAATTACCCACTAATACCCTTGATTAAGTTTTTTCATACCCGTTCAACCCATAGAAAAAAAATGCTAGACCTACGAAATCTGTTACGAAACTGCTACGAAACCTTCCTTCTAAACCTCTCGCCCCCCTGATTTCAACGGGATGGGTCCCCCTTGCCCTCTTATCTCCAATAAAAAAAGGCCATCTGGCTAATCCTTCGTAAACTTACGTAGTTTCCCGTGGATGTAGCATTGCTCATAGAAAAAAGACAAGCACGAAAGAAACAAAAGTAGGTTTCCTACACGCACGCCGCGGACGCTGCAGTCGTCCGCGCTCCGCGCATGCCCATATTTGGCTTCACGAGTTCACGCTCTCATGCATGGATGCGTCGTTCTGATGTAGTAGGAGTATCAAGGAGCTACGTACTAGATCAAAGAAGTATCTATCTTTTTGTTAGTTAGTAGCTATGGAGGTCCTCATATGCTAGAAGCTAGCTGCCGGGTGAAAACAATGTGCACCTTGCTGATTTCAAGGGTTATGCAAACCAAGCTAGGCGAGCTACCGATTTCCTGGCAAAGAGACACACGTACGCTGGAGGCTGTCTGTGTCTGCGGACACACGCGGCTACCGCTTATTGAGTCCTGGCTAATGAATTAATACACAGACTAGTACTTCATTTTCCTTTAGTTCTGAGCGCTTCAAACTTAAAAAAGCAGTGGCATAAGCATGCCCGCGATGGGTAACCGTGCGGCGCCGCCGCGGGGCTGATCTCCTTCCTCCGGCCTCCCCTGCCTCCAGCGGCCCCGGATCCGGAAGCTTTGCCCCGTCCGCTTGCCGCCCATCCCAGGTTCGCTCCTCGTCGTGCCCGGGCAGCCCGTGAGGAAGCTGCGGGAAGCCGCTTCCGCAACGGACCCATGTCCTCGACGGCCGCTCCGGCCCCGCCGCTCACCACCCCAACTCTGGTCGCCACGCTCGCCTCTGTCTTCCTCAGCGTCCGCAAGGCTGGCCCGGCCATCCAGGGACGCCTCGACCCCGCGCCGCCCATCGTCCCCGTCCACCTTGCCGCGACCACAAGCCAAACTGCCGACAGGATGTGCTCTCGCAACCTCGACCCCGCGCTCCTCCACCAGCCCCCACCGGAGGCGGCCACCTTGCCTACGTCTCCGACCCCATGCCCGCGGCCACTGCCTCCAACCTGTCGGCTACGGATGGAGAACGGCAGTCTGCAGGTCTCCCGCACGCGCTCCCCGAAGGCTGCAGCGGCTTCCGCTCCAACTGCATCGACGTGCTCTCTTGCTGGCGCTGCCTTCGACCAGCTGCTGAAGCCACCAGTGATGAGCCCCATCGCCCCCCCACCGCTCGATCCAGATCAGGTGGATTTGCATCCCGTCTCTTGGCCGGCTCCGGTTGTGCTTGGCTCGAGGCATGTCTCGAGTTGCTCCGTCATCGACGGCAAGAGTGGAGTGGCGGCTACCCTGGACGCAGTGCTTACTACTTCAGCTCCACACGCAGCTGCTGCGGGCGATGGGCTTGTCGTGCAGGCGCCTCCAGTGCGTCCGGGCTGGGGAGATTGGCGAGGATATTTTGACCGGGTGGCGGCGTCGACAGTTCCTGTGGCTCCATGCGGGAATGCTTTGGGGGCCTGGCAGCTCATCTCGAGAGGGCGTCACTCAACTCTCGCTGCTTTCCGTCGCTCTGCTGTCAATGTGCGGCGTCCCCCTCCGGCATGGCTGAGAGACAGGTGTTTCCGGTGCCTCTGTCGAGGTCATCGGGCATACTTCTATAGGGATCCAATTCGATGCACTGATTGTCTTCGATCCGGCCATATCGCTCGCTTCTTCCATGCTAAGAAGCCTGTCCTCCAAGCTTCGTTGCTCCAATTTCATGCTCCATCACCTGCATCCATCGGTGATGTCTCCATGAGTGATGTGCAGTTCCAGTCTATCTCGGATGAGCAAGTCGGGCTGGCAGAGAAGACCGAGCTGCTTCGCACTGAGCTTCGTGATTGTCTTGCGCAAGTCGGGAGTGTTTTGGGGAGGGCGGAGGCCGCTCTCGCCAAACTAGAGGTGGTGCCAGATTTGTCTTCGCTACCTGAGCTTCAGATTGGGGTTGTGCCCGATGTGTCCCTGCTGCCTGAGATCTAGGTTGGTTCTGCCAATGGGGAAGCATGCATGTATGGAGATCTCTCCCCTCGTGCTACATCATGTTGGTTGCCATTGCCTGTCATCCCGATTGCTTCCGGGAGTGAACTTGTTGTTGAGGTCGTGGCTCCAGTGCTGCAGATTATGCCTGAACTGCAGAAGATTTGTGGGGAGCCTACTTCGCCTATTTCGATGGTGCTTCCTAAGGAGATGGGGTCGCTTGGAGGGTACTTGGTGATGCAGACTACGACCTCATCGCCGTCAGTGGAGCCCATTCAGCCGTTCGACTGTGTGAACCGTGGAGGTTTGGATGCTGCTATTGCCATCTCACCTGAGGTTGTTGGCCATATGGCATCCACGAGTGTTGTGGATGATGAGGTAAGTGCTTTGGCACCTAATTCTGAGGTGCTGAAGCCGATCCGATCGCCCATCTCTGATCGTGATGCTATCTTGGCACGTATTGACGAGGCGGTCTTTGTGAAAAAGCTTGGCCGCTTGCTTGCCTCTTTAGAGGCGGCTTGTCAGGGGTCTTGCAAGGTGATTGCTTGCGTCCTAGCGGATGAGGTTTCTACGGGCAAAATAAAGAAGGTGAAGAAGACTCTTAGGACCATAGGCAAGAAGAGTGGCGTCATTGGTAAGGCATCAACAACTGCTTAATGGAGGATACTAAGTCTCATCGTCCTCCATCTCCGTGTGGCTCATCTCCGTGGATTTGGTGGCTTCCGATGTATTCAACCTTGGTTCCGTTCAGGGTTTCTTTGAGACATAGAAGTGAGAGGGTTCGTGGTTGTTACATGTTGTGTATGTTTGTTGGATTGACCGTGGGATCATGGGGTTTATTTCTTAGGGAGTAGTCCGCATGTGGTCTATATGTATCGGTTTTCGCATGGTTTTCCGTTAATTAACTGGTCAATTCTCTTCTTCTTAATTAATCGATGAGGCAAATCTTTTGCCTCCGTTTCAAAAAAAAATACACAAACTATAGATTATTTTTCTTTCCGAATTCGCTTCTTTTTATTAACTAAAAATACACAGACTATAGATTATTAGATAAATCATCGTAACTGATCTGATAGGTCCTGACACTAATAATTATTCTATGAATCTAGATTGAACTATTATATTCACGTGTTAAGAGTGAAGTCAAGCATGAGCATACTGGCCTTGACTTAGGCGGCCACGTCGACATCAGCCTCATGTCCTCCCAAAGGCTACTACTGCTCCATACGCAGGTCATATGGTACGTGCTCGCTAATGGCAATCTTGATCTATCAATATTCAAGTTGTGATAAGGACTGCACAGTTAGCTGACAGTGGATTAACTACTGCCCTGGATATACGGGGTAAAATTACTATGCAAACATATAGTTTTAATGGAAGTGGATATAAAGATGAAAAAAAACTACATACGGGTGCCGGTTTGTGAAATAAAAAGTGAAACAAACCGTTCCAAAAACGAAAAGGAAATCATGATTTCATAAGGTGCTAAGTGCTAATTTTAGTTGGAGAATTCATGCATGGATATATAAAAATGTTCTTTAGATATTGGTAAAGTTATATTAAATAATATGATGATATGTACTCTACACAAACAAAGAAAATATAGCATTCCCAAGACAACAAAAGGTACCCATTCTTATACACGTATTTGTCCTTTTTGTGTACATAGTGTGTATTAAAATATATGTGACTAAATACACACATTGTACACATAATTATTATTTATGTGTACATTTTTAATGAAATTTTGGAGGTGCCTAAAATGAAGTCACTGGTCTAATAAAAAGCTATGTCATCCCCATCCTCTGAGTTCATTATGGGTCTACATGGTGCTTCCTCCATGCAATGTTGTCCAACATGATATGTACTATGTTTTATGTAAAATTGTACGGCTATATTTATCCTAAAAAAAAATCAGTCACATGATTTTATAACTATTTGCCAATCTATATTAGAGATCGTGCGAGCCACAAGCTTCATCTATTTTTGGAATTTATGAAGTAACACCTTATTCAGTAAACCACATAGTAGCCTTAATATCAACAACAAATGACGAGAATATCATATGAAAGAATGGTCAAATGATCTAATGCCACACACAAACTACAAGTCGCCTATTTAATCTAATTTAGTGTAGAAGCCATAAGGGTCATCTATTTTGCAATTGAAAAAGTTGTACCTTATTCAGTAAACTACATAATAGCCTTGCTCATATGTTTTCATAGCCAAAAAGTAATCATTGCATGGGTGGCCAGTAAGTGGAAAAATACTTTTTGATTCATCATATTTATTATTTGGTACAAAACTACACAGAAGTAGACAAGTATACACATATGGGCTATAGCTGGAAGAGGAAAAGATGCAAGTGGGAAAAGGAAAACTGAATGATTTGGAGAAAAAAATACATGCAAATGGTTATAAAGGGAATCACTCTTGATTAGTAAGCTTATTTTTTGGTATGGATGCATATTTGTTTGTGTAATGTTATTAAGCAACTTTGCTTTCCTATGCAACTCAAAAAACCGTCTAAAAGTTTAATTGGCCACTGTTAAAAAATGTTTTGATGGCCCAGTAACCACCACACCTAATATTATTTAATTTGTGTGTTTGAACTATATATTCTCTCTTTATATCTTCATATAGTTGCACAACATGTACTTTATTCCTTTATTTGCAACTAGCACCGTAATTTCGAGTGTCAAGTCCAGTGGCATACCTAGAAACTTTGCATAGGGGGTGCCATAATTTACGTATGGAAAACATAATTAATATACCGGTTCAAAAAATTTAAAATTTACACCACAAATAGTCTAATTTAGTCTAAACATCATATAGTTCTAACAAATAGTCATAAAATTGCACAAAAAAATTGTAGGCGATTAGTATTAAACTGACATGTCACCCATTGCAACCCCACTGGATCCGCACTTGCTCAAGACACGATATTTCATATACCGGTTCAAAAAATTTAAAATTTACACCACAAATAGTCTAATTTAGTCTAAACATCATATAGTTCTAACAAATAGTCATAAAATTGCACAAAAAAATTGTAGGCGATTAGTATTAAACTGACATGTCACCCATTGCAACCCCACTGGATCCGCACTTGCTCAAGACACGATATTTCAATTTAGCTACTCCTTCCCGAATTATGTAAGACATTATTTTAAATAGTTAGGAACGTCAACATTCTAAAACTTTGAATAACGATATATTAATATTTCAATCAGACACTTGGAAATATTTCTTGGGTTTATAAGTATGTCACTATCAAAATTAGAGGCCAAATTTTATTTCAGAAACCGCCTTTATGCTCAAACAACTACTTCTATGGAACGAGGGAAGTATATTATAAATACGCATGACATGTAACAAGTACAAAATAAATCCAATATGCCCATTAATTTGGTTAACATTTGTGACCTTATTGAAATGAACCAAAACAAGAGATCGTCACACCAATAATCTATGCGTTTAGCTTATTATAGTATCTCCCATACAAATTATCACCTAACTTGGTCCGAAAATTTCATTGCATATTTAAACTGATTTAAACTATAAAGTTGATGGGTCATATTGTAAGAATTTTTAAATGACATCGTAATGCATACCTGTAGTATTAATGAAAAATGTTAGATATGGTTAAATTTATTTTAGCCATACGAGATCTTCTTTAGCATAACATTGGTGGTGGCTATATAATTAATGTAATAGTTAAAATCATATATCTAGAATGTGTACATAACTATTCATTTATTCTGAACCACTCCAAAACAAGATAGTCGTTGCCCTTGCATTTGTGAGGGCCACTATGCTAGTTTTATATAAAGAGAAATGCATAACACTAACATCGGCTCCTAGATCACATAAAGCAAATTTAACATAATTTCTTTTAATGGAGCAAGGTATTGTGGGTATACCCGGATCTCCCAAATACTTAGGCACTCCACCATCAAAAGAATAACTAGCAAGCATGGTGGGAATTTCAGTTTCAGGTATCCTTCTTTTGTTGGTAATGATGTCCTTCATATATTTAGCATACAAAGGCATCTTCAAAATATGAGTCAAGCGAGTGCGTAGAAAGACAGGTCTAATCATTTCAGCAAAGCGTTCAAACTCTTCCTCGTCCTTACTCTTAGAAGGCTTGCGAGGGAATGGCATGGGTTTCTGAACCCCTGGCTCTCTTTCTCTACCAAGTTTTCTAGCAACAAAGTCTTTCTTTTCATAGCGTTTATTTTTTGGATGTGGGTTATCAAGATTTTCAGCAGGTTCTATTTCCACATCATTTCAGGTTCTTTATTACTATATGGTTGAGCATCTACGTGAGCATCATTTTCATTATCACTAGGTGAATGTTCACTACAGATTGTGTCTCGGCATCAGAAATATAAACATCATTATGATTCTCAGCAGGTTTTTCTATAACAGGTTCATTAGAAGCATGCATAGTCCTATCGTTTTTGTTTTTCTTTTTCTTCCTAGGTGGACTAGGTGCATCATCATTAATTCTTTGAGAATCCTGTTCAATTCTTTTAGGGTGACCTTCAGGATAAAGGGGTTCCTGAGTCATTCTACCTCCTCTAGTCATTACTCTAACAGCATAATCATTCAAGTTATCCTTTAATCAGCAAGCAAATCATTTTTTGACTTAGCAACTTGGTATAGTTGAGTGTGAACCATAGAAGCATGTTTACCTAGACCCTTGACATCATTACCAATTCTATACATCCAGTCACTTAAGCGATCTATCATCATGGCATTGTGTCTTAATTGATCTTTGACATAGTTATTGAAATGTTCTTGCTTAACAATATAATTATCGAATTCATCCATGCATTGGCTAGGAGTCTTAGTATAAGGTATATCACTTTCATTAAAGGTACGGAGAGAATTTACCTCTACTACCTGTGTCGGGTGTCAAGTCCATATATTTCTTTGATAGGTGGTAAATTCTTGACCTCTTCAGTTTTAATACCTTTTTCTTTCATAGATCTCTTGGCTTCTTGCATATCTTCAGGACTGAGGAATAGAATACCTCTCTTATTTTGAATATATTATGGTGGTGGTTCAGGAAGTGTCCAATCATCGGCATTTTGCAATATGTTATTCAATAATTCTTTAGCTTGTCCAATAGTTTGTTCCCTAAAAACACAACCAGCACAACTATCTAGGTAGTCCCTAGAAGCATTTGTTAGTCCATTATAAAAGATATCAAGTATTTCATTTTTCTTAAGAGTATGATCAGGCAAAGCTCTAAGTAGATAGAGAAGCCTCCCCAAGCCTCACCCAAGCTTGAGGGAGATTATCTTCTTCAATTTGCACAAATTTAATTATTTCCTGTAAGGCATCTTGTTTTTTATGAGCAGGAAAATATGTTTCACAGAAGTAATATATCATATCCTGGGGACTACGCACACAACCAGGAGCAAGAGTGATGAACCATTTTTTAGCATCGCCTTTTAGCGAGAAAGGGAAAAGGCTTAAGGATATAGTAATAACGCATCTTTTCCTCATTAGTAAACAAAGTGGCAATATCATTCAATTTAGTAAGGTATCCCACAACAGTTTCATTTTCATAGCCATAGAAAGGATTAGATTCTACTATAGTAATTAACTCAGGATCAACAGAGAATTCATAATCCTTATTAGTAACACATATAGGAGAAGTAGTAAATTTAGGATCATGTTTCATTTTCTCCATCATAGATTTTTCTTTCAGTTTGCATAGTAGTTTCTTCACACCATCTCTATCATTACAAGCAAGAAAGTCTCTAGCTATTTCTCCATCCATAACATAACCCTCAGGTACATCAGGCAATTCATATCTATTAGGAGAGCTAGGCGTAATAGGTGATTCATAATCTTCATCAATTTCAGCATTCTCAAGTTCTCTAGCTTTAGCAATATGAGCATCAAGTAATTCATTCAGTGGCACAGTTTCAGTTTCATCAAGCATAGCAATAGTATCATCATTAATTTCAGAAGTAGCATCATCAAGTACTTGAGACATATAAAAACGAGTATCAAGTGGTGGTGTCATAAGCTGATTCAAAACAGTAGCTGAATCAAAAGCAGAGCTAGATGGCAGTTCCTTACCTCCTCTCGTACGAGAGGGGACGATCTTGGTTTTAACGTCTGATACGTCTCCAACGTATCTATAATTTTTTTTGTTCCATGCTGATATATTATCATTCTAGAATACTTTTTAAGTATTTATTTACCAATTTATATTATTTTTTAGCACTAACCTATTGACCCAGTGCCCAGTGCCAGTTGATGTTTTCTGCATGTTTTTCACTTTTCAGGTTTACAGTACCAAACGAAGTCCAATTGCGACGAAACTTTTTGATGATTTTTTCTGGACCAAAAGAAGACCTGGGAGATCCGGAAGGAAGACGGGAGCCACACGAGGGCCCCACAAGCCAACAGGGCGCGCCCTAGGGGTGCGCCCTGATGGCTTGTGGGCCCCTGGCGGCTCCCCCGACCTTGTTCTGTGGCCTATAAATTCTCTAATATCGTGAAAACCTTGGAGGCAGTCCTGAAACTCTTTTTACGCCGTCGCAAGTCTGTGTTCCATCGGGAGGCCATCTGGAGCTCCGTTTCGGGACCCTGCCGGAGGGGGGGTCGATCATGGAGGGCCTCTTCATCAACCTTGCTGCTCTCATGATGATGTGTGAGTAGTTCACCACAGACCTACGGGTCCGTAGTTAGTACCTGGATGGCAATCTCTCTATCTCTTGATCTTCAATACAATGATCATCGCATCTTCGCTTTGATCAATCCGATGTAATCCTTTTGTGCGGTGCGTTTGTTGGTATCCGATGAATTGTGGGTTTATGTTCAGATTATTCATGAAAAGTATTTGATTCACCTCTGATATATATTATGATTCTTATTTGCATGATCATTATAGCTTCGTAATTCTCTCCGATCTATTGATTTGCTTTGGCCAAGTAGATTGATCTTTCTTCAGTGAGAGAGGTGCGTTGTAGTAGGTTCAACCTGACGAGTTTCTATATCCCAGTGACAGAAGGGGACAAGTTGCATCTTTGTGTTGTTGCTACTAAGGATAACACGATGGGGCTTATTCATATTGCTTGAGTTTACTTTGTCTACATCATTTCATCGTTCTCCATGCATTACTCTATTTTACTTAATACTCTAGATGCATGTTGGATAGCGATCGATGAGTGGAATAATTGTAATAGGTGCAGGTAGGAGTCGGCCTATTTGTTTATGGACGTGAAGCCTATATACACATGACCATTGCCGTGAAAATCGCATAACTATCCGCTTTTCTATCAATTGCCCAACAGTAATTTGTTACCCACCGTATGTTGCCTACATGAGAGGTGTCGCCTGGGAAAACTATGGCTCCCGGGTCTATTCACTTATAAATTCATAAACGCTATTATTATCTTGCTGCCATTATTTGTCTTTTATTTTATTTTGCAATTTACAATTATCTACACAACTCATTTGCTTGCAAATAACGAGATCAAGGGGATTGACAACCCTCTTGCCCGCATTGGGTGCAAGTTGTTTGATCTTTTGTGTGCATCCGTTGAAGAGGGTTGAGGATTGATATTCCTATTGGTTCTATAAACCTTGGTTTCATAACTGAGGGAAATACTTACCCGTATTGTGCTGCAATTACCCATTCCTCTTCACGGAAAACCCAACGCAGATCACAAGTATTAGGAAGGATTTTTGGCGCCATTGCCAGGGAATATCATCACCAACTATCAAGTCACTTCACACAAATTATCATTCACTTGTTCTTCTTTTTATTTTCTATTATATTTAGTTTGTTTCATAAAAATAGAAAATACAAAAATATTTTTCTTTGCTTGTTACTAGTTTACTTCTTTGCTCGTTTTACTTTCTAGTTAACTCGTCCTTCTTGTTACTTTGCTTGTTCAGTCACCATGTCTCAAGATACCACTAAGTTGTGTGACTTCGCAAATACTAATAGCAATGATTCTATTAGTACTCCTATACCACCCGCTACTAGTGCGGAGGCTTTTGATATTAATGCTGCATTGCTAAATCTTGTCATGAAAGATCAATTTTCGGGAAGTCCTAATGAGGATCCCGCTTCACATCTTAATACCATTGTTGAATTATGTGATATGCAAAATAAAAAGGATATGGATAATGATATTGTAAAATTAAAATTACTTCCTTTTTCACTAAGAGATAAAGCTAAAGCTTGGTTGTCATCTTTACCTCGTAATAGTATTGGAACATGGGATAAGTGTAAAGATGCTTTTATTGCCTAGTATTTTCCTCCTGTTAAAATCATCTCCCTTAGAAATCAAATAATGAACTTTAAACATCAAGATCAAGAGCATGTTGCACAAGCTTGGGAGAGAATGAAATTTATGATAAGAAATTGCCCTACTCATGGTTTAAATTTCTGGATGATTATCCAAAACTTCTATGCTGGACTAAACTTTGTGTCTAGAAATCTTCTAGATTCTGCTGCAGGTGGTAACTTTATGGATGTGACCTTAGGAGAGGCCACAAAACTTCTGGACAACATTATGACAAATTATTCTCAATCGCATACCGAAAGAACTCCAACTGGTAAGAAGGTAAATTTTGTTGAAGAAATCGCTACTTTGAGTGACAAAGTGGATGCTCTTGTGAATATGGTTGCTAGTAAAAATGCTCATGTTGATCCCAATGATATGCCCTTGTCTACTTTGATTGAGCAAAATAATTATGCTATTGATGTGAACTTTATCTCGTGAAATAATTTCAACAACAATGCTTATAGAGGAAATTTCAATTCTAGACCGTACCCCGGTAATTCCTCTAACAACTATGGTAATTCTTATGGAAATTCTTCTACAAATTCTAATAGGATACCCTCTAATCTTGAGAACACAATTAAAGAATTCATTAATTCTCAAAAGGTTTTCAACACTATGGTAGAAGAAAAATTGCATGTAGTTGATGCTTTGGCTAAAACATGGATAGAATTGCTCTTGATGTAGAAACCCTTAAAAGTAAAGCTTTGCCACCTAAGCATGATTTTAATGAGACTATTAAATCTATACAAATATCTATTAATGAAAGTAAGGAGAGGACCGCTAAATTGAAAGCTAAGCGGGAATTCTTAGAAAAGGCTCTTCCACCCGGTTTTTACCGGAATCATGATGAAGATCTTAAAATCATTGGTACTTCTCCTATTGAATTTTTGTTTACTTATCTGAATATAAATGATAAAGGGACTATAGATGAGTCAACTCTAGTTGAGAAGCGTCCCGTTTGCTTGGAGGGTGATGATTTTGATGCTAAAACTGAGAAACGTGGGTTTGGAGAGGTCAAAACTTTAACTAGTGATGTGCCCACTATTTTGGATTACAAGGACTTTACTTATGATAATTGCTCTTTAGTAGAGTGTATTTCCTTGTTTCAAACCATTATTAGCTCACCCAATACTTATGAACATATATTAGAAGTTATGATAAAAGCTTATGATGAGAAACTTGAGCTAGAAGTTTCTATTCCTAGAAAATTGCATGATGAGTGGGAACCAACTATCAAAATAAAGATAAATAAATATGAATGCAATGCCTTGTGTGACCTTGGTGCTAGTGTTTCAACTATCCCTAAATCTCGTTGTGATGTGCTTGGTCTCACTAATATTGAAGATTGTTCCCTTAACTTGCATCTTGCGGATTCTACCATTAAGAAACCTCTAGGTAGGATTAATGATGTGATTATTATTGCAAATAAAAATTATGTGCCTCTAGATTTTATTGTGCTTGATATTGATTGCAATCCTACTTGTCCCATAATACTTGGAAGACCCTTCCTACGAACTATAGGTGCAATTATTGACATGAAAGAGGGAAACATAAGGTTCCAATTCCCATTAAAGAAAGGGATGGAACACTTCCCTAGAAAAAGAATTAAACCAACTTATGAATCAATCATGAGAGCTACTTATGGGTGGAGTGTCAAAGATGACAATACTTGAAACTATGCATTATGCCTAGCTAGGGGCATAAAACAATAGCGCTTGTTGGGAGGCAATCCAATAGTTATCTTATTTTTGCTTTTTACTTTCTATTTGTTTTTGATAACATGGTTATTTCTTTTTTTCGCGAATATGCCTAGATAGCGTATCTTAAAATTGATAGAGAGAGAGTGAAACAACAGACCGGTGTCATGGCACGTGCGCTAGAAGGCGTGTCCATGACGACCGTATGAGCAGAGAGAGATGGGGATGCTCAGCCCCAACCAGATACAATTCAGGTTACATGGCTAAGATTGCTAACTCCTCTGTCTCCGGCAGTAGCCCAGGAGCGAGCTTCATCTTTGATAGTGGCGACCACGGTTGTGGTAGAGGGAGGGATCTTGTTGAAGATGGCCGCACTACGGTGGCACCACAGAGTCCAAGCAACCAGACCAGCCAATGTAGTGAGTCCTCGGCGTTCAGCCACCGGCAGCATGGTGAGGGCGATGGTCAGCCAGTCAAAGAAGTCGATAGTACCATCGGGTGTAGGGGTACTAGGACTGCACCACGTCAGGATCTTGTGCCAAACCGCACGCGTGAAGACGCATCCCACAAGGATATGATGTAGAGTTTCCGGCTCCTGGAGGCAAAGAACACATGCTAGTTCGTGCGGCGGACCACGCTAGGCGAGCCTGTCAGCAGACCAGCAGCGTTTCAGGGAGGCAAGATATAAGAAGAACTTGACGAACAACGGCGCTCCGGACTTCCACACCAACTGCCAATGCTCAGGCGTCGGGGATCCGGTGAAAAGGGCGGTATAGCAAGAGGATGCCGAGTACTCGCCGCTCTCCGTCCAACGCCGATGGATGGAGTCCTGCTGATAAGAAAGGGTCACGTGCTGTAGTTTGCGCCAAATCTCCACATACTCAAGGGTGGCCGCTGGTCCGGGCAAACCCTGTATGTCTGAGATCCAAGCACGGTCCAGAAGTGCAGTGGCAACCGTGCGGGTACGTCGCTTTCTAGCTGGAACCAAGGCCACCAAGGCAGGAGCCAGCATGGAGATGGAGCTCCCATAAAGCCATGGGTCGATCCAAAAACGGCAGGAGTTGCCATCGCCCACAGTCCAGATGGTGGATGCACGAAAGAACTGGCTTGTCTCGGGATCGTTGGGGAGCTGGAGATGATACCATGGACGTGCGTGATCGGTTGCTTGCATCCAGAGCCAACGTACCCGGAGGGATATACCCGTGCGGTGGAGGTCACGGATGCCAAGCCCTCCAAGCTCGATCGGGTGACAGACACGCGCCCAGCTGACGAGGCAAGAACCAGACCTCGCGTCTTTGCGCCCATGCCAATGGAAGTCCCTGATGATTCTATTTGCCTTCTTGAGGATTGAAGGGGAGAGGGCCATGGCGAGGAGGATGTGAACGGGCATGGCAGTCAACACATGACGAACCAGGGCCAAGCGTTCGCCGCGCGATAGAAGCGCCGCCTTCCATGTGGCAAGCTTGCCCAATAACTTGTAAACGAGGGGCATCAGGTGGGAAGGTGGGACCTTCCGGATGGAGAGCGGTAGGCCGAGGTAGCTCACTGGGAACGAAGAAACCGGGTAGCGAAGTGCCGTGCCAATGGAATCGGCTGCCGTGGAAGGGCACCGGATGGGCACGGCCAAGCACTTGGCAAAGTTAGTGCGAAGGCCGGATACGTCCCCGAAGAAGTCTAGGAGGCTGCTAACCGTGGTGAGCTCGGAAGTGTCGGGGTGGCAGAAGATAACTACGTCGCCCGCAAAGAGGGACACGCTGGAAGCGGCATGACGATGCGTGAGCCGTCGGATGATGCCAGACGCCACAGCATGCTGCAACAATGAGTTCAAGGTGTCGATGACCAGGACAAAGAGCATCGGTGATACCGGGTCTCCCTGACGGAGGCCTTTCCAATGAGCAATGGGAGGGCCTGGGTTGCCATTGATCAGAACACGTGTGGAGGCTGTGGAGGTGAGGATGGAGATCCACTCGTGCCACCATGGGCCAAAGGCCAAGTGCTACAGCACCTGGAGGAGAAAGGGCCAGGAAACTGAGTCGAACGCCCAAGCAATATCCAGCTTCAATAGGACCCGAGGCTGCTTGAGCTGATGTAGCTGTCTTGATGTCTGTTGGACTAGGAGGAAGTTGTCATGGACGCTTCTACCGGCGATGAAGGCGCTCTGGTTCATGGAAACCAGATCCCCAAGCCTTGGGGCCAGGCGAAGAGAAAGAACTTTTGTGAACAGCTTGGCCACCAAGTGAATGAGACTAATCGGCCGATAGTCAAAAAGTGAGGCCGCGTCCTGCTTATTCGGCAAGAGGGTAATGAGGGCCTCGTTCAGTCTCTGAAATGCTCGACTATTGAGGGCGTAAAGCTTGTCAAAGACCGCGGAAAGATCATCCTCGATGATGTCCCAGCATGAGCGAAGAAACTCAGCGGTAAACCCGTCCGGGCCAGGTGATTTGCCGGAAGGTAGTTTCTTGATAGCTTCCCAAATCTCGTCCGGGGTGAACGGTTCCTCGAGGGAGGAGAGATCGAACGCTCGAGGATGGCCGATCGCATCGAGGTTGAGAGTGAAATGTCTGTCTCCTTGAGCTCCCAAGGCAGACGAGAAATGATCAAAAGCCGCTTTGGCCATGTCCGCCTCACCAGAAACATGAGTCCCATCAACGGAAAGATCAACCATGTGGTTCTTACGAACGCGGTGCGAGGCCTAAATCTTGGAGAAAGCCGTGAAGGCCTCGCCATCCTTGAGCCAGCGCAGGCGAACACGCTGTCGAGCGATCGTACACTCTAAGGAGGTGATCCCGAGGTATTTGAGCTTGAGCTCACATCGCAGCCAAGCCTCGTCCAGGGAGAGATGCCTCAAATCTTGGGCTGCATCAAAACGTGCAATGAGCTCACGGGCGACGCCCAGCTGAGCCGAGATGGTGCTAGTGGTACGAGAGCTCCACCGCTGAAGGTTGCGCGCCGTAGCCTTAAGGCGCGCAAAGAATCGCCGGAAGGGATCCTGGTCAGGAGCAATGGACCCCCAGGCCTCCTGCACAACCTGGTGGAAACCATCTAGGGATGGCCAAAATCTCTCAAAGTGAAAGCGTCGACCCCCATGAGATCTGACAGAGCAGTCGATGAGGAGCGGGCAGTGATCCGAGGCTGCAGAAGAGAGGCATCGGAGCAAGCAGTGAGGGTAGGATGCCTCCCAAGAGGGGGTGCATAGCACTCTGTCATTGCGGACGAGGGTGGGTATGTCCTGCTCGTTGGACCAAGTATACCGTCGCCATGGAGGTAAATATCGTGAAGGCCATGGTCCGAGATGAAGCGACAGAAGCGGTTCATCGTGCGCCGGTTGATACGGTCGTTATTCTTGTCTGTCGCTGAAGCGATCATGTTGAAATCCCCTCCCACAACCCAAGGGCCGGCTAAGTTGCTTCGAAAATCTTGGAGCTCATTAAGGAAGGCCACCTTCGCATCGTTGCCCTGGGGGCCGTACACTCTCGTAATCCACCAATGGTTGCCGCCCGAAGTGGAACAGACGATGGCCGAAACATGGTAGTCTCCCACGATTGGGTTGGACAACGAGATCAAGCTAGACTGACAAGCAAGGATTATTCCACCGCGAGTACCATCCGCCGGGAGCCAGAAGAAACCATCAAAGGAACTGCCAAGCGTCTCCAGGACAAGCCTCGACGAGACAAGGGAAAGTTTCGTTTCTTGAAGACAAACAATACAAGGGGAAGCAAAGCTTATCACTATGCGGACAGCGGTGCGCTTAGCACGGCTGTTGAGACCGCGCACATTCCAAAAGATGACTTTGAGGTTATCTAACATGGAAAGAGAATGGAGTACAGGGATTAGCTAAAAAGCTAGGATCATGCCATAATCGGGCATGGCCGAGGAGATGGGGCCACCAAGCCGTCAAGAATAGACTGTGGCAAGCACCATCCGTAGAAATCCGCGAAGGCGCGCACAACATCTTTCCTCTGTAATGATTATGTTTTTATGTTTTAATTAGTGCTTGTGCCAAGTAAAGCCTTTGGGATGACTCACAAGATGAGTAGAATCGATGCTGAAACAAAACAGAAACTTTTGACTCAAGTACAGGAATTTTCATTTTCTCCTCGAGCGTGATAATGATCTGAATTTTTTACACAGCATTTCTATACAAATTCTCGAGGTCTTCCTATGTTTTCATCATTTTTAGAGTTACAGAAGTATAGGTTCTCTACAGATTTCTACAGACTGTTCTGTTTTAGACAGATTCTGTTTTTGCTTGCATAGTTTGCTTGTTTTGATTATGCTATGGATTGTATCGGGGGGTATAAGCCATGGAGAAGTTAGAATACAGTACCTATTATGCAATTATGAAATAAGAATCAATTTATAACAGTACCTAAAGTATTCAATATGTTTCTTATACTAACGGATCTCACGAAGTTTTGTTGAGTTTTGTGTGGTTGAAGTTTTCAAGTTTTGGGTGTTATCACGATGGACAAAGGAATAAGGAGCGGCAAGAGACTAAGCTTGGCGATGCCCAAGGAACCCCAAGGTAATATTCTAAGGAATACTCAAGCGTCTAAGCTTGGGGATGCCCCGGAAGGCATCCCCTCTTTCGTCTCAATCCATCGGTATGTCACTTGAAGCTACATTTTTATTAATCACATGATATGAGTTTTGCTTGGAGCGTCATTTGTTTTTGTTTGATTTTACTTTTAGTTTGCCACAATCATCGTTTGCTGGACACACCTATTTGAGAGAGACACACCTTCATCATAATTTGTTAGAATACTCTATGTGCTTCACTTATATCTTTTGAGCTTAGAAGTTGCTCTAGTACTTCACTTATATCTTTTTGATCACGGTGGCGTGTAGATTTTATAGAAATAATTTCACTCTTGTTCTTCACTTATATTTGTTTGAGAGTTAATAAATAGTGATGGTAATTTGCATGGGTCATAAGACTAGTCCAAAAATAATAGGTACTCAATGAGTGATAATTAAAACCATCATGTAGCACATATAGAAAAATTGTGGGTTAATGATATTGATGAGGTAATATGAAAAAGGTGTGAGTTCATAATTGTTGATTCGTAGAAGTGTCAACATTAAGAGAGGTTAACTTCTTGTTCGTCTAAAAATTAAAAAGGCATGGTGATGATGTGTGAAACCATGGACATGCGCAATCTCACCTCCTCATATTTGCTAGCCTCTTCGGTACCGTGCATTGCCCATTCTCACCTCGAGGATCAGTGCAACTTTCGCCGGTGCATCCAAACCCCGTGCAACTTACGCTCTGTTGCACATAAGCCTCATTATATCTTCCTCAAAACAGCCACCATACCTACCTATCATGGCATTTCCATAGCCATTCCGAGATATATTGCCATGCAAATTCCATCGTCACTTCACATGACTAGTTCGTTCATCATCATGTTGCTTTGGATGATCATATAGAGCTGACATAGTATTTGTGGCAAAGCCACCATTCATCATATTTTTGATCATGTCACGCTAGATCTTTGCACATCCTGGTACACTGCCAGAGGCATTCATATAGAGTCGTATCTTCCTATCGGTTCTTCATATCGAACTGTAAGTAAATAAAAGTGTGATGATCATCATTATTAGAGCATTGTTCCAGTGAGGAGATAAAAATGGGGGGGGGGGGAAATGAGCCCACCATAATCAAAAAATATGAAAATGAGAGAAAATGAGGGAAGGGACTTTGCTACTATATTTTACCACACTTGTGCCTCAAAGTGGCACCTTGTTCCTCATATAGAGAGTCTCATGTTATGACATTTTCATATGCTAGTGGGAATTACTTTTTCATTATTATAAACTTGGCTTGTATATTCTTATGACGGGCTTCCTCAAATGCTCGAGGTCTTCATGAGCAAGCAAGTTGGATGCACACCCCACTTAGCTTCAGTTGAGCTTTCATACACTTATAGCTCTAGTGCATCATTTGCATGATAATCCCTACTCCTTGCATCGACATCTATTGACGGGCATCTCCATAGCCCGTTGGTATGCCTAGTTGATGTGAGACTATCTTCTCCACTTTTTACCCCTTTGATATCTACCACCATATTCTATTCCACCTATATGCTATGCCCAATGGCTCACGCTCATGTATTGTGTGAAGAATAAAAAGTTGATGCATATTGAAAAAGTACGATCCAATTGCCTGACTTGGACACCGTGGTGCTTGACATTTGTATTAATGTGGTGAAGATGGAGACATGCCTTACTAATATAATAAGATGAATGGGGGTAAACATTCTTTGAGAATCGTATACTTTGAAAGATTAATGATTTTGTTTCTTCTGCTTATAAGTATTGCGATGTTAATATTTGTTAATTCATCATTTCTCAATGAGCATACATGCAAAAGATTACATAATGGGTAGCATGTCACATCAAAAATTCTGTTTTTATCATTTACCTACTCGAGGACGAGCCGGAATTAAGCTTGGGGATGCTTGATACGTCTCCAACGTATCTATAATTTTTTATTGTTCCATGCTGATATATTATCATTCTAGGATACTTTTTAAGTATTTATTTACCAATTTATATTATTTTTGAGCACTAACGTATTGACCCAGTGCCCAGTGCCAGTTACTGTTTTCTGCATGTTTTTCACTTTTCCGGTTTGTAGTACCAAACGAAGTCCAATTGCCATGAAACTTTTTGATGATTTTTTCTGGACCAAAAGAAGACCTGGAAGATTCGGAAGGAAGCCGGGAGCCACACGAGGGCCCCACAAGCTAACAGGGCGCGCCCTAGGGGGGCACGCGCCCTGATGGCTTGTGGGCCCCTAGCGGCTCCCCGACCTCCTTCTCTGGCCTATAAATTCTCTAATATCATGAAAACCCTGGAGGTAGTCCCGGAACTCTTTTTACGCTGCCGCAAGTCTCTGTTCCGTCGGGAGGCCATCTCGAGATCCGTTCCGGCACCCTGCCGGAGGGGAGATCGATCACGGAGGGCCTCTTCATCAACCTTGTTGCCCTCATGATGATGTGTGAGTAGTTCACCACAGACCTACGGGTCCGTAGTTAGTACCTAGATGGCAATCTCTCTATCTCTTGATCTTCAATACAATGATCACCGCATCTCCGCTTTGATCTATCCGATGTAATCCTTTTGTGTGGTGCGTTTGTTGGGATCCGATGAATTGTGGGTTTATGTTCAGATTATTCATGAAAAGTATTTGAGTCGCCTTTGATATATATTATGATTCTTATTTGCATGATCATTATAGCTTCGTAATTCTCTCCGATCTACTGATTTTCTTTGGCCAAGTAGATTGATCTTTCTTCAGTGAGAGAGGTGTGTTGTAGTAGGTTCAACCTGACGAGTTTCTATATCCCAGTGACAGAAGGGGACAAGTTGCGTCTTTGTGTTTTTGCTACTAAGGATAACATGATGGGGTCTATTAATATTGCTTGAGTTTACTTTGTCTACATCATGTCATCGTTCTCCATGCATTACTCAGTTTTACTTAATACTCTAGATGCATGCTGGATAGCGGTCGATGAGTGGATAATAGTAATAGGTGCAGGCAGGAGTCGGTCTATTTGTGTATGTACGTGATGCCTATATACACATGATCATTGCCGTAAAAACGCATAAGTATCCGCTTTTCTATCAATTGCCCAACAGTAATTTGTTACCCACTGTATGTTGCCTACATGAGAGATGCCGCTAGGGTAAAAAACTATGACCCCCGGGTCTATTCACTTATAACTTCATAAACGCTATTATTATCTTGCTGCCATTATTTGTCTTTTATTTTATTTTGCAATTTACAATTATCTACAATTATCCTCACAACTCATTTCCTTGCAAATAACGAGATCAAGGGGATTGACAACCCTCTTGCCCGCGTTGGGTGCAAGTTGTTTGCTCTTTTTTCTGCAGCTGCTGAAGACGGTTGAGGATTGATATTCCTATTGGTTCGATAAACCTTGGCTTCATAACTGAGGGAAATACTTACCCGTATTGTGCTGCAATTACCCGTTCCTCTTCACGGAAAACCCAACGCAGATCACAAGTATCAGCGTCTTCCAAATTCTTCATAATGACAATAGGATAACCTTGGTGAACACAATAAATAGAGCTATGCTCCCCGGCAATGGCGCGAGTAAACAGTCTTGATAGCCCACAAGTATAGGGGATCGTAACTGTCTTCGAGGGAAGTATTTTACCCAAATTTGTTAATTCGACACAAGGGGGGCAAAGAATATTTGTCCGTCTTAGCAGTTGAGTTGTCAATTTAACCACACCTGGAGTATCCTTCTGTAGCAAAAGTTTAGTAGCAAAGTAGGATAGTAGTAGTAACAGTAGCAGCTGCAGTTTTATAGTGATTGTAACAGTAATAGCAGCAATAGTAACTTAGCAAGATTCAGTATATGAAAAGCGTAGGCCATGGATCAGCGATGGATATATATGGATGACATTCATCATGTAATAGTTACACACTAGCGCGTTAGAGAACTAGCTCCAATTCATGAATATATTGTAGGCGCGTGCTCCGTATATAGTCATACGTGCTTGCAATAAGAACTTGTATGACATCTTTTGTCCTTCCCTCCCATGGCAGCGGGGTCCATAAGTAAACTAAAGGATATTAAGGCCTCCTTTTAATAGAGAACCGGGACAAAGCATTAACACATGGTGAACACATGAACTCCTCAAACTACGACTATCACCGGAAATAATCCAAATTATTGTCATCTTGGGGTATGCGGATCAAGACACGTAATAGGTGCATACAACTTGCAAGATCGGATCCAAATCACTCTTATATTCATGAAAACATAATAGGTTCAGATCTGAAATCATGGCACTCGGGCCCTAGTGACAAGCATTAAGCATAGCAAAGACATAGCAACATCAATCTCAAAACATATTGGACACTAGGGATCAAACCCTATCAAACTTAACTCGATCACATGATCAATCTCATCACCGTCCAGCAAGCCTACAAAGGAATTACTCACTGAGTGGTGAGCATCATGGCGGTGTTGATCAAGAAAGGGTTGGTGATGACGACGGCGATGAATCCCCCTCTCCGGAGCCCCAAACGGACTCCAGATCAACCCTCCCGAGGAAGAACAGGAGGTGGCGGCGGCTCCGTATCATGAAACGCGATGAAATCTTCTCTCTCATTTTTTTCTCCGTAGATGTGAATTTATAGGATTGGAATTAGGGTCGGGGGAGCCACGTGGGCCCCACAAGCTAATAGGGTGCACCCTGTTGGCTTGTGTCCCACAGGCAGCCCCCTCCGGCAGGTCTTCGTTCCATAACTATTCATATATTCCAGAAATAATTCACAAAAAGTTTCGTTCGATTCCGAGAACTTTTATTTCTGCACAAAAGTAACACCACGGTAGTTCTGCTGAAAACAACGTCAGTCCGGGTTAGTTTCATTCAAATCATGCAAATTAGAGTCCAAAACAAGAGCAAAAGTGTTTGAAAAAGTAGATACATTTATGATGTATCAGCAGGTTGTGGCACCCCACTCGTGATGCTCCGGGGGAAATCTAGACCTGGGTCTACCAGCTCGGATGATGATGGCACCTTCGATGTCGTTGTCCCTCCTAGGGGCATCATTTTGGAGCACGTGCTAGATGGAGGGGACAAGAGGAGGAGCGGTGTTACATCTACCGCAAGGCCGACGGCGGATCCCGGTGGCATGCTGATAACCCACAAGTATATGGGATCGCAACAGTTTTCGAGGGTAGAGTATTCAACCCAAATTTATAGATTCGACATAAGGGGAGCCAAAGAATATTTGCGAGTATTAGCAGCTGAGTTGTCAATTCAACCACACCTGGAGATTAAATATCTACAGCAGAGTGATCAGTAGCATAGTAGTCTGATAGTTTTCATAGCAGTAACAGTAACGGTAGCAGTGATAGCAATAGTTTCGTTGCAAGTGTAACAATAACAATAGCAGTAGTAACTTAGCAAGAGCAATATGTGGAAAACTCATAGGCACTGGATCGGTGAACTCGTTGGATGATATTCATCATATAACAGTCATAACCTAGGGTGATACAGAACTAGATCCAGTTCATAAATGTAATGTAGGCATGTATTCCGTAAATAGTCACACGTGCTTATGGAAAAGAACTTGCATGACATCTTTTGTCCTACCCTCCCGTGGCAGCGGGGTCCATAAGGAAACTAAGGGACATTAAGTCCTCCTTTTAATAGAGAACCGGAACAAAGCATTAACACACGATGAATACCTGAATTCCTCAAACTATGGTCATCACCGGAAAGTATCCCGACTATTGTCACTCCGGGGTTTACGGATCATAACACGTAATAGGTGTGTATGACTAGCAAGATCGGATCAAGAACATAGATATAATGGTGAAAACATAAATGGTTCAGATCTGAAATCATGGCACTCGGGCCCTAGTGACAAGCATTAAGCATGGCAAAGTCATAGCAACATCAGTCTCAGAACATAGTGGATACTAGGGATCAAGCCCTAACAAAACTAACTCGATTACATGATGAATCTCATCCAACTCCTCACCGACCAGCAAGCCTACAAAGGAATTACTCACTCCCGGTGGGGAGCATCATGGAATTGGCGATGGAGAAGGGTTGATGATGACAAAGACCAAAGATTCCCCTCTCCGGAGCCCCAAATGGGCTCCAGATCTGGCCTCCCGAGGAAGAACAGGAGGTGGCAGCGGCTCCATATTGTAAAACGCGATGCAACTTTCTCTCCGATTTTTTCTCCAAAAATAGGATTTTATAGCGTCGGAATTAGGGTTAGTGGGGCCCCGAGGTGGGCACAACCCACCAGGGCGCGCCTGGAGGGGGTGGCGCGCCCTGGTGTATCGTGCCCAGCCAGGGCTCCCCCTCTGGTGGTTCTTGGCTCCAGTGTTTTTTATTTATTGTAAAATAAATCTCCAAAAAGTTTCGTCCAGTTCCGAGAACTTTTATTTCTACACAAAAGCAACACCATGGTAGTTCTGCTGAAAACAGCGTCAGTCCGGTTTAGTTTCATTCAAATCATGCAAATTAGAGTCCAAAACAAGGGCAAAAATGTGAGAAAAAGTAGATACGACGGATACGTATCAACTCCCCCAAGCTTAACCCATTGCTTGTCCTCAAGCAATTAAGTTGACAAACTGAAAGTGATAAAGAAAAACTTTTACGAACTCTTTTGTACTTGTTTACATATATATGCTTAAGTAGCACCCAGGTTTTCAGCAAAGATTATCACTAACCATGCTAGCAATAACTCTTAGAAATTATATTAACTCATATCAATGACATAGGCAACTAGCGAGCAATAATAAAATATCTCAAGCGTCAACACTTTGTCAAAACAATCATGATATAATATGACAACAGTGGTATCTCGCTAGCCCTTTCTGAGACCGCAAAACATAAATGCAAAGCACCTCCAAAGTTCAAGCAGCGACTAAACATTGTAATTCATGGTAGAAAAGATCCAGTCATGCTGCACCCAACATTAACTATACACAATGCATGAGGATGACAATAGTGCTCTCAGGTCTGGCGCCTATTAGAGAAGGTGATGACTCAACATAAAAGTAAATAGAAAGTCCATTCGCAGAGGGAAACAGGGATTTGCAGAGGTGCCAGAGCTCAAGGTTTAAATAAGAGATAGATATAATTTTGGGAGGTACACCCTTACTGTCAACGTTACGACCAAGAGTTATCAATATCTTCCATGCTAAACACATTAGTGGCGGTTCCCAAGCGGTAAAAGTAAAGGTTTACTCCCCCTCCACCAACAATCACACTCCACGGCTAGCCGAATCCACAGGTACCGTCCATACCAACAACATTCCTCGGGGACTTTTGTTTAATTAATTATAATTTTTGATTTCGTGACTGGGAATCCCTATTACCGCCCCTCTCGTGTAAGGACGAGTGAATAAACACTCATCATGAGAATAACCCGCTTAACATGGAAGATACTAACCGCCCCCTGTGGCTTCATGAGCGGTCCAGGCACACAAAACAGATGTTCATTTGAATTTTTCGAGGTGGCACATGCAAATTTACTTGGAACAGCAGGGTAATACCTCATATAGGTAGATATACTGGACTCATCTGGAATAACTTTGGTTTAAGGATTTTGATGCACAAGCAGTATTCCCGCTTAGTATAGGCGAAGGCTAGCAAATAGATTGAGAAGCGGCTAACTAGAGAGCGAAAACGGTCATGAACATGCATTACGCATAATAAACATTGACTACTAGCATGAGTAGGATATGGACACCATGAACATAAATATCATGAAGGTTATGTTGGTTTTGATTCAACTACATCCGTGAACATGTGCCAAGTCAAGCCACTTGAAACATTCAGAGGAGGATACCATATCATCATACCACATCACAATCATTTTAATGCATGTTGACATCCAAGATAAATCATTATCCACTCCTAGCTACTTAAGCATGGCATGGGCAACTATAATCTCTAATTTTCATTGCAAACATGTTTGATCATAATATGTTGAATCAATGATACTAGGCTAAACTAATTTACAAAAACAAAAACAAGTTGAGTTCATACCCGCTTTTCTCTGCCACAGTCACTTCATCAAATATCCTCATCATTGCCTTTCACTTGCACGACCGAATGATAAGAAAATAATAATAGTGCAAGAGTGTCATGGACTAAGATGGAATTTGCAAACATTTTATTCAAGAGGAGAAGACAAGGTAACATGGGCTCTTTGTTAGATTAACAATAGTGCATATGAGAGCCACTCAACATTTTCATCGTGGTCTTCTCCTTGGTATGACTCAAATAAAAGGAAGAGAATTTCAGAGAAACACACTGAAATATTTTTGGAGTTTTTGTTTTTTCTTGAAGAAAGCAAATTAAAGAGGGAAAAATAAAAACGAGAAAAACTATTTACAAAGGAAAGCTCCCAACAAGTAAAAGAAGAAATGATAAATCTTTTTGGGTTTTCTTTTGATGCTACGATTAAATTAAGCTAGAAAGAAAAGCTGAAAAGAAGTAGGAAATATTTTTGGGTTTTCTCAAAAAAATTCAAACACGCAAGAAGAAAGCGAGAGAATAAGTCTAGCATGGATAATACAATGAAAAAGTATGAACACCGACAACTGCAATGAAAGGTGTGAACATGAATATAATGTCGATGGATATACGTACTTCCCCAAGCTTAGGCTTTTGACCTAGCTTGGTAATCACCATCCGGTCCTAAGTCGAAGTGAGGTGGAGGCGGCACCTGAGCGTCCCACTCCTGGGGCTCCTCCTCATTAGCTGCTAGGTTGTTCCAGTAGGCTGAAATGTCCTCTGGCATGATCCTGTATCCGTTCCTGGCAATAGAATCAAACATAGCAGGTGCAGGCAACGGGATAACATCACAGGTTTCGACGCTGAATACCAAGTTGTAACGAATGTTATGAAAAGAATTAGTTGCCTCAATAAATTGGTGATCCTGCAACGCCTTGTGATCTAGATAAACTTGAGACAAGGGATAATCATGTGGGCGAATCTGAACATTAAAGTGTCTCGCTAAGCGAGTAGCATAAATACCACCATGTATCTTTCCCTTAGTCCTGTTAAGGTGTAAGCGACGTGCAATAATAGCCCCATGCTAAAGGTGTGATCACTGTGCAGTGCACGGCGTAAAATGGCGAAGTCGGGGGCACTGAGTGCGCCAACCTTCTCCCTAGCGGTTAAACACTTCACGATGAATAAAGCAAAGTAGTGCACAGAAGTGTAACAGCCCGAGACCGACGCTCCAGAAGATTCCCGATTTATTCCGGTGTCATCATGCGATTCTTTTGTTTGTCGCTTTCTTTATCGCATCATTCGCATCATCTGCACATCATCTTCATTTTTTTAAAAACTTGCGTTCGTAGTTGCCGGTTCTTCCGCGCTCGTCGTTGACCGTTTCGAGACCAACCACACACGCACGCGCCCGCGGCATCGATAAAATATTGTTTTTAAAAGTGCGTGAAAAATATTCTCGGATTGGGTCGAAAGTTTGCGAGCGGTATTGTTTTATTGTAGGTAGACCGCTTGCCAAATTTCATTGCAATCGGAAGTCGTTTGATACCCGAACGGTCGACCGTAGTGGCACCGTCATCGGTTTATTATCAGACGTTTTCGGTTTTACAAATCTTGTGCCGGGCCGCAATTCTCCCTCTCGTCTCAGCCCAACACCCCCTACATAGCCCACCTAAAGCCAACCAACCCACCTCTCCGACCTGACCGTCGGATTGCGATCGCGCGGACGAAAACGCCCTAAGACCCCCCTAACCCTAAATCCCTGCTATAAATAGCACCCCTACCCTGCCTAAAATGTTCTCCCTAGGACTCCTGCTCGATTTCCGGCGCCACCCAGCCCCTGCACAGCCACTTGTCGCGGCGCCGCTCTCTTGCCGCCCCCCCTCCAGCCGCCAGGGACCGCCGAAGCCCGGATCTAGCCCGTCCGGGCCCGAATCTGCCGCCGCCTGCGGGACGCGCTCATCCCCGACCTCCCCCGCGCCCGAGCTCCTCGCCCGAGCTTCCATGGTGCCCGAGCCCGCAGCCTCGCGACCCCGCCGCCTTGCTGAACGCCGGCGACCTCCAGACTAGGCCTCGCGTCGCCCTCTCCCTCCTTCTCCTTCTCTCTCTAGCTCCCTAACCTCCCTCTCTCTCTCTCCCGTTGCGCAGGAGCCCCCATGGCCGCCACTCCGCCCGATCTGCTCTGCCTCGCCTGGATTCGTCGGCCGCCGGCGGAATTGGAGCCGCCCTGGCCGGATCTGCCCAGATCCACCCCGTTCCCGTCTCCTCCATGCCTCCCTGAAGCCATCGCCCCACCGTTGACCTGCACCAGCACCGGCGAGCTCCCTGCTCGAGGACGCCAGGAAGGTCCGCTCGAGCCTGCCCGCGTTGACTCGCTCGAGCGCCTCGCCAGCGCTCCCACGAGGGCCGCAGCGGAGCCGGCCTGCGTCGCCAAGGCCCGACACAGTGCTGCCCCAACCGATCCCGCATAACGCCCACGTGGGCCAGGCCCACTGCCTCGCCATTCAACCGGTGCCTGCTCCAGATCCGGCACGGTGGCCATGGTGAGCGCCATGCACCTAACCCGCGCCTTGTGCGTTGCACTGTTGTTTGCGCCCATGACTCATTTGGGCCATTAGCTAGTTTTGGCCCGTTGCGTTTTGGCTATCCAGCGCTCAGCGCGTGCTATATTATACCGCGCTCACCAGTTTAGGCCCGTAGTTTTTTTTTCAGTTCGGCGATTTTATTAATTTTCAGGGAATCACATATTTGCAGAAAAACCCCTAAGTTTCATGCATACCATAACTCACAAACCGTTCATCGGATTAAAATGATTTAAATATGTAAAATGATTAGAATTTCGTGTAGATTCACAATATCCAACTCTCGTGCATGTTTAAAATGTTTAAACTTGTTGTTTGCATTAATTTGCGTTAATGTCATGCTAAAATGATTTATTTCATAACTAATTAACCGTAGCTCTGTTTAAAATGATCCACATAGGTAACTTGACTAGAAAAACGTGTAGAATCTCATGGCACACTTTATATTGTTGTTTAACAACTATAAAATATGCTTAGGACAGATCTGGACCAAATTCAAAATATGCATATGAGGTCGTTTCGGAAATGCTATATGTTGCTTCCGGCCTCATTTTAAATGCCTAGTTGATATAGTTGTCCATGCTTCAGCTCTTGCCATGATAAACAACATTTAAAATAATTGTTTGGTTAAAAAACATTAACCGCATTGCTCATAATATGGAGAGTTATTATTTTGTTATAGGTATGTTCTCCTTCTCCATTTAAAATTGCTTTAATTGCATCTACACCTTATGCCATGACCACCCATGTTAAACAACATTTAATATTGATGAGTACCTAAACGGGAGTGAACTAAATAATTCGAATGTGGAGTTTCGTCAGTATGCAGCCCGTTGCATATTGAGCTTCACTTAATTTGTAGTGTTGATTGTTGCATCTTGCCATGTCTTGCATAGTTAAACCAGACATGCATCATATTTGCTTGCGTATCATGTCATGTATATGTTGTGGTGTTTATCGTGTGTTGATTGTTGTTTCCGGATTGCTTCTTCTCGATAGAGTTCTGAAAGCGTTCGGTGTGTGAGGATTCATTCGACTACATTGGATCATCTTCTTCACGGATTCGTTTTTTCTTCCAAGCGGGATCTCAAGCAAGATGAACATTTTCCTGGATACCATTACTATCATTGCCATGCTAGATGTCTCGTTTCTACCGCTTGTCTCGCTACCTATCACTTGTTTGTCAAGCCTCCCAAAATGCCATGATAAGCCTCTAACCCTCCACATCCCAGCAAACCATTGTTTGGCTATGTTACCTCTTGCTTAGCCCTTCTTATAGCGTTGCTAGTTGCAGGTGCAAGTTGTTCCCATGTGCAACATGGATATTTTGACCTATCATAATATTATTGATATTTAATTTAATGCACATATATACTTGGTTAAAGGTGGAAGGCTTGGCCTTTTGCTCGGTGTTTTGTTCCACTTTTGCCGCCCTAGTTACTTGTGTACCGGTGTTATGTTCCATATTGAGCGCTCCTAACATGCTCGGGGTTGTTATGGGGACCCCCTTGATTTTTGTTGATAAAACTCGTCTGGCAAGGCCCAACATTGGTACTACATTTGCCTAATAACTAATAAACCTGCATAGGTAGTAATTAACCCGAGAATCTTTAATCAACAACCCGGGCCAGTGCTCCTCATGAGTGTTGGTCCATAACAGAGCACTGTGTGGGGCCACCCCAGGGAAACTTGGGTGATTTCTATCAGGCCACCGTATGCGTCGCTTATCTGTCGTGTCCTGAGAACGAGATACGCGGCTCCTATCGGGTTCGTCGACACGCCGGGCGGTCTTGCTGGATTTGTTTTACCTTTCTCGAACGTCTTGTGCGCGGGATTTCGAAGACACTTTGGGCTATCTCGAGGTTGAGATTTTCCATCGGGATTCCGCAAATACTACGGGTTATCCCGCGGTTGACGAATTCCAACGCAGCTTGTGGTTAGTTTGTGATGGATGAGTTGGAGCACCCATGCAGGGTTAAATCTTTTCGAGAAGCCGTGCCCGCGGTTATGTGGCAACTTGGAAATTTGTTTAACATCCGGTCATAGAAAACTTAAAGTAAAATCAAATAAAATACACCAACTGTGTGTGTAACCGTGACTGTCTCTTCTTGTGAATTTCTGATCCGAGGCAGAACACGGTGGGGTTATGTTTGACCGTAAGTAGGTGTTCAGGATCACTTAGTGATCATAACTAGTTCACGTCCGTTCATGCGACGATCATCCCCCCTTATTCTCGTACTCGTAAGTTAGCCACTCATATAAATGCTTAGTGTTTGCTGCAGCCTCGCCACTAAACCGTACCTCACCCATTAAGCTTTGCTAGTCTTGATACCCTTGGAAATAAGATTGTTGAGTCCCTGTGGCTCACAGATTACTACAACAACAATTGCAGGTACAGGTATTGCGATGCTTTGACGTGAGCGCGATGCTTGTTTGATTTGAAGTCCTTCTTCTTCATCATCGATCATAGGATGGGTTCCAGGCCGGCAGCCTGGGATAGCAAGGATGGATGTCGTTTTTATCATTTGTTTTTGTCCGTAGTCGGACCCTGCTCTTATGTATGATGTTTGGATACGATGTGGTATTGATGTGATATTGATATAGCTTGTGGCGAGTGTAAGCCAATTCCATATACTCATCTCCTCTTCATATGTACTTGTAACGATATCCATTCTTGCGAAATGACGAGATGCGTTTCTATGCCTATCGAGGCCCTCGAGCCAAAATAAGGATAGGACCGCATCTTGGGCGTTACAAGAAGGAAACTGCAAACTGGTAGCAGTGGCTTTTGACACGCCTCTATCTTCACCCACTGTTAAAGTGAGGAGAAAGTCCTCAAACTCCCCTGGTCTAGGCTCTCTTAATTCCCCATCAGAAGGGATCAAGCATATGTCGCAAAAGTCAGTGAGCGGTATTTTGTGCGTTTCAGCATATAGCTTAAACTGCACCTCGGGAGGATTATTCCTTCTCAGAAATTGAAAACTTTGCACAAAGGAATTTGTAAGGATGTGGTATTTGGTCACACTTAGCTGCGAGGAACTCGGTCAGCCCAGCATTTGCAACGAATTGGGCAAACTCTTGATGGAACCCGACCTCCTCCATGAAGTCATCATGCGGCCATTCGCACGGCCGCACCTCCACCGTTCTTGGAGTGTGGAGGTCATTGTCCGATGATTCCCCAATGACTCCTTTAGCATTTTTCTTGGAGGAAAACTTCCTAAAGAAATCCATCTTATTCCTATAATAAAAATTCTGAAAATTTTAGCCTACAAAAGTTTTGTCAACAAAACTCCGTAAGATTGATAGCAACTACTCCTAAGGATGCATAGAGGCCATATTAAGCATTCAAACTACTTAGAACTCTAAGAATTCAACATGCAAGCTCATCTACAACAGCACCAAGAGTAGCTAATTACTCTAAAAATAACCCACTAAATCAAAAACTAATTGGAGCAATGGAGGAGTCACATACCAAGTAGCAATCCCCCCAAACAGTTTTGGAAACGGAGCTTCGAGCAAAGAGATCGAAATCCGCAGGTTTGAGAGCAAGAACACGGAATGAGAGCTATGGTGAATTTTTTCTAGAGGTAGGGGATGACATGGGCTAAAGGGATAAGTGAGGGGGCCCACGTGGGGTCCACAACCCACCAGGGCGCGCCTAGGGTTGCTGGCGCCCCCTGGTGTCTTGTGGGCACCTGGTGCACCCCCCCCTCTAATGTTGTTTGCACCAGAAATTCAGAAATATTAAGAAAAAATCATATCAAATTTTCAGAACATTCTGAGGACTTTTATTTTTGGTTCATTTTTTATTGCACGGTGAAAACAAAAAACAGGATAATCATGGCATTTTATTTTATTTGACTAAGTAAAACAGAAAATAAAAGGTGGGAGCAGAAGATTGTGCCTACTAGATTCATCAACTTCATACCTCTCAAAAATGATCCATTAATAAGGTTAATCAAGTCTTATTAACAACCACTTCCGATTAGCTTGAAACCGAAGAACTTTCGTAAAACACTGAGTTACCTCAATGGGGATATGCATATCCCCAACAATAAGCATATCATATTTCTTTTTGGCAGTAGGTAGAGGTAGTTGAAAGCTTCCAATAGTGAGTGTAGGAGATTCTTCAATAACATTTATACCATTCACTTAGAATTGTTTCTTCGTAAAGTGCACCGTGTGCTCATTACCATTGATATGAAATGTGACTTTGCTTTTATTGCAATCAATAACAGCCCCTGCAGTATTCAAAAAGGGTCTACCAAGGATAATCGACATGTTGTCGTCCTCGGGCATCTCAAGAATAACAAAGTCCGTTAAGATAGTAACATTTGCAACAACAACAACGGGCACATCCTCACAAATACCGATAGGTATGGCAGTTGCTTTGTCAGCCATTTGCACTGATATTTCAGTAGGTGTGAGTTTATTCAAATCAAGTCTTTTGTATAAGGAGAAAGGCATAACACTAACACCGGCTCCTAAATCACACAAAGCAGTCTTGACATAATTTCTTTTAATAGAGCAAGGTATAGTTGGTATTCCCGGATCTCCAAGTTTTGTGGGGACTACATCCTTAAAAGAATAATTAGCAAGCATGGTGGAGATTTCAGCGTCAAGTATCTTTCTTTTATTAGTGATGATGTCTTTCATGTATTTTGCATAAGGGGCCATCTTTAAGATATCAGTTAAGCGGATATGCAAAAAAGACTGGCCTAATCATTTCAGCAAAGCGTTCAAATTCTTCATCATCCTTTTTCTTAGATGGTTTAGGTGGAAAAGGCATGGGTTTCTAAACCCATGGCTCTCTTTCTTTACCATGTTTTCTAGCCACAAATTCCCTTTTATCATAACGTTTATTTTTAGGTTGTGGGTTATCAAGATCAACAGCAGGCTCTACTTCAACATCATTATCTGGTTCTTTATCATTGTTCAGTTGAGTATCCTCATGAACATTATCATTTTCATTATCACTAGGTGAATGTTCATTAACAGATTGAGTTTCAGCATCAGAAATAGAGACATCATTATTATCAAGAGGTTTTTGTATCTCAGGTTCACTAGAGGTATGCAAAGTCCTATCATTTTTCTTTTTCTTTTTCTTCTTAGAAGGACTAGGTGCATCAGTATTATTTCTTTGAGAGTCTTGTTCAATTCTTTTAGGATGACCTTCAGGATAAAGAGGTTCTTGGGTCATTCTACCTCCCCTGGTTACTACTCTAGCAGCAAAATCATTCATATTACTATTCATTTCATCAAGCAATTCTTTTTGAGACTTATAACCTTGTTCTAACTGGGTTTGAACCATAGAGGCATGTTTTCCTACACCTCTAACATCATTACTGATTCTAAATAGCAAGTCACTCAAGCGAGCAATCATATCAGAATTATATTCCAATTGTTTCAGAACATGTGCATTGAAGTGATCTTGTTTCATAATGTAGTTGTCAAACTCATATAAGCATTGACTAGGATGTTTATTGTAAGGGATATCACTTTCATCAAACTTTAATAACGAATTTACCTCTACCACCTGTGCAGGTGGTGGTGTTTCAAGGCCACGTATTTCTTCAATAGGTGGTAAATTCTTAACATCCTCAGCTTTAATACCTTTTTCCTTCATACATTTCTTTGCCTCTTGCATATCTTCAGGACTGAGAAATAAGATAACCCCTCTTCTTTTGAGTGGGTTTAAGCGGTGGTTCAGGGAGAGTCCAATCATCATAATTCTTCAATATGTTATTCAATAATTCCTCAGCTTGTTCAACACTTCGTTCCCTAAAAACACAATGATAACCCACAAGTATAGGGGATCACAACAGATTTCGAGGGTAGAGTATTCAACCCAAATTTATAGATTCGACACAAGGGGAGCCAAACAATACTTGAGAGTATTAGCAGTTGAGTTGTCAATTCAACCACACCTGGAGATTAAATATCTGCAGCAGAGTGATCAGTAGCACAGTAATATGATAGTTTGATAGCAGTAGTGATAGTAACAGTAGCGGTAACAGTAGTAGCAATAGTTTTGTAGTAGTGGGAGCAGCAGCAGCAACAATAATAACTTAGCAAGGAAAAATAAGTAGAAAGGTCGTAGGCACTGGATCGGTAACTCGTTGGATGCTATTCATCATATAACAGTCATAACCTAGGGCGATACAGAACTAGCTCAGTTCATCAATGTAATGTAGGCATGTATTCCGTAAATAGTCATACGTGCTTATAGAAAAGAACTTGCATGACATCTTTTGTCCTACCCTCCCGTGGCAGCGGGGTCCATAAGGAAACTAACGGATATTAAGGCCTCCTTTTAATAGAGAACCGGAACAAAGCGTTAACACATGGTGAATACATGAACTCCTCAAACTACGGTCATCACCGTGAAGTATCCCAAATATTGTCACTATGGGGTTGACGGATCATAACACGTAATAGGTGCATATGACTAGGCAAGATTGGATCAAGAACATTGATATAGATATGATAACATAAACAGTTCAGATCTGAAATCATGGCACTCGGGCCCTAGTGACAAGCATTAGGCATAGCAAAGTCATAGCAACATCAATCTCAGAACATAATGGATACTAGTGATCAAGCCCTAACAAAACTAACTCGATTACATGATGAATCTCATCCAACTCCTTACCGACCAGCAAGCCTATGAAGGAATTACTCACTCCCGATGGGGAGCATCATGGAATTGGCGATGGAGAAAGGTTGGTGATGACGAAGACCGAAGATTCCCCTCTCCGGAGCCCCAAACGGGCTCCAGATCTGGCCTCCAGATGAAGAACAGGAGGTCACGGCGGCTCCGTATCGTGAAACGCAATAATTCTTTCTCTCTCATTTTTTTCTCCGAATTTAGGAATTTATAGTGGCGGAGTTAGGGCAAGTGGGGCCACGAGGTGGGCACAACCCACCAGGGCGCCCAGGGGGCCTGGCGCGCCCTGGTGGGTGATGCTCACCCTGGCCCCCCTCTTCGGTGGATTTTGGCTCCAATAATTCTTATTTATTCTGAAATAATTCTCCAAAAAGTTTCGTTCCATTCCGAGAACTTTTATTTCTACACAAAAACAACACCATGGTAGTTCTGCTGAAAACAGCGTCAGTCTGGGTTAGTTCCATTCAAATCATGCAAATTAGAGTCCAAAACAATGGCAAAAGAGTGAGGAAAAGTAGATACGTTGGAGACGTATCAACTCCCCCAAGCTTAAACCTTTGCTTGTCCTCAAGCAATTCAGTTGACAAACTGAAAGTGATAAAGAAAAACTTTTATGAACTCTTTTGTTCTTGTTTACATATATATGATTAAGTAGTACCCAGGTTTTCAGCAAAGATTATGACTAACCATGTCAACAATAAGTCTTAGAAATTATATTTACTCATAACAATAGCATAAGCAACTAGCGAGCAATAATAAGATATCTCAAGCGCCAACATTTTGCCAAAACAATCATGATACAATATGACAATAGTGTTATCTCGCTAGCCCTTTCTGAGACCGCAAAACACAAATGCAGAGCACCTCCAAAGTTCAAGCAGCGACTAAACATTGTAATTCATGGTAGAAAAGATCCAGTCATGCTGCACCCAACATCAACTATACACAATGCATGAGGATGACAATAGTGCTCTCAGGTCTGGCGCTTATTTAAGAAGGTGATGACTCAACATAAAAGTAAATAGATAGTCCCTTCGCAGAGGGGAGCATGGATTTGCAGCGGTGCCGGAGCTCAAAGTTTAAAACAAAGATAGATATAATTTTGGGAGGTACACCCTTCCTGTCAACGTCACGACCAAGAGTTATCGATATCTTCCAAGCTAAACAAATTAGCGGTGGTTCCCAAGCGATAAAAGTAAAGGTTTACTCCCCCTCCACCAACAATCACACTCCACGGCGAGCCGCATCCATGGGTACCGTCCAAACCAACAACATTCCTGGGGGAGTCTTGTTTAATTATTTTTGATTTTTGATTTCGGGACTGGGAATCCCTATTACCGCCCCTCTCGTGTAAGGACAAGCGAATAAACACTCATCATGAGAATAACCCTCTTAGCATGGAAGATACTGACCGCCCCTGTCGCTCCATGAGCGGTCCAGGCACACAAAACAGATGTTCATTTGAATTTTTAGAGGTGGCACATGCAAATTTACTTGGAATGGCAGGGTAATACCGCATATAGGTAGATATAGTGGACTCATCTGACATAACTTGGTTTAAAGGTTTTGATGCACAAGCAGTATTCCCGCTTAGTACAGACAAAGGCTAGCAAGTAGATTGAAAAGCGGCCAGCTAGAGAGCGAAAACGGTCATGAACATGCATTACATATAATCAACATTGAGTACTAGCATGAATAGGATATGGACACCATGAACATAAATATCATGAAGGCTATGTTGGTTTTGATTCAACTACATGCGTGAACATGTACCAAGTTAAGCCACTTGAAACATTCAGAGGAGGATACCATATCATCATACCGCATGTTGACACCCAAGATAAATCATTATCCACTCTTAGCTACTTAAGCATGGCATGAACAACTATAATCTCTAATGGTAATTACAAACATGTTTGATCATAATGAGCTGAATCAAGGGATACTAGGTTATACATATTTACAAAAATAAAAACAAGTTGATTTCATACCCGCTTTTCTCTGCCACAGTCAATTCATCAAATGTCATCATTATTGCCTTTCACTTGCACGATCGAACGATAAGAAGATAATAATAGTGCAAGAGTGCCGTGGACTAAGCTGGAATCTGCAAACATTTTATTCAAGAGGAGAAGACAAGGTAATATGGGCTCTTTGTTAGATAAACGATAATGCAGATGAGGGCCACTCAATAGTTTCATCGTGGTCTTCTCCTAGGTACGACTCAAATAAAAAGAAAAGAATTTCACAGAAACACACTGAAATATTTTTGGAGTTTTTGGTTTTTCTTGAAGAAACCAAATTAAAGCAGAAAAACAAAAACGAGAAAAACTATTTACACGGGAAAGCTCCCAACAAGTAAAAGAAGAAGCGGGAAATCTTTTTGGGTTTTCTTTTGATGCAACAATTAAACTAAGCTAGAAAGAAAAACTAAAAAGAAGTAGGAAATATTTTTGGATTTTCTCAAGGTTTTTCAAACACACAAGAAGAAAGCGAGAAAACAATTTTAACATGGATATTACAATGAAAAAGTATGAACACCGACAACTGGAATGAAATGTGTGAACATGAATGTAATGTCGGTGGAAATACGTACTCCCCCAAGCTTAGGCTTTTGGCCTAACTTGGTAATCACCATCTGTATGAATAATAATCTGGCCGATGGCTCATCGAGAACCTCGGAGCAGACTCCGCGGCCCTCCTGGCACCTTCAACCTCTGCGTAGTACTCATGGGCTTCGCTCTCAAGGACATAATATCTTCCCCTAGTGTGAAAATCAAAGAGGGAAGGAGCAGGCAAAGCAACAGGCACAATGTTTTTTTATTAAATCTCAAGATATAGGTGTAGTTGGTGGTCGTGCCCATAAGGAACTTATGACGCTTCATGGCATCAAAGTCTAAATACTGAGTGGGTAGGATGGGGTCATTAGGCCATGGTGAAACATTCAATCTCTCAGCTACACGGGAGGCATAGATTCCTCCATAAAATTACCACTGGCAGCATTAAGCTGCAACCTCCGTGCAACAATTGCACCAAAATTATAGTCCTTATTCCCAGTTATGGCAGTGTGTAAGAGACTCAAATCATGAGCACACGGAGTGCTACAATCTTGTTTGCCTACAATACATTTACCGTTATAGAGCGCAAAATATTGCAATGAAGGAAAATGGATGCTGTTAATTCTCCCTTGTGTAACCCCCCTATCTTCGCCAAAGCAAAGATTAACTAAAAATGACTCGTACTCAGATTTTGTTGGTTCATCGAGGGAACCCTCATATGGAAGTTTGCACGCATCGCTAAACATTTCTAACGGCATGGTAAAGGAATGATCGTACAGGTTGAACGAAACTCTAGACTCACGGGGAAAATATTTAAATTTCTTTGTGAAGGCTATCGTGAGTTCGAGGTGTTGGGGGCACTTATCTGCGATGAAGGGAGCAAGCCCTGTGTTGTGAATGAATTGGTCAAATTCCTCCTTAATACCTGCACCTTCCATGAGCTCCTCGCCAGGCCACAAGCATGATTTGGTGGCGGCATCACGCATCGAGCTTTCGCTTGGTTCAACATAAGACTGTCGAACCGAGCTTTCACTTGATGAGGCTCCCGAGGATCTCCTCCTCGAAGAACTCCTAAAGAATTGCATTTTGTTCCTATAAAAATTCTGAAAATTTTTAGTCCAGAAAAATTTGTCAACAAAACTTTGTAAGATTGTTAGCAACTACTCCTAAGCATGCATAGAGGCCATATTGAGCATTCAAACTACTTAGAACTCTAAGAATTCAACATGCAAGCTCATCTACAGCAGCACCAAGAGTAGCTAATTACTCTAAAAATAACCCACTAAAACAAAAACTAATTGGAGCAATGGAGGAGTCACATACCAAGTAGCAATCCCTCCAAAAAGTTTCAGAAACGGAGCTTCGAGCAAAGAGATCGAAATCCGCGGGTTTGAGAGCAAGAACACAAAAATGGTGGCTGTGGTGATTTTTTGCTGGAGGTAGGTGATGATGTGGGCTAAAGAGATAAGTGAGGGGGCCCACGTGGGGGCCACAACCCACCAGGGCGCGCCTTGGGGTGCTGGCGCGCCCTGGTGTCTTGTGGGCACCAGGTGCACCCCCCTCTGGTATTATTTGCACCAAAAAATCATAAATATTCGGAAAAAAATCGTGTTAAATTTTTAGGGCATTCTGAGAATTTTCATTTTTGGGTCACTTTTTTTTGCACGGAGAAAACGGAAAACAGGATAATCATGGCATTTTATTCTATTTGACTAAATAAAATAGAAAATAAAAGGTGGGAGCAGAAAGTTGTGCTTACTAGATTCTTCGACTTCATACCTCTCAAAAATGATTCATCAATAAGGTTGATCAAGTCTTATTAACAACCACTTCCGATTAGCATGAAACTGAAGAACTTTCGTAAAGCACTAAGTTACCTCAATGGGGATGTTCATGTCCCCAACAATAAGTATATCATATTTCTTTTTGGCAGTAGGTAGAGGTAATTGGAAACTTCCAATAGTGATGGTCGAAGATTCTTCAATAACATTTATACCATTCACTTGGAATTGCTTCTTCGGAAAGTGCACCGTGTGCTCATTACCATTAATATGAAAAGTGACTTTGCTTTTATTGCAATCAATAACAGCCCCCGCAGTATTCAAAAAGGGTCTACCAAGGATAATCGACATGTTGTCATCCTCGGTCATCTTAAGAATAACAAAGTCCGTTAAGATAGTAACATTTGCAACAACAACGGGCACGTCCTCACAAATACTGATAGGTATGGCTGTTGACTTGTCAGCCATTTGCAATGATATCTCAGTAGGTGTGAGTTTATTCAAGTCAAGTCTTTTATATAAGGAGAAAGGCATAACACTAACACCGGCTCCCAAATCACACAAAGCAGTTTTGACATAGTTTCTTTTGATGGAGCAAGGTATAGTTGGTATTCCAGGATCTCTAAGTTTTTTAGGTACTCCATCTTTAAAAGAATAATTAGCAAGCATGGTGGAGATTTCAGCTTCAGGTATTTTTCTTTTATTTTTGACGATGTCTTTCATATACTTTGCATAAGGGGCCATCTTCAAAATATCAGTTAAGCGGGTACGCAAAAAGACTGGCCTAATCATTTCAGAAAAGCGCTCAAATTCTTCATCATCTTTTTTCTTAGATGGCTTAGGTGGAAATGGCATAGGTTTCTGAACCCATGGCTCTCTTTCTTTACCATGTTTCCTAGCCACAAAGTCTCTTTTATCATAGCGTTTATTTTTAGGTTGTGGGTTATTAAGATCTGGAGCAGGCTCTATTTTAGCATCATTATCTGGTTCTTTATCATTACTAGGTTGAGCATCATCGTGAACATCATCATTATCATTTTCATTATCACTAGGTGAATGTTCACTACCAGATTGAGTTTCAGCATCGGAAATAGAGACATCATTATTATCAGGAGGTTTTTGTGTCTCAGGTTCACTAGAGGTATTCAAAGTCCTTTTTCTATTTCTTTTTCTTTTTAAAAGGACTAGGTGCATCAATATTAATTCTCTAAGAGTCTTGTTCAATTCTTTTAGGATGACCCTCGGGATAAAGTGGTTCTTGGGTCATTCTACCTCCTCTAGTTACTACTCTAGCAGCAAAATCATGCATATTATTATTCATTTCATCAAGCAATTCTTTTTGAGACTTGGCAACTTGTTCTAACTGAGTTTGAACCATAGAGGCATGCTTTCCTACACCTCTAACATCATTACTAATTCTAAATAGCAAGTCACTCAAGCGAGCAATCATATCAGAGTTATATTTCAATTGTTTCAGAACATGAGCATTGAAATGATCTTGCTTCATAATATAGTTGTCAAACTCATATAAGCATTGACTAGGATGTTTGTTGTGAGGGATGTCACTTTCATTAAACTTTAATAAAGAATTTACCTCTATCACCTGTGGAGGTGGTGGTGTGTCAAGGCCATGTATTTCTTCAATAGGTGGCAAATTCTTAACATCCTCAGCTTTAATACCTTTTTCCTTCATAGATTTCTTTGCCTCTTGCATATCTTCAGGACTGAGAAATAAGATACCCCTCTTCTTCGGAGTGGGTTTAGGCGGTGGTTCGGGAAGAGTCCAATCATCATAATTCCTCAATATGTTATTCACTAATTCCTCAGCTTGTTCAACAGTTCGTTCCTTGAAAACACAACCAGCACACCTATCTAGGAAGTCCCTAGAAGTATCGGTTAGTCCATTATAAAAGATATCAAGTATTTCATTTTTCTTGAGAGGATGATCAGGCAAAGCATTTAGCAATTGGAGAAGCCTCCCCCAAGCTTGTGGGAGACTCTCTTCTTCAATTTGCACAAAATTAAATATTTCCTGTAAGGCAGCTTGTTTCTTATGAGCAGGAAAATATTTTTCAGAGAAATAGTAAATCATATCCTGGGGACTACGCACACAACCAGGAGAAAGAGTATTGTACCATGTCTTAGCATCACCCTTTAATGAGAACGGAAATAACTTCAGGATATAATAGTAGCGAATCTTCTCACCATGAGCAAAGAGGGTGGCTATATCATTCAGCATAGTAAGGTGTGCCACTACAGTTTCAGTTTCATAGCCATGGAAAGGATCAGATTCAACCAAAGTAATTAACTCTGGGTCGACAGAGATTTCATAATCCTTATTGGTAACAAAGATAGGTGAAGTAGCAAACTTAGGATCACATTTCATTCTAGCATTCAAAGTCTTTTCCTTATACTTGGATAGCAATTTCTTAAGATCGTCTCTATCCTTGCAAGAAAGAATTTCTCTAGTTATCTCCTCGTCCATAACATAACCTTCAGGTATCTTAGGCATTTCAAACTTAGGAGAGCTAGGACTAATAGGTGTTTCATAATCATCATCAGTTTCATAAGCTTCATCACTTTCAGCAGTCTCAACAATTTCAGTGGTTTCATTCTCTTTAGCTCTAGCAATTTGTTCATCAAGAAATTATCCTAGTGGCACATTATCATCAAACATGGTACTAGCATCATCATAAGGATCATTCATAGCAGAAGTAGCATCATCTATAACTTGCGACATATCAGGATTACTAGCATGTGGTGGTGTTGCAAGCTTACTCATAATTGAAGCTGAATCAAGTGCAGAGCTAGATGGCAGTTCCTTACCTCCCCTCATATTAGAGGGAAAAATCTTAGTCTTTGGATCCTTTAGATTCTTCATAGTGATAAATTGATATAAATCCCAAGTGACTCAACAAATATTGCTATGCTCCCCGGCAACGGCACCAGAAAAAGGTCTTGATAACCCACAAGTATAGGGGATCGCCACAGTTTTCGAGGGCAGAGTATTCAACCCAAATTTATAGATTCGACACAAGGGGAGCCAAAGAATACTTGAGAGTATTAGCAATTGAGTTGTCAATTCAACCACACCTGGAGATTAAATATCTACAGCAGAGTGATCGGTAGCACAGTAATATGATAGTTTGATAGCAGTAGTGACAGTAACAGTAGCGGTAACAGTAGTAGCAATAGTTTTGTAGCAGTGGGAGCGACAGCAGCATCAATAGTAACTTAGCAAGAACAATAAGTAGAAAGGTCATAGGCATGTTATAAATGACCACGTATGATTTGTGTCAGTAATCCGGCCAGTGGTTCATCCCAGCTGGTTGTTGAAGTTAAACAAACCGCAGTGGCGGCGACTTGTACGCCTATCCATTAAGCCATCCGGTGGAGGCAGAGGCTGATAATATATCATGACTTGCTTGAGAGTTGTTGGAATAGACCGGGCTACAGGAGCGGCAACTTGTGTGTGCTCATTAAGCAGCTTGTGCACACAGGTGTGGCCCGGTGTGTTGATGTAGACCGGTCGCGGGAGCGACAATTTGCGTGCGTCCGTTTGGCGGCATGGACGGACGCTAGTGCGAGATAATGTTGGCGCGAGCTCCGTATTGGCAACGGCGCCAGAAAAAGGTCTTGATGACCCACAAGTATATGGTATCGCAACAGTTTTTGAAGGTAAAGTATTCAACCCAAATTTAGAGATTCAACACAAGGGGAGCCAAAGAATATTTGCGAGTATTAGCAGCTGAGTTGTCAATTCAACCACACCTGGAGATTAAATATGTGCAGCAGAGTGATCAGTAGCACAGTAGTATGATAGTTTTGATAGCAGTAGTAGCAGTAACTGTCATGGTTTTGTCACGGCAAGATGTCCTCGTGAGAGAACTTAGGTGTGAGGCCATCGCAACTAGGTGGCGGCTTGGGAGGGGTTGGTCGGAATCGAGAGACGCGAGTTTACCCTGGTTCGGCCCCTCCGATGGAGGTAAAAGCCTACGTCATGCTTGTGTGTATTGATGATGATGATGATCTCGATTACAAGGGTGCGGAATCGCTACCTCTAGTCTCGAGGGTTTCTAATATGTCTATTTCTAATGACTTGAACTTGCCCCTCTTGGGGCGCCTTACCCCTCCTTATATAGGTTGAAGGGGTAGGTTTACATGTAGAGTCCTACTAGGAGTAGGATTAGGACTAGTCTCTCTTGAATCCTAATCCGGGTCTTGTTTCCTTTGTGAGGGAGTCTTTCCTTTCCTTGGGCCTTCTCTGTGAGCCGGCCCACCATAACATGAGTCGGCCCTCCCATGAGCCGCCTCCTGGGCCGTTGGGTCTTGTCGTTCGTCTAACCCGCCTGCCGGATCACCAATGAGCCGCCAGACTCGGCCGGGTCACCAGTGAGTCGCCAAGTCCTGGACGGGTCATACTTCAGTCCGGGTTATACCGCGGGGTAATATCCCCGACAGTAACAGTAACGGTAGCAGTGATAGCAATAGTTTCGTAGCAAGTGTAACAGTAACAGCAGCAGGAGTAACTTAGCAAGAGCAATATGTGGAAAACTCGTAGGCACTGGATGGGTGAACTCGTTGGATGATATTCATCATATAACAGTCATAACCTAGGGCGATACAGAACTAGCTCCAGTTCATAAATGAAATGTAGGCATGTATTTCGTAAATAGTCATACGTGCTTATGGAAAAGAACTTGCATGACATCTTTTGTCCTACCCTCCCGTGGTAGTCGGGTTCATAAGGAAACTAAGGGATATTAAGGCCTCCTTTTAATAGAGAACCGGAACAAAGCATTAACACACTGTGAATACATGAACTCCTCAAACTACTGTCATCACCGGAAAGTATCCCGACTATTGTCACTCCGGGGTTTCCGGATCATAACACGTAATAGGTGCGTATGACTAGCAAGATCGGATCAAGAACATAGATATAATGGTGAAAACATAAACGGTTCAGATCTGAAATCATGGCACTCGGGCCCTAGTGACAAGCATTAAGAATGGCAAAGTCATAGCAACATCAATCTCAGTACATAGTGGATACTAGGGATCAAGCCCTAACAAAACTAACTCGATTACATGATGAATCTCATCCAACTCCTCACTGACCAGCAAGCCTACGAAGGAATTACTCACTCCCGGTGGGAAGCATCATGGAATTGGTAATGGAGAAGGGTTGATGATGACGAAGACCGAAGATTCCCCTCTCCGGAGCCCCAAACGGGCTCCGGATCTGGCCTCCCGAGGAAGAACAGGAGGTGGCGGCGACTCCGTATCATAAAACGCGATGAAACTTCTCTCCGGTTATTTTCTCCAAAAATAGGATTTTATAGCGTCGGAATTAGGGTCAGTGGGGCCCCGAGGTGGGTACAACCCACCAGGGCGCGCCCTGGTGTATTGTGGCTAGCCAGGGCTCCCCCTCCGGTGGTTCTTGGCTCCAATATTTTTTATTTATTGTAAAATAAATCTCCAAAAAGTTTCGTCCAGTTCCGAGAACTTTTATTTCTGCACAAAAACAACACCATGGTAGTTCTGCTGAAAACAGCGTCAATCCGGGTTAGTTTCATTCAAATCATGCAAACTAGAGTCCAAAACAAGGGCAAAAGTGTGAGAAAAAGTAGATACGACGGTGATGTATCACATGCCGCCGCGAAGGTTCGGCGACGGGCGCGTGTGGACGGATACGTGCAGGATAGTGGCGTTGTCTGGCGCTGTGGTGGTGTCGACGACAGGCCAGGCAAGGTCGATGCATCAGTTCTTGCCCTGGAGATGGACCGGTGGAAGATGGCTGCGGCAGCTGAGGGAGTCCGGGACTAAGGGGTCCTCGGGCCGTCGGGTCACCTCCGGTGGGCTGCCTCGGTGAGCCGCTCTATGACAGTTGCAGGAAGGCCGAACTACGGGACAATCCCATGTTCGGAAGGGAAGGCTCCGAAGACTTGGCGTGACCTCCAAGTCTAGAGAGAAAGAATGGGTGTATCTATGCCCGGATGGAAACCTATCATGTGTAACCCTAGGTACCCCTGGTGTCTATATAAACCAGGAGGCTTAGTTCGTAGGGGGACAAATCATCTCATCTAGGGTTTAGCTCATTTGATCTCGAGGTAGATCGACTCTGTAACCATCATACTCATCAATATAATCAAACAGGACGTAGGGTTTTACCTCCTCACGAGGGCCCGAACCTGGGTAAACATCGTCTCCTTCGTCCCCTGTTAACCATCGATCCCAGATTCATAGTTCGGGACCCCCTACCCGAGATCCACCGGTTTTGACACCAACATTGGTGCTTTCATTGAGAGTTCCGCTATGAGACCATCGGAGGGTTGATGGCTTGCCTAATCATCAGCGAACAGGTCTGTAACGAGGACACCTTCGTCCCTAGACAGGCCTTCACGTTCGGCAGCATCGTACTGCATGCTGACTCGACCGGCCATCTTGGCCAGATTGGAAATTTTTCTCACGGTCAGGAGATCAGGTTCGGGAACCTAGAGTTCACCGCCGACTCCTGTGGCGATCTGTTTCTTGCTGAGCCCTCGTTTTCACCCGATGGGCCCGAAAGCCCCGAAGCTTTAACTTCGGGCCCCCTATCCGACCCTACCCTCGGATCTATCCCCGCTGGAGGATCGGCCTTGAGCTTGGATCCGGTGATAGCGCCTGAGTACCAGGGTTCGGTCCTTGCCGAATACGCCCCTCGTGAAGTCGCCCTGGAGTTTAGCTCCGAGGGCCCTCGGGAGATTGATCCAGTCGACCTCTCGTGGTTGAACGAGGCTCTGAACCAGATCCAATCAATGACAATTGTGGAAAACCTGACCTCGACCCATGTTCAGGTCGGTCTAGAGGCCGGTCACGAGGAATTTTGTGCACCCACCACCCACTTAGTAGCCACTGTCGAAGATTTAACCGACATGTTGGACTACGCCTCCGAGGAGGCAGAAGACGTGGATGAAGAGATGGGTGCCCCCGCCCCTATCACTACAGGGCGGTGGAGAGCCACCTCCACCTACGATGTCTATATAGTGGACACCCCTGATGATAGGGACAAATAGACCCCCAAGAAGAACGACGACAAATCCGGCGAAGCGCCGTCAAAACGCCGGAAACAACGCAAACGATCAAAGACGAACAAAGGAAGGGAAGCCATTGTAGTGTGACGCCCTGGATTTGTGCTACAGTAATCTCTGTAATTAAGCTACAGTAACCCCACGCTAATGATGCCACGTCACCACGATTACTGTTGTTAATCTCGCGATGATTCAATCCCGTGCGAATTCGAAATTCAAAACCAAGTCGGACGATAAAAGTTTTCAAATATCAAAACTAAAATGTTCGAAGTGTGTCAAATATTACATAGGTAATTGTGTTTAATAAATCAACATTATTGGGGGTATTGAAATTCACTAAAATAAAATAAAACTAAAACAGAAAACTGATAAAAGATAAAAAAACTAAAGCAAACAAAAAAAGGAAAAGGAAAAACGCCCATCCCCCTGGGCCAGCCCAACTGGCCGGCCCACCGAACCCCCACGGCCCACCCCGGCGCTACAAGGGGGGCAAGCCCCACCCCACCGACACCCACTCCCCCACGTTCCCCCCACTCCTCTCTCCCCCCTACGCCCGATCCAGATCGGATCGGGGGCGACGCCGCCCCGCCGCCGCCAGGCCTCCCCGCCTCGCCCCTAAGCACCGCCGCCACCCGCCGTCGCCAACACCATCGCCGGCGCCTCCCCGACCCTCCACGAGCCTGCTGCCAAACCCCTGCATCGCACGTAAGCGCGCGCCGCTCGTCGTCCTGCACTCCCCGCCCGTGCGCGCGTCCGACACCGCACCGCCGTGCTCTCGCTACGCTCGCCACCGCACGTGCGCGCCCTCGCCGCGCCCTCTCCCCGGGCTGGCCACCGCCTGCCGCCGCGAGGCCCCCCTCCCCGATCCGCCCTGTCGCCCGCGCCCGCCACTACCTTGCGCCACAGCCGCTGCTGCTCGTTGTCCCTGGCCGCGCCCCGCAAATGCTCGCGATGTGCTGCTGCTTGCCAGCTGCTGCTGCTCCTGCTGTTGTGCTGCTGCCGCCCGCCCTCGCTCTCGCCGCTGCTCCCCGCGCAGCCCCGCTCGCCCCACCGCGCTGACCTCCTCCCCGTCGCCCCTGGCCGGCGCCTCCCGTCGCCCTGGCCGCCGGCGAGCCGCCGGTTGGCCCTGCGGCGCCCCTGGCCGATTCGGCTTAGGTGGGCGATTAACCCCCACCCCCTGGCCCAATGACATGGGGGCCCCACACCCCCCAGAACGTTTTAAAAATAAAAATAAAAATAATGTATGAATAAATAAATGGTTAATTAGTTAATTAAATTGATTAATTAATTTAATTAATTAATTAGTTAATAAGTGTAATTAAGATTAATTAACTTAATTAATCTCTTATTAATATATTAGTCTATGACATGTGGGCCCAGCCCAATTAGGCTAATTAAATTGGATTAATTAATTCTGATAATTAATTAAGGCTAAACAGAGAATGACAGGTGGGTCCCACCCCCCTAATTAAACCTGTTTAAAATTAATTAAACCTAATTAATCTGTGTGTATGACATGTGGGACCCACTGGTCAGGTTTGACCGTCAACTGTGACTGTTGACTGCTGATGTCAGCATGACATCATGCTGATGTCATAATTCTATTTTCGAATTAAATTAAATCTGTTAATTCCAGAAATTGATTAAATCTTTAAAAATTAATATAAAATAATCCGTAACTCGGATGAAAAAGTTTTATACATGAAAGTTGTTCAGAAAAATCCCACGATTCTGAATACGCTGTCCGTTCATCTGTCACATGCTCCTAGCATGATGAACATGGACATTTAGCATTAGGATCATCTGTCCGGTAGTAGCCCGAGACCCGGAAAATATCGTCAGATATTCTTCCGATCCGTCTGCAACGTGTAATACTGCGTTAGTGCATGCCTAGCCCTGCATATTGCCATGTCATGCATCGTGTTGCATCTGTGCTTTATATTTATTGTTTCTTCCCCCCCTTCTCTCCGGTAGACCCCGAGACTGATGGTTCTGCCAGGTACGACTACACCGCTGACGATCAGGCATTTGCTGCAGAGCAGCAAGGCAAGCAACCCCCCCTCCCCCCTTGAGCATTCCGATATCGCCCATTTCTTCCCTCTCATTCTTGCATTAGATTTTTCTACTGTATTAGCTAGCTCCTATTCTGATGTATAGCCTGTTTTTGATAAACTGCTACCATACCTGCAATCATATCAACTGCTTAGTATAGGTTGATCAGTGAAACCCTTGAGACACCCTTAGTCCCAGTTGCCCCTGCTTCTCCATCGACGACTCGACGACTCGAAGACCCAAAGACTCGGTCAACCGACCGACGAGCCATGCCCGTCCCATTCACCGCACACCCATTAGTTGTACGACTCTGCAAAGCTACTATCGAGTACCGAGGGTGACACCTCGTGAAGTACTCATGATGCTATCTCTGTAGTGCAGCTAGTCGGTTGTGGTTATCGAGGGTGATTCCTCCTTCGCCACTCCCGACGATGACTCTGTCGTGCAACCCCTCAAGTGTGGGACCCTCGAGGGTGATTCCTCTAAGTCCACCTTGACGGTTTCATCGAGCGGGGCCCTTTGAGGGTGATTCCTCAGGTTCCGTCTCGATGTTTTATACACACAGTTACTATGACCTGGTTACAGAAACATGTTGGTGATGGGTCGGCCCTAAGGGATACCCACGGTTTGATGATGATGAGGCATGGACGGGCAGGAGAGGCCCTTGCCACACATCCTTGAGACGGGGCGACGGGACCGCACTTCTTGGGTCGCGCTTGCCCCGCATTAATAAAATGCTAATGGGTTGGGTATTTGATCTGAGTTGGTCGTTTGACCTATTACGCACTAACCTTCACGTGGGAGAAGTTATGGGTACTCAACGTCGTTGTATCAGCCGAAGCTCTTCGGACGTCAGCAATGGAGTGGCGCGCGCCCAAGTTGTCCGCAACGGCACTGCGCTTGTTATAAGGGGTGCTAGGACTGACCTCGGCCGCCTTCGCATCGTGCAGGAGTGCAAAGGGCGATTGGCCCATGACCCCTACGCGCTTAGGATTTAGACCGGCGGGCTGGCCTCTTCGTTGAGCCTAGGTAGGACTACGACGTGTTGATGTCCCGAGGCCGGGCATGACCTAGGAAAGTGTGTCCGGCCAAAGGTATCAAGCGTGTTGGGGAATGTGGTGCACCCCTGCAGGGAAGAATTTATCTATTCGAATAGCCGTGTCCACGGTAACAGGACGACTTGGAGTTGTACCTTGATCTACTACAACTAAAATTGTGACTTTAAGTTGAAATGAATGTTGGCTCTGGAATTGCTTCCTCGCAGGGAGTCGAGGAAGAATCTCTGGGCGTGTCTACTTAATAAAATTGCTACAATAATATTGCTATATATGAGATACCAATCTGCACTCTTCTAATGCTGCAAGATGTTGAAGATGCTAGTCTTCGATACGACTAGGCCTTCCCCCTATTCTTGCTTTCTGCAGTAAACCCAGATATAACCCCATTCCTTGATACTGATGCATACTTAGCGTAGTTCTGATGTCAGTCTTGCGAGTACTTTGGATGAGTACTCACCGCTGCTTTGCTTTCTCTTTCCCCCTCGATACGATTCTGCGTTCAGACGATGGAGCCCAGGAGATGGAGTACGCCGGAGACGACTACTACACCACCGATGGAGCCTACTACTACGTGGAGAGTGCCGACGCTCAGGAGTAGTTAGGTTGGCTCCCAGGCAGGATGCCTCGCCTCTTTCGATATGTTGCTTATGTTTGTGCTAGCCTTCTTAAGGCAAAACTTGTTTAAGTTATGTCTGTACTCAGATATTATTTGCTTCCGCTGACTCATGCTTGTCGAGCTTTGTATTCGAGCCCTCGAGGCCCCTGGCTTGTAATATGAAGCTGTATGACTTTAATTTGTGTCTAGTGTTGTGTTGTGATATCGATCAGTGAGTCCCTAATCTTGGTTGTACGCATTGCGTGTTTGATTAGCGTACGGTCAAAATTGGGGGCGTCACACGTAGGCACCAGGGAAATGACACCCCGGAAGACCTCGGCGACCTTGAAGACCTGGAGAGGCTCGAGGATCAGCATGACGCCGAGGACCTCAACGATTCCGAGGACGACAACTACCTCCCCCCCCCCCCCCCCCGCCGAGGAGGAGGAAAGCCTCGGAGCCAAAGACTTCACCGTCCCCGAAAACCCTGAGGATCAAGAACGATTCAGGCGGCAGCTCATAGCCACCGCCCGGAGCCTAAAGGCAAAGCAGCAGCAGCTCAGAGCCGAACAAGATACCATCAACAACAGATGGACGAATGTCCTTGCAGCCGAAGAAGGGTTCGGCACTGAGCGGCCAGATCAAAACAAGAGCTACCCGCGTCGGCGCCTGCTGCCGCAATTCAATGACGAGGCCTTCGAGCGCGAATCGCCCAGGCGCACTCAGTACGACCAGCCGGACCGCCTCCCTCAAGGAAGGGATAGGGCGGCTGGAGATGCCGAGTATAGGCCCACGTCACCTCGCATAAGAGGAAAGGGGACAGCAAAGCCTGATGATCGGTATGATTTAGACAAGGCCTGGACTATAGAGCAGGTCACACTAGATCCATCTATGGATCTAGAGGATACTCCCCCGCTAGATGGGATGGGTACCAATCGTGGCTCGACCGCAACCACAGAGGCCAGGAACAATACCGGGCCCAGACAACAGCCAATTTCCGGCGTGACGTAGCCCGGATCAGAGGCGCCGCTCACCCACTATGCTTCACAGATGAGGTTATGCAGCACTAGTTCCCCGAAGGGTTTAAACCCGTAAACATAGAACCATATGACGGGACGACGGACCCGGCCGTGTGGATCGAAGACTTCCTTCTCCACATTCATATGATCAGAGGCGATGATCTCCATGCTATCAAATACCTACCACTCAAACTTAAAGGACCAGCTCGGCACTGGTTAAACAGTCTCCCCGAAAACTACATTGGGAGTTGGGAAGAGCTCGAGGACGCCTTCCGATCTAACTTCCAAGTCACCTATGTCCGGCCCCCGGACTCCTCCGACTTGAGCAATGTCGTCCAGAAAGCCGGTGAATCAGCCAGGCAATTCTGGAACCGGTTCCTGACTAAGAAGAACCAGATCATTGATTGTCCGGACGCCGAGGCAATAGCCTCGTTCAGACACAATATCCGGGACGAATGGCTAGCTCGTCAGCTCGTCCAAGATAAGCCGAGAACAATGTCTGCCCTCACCTCACTTATGACCCGCTTTTGCATGGGCGAAGACAATTGGCTAGCTTGTCGAAGCCAAAACCCCGAAGACACCGGCACCTCCGAAGTTTGGGATGGTAATGGGAAGCCAAGGCGCAACAAAAACAAATGACGCCATAGCAACGGCGACACAGAGGACACGGCCGTAAATGCCAGTTTCCGCAACTCTAAATCAGGACAACGGAAGAAGCCCTCTAAAGGGAATAAAGACGGACCTACTGTCTTGGACAAAATCATGGATAGGCCCTGCCAGATCCACGGCACCCAAGACAAGCCGGCCACTCATACCAACAGAAACTGTTGGGTATTCAAACAAGTCGGCAAGCTCGCAGCCGAGGAGCAAAGCAAGGGCCTGCGCAGTGAGGATGACGAAGAGCCTCGCGACCCGAGCAATGGCAGATAGAAGCAATTCCCCCCTGAGGTAAAAACTATGAACATGATATATGTCACACATATACCAAAAAAGGAGAGAAAACGCGCCCTTCGGGAGGTCTACGCCGTAGAGCCCATAGCCCCAAAGTTCAACCCATGGTCGGCTTGCCCGATCACCTTTGACCATAGGGATCACCCGACCGATATCCGTCATGGAGGCTCGGCGGCCCTTGTATTAGATCCCATCATCGATGGGTACCACCTCACTAGAGTCCTTATGGACGGAGGAAGTAACCTTAACCTAATTTACTCAGACACTGTGAAAAAGATGGGTATCGACCCAACGGAGGAAGTAGCCTTGTACCGTGACGCTGGAAGTAGTGTTCGGCTCGCCCGACAACTTCCGCAGCGAGGACTTGATCTTCGATATTGTCCCTTTCCGCAGCGGCTATCATGCACTGCTCGGCCGTACAGCGTTCGCTCGCTTTAACGCCATTCCCCACTACGCATACCTGAAGCTCAAGATGCCCGGACCCAAGGGGGTCATCACTGTCAACGACAATATGGAGCGCTCCCTCCGGACTAAGGAACACACATCGGCATTAGCAGCCGAATTCCAGTCCGGCAGCGAGGCGCCGAGGCCCCAATCAGACGTCAAGATGCGACAGGCAAACAAGTGAGCCCGAGCCCGACCCGATCTCCCGGAACAATCCCCCGCTCAACACAAATAGGGATACGCCCCCCCCCCCCCCAGCACGGCCCCGCTACCCGTAAGGTACGTACCTAGAAGGCACAATTTTGCGCTTAAAATACCATGGGCAGCTAGGGGGACACACTATCAAAACCAAGTGGTCGGCTCGACCGAATTACTGTCCACAGAGTAGGCACCATCCAGGACCTTGCAAGCGTCAAGCTCACACATGTTACGGCAATTTTTCAAGCACCTCTCTCAAAAGTCCGATCGCCGATGGAAGCCACCTTTAAAGGAGCACACCACCCCTCAAGACCAAAGGAGCGGAGGCGTATCGGGACACGTCGAGGACGTCAAGCCACCCATCGAGGACCCTAAGTAAACCTTCCCTTTGTAGAAGTTTGTTTTTAAACAAAATACCTGTAACAGTTGTTTCCGCCGTATGAATTGTAAAAATTCATCATATATAAAGATCATCTTTTATGGCCTGCTGATGGCATTTTATAAAGTGTTTCCCACTCCCCGCCTCCGAAAACAAAACTGTTCGGTACATGTTAGATGCAACCAGCTAATAGACCAGGGCTTGACTACAAAACTCGCCCCAAGCATCATCCCGACATTATCATCTATATGCCCGGCATCTCGGATATTGCGTTATATGAATCCGTTTCCAATTATGTCTTGGGTCAAAGGTTGGGTTGCCCGGCTCCTATGTTTACCCTCTTACGTTTCGCTCGTTCGGCTAAAAGGGTAAAGGGAGGACCACTGCCATTGTATTTCCAGCTCGCCTGGTCAAGTACCTCAGTGGAGAAAGCTGAAAACCGACTGTCATAATAAGGGAGAACCGGTCTGCGATCCGAGCACAAGTGTCAAACTCAAAATCGATGGAGGTTATTCCGTGTCATACGAGGGGTTTGTACCTTCACAAACCATGTGGTAATGGTTTTAAACCTCGGTATATCCGAATATCACAAAACACTAGGGGACTAGTAACCAGCCCCCACAATCAAGCTCCTACGACTAAGTGAAAGCACTAAAGCCACATAGTCCGATTGCCTTGTTCCCCCCTCTTGCACCACCGCCTTCGGGCTTCGATATTTCGGCTAAGGGTAAAGTTGCGGAGGTCGGAACACCTCTTGTAATATTTACATGGGGGCTAAAGCCGACGACTGGCAACTTTCAGTTCCAAACGGCCACACAGGAGTCAAAATAATTCAAATCTTAAAAGCATGATAAACCGTGCATACACATTATAAAACAAAATATTCATTGGGCATACAATAAAGTGCTCATTCGTAAATTACATCCTTGGGGCATTGGGTCTCTATCGACCGAGCACTCTCCATCGCAGCGGGGAAGTAAAGCTCGGGGCGCCTATGCTCCTTCCCAGGAGGCGGGGGCGCAGTAGCCATCTCGGACGGCTTCACCCCTGGCCAATGCATCATGGTCCTCGCAAAGGCCATCCGAGCTCCCTCAATGCATACGGAGCACTTCAGGACCTCAATCCGGGGCGCGACGTCGCAAAGCTTCTGCACCAGGCTAAAATAGCTGCCCGGTAGTGGCTCCGCAGGCCACAGCCGAATGCAGAGGTCCTTCAAGGCTGGCTCCGCCATCCTATGCAACTCCATTAGCTACTTCATTTGATAGCTCAGAAGGGGATGGGGCTCGGGGGTCTGAAATTGCGCCCAGAACAGTCTTTGTTCCACATCCCCATCTCGAGTTGCAAAGTGCTTGGCCGCATCCGCTGCACTCCTCGGGAGATCCGTAAAGGTGCCTGAGGAATGCCACAGCCGTGTGAGATGGGCAAACCTGTTACCACCAAAGGCACATTGCAGTAAGTACGGCTTACCATTCGCGATCATCCTGACTTGGCGAAGGTCTTCTTCAAAAGACCGCCTATCACACGCTCTGATTTAAGCTCGGAAGATAGCGAGGACAGCTCGACCGCTTGGTCCTTGGTCTTTTGCTCAAGGGCCTCGCACTTAGTGCTTGCATCCTGGAGCTCCTGCTGCACCTCGGCCACTCGAGCTTCGTGCTTGCCGCTGTCGACCTTCAGCGAGCTCAATTCGACAGCCGCTCGTTCGGCCACCATCTTATGGTCGGCGGCCTCCTGCTTAGCCCTCTTCAGCTCGGCCTTGAGGTGCTCAACCTCGGCGTTTACGGCTGCAGACACAATGGGAAGCAAGATCTCAGGAACGAAAGCCCGTAAACCTTAATTAATGAGGAAAATAAAGGTCTTAGCAGTATAATTCAAACTTACTTTGCATTTCGTCAAACCGTTTGTTCAGGCGGTCAAGCTCTTCATCGGAACTCTTGAGCTTCCGGTTTAGCTCGGCCAGTTCCATGGCGTTGGCGTCCACCGCTGAAGACAAGGCCTACAAAACAACTTGTGTGAAACAAACTTCCGAGCTGTTAATTAAAATTTCAAGAGTCACGAATTGCTTTAATCGTGATTTTAAGTTCTTTGACCCCCGGGCAAGTTTTTCAAACTCACCCACGGCTCGGGGGCTACTATACCTATAAGGAATGCATAACCTCACAAACAAATTTGTCCTTGTGAAAAGAATATTACATGGCTTACCTTGAAGCCCGCCAATAGACCGCAGAAGGCCTCCTTCAGTCCGCTATCAACGGACTGAATGCCTTGCAAAACCGCACCCATAAGGGTGCAGTGATCTTCGGTGATGGAGGAGCTAGACAAAACCTCCTCCATCATGGCTGGCCACCCGGTTGCAGCCTGTTCTGTCACGGGCGGCACCGGTGGTGGCACTTCTGCTCTCCCTTCTTGGGGAGGCAGAGTCGACGATGTCGGAGGCATGGAGGTCTCAGGGGCCGTCTTTGGAGGGAGCTCCGACGAATCATGTCCTCCCTCTTTGCCCGCCAGGAGGGGGTCGACCTCCTGTCTTCGGTCGCTGAGGTATGAACCTCGGTCATGACCTCCTCACCCCCAGTGTTCGGCCTGGGAGGGGTCTGGCGGGATACCACCTCCGCGGCCTCTTCAGCGGCCTGAGGGGGAGAGGTACGGGACGCCGTCCCGCTCTCTGCCAGCTCGGCGGGTGGGGGTCCCCCTCTGAGACCTGTTCGGTCGGGAGATCGCGGGCCGGGCTGCAATATGAAGGCGTCTATCCGGTTAGTAACAAAAACTTCGTACGAGTATACCATAAAGTATTCGGATTCAGTACCTCTAGGCCAGGGGCTTGACCCTGGGGGTCCTCCGGGGGACCCTCTCGAAGGCCTCGGATTCCTCATCGGAGTCCGGGCTATCATCGGGCGAGACCACTTTGGCCCTGCAGGATCTCTTCGGGGTGGGGGAGCTGGATCCTCCTCGATGTCGACGGGCACCGCCCTCTTCCTTGTCTGGGGGAGTCCACCTCCCCCCTTCCTCTATGTGTTCCTCCTCGTGAGCAGAGGAGGCCTGGATCTCCCCGGACCTAGCGTCCGGAGGACCTATTGGGCGGAGGCCCTCTCGGACCTCCTTCTTCTCGCCTTTCTTCTTCTTCTCTTTCTTCTTTGGCACCGAATACGGCGCCACGACTAGCATCGCCGTCAACAGGGCCGATCTGGGGTCTTCAGGCAGCGGGGCTGGGCCATTAATCCACAAGGCCTTGTCCAGCCATTTCTATGAAGGCGAAAAAGAAGAGGTTAAATTCCTTGCTAAGAGATAGAACTCGAGGATAAAAATAGAAACTTTGCTATACCTTGAGCGGAGGGTTTTCGGCGTCCAGGTCGGTGTCTTCCTCCTCAGCCGGCCAATCCTTCTGGGGCTTGAACAAAGCCTTCCACGGCTTCTCTTGGATAGTGCGGTAAAGCTTGCGCACGGTGGGAGGGTCATCAAGCTTGTAGGCCCACATTGGGGTAGCTCGGTGCTGGCAGGGGAGGAGACGGCGGCGGAGCATGACCTGGACCACATTGGTCAGCTCGACGTTTGCTTCTAGCATCTGCGTGATGCGTTTCTGTGGCGCCTTCACTTCCGTGGCCGACCCCCAGTCCATGCCTTTCTTGATCCACGAGGTCAGCCTCGTGGGGTTCCGGATCTGAACTCGGAAGGCGCCGCCCAGTCTGCGCCCCTTGGTTCGGTGATGTAGAACCACTCTTTTTGCCAGACCTTAACAGTGTCGATGAAGGTGCCCTCCTGCCACTCTACCCGCGGAAGCTTGCTGATCACCGCCCCTCCGCAATCCGCATGCTGGATGTTTACAGTCTTCGGCTTGACGTTGAAGACCTTCACCCATAAACCGAAATGCGGCTGGACCCGCAAAAAGGCCTCGCAGACCACGATAAAGGTCGATATGTGCATAATGGAGTTCGGGGGGGAGGGGAGATCATGAAAATCTAACCCATAGAAGAACATTAGGCCCCTTACAAAGGGGTGCAGCGGGAAGCTCAGTCCCCGGATGAAATGGGGAATGAACACCACCCGCTCTCCGGGCTTTGGCGTGGGCACCACTTGGCCATCCTCGGGGGCGTGGTGGACGACATCGGCCGGGAGGTAGCCGGCGCGCTTCAGCTCCTGGATGTCATTTTCGGTAACGCACGAGGCCTCCCACTTGCCCTGCGAGCCTGAGCCGGCCATGGTCGAGCTTGGGGAGAGGGGAAAGGTGGCTTGGAGGGAGCTGAAGGAAGATTGGATCCGTGCACTTGGAGCGAAGGAGGTCGAGAGGGCGAGCTTGAATCTGAGGAGCGTATGGAGGCTTTGGGGATTTTCTCCTTTTTATGGAAGGCCGTAATACCAAGAGTCCTCTTACTGCGCCGCAGACTGTGTCGTTTCCTGAAGCAACCATGCCGTTACGCACGTGTGGGATAACCTAGATCATTAATCATATCCCGTGAAAAATGGAGCACGATCTTCGTGTTGATAAGATGTGCCAATAAAAGGACGGCCTCGAACCGCGAATCGAGTTTTTATAACTGGCTAAGTGGCCGCGGCCTGTCCTGGCTTTTCGTCAGAAAAGTTGTCAGGAGTGGCATTGTTCATACTCGGGCGTTTGGCCTTCGAGGTTAAGCAATGTGTGTTCAGAAAGCAGGGTGTCATCGGAGGCCGGACTAGGATCAGCCGAGTATAAAGGGAAGAAAAGAACTCACCCCGCAAGCCGGATACTTTGGACGTGTGAAGCAGTCAGGTGTCATGAAGCCCGGCGTTGGAGGCTAGTTCGGGGGCTACTGAGGGAGTCCGAGACTAAGGGGTCCTCGGGCCGTCGGGTCACCTCCGGTGGGCTGCCTCGGTGGGCCGCTCTGTGACAGTTGCAGGAAGGCCGAACTACGGGACAATCCCATGTTCGGAAGGGAAGGCTCCGAAGACTTGGCGTGACCTCCAAGTCTAGAGAGAAAGAATTGGCATATCTACGCCCGGATGGAAACCTATCATGTGTAACCCTAGGTACCCCTGGTGTCTATATAAACCAGGAGGCTTAGTTCGTAGGGGGACAAGTCATCTCATATAGGGTTTAGCTCATTTGATCTCGAGGTAGATCGACTCTGTAACCATCATACTCATCAATATAATCAAGCAGGACGTAGGGTTTTACCTCCTCGTGAGGGCCCGAACCTGGGTAAACATCGTCTCCTTCGTCCCCTGTTAACCATCAATCCCAGATTCATAGTTCGGGACCCCCTACCCGAGATCCGCCAGTTTTCACACCGACAGCAGCCTCTAAGAGTGCGTCGGTCCGGTGTGTGACCCAGTCCCGCTATGTGGCTGGGCTGGGGCATCCGGCTTTAGATGTTAGACTTTGGTGCGATGTCTGTTCGGTATATGGCTCGGATATTCGGCACCCCTTCATCAAAGGGATAGGAGTAGCAACAAGTGTTGCCTAGATGGTGACTTCGGGCTTACTGATGTATTACTTTGTATTGACTTTGTGAATAATTAATAAAATGTCTGCATGCATCGTCCAGATGCAGAGGCCGGGGTATATCCTCCTTTAAAAAAAACTTTTGTTCTTTGCAATGCAATCATTTGATGTTAGCCTTACCATGTGCTGAGGAAATTTATGTCCTCGATGAATGAATTGTTTGTGATAATAATATGTGCTATTGCACTCTTAAGACGCAAGAGAAGTGAGTAATGAGACCTTCCCAAATTGTGATCAAGGACGATCAATCAAGGGAAAGAGGCAAAAAGCAAACATAAGCCTCAGGCGGTGCACGGAGCAAAGGAGACGAACAGCCAGAACCAACGCACAAAACAACCAGTCTACATTGCATGGATACTTGGATACGTATCGGATATGTGATATAGGGATATGTCTGATACGTCAATTTTCAGAAAACTAAGATACGGGGATACATTTGTATATACATATTAATTATTAAATATATGAAAAAATAATGAGTTTTTAGTAGGAAGTGTACTGTTTTATTGAAGTCATCACAATTGCTTAACAAATACTGGATTTCTTCGGAATTCATTCTTACTTCGACTGATGACGTTGATGGTTCAACATAATTGCTTAACAAATATGGTAATAACATTCACAATTCTCACATCACATTCACATGCACATAGTCGCATAGATAGATAAATAGCATAATTTAGGTTCAGGTTCTCCGGAAATGCAATTCGGCTCCCGGGAGCACGTGCTCGTGTCCATGCAAAATGAAATTTGAAATGTAAAAAAATCCTAACAAAAATTTATGTGTTTTTTGTCACATCCAAATGCTACCTAAAATTTTTTAGGCAAAAAGGTTAAGCATTTTGGCATGTGAAAAAAAACAAATTAAACATCAATTGTTATCCCAAAATGTCACATCCAAATTTGTTTTTTCACCGACTAAACACCACCCCGTTCTGCATGAAAATTATCAAGCATGCTTGCGACACTAACACAAACATCTACAAAAAAATTCAGAATTTAATTAAAATATTTACTATTAATTTTTTGGTTACTGTTCATCCGGGTGCGAATGCACCTAGTAGCCAAAATGCTTTCCCCGGGTTCTCATACTATAAACCAGTCCACAAACAAAAACAAGAGTTCACAACCAGTTCACAAATAAAACGGAAGTTCACATCACAAAAGTTTAAAATAAAACATGGCTTTTTCACGTTGAACGAAGGGGTTGCCGTATCCAAAACGTATCCCTGAGGTATCCTTGACGTATAAAATATTATTTTCTTTTTTTTAAATCAATAAATTACAGGATACGTACGGGATATGGGCGGTATCGGGACAATATCCGGCTGAATACACGCACTTTCTGAAATATCCGTGCAACATAACAACCAGCCCAAACATCTGCAAACATGAAGGGCGCGTTTGGTTAGCTGCATCGTTTTTACCACATTGCATACTTGTCCCAGTTGGGCCTGGCTGAGCATATACAGGCTAAAAACCAACATCTGCATGTTGATTGGTTGCCTGCATCCCCTCTAGCCTTAATGTGCTAAAACAAAAGGCCTGTTGTTTGGTTGCGGACTTGTTTGAGGGGAAACACAAGTCCGGTTGTTTGGTTACATCCAGGACAGTTGTGTGATAACCTCCTACTCGATGTGGTGAGGTTACCAAAGGCACACATGAACTAGTAAGAACTAAACTAGTAGCAACAGAACAATGTTAGGCACAAACATAAGTCTTAACCACGCATAACAAGTTTTAAACCAACACAGTACGATAAGTTCTAAACGAAACCGAAGTCTTAAAGCAAGAACAACCAAGGATTGGACCACAGGAGCTTAGGCGGTCGCGGCGAAGGCATTGTCGTGCTCCTTGCACTTGGTGATCACCTCCACGCCCTTGTCGTTGAAGATGATCACCTTCATGGTGTCGGGGGACAGAGGTTTGAACGTCACCATGTACCCGATCAGGATCTGGTGAATAGCGGCGAAGGTGGCCCTGCCGTTGATCATCCTCACCGTCACCCTCCATGTGCAGTCGGTGTTCGTCTTCAGCTTGAACTCTGTAGGGATCGCAGGGAAGTGCTTTGTGAAGTCCAGAGGCAATTGCAGACACTCCAGCTTAGGAGCAAGGATAACCTTGCAGAAGTGGTCTGGTCCTGACTCTGATGGAAGTGGCCATAGTTCCTCCGCTTGGGGCGTGGGTGATCCAACACTTGCACTTCGTCCAATGGAGGCACAACCTCCTTGCCCTTCTCCAATGGTGGCACGACATCCTTGCCCTTGTCCATCTGCATTATGAATAACACTTAGTTCAATGGTCAGCATTCATTCATACCCCCTCTGTTTCACCACCTCTCTGTCTCACCACCTCTCCTCTTCCACCTCTCTGTTTCACCACCTCTCCCTCGCCATGAACTCCAACTCCAACCCCAGGGGAAAGGGTTGGGGTTGGAGTTGGAGTTCATGGCGAGGGAGAGGTGGTGAAACAGAGAGGTGGAAGAGGAGAGGTGGTGAAGTTCAAGCACACCATGGAAGAGGAGAGGGCCAAGTGCATTCAGTACAAGGCGCCTCAAGACCAGCATGCCGCGGTGTACTGGAGTAGTACGCTCGGGTCGCCGGAGTCCGACAACGACGAGGTGCTCTAATCCTCCCCCCCCCCGATGTGTTCAATCCCCTCCCTAACGCTTCAATCGCGTGCTCTAATCGAATCTAGCCCGAGTCGAAAGCAGTGAATGTACAGAGAGGACAAGGTCTTACCGCCATGGCCGATGCGCTCCGGTGGAGGTCTGCAGACGCTCCGGTGGTTGCTGCCGCCGTCTTGGATCGATTCGCAGTACAGCTCAGGTGGTCGCCGCCATCGTCGCTGTCGCCGGTGTGAGTGGGGAAGAGGGGAGAGAGCGGTGAGGAAGGGGGGGTGAGGGTAATTTATGACAACGCGTCTCGAAACAACGCGACGTCTCGGGAGCGCACCCACGCGTGCAACCGCCCACGCCCACGTGCCTAGGGTTGCATCGCTCGGGCCTGGCCGAGGAAAAATGGCCGATTTGAGCGTTCCCAGGGATGTAGGCCCAGAGGTGCTTTAAAGTCCGTGCTATGCAGGGCCAACAGTGAATGCAGACAACCAAACGGGCCAAAATCTTCCCGCGCGGGCCTGGTTGGGGTATGCAGGCTACCAAATGCGCCCGAAGAGGAGGTGCGGCACGGTGAGCGAAGGCATCGGTGAAAAGTAAGTGGGGAAGTATCCAAACCTTAGTCGGTGGGAGGAGCAAATGACACGCCGGCCGACAAAGCAATGAACACACGATCAACTACAAAGTTGTACGAACCACAAGCGAGCGTGCGCTGTGTCCGGCGTGTAGCATAAAACAACAAATTTATAAAAATAGGCAACCTCCTTAAGGAAAAGACCAAAAACCCATGGAGCACCCCTACTCGGAACACCACGACTCGAGTGAGACAGTTGGGTCCATCTGTCATCTTCGCCCCCAGCCGGACTGGTTCGGTCGCGCCAGCCAGATGCGTCCGTGCATGGGGCATGTCGGGTCGTGTGTGCGGTAGCCGGACGAGCTGTGTCGTTGGGCTCACACCGTGCATGCCGCCCGAGCTATACAAGGATTGAGCAAACAAAACAGCGTGAACTAGCCTGACACGGGGCGAACAGTCCTAGCCCACTCATGACTCGGCGCTCTAGGCGCGACGTAGAACCCGGCTGGCAAGAGCGGACCAGCCTGGCAAAGGACGCCCCATACGTGAGCCAGTGCACGCGAGCATCGGACCCGCTCGCGTGTACCTGGACAGGGCCAACAAACAACCCCAACTATCCCAACACGGGGTGAATGATCCTGACCAGCTGGCCCCACTCACGAGCCGAGTCACGCGGGTGTGACGCACGCCCCGCATGTCGCTACTGAATCAGACTGACGGGTCCACCCTCTTCATCATGCGCGGGGCAGTGCGCACGACCTTGCACGTGGGCGCGACTAAACCGCGGCATGACGGTGGCTCCAAGTGCGCCCGTTGTCCACCCATCATGGACCCCCGAGGCGAGACGCCCAGGTGCGCGTCGCCCGAACAGATCGGACGGCACAAGGAGTCTCAAGGTGGCGTCACGGCACATCACCGCGAAATGGACGGCATTCTTGTCCACGGAGGCTCTAGGAGGCGGTACTCCAACAATCTTTATAGGAGTAATGACCAAATGGGAGAACGTATCCCATGAAAGTGTATCACATGCACAAGTTCGAATGCAGCCAATGGATGTGAAACCGAGGGAGAGGATCAAGTTGGAAGATGGGTTGATGGCCTGCTTGCAAAATAGTCCTTCTGTTTAATCAAAATGGAGCCGCACTCCACGTCTCCCTATCAATTAATATTTTCATATATTTTGATTTGAATGGCTATTTTGTTGGCACGTTTTTGACTGCCATGTTCATCTTGGACAAGCTCTTAAAACAAGGTCGGTGTTAAATATATATTTTTTGCTTTTGAAAACTTGATGAGTTAGTTTTATAAACGGGAAACTTCAATAATAACTTAATACGAAGGACATGTTTTAGTAAAGGATTGTGCTAACGTCCAGTCGACTGGACGTTAAGCAACAGACCCGCACGATCGTAACCCACCTTCCTCTCGCGACCCGCACGCTAGATTCCACCGATTTTTTTCTTCTCTCGAAAACCGTATACGCCAATAGTAAATCGCTAGTGGTTTTTCTGGCTTTTGGCTACACAATATGAAAAGAACATAAAAGTGCCAGAAAGGGGACTTGAACCCAGGTCTATTCATTAGACTTTAAGCCCAATAACCAACTAAGCCACCTTTAGTTGTTGTCTATTGTATATAAACAAGGTTATTTGAACCTTTCTTTTTTCTGTCATATCAGCGATAATATATATTTTTGCTTGGTAACTTTGGCATGACCAGCCTGATAATTATGACTTGAGCAACATGGTAACTATATTATGATAAGCCTGATAACTATAATATGAGAAGGTTAATGACTATACCATGAGAAGCATGATAACTTTAGCATGGGGCAGTGGTAACTTCACACTGGGGTATGTTTCTACAAAAAAAATCCTGGATGAAAGTTACCATTGTGTTTAAACTTAAGATATTAGGTCTGTGTCCGTAAAATTACCGGTGAAATGTTTCAAAAACTTTTTCCCCTTGGATGAAAGATATCAATGTGTTGTATGTAAGTTATCGGGTGTGTGGTGCGTAAATTACCATGCTATTTGCACTAGGTTATCAGGGCATATTTCTAGAACTTTTCGCCCAAGGTGAAAAGTTATCAATGCGTTTATATGTAAGTTATCAGGTTAATTGTACGTAAGTTATCATCTTATTTACACAGAAGTTACCGGGGGTATATTTTAACAACTTTTTCACCTCGGATGGTCAAAAAAGTGATATTTTATTTGAACTTGTCAAAAGCCAAGAAGTAGGTGAGTTGGCTAGTGTTTTAAGATCTCAATATTGAAGTCTTGAGTTTAATTCTCAGCTTTAGCATGATTTTAAGGCTATAAAACTACAATATGGAAACTACCAGCATCAAGATTTGTTTCCAACATCTTTTTCTCCCAAAAATTATCAGGCCTGCGATGTGTGAGTTATCAAGCTATTCGCACACAAAAAAACCGAGGGTATCTTACGTTCTTAGGAAGTTGATCCCCACTACAACCAATTCTCTCTACATGCACACCGTCCACATCAGCTTCATGCCACATCATCATTCAGCGTCTCCACTTCAACAAATCTCAGCATGCATAAAGCCACGTCCTTTATTTTTAGCATCATCCTCTCTCGCATGCAGCATCGTTTGTCTCCTATCTCCCATATTGCCCCGGCAGTAAAACACCACTCCGGCACGTTCCCTTGATCTTCCGCTTCCGATCCTCTTTGAGGAGTAATAAAATCTCCCCCACGATTAATACCCATCCTTTGGGCAACCCATCAGCATTCAAAGGCATGCCTCACGCACCACAGCGATTAGAGCGCACTAGATGTGCCCAGAAGTCCAAAAGTCTTGGCATACAATATCTACTCCCCTCACCAGCCATTGAGTTTGAGCTCCAATGTTCTACTCCCTCCGTCCCATAATATAAGAGCGTTTTTTACACTAATAATGTAGTGTAAAAAACGCTCTTATATTATGGGACGGAGGGAGTATGTCCCAACGTCACCTCCTACCCTCGACGGTCTCATTTACCATCCACCCGTCACTCGATCCCTATGCTATCATGATGTTTAACTTCATGCAGTACCTCGCCAATAGCTAAGCATCTTTTTTTTGAACGGTCACCGGGGGGGAGGGAATCCCCACCTGAATATATTGCTCAAAAAGCTGCCAAAGCTAAGAGTCACCCCTTAAGCTCTGGCTGATTTAGTTTATAAGGAAAACTGGATCGAAAACCTAAACAAGTTGACCCAGTTTATGAGGAAAATTGGGTCGAAAACCATACAAGTAAGAAGATTACACAGATGTGAAAAAAAAAGGACACCCAGGACATGGCCCGACCTAGCTAGCAGGCCGAAGGACGAACCCATAGGAGGCACAGGTAGATGTGGGGTGTCGTCGAAGGATCACAATACCAACACTAAGCAAGCAACCTAACGCACCTCACCGGCGTGCATACCGAACCTCACAACACAACTCAGGAGCAACCACAACCAACGAGTGATAACACGAACCTTGACTAGGGGCTCCGCCATGAGAATTCGAAACGATTAGCAAGTTGGGGAGGCATCTTACGTCGTCGAAGAGCAAAGATGAACCAGGACAACACCAAGAGCACGGAGCTCACCGCAACACAATGGCCACCAAGGGAGGAACTTGAACATGCATAGCAACATGGCCGACGCCAGGGAACACCACCGAAGACGGACACATAGGAAGCAGGGCAGCAACAACACAGACCACCGTCGACCCCAACCGGCCGCACCACCACCACCAACATTCCAGCAGCAAGCAACACCCACACAACAACCATGTTGACCCCAAAGATGACGCCTTCAAGAAGGGTTGCGACGCTGGTTGCGCCGCCATCATCCGTACAAGAGGACCTGGACTGGGGTTTCCCCCGGGGTCTCGACGAGGAGGGTGCAAACAACAAAAACAACGACGCCTCCAAGGAGGTTAGCGGCGCCCACAGGCGTCGCCGCCGCCGGCTCCAGTTGGAACAAGGCTTTCGCCCAAGTTGATCTGACACTCTCTCGAAGATCGGTTGAGTGAGGGTGAGAGCTGATCTGCACCACCACAAGGGACCCTGGCCGCCCGTCGCTGCCCATGGTCAGATTCAGACTACCGCAGGCCAGATCCGGCCGGATCCGACCCACACACGCCGGGCCTGCCAGATCCGAGCATTCTGGGGCAGCACCACACCGCAGCCCCTCCCCCACTCTTGCAGACTCCGAGGCAGAGCAGCCACCATAGCCAGCCGCACCGAGCGGAGATCATCGGCGGCCGGCCCCGACCCTATCCCGCCGCAGCCTGCCCACGAACAGAGGCCGACCCCAGCCAGCCGCAACCGCACTAAGGGGGGAGATGTTACCTTCAGATCTGGTGAATACGAAGCACCTCCAGCTGCGGCCAGCAACCACCAGGGCCTCGCCGCCCGAGCGGCCGAGGGGCCTGGCCACCAGCACCAACCGCGGCCTCCACCCATGAAGGACGCCGTCGTCTCGCCACCCGGGGCCGCCGCCCCGACGACCGCTGCCCTCCGCGCAAGAAACGGAGCGGCGAGATCCCCGCCGCCACCGTCACCGGCGGCCACGCGGGCTTGCCCGGCGACCTCCTCAGGTGGCGGCGAGGTAGAGAGGGGGAGGGAGGGGTGGCGGCGCGCGGGAACCCTAGTCGCCGCCCGAGTCGCCCGAGCGGACGACGCGGGGGCAGGGGGGCTGCTCCAATGCCAATAGCTAAGCATCAATTGCAGCCTACAGAGCCAAGAGCAACAACGACCTACTCCTCACGGGATCCTCAGGAACGACTGCGAGTCCTCCATTGCCGCCCAAGAATAGGCTGAACCAAGTTCCTCTCCCTGTCAAAGTCGTTAGGTCCACACCATGCATGGCCCGTTCTAGATAATCTCAATATATCAAGTAAGTACAGCCCATGTTATGCATGTACGTTTACAGCAACATGGCTAAATATAATTAGTTTATTTACGCATGCAGTATACCATTACGATTTTGTTGTTTGTTTTTGTGGATTCGTAGGTCTCTCTCAAATATGAAGTTAGGTAGACTTTCCCCAGATTGCAGGCTTGATATGAAGTTAAGTGCTCTTACTAAGTTGAATCGTATGTACGAATTTTGTCAGATGGGATTCATTACCACCTGTAATTTTCTGACAATGCTAATCCCATGATCTGTGTACTCATATTGTTTAGTTATTTTATTCTCATGTTCTTTTGGATCTGTGTGTATGCGACCAGGTCGATCCTCCCCCCCCCCCCCACCCCCCACCCCCCAACGAAGGAGTGCTCCCTCGGTTAGTTTTATCTTTTTCTTCATCAAGATTAATTATCGTACTCTCTCTCTCTCTCTCTCTGTGTGTGTCTCTCTCTCATAAATCATGATCATGTACATCATACTCATCCTACTGAGTCAATATTTCAATTTGCTAATTGAACACATGTGCCCCTGAATATCTACTTATAGTCCTGCATTAACAGTATAAGTAGCAACCCTGTCAAAAAAAGTAGCAACCTTGCCTCCTTTCAGACCTTAAACAAACAGAAACTACACACAGATTTTGTTGGTTGTGTTTTATATCTAACATTTTATGTATATTCTCAGTTAGCTAGGTTATGCAGTTGCTCTGATAAAGTTACTATTTTTCTCTTCCTTGGAAATATGGCAATTCATGTCTGCTGATGCAATTGGGCAAGTTTTGCACAGTTTACTTAGGATCATGTGAATGCATATGAGAAATGTTATGGTCAATTGATAGTATTCTAATCTTGAACATTTAAGTGGTGCCTCTCAACTGCATCTACATTATATTATCCTCTGAAAAAATTCATGATGTTATCTATAACACTTGGAAACACTAGCTATCTGGAGGGACTACCACCAGGTAGGATTTATTTTGTTCATAATTCACAAAGTACTAATATCATGTCTTATTTATCAAAAATTTCCCGTCAAATAAAATATTGTCTCTAAGCATACATATTTTATGCCTTTGCATTTGAGAAGTAATTTGAGCTTCTTTTTTTGTAGATTTTTCGTTCATATACCTCTAGAGTGGAATCATCTACTTTGCATAATTTGAAGGTGTATGTTCCAAATTCTATAATTAAGTACGATTATTTATAATTAGCTTTCATTTCACGTGAGTGCAACTGAGAACAATTTCTGATTACTATTTTCAAAATATCTGTCGTTGCTTTTCTTTATTCAATTTCCCGTTGCGGTGTGCTAATGTTTGTTGGTTCTCTTCTCTTTTTCCATATCGAGTCCATCAATATGAATCAACACATTCACAAGTTGAATCACCTAAAATTCTTCAATAATATTCCGCAGCAACACGCGGGGAATCATCTAGTTTCATCAAAGTACCTCCCTTCACCCGGTCGCCAAATTTACCAAGACCTAGGTACATAAGTTATCAGGTCAGCGATGTGTGAGTTACCGTGATATTCACATAAAAGTTATCGGGGGGTATATTTCATCACCTCTATTCGCCAAAGTTACCAGGACCGGGTTGCATAAGTTATCAGGTCTCCAATGTATGAGTTACCATGCTATTCACACCAAAGTTACCGGGGGATATTTCATCAACACCCACCCCTACGCCAAAGTTATCATGACTGAGTTATATAAGTTATCAGGTTTGTGATATGCGAGTTACCCTGATATTCACATAAAAGTGACCGGGGAGTATTCCCTGGTCGGCAAAATTACCACGATGTCATCAACTCTAGATGAGTTGGTAAAATAGGCTACTTAAGTGCGGAAAAGATTGGACATTGCATTAACTTTTGTGCAAACGTAGAAGAGAAGACAAGTTAATAAGGTATTGTTGTTTTTCTTTTCCACTCATTTAATAAGGTATAAAAGTAGTCTAACCCAACTAAAATAATATATCAGAGTCTTAGCTCAGCTGGTAGCCTATCGTGGCTGCAACCAACAGGTCCCATGTTTGATTCCTAGGAGCGCCTCTTTTTTTATTTTTCGCGCACGAGAATGGAAACCGCGCGGGAGAAGCAGATCGAGCGATCGCCGGGTCGTCCGGATCTGTCGCTAACGTCCAGTCAACTGGACCTTAGCTTTCTCGTTTAGTAAATTTAATGAAACATTGTCCCAGATTTTGCAATTGTTTCCTAAATATTTCGGTCAAGACTCATTTTTAAAAAATGCTTGAAAGCATATTCAATATTGGTCTTGTTTCGAACATCTCATCAAAACAAAAGGGGTGGTCAAACCAGATCCGAATTTGTGCCTTTGCTTTAAAATTTAAGTCCCTTTTTGTGTTTGGAGCTAGACATAAAAGCATATACACTGATGGATTGGGCAAATCATGGGGTGCGGGTTAATCTTCATAAAGTTTGAGGTCTGTTTGAGGTCATCCCACCAAGCTGTAGACCTGGGTTCAAATCCCAACTCTCCCATTTTTCTGTATTTCGTTACCAATTTTTGTTGGCGTACAATAAAATTGCCCCGCCCAAGCGTGGCTTAGTTGATGGGCTGCAATGTTGCAGTTTCGGTCCAGCTACTCTATTTTTAACCTTTTTTTAACAGATTCAAATGCTTTAAAAAAATCATATCTTTCAAACTATAACTTTTAAATAAACATGCTATATATGGAAATCACTTAAATATGTAAATTCCAAATATGCTATCATCTTGCATGTTAATTATTCTAAAATTATGTGTAGGATGCACCCTTAATTAATACTTCTCTTTATATGATGTATTTTGAAAATGCCTATTATATCTACACCTACTTTTAACTATCAAAGTAAAAAGTGTTTCTACCAGTCCGTCAAAAAAATGTTTCTGCATGTACGTTAAAACATTCGTTCAACCTTTCTACCCAGGCTGATCACTCCGTAATAAAAATATTTTGTTTAACTTAGGTTGGGCTTGGAATCACCCATATGTTTGTTGCGATGCTGACCAAGGCATACCTTTTTTGCGGGGGACCGAGTCATAGCTTTCATTCACCTGGTTCTGCACAATGCATTTTTCATCACCTCGGCTCCCATCATCGACATCTACAACCACATGATTCAGCTAATGCATGTGTGAAAGAGTTGGTTCATCATACAATTTAATAGTACCACCTCGCTTCTATACATGAAAATTAACCAATTTATATACATCCGTGAGTTGCCTAAACATCAAGAAGTCACCTAGAGAAGAGGGTATGTGGGTATCATTTATCCTATGAATGAAGTAATTGACGTCACAAATTATAATGCATGACTGCACATGTCAATAAAAAAAATAAAGACACGATGAAGGCATAAAATGTGATTCTGATGTGTGGTTGCGCATGCCAATAAAAGAAATAAAGACCCGATGAAGGCAAAAAGTTTGATGTGGTCCCAATAAAAAAGAGAAAGATTCGATAAAATTATATTGATTGGCGGGAAGGTTTCGGTGGGCTACATGCTATTAGATAAAGATAGCCCGATAAAATTAAAACGATTCCGACTACCATTTTTGGTCAATAAAAAAAGGGTAAAATAAAAGAGGAATGTGCGGGTTTCGGTAGGCTACATGCAACTACAAAAAAAAGTGTCCAAATTTGAGCTTAAAAAATGCTCCGGTTTTATCACTAGGCGTTGGAAATTAAGCTCCGTAAACATATGGATGGAGTACGATTTACGTTGATAGTCAATTTAGTGACTTTGTTGCGCTTTGATGTATTCATGTTTAGTTTGATCAGAACTATCATACACAAGTCATATCAAAAGTTCGTATGGTTCTTAGTGCGTCCTCGATGTACACCTCCCTGCTACCATCAGGTGGCACCAGTAGGATGTTAGCGTGTCGTGCTGATAGATGTTTCGGTGGACACCTCCCTGTCTCCGAGTGGCACCGTCTGAATGATGCATGTCACGCTGACGTACGATTTGATAGACACGCTAATTATCTCTTCCGGTGCAACGCACGGACAAATTTTGCTAGTCATCTCAAAATTCCTTGGCCCACAAACTGAATCATCTATAGTTGTCTCTAATCGTATGAGTGTTAGACGGGAATTCATCGTACGTATAGCAAGGTTCTCATGTTCGAATAGGCGGACAGAGAAGCTACTGTCATCGACTAACACTTGCTACCAGAGAGAGATGGTGAAAGCATTACCAAGCCTTTAATAGCACAAGAGTTTGAGAACTGCCTGCGTCTACAGTCCTGCACATTAAAATTTCCAGCTCAAAGGCGACGCCAACGGATTGCATGCAGATCGAAGATGTTTGAAGGAGTTGCAAGCGACAAGAGGCCAGTTTAAGAAGCGCCTTATCTTTCAAAAGTTTCACAAGCATGATCACTCCGGTACAGGAGTGTCAAGCCAATGAAGTAGTATGAAATCCTTCCGGTACATGAAATCCAGATGCCATCTGGCATTGATTCTACAATAAACTAGGCCCTTGCTGATAAGGCCAGGTCAGTGTAGTCGTCCCTTATGGGCAGTAGAATATTTGTTTCTTGACCCAAGCTTCCTCTTCTTTCTAAGAAAAAAAAAGTATTATCCCTTGCAGTCAAACACGTAGCAGGTGATAAAGCTTTATTATAATATTATTGATGGGTAATGGAAGCCGGTTGGCTGATGGCCATGCTGATAGTTGACTTGATTTTGAGATGGATTGCGACGTGACTGTGCGTGTTTGGGCTAGTCAAAGGCAACACCCTCTCTCTTCTGCTCTGCCCATCTTCTTCTGCAACATCGGCATGCACACCATCCTCAGAAGCCCACACATCCCCTCCACACAATGGGTAATGGAAGCCGGTTGGCTGATGGCCATGCTGATAGTTGACTTGATTTTGAGATGGATTGCGACGTGACTGTGCGTGTTTGGGCTAGTTGAAGGGAACCTCTCCCTCTTCTGTTCTGCTCGTCTTCTTCTGTGACACCCGCGTGCACACCATCCTCAGAAGTCCACACATGACACATCCCCTGCTCCCCACAATGGAACTCGCCAAGCGCTCCATGCTCGCCTTGCTTGCCCTTCTCGCATGGCTCGCCGCTGGTTCCGTAGCCGACGACCGCCTTGCGCTCATGTCGTTCATGTCATACATGACAGCCAACTCATCGTTAGCTCTTGCACGGTGGTCGTGGGGCAACCGCTCCGTTCCGACGTGCGAGTGGCGTGGCGTGACGTGTGGCCTGAGTGGCCGACGCCGCGGCCGTGTGGTGGCACTGGACCTCCCCGGGCTCGGCCTCGGCGGCACTGTTCCACCCGAACTGGGAAACCTCTGTGAAAAGAGGCTGGAAGCGCATGCTCTTGCAGGGGCGCGATGCGTGTTAATATAGCACAGAAGATTACAGCGGGAGGTTAGAGTTGGATTGATCTCCAAGCTAACTAGGAGGGATCAGATCACAACTACCTAACAGATTACAACATAACATGCACGCACACATATCTACATACGGTTTATACACAGACCGTATTATACATCGTTTAACACTCCCCCTCAATCACAACTATCCAAGTTGAGATTGCGTCTAAAGACCTCCAGCTGCCGCAATGATAGTGGTTTAGTAAAGCCATCCGCCACTTGATCACCAGTAGGAACGAACCGAATGTTCAAAAGCTTGTTAGCCACTCTTTCACGGACGAAGTGATAATCAATCTCAATGTGCTTCGTCCTAGCATGGAAAATAGGATTGGCAGAAAGGTAGGTAGCACCAAGGTTGTCACACCAGAGAGAGGCTGCAGATGAGTGACGAATGCCCAACTCTGTTAACAAATTTTGGACCCAAATAATCTCAGCAGTAGCATTTGCTAAGGCCTTGTACTCAGCTTCTGTACTTGACCTAGACACAGTTGCTTGTTTTCGTGCACTCCAAGAGATCAAATTACTGCCAAAGAATACTGCAAAACCTCCAGTAGACCTCCGATCATCAGGACATCCTGCCCAGTCTGCATCTGAAAAAGCACTAACAAGTGTAGAGTCTGACTTAGTAAGTTTGAGACCATGACTCTTAGTTGCCTGAAGGTACCGAAGAATTCTTTTTACTGCTGTCCAATGAGTACTAGTGGGTGCATGAAGGAACTGACAAACTTTGTTGACTGAAAAACAGATATCTGGCCTGGTTAAAGTCAAATACTGCAAAGCTCCTACAACACTCCTGTACCTGGTAGAATCCTCGGCTCCAAGCACCTCTCCATCATGAAGAGACAACTTCTCTGAAGTAGACAAAGGAGTCGGAGAAGGTTTGCAACCTTTCATGCCCACTCGCTCAAGGATATCGTGTACATACTTTTCTTGAGACAAAATAATTCCACTAGCCACATTTTTTACCTCAATCCCAAGGAAAAAGTGAAGGTTGCCCAAATCCTTGAGCGCAAAGTCCATACGCAGATCCTTAAGAAGAGCTTCGACTGCTCTAGATGAGGAACTGGTGACAATAATATCGTCAACATAGATAAGCATAAAAATGGTTACTCCATGCCTATGATAAAAGAATAACGAGGTATCTCCCTTGGAAGCAGCAAAGCCAAGAGACTGTAACTTGGAGTACAGGCGATAATACCAAGCTCTGGGTGCTTGTTTCAAGCCATAAATTGCTTTATCAAGCTTGCAGACATGTCGTGGTAAAACTGAACTTTCATACCCAGGAGGCTGCCTCATAAAAACCTCTTCTTCCAGAACACCATGCAAGAACGCGTTCTTTACATCTAGTTGTCGCATGCACCAATTTCTAGATATTGCAACTGAAAGAATTAATCTGATAGTAGCAGCTTTTACCACGGGGCTAAAGGTATCCTCATAATCAATTCCATACCTTTGCTTGAAACCTTTGGCCACAAGACGTGCCTTATACCTGTCAATCGTGCCATCCGATTTGCGCTTGACCTTGTACACCCATTTGCAGTCAATGACGTTTCTCCCTCTGACCGGTGGAACTAAACGCCAAGTTTTGTTTTCCACGAGGGCTGAAAACTCCTCATCCATGGCCTGTTTCCACTTGGGGTCACCAAGAGCGTCCTGAAGATTTTTCGGTTCACCTGTGGCACAAAAAGAACCCCAATGAATACAACCATCATTATAAACCTTGGGTCTGACAATACCACTCTGTGACCTGGTGTGCGAGCGGACAGGAGGAGGCGGAGCTGGTCGAACTTGCTGAATTTGCAGACGGTTTTGTGTAGAGGACACAGCAGACTCCGACTCAGCCGCAGAGAATCCCGAATCCATCTCCTGTAGAGATCCAGGAGAATCTGGTGCGGCAGCCGATGGCGAACTGCCACTTGGCAGTTTCGGAGCGGGCTTAGAGGGCGAAGGAGATCGCGCTCCACCGGAGACCGCCCGCCCCGCGTCGCTGCCGCCACGTGGGCCGCGCCCAGCCGTGGAAGCCGACCCACCAGGGGACAGCGCGCCAGTGCGCCCCGAGGCCACCTGCGGATCTTCTGTGGCATCTGTGTGCTGCATAAAATCATACGAATTTTCACCAAATTCTTCAACATTTGGCTGCCCTGTTTCCTGCACACTTTCAGCTGAGTCAATTGCATTAGACATAGACATATGGCCAGCAGAGTCTGCTCCCCCTGGAACAAAGTTAGGAGATGGTAAAAGATGAGAAGGCAAAAGGAGTAATTCTTTGCGAAGTTGAGCGCCGGCATTGGAGTGGAGACTAGCGAAAGGAAAAACTTGCTCATCAAAGATAACATCACGAGAAACATAGACACGCCCAGAAGAAATATCAAGACACTTGTAGCCTTTGTAGAGGGTACTATACCCCAAGAAGGCACATTGCTTGGACCGAAACTCAAGTTTATGCTTGTTGAAAGGACGCAAATTTGGCCAAACGGCACAACCAAAAATGCGAAGAAAGGAATAGTTTGGCTTAGTGCCAAAAAGTCGTTCTAGCGGAGTTTGGTTCTGGATTACTCTACTAGGAACACGATTGATGAGGTAGACCGCAGTGAGGAACGCTTCGTCCCAAAATTTTAGTGGCATAAACGCATGAGCAAGTAGAGAAAGACCAACTTCCACTATATGTCTATGTTTCCGCTCGGCGGAACCATTCTGTTGGTGAGCATGTGGGCATGAAACATGATGTGTAATGCCAATGCGTTCAAAGAAAGAACTCAACCGTTGGTATTCACCACCCCAATCAGCTTGCATGGCAATGATCTTACGATCAAATAGACGTTCAACATGGGCTTGGAAAAGACGAAATTTTTCAAAGACATCAGATTTATTTTTGAGCAAATATATCCAACTGAACTTGCTAAAATCATCAATAAAGCTGACATAATATTTCTGTCTTCCTACAGAGACGGGTCCAGGACCCCAAACATCTGAAAAAATAAGCTCTAAAGGAGCTGTAGACTCGCTAGTTGAACGGGAATAAGGTAGTTGATGGCTCTTGGCCATCTGACAGGCATCACACACTAAGAGATGATCTTGCTTATTTGACACGGGGAGATTGAAGTCGCGAAGGATTTTCTGAACTACCGGAAGAGCAGGATGCCCTAGACGTTTATGCCACCGAGATGTGGATGGTTTGATTGCACCAAGCACTTGACGTTGAGGAGCACTCTGCCGTCCGGTCACGGGGAACAAGCCCCATCTACTCCTGTTTTGAAGAATTGTTCTCCGGGTAGCCTGATCCTTAACAAGAAAGAATTCAGGGTGAAGTTCAATAAACACATCATTATCATTCATAAGATGATAGGCAGAAAGGAGACTTTGGTCGGCACTAGGAGCATGAAGAATGTTGTTTAAGTTCAAGGAACCGGAGGGAGTAGACAAAACTGAATGGCCAATATGTGCAATATCCATACCTTGACCGCTGGCCGTGTGGACTTGATCGTTGCCGGTGTAGCGATCGCGAACAGCAAGTTTCTCTAGCTCTCCAGTGACATGATCAGTGGCGCCAGTGTCAAGATACCAGTTGGTATCCACGCCATAGGAGTGGGCGGCGTTGGCCGAACGGTGATTGCCACCACCGCCGCCACCGCGTCCGCCACCACCGCGTCCGCCGCCACCACGTCCGCCGCCGCCACCGCCGCCTGCGGGGTTGCGGACGTTGTTATTGTAGCCTTTGTCGTACCTTTTTCTACAGCGCCACGCGCCGTGGCCGTCCTCCTTGCAGATCTGGCAGCGTTCGCGGTCACCGCGATCACCACCCTGTTGGCGCGGCGCACCACCGCCGCCACCGTTGCCCGAGTTGTCGGAGTTGTAGCCGCCACGTCCGCCACCCTGACCACCACGTCCACCGCCGTAGCCGCCAGAACCACCCTTCGCAGCGAGGTTGACGGAGTGCTGGGCAGTGTAGGCGGCGTGCTGCGCGGTGATCCGGGCTTCCGCAGCCACCAGAAGCGAAAACAGTTCGCTGAGGCCGATCGGTTGATCGGTAACAGCGCGCGTGGAGATGGCGGAGACGAACCCATTGTAGTCGGGCTCGTGTATGAGACCCTCCAAGATGTGTGACACAACGTCATCTTCATCGAGGGGCTTCCCTGCAGCAGCAAGCTCGTCCGCTAGACCCTTCATCTTGGTGAAGTAAGCAGCAGCAGAGAGGTCGCCCTTGCGAGCGTTTCCGATCGCCGATCGGAGCTGAATCTGTCGCGCCCTGGACTGCGCAGAAAAGCTCTGGACAAGAGCTTGCCAGACGCCCGCAGCCGTGGTGTGGTTGGAGACCTGCAGCAGAACTTCGCGGGACAGAGAGGCGAGCAAAAAAGTGAGCACCTGTTGATCATGGGTGACCCAGATCGCATGCTCTGGATTCGGCGTAGCGGTGGTCTCCTTCTTCCCGGCGACCTCCTTCTCTGTGACGATGACAGCAGCGGGTTCCTTGCATGAGCCGTCGAGGAAGCCCATCATCGCCGCAGCCCTGACGTGCGGAAGGACCTGCGCCTTCCACACCAGGAAGTTTTCACGGGTGAGCTTCTCCGTGATCGTGTGGCCGAGAGAGGCGAGGGAAGGCGTGGCCATGGCGAGGGGAAAGGAGGAGGAAGACATGACCTAGATGTATTGGAAGTTCTAGGCTCTGTATACCATGTGAAAAGAGGCTGGAAGCGCATGCTCTTGCAGGGGCGCGATGCGTGTTAATATAGCACAGAAGATTACAGCGGGAGGTTAGAGTTGGATTGATCTCCAAGCTAACTAGGAGGGATCAGATCACAACTACCTAACAGATTACAACATAACACGCACGCACACATATCTACATACGGTTTATACACAGACCGTATTATACATCGTTTAACAACCTCACCTACCTGAGGCGGCTCCATCTCCCTGCCAACCACCTCCATGGCGTCCTCCCGCTGGAGCTCGGCAACCTCCCTGACCTCAGGCACCTCAACCTCAGCTACAACTCCTTCCAGGGGAGGATCCCGGCGTCGCTTTCAAACTGCAGCCGTCTTGAGAACCTTTTGCTGTACAGCAACAGGTTTCACGGCGAAATACCACAGGAGCTCTGCTTGCTGGGTGCTCTCAAGGTACTCAGTCTTGGCCAGAACACTCTGACAGGAAACATCCCGCTGGGCATCGGGAGCCTTGTAAACCTGAGAACGCTCAATCTGCAGTTCAACAACCTATCTGGAGGGATCCCGCATGAGATAGGTGGTCTGGTTAACCTTGTTGGATTAGGCCTAGGTTATAACCTACTGGGAGGCTCCATTCCTGCTTCACTTGGAAACCTTTCGGCACTCCAGTATATGAGCATCCCTTCAGCCAGACTAACAGGGAGCCTACCACCTCTGCAAAACCTTTCGTCTCTTCTAGTCCTTGAACTAGGAGTGAACAGCATCAGGGGAAGCATCCCTGCTTGGTTGGGAAATCTCTCGTCGCTAGTGTTTCTTAGTCTTCAGCAAAATGGCCTCACAGGGTGCATCCCAGAATCATTAGGTAGCCTTCAGGTGCTCAGTAACCTTGATCTTTCACAAAACAATCTTTCTGGTCACATACCACACGCCCTTGGAAATCTTGGTGCCCTGATGACCCTTCGTCTAGACTATAATAAACTGGAAGGTTCTTTTCCTCCTTCGCTGCTCAACCTTTCCGCTCTTGAGGATATAGGTCTACAAAGCAATCGTCTTGGCGGGTCTTTTCCACTGGACATAGGCAATAAGCTTCCAAACATACAAAGCTTTGTTGTGGATATCAACCAATTTCATGGAACAATTCCACCATCCTTGTGCAATGCCTCTAGGCTTCAAATTCTGCAAGCAGTGTATAACTCTTTGTCAGGTCGAATTCCCAATTGTCTTGGAGCTCGACAAAACAGATTGTCGGTCGTGGCCCTTTCAAAAAATAAGCTCGAAGCAACAAATGATGCTGATTGGGGCTTTTTGACCAGCTTGACAAACTGCAGCAACTTGAAGTCCTTAGATTTGGGTTACAACAGTCTTCAAGGTGAGTTGCCTAGTGCAGTCGGAAACCTTTCCTCAGATTTGAGTTTTCTTATCATAGCAAACAACAATATAGCTGGAAAAATACCTGAAGGAATAGGGAACTTGGTCAACTTGAAGTTACTTTACATGGACTACAACCATTTGGAGGGAACTATTCCGGCTTCTCTTGGTAAACTCAAGGCACTGAATCGATTGTCTCTACCATATAACAACCTGTCAGGATCCATCCCACCAACTCTAGGCAATCTTACAGCACTAAGTCTATTATTGCTCCAAGGAAATGCACTCGATGGAATCATTCCCTCCGGTCTTAGCAGTTGCCCCATAGAACAACTGGATCTTTCACATAACAGTCTTACTGGCCCAATATCTAGACAACTCTTTCTCATCTCTGCATTATCCAATTTCATGCTTTTGGGGCATAATTTATTATCTGGTACGCTGCCATCTGAAATAGGAAACCTAAAAAACCTTGGAGTGCTTGATTTCGCTTCAAACAACATTTCTGGAGAGATACCTGCCTCCATTGGTGAGTGTCAGAGCTTGCAGCATCTCAATATATCTGGAAACTCACTTCAAGGGAAAATTCCATCGTCGATGGAGCAACTAAAAGGTCTCTTGGTGCTTGACCTTTCCAGCAATAATTTATCCGGTAGCATCCCTCAGTTTCTTGGAAATTTGAAAGGCATTTCTGCTCTGAATCTATCATTCAACAATTTTGAAGGTGAAGTCCCAAAACATGGGGTATTCCTCAATGCGACAGCAATCTCGATCACCGGAAATGAAGGCCTGTGTGGTGGTATCCCTCAATTGAAATTGCCACCCTGTTCCAACCACACCACCAAGAAAGCATCCAGGAAACTTCTCGTGATAGTCTCCATACGCAGTGCAACTTTATTTATCACATTAGTATCTGCACTGTTCATATTCTACCATAGGAGCAGGAAGATGAAATCAAGCATACAAATATCACTCATCAGTGAGCAATATACGAGGGTTTCTTATGCTGAACTATTCAACGCAACAAATGGTTTTGCTTCCGACAACCACATTGGGGCAGGAAGCTTTGGCTCGGTCTACAAGGGAAGCATGCGAAGCAATGACCAACAAGTAGTTGTTGCTGTGAAGGTGGTCAACCTCAAGCGACGTGGTGCATCTCAAAGCTTCATTGCGGAATGTGAGACACTAAGATGTGCTCGACATCGGAACCTTGTGAAGATACTGACAGTATGCTCTAGTATTGATTTTGAGGGTCATGATTTTAAGGCCCTTGTATATGAATTCCTACCAAATGGTAACTTAGACGAATGGCTACACCAGCAGATCATGGGGGGTGGTGAACACAAGGCAATAGATCACATTGTGAGGCTAGGCATTGCAATTGATGTGGCATTCTCACTTGAATATCTTCACCAACATAAGCCATTGCCGATTATTCACTGTGATCTTAAGCCAAGCAATGTTCTCCTCGACAGTGACATGGTTGCTCATGTTGGTGATTTTGGGCTTGCAAGATTTGTGCATCAAGACTTGGAGAATTCATCAAGTGGCTGGGCATCAATGAGAGGAGCAATTGGTTATGCCGCTCCAGGTGCAGTTACGAAATTTTTGTACTTTTATATATAGTCCAGAAAGCAGGCTCCAGTAAAAATTTAATTAGGACTTCTATTTCCAATTAGACGAGTATATTTTGACGAAACTAAGTTTTCTAGAATAGAAAAACAACTCAAATGTGTATAGAATTGTACACTCAGAAATGTAGTGCGTCAGAAATGAACTTTATCTAATTCGTTAAATAGATAGACATATGCAGCTTGTAGAATCAGTTTTTTTTTACAACTGCTTTTGTTGATTTCAGAGTATGGACTTGGCAATCAAGTCACAACCCAAGGTGATGTCTATAGCTATGGCGTATTGCTGCTAGAAATGTTCACTGGAAGAAGACCAACAGACAGTGATTTTGGGGATGTTTTTGGCCTTCGCAAGTATGTTCAGATGGCACTGCCAGACAAGGTGGCTAATGTCATCGACGAATGGTTATTACCTGAGATGGAAAATGATGAAGGAGACAAGTCCAACTCTAACAAGAGCAGAGATCTGAGAATAGCTTGCATCACTTCGATTCTGCGTATTGGAATTTCCTGTTCAGAGGAGGCACCAACAGATCGCCCGCAAATTGGAGATGCTCTGAAAGAGTTGCTAGCAATAAGAGACAAATTTCACAAGAATCACTCCAGTAAAGGAGAACCATCGAGCAACTGAAGCATGTGGAGATCAGCAAGTTGTTGCAAGCTGCCATCTCCTATCCATCCCAGCATTTACAGAAGGCTCAATAAAAATTGTAATAATTGGCCGGCGTTGTCAAATGTTCCTATTTTCCCAATGTGCTAATTAACACAGCAGTTTCCAGGCTCCCTTATTTAGAGCCCAAAAGGCTTATATATAGTCACAGCCACCGTTGTCATCGAGTTCCAAAAATGTGTATGCTTTGTGTTAAGTGTGTGGGTATGGCATTAGAATAAAGTGGGACTACTTCTGTTATGAAATAGACCTACTAGAAATATTTTTGAGAACGAAAGGGTGCCATAGCACCCGGGAGTCCGTTGAGAACAATGAGTATGGCAACAAATTAAGGAGCGTAGGTAGCACTAGTACCTAGTATCTATTGTTTGCAAAGGATGGTGTAGACCCAGATTAAGTCTCACTCTGCAATAACCAAGCTGTGATGCACAACTTTGGTAACTTGGTACTCATTTTCAAACTATTGCCTGCAGAGAAAGTATAAATAAAGCATAAACTCGCAAAACTTTGCGAACTGTGAAAACCTATCCATCAATGACTATAGTAGACTGGCTACAGGGAAGTCAAAAGATGGGAAGAACTCAAGGGAGCCAAAGTAAAGATGGGTACTGATAATATGGCAAGTCAATAACTTAACTATACACTTGCATTTGAAAGAAAAATGTTTATGTCAATAAGCCTATGAAGAAGCTCGCCAGCTTTTATTGAGCATTGGTTTCATGTAATTTTCCTGATTTACATGGGGACAATTTCATGCTGTATATATGTATGACACAGTGCACTAAATGTTCTACTTATGTTTTGTACTAATACCACTAGCATACACACTAGGCAGAGTGACTTGCGACTTTTGAGAAACTAAGTGGCTTATGATTTGTGCATTATAGGCTTAGAAAATACCTTTCTGACTACTCAACAGGATATCTATAAATGTTAGAAATCGAGTGTGTCATAAGTGTGCTGAACAGAGAGACCTTTCTCTCCATGCTCTGGCAGAAAATGTTGCCACTGATAGAATTTTGGTGATTATATCTGGTACAACGGTACAACTTACCTACTTGACATTGAGTATAAAACTCTAAACATACAAAATAAGTTCTTTTCATGGGGTGACTGGTGTGTTGACATTTTTGCCTGTTGAGGAGGGGCCAAGTCGTGGCTTCAATCTTCTGTTAATGGTTCACACATAAAAAGGCGGCTACCCATCGAAGATCAAAGGAAAGCATACACGACTTGTCTGTGTAGACCAACCAATCCACAATGATTAATATAGATCACAATTGAAAATAAATTACATGTTTCTAGCAAGAAACTGACAGACTCCTAAAGAATGTAAAGAAGCATGTGAACATAGGTTAATTCAGGCACATGTACAAATTTCATGAAAAAATACAATCATATTGTACTGTCTCAAGAAGACAAGAGATATACTTCCTCCGTTCCTAAATATAAGTCTTTTTAGAGATTCCACTAGAGATTACATACGGAACAAAATGAGTGAACCTACATTCTAAAGTATGTCTATATACATTCATATATAGTCCGTAGTGAAACATCTAAAGAGACTTATATTTAGGAACAGAGGGAGTATTAAGTTATATAACAAAGACATGTTCTTATTCTTTTTTTGTTAAGAGAGAGCACATATGACCATATTTTTAATTGAAAGTTAGAATATGTACCTAAATTAACATTTTGTGGTGCCATGATTCTGTTGAGAACTTCTGAAGATGTCTAAATGTACAAACTCACGAAGGGGTGCATATGGACATGAGCTCAATATCATTTTAATGTAGGCAGCAATAAGCTTTTTGTTATGACAAGATGGCTGGCATGGGAAGAGATGTCCATACCTTCGAAATGGTATTCATTTCCTTCTTAAACTAAGCAGGCAAGAAACAGATTTTCATACAAGTTCAGTACGCGCAGGAGCTTTGATGAGGTGCTTGTCTGACATCATTTTCCTTTGTGTCTCTACTTCACCCCATCGACATTGTTCAGCGTATATGTTGGATAGAATTACCCACGGAGTTGTGCTTGAAGGGTCCAAATCATAGTTTTGTTGCCGCTATTTTACCGAGTTCTGCATTAGAGTAGTTTCTACAGGCACCAAGAAAAGAATACCACATTGAAGCTGGTGGATCAGTATGTTTCAGTAATAGACCATAAGCTTCAGATAGCTTCCCAGCACGGCAAAAAAGGTCAACCATGACGCTCAAGTGTTCAAAAGTAGGGTTGATACTGTAGGCACTCTCCATCATTTGGTAGATATGCAATGCTTTCTGGACTAATCCAGCATGGCTACAAGCTGAAAGAGCACAGAGAAAGGTGGCTGAGTTGGGATTCACTTGCTGCTCAAGCATCTCGTTGAAGGTTTGTAATGCTAAACTGCTTTTTCCACACCTTCCATAACCAGAAATCATTGCATTCCACAAAGCTGGGTCGTTCAATTTCCTCCTATCTTTCTCAAATACTCTACCAGCATAGCTGTCACATCCACAACTCATAAACATGTTAATCACTGTTGTTTGGAAAGCATCATCCTCAAAGTGTTGCATTGTTCGAATAACATGGCAATATATTTCCTTCCCATGCTTGATATCTGACATAGCCGAACAAGCACTCAACATACTTGTCATGGTTTCCAGACTTGCACCCGAGACTCCCTCCAACCGCATCTTACTGAAAAATGAGAAAACCTCAGCAAACTTCTGGTGATGTGCAAGCCCATTAATCATCAGATTCCATATAATACTGTCAGGGCTGAAGCCTTTCAACCTCAGCTGCTGGAACAACCCTAAGGCGTTTGCAAGCTTGTCATGTATCAGAAAACCTGAGATCATCGTATTCCAGGTCACCAAGTTCCGCTCATCCATGGCAGAGAAAACCTGGTAAGCACACTCCAGAGAACCACATTTTGAGTACATGTCAATGAGTGCAGTCCTGATCTTGACACTGCAATCCATTGCATGCTTCAGGACATAGTAATGGACCTCTTTACCAAGTGACGGTGCTAACACACTAGTGCACGCTGAGAGGACTACCAGCAAAGTAGTCTCATTAGGTTTTTCGCAGGATCCAAATATCATTTCCCTGACAGTACCCAAAGCTATAAAATCTTCACCGTTCCTCAACAGTCCAGAAGCCATTGCATTGTAACTCTCAACGCCCTTATCAACCATGAATTCAAGAATCCTCCTTGCGGCATCCGAATCGCCACAATCCAAGTACATTGTGATGAGTGCTGTGGCAACATAGCGATCCAAACAATCACCGGTCTTCACTACAAGCCCGTGCAGCTGCTTCCCTTGCTCCATGGCCCGACACGCAGGTAGCACACTTGCCACTGTGACAGAGTCCGGCAGTATCCCCTCTTTCCCGAGGAGCCTAAATACACCCATCGCTTCATGAACCTTTCCGCACTGCGATAACCCCGCTATGAGGGCATTGAAGGAGGGCACGTTTCTTTCCCGCATTTCATCGAACACCTTGCATGCCTCTCCGAGACGGAGGAGCTTGGCATAGGCGCTCGTTAGAGCGGTGGCCGTGTAGGGACAGGAGGGGAAGCCCGACTTGGCGAGGTGACCGTGGACTTGGAGCACGGCGGGGGCATCCTGGAGCGCGGCGCAGGACTTGAGGATGCAGGGGAAGGTGAAGGCGTCCGGACGGAGGTTGGACGCGTGGGCTCGAGAGTAGGCGAGGAGCGCTTCCTGGTAGTGTCCGTTGGATACGAGTTTGCAGAGTCGCTTCCATGGCGCCACGGTGGCCGTGGAGAGCTTGCCAACCACAACCATGGAGCCTGCATTGGTTCGCGAATCGCGAGGCAGGGCAACGCTCAGATAGTGGATTTGCAGAAATACAGCTGGGAAGGGTTTTTTTTCCATCAAATTTTGGAGCTTTATTAATGAAATAGAATCTGGTTACAATCCGCCCGAAGGCTGCTGATATGAAAACTCGGGCTCATAGCACCCTAAATTCCAGATTTCGCAACTCCCCACCCCCGTGTCGCCCCCGCACTGGCGACACGAGGGATCCTCCACCGGCGCCGGTCACCTCTCCCCTCCCCTCTTCCCATAGTCCCGCCGCCGCCTAAGGAGCCCGCCGGCGAAGTCCGGGCGGGCTCCAGGGAGGGTGGCGGCGGGGCACCTCGCTGGGTGGCGTGGCGTGCGGTTCCCAGACCGCTCGGGGGCGTTTCGGCGGCGGCTTCTCGGGCGGGCTCTACGGGAGGTTGCTCCGGGCGGTCATCTGCGGCGGGCGGCGATGCTGGTCCCCTGCTCCGGCGCGGGTGGGCGGACGCGGCTGGGTGGGCAGCGGGAGTTACGGGGCGGCTAGATCTGGCCGTTCTGGGTCGGATCCGGTGTTGCTTCGCCTGGGCAGGAGCGCTGCGGGGCGGGCTGCTGTGTGCGGCATCCATGGCGGCTGCATGCGAGGGGCGGAGGTGTTGTCGCCGATCTGGCGAGGCGTGTGGCGCGTGGGGAGCGGCGGCTCGGGCGAGGCCGAACAGGGAGGCTCGACAGGTGCGCGCTCGAGGTCTGGGCAGCTCGGGTATGCGGCGGGAGGGCCGAGGCCCGTCGTGGTGCTACTGCTCTGGCGTGGTGCTTAGGGAAGGGGCTCCGGCGGCCTATACGGCGCTGGGGCAGCGGCGGTTGCTCCGATGATGGGCTTCTTCATCTATGAGCTGGCTCGATGGTGTGCTTGAGCGGCATGTATGGCGCTCGAGCCGCGGCTTCGGCTGCGAGGGGCGCGGCCGATGGGTGTCTGCGCGTTCTGGCATCGCGTGGACGCTCCTGGGGGTGCGCGGATCGGAGACCCATGGCTGCGAGGAAGTGCGCTACGGTGGCGTGTGATGCGGATCTGGTTTCCGACCGTCGGTGGTCTCCGCGAGGTGCGGTTGGCTGCGGCGGATTTTGGTGCTTCTTCGTCGATGGGCAGCTTCGATGGTGGTGATATTTGGTGGGCTTGCCGACGCCAATGCGGGATGATGTGCGGCTGAGGTGGTGTGGAGCTTGGTGAAAACCATGTCTTGGCCTCGTGCCGTGACCAGCGATGGCGGCGGCTGTGATCGTCGTTCACCTTCATGGAGGCATCGTTGCTTGTTCTTCCACCCCTCCTGCGCGGATCTGGTCATTTCGGCCTCTCCGGGAGAAACCTTGATCTGTGATCAGACGATGGCGGCGCCTTGGTGTCGTATTTCCTCTTGGGGGCTTCGTCTTAGGAGCTTGGCGTCGGCGAGCGGGACCGGTGGATGGCGGTTGGCGGCGGGTGTGGCGTCCAGACTTCTGTGGCAACGATGATGGTGGGAGCGATGTCGGCGACGCGGCAATGGTTGCGGTAGTCGGCTCTTCTTCGGCGTGTCCACGGTTTTGCCTCGGTTTGTTTGTTGCTATGGAGTCGAAGCTGCGGCGATGGGGCCCTGCGGTATACGATGACTGGCTGCAGGTAGCCCGTTCGGCGACCTCCCGTGGCGCCACCCGTGCCTGGTTTTGCCCTTCAGTGTTCTCCGTCAGAGTCGGAGTTGTGTCGTCTGGCTGCAGGTGGTTGAGATTTTGGCATAGATCTTCATGCAGCTTAACGTGTCCGCTACTGTGTGGATTGGTTCGACGATCGCCTACGGCGGAGTTGGAGTCGTTTGCTTAGAGTGTAGGGATGGCGATGACGCCTCTAGGGGAGGAGTGATGACGATGACGCCTACGCCGAGACCCTCTTTAGAGTGGTGTGCGTGGGCTTTTTTATGTGTGCCGCTCAACGGTTTTTGCCCGGTTTTCCATAATTAACTGGGCAATCTGGTTTTCGCTCGGTTTTCCCTAATTAACTGAGCAACTCTTTTCTTCTTAATGAATGCAGGATAACTGCCATTTCGAAAAAGAAAAAAACGCGGGCTCTCATCAATGCAGCTCTCCGGCCCCTCTTGAGCACCAGCTCGCTAGGCACAAAGATGGGCCGGGTTGTTGAGTGTCCTTCTCATATTGATGGCCGGAAAAGAAACAAAATCAAGAACTATCTCCTCTAATTCTATTCAGATAGGTGCTGCAATGGATCGGTTATTGCCTTGTGAGTTTCAAAGGTTGACTAGCTCAAAGTAATCCATCATGCTTGATCACACGTGAGTAACTCTGGAGGCGTGCAAAATATCACCCCTTCCCGAAATGCCATCAGTTTAGCGACGAAAGGATCAGATATCCCTAGCAATGTTTTACACCACGTGGCAAGGAACGCTAGGTGGGAATGAACGACCCCGCCAGCTTCCCCCCTTCATACCATCTACATTGATCGCTCCGTCATTGTTAATTGTAACCCACCCCTCCAGCACTGGTTGACATGAAGTTTCAAACGTCCTACTGGCAGGTTTAGTAGTGTCAAAGACTCATGCATCCACTTGAGCGCCTGGACAGGGTCGTAACCATCCCTGTCATGTGTCCAATTATTCTTTGATGCCCAGATGGAGTGCATGATGGTAATGATCTTGCACCTTGTATCATCATTGAACATGTGGTCAAGCAAGATGTTTCTAGCCCATGTATCTGGATGTAGTCTCCGTAGCGTGAACTCACACCATCCTTAGCTGCTATCCAAAATTTCTTTGCATGTGTGCATGCCACGAGCGCATGCTTGGGTCCTCATTCATGGCTTTGCAGATATCACAAATGCCCAGAGGTATAATATGTCGGTACTGTAAGGTGGCCGAATCCGGGAGAATGCCACGCAGCACTCGCCACCAAAAAACTCTAACCTTGGGTACCACATGAAGCTTTCACATAGCATTCCACAATTGTTTATTTGACGATGATGATTCCATAATCATCCCTTTCTCTAAAGAGCCAAACTCGTTACGAGTCACAAGAGAACGATACACGGATTTAACAGAGTAGATGCCCGATTTTTCAAGATCCCAAGCTATCGAGTCCTCTCCTCCCGCAGGGTTCAAAGGAATGTTCAGGATAGCCTCTGCCATCAGGGAGAAGAAAATTTGTCGCACAACATCCACATTCCAATTGCCTATGTAGTTGTCGATCAAGTCTAAAACTCTGTTGAGCTGAGCAACACCGATGCGCCCCATAGGCTTCAGAGTGTCAGTGTTCAGAATCCAACAATTTGTCCATGTCGCAATCGATGTGCCATCACCAACACGTTTTATGAGCCCTGTTTCAAGAGCCTTCCGGCCTGCCACAATAGCCTGCCACGTACCAGATGATCGAGCTGGTGTAGTAGCATTCTGGAAGTCTGGCAAAATTTAGCGAGGTCCCTCTGTTTTATACGTATGTCAGCATATAATTTTGGAAACGCTAAAAGTCTGATGTCATATTTTTAGGCATGGGAAAACTATTGTTTGTATGGAAATTTATTAGTGTGATGATGGCAAATTTAGTTTGCAAGCATGGCAATTTTCTGACAAAAAACGAACTCAGACGGATTTTCCTTGCTCGCCACTAATCTTGCCATCCTCGAAGAACATAATTTGCCATGAAAAAAAAATCAGACGTCAGATTTACAATGGATTCCTATAATTTAGAGGTCTAGAGCATCTACTGTCGGGCTCCTCGAACACCCTTATACGTCCATGCAAAAGGAAAACACCCCCTATACGTTTGGGGGATGTCCTGGTAAGTGATTGGTCAGAAAATCGTGACCCAGTCGAGCTCCTCAAACCGGTCTTATATGTTTGGGGGATGGTCCGCCACATCGAATCCGACAGACAGGACCACCACAAATTCCACCAAATCCCCTTCACGGAACCTTGGTGGGCTAGTTTGTTTCTTCTCCTATCCTCCCTTGTCCATGCCGGCCCTTCCCTAGATTTGTCGCGTCGACCCCTGAGTGTCACCGAAACCACCAAAAAAGTCCTCCCCGTCAGCCTCGCCGCCCCGGACGCTGTCGCGGTCGTCCGGCTATTTCCGGACTGGCCCTTGCCCTTTACGTGTTTGACAAAAAAATTTGAGCATTTTTTTGTGTTTTTGTAGGAAAATGGTGTATTTGGAGGGTCCTTCAAATGAGGAGTATGAAAACATAGAGCTTGATGAATTAATGTAAAAGGAGTTCTCCGATGCGTCGGAGTCGGACAAAGATGCCAAGATGATGATGATCATGAGCATCCAGGAGGGAATGAACAGGGAGGTGGAGCACATTCTTCAAGGGTTCGATCAAAGAGAGAAGAGTTTTGAATCGGGATAGGGTCATTGGAGCACGGCTGCTCTAAGAGGACTATTTTAAGCTCAGGCCAACATTCCCTCATTTATGATTTCATCAACGCTTTCGTATGCGCAAACCCTTATTCCTGCGCTTGGTGGAGGGAGTGGAGGCACATGATCCATACTTCGGGCTCACCAAGAATTGTTCTGGATGAGGGAGTCTGGGATTAAGGGGGTCCTCGGGCTACCGGCCCATCTGTGTGGGCCAGACGGTGTGCCGCCCTATGATTGTCAATGAAGGCTCGGACACCATAACCAAGACGGAATCTCTCAGGTCGTGACGTGCACTCAAAGTACAAGAGGATGGGTTCGGCATATTCCTTTCCTGATGTAACCGACATTGTATAAATCCTAGATACCCCTGGTGACTATATAAACCAAAGGGTTTTAGTCCGTAGGACAAGGAAAAGCTCATTACTCTTAGGGTTTAGACCACTTCATACGATCTCGAGGTAGATCGACTCTGTACTCGATACCCCATATTCAATACAATCAAAGCAGGACGTAGGGTTTTACCTCCATTAAGAGGGCCCGAACCTGGGTAAACATCGTCTCCCATGTCTCCTGTAACCCATCAATCCAAGATCCACAGTTCGGGACCCCCTACCCGAGATCTGCTGGTTTTGACACTGACATTGGTGCTTTCATTGAGAGTTCCATTGCGAGATCGCTAGAGGATTTATGGCTCGCCTAATCATCAGCGATGAAGTTCATAACGGGGTACCTTTGTCCCCGGACATATTTTTGCGTTTGGCAGCGTTGTGCTGCATGCTGACCCGACTGGCCATCTTGGCCAGATCGGAAGTTTCGCCCCCGATCAAGAGATCAGGTTCGAGAACCTAGAGTTCTCCGCCGACTCCCGGGGCGACCTGTTCCTTACTGGACTCGCGGTCTCGTCCGACAAGCCCGGAAATCCCGAAGCTTTAACTTTGGGCCTCCTGCTCGGTCCCGCCCTTGGGACCATCCCTTCCAGGGGTCCGACTTTAAGCTCGGACCCGATTACAGCACCCGAGGACCAGGGGTCAACCCTGGTCGAATATACCCTTCGTACGGACGCTCTGGATGTTAGCTTCGAAGGTGTCCGGCAGATTAATCCGGTCGACCTCTCGCTTTTGAACGAGGCGCTGGACCAAATCCAGTCAATGAAAATCATGGACGAACTGACCTCGACCCACGCTCAGATTGGTCTGGAGGTAGGTCAGGAGGAATTTTGCGGCCCACCCACTACCCATGGTAGCCACTATCGAAGATTTAACCGATATGCTGGACTACGCCTCTGAGGAGGTAGAAGACAAGGAGGAAGAGGTCGATCCACCCGTCCCTGCCACCACTGGACGGTGGACAACCACCTCCACCTACAACGTTTATATGGTGGACACCCCTGATGATAAGGGAAACCACACCCCTAAGAAGAATGGCGACAAATCCGAAAAGGAGTCGTCCAGGCACCGGAAACAGCGCAAACGATCCAAGGCGAATAAGGGAAGGGAAGGCAATGCAGGCATCGGGGAAAATGACACCCCGGAGGACTTCGGCGACCCCGAAGCCCCCAAGCAACCACTGGAAGACCCGGAGAGGTCCGAGGATCAACGTGACTGTCGGTGTCAAAACCGGCGGATCTCGGGTAGGGGTCCCGAGCTGTGAGTCTAGGATCGATGGTAACAAGGGGACGAAGGAGACGATGTTTACCCAGGTTCGGGCCCTCCTATGGAGGTAAAACCCTACGTCCTGCTCAATTATATTGATGGTATGAAGGTTACAGAGTTGATCTACCTCGAGATCGACTAGCTAAAACCCTAGATGAGTTTTCTCTGCCCCTACATTCTAAAACCCTCCCGGTTTATATAGACACCGGGGGGTACCTAGGGTTTACACATGATAGGTCTCCTGCCGAGGATGGAAATGTCGATTTCCTCATCTTGACTTGGAGTGCACGACACGCCTTCGGGGCTTCCTTCTGGAATGTGGGGTCTTCGATGTATCTGGCCCTTCCTGTGATAGCTAGAGAGCGGCCCACCAAGCCGGCCTATTGGGAGATAGGCCAGCGGCCCGAGGACCCCTTAGTCCAGGACTCCCTCAGTAGCCCCCGAACTAGCCCCCAACGCCAAGAGTCTCAGCTCTGGCAGCTTCTGTGACCGGAGTCTTTGGCTTGCGGGGTGAGTTCTTCTTCCCGTAAATGATCGACTGAGACCAATCCGGCTTCCGATGACACGTATTTCATCCGATCATACGATCGTCCGAACACCATGAATTGCTTAGCCCCGAAGGCCAATCGTCAAAGTGTAAACAGTGTTTTTTGAGAGCATCTACAGCCGGACCCCTCATACTCTTCTCAAACGCTCGGGCAGCCCGCCCGGTCACTGACCGGTCACGAAAAAGCGATCCAGACGGACCCCTCATATCCATCTCAAACGCCCAGACTGACCGGCACCCCTCATATCCATCTCAAATATGAGGACGATATGAGGGGTCGCGGACGCGCCCGGGCACGCCCGGTCAGTCCGCCACGTAGAACGTGACCCCACCCCGGACCACCTTTTCTCTTTCTTTATTCATTCTTTTCTTTCTCTCTCTTCTTCTCCACCAATCACGTGCAAGTGACCGGACATATGAGGAAAAATATGAGAGATGCGGCTGCATGGACGAAAAAATAGGGGTTCAAAACGGACACGCCCGGTCACTGACCGGGCGTGTCCGCGGGCGTTTGAGGGGCCGGATTTGCAAGTCGTGGCTGAAGATGCTCTGATGCCCCCTTCGGACGAAGGGCCTTGGCCTACCACGACCGCTGAACCAGTTATGAAAACTCGATTCGCGGTTCGAGGCCATTTTTTACATTGACACGACTCATCAATGTATAGATCGTGCTCCGTTTCACACGGGATATAATCAGAACCCTAGGCTTATTTTGCGCGTGCATAACGGCACACACACCTTGGGAAGCGGAGAGACTCGTGGCGCAGTAAAAGGAGGCTAATCAGCGTGACGCCTCATAAAAGGGAAAAAACCCCAAGGATTACCCACGCTTCCCATTCGCATCCTCTGCTTTCCTAATCTTCCAAGCTCTGAGGGCCCAGATCTAGTTCTTCCTCAACTTCCCCTCCGAGCTTAGCCATGGCGGGCTCGGGCTCCATGGGCAAGTGGGAGGCCTCCACGGTCACCGACCAGGATATCCGGGAGCTAAAGCTCGCCGGCTACCTCCCCGCCAACGTCTTCCACCGCGCTCCAGAAGCGAAACAAGTCGTCCCCACCCCCAAGCCAGGCGAAAGGGTAGTTTTTGTACCCCATTTCATCTGGGGACTGAGCTTCCCGCTCCACCCCTTCGTCAGGGGTCTCATGTTCTTCTACGGGTTGGACTTCCATGATCTTCCCCCGAACTCCTTTATGCACATCTCGGCTTTCATCATTCTTTGCGAAGCCTTCCTGCGGGTCGAGCCGCACTTCGGCCTGTGGCTCAAGGTCTTCAACGTCAAGCCGAAGACTGTCGCGGGCGAGCACGCAGACTGCGGAGGGGCGGTAATCAGCAAGCTCCCCCGCGTCGAGTGGCCCACTGGCACCTTCATCGACACAATCAAGATCTGGCAGAAAGAATGGTTCTACATCACCGAACCAAGGGACGAGAACTGGGCAGCGCCTGCCGAGTTCAGATCCGGACCCCCTACGAGATTGACCTCATGGCTCAGGAAGGGCCTCGACTGGGGGTCGGATGCATAGGTGAAGTTGCTGCAGAAGCGCATTACCTCGGTGATCAAGGCCAAGGTGGAGCTGGTCAACGTGGTCCAGGTCATGCTCCACCACCGTATTCTTCCCTGCCAGTGCCGGGCCTCCCCAATGTGGGCTTATCAGCCTGAGGACGAGCCTACCGTGCACCAACTCTTCCGCACTTCCCCTGAGAAGTTGTGGAAGGCATTATTCAAGCCTCGGAAAAGCTGGCCGGCCAAGGAAGAGGATTCGGGCCTAAGCGCCGATAACCCCCCTACCAAGGTATGGTATAATTTTAATCCACTGACTCTGCTTCTTTGACAAAAAGACTGAACGCCTTCTCCCTTATTTTCGCAGAAATGGTTGAGCAAAGCCGCGAGAGTTAACTGCCCGGCTCCACAACCCGAAGATCCCAGGTCGGAGTTGTTAACGGTGATGCTCGTTGTGGCGCCGTACTCGGCGCCCAAGAAGAAGGAGAAGAAGAAGAAAGCCAGAGAGGGTCTCCGCATAAGGGAACAGCCGGACGCCGCGTCCGAGGAAACCCATGCCTCCTCTAGTCACGAGGAAGAGCATGAAGATGGGGGGGGGGGAAGGCGTTTCCCCCCTCACAAGAAAGAGGGCGGCGTCGCCGTACGTCGCGGAGGATGCAGCTCCTCCTGCCCTGAAGAGGGCGCGCCGGGCGAGGTTGATCCTGCCCGACAACAGTTCGGACTCTGATGCAGAGTCCGAGGACTTTGAGAGGGTTCCCCGAAGGAACTTAAGGGTCAAGCCCCCCGCTCAAAGGTATGAATCCGAAGACTCCCTGCGTCATTTATGCAAAGTTTTTAGTGTTTTAAATGCAAAAACATCTTTTAAACTGCAGTCCACCGCGCGTTCTCCCTACTGACCAAATATCGAATGGGGAGTCTCCGCCCGCCGAGTTGGCGGAGAGTGGGACTGCATCACACCCCACACCTCCAGGGGCCACGAAGGATGCCGCGGAGGTGTCATCCCGCCAGGCTCCTTTGGAGCCGAACACGGGCGGTGGGGGTGACCGTGCCATGGCCGAGGTTGATGCCTCGGCCGTCGAAGGCCAGGGGGAGGAAACTCCCCCGGCTGCTGAGGACCAGGGGGAGAAAACTCCCCTAGCAGCTGAGGAGGAAGGGCGGAGGGATGTCCACTCCCCTCCGAGGATGTCTCCGGAGCATGCTGTACCTCCGGAGCTACCGACCCAGTCCCCGATCAGAGATCGGGCTGGCCGGTCACCACCGGTGCCACCGACGACTGGGTGGCCGGTCATGGGGAAGGCTCTATCGAGCGCCCCCATCTCCGAGGATCACCGCACTCTAATGGGTGCGGTTTTGCGAGGAATTCAGTCCGTCGATAGCGGACTGAAAGAGGCTTTTAATGGTCTCTTGACGGGCTTCAAGGTGAGTCACTTTTCCCGAACAATTTTAATTTTTAAGTTTATGCTATCTTTATACATCAATAGCCCCCGAGCCCTGGGTGTGTTTGCAAAAACGCACCCGGGGGTCAAACAATTAGGAGTGAACAACGATGCATAAGGCACCATTAATCCCGCAATGTTCTAAAAGCCCTTAATAGGACCGAACATAGGGTCGTATCCTTGACAGTTCGGGGGTTGAAATGCATATAAATGGATATATGTTTTTTTATTTTTTGTAGGCCTCGTCATCGGCGGCGGCCGTTAATGCCGCTGAGCTTACCGAGCTAAATCGGAAGCTCAAGATCTCCGAAGAGGAGTTTGATAGCCTGAACAAGAGGTTCGACGAGGCACAGGTAAGCCGAATTGTAATATCTGGGCTGTATATTGTTAATGATCCGCACTGGTGACCCAGTGTAATTATTTATTTATTACTTCCACAACTTCAGCTGCGGAGGTTGAAAAACTCAAGGCCGAGCTCCAAAAGCTGAAGCAAGAGGTCGCGGATGAGAAGGCGGCCGCCGAACAAGCAGCAGCTGCACTTTCCACTTTGAAAGCTGCGAGTGCTAAACAGGAGGCCCGGGTGGAGGAAGTGCAGCAGGAGCTCAAGGACACCAGCGCAAAGTGCGAGGCCCTTGAGCAGAAAGGCAAAGAGCAAGCCATCGAGCTATCCGCGCTGAAATGCGAGCTCCAAAAGGAGCGGGTGGACAGGCGGTCCTTTGAAGAGGAGGCTCGCCAAGTCAAGGCTATCACAGATGGTAAGCCGTATTCACTACAATGCGCCTTTGGTGGTAGAAGGTTTGCTTTGCTCACCCAGGTGTGCCGTTCCTCAGGCGTCTGTGCGGATCTCCAGAAGAGTGCAGTAGACGCGAACAAATTCTATGCTTCGCGGGAGGAGGAGGATCTGGCTCGGCTATTCTGGGCGCAATTTGAATCCCCCGAGCGCTCTCCTCTCCTGATCGAACAGATGAAGCAACTGATGGAGCTGCACAGGATGGCGGAGCCGGCCATGAAGGATCTCTGCATCCGGCTGTGGCCTGCAGAGCCGTTGCCGAGCAGCTACTTTGGCTTGGTGCAGAAACTATGCGATGCCGCGCCTCGTATTGACGTGCTAAAGCGCTCTATATGCATCGAGGGAGCTCGGATGGCCTTTGCGAAGACCATGGTGCACTGGCCGAAGCTCAAGCCGACCGAGATGGCTACCGCACCTCCGCCTCCTGGAAAGGAGCATAGGCGCCCCGATCTATACTTCTCCGTAGTGATGGAGGGTGCTCGGGCAATAGAGGCCCAATGATCCAAAGACGTTTTGTATGAATGAGCGCATTGTAATATGTCCGAAGACTTTTAGCGCTTTATAATCAGTGTTGCATGGTTTATCATGTCTTATAAGTTTTTAATATTTATTTTGACTCCCATGTGGCCGTTTTATCTGAAAGTTGCGAGTCGTCGGCTTCAGCCCCCACGTAGATACTACGCGGGTGTCTTTGTCTCCGCACTGTGACCCTTAGCCGAGGTATCGGAGCCCGAAGGCGGTGGTGCGAGGGGGACAAGGCAATCGGACTATGATGCTTTATCACTTTCACTTAGCCGTAGGAGAGTAAAAAAATGCGGGGGCTGATGACCAGCCCCCCGTGTGATGTTCGGATGTACCGAGGCCGAAGCCAGCATCACATGGTTTGTACAAGTACGAAACCCATCGTATAACACCGAATAACCTCTATCGATCTTTTAGTATGACACTTATGCTCGGAGTTGCAGACCGGTTCTCGCTTACTATGATGGTCAGTTTTCGGCTTTCTCCCCTGAGGTGCTTGACCAGGTGAACTGGAAACACAATCGCAGTGGTTCTCCCTTTGCCCCTTTAGCCGAACGAGCGGAACGTAAGGGGGCAAACACAGGAGCCGGGCAACCCAACTATTGACCCAAGACATAGTTCGGATCCGATGCATATAAAGCAAAATCCAAGATGCCGAGCACACGACCAGCTGTGTTGGGGTCATGCTCAAGGCGATTTTTAAAAAAAAATTCAAGCCCCCGGTCTATTAGCCGGTTGCGTCATAATGTATACCGAACAGTTTTCGCAAGAAGCGTTGATGAGGGAAGAACAGAGTATGTATAAAATACAACGAAGTGGCCATGTATAATGGTCTTGTATTTGATCAATAATTCTTATAGCTCAGATTGCCGAAGCAACTGTTTACAGGTATTTGAAGATGGAATATAAAATTTACAGAGGAGAGGTTGTACCAGGGGTCTTCGATTGATGGCTTGACGTCCTCGATGTGCCCTGTCGCCAATCTGCTCCTGTGCCTCCTAGGGAGTTGTGTTCCTTTAAGGGTGATGCTGTCGGCGAGCGGACTTTGGGAAGAAGATCTTGAGAAGTCGCCGAAGGGTGGGTGAGCTTTACGCTTTAATAGGTCCTTGACGGTACCTGTGATATGTCCGAGGACGCGTACTGGTAGTAGTTCGGTCCAGCCGAACACTTACCCTTTGATAGTTGTTCCCCATTGCTGCCCATGGAATCTTGAGTGCAAAGTTCTGCCTTCTTGGCACGTGTTTGACGGGCATTAGGGCTGTGCAATGGGGAGCGTGTCCCTATTTCTGGGGGGAGAAGATTCTTGGAGTTCGGACTGAAACCGAGCTCGTTTGTCAACCTTACGTGCCTTTATGGCAGATTTCGGTGTTCGCCGATCATCCTCGTAATGGAATTCGGCCGCCAGGGCCAATGCATGTTCCTCAGTTCAGAGGGAACGCTCTGTGTTGCCATTGACGGTGATGACTCCCTTGGGCCCAGGCATCTTGAGCTTGAGGTATGCGTAGTGTGGGACAGCATTAAAGCGAGCGAACGCTGTGCGGCCCAGCAGGGCATGATAACCGCTGCGGAAGGGGACAATGTCGAAGATCAAGTCCTCGCTGCGGAAGTTGTCGGGCGAACCAAACACTACTTCCAGGCTAACAGAGCATGTGCACCGGGCTTCGACACCTGGGATCACTCCTTTAAAGGTAGTGTTGCTAGGCTTTATCCTTGACGGATCTATGCCCATCTTTTTCACCGTATCTGAGTAAATCAGATTGAGGCTACTTCCTCCGTCCATTAGGACTTTAGTGAGGTGATACCCATCGATAATGGGGTCTAAGACGAGGGCCGCCGAACCCCCATGACGGATATTGGTCGGGTGATCTCGTCGATCAAAAGTGATCGGGTAGACCGACCATGGGTTAAACTTCGGGGCTACAGGCTCTACCGCGTAGACCTCTCGAAGGGCGTGCTTCCTCTCCTTTTTAGGTATATGAGTGGCGTATATCATGTTCACAGTTTTTACCTCTGGAGGGAACTGCTTCTGACCTCCATTGCTCGGACCGCAGGGCTCCTCGTCGTCCTCGCTGCGTGGGCCCTTGCCTTGCTCTTCGGCTGCGAGTTTGCCGGCCTGTTTGAACACCCAACAGTTACGGTTGGTGTGGTTGGCGGGCTTGTCTTGAGTGCCATGGATCTGGCAAGGCCTCTCCATGATCTTGTCCAGCGGGGTGGGTCCGTCGCGATTGCCTTTAGGAGGCTTCTTCCGCTGCCCGGATCGGGGGTTGCGGAAGCCGGCGTTAACGGCCGTGTCGTCGGCATCGCTAGTGTTGTGCCGGCATTTGTTTTTGGTGCGTCATGGTTTCCCGTTTCCATCCCGGACTTCGGAGGTGCCGGGGTTTTCGGGGTTGTGGCTTCGTCTCGCTAGCCAGTTATCCTCGCCCGCGCAAAAGCGGGTCATGAGTGATGTAAGGGCGGACATGGTCCTAGGTTTATCCTGACCGAGCTGGCGAGCCAGCCATTCATCCCGAATATTGTGCCTGAAAGAGGCTATAGCCTCGGCATCTGGGCAATCGACGATCTGGTTTTTCTTGGTCAAGAACCGATTCCAGAATTGTCGAGCGGACTCTCTTGCCTTTTGGACGACATTGCTTAGGTCGGAGGAGTCCGGAGGCCGTACATAGGTGCCCTGGAAGTTAGATCGGAATGCATCCTTGAGATCCTCCCAGCTCCCGATAGAGTTTTTGGGGAGACTGTTTAACCAGTGCCGAGCTGGTCCCTTAAGTTTAAGGGGTAGGTACTTGATGGCGTGGAGGTCGTCTCCTCATGCCATGTGAATGTGGAGGAGGAAATCTTTGATCCACACTGCTGGGTCAGTTGTTCCGTCGTATTGCTTGATGTTCATAGGTTTAAACCCTTCCGGGAACTGATGCTGCATCACCTCGTCGGTGAAGCACAGTGGGTGGGCAGCGCCTCTGACCCGGGTTATATCACGCCGGTAGTCGGTGTTTGTTCTGGCCCGGTTTTGGTCACGACCTCTATTGTTTCGGTCAAGCCAGGGCCGGTACTCGTCCCGTCTACCGGGGGAGTACCCTCTAGATCCGTAGATGGATCTTGTGCGGCCTGTTCTATAATCCAGGCCGTGTCATAGGTCGTACCTGCCCTCAGGCTCCATTGGCTCTTTTCCCCTTCTGCGGGGTATCCACGGCCTATAACCGGCATCGCCAGCCATCCTATCTTGTCCTCGGGGAGGGCAGTCCGGCTGGTCGTATGGAGTGTGCTTGGGGGACGGCGTATTAGGGAGCTCGTCGTCGAATTGTGGCAGCAACCGCCGGCGTGGATAGCTCTTGGGTTGGTCCAATAGACCGGCGCCGTATTCTTCCTTGGCTGATAGGACCCTTGTCCATCTATCATTGAGGGTGTCTTGTTCGGCCTTGAGCTATCACGCTTTTGCCTTTAGGCTTCGGGCAGTGGCTATAAGCTGTTGCCTAAACCGTTCCTGATCCTCCATGTTTTCGGGGACGGTGAAGTATTCGTCTTCCGGGCTATCCTCCTCCTCTACAGGGGGGAGGTAGTTGTCATCCTCGGAATCGTTCGGATCTTCGGGGTCGTGCTGGTCCTCCGGCCTTTCCTGGTCCTCTAACGGATACTCAGGGAAATCGGGATCGCCGAGGTCTTCCGGGGTATCGTTTTCCCCGGTGCCAGCAATAGCTTCCCTTCCCTTCTTTGTCTTTGATCGTTTGCGCGGTTTTTGACGCCTTGACGGCGCCTCACCCGATTCATCACCATTGTTTGTGGGTGTGCGCTCGCCGTTATCGGCTAGAGTATCCACCATGTAGACGTCGTAGGTGGAGGTGGCAGTCCATCGCCCGGTGTTGACGGGGGTGGGAGCGCGATCCTCTTCATCCATGTCTTCTGCCTCCTCGGAGGCGTAGTCCAACATATCGGTTAAGTCTTCGATAGTGGCTATGAAGTGGGTGGTGGGTGGGATGAAAAATTCTTCTCGACCCGCCTTAAGACCGATCTGAACACGGATCGGGGTTGGGTCGTTAGTAGTTTTCATCGATAAGATCCGATCTAGAGCTTCGTTGAGAGTCGAGAGCTCGATCGGGTCAATCTGCTCAGCGCTTTCGGAGTTATCCTCCGATGCGTCCGCACAGGAAGTGTGTTCGGCGGGAGATGGTGTCCGGTCATCTGGCGCTATGGCCGGATCCGGATTAAAGGCCAGATCGTCGCCGGGGTTAGTCCTGTGAGCGGGGTTGAAAGCGACATCCGAGGTTAAGGCCTCGGAGTCCTCGGGTGCGTCGGATGAGACCGCGAGCCCGTTGAGCGAAAGATCGCCCCGAGAGTCTACGGAGAACTCTAAGTTCCTGAATCTGACCTCTTGATAAGGGGCAAAACTCTTGACCCGGCCAAGACGGTCGGTCGGGTCAGCGTGTAGCACAATGCTGCCGAAAGCGAAGATCTGTCCAGGGATGAAGGAGTCCATGTTATGGACCTCTTCATTGATGACAACGCGAGCCATCGGTTCCTTTGGCGATCACAGCAGAACTCTCAATGAAAACACCAATGTCGGTGTCAAAACCGGCGGATCTCGGATAGGGGGTCCCGAGCTGTGAGTCTAGGATCGATGGTAACAAGGGGACGAAGGAGACGATGTTTACCCAGGTTCGGGCCCTCCTATGGAGGTAAAACCCTACGTCCTGCTCGATTATATTGATGGTATGAAGGTTACAGAGTTGATCTACCTCGAGATCGACTAGCTAAAACCCTAGATGAGTTTTCTCTGCCCCTACATTCTAAAACCCTCCCGGTTTATATAGACACCGGGGGGTACCTAGGGTTTACACATGATAGGTCTCCTGCCGAGGATGGAAATGTCGATTTCCTCATCTTGACTTGGAGTGCACGACGCGCCTTCAGGGCTTCCTTCTGGAACGTGGGGTCTTCGATGTATCTGGCCCTTCCTGTGATAGCTAGAGAGCGGCCCAACGAGCCGGCCTATTGGGAGATAGACCAGCGGCCCGAGGACCCCTTAGTCCAGGACTCCCTCAGTGACCTCGAGGACCCCAATGATTCCAAGGATGACAACTACCTCCCCCCTGTAGAGGAGGAGGATAGCCTCGAAGCCGAAGACTTCACCATCCCCGAAAACCCCCTGGATCAGGAACGGTTCAGGCGGCAGCTCTTAGCCACTGCGCAAAGCCTAAAGGCAAAGCAGCAGCAGCTCAAGGCCGAACAAGATACCCTCAACGAAAGATGGACGAAAGTCTTGGCAGCCGAAGAGGGGTACGGCACCGAGCGATCGGATCAAAACAAAAGTTACTCACGCCGGTGTCTGCTGTCGCAATTCAACGACGAGGCCTTTGAGCCCGTATCTCCCAGGCGCACCCAGTACGACCAGCCGGACCCCCCTCCCCCCCGCGCGGACGGGACAGGCCGGCTCGAGAGACCGAGTACAGACCTGCATTTCCCCGCAGGAGAGGAAAGGATCCTGTACATCCTGAGGATCGATATGACTTACGACAGGACTTGGACTATAGAGCAGGTCACACAAGATCCATCTACGGATCTAAAGGGAACTCCCCCGCTAGACGGGACGGGTACCAACCGTGGCTCGACTGCAACAACACAGATCGGGATCAATACCGGGCCCAAACGACGGCCGATCTCAGGCATGACGCAACCCGGATTAGAGGCGCTGCCCACCCACTGTGCTTCACAGACGAGGTTATGCAGCATCAGTTCCCAAAAGCGTTTAAACCCGTAAACATAGAAAATTACGATGGGACAACAGTTCCGGCCATGTGGATTGAAGACTTTCTTCTCCACATTCATATGGCCCAAGGAGATGATCTCTACGCCATCAAATACTTGTCCCTAAAGCTTAAAGGACCAGCTCGGCACTGGTTAAACAGCCTCCCCGAAAACTCCATCGGGAGATGGGAAGAGCTCGAGGATGCCTTCCGATCTAACTTCCGGGGCACATATGTCCGGTCCCCTGATACGTCTCCAATGTATCTATAATTTATGAAGTATTCATGCCATATTTATAACAATTTTATATGGTTTTGGTATGATTTGCATGGAACTAACCCGGACTGACGTTGTTTTCAGCAGAACTACCGTGCTGTTGTTTTTTGTGCAGAAATAAAAGTTCTCCAAATGCAACGAAACTTTTTGATGATTTTTTTTGGAACAAAAGAGGCACTAGAAGTTTCGTGGGAGGGCCAGAAGAGCCACGAGGTGGGCACAACCCACCAGGGCACGCCAGCCCCCTCCGGCGAGCCTTGGTGTCTTGTGGGCCCCTCGTGGCCCATCTTCGCGTGAAACCGACGCCCAAAAATCTTATATATTCAGAAACCCCCAGAAATAACCCTAGATCAGAAGTGCCGCCATCGCAACTCTCTATATCAATGAAAAAACAATCTGGAGGCATTCCAGTACCCTGTCGGAGAGGGTAGATCATCTCCGGTGGCCATCTTCATCATCTCGGCGGAGGCCATGAAGAGGAGGGAGTAGTCCACCCTCGGGGCTGAGGGTTTGTACCAGTAGCTATGTGTTCAATCTCTCTCGCTCTCTCGTGTTCTTGAGATGTCACGATCTTGATGTATCGCGGGCTTTGTTAATATAGTTGGATCATATGGTGTTTTCCCCTCTCTATCTTGTTGTGATGAATTGAGTTTTCCCTTTGAGATTTCATTATTACTGGATTGAATACTTTTATGGATTTGAGAGCACTTGATCTATGTCTTGGCACTCAACTCGCGGATTCCCGAGGTGACATTGGGGTAATCTATGCATAGGGGTTGATGCACGTTTTCGTCCTACTTTCTCCAGTAGAAATCTTGGGGCACTCTTTGAGGTTCTTTGTGTTGGATTGAGTATTATGAATCTGAAATTGTTTGATGTGTATCGTATAATTAACTCATGGATACTTGTGGTGACATTGGAGTGTCTAGGTGACATCAGAGTTGGTTGATGCATATCGTATGGTGTTATTTTAGTACGAACTCTTGGATAGATCGATCGGAAAGGATAACTTGGTGTTATTTTAGTACGAACTCTTGGATAGATCGATCGGAAAGGATAACTTTAAGGTGGTTTCGTACCCTACAAACAATTTCTTCTTATGTTCTCCGCTAGGTAAGAACCTTGGAGTGATTCTTCGTTACACATTGAGGGATGGTTATGTGATCCAACTATATTAGCATTCTTGAGAGATTGCACTAGCGAAAGTACGGACCCTAGGCCTTGTTTTCAAGCATTGCAATACCGTTTGTGCTCACTTTTGTTACTTGCTACCTTGCTATTTTTTTATTGTTACTATTACAAAAATCAATATCTACTATCATTACTACACTTGTTTCACCATCTCTTCGCCGAACTAGTGCACCTATATATACAATTTACCATTGTATTTGGTGTGTTGGGGACACAAGAAACTTTTTATTATTTGGTTACAGGGTTTTTTGAGAGAGACCATCTTCATCCTACGCCTCCCACGGATTGATAAACCTTAGGTCATCCACTTGAGGGAAATTTGCTACTGTCCTACAAAACTCTGCGCTTGGACGCCCAACACGAGTCTACAAGAACAAGTTGTGTAGTAGAGATCACCCCCGGACTCCTCCGACTTGAGCAACGTCGTCCAAAAAGCCGGCGAATCAGCCAGACAATTTTCGAATCGGTTCCTAACCAAGAAGAACCAGATCGTTGATTGCCCGGACGCCGAGGCAATAGCCTCTTTCAGACATAACATCTGGGACGAATGGCTAGCTCGTTAGCTCGGCCAGGACAAGCCGAGAACAATGTTCTCCCTTACCTCACTCATGACCCGCTTTTGCACGGGCGAGGATAATTGGCTAGCTCGTCGAAGCCACAACCCTGAAGACCCTGGCACCACTGAAGTGCGGGATGGAAACGGGAAACCACGGCGCAACAAGAACAAACGCCAACACAACAACGGTGATGCCGAGGACACGACCGTAAATGCCAGTTTCTGCAACTCAAAATCCGGATAGCGGAAGAAGCCCTCTAAAGGAAATAGAGACGGACCTTCCACGCTGGACAAAATCATGGATAGGCCCTGCCAGATCCATGGCACCAAAGACAAGCCTACCACCCACACCAACCGTAATTGTTGGGTATTCAAACAAGCTAGCAAACTTGCAGCCGAGGAGCAGGGCAAGGGCCCACGTAGCGAGGATGGTGAAGAGCCTCGTGGGCCGAACAATGGAGGACAGAAGCAATTCCCTCCTGAGGTAAAAACTGTGAACATGATATACGTCACACACATACCCAAAAGGGAGAGGAAGCGCGCCTTTCGGGAGGTCTACGCCGTAGAGCCCATAGCCCCAAAATTTAACCCATGGTCAGCTTGCTCGATCACCTTCGACCGTAGGGACCATCCGAACAGTATCCGTCATGGAGGCTTGGCAGCCCTTGTCCTAGATCCCATTATCGACGGGTATCACCTCACTAGAGTCCTCATGGACGGAGGTAGTAGCCTTAACCTGATTTATTCAGACACAGTGAAAAAGATGGGTATCGATCCGTCAAGGATCAAATCGAGCAACACTACCTTTAAAGGAGTAATCCCAGGTGTCGAAGCCCGCTGCTCGGGCACTGTGACTTTGGAAGTAGTGTTCGGCTCGCCCGACAACTTCTGCAGCGAGGACTTGATCTTCGACATTGTCCCTTTCCGCAACGGCTATCACGCACTGCTCGGTCATACAGCGTTCGCTCGCTTTAACGATGTTCCCCACGCATATCTGAAGCTCAAGATGCCCGGACCCAATGGGGTCATCACTGTCAATGGCAATACAGAGCGCTCCCTCCGAACTGAGGAACACGCAGCAGCCCTGGCAGCCGACTTCCATAACGGCAACGAAGCGCCAAGGCCCCAATCAGCCATCAAGGTGCGACAGGCGAGCAAACGAGCCTGAGCTCAATCTGATCTCCCGGAGCCATTCCCGCTGAACGCAAATAGGAATACGTGCCCCACAGCATGGCCCAGTTACCGGGAAGGTACGTACTCCGGAATCATAATTTCACACTTAAAATTCCTTGGGCAGTTGTGGGGACCTACCATCCAAAGGCCTAGTGTTCGGCTAAACCGAACAGGGGTCATATATGTCTTCGGACAACACCAGGCTCCATCAAGGATCCAGTCAACGGCGTTAAGCTCACATAATTTGGCGACTTCTCAAGACTTTCTCTCACAAGGCCCGCTCGCCGACTACCACCTCCTCTAAAGGAGCACCTTCCATGAGAACAAAGGCGTAGACATGCAGTAGGACACAGTAAAGGACATCAAGCCATCTTGTCAATGTCCTGTGTAAACCTTTTTCCCCGTAAATTTATTTTCGCATACTTGTAACAGTTGCGTGAGGAAACAAACGTATACGGACAAAACAACAAGTGTCCATCCGAAACAAAGGCCAACCTCATGGTCCTGTGGCAATTATTGATATTGTCCAAGACTCTTCCTTTTGTCCTCTCTTTTTGCTCTTCAATGCAAGCTGGTTTGGTATGTACCTTTAGATGCGGCTGGTCCATAAACCAGGGGCTTGAATCGATTAGCTCGCCCCGCGCATCGCCCCGACACTTTCTCGATATCATGTGTTCGGCGTCTTGGATATTGCGTTATATGCATCAGGTCTGAATTATGTCTTGGGTCAAAAGTTGGGTTGCCCGGCTCCTGTGCTTCCCCGCTTACGTTCCACTTGTTCGGCTAAAAGGGGAAAGGGAGCACCACTGTGATTGTACTTCTAGTTCGTATGGTTAAGTACCTCACTAGAGAAAGCCAAAAACTGACTGGCATAATAAGCGTGAACTGATCTGCGATCCAATGACAAGTATTAAACTAAGAATCCCTGGAGATTCACTGTGTTAAAATGAAGGGTTTGGAATAACACAAGCCAAGTGATAAAGGGTTTTAAAACATTGTTAACGCCGAACATCACGAATTAAGGGGGGGCTAGTGCTTACTTCCCGCATTCAAACTCCTATGGTTAAGTGAAAGCAATAAAGCCGCATAGTCTGATTGCCTTGTTTTCTTCCGAACTATCACCTCCGGGTACCAAGACGTTGGCTAAGGGTAACAGTTCGGATATCGAAAACACCTCCTTTAGTATCTATAGGGGGGCTAAAGCCGACGACTAGAAACTTTCAAAATTAAAAACAACCGCACAGGAGTCAAAATTGACAAAAGCACAATATTATGCAAACTCATAAAAGCGTCAAGTCACAATAAAAGTTCCAGCCATCAAATGGAGGATAGTATTTTTACTCAAAGAACTACATCCTTCGGGCATAAAGCTTCTATTGCCCGAGCACCCTCCAAAACGGCAGGAAAATACTGCTCGGGGTGCCTATGTTCCTTCCCACGCAGCGGAGGACCGATGGCCATTTCAGTGGGCTTCAGCTTCGGCCAATGCACCATTGTCTTCGCGAACGCCATCCGGGCTCCCTCGGTGCAAGCAGAGCGAATCAGGGCATCAACCCGAGGCATAGCAGCAACCAACCTCTGCACCAAGCCAAAGTAGTTGCCTGGCAGCGGCTCTATAGGCCATGCCGGATGCAGAGGTCCTTCATGGCCGGTTCAGCTATACATTGCAATTCCATCAGCTGTTTTAGCTGATCGGAAGCGAGGAGTGGTTTCCCAGGGGCCTAAAACTGTTCCCAGAACAATCGTTGGTCAGCATACCCTTTCCGGGAGGCATAATGTTGTGCCGCATCTACCGCACTCTTTGGTAGGTCTATAGATGCGCCTGGAGAACGCCACACTCGAGTGAGCAACAAAAACCTTTTTCCACCAGTAGGGCATTGCAGTAAGTATCGCTTACCATTTGCAATCTTCCTTATCTGATGCAGCTCCTTCTCATGGCGTTGCGCCTCCATGCGTACCTCCTGGAGGGTTGCAGAGCCCAAGGATAGCTCGGTCGCTTGCTCCTTGTTCTTCTGTTCAAGGGCCTCACACTTAGAGATGGCGTCCCTGAGCTCTTGTTGTACTTCTGCAACCCTGGCCACATGCCTGTCACATTCAAACTCTGCCAATAACATATCAGCAGCCGCTCGTTCGGCAACCGCCTTATGTTCGGTGGTCTCCCGCCTCGCCTTCGACAGTTCGGCCTTGAGATTCTCGATCTCCGCGGCAGCAGCTACATTGGATACCAATATACTCCATTTTTTATGATGCAAATATAGCAATTTCTTCTGTGTCTGAAGAAAAAAATGAAAACAGTCCAGTTCGGACTTACCTTGGACATCGTCAAACCGCTCGTTAAGGCGGACGAGCTCGTCTTCGGAGCTTTTCAGCTTCCCATTCATCTCTGCAACCTCCACGGCACTAGGGGCTCTGGTCAGCGATGCAGCCTGTGTGGACAACTAAAACATGTAAAATTCTCAAATATTGGATCATAAAATCCTCTGTCCGGAAGTTTTTCACATCCCAACAGAATCTTGGGGGCTACCGCTAAATTTCAATAAACAAAGACCTTTTTTCGTGTGGCTATTCAATTCGACCCCTGCATGAGTTCTTTCCGAACTCACACATGGCTCGGGGGCTACTAAGTATGGCAATTGCATATAAAACCGAACATACTATAAAAAATAGTGTCATGCTATGTAAATTACCTTGAAGCCTGTTAATAGGCTGCCGAAGGCTTCCTTCAATCCGCTGTCAACGGATTGAATACCTTGTAGTGCCACGCCCAGGAGGACGCGGTGCTCTTCGGCGATGGAAGAATCATTCAGACCCTCCTCCATCATGGTCGTCCACTTGGACCGAATCCGCCCTCTTACAGGCAGTTCCGAGTGCGGCATTTCGGTTTCCCCCACTGGAGAAACTTGAGTACATGACTCCGGAGCTTTTGAGGGTTCTGGAGTTAACATCGGGGAAGGCTTGGGTTGACCGAGCTCTCCCTCCGTGTGTGACAGACGGGATTCGCCCTCTTGTTCTTCGGCGGTTGAGGTATTAACCCCGGCCATAGTATCGTCTCCCTCGCCCCTCACCTCCTCGGTGACTGGGGGGAGGGAGTTATGGGACCCAGTCCCGCTCTCCGCCAATGCGGCTGGCAGAGATTCTCCCTCCGAGTTTTGATCGGTAGGGAGCTCGCGCATAGGACTGCAATAAGAAAAAGCACATACAGTATGTCGTGAAACTTTTATAAAGGATGAAAATGCTAGATTATGTGAATTCGTACCTTTGCGCTTGGGGTTTGACCCTGAGGGTCCTTCAAGGGACTACCTTGAAATTCTCGTACTCCTCTTCGGAGTCCGGCTCATCATCTAATAAGGCCACCTTGGGCTTGCACGGTCTTTAAGGGGGATGGGTTGGATCACCTTCGAAGTCCTCGGACACCGTCCTCTTCTTGGCATGGAAAGAATCGCTCTCCTCGCGTCTTGCCCCATCTCTCCTTCAAGAGTAGAGGGAGCGTGCGTCTCCTCGGATTTTGTGTCCGGGGGGCCCTTTGATCGGTGACCTCTGCGGGCCTCCTTCTCTTCTTTCTTCTCCTCCCTCCTCTTCGGGGCCACGTACGACTTTTTGACCAGTACGGCCGTAAGCAGGGGCGTCTGGGGATCCTCGGGTAGCGGAGCCAGGCAGTTGATCTGCTGGGATTTCGCCAGCTAGATCTGTCAAGGCAAGGAGAAAAGGGGATTAGAGTCTTTGAAAGGGGAAAGATCTGAACACAAGCGAAAAGAATGTTATCGGTCCAGGAGGGTTCAAGGCCTCCATGCCAAGGTCCTCCTCCTCTGTTGGCCAGCTCTTTCATGGCTTGAATAGCACCTTCCACAGCTTCTCGTGGGAGGTGCAGAAGAACTCCCGCACAATGACAGGGTCGTCCAGACTGTATTCCCACATGGGGGAGGCCCGGTGTTGTGACGTGGCTTGAGACTGCGTCGGTATTTCCCCAAAGAGGAAGGGATGATGCAGCACAGCGACGGTAAGTATTTCCCTCAGTTATGAAACCAAGGTTATCGAACCAGTAGGAGGATCACCACCACCCAATAAGCAGCACCTGCACACAAACAACAATACTTGCAACCCGACGTGAAAGAAAGGTTGTCAATCTCTCTACGATAGTAAGATAGATTAGGTAGTGATAGATAGGAGAGATAGATCTCTCAAGAACACAAATAAAAAGAGTAAATATGCAGCAATATATTTTTGGGTTTTTGGTTTTGTAGATCAGAAAACAAAGATTGCAAAAACGTAGATCGGAAAGCAATATGATGGAAAAGTAGACCCGGGGGCCGTAGGGTTCACTAGTGGCTTCTCTCATGAGTATAGCGCACGGTGGGTGAACAAATTACTGTTGGGCAATTGATAGAAAATCGAATAGTCATGACGATATCCAAGTTATATAGGCATCACGTCCAAGATAGATAGACCGACTCCTGCCTGCATCTACCTCTATTACTCCACACATCGACCGCCATCCAGCATGCATCTAGTGTATTAAGTTCATGGAAAAATGGAGTAATGCAATAAGAACGATGACATGATGTAGACAAGATCTATTCATGTAGGAATAGACCCCGTCTTGTTATCCTTAATAGCAACGATACATGCGTGTCTTGTTGCCCCTTCTGTCACTGGGAAAGAACACCGCAAGATCGAACCCATCACAAAGCACCTCTTCCCATGGCAAGAAAAATCGATCTAGTCGGCCTAACTAAACCAAAGATTCGGAGAAGAAATACGAGGCTATAAGTAATCATGCATATAAGAGATCAAAGAAGACTCAAATAATATTCATGGATAGAAACTGATCATGAACTCAAAATTCATCGGATCCCAACAAACACACCACAAAAGGTTACATCAAATAGATCTCCAAGAGACCATTGTATTGAGAATCATAAGAGAGAGAGAGGAAGCCATCTAGCTACCTATGAGGAAGATGAACCCCTCTGTGATGGTGTTTAGATTGGATCTCGGGGTTCTGGAACTTGTGGCGGCTGGAATTGTGTTTCGTCGACTCCCCTAGGGTTTTTGGAATATTTGGGAATTTATAGGCATCAGAGGCGGTGCGGAGGGGCCCCGTGGAGGGCACAACCCATCAGGGCGCGCCGGGGGCCCTCTGGCGCGCCCTGGTGGGTTGTGCTCTCCACAGCCCACCTTCCTGGCTCTTCTTTGGCCCACTGGGTGTCTTCTGGTCCAGAAAAAATCTCCAAAAAGGTTCGTCGCGATTGGGCTCCGTTTGGTATTGATTTTCTGCGAAGTAAAAACAAGCAAAAACAGCAACTGGCACTTTGGCACTATGTCAATAGGTTAGTCCCAAAAAATGATATAAAGTTGTAATAAAATGATGGTAAAACATCCAAGAATGATAATATAACAGCATGGAACAAGCAAAAATTATAGATACGTTGGAGACGTATCAGCATCCCCAAGCTTAATTCCTACTCGTCCTCGAGTAGGTAAATGATAAAAACAGAATTTTTGATGTGGAATGCTGCCTAACATGTTCATCACATTCTTTTCTTTTGTATAGCATGGACATTTGGACATGTAAATGATTCAAAGCAATAGTCTAGTTTTAACATAATGACTTCAATACTCAAGCATGTCAACACGCAACCATGTCTTTCAAAATATCAACACTAAAGAAAGTTATCCCTAGCGCATCATGCTCAATCATTGATCCATTCATGAAACACACTCAAATATTAGTTATGCCCAATGCTCAAGTACGATCATAGTGCCCCCTAGTTGGTGCTTTATAAGAGATGATGGAGACTCAAAGCAAAAATAAAAATTGCATAAAGTAAATAGATAGGCCCTTCGCAGAGGGAAGTAGGGATTTGTAGAGGTGCCAGTGCTCAAGTTTTAAACTGAGAGAGAAAAATATTTTGGGTGGCATGCTTTTCCTGTCAACGAAAACGACAAAGTAGCTCAAAATACTTTCCATGCTAGATAAACGGTTCCCAAACAGAAAATAAAGTTTATTCCTTTTTCCACCAAACTTTCACTTTCCATGGCGGGCCGTATCCACGGTTGCCTTCCATACCAACACTTTCCAAGGAATTTATTATTTGACAACATAAAGTAAATATTTTTTTATTTTTTCATTTCGGGAATGGGGATCCCTATTACCGCCGCACTCTCGTGCAATGACAAGTGAATAAACACTCATCTTGAGAATAACACATCTAGCATGGAAAAATATTGGACACTCCCCACCGTTTCATGAGCGGTACGGGCACACAAAAGAGAAAATTTATTTTGAAAATTTAGAGATGGGACATACAAATTTGCTTGGAACGGCATGGAAATACCGCATATAGGTAGGTATGGTGGACTCATAAGGCAAAACTTGGTTTAAGGATTTTGGATGCACAAGTAGTATTTCTACTTAGTACAAGTGGAGGCTAGCAAATAGATTGGGAAGTAACCAAACCAAGAAACAAAAATTCACATAAGTGAGCATTGAACATAACTAACACCGAATAATGCACCACAAGTAGGATGTAACTTCATTGCATAACTATTGACTTTCGTGCATGCATAGGGAATCACAAACCTTAACACCAATATTCCTACTAAGCATAATTACTCACTAACATGACTCACATATTACTATCATCATGTTTCAAAACTATTACAAGGAATCAAGTTTAATTTGTCCAATGATCTTCATGAAAGTTTTTATTATATCCTCCTTGGATATCTATCACTTTGGGACTAGTTTCATATATTGCCATTGCTTTTTGGCAAGCTCAAACAAATTTAAGTGAAGCACATGAGCATAAAGATTTCATCTCTCAAAAAGGTATAAGTGAAGTATGAGAGGATTTATTCAAAAATTTACCTACTCTCAAATTAATCAAAGTGAAGCATGAGAGTATTTCTACAAAAAAAATCCAAGCACACCGTGCTCAAAAAGATATAAGTGAAGCACTAGAGCAATTCTATAGCTCAAAAAGTTTAAGTGAAGCACATAGAGCAATTCTAACAAATCATAGCATGATTTTGGCTTTCTCAAATAGGTGTGTCCAGCAAGGATACAAAGAAAAAACTAACAAACAAATCAAGCAAAGATACAAGACGCTCCAAGCAAAACTCATGATATGTGACGAATAAAAATATAGCTCCAAGTAAAATACCGATGGTCGTTAGAAGAAAGAGGGGATGCCACTCGGGGGCATCCCCAAGCTTAGTTGCTTGTTTCTCTTTGGATATATCTTGGGGGTGTGGTAGCATCCCCAAGCTTAGGCTTTTATCACTCCTTATTCCTTCATCCATCGTGATCTCACCCAAAACTTCAAAACTTCAATCACACAAAACTCAACAAAATCTTCGTGAGATCCGTTAGTATAATAAAGCAAATCACTACTTTAGGTACTGTTGCAAACCCATTCATATTTTATTATTGCATTATACCTACTGTATTTTAACTTTACCATGGCTCATACCCTTCAATATAACCCATAGATTCATCAAAACAAGCACACAATGCTACGAAAACAGAATCTGTCTTAAACAAAACAGTCTGTAGTAATCTGTACTCTACCCATACTTCTGTAACTCTAAAAATTCTGAAAAATTAGGAAAACATAAGGAATTTGTATAGAAACACTGTGTTAAAATTTCAGATCAAGATCACGTTCCAGAAAAAAAATGAAAATTCATATACTGGACGTAAAGTTTCTGTTTCAGATTCACCATCACTTCTACTCATCCTATGAATCACCCTAAAGGCTTTTCTTGGCACAAACACTAAATAAACCATAAAAACACAATCATAACATAGGCATAATTGTGTCAACACTCAAAAACAGAAAGGAAAAAGCAAAAATTTATTTATTCATTGGGTTGCCTCCCAACAAGCGCTATAGTTTTACGCCCCTAGCTAGGCATAACGCATAGATTCAAGTATTATCATCTTTGGTTTTCAACTCTTCAATCACACAACTAGATTTCTTTAAGGGTTTAGCATGCATGTTTTTGATGACAACACTCCTAGGAAGAAACCCAAAAAATTCATTCTTGTAGATAGGGTCTCTTATGATTTCAGCAAAGTCGGGATGAATACTAATCATTTTAAGATCCCCCTTGTGACTACTAGGTGTAGCAACTTTGTTCTTAGTGACTTGCGTAATCTTGCCAATCTTTACGGGAGTTTTTTCAATAGTTTTGATAGAATAAAAAGCTGAACCCAAATTACTAAAAATCTCTTCTATCTTATCAATCCGGTAAGGGCTCTCTTCTACCCTTTCGTTAACTACGGTTTCTTTTTCCTTAAGCAATTTTAGAGCATCGCCCGCGTTAGACCCAATTTTATAAGAAAGATTATGCATCTTTTTATCTAGATCATCAAGATGTCCTTTAGTAATCATCTTCTTTTCAATAGCATCTAATCTCTCCATAACATGTTCGAGAGTCAAAGTTGTTTCATTGATCATGATAGGTGGTGATCCCACTAAACTTCCCAAAGCATTAAAAGCATCTAAAGAAGGACACATCAAGAAATTCCCACCGGTAATCGCATCAAGGATGAATCTATACTAAGTGGTGATACCCACATAAAAACTGCGAAGAAGAACAATGGTAGATTGCTTATGGATAGATCTATTATGAGCATTGCAAATCCTATACCAAGCATCTTTTAGGTTCTTCCCTCCCCTTTGCTTAAAATTAAGAACCTCATTATCGGGGGTGCACGCAATAAAGGAAGAACTAGCCATAATGACAAGGCAAGAGATCTGACGAGAAAAAAGCAAACGAAAAAGAGGGCGAATAAAACGGCAAATTGGTGAAGTGGGGGAGAGGAAAACGAGAGGCAAATGGCAAATAATGTAATTGCAAGGAGATGAGATTTGTGATTAGGAACCTGGTAGATGATGGTGGAGTCCCCTCGGCGCCTACGATAGGTACGTGGAAGAGATCGCTTCCTCCCAGGCAACGGCGCCAGAAATTCCTTTGATGTGGCTTGAGACTACGTCGGTATTTCCCCAAAGAGGAAGGGATGATGCAGCACAGCGACGGTAAGTATTTCCCTCAGTTATGAAACCAAGGTTATCGAACCAGTAGGAGGATCACCACCACCCAATAAGCAGCACCTGCACACAAACAACAAATACTTGCAACCCGACGCGAAAGAGAGGTTGTCAATCTCTCTATGGTAGTAAGATAGATTAGGTAGTGATAGATAGGAGAGATAGATCTCTCAAGAACACAAATAAAAAGAGTAAATATGCAGCAATGTATTTTTGGGTTTTTGGTTTTGTAGATCTGAAAACAAAGATTGCAAAAACGTAGATCGGAAAGCAATATGATGAAAAAGTAGACCCGAGGGCCGTAGGGTTCACTAGTGGCTTCTCTCATGAGTATAGCGCACGGTGGGTGAACAAATTACTGTTGGGCAATTGATAGAAAATCGAATAGTCATGACGATATCCAAGGCGATGATCATTATATAGGCATCACGTCCAAGATAGATAGACCGACTCATGCCTGCATCTACCTCTATTACTCCACACATCGACCGCTATCCAGCATGCATCTAGTGTATTAAGTTCATGGAAAAATGGAGTAATGCAATAAGAACGATGACATGATGTAGACAAGATCTATTCGTGTAGAAATAGCCCCCATCTTGTTATCCTTAATAGCAACGATACATGCGTGTCTTGCTGCCCCTTCTGTCACTGGGAAAGAACACCGCAAGTTCGAACCCATCACAAAGCACCTCTTCCCATGGCAAGAAAAATCGATCTAGTCGGCCTAACTAAACCAAAGATTCGGAGAAGAAATACGAGGCTATAAGTAATCATGCATATAAGAGATCAAAGAAGACTCAAATAATATTCATGGATAGAAACTGATCATGAACTCAAAATTCATCGGATCCCAACAAACACACCGCAAAAGGTTACATCAAATAGATCTCCAAGAGACCATTGTATTGATAATCATAAGAGAGAGAGAGAGGAAGCCATCTAGCTACTGCCTACGGACCCATAGGTCTATTGTGGACTACTCACGCATCATCGGAGAGGCACCTATGAGATAGATGAACCCCTCCGTGATGGTGTTTAGATTGGATCTCGAGGTTCTGGAACTTGCGGCGGCTGGAATTGTGTTTGGTCGACTCCCCTAGGGTTTTTTGGAATATTTGGGAATTTATAGGCATCAGAGGCGGTGCAGAGGGGCCCCGTGGAGGGCACAACCCATCAGGGCGCGTCGGGGCCCCATTGGCACGCCCTGGTGGGTTGTGCTCTCCACCGCCCACCTTCCTGGCTCTTCTTTGGCCCACTGGGTGTCTTCTGGTCCAGAAAAAATCTCCAAAAAGTTTCATCACGATTGGACTCCGTTTGGTATTGATTTTTTGCGAAGTAAAAAACAAGCAAAAACAGCAACTGGCACTTTGGCACTATGTCAATAGGTTAGTCCCAAAAAATGATATAAAATTGTTATAAAATGATTGTAAAACATCCAAGAATGATAATATAACAGCATGGAACGAGCAAAAATTATAGATACGTTGGAGACGTATCATGTTGACAGGGGAGAACACGGCGGCGGAGCATGACTTGAACTACGTTCGATAATTCGATATTCTTCTTCTCCACCAGCGTGGTGATGCACCTTTGCAATGTCTTCACCTCCGCCGCACTCCCCCAATCAAGTCCCTTCTTTGTCCACGATACTAGTCTGGTGGGAGGTCCAGATCTGAATCTGGGAGGTGCCTCCCATCCCTCTTCGTGTGGTTCGGTGATGTAGAACCACTCCCGTTGCCAGACCTTGACGGTGTCTATAAAAGAACCGTTCGGCCATTGAACCATTGTGAGTTTGCTAATCATCACTCCCGTGCAGTCAGCCTGCTCGCCACTGACAACTTTCGTCTTGATGTTGAATATCTTCAGCCATAGGCCGAAGTGGGGTTGAACCCGAAGAAAAGCTTCGCAGAAGGTAATGAAGGAGGAGATATGCATGAAAGCGTTCGGAGGAAGATCATGAAAATCCAGCCCATAGTAAAACATAAGACCCCCCACGAAGGGGTGGGGGGGAAGCCTAAGCCCTGAAGAAGGTGAGGAAAAAAACTACCCTCTTGCCTTCTCTAGGTGTGGGTATGGCCTGGTTCTTCTCCAGGACTCGATGGACGACGTTCGCCGACAAGTAGCCGGCGAGCGTCAGCTTCGTAATGTCCTTCTCGGTCACCTGGGAGACCCCCCCCCCCCACTTGCCCTTGGAGCCTGCTCCGGCCATGACCGAATGGAGGAAGGATTCGAGAGATTTGGAAGAAATGGGGCTTGTAGGCTCTGGGCTCAGGAGGGAGGTGGCAATGGGGAATCTGGAAGAGTGTACTAAATGTCTTGGTGAATGTTTCCTTTTTATAAGGCCGCTGAAATACCAAGAGTCCCCAAGATGCGCCGCGGACCTCGCCACTTCCCGATGAATCATGCAGTTATGCGCTCTTGGGATAACCCAAATCATAAACCATATCCTCGGAAAGACGGGACACGATCTCCATATTAATGAGATGTGTCGATTGAAAACGAAAACTGCTTCGAACCACGATTCGAGTTTTTTGGGGACTGGTCAACGGTAACATTTGAGCTGTGACCTTTCGGCAGAAAGTTGTCAGCGAAAAACACCGTTCTTGCTTGGGCGGTTGGCCTTCGTGGCTAAGTTTTATATTCGAAAGAGGGGATATATTCGGTGGCCGAACTATCGTCGGTAGAATTTGAATTCAAGGCAGAACTCACCTCGCAAGCCGAAGACTGGGGGAACAGGAAGTTGTTGGACGTCAAGACTACGGCATTGGAGGTTAGTTCGGGGGCTACCGAGGGAGTCCGGGATTAAGGGGTCCTCGGGCTGTCGGCCCATCTGTGTGGGCCGGACAGTGTGCCGCCCTATGATTGTCAATGAAGGTCTAGACACCATAACCAAGACGGAATCTCTCAGGTCATGACGTGCACTCCAAGTACAAGACAATGGGTTTGACATATTCCTTTCCTGATGTAACCAACATTGTATAAACCCTAGATACCCCTGGTGACTATATAAACCAGAGGGTTTTAGTCTGTAGGACAAGGAAAAGCTCATTACTCTTAGGGTTTAGACCACTTCATACGATCTCGAGGTAGATCGACTATGTACTCGATACCCCATATTCAATACAATCAAAGCATGACGTAGGGTTTTACCTCCGTTAAGAGGGCCCAAACCTGGGTAAACATCGTCTCCCCTGTCTCATGTAACCCATCAATCCAAGATCCACAGTTTGGGACCCTGTACCCGAGATCTGCCGGTTTTGGCACCGAGAGTGGATAACTCTCATTCTCTCCTAAGCAGAAATGCACAACTGCTATGAGGATGCTTGCACTAGGTACCACCGCTGATGTCGTCGATGAGGTGATCCAGATTGAGGAGAGCACATGCATCAAGACCACCGTGAGATTTAATCGCGTCGTGGTACAAGTATTTGGAGCAGAGTATTTGAGAGAACAAAATGTGCATGATACAGAAAGGTTGATGGTTGTTGGAGAGGCAAGAGGTTTTTTAGGTATGCTTGATTTAGTTGATTGCGTGCATTGGCAATGGAAAAACTGCCCCAAAGGTTTGTGCGACATGTACCAAGGCCACACCAAGGAGGCCATCACCATACTCAAAGCAGTGGCATCAAAAGACTTGTGGATATTGCATGCCTGGTTATCACAACGACATCAATGTGTCCAGCGATCTCCCATGTTCAGGAGACTTTGTAATGGGGAAGCGCCACCGTACAACTACACCATCAATGGGCACGACTACAACATGGGCACTACCTTGCTGATGGTGTATCCTTGGTTGGCGGTATTTGTGAATACCATATCTGATCCCCATGACAACAAACAGAGCCACTTTGCAATAATGCAAGAAGCAATTAGGAAGGGTGTGAAGACGGGATTCAGAGTGCTCCAATCTCGTTAGGGAATTGTTCATGGAGTTGTAATGATGTGAGAATCAGAGACTTTGTATCATTTTACACAATATAATTCTCAAGGACGAAGGTGAAGGGGCAGCCTGGACCCATAATTTTGAGAAGCCTAGAGAACAAGTCCACATCCCAGAACAAGATGCATATCAAATTATGTTTTTTTTCTGTAGATGCATCTGAATCATTGAGATCAACAGACGCGCGTGCAACTACTTAATGATCTTGTGGAGAATATGTGGAACACAATGAAAACCAAGGAGTTTAATGTTTCAATTGTGCACTTCAAATAACTTTTATGTTTAAAGTATGTATTTTCGTTATGAGCAAATGTTATTTACATGTGATATTCATGTGTATGATCGATGTGTATGAATTTGCATGTATTTGAGGGTTTAGATATGAGTTGTGTGGCTATCCGGTAGGACATATGAGGGGCCATCCGACACCGTTCGGGGTCACGCCTGGGTGCATCCGCGGGTGTTTAGGGAGCGGTTTTGCTAAGTCCGGTTATAGATCTCTTAAGAGCAAATATGGAGGAACCCTAGGATGAATGTATTATGGCAGAGCTAGTCCATTGAAGTGACTATTTTGGTAAAATGGTATTTTTGGTGATGTAAATGGAATACTTAGTCAATGTATATGGCAAATTTAGGATTGTTGTATGCAATGTTGCATAATAAAGAAGAATGTAGGTAAAAGAGGACAAGTTTTTTTATGTGGAGTGACGTAGTAAGAGTATTTCCAGCAGATGATGTAAAACAACCATGGTGCCAAAATGAATTGTCATCTGGGAAACATGAAGGCAAAATCAATCCCCAACTGATGAGGTATATCTATTTGGTGCCCAATTTGTTTTTCTAGTAGCCCTAAAAAAATTCCCAAGTGTTGCATATTTACATCACCTCTATTGGCTACCGCAAAAACCGAACATAGTCACGTGAAACGCCAATAGCCATGCTGAAGGTTCCCCGCTGCCCGACCCGCCACACCACCCCACGATGATTGCGGCTGTATCTCATTGTTGCCATGCTACCACGGTGAGCCTGTCATCCGTCCCCGGCCTAATCACCACCCCACCGCCCATTCCCACCGCTACATACGCTCGCCACAACCGTCGCCGTCGTTGCTAATTGGGGATCTGTCATTGCCTGATTTGCCACAATTTTGGTTGTTACCACCCCCATGCCACGCGAAATGGCCGTCACAAGAACGAAGCTCGCCGTGGAGGTCGATTAGTGGTTGTCGCGATCACCACCAATCTTCTGCTCCTTTGGAGCTCTCAACTATCGAACGACACGACAACCACGACAGCAATCCCCGGCTCCCCGACGACGCCAAGACCACCTCGAGCCCATTCCTTGTCGGCCCAGTGAGCTAAGCCATCCATGATTCTCCTCTGTGGCTCACTATGTGTTAGACGAAAAGCCTCAAGTGGGTTGTGGTGGAAAGTATTGTGTTGTTGATGAGTTCATTTGAATCCTCTTTGTGGGATTATTCCTCCTTCGAAGTGGGATAGGAGTGGACATTGCTTTGAAAATGATGGTGTACATGGAGAAGAACAATCAGCTGAAGCATGGTGGCTTCATTGTCGGTCATGAGGTGATTCGTATGAGGAAGCAAGATGGGCACCATAGACTGGTGGTAATTAGTTTGGTCCAAATCCAGTGTATCCATAGTGATACTTTTGACACCAGTTCAGTATGGCTTTGTATTTGTTCCTCCACATTGCCAATTGTGTGAAGCAGCATGCAAAGGAGGAATTGCGTCAGAGATCTTGGAAATATCACTATCCAGAAGGTGACTGCGACATTGTGCATGATGGCACATCGTATTCCTACAGATTTGATTGATGATCACTTGGCAATGAGAGAGATCACTTTCATCAAGTGTGTGAAGCAATTTTACAAAAGCGGTGGTTGAAGTGTTTGGGTTAGAGTGTTTGAGAGCACCCAATGCTCTGGACACTCATAGGCTTTTGGATATGAACAAAGCATGTGGGTTTCCAGGTATGCTCGTCTCAAATGATTGCATGCATTGGAAGTGGAAGATCTGCCCTGCAACATGGCATGGACACTTCAAAGGACATGTGAAGGATGACATGGAGACATGGTTTTGGCATGCCTATTTTGGGATCTACCCTGCATCATTCTTGAATCATGGACTATCAGGAGACATGGTTTTGACATGCATATTTTGAGATGCCTGGATCTTGCAATGACAACAATGTGCTCCAGTGTTCACCACTATTTGCATGGTTAGCAAATGGGAATCACAAACCGTGGAGTTTACTATTGTGTGAGGACTAGCTAGGCGGGATCAAGAATTGGTACATCATGCAGCCGATGTGATCATGCACAACATGATCATTGAGCATGAGCATGGGAAAGATTTGGATTACTCCTTCTGTGAATTGATAGGAAAGTCAGTGCATCCACGTAGAAGGGAAGACCGCACCAACACTTTTTTCAAGTTCACCATGACATTCGAAATGTGGCTACTCCCGAAGATCTTCAAAGAGATCTCATCAAGAAGTGGTGGATGTGTAATGGGCAAAATACCATTGGTTCTACCTCTATGTTTCATGTCATGGGCGTTGAACTTCATGTTATGTTTTACGAACGCGTGTATTGAATTTGAGTGTGTAAGTTGATGAACTATGTAATAGTTAAGTAATATTTGAGTTTTAATTTGTTTTGTATTCATTTGACATGAGATTGATATTATATTATTTTTATTTATTTGTAGGGGGGCGTTATGCAACAACAACAAAATGCTACACAATCACACCCGAGAACACTATGAAGATGGCATGTAATAATCAAACTCACCAACTAGTAGAGTAGCGGAAGCAGTGAATAAGTTGGTGTTCTTGGAACACGCGGTACGCTACGCTAGCGCCAAATAAAATTTTCTACTGCGCACCCAAGATCATACCACTGGAAATAGATCACGGGATCGGGTTTACCACTAGACGCGCAGTCACCACAGCGGAAGAAAAGTTGGTGACGTGTGTAGTCGATCATCCTAGTCGTCTCCTCCTCGTGTATCCGATCTCATGCAAACAACCATCTCCCAGATCCCTTGAAAAACTCCTTGCGGTTCCCTCAAACGGTTTGTCCAAGAACCGCATATGCGATGCCTCCAAGGTATCCACACATACATGGAGCAGCGTCGGGCGGCGGACTGCTAGGTCCGATCATGCGATATGGATGCATGGGGAGTGGCGACGGCTATCGAGGGAGGAAACAAATCAACCCTAGGAGGTGCACCCACTTCTCTTTAAATAGACCTCCGAAGTGGGCTCAACAATTGAGGCCCACTAGGAGTCTGCTCCCATTTTCCACTCGGATCCAATCCGAATGGGTTGTAGCCCCTTAAGTGTGCGACCCTATAGGTTCATGTATGCGTGGACACGACCCCGAGTCGATAGTTGGTAGTGGCTCCTAGCAGAACGTGTCAACTCTCATGTGTGCGTAAAGTCATTTGATGAACCTCGATAATGTGTCATATGCAACATTCCTATTGCCTCACGATATTTGTTGTCGAGCTCAAGGAGTGTACTTATCACCCTTGTGGTAGCTCGACCTCTCTTCTCGAAACCGTGATACAGATTCGCGAACCGGGTTAATACTTAACCCAAGTCGCATGGCCATGCTTTCCAAATCTGATCACTCGAGAGGGCCCAGAGAATATCTCTCCTAACCAAAGGGGGCAAATCCCATCTTGGTCAACCATGTCTCGCGGCAATGTCTCATGACTCACCCAAAAGCTACCTTTATAACTACCCAGTTAGGGAGTAGCATTTGATAAACCCTAAGTGAGTCGATACTCACCCTGAGAACATGCGAGGACCTCAAGTCTAGGACATGGTATGTACATTATACTTGAGACTAACATATGACGATATCTTGTTGCGTCTCAAAGTGGGTTTGTCCGACTCGGTGATCTCCATCCCCGTGTCTATACTTAGCATCTCCATGCCCATGACTTGTGAAATATAGTCATCAACCAACTCGTATACTAGTCAAAGGGTATGTGTCCTCATAACCTCATCAACTAGGGACTATTAGAACGATCATCACACAATATATAGTTTCACAAACAAGTCGCATACATATTGATACATATCACTGATGATGTTCAAGGACAATACAAAAGGCTCGTGAATACATAGGGAGATATCATCGTCACATGATTGCCTCTAGGGCATATCTCCAACAGGTGAGTGTGACTAATCCCACAACTAGGTTATACCTCCCGATCGTAATAATTTCTTCGAGATGATCTGCGAATCATCAAAGTAGACGACCCCTCCAAGGTATCCACGTATTTTGAAGTAGTAATCCAGCAACACTTCGACATCTGGGAATAAGGGCTCCGAGAAAACTAGAGAGAGAGGCCTAGCAGCGCCCCGTCTAATTAGGAGTCCAATTCTATTAGATTAGGGTCCATCAAATTAGGAGACAAAACTTTAGACCAATTAGACCGGGATTAGAGCGTAGCTACGTGGGACATATTCCCTTAGGATTTTGTCTGCCTCTAGAGGGCCAAGGGCCAACCGACTAGGAGGGGGAGGAGTCCTAGTTCGAACGAACTATGGGAGGGAGGACTCCTCCTTCTTTCAATCCACCCCTTACCATATAAAGGAGCACCCACTTTAGGTCCCTTTTGGCCCACTAGGGGTTCCCCTCTTTAGTAGGCTAGGGGGGGACTTCTCTCCAAAAATATATTCCAGAATTTTCTAGAAGTTTCCAGACCAAATCCAGAACCTTCCAAAATTTCTATGTATATTCCCGAACATGGTATACCTTGATACGTCTCCAACGTATCTATAATTTATGAAGTATGCATGCCATGTTTACAATAATTCTATATGATTTTGGTATGATTTTATTAGAACTAACCCGGACTGACGCTGTTTTCAGCAGAACTACCATGGTGTCGTTTTTTGTGCAGAAATAAAAGTTCTCGGAATGGGCTGAAAATTTACGGTGATTTTTTATGGACCAAAAGAGACCCCCGAAGCACCGGAGCTGGGCCAGGAACTGACCGAGGAGGTCACAAGCCTGGGGGGGCGCCCCCCCCCTAGGGCACGCCCCCCTGGCTTGTGGACTCCTCGAGCACCCCCCTGACGTGATTCCAATGCCAAATATTCTTATAAATACAGAAACCCCCGAAAAGAAACCTAGATCGGGAGTTCCGCCGCCGCAAGCCTCGATAGCCACAAAAAACCAATCGGGAGCCCGTTCCGGCACCCTGCCGGAGGGGGGAACCATCATCGGAGGCCATCTTCATCATCCCGGCGGTCTCCATGACGAGGAGGGAGTAGTTCACCCTCGGGGCTAAGGGTATGTACCAGTAGCTATGTGTTTGATCTCTCTCTCTCTCTCGTGTTCTTGAGATGACACGATCTTGATGTACCGCGATCTTTATTAATATAGATGAATCATATGGAGTTTTCCCCTCTCTATCTTCTTGTGATGAATTGAGTTTTCCCTTTGAAGTTTTCTTATCGGATTGAGTCTTTAAAGGATTTGAGAACACTTGATGTATGTCTTGCGATGGGATATTTGTGGTGACAATGGGATGTTCTATTGATCCACTTGATGTATGTTTTGGTGATCAACTTGCGGGTTCCGTGACCTTGGGAATATATTCATAGGGGTTGGCACACGTTTTCGTCTTGACTCTCCGGTAGAAACTTTGGGGCACTCTTTGAAGTTCTTTGTGTTGGATTGAACATGATGAATCTAAAATTGTGTGATGCATATCGTATAATCAAGCCGATGGGTACTCGTGGTGACATTGGAGTATCTAGGTGACATTAGGGTTTTGGTTGATGTGTATCTTAAGGTGTTATTTTAGTACAAACTCTAGGGCTGTTCGTGACACTTATAGGGATAGCTCATAAGATTGATCGGAAAAGATAACTTTGAGGTGGTTTTGTACCCTACAATAATTTCTTCGTTTGTTCTCCGCTATTTGTGACTTTGGAGTGAACTCTTTGTCGCACGTGAGGGATTTACATATGATTCAACTATGTCAGTATTGTTGAGAGAACTTGCACTAGTGAAAGTATGAACCCTAGGCCTTGTTTCTAAGCATTGCAATACCGTTTGTGCTCACTTTTATCATTAGTTACCTTGCTGTTTTTATATTTTCAGATTACAAAAACCTATATCTACCATCCATATTGCACTTGTATCACCATCTCTTCGCTGAACTAGTGCACCTATACAATTTACCATTGTATTGGGTGTGTTGGGGACACAAGAGACTCTTTGTTATTTGGTTGCAGGGTTGTTTGAGAGAGACCATCTTCATCCTACGCCTCCCACGGATTGATAAACCTTAGGTCATCCACTTGAGGGAAATTTGCTACTGTCCTACAAAACTCTGCGCTTGGAGGCCCAACACGAGTCTACAAGAAGAAGGTTGCATAGTAGACATCAAGCTCTTTTCTGGCGTCGTTGCCGGGGAGGTGAGTGCTTGAAGGTATATCTTTAGATCTTGCAATTGAATCTTTTAGTTTCTTGTTTTATTACTAGTTTGGTTTTATAAAAGAAAACTACAAAAAAATATGGAATTGAGGTTGCCTCATATGCTTCATCTTTTTAATGTCTTTCATGAAAATGATGGAAAGGAAAATTGTGCTCAAGTGTTAGAAGAAGAAGTTATTAAAATGTTTGGCACTAAATCTTTGAGTGATGAGCATGATTGCAATGTTGTTAGTATGAATTCTTTGAATATCCATAGTACTAATGATGATTGCACTAGTCATGATAAAAAGATTTCTTATAAGCATGTCAATTTTTGTGGAGTGCATAGAGTTTGTGAAGACATGCCTAAAAGGGAAGATAGATTTTGTAAGAGGCATAAGTATTTAGAAACTAAATGGTTGCAAGAGAGGCTATATGTTTGTGCTGAAAGACTTAATAGTTCTCGCCGTCCTTGTGAACTTTGCAATGAAAGTGGTCATTTTAACTTCCAATGTGAATTATTTCATGATCGAATTGTGTCCAAAAATTGTGATAACCTCATTACCCTTGAGCATCATAATGAACTTAGTCTATTTTTGGGGTATGAAGAAATGAAACATAAAACTAAGGATGTTCCAGCTTGGGTTCTCATGAAAATGATTGATTTTGATCTAAAGGAAATCTATATGTATTGCGTGGTAAATTGCATTGAGAATCCTTATATTGCCAATTACTTAAAGACAAGAAAACAAATAGAAGATGAAGAGAATACTAATGAAGGGGAAGAGGTTTCCCAATATCCTCCTATTTTTTCTTATGATGAATTAGGTAACGAGGAGGAGCTTTTTATTCAACCAACCTCTTCAAAAAGAAGCTTGGAGGAATTAAATAAACCCACACATAATGTGGTGAAGAATAAGAAAAGAAGGAAAAGTAAAGGTAAAGAGGTATCTCTCCCAAATAATGTTGCTCCCATTATTGATAGGCCTCATGAGAATGAATCAAAAATAGTTGTGGAAGATGATACACTTGAGGATGATTTTGTTATGCCTATTGCTTGTTGTGATAATTATGATTGGGAAGATAATGATACTTCTTATAATCTTGAAAATATTTATGGCACCAACTTGGAGGATGATGATAATAATTGCTATACTATTGGTGCTATTCATACTATTAATGATGAGAGTGATTATGTTTATGATATACAAAGCCACAAGCTTGGGGATGCTATGTTTGATGAAAATGACATGTTTTAGAATTTATTTGCTGCAATTAATGTTTGTCCCAAGCTTGGGGATGCTATGCTTAATGAAGTTGATCTTTTTATCCCCCCTACTTTGAATGATCAAACTTGTTATAATGATTGCATGCCTCCTACTTATGATGACTATTGTGATGATACTTATGCGATGAAAAAGAGTGATGATTACTATTATGATACTTGTCATAATTATGAATATCCTTTTACTGAATATTACTCTTTTAATGTGGAACCAATTTGTAGTATTCAATTCTTTTATGATACTCCCACTATTTGTCATGAGAAGAAATTTTCTTGTGTGGAGAGTAGTAAAATTTCTATGCTTGTAGATCATGAAGATAATGCTTTATGTGATAGTTATATTGTGGAATTCCTTCATGATGCTACTGAAAATTATTATGAGGGAGGAACATATGCTTGTAGGAATTACAATAATATCAAGTTTCCTCTCTATGTGTTCAAAGTTTTGAAGTTATGCTTGTTTTGCCTTCCTATGCTAGTTGATTCTTGCTCCCATAAATTGTTTGCTCACAAAATCCATATGCATAGGAAGTGGGTTAGACTTAAATATGCTTGTCATGAGATTCATGATGCTCTCTTACATGTTTTAAATACTATTCCTATGTGAGCATCATTGAAATCATCATGCCTAGCTAAAAGGCATTAAAGAAAAGCGCTTGTTGGGAGACAATCCAATATTTATCCTTACTGTTTTTGTGTGTACACATGATTAAGCTACTGTATAATCATGTTTTATAGCTTTTTTTCAATAAAGTGCCAAGTAAAGCCTTTGGGATAGTGTGGATGATAGTTGCCTTGATTCTGTGCAAAAACAGAAACTTTTGATCTCAGTCCAGGAATTTTGTAAATTCACTGGAACGTGCTTTTGATCTGAAATTTTTACACAGTCTTGATATACAGATTCTTCAGGTTGTCCTAAGTTTTCAGAATTTTTAGAGACAGGGAAGTATGGTTACACTACAGATCTTCACAGACTGTTCTGTTTTTGACAGATTCTGTTTTGCATGCATAGTTTGCTTGTTGTAGTGTTTCCATAGCTTATATTTAGTGGTATAAATTATGGTAATGGTATAATACAGTAGGTATCGTGTATGAACAATTCTGAATCTTGTCTTGACAGTACCTAAGTGAATGATCTATCTTTATTATACTAACCCATCTCACGAAGTTCCGTTAAGTTTTGTGTGATTGAAGTTTTCAAGTTTTGGGTGAGACACCGATATCAGGAGAATAAGGAGTGAAAAGAACCTAAGCTTGGGGATGCCCAAGTCACCCCCAAGGTAATATCCAAGGAAGACTCAAGCACCTAAGCTTGGGGATGCCCCGGAAGGCATCCCCTCTTTCGTCTTCAACACTATCGGTATATCTTACTTGGAGCTATATTTTTATTCGTTACATAATATGAGTTTTGCTTGGAGCATCATTTTATTTTCTTGTTATCTGTTAGGTGTCATTTATAATCTTGTTTTTCAATAAAAGGTTCCAAGTATTGCCCTTTAGGATGCTTGAATTGCAGGTTTGATGTGTGCTGTGTAAAAACAGAAACTTTTGCTGTAGTGTTTGAATTTTCATATTTTACTGGAACGTGGAAAGTTTCTAAAATTTTTACATAGTGTTATCATATAAATTTTATAGCATTTCCTAAATTTTCATAATTTTTTGAGTTACAGAAGTACACTGGTTTAATAGATTGCTACAGACTGTTCTGTTTGGACAGATTGCTGTCATAGTTTTGTTATCTACTTATCCTATGGTTTTCATAGCCTATATTAGTAGATATAAATTGTGGAAATGATAGTAAACATTAAATGATGTTTGAAAATTATTGTGCAACATGTCTTGGCAGTACATGAAGTGTTGATTTATTCTTATGTGTACTAACCTATCTCACGAGTTCTTTTCGAGTTTTGTATGGATGAAGTTTTTGAGAATAGGTGAAACCATGATATGAGAGGATTGAACGAGGTACAAAAGCTCAAGCTTAGGGATTCCCAAGGCACCCCAAGTAAATATTTCAAGAAGTCTCAAGCATCTAAGCTTGGGGATGCTACGCATCCCACCTCTCTCCATCAACAATTATCGGTTAGCCTATGTTTAGCCTAAATTTTTATTCGTTCACATGATGCGTGCTATTCTTGGAGTGCTATTTTTCTTTTGCTTGCTGTTTAATAAAATACTTAAGATCTGAAATTCTTAGATGAGAGAGTCTTCACATAGTTATTTAATTGTTGGCTACTCATTGATCTTCACTTATATCTTTTTGGAGTAGTTTGTCATTCACTCTCGTGCTTCACTTATATCCTATGAGTAAATGGTTGAATGAATTGAATATCATAAATCTGAAATTAAATATGCTTCATATACTTATCCCATGGGGAGTAATGACTTCACACATAATAATTATAGGTGGTAAAATATATTGAAAGTTAGCAAACACCGCATTGGTCACTCGAACAATTCATGAAAGAATATTGAAGGAAGAGAGATTCCACATATAAATATACTATCTTGGACATCTTATATGATTGTGAGCTCATTAATTAATTTCAAACTCAAGCAAATTAGTTAAAATTGGACAAGGAAGACAACTTAATGAGTTATGTTTGGGTATATTTGTATAGAAGTTATATTGTTATGGATCCTCCAACATGTGGTGCTTGCTTCCACCTCATACTAGCCAAAACTTCCGCACCAAGTAGAAATACTACTTGTGCATCCATTTCCATAAACCCAAAGTCGTTCCATATGAGTCCACCATACCTACCTATATGCGGTATTTACCTGCCGTTCCAAGTAAGTTTGCATGTGCCAAACTCTAAACCTTCAAATAATATTCTGTTTTGTATGCCCGAATCGCTCATATAGTGACTAGGGGCTGTCAGTATCTTCCATGCTAGGTGGGTTATTCTCACGATATGTGTTTATTCACTATCATTCACGAGAAAGTGGCTGGTATTCGGGATGCCCAGTTCCATGCTCAAAAAAATCAAATCAAAATATAATGGAACAAAACTCCCCCAGGATTGTTGTTTGTATGGACGGTACCCGTGGATTCGGCTCGCCGTGGAGTGTGATTGATTGGTGGAGGGGGAGTAAAAACTTTACCATTCTGTTTGGGAACCGCCTATAATGTATCTAGCATGGAAGATACCGAGATCTCTCGGTTATTGTGTTGACAATGAAAGCATACCACTCAAAATTATTATTCATCTCTGTTTTAAAAGCTCGAGCTCTGGCACCTTTGCAAATCAATGCTTCCCTCTGCGAAGGGCCTATCTTTTACTTTCTAGTACTCACCTTTATGCAAGAGTCATGGTGATCTTCACCACTTCCTATATTTCGCCTTTTTCTCTTGGCAAGCGTCACGTGTTGGGGAATGATCTAGACATATATATCCACACAAATATATTTGATCATGAATTATTATTGTTGACAATTATCTATATGATAGATAAGTTGGGAGGCGAAACATTAAGCCCCTATCTTTCTCTGTGTTCGATGGATGCTATTTGTTCTAAAAATATGCTTTGAGTGTCAATAATCATGGAAGACTATATGATAGTTGAGTATGTGGAATTTTCTAAATCAAAGCTCTTACATAGACCCTTCCTGAAAATAAGATGAATTGCAATTGTTCGATGACTAGGAATATGGTTTGTTAGTTTTCAAGAAACTTTCTGGTCTATACTTTAACATGTGAATAGCTTGTTACTTGATCATGAGAAGTTTATGAGATGAGCTATTGTTTATGGTTTATATTGATGCTAGAAAAAGTGATTGGAATTATCATTGATCAAATTTGTGCACTTGCTAGCATTCACACTTCATAAATTATTTCTTTTATCATTTACCTACTCGAGGACGAGCAGGAATTAAGCTTGGGGATGCTGATACGTCTCCAACATATCTATAATTTATGAAGTATTCATGCCATGTTTACAATAATTCTATATGATTTTTGTATGATTTTATTAGAACTAACCCGGACTGACGCTGTTTTCAGCAGAACTACCATGGTGTCGTTTTTTGTGCAGAAATAAAAGTTCTCGGAATGGGCTGAAAATTTACGGTGATTTTTTATGGACCAAAAGAGACCCCCGAAGCACCGGAGCTAGGCCAGGAAGTGACCGAGGAGGTCACAAGCCTGGGGGGCGCGCCCCCCTGGCTTGTGGACTCCTCGAGCACCCCCCTGACGTGATTCCAATGCCAAATATTCTTATAAATACAGAAACCCCCGAAAAGAAACCTAGATCGGGAGTTCTGCCGCCGCAAGCCTCTGTAGCCACGAAAAACCAATCGGGAGCCCGTTCCGGCACCCTGCCGGAGGGGGAAACCATCACCGGAGGCCATCTTCATCATCCCGGCGGTCTCCATGATGAGGAGGGAGTAGTTCACCCTCGGGGCTGAGGGTATGTACCAGTAGCTATGTGTTTGATCTCTCTCTCTCTCTCTCTCGTGTTCTTGAGATGACATGATCTTGATGTACCGCGAGCTTTATTAATATAGATGAATCATATGGAGTTTTCCCCTCTCTATCTTCTTGTGATGAATCGAGTTTTCCCTTTGAGTTTTCTTATCGGATTCAGTCTTTAAAGGATTTGAGAACACTTGATGTATGTCTTGCGATGGGATATCCATGGTGACAATGGGATGTTCTATTGATCCACTTGATGTATGTTTTGGTGATCAACTTGCGGGTTCCGTGACCTTGGGAATCTATCCATAGGGGTTGGCACACGTTTTCGTCTTGACTCTCCGGTAGAAACTTTGGGGCACTCTTTGAAGTTCTTTGTGTTGGATTGAACATGATGAATCTGAAATTGTGTGATGCATATCGTATAATCAAGCCCATGGGTACTCGTGGTGACATTGGAGTATCTAGGTGACATTAGGGTTTTGGTGGATGTGTATCTTAAGGTGTTATTTTAGTACGAACTCTAGGGCTGTTCGTTACACTTATAGGGATAGCTCATAAGATTGATCGGAAAAGATAACTTTGAGGTGGTTTCGTACCCTACAATAATTTCTTCGTTTGTTCTCCGCTATTTGTGACTTTGGAGTGAACTCTTTGTCGCACGTGAGGGACTTACATATGATTCAACTATGTCAGTATTGTTGAGAGAACTTGCACTAGTGAAAGTATGAACCCTAGGCCTTGTTTCTAAACATTGCAATACCGTTTGTGCTCACTTTTATCATTAGTTACCTTGCTGTTTTTATATTTTCAGATTACAAAAACCTATATCTACCATCCATATTGCACTTGTATCACCATCTCTTCGCCGAACTAGTGCACCTATACAATTTACCATTGTATTGGGTGTGTTGGGGACACAAGAGAATCTTTGTTATTTGGTTGCAGGGTTGTTTGAGAGAGACCATCTTCATCCTACGCCTCCCACGGATTGATAAACCTTAGGTCATCCACTTGAGGGAAATTTGCTACTGTCCTACAAAACTCTGCGCTTGGAGGCCCAACACGAGTCTACAAGAAGAAGGTTGCGTAGTAGACATCATACCTATGGATTCCCGAAACACTTTTGAGACCATACAAAACACTTTTGACTCCATCTAAAACTATTTTGATGCTCGTTCTCTCAAACTTTAGTTCCCATATTAATTACCAGGGATAATTTATTTTATTCCCCTAGTTGGGTCACACTCGGCTAGTTTACCCTTAGTTTTCGAAAACATGCATACCTGCCCAAACCACTTTGCTCGTCTATGCTTTTGCCCTTTGGCAGTTTGACCGTCATTTTGAAAACTCCATAACAAAATCATACTAACTCAAAAAAATGCAAATAAGATATCAAAATGTTTAGGAAAACACAACCTATATGTGCATGCCATTTGCATTCATGACAAAAGTGTTGGAAAGCCCATCTCATTTTAGCTCATATAGGTGATGGGGACTTTCCAACACTTTTGTCATGAATGCAAATGACATGCACATATAGGTGATGTTTTTCTGAACATTTTGATATCGTATTTGCATTTTTCTGAGTTAGTATTATTTTTATGAAGTTCTCAAAATGATGGTCAAATGGTCATAGGGCAAAAGCATAAGACGAGCAAAGTGGTTTGGGCAGGAGCGCGTGTTTTCAGAAACTAGGGGTAAACCAGCCAAGTGTCACCCAAGGGGCATAAAACCAATTATCCCTAATTACTACTATCTCTGTCCTGGTTAATTGCCCCCCTTCATACATTGTGCCAAAATTTGGCTGTGGATTTGACTAACAAAATATAAGTTGTATGTCACAAAACTTATATTGTTGGTTTTATATTTGAAAGAGTGTTTCCAATGATACTAATTTTGTGGTATATAGATTTTGTATTTGCTAGTTAAATCAAAGTTGAAAGTTTGACCCAAAATAAAAGAGGAACTAATAAAACCAAACAAAGGTAGTACCCGTTAAGTGTGTGACCCAACATGTCCGTTAATAGGTGGACATGACCCGAAACACTTCCTGGTCAATAGTTAACAGCGGGATCTAGACACCTTGATAACTCACACATGATACGTCTCCATCGTATCTATAATTTTTGATTGTTTCATGCCAATATTATGCAACTTCCACATATTTTTGGCAACATTTTATATGATTTATTGGACTAACGTATTGATCCAGTGCCCAGTGCCAGTTCCTGTTTGTTGCATGTTTTTTGTTTCGCAGAATATCCATATCAAATGAAGTCCAAACACGATAAAAAATTACGGAGAATTATTTTGGAATATATGTGATTTTTGGGAGTTGGAATCAACGCAAAAGGAGGCCTACAACCCCCACAGTACACCAGGGCGCACCCCAGGGCCCACGCGCGCCGTGGTGGGTTGTGGTCACCTCGTAAGGCGGTTAATGTTCTACTTCGGGTGCAAGGAAGCTTATATCCGGAAAACAAACATGTTGAAATCTCAGTGCAATCGGAGTTATGGATCTCCGGGAATATAAGAAACGGTTTTCGGCCAGAAAACAGGAACGTGAAACAGAAGAGAACAGAGAGGGAGATCCAATCTCGGAGGGGCTCCTGCCCCTCCGCCGCCATGGAGTCCATGGACTAGAGGGGGAACTCTCCTCCCATCTAGGGGGGAGGCCAAGGAACAAGAATAAGGAGGGGGGCTCTCCCCCTCTCTCCCGGTGGCGCCGGAACGCTGCCGGGGCAATCATCATGACGGCGATCTACACCAACAACTTCGCCGCCGTCAACACGAACTCTCACCCCCTCTATGCAGCAGTGTAACACCTCTCTTCCCTGCTGTAATCTCTACTTAACATGGGGCTCAACTCCATATATTATTTCCCAATGATATGTGGCTATCCTATTATGTTTGAGTAGATCCGTTTTGTCTTATGGGCTAATTGATGATCGTGGTTGGTATGAGTTGTATGTTTTATTTTGGTGCTGTCCTATGGTGCCCTCTATGTCACGCAAACGTGAGGGATCCCCGCTGTAGGGTGTTGCAATATGTTCATTACTTGCTTATGATGGGTGGCGTGAGTGACGGAAGACACAGACCCGAGTAGGTGGGTTGTTGCATATGGGAGTAAAGAGGACTTGATACTTAATGCTATGGTTGGGGTTTACCTTAATGATCTTTTGTAGTTGCGGATGCTTGCTAGAGTTCCAATCATAAGCGGATATGATCCAAGTACGGAAAGTATGTTAGCTCATGCCTTTCCCTCATATAAAATTGCAATAATGATTACCGGTCTAGTTATCAATTGCCTAGGGACAAATAAAATTCTCGTTTGACAAAAGCTTTCTACTAAACAACTAACTTTTATTATATTGCAATTTACTCGTAGTTTTATCCCCGCAAAGTACTTCTAGTTTTATTCGTGCAAACTATCCTATCACCTACAAAATAGTTTCATACTTGTTCTAGGTAAAGCAAATGTTAAAGTATGCGTAGAGTTGTATCGGTGGTCGATAGAACTTGAGGGAATATTTGTTCTACCTTTGGCTCCTCGTTGGGTTCGACACTCTTATTTATCAAAAAAGGCTACAAACGATCTCCTACACTTGTGGGTTATCAAGACCTTTCTCTGGCGCCGTTGCCGGGGAGCAATAACGTGGGGTGAATATTCTCGTGTGTGCTTGTTTGCTTTATCACTAAGTAGTTTTTATTTTGTGCTCTTGTTTTCTATCTTTAGTTATGGGTAGGAAACGTAAAATACCAAAAAAATTAGTTGTAGCTGCTAAACCGATGGTTGAAGAACCACCCAAAATCTATCATACTACTAAAACTTTCTATTTGGATCATCTTCGATCCATTTGTGCTCGTGCTGAAAATCCAACTAGCTTAGTTGAGGGAAAATCATTAAATGAGCATGCTTATTTTGTGCGACACCGCTTATCTCAAAAAGGGAAACTTTTGTGGCATCATATTAATAGTTTGTATTGATATGCTTTGAATTTATGCGAAATACATGATTTTACTTGTTGTTCCGAAGACCCTAAGAAACACCTTTTCTTCCAATGTGAGTTTAAGGATAATGGAATCGTATCTACTTATGCCAAGGGTGTTTATAATTACTATGATATTGAACAAATTGAAGAATTTGTTGCTTTTAAGGGTGCTTATGAAATTGCTTCTTTGATTAAGAAGTGTGATGCTACTCTTTACAAGTCTAAATTTTTTGCCGTACTCAAATATTGCTCTGAAAACTGTGCTTCTAATGCTTATGTTAAAGAATTTATTGAAAGAATGACCACTGTCTTGGAAGAGATTAATATTTTGCAGGAATCTATGGAAGAAGAAATTGCTGAAACTGTGAGCTCATTAGATGAAAAAGATGAGGAGGAGAGCGAAGAACAAAAGGAGGAAGAGCGGATTAGCTACCCATGCCCACCTTCTAATGAGAGTAACTCTTCAGCTCATACATTGTTTAATTACCCTTCGCACATACCGAAGGATGAATGCAATGATGATTGCTATGATCCCTTGGATTCAATGAAATATCCCTTTTTGATGAACTTAATGCTTGCTATGCCTGTGGCCAAGATGCCAATATGAATTATGCTTATGAAGATGAACTTGCTATAGTTCCTTATGTTAAGAATGAAATTGTTGCTATTGCACCCACACATGATAGTCCTATTATCTTTTTGAATTCTCCCAACTACACTATATCAGAGAAGTTTGCTCTTATTAAGGATTATATTGATGGGTTGCATTTTCCTACTACACATGATGATTTTGATGAATATAATATGCATGTGCTTGCTGCTCCTACTTGCAATTATTATGAGAGAGGAACTACATCTCCACCTCTTTATGTTTCCAATATGATAAAATTGCAAGAAACTGTTTATACTATGCATTGGCCTTTACTTGATGTGCATCACTTGTTCTTTTATGAAATGCCGATGCATAGGAAGATATTTAGACTTCGTCATTGCATGATATATGTTGCTTTGTGCTCACTACTAAATTACAAATCATTGTTAATTAAAATTGGCTTTGATATACCTTGGGATCCGGGTGGATCCATTACTTGAGCACTTTATGCCTAGCTTAATGGCTTTAAAGAAAGCGCTGCTAGGGAGACAACCCGGAATTTTTAGAGAGTCATTTTATTCTGTTGAGTGCTTTTATAAAGTTTAAAAACAAAAAATATATAGAGGGTAACCTAAAACTTCACAAAAGAAAAGTGAGAGTGAGAGAGACGAACATTGTGAAAGTGGGGGGATTCCTTGAACTTTCTTCATGCCCATGGAAACTTTGTGAATCTTGAATCACAGAAACTTTTCAACAAAAATAATTATCCCCTTGTACAAATCCATTGTATTATAAAAATAATGTGCCAAGATTTTCCTTTAGGATGATTAGATTGCTTGTTGGTATGTGCAGTGTAAAAACGGAAACTTTGGCTGTAGTGCGTGAATTTACTTTTTTTACTGGAACGTCAAAAGTTTCTGAAATTTTTACACAGTATATCTATACAATTTTTTTATTTCTTCCTAATGTTTAAGACAGATTCTGTTTTTGATGCATTGTTTTGCTTGTTTTGATGAAACTATCGATTTTATCGGTGGTATAAGCCATGGAGAAGTTATAATATAGCAGGGATAATGCAAATATAAAATATGAATGGGTTTGCAGCAGTACTTAAAGTAGTAATTTTCTTTATTATACTAACGGATCTCGCCAGTTTTCTCTTAAGTTTTGTGTGGATGAAGTGTTCAAAGATCGAGGAGGTCTCGATATGAGGAGAAGGAGGAGAGGCAAGAGTTCAAGCTTGGGGATTCCCAAGGCACCCCAAGTAAATATCCAAGGAGACTCAATCGTCTAAGCTTTGGGATGCCTAGGAAGGCATCCCATCTTTCTTCAACAAGTATCGGTATGTTTTCGTTTTGTTCATGTGATATGTGTAAATCTTGGAGCGTCTTTTGTGTTTAGTTTTGACTTTTCTTTTATGCACCATGCTGGTATGAGATAGTACTGTTGGGGAACGTTGCATGGGAAACAAAAATTTCCTACGCACACGCATGATCTATCCATGGTGATGAGCATCTACGAGAGGGAGAGTGGATCTACATACCCTTGTAGATCGCTAAGCGGGAAGCGTTAAGAAACGCAGTTGATGTAGTCGAACGTCTTCGCGTTCCAAATCGCAAGCCGTCCCGCGATCCAATCACGATCCGTCCCGATCTAGCGCCGAACGGACGGCACCTCCGCGTGCAGCACACGTACAGCTTGATGACGATCTCCGCCTTCTTGATCCAGCAAGAGGGGGCGGAGAGGTAGATGAGATCTCCAGCAGCACGACGGCTTGGTGGTGGTGATGGTGGAGTTATCCCGGCAGGGCTTCGCCTAAGCACTACCGGAATCTATTTGGTGGAGGAACTAGAGAATAGAGAACTAGCACGTGGCTGTGGGTTTTGGGGCTCTATTCCTCTAGTATATATAGGAGCAAGCCTCCCTAGGGTTTCCCCTAGGGGTCGGCCAAACCAGCACAAGGAGGAGTCCAATCCACTTCCTACTAGGAAGTGGATTCATATTAGGAAGGAGTCCTATTCCTTCCTATCTCCACCTTTTTTCCTCTTGGGCATATGGGCCCTTATGGGGTCGGTTCCCCAGCCCATTAGGGGCTGGTGCGCCACCTATTGGGCCCATGTGGCCCCCGGGGTGGGTGGGCCCCACCCGGTGGACCCCTGGAACCCATTCGTCACTCCCGGTACACTACCGGAAATACCCGAAACCTTTCCGGAACCCAAATACCACTTTCTTATATATAAATCGTTACCTCCGGACCATTCCGGAGCTCCTCGTGACGTCCGGGATCTCATCCGGGACTCCAAACAACCTTCGGTCACCAACAAATATATCTCAATACTACCGAAACGTCATCGAACGTTAAGTGTGCAGACCCTGCGGGTTCGAGAACTATGTAGACATGACCGAGACACCTCTACGGTCAATAACCAATAGCGGGACCTGGATGCCCATATTGGTTCCTACATATTCTACGAAGATCTTTATCGGTTGAACCTCTATGTCAAGGATTCAGTTAATCCCGTATGTTGTTCCCTTTGTTCTTCGGTATGTTACTTGCCCGAGATTCGATCGTCGGTATCTCTATACCTAGTTCAATCTCGTTACCGGCAAGTCTCTTTACTCGTTCCGTAATACAAGATCCCATGGCTAACTCTTTAGTCACTTTGCTTGCAAGGCTCATTGTGATGTTGTATTACCGAGTGGGCCCTGAGATACCTCTCTGTCACACGGAGTAACAAATCCCAGTCTTGATCCATGACAACTCAGCAGACACCCTCGGAGATACCTGTAGAGCATCTTTATAGTCACCTAGTTACATTGCGACGTTTGATACACACAAGGTACCCCTCCGGTGTCAGTGAGTTGCATGATCTCATGGTCATAGGAACAGATACTTTGACATGCAGAAACAATAGCAATAAACTGACACGATCATATGCTACGTTCATAGTTTGGGTCTTGTCCATCACCTCATTCTCCTAATGACGTGATCCCGTTATCAAATGACAACGCATGTCTATGTCTAGGAAACCTTGACCATCTTTGATCAACGAGCTAGTCTACTAGAGGCATACTAGGGACACAGTGTTGTCTATGTAACCACACATGTATTTGAGTTTCCAATCAATACAATTATAGCATGGATAATAAACAATTATCATGAACAAGGAAATATGATAATAACCATTTTATTATTGCCTCTAGGGCATATTTCCAACAGTCTCCCACTTGCACTAGAGTCAATAATCTAGCTCACATCGCTATGTGATTTACATTGTTATGAATCTAACACCCAATGAGTTCTGGGGTTCGATCATGTTTTGCATGTGAGAGAGGTTTTAGTCAACGGTCTGCAACATTCAGATCCATGTGTTCTTTGCAAATCTATATGTCATACTGCAGATGCTACCACTCTCCACTTGGAGCTATTCCAAATGGCTGCTCCATTATACATACCCGGTCTGCTACTCAGAGTCATCCGGATTGGTTTCAAAGCTTGCATCGACGTAACCCTTTACGACGAACTCTTTATCACCTCCATAATCGAGAAAAAATTCCTTAGTCCTCTAGTTACTAAGGATAATTTTGACCGATGTCCAGTGATCCACTCCTGGACCACTCTTGTACCCCTTGACAGACTCATGGCAAGGCACACACCAGGTGCGGTACACAGCATGGCATACTATATAGAGCCTATGGATAAGGCATAGGGGACGACCTTCGTCCTTTCTCTTTCTTCTGCCGTGGTCGAGCTTTGAGTCTCACTCAACTCCACACCTTACAAATCAGGCAAGAACTCTTTCTTTGACTGATCCATTTTGAACTCTTTCAAAATCTTGCCAAGGTATGTACTCATTGAAAGTCTTATAAGACGTCTTGATCTATCTCTATAGATCCTGATGCCCAATATTTAAGTAGCTTCATTCCAGGTTTTCCTTTGAAAAACTCCTGTCAAACAACCCTTTATGCTTTCCAGAAATTCTACATCATTTCTGATCAACAATATGTCATTCACATATACTTATCAGAAATTCTATAGTGCTCCCACTCACTTTATTGTAAATACAAGTTTCTCATAAACTTTGTATAGACCCAAAAACTTTTGATCATCTCATCAAAGCGTATATTCCAACTCCGAGATGCTTGCTCCAGTCCATAGAAGGATCGCTGGAGCTTGCATACATTTTAGCATTCTTAGGACTGACAAAACCTTCCGGTTGTATCACATACAACCTTTCCTCAAGGAAACCGTTAAGGAAACGATGTTTTGACATCCATGTGCCACATTTCATAATCGAAAAATGCAGCAACTGCTAACATAATTCCAACAGACTTTTAGCATCGCTACGGGTGACAAAGTCTCATCGTAGTCAACTCCTTGAACTTGTCGAAAACTTCTTTGCGACAAGTCGAGCTTTATAAATGGTGACATTTACCATCAGCGTCTGTCTTCTTCTTAAAAGTCCATTTGTACTCGGTTTTCATACATGGGCAAGTCTACCAAAGTCCATACTTGGTTTTCATACATGGAACCTTTCTCGGATTTCATGGCTCCTAGCCATTTGTTGGAATCCGGGCCCACCATCGCTTCTTCATAGCTCGTAGGTTCACTGTTGTCTAACAACATGACCTCCAAGACAGGATTGACGTACCACTCAGAGGTGGTACGAGTTCTTGTCGGCCTATGAGGTTCGGTAGTAACTTGATTCGAAGTGTCATGATCATCATCATTGACTTCCTCTTCATTCGGTGTAGGCGCCACAGAAACATCTTTCTGCGTCGTGCTACCATCCAACTGAAGTGACGATTCAATAACCTCATCAAGTTCTACCTTCCTCCCACTCAATTCTTTTGAGAGAAACCCTTTCTCGAGAAAGGACCCATTTTAGCAACAAACACTTTGTCCTTGGATTTGAGATAGAAGGTATACCCAGCTGTTTCCTTAGGGTATCCTATGAAGATGCATTTTTCCGCTTTAGGATCGAGCTTATCAGACATAAGCGTCGCATTCCCAAACTCTGAGAAATGACAGCTTAGGTTTCTGCCAAACCAAAATTCATACGGTGTCATTTTCAACGGACTTAGATGGTGCCCTATTTAAAATGAATGTAGTTGTCTCTAATGCATACCCCCAAAACGGTAGTGGCAAATCAATAAGAGACATCATAGTACGCACCATATCCAATAGGGCACGACTACGACATTCGGACACACCATCACACTATGGTGTTCCAGGTGGCGTGAGTTGTGAAACAACTTCCACATTGTCTTGAGTTGTATACCAAACTCGCAACTCAGATATTTACCTCCACGATCATATCATAGACATTTCATCTTCTTGTCACGACGATATCAAACTTCACTCTGAATTTGTTTGAACTTTTCAAACGTTTCAGACTTGTGTTTCATTAAGTAAATATCCCCATATCTACTCAAATCATCAATGAAGGTAAGAAAATAGTGATATCCACCGCACGCTTCAACACTCATTGGATCACTACATCAACGTGTATCATTTCCAATAAGTCACTTGCCCGCTCCATCATATCAGAAAACGGGGTTTTAGTCATCTTGCCCAAGAGGCATGGTCCGCATGTCTCAACCGATTCGAAATCGAGTGAGTTAAAAGATCCATCAGCGTGGAGTTTCTTCATGCGCTTTATACCAATATGACTTTGGCGGCAGTGCCACAAGTATGTGGTACTATAATTATTAACTTTGCATCTTTTGGCATCAATATTATGAACATGTGTAACACTACGATCGAGATTCAATGAACCATTCACATTGGGTGCATGACCATTGAAGGTATTATTCATGTAAACAGAATAACCATTATTCTCTAACTTATATGAATAACCGTATTGCAATAAACACGATCTAATCACGTTTATGCTCAACGCAAACACCAAATGACATTTATTTAGGTTCATCACTAATTCCAAAGGTAGAGAGAGCGTGTGATGGTGATCACATCAACCTTGGAAACACTTCCAACACACATCGTCACCTCGCCCTTAGCTAGTCTCCGTTTATTCCGTAGCTTATATTTTGAGTTACCAACATTTAGCAACTGAACCGGTATCTAATACCCAGGTGCTACTAGGAGTACTAGCAAGGTACACATGAATGAAACGCATATCAAATATACTTCTGTTGACGTTGCCAGCCTTCTTATCTACCAAGTATCTAGGGCAGTTCCGCTTCAGTGACCGTTCTCCTCATAATAGAAGCACTCAGTCTCGGGTTTGGGTTCAACCTTGGGTTTCTTTACTGGAGCAGCAACTGGCTTGCCATCCATGAAGTTTCCCTCCTTGCCCTTGCCCTTCTCGAAACTAGTGGTTTTACTAACCATCAACACTTGATGCTCCTTCTTGATTTCTACTTTTGCGGTGTCAAACATCGCGAATAGCTCGGGGATCATTATTTCCATCCCAGGCATTTCATAGTTCATCACGAAGCTCTAGTAGCTTTGTGACAGTGACTTGGAGAACTATATCAACCACTATCTTATCCGGAAGATCAACTCCCACTTGATTCAAGCGATTGTAGCATCCAGACAATCTGAGCACATGCTCACCGATTGAGCTATTCTCCTTCATCTTGCAGGCAAAGAATCTTGTTGGAGGTCTCATACCTCTCAACACGGGCACGAGCCTGAGATCCCAATTTCAGCTCTTAGAACATCTCATATGTTCTGTGACGTTCAAAACGTTTTGGAGCCTCAATTCTAAGCCGTAATGCATGACGCATTGAACTATCAAGTAGTCATCAGAACGTGCCTGTCAGATGTTCACAACATCTACAGATGACGCTTGAGGGGGTGGCGCACCAAGCGGTGCATTAAGGACATAAGCCTTCTGTGCAGCAATGATGACAATCCTCAGATCACGGACCCAGTCCGCATTATTGCTACCAACATCTTTCAATTCTATTTTCTCTAGGAACGTATAAAAATAGGGGAGCTACAGCGCGAGCGATTGATCTACAACATAATTTGCAAAGACAACTTAGACTATTGTTCAAGATAATGAGTTTAGTTAATCATATTACTTAAAAACTCCCACTCAAATTGACATCCCTCTGGTCATTCGAGTGTCACATGATCCAAATTCATCAACCCAAGTCCGATCGTCACGTGAGATGAGGTGGTTTCAATGATGAACATCTTCATGTTGATCATATCTACTATATGACTCATGTTCGACCTTTCGGTCTCTTGTGTTCTGAGGCCATGTCTGTACATGCTAGGCTCGTCAAGTTTAACCCGAGTGTTCCGCACATGCAACACTGGCTTGCACCCGTTGTATGTGAACGTAGAGTCTATCACACCCGATCATCACATGGTGTCTCGAAACGACGAACTTTCACAACGGTGCACACTCAGGGAGAACGCAATTTTATCTTGAAATTTTAGTGAGGGATCACCTTATAATGCTACCATCGCCCTAAGAAAAATAAGATGCATAAAAGGATTCATATCACATGCAAATCATAAGTGACATGATATGGCCATGAACTTGTGCTTTTGATCTCCATCTCCAAAGCACCGGCATGATCTCCATCGTCACCGGCATGACACCATGATCTCCATCATCTTGATCTCCATCAACGTGTCGCCATGAGGTTGTCGTGCCGACTATTGCTTCTACAACTATTGCTAACTCATAGCGATAAAGTAAAGCAAAATGGCGAAAATAATTAAAGATAACCCTATGGCTCCTGCCGGTTGCCGTACTCATCGACATGCAAGTCGTGATTATCTGTACATAACATGATCATCTCATACATCACATATATCTCATCATGTCATTGGCCATATCATATCACAACATACCCTACAAAAACAAGTTAGACGTCCTCTAATTGTTGTTGCATGTTTTACGTGGCTGCTATGGGTATCTAGCAAGAACGATTCTTACCTACGCAAAACCACAACGGTGATACACAAATTACTATTCAACCTTCTCAAGGACCGCCTTTGTCGAATCCGATCCAACTAAAGTGGGAGAGACAGACACCCGCCGGCCATCTTTATCCAACAAAGTCACATGTCAGTTGATGGAACCGGTCTCTCGTAAGCGTACGAGTAAGATTGGTTCGGGCCGCTTCATCCCACAATACCGTTGAATCAAGAAAAGACCAAGGGAGGAAGCAATCTGAATATCAATGCCCACAAACTCCTTTGTGTTCTACTCGTGATCTCATCTACGCATAGACCTAGCTCATGTTGCCACTGTTGGGGGACGTTGCATGGGAAACAAAAAATTTCCTACGCACACGCAAGATCTATCCATGGTGATGAGCATCTATGAGAGGGAGAGTGGATCTACATACCCTTGTAGATCGCTAAGCGGGAAGCGTTAAGAAACGCGGTTGATGTAGTCGAACGTCTTCGCGATCCAAATCGCAAGCCGTCCCGCGATCCAATCACGATCCGTCTCGATCTAGCGCCGAACGGACGTCACCTCCGCGTTCAGCAGACGTACAGCTCGATGACGATCTCTGCCTTCTTGATCCAGCAAGAGGGGGCGGAGAGGTAGATGAGATCTCCAGCAGCATGACGGCGTGGTGGTGGTGATGGTGGAGTTATCCCGGCAGGGCTTCGCCTAAGCACTACCGGAATCTATTTGGTGGAGGAACTAGAGAATAGAGAACTAGCACGTGGCCGTGGGTTTTGGGGCTCTATTCCTCTAGTATATGTAGGAGGGAGGGGAAGGAGCAAGCCTCCCTAGGGTTTCCCCTAGGGGTCGGCCGAACCAGGGCAAGGAGGAGTCCAATCCACTTCCTACTAGGAAGTGGATTCATATTAGGAAGGAGTCCTATTCCTTCCTATCTCCACCTTTTTTCCTCTTGGGCATATGGGCCCTTATGGGGTTGGTTCCCCAGCCCATTAGGGGTTGGTGCGCCACCTCTTGGGCCCATGTGGCCCCCGAGGTGGGTGGGCCCCACCCGGTGGACCCCCGGAACCCATTCGTCACTCCCGGTACACTACCGGAAATACCCGAAACCTTTCCGGAACCCAAATAGCACTTTCCTATATATAAATCTTTACCTCCGGACCATTCCGGAGCTCCTCGTGACGTCCGGGATCTCATCCGGGACTCCGAACAACCTTCGGTCACTAACACATATATCTCAATACTATCGAAACGTCACCGAACGTTAAGTGTGCTGACCCTGCGGGTTCGAGAACTATGTAGACATGACCAAGACACCTCTACGGTCAATAACCAATAGCGGGACCTGGATGCCCATATTGATTCCTACATATTCTACGAAGATCTTTATTGGTTGAACCTCTATGTCAAGGATTCAGTTAATCCTGTATGATGTTCCCTTTGTTCTTCGGTATGTTACTTGCCCGAGATTCAATCGTCGGTATCTCTATACCTAGTTCAATCTCGTTACCGGCAAGTCTCTTTACTCGTTCCGTAATACAAGATCCCATGGCTAACTCTTTAGTCACTTTGCTTGCAAGGCTCATTGTGATGTTGTATTACCGAGTGGGCCCTGAGATACCTCTCCGTCACACGGAGTAACAAATCCCAGTCTTGATCCATGACAACTCAACAGACACCCTCGGAGATACCTGTAGAGCATCTTTATAGTCACCCAGTTACGTTGCGACATTTGATACACACAAGGTACCCCTCCGGTGTCAGTGACTTGCATGATCTCATGGTCATAGGAACAGATACTTTGACATGCAGAAACAATAGCAATAAACTGACACGATCATATGCTACGTTCATAGTTTGGGTCTTGTCCATCACATCATTCTCCTAATGACGTGATCCCGTTATCAAATGACATCTCATGTCTATGGCTAGGAAACCTTGACCATCTTTGATCAACGAGCTAGTCTACTAGAGGCATACTAGGGACACAGTGTTGTCTATGTAACCACACATGTATTTGAGTTTCCAATCAATACAATTATAGCATGGATAAAAACGATTGTCATGAACAAGGAAATATAATAATAACCATTTTATTATTGCCTCTAGAGCATATTTCCAAAAAGTACATGGTTGATTTATAGAATGCTCATTGCACTTCACTTATATATTTTGAGTATGGCTTTATAGAATGCTTCATGTGCTTCACTTATATCATTTGAAGTTTGGATTGCCTATTTCTCTTCACATAGAAAACCGTTATTCATAGAATGCTCTTTTGCTTCACTTATATTTATTAGAGAATGGTCTCTTGTAGAAAGAATTAAACTCTCTTGCTTCACTTATATCTATTTAGAGAGTCAACAGGAATTGGTCATTTGCATGGTTAGTCATAAAATCCTACATAAAACTTATGGATCATTGAATATGATATGTTTGATTCCTTGCAATAGTTTTGCGATATAGAGATGATAATATGTGGGAGGTACTAGTGGATGATCGTGTTTAGGAAGATATTGGTGTTAAGGTTTGTGATTCCCGAAGCATGCACATATAGTCTCCCGTTATGCCAGGAAGTTGGAGCACAATTTATCCTTGATTGTCTATCTTTGTGTGAAGGTTGGGGGTGCGAGATGGTTAACTCCTACCAACCTCTCCCCTAGGAGCATGCGTAGTAATACTTTGCTTGAGGGCTAATAAACTTTTGCAATAAGCATGTGAGTTCTTTATGACTAATGTGAGTCCATGGACTATACGCACTCTTATCTTTCCGCAATTTGCTAGCCTCTACGGTACTGTGCATCGCCCTTTCTCACCTCGAGAGTTGGTGCAAACATCGCCGGTGCATACAAACCCCGTGATATGATACACTCTATCACACACAAGCCTTATTATATCTTCCTCAAAACAGCCACCATACCTACCTATTATGGCATTTCCATAGCCATTCCGAGATATAATGCCATGCAACTTCCATCGCTTCCGTTTTGATGACTTGAGCATTCATTGTCATATTGCTTTACAAGATCGTAAGATAGCTAGCATGATGTTTCCATGGCTTGTCCGTTTTTTGATATCTTTGCTACGCTAGATCATTGCACATCCCGGTACACTGCCAGTGGCATTCATATAGAGTCATACTTTGTTCTACTATCGAGTTGTAATATTGAGTTGTAAGTAAATAGAAGTGTGATGATCATCATTATTCATTATTAGAGCATGTCCCAGTGAAGAAAGGATGATGGAAACTATGATTCCCCCACAAGTCGGGATGAGGCTCCGGACAAATATAAAAAGAAAAAAAAGAGGAAAAAAAGAAAAAGAAGAAAAATAAAAAAAATGAGAGACAAAGAGAGACAAAGAGAGAAGGGGCATGCTAATTCCACACTTGTGCTTCAAAGTAGCACCATGTTTTTCATATAGAGAGTCTCCTATGTTGTCACTTTCATATACTAGTGGGAATTTCTCATTATAGAGTTAGATACACACCCACTTAGTTTCAGTTTAAGCTTTCATACACTTATAGCTCTTAGTGCATCCGTTGCATGACAATCCCTACTCCTCACATTGATATCAATTGATGGGCATCTCCATAGCTCGTTGATTAGCCGCTTCGATGTGAGACTATCTTCCTTTTTCTTCTCTATATTAATGTCTACCACCGCATTCTATTCCACCCATAGTGCTATATCCATGGCTTGCGCTCATGTATTGCGTGCGAGCTGAAAATGCTAAAGCGCGTTAAAAATTATGAACCAATTGCTTGGTTGACACCAGGGTAGTACATGATTTATACTTTGTGTTAAGAAGACAGAGCATGACAAGGCAATATGATTTTGTAGGGATAGCGTCCTTTAGCCTTGATATTTTGAAAGACATGATTATTGTTGGGATGCCTGAGTATTAATGTCTTTATGTCAAATTATCGACTATTGCTTTGAATCACTCATGTCTTAATATTCATGCCATGATTAGATATATGATCAAGATTATGCTAGGTAGCATTCCACATCAAAAATTATCTTCTTTTATCATTTACCTACTCGAGGACGAGCAGGAATTAAGCTTGGGGATGATGATACGTCTCCATCGTATCTATAATTTTTGATTGTTTCATGCCAATATTATACAACTTTCACATATTTTTGGCAAAATTTTATATGATTTATTGGACTAACATATTGATCCAGTGCCCAGTGCCAGTTCCTGTTTGTTGCATGTTTTTTGTTTCGCAGAATATCCATATCAAATGAAGTCCAAACGCGATAAAAATTTACGGAGAATTATTTTGGAATATATCTGATTTTGGGGAGTTGGAATCAACGCAAAAGGAGGCCCACAGCCCCCACAGTACACCAGGGCGCGCCCTAGGGCCCAGGCGCGCCGTGGTGGGTTGTGGTCACCTCGTAAGGCGGTTGCTGCTCTACTTCTGGCGCAAGGAAGCTTATATCCGGAAAAAAATCGTGTTAAAATCTTAGCGCAATCATAGTTATGGATCTTCGGGAATATAAGAAATGGTTTTTGGCCAGAAAACAGGAACGTGAAACAGAAGAGAACAGAGAGGGAGATCCAATCTCGGAGGGGCTCCTGCCCCTCCGCCGCCATGGAAGCCATGGACCAAAGGGGGGACTCTCCTCCCATCTAGGGGGGAGGCCAAGGAAGAAGAAGAAGGAGGGGGGCTCTCTCCCCCTCTCTCCCGGTGGCGCCGGAACACCGCCGGGGCAATCATCATGACGACGATCTACACCAGCAACTTCGCCGCTGTCAACACCAACTCTCTCCCCCTCTATGCAGCGGTGTAACACCTATCTTTCCTGCTGTAATCTCTACTTAAACATGGTGCTAAACTCCATATATTATTTCCCAATGATATGTGGCTATCCTATGATGTTTGAGTAGATCCGTTTTGTCCTATGGGCTAATTGATGATCGTGGTTGGTATGAGTTGTATGTTTTATTTTGGTGCTGTCCTATGGTGCCCTCCATGTCGCGCAAACGTGAGGGATCCCCGCTGTAGGGTGTTGCAATATGTTCATGATTTGCTTATGGTGGGTGGCGTGAGTGACAGAAGACACAGACCCGAGTAGGTGGGTTGTTGCATATGGAGTAAAGAGGACTTGATACTTAATGCTATGGCTGGGTTTTACCTTAATGATCTTTGGTAGTTGTGGATGCTTTCTAGAGTTCCAATCATAAGTGCATATGATCCAAGTACGGAAAGTATGTTAGCTCATGCCTCTCCCTCATATAAAATTGCAATAATGATTACCGGTCTAGTTATCAATTGCCTAGGGACAAATAACCTTCTTGTTCGACAAAAGCTTTCTACTAAACAACTAACTTTTATTATCTTGCAATTTACTTGTAGTTTTATTCCCGCAAAGTACTTCTAGTTTTATTCGAGCAAACTATCCTATCACCTACAAAATAGTTTCATACTTGTTCTAGGTAAAGCAAACGTTAAAGTGTGCGTAGAGTTGTATCGGTGGTCGATAGAACTTGAGGGAATATTTGTTCTACCTTTAGCTCCTTGTTGGGTTCGACACTCTTATTTATCAAAAAAGGCTGCAAATGATCCCCTACACTTGTGGGTTATCAACACATATTCACGAAGTTCTCGAGCAAACCATTTGTTTATGAATACCATTCCTTTTACTTTCCGATACGTTACAGAACCCGAGGTGAGATATTATTGGCCTCCCTGTGATCAACACTATGATCATTATATAGGTTATTCTCGTTACTGATTTTGTTTTCTTTACTTATATACATATTCTGGTATACTATGATCCTAATCACATGTGTCTAGCGGCACAATAATGATACCGTAACAACGAATGGGTCCAGAGAGTACCTATCTGTCATTCGAGGAACAAATTCTAGTCTTGAACTATCGATACCAAGACATGTTTTCGGTATACATGTAAGTTACTTTTATCAACATCCAGTTATGGAGTGACATTCGATAACCCCAAACTGACCATCTAGTATGTTAGTATACGATATTCTCATGGTCTAGGGAACTAAGTAAATATATCAATTTATACGAAAATACCGACAACATAATACTGACGTGATCTCTCAGTGATTCATAAGTTGGATCTATCGAACACCATTGTTTCGACAACAATGTGTTCTCATTATTGATAGCATCCTTGTCACTATAACAATATTCATGATGAGAAAATCAAGACCCTCATCAATACATGAGCAAGCCTTAGGGGCATGACTAGGGATCATATTGGTGTTTATGTTTTCACACATGCATTTTGAGTTTTCTTCTAAATCTCATATTTAAGAATCAATGCATTATAACACAGAAAAATACTTACAATTAACATAGAAATATAATAATACATCTATTATTGCCTCAAGGACATATTTCTAACAATACTGTGTTGAACATGCTTTGAAAGGTTTGACAGTTTGTAACACCCATGTAATTAAGCTACAGTAACCCCCTCTATGATTAAGCTAAGGCATTTTGCTAAACAGTGCTTGGTCATCTTTGATCCATATCTCATTTCAAATTCCACTTTAAATTCAAATTCAAATAATAAGTGAAATAAATAAATTCACAAACATGAAAACTAAAATGTTCTTGGTGTTGCAAATAATTCCTGGATATTTGTCATGGTGAAAACAACTTTTTATAAAGTGGTTTAAAGCCCTAAAACATTAAAACAGAGGCCAAAACAATAATTTAAAGGCCTTTTAAATTATGAAAATGCCAAACTACTTTAAATAAATCTCAAACTTTTGTGGCAGTGCCTAAAAATTGCAATATGAATAATGGGCAAAGTTCCATAAATTGCAAAAGTCAAATGGTATTAAAATAAATGCAAAACAGAAAAGAAATAAGAAATCAGAAAATAAAAATAGAAAAAGAAAACTAAAAGCCCCCACTGTGCACTTGGCCCTCAAGTGCACAGTGAGGCCCAGCCCACCCCGGGTCGTCTCCCTCCTCGCTACACGAGCGGAGTGGCTCGTGGCCAGCCCTGATGCCTGCCACGGCCGCGGCCGTTACCATGGTGGTCATCCGCCAACGCCCGGAGGGGATAAGGTCGCCCTCGCGGCCTCCCCCGAAACCCTAACACCTTTTCCCCCTCGCCCGCTGTCGTGGTTTTGTCAACCCGGCAGATGTCCTCGTAACAGGACTTAGGTGTGAGTCCATCGCCGCTAGGTGGCGACTCGAAGGGGTTGAAGGAGAGAGAGAGAGTCGGGTTTACCCAGGTTCGGCCCCTCCTATGGAGGTAATAGCCTACATCCTGCTTTGTGTGTATTTGATGGATAGATCTCGATTAGAAGGGTGCGGAATCGCTAACCTAGCTATCGAGAGGTTGTAACTTGACCCTTTTGGTCCTAGGGGCCGGCCTTTATATACAGGTCAAGCCCTAGGGTTTACAATAGAGTCTGGATCATATCGTGTCCCATAACCTACAATGTCTCTAAATTGCCTTGTGTCTTAGGGAAATCCGGCCGGCGTCTTCAGCTTCGTGGGCCTTGAGCCACCATCTTCAAGTGTTGGGCCGTCTGGCGACTCTAGTCAACCACCGCCTCGCTTGCCTCGTCTTAATGACACGGCCCATCTTGAACTTGGTCATAAAGCTGTCAATATGTTAACCCGGCCCCGTATGGCGGGTTACACCGTGGAGTTATATCCCCGACATTAGGCCCCAGATTGATTTGAATCCGTTCATGTCAATTTATCTTTTCTTCCTTTGGCGGCTCATCATTGGACTTGTATCTTCCATGAATCTCATAATGTCGGCTTGTACTACTTTCTCACTTGTCATTTCTCCAGCTTTCACTTATTGTGACATCATCTGTTGTCAATCCGGAAAAACAATAATGACATCATGGCGAATCTGGTCATATCTGTTTATCCCGAAAGTCGAGGCGTTTTTGTTTCCCGAAAATTATTGCATTCCCTCGATTGTCGCGCCTGTCAGTTGCCCCTTCGAGCTCCTTTCCTTTAAATATTTACCGAAGGGCCCCTGATTCACTTTCCACTTTGCCTCTTTGCTTCTTCTTCTTCCTCTAGTCCGGAAGCTCCTCGTGCAACCGCCTCGGTTTCCTCATCTCCGGCAATCACTCTCGAGGTCGTCGCGGTATTTCTTCTTCGTCAGTCAAGCCACCGCGCACTTCCGCCGCCGCCAGTGACCACTCGATTAAGTCATTTTCTTATGACCTAGATCCATTGTAGTATACCGAGGTTCTTGAGTTCTTCGATAGCTTTTCTCCAGTTCATCACCATCGTTAACTTCGTGAGTATATCTCGTGAGCGCAATCACCAAAGTAAGACGGTAGAAATATCGATTCCGTTTCACACATGTTATGCCTTAATCCTCCTCAGCATTAGATGAACTGCACTGTCATTACTTCTCTGCTCCTTCGTTAGGGCTAGAAAATATTTTCGCTTTTTTGAACTATTCTTAGATCCAAAATTGTTGCTGCTCCGGGAGAAACTTGTTTGTTTTAGACTTAGCAAAACTTCAGAAATCTCTGGTCCTTGGCACAAGTCGCCCTTACTCCTGCCGACTCAATAATCGTAACCCGTCATGCGCTATGCTACTGTATAAAGGCTCCTAGCTCTTTTCAAGGTAGCCTTTCCATTGCTGAGAATTAGATCATTTTATTTGAACCATTTACCTAAGCCACCCTCTTTTGCTTTATCCAGGCGACTCATTATGTCGGAGTCAAAAGCCTGCAACTGGGTGGCCTCAGAATGTGGTTGGTTGGCGAGTCGTCCTTGGAGAGGAAATCCCACACCCAGAGGAGGGAGAAGTGGTGATATTCTTAGATCACCTTCAGAGGGGTTTTTCACCTCCCGGAAATTCTTCTATTTGAACCGGCAGACAGAGTGTGCGGACGGCCTCGGCTTAGAACTTGGCGGGGTTTCTATCCAGAGGCGGAAAGACGTCCGTTTTCCTGCTGCCACCTTACCAAGCCACCCCAAAGGCTGGAACAAGACTTGGTTTTATTGTCGAAATACCGCCCCTGCTGACGAAAATCCTTTGCCGGGTTATAGACCCAACCGCCTCCCCATGGATTTTGAGCTTCCTGGTTGGGCTCCTCAAGAGGAACGTGCCCAACACTCCCATGTTTATCCGAAGTTGAGGGCTCTACTAGCCAACGGGCTGACTGAGGTCGACTTAACCCGGTGTTGGGTATCTTAGAGGATTCTGCCGTTAAGTCTGCACAATGATTTAATGTGTGCTTACTCTGACGACTTGAATGACGCCCAACAGTACAACAATTTTTCCTTGGAGGCCGGCGAAATAAACCGGATTGTGAAGAAACTGCTGGGTGAGAACCTAGAGACTTGCAGCAAGGATGGGTTAAACCTTTCAATGCCCTTAACCCGGCTCCTCCGGTATAAAACCTTTGACATCCTAATCCGGCTTTCGAACAAACTTTGAGCATTTTGCCTGCTTGGTCTGATTGCTTAATTTTGCAGGCTACATCCCCTTTCTGGGGTAGGAGACGCAGCAAGACCGCGGCTAACAAGCCCAAAGCCGCCCCAAGCAAGAAGAAGAATAAGGCGACTGTAGAAGGGCCGTCTCACATGGACGAAGCAGCTGCCACCGATACCCGATCAGAGGTAAATTTACTCTTTTGTTTGTATTTCATTGAATCAATCTGACGCCTCTTCCTCTTAGGGCGATGTTGAAACAAGCCGTGCAGGCGATGTTGAGGTAATTTCCATCTCTTCCGACTCAGAACCTTTGCCCCCGTTGAAAACAAGGCGGGTTGTTCGGAAGGTAGGCTTTTCTCACCCGGACGCTCATCTAGACTCTCACTTTCTTTTGAAGAAAACCCAGCACCGGTCTAGGCGTCAGACCCAAAGTGGGAGTGGTGATCTTGTTGAGGGCTTACCTGATAAATCACCCGCCCGGAAACGACCAGCCAAGGTATTTAACATTCCAATCTTCCAAGGGAATTCTGACTTGATATGTCTACTTTGATTCCAATGCCTTGGTTTATCAGGAGTCGCCACCTTCGTCGGACGACTCAACTGCATCTAAACTGGCACCCTTTGTTATCAATCATGGGTAAATTCCTCGTCATTTTGCCTGTTAGAGTAGACTATTGTTTCTTCCCACACTTTATACTATACTTTTTAACTTGGCGGGGCCAAAGCCAAGAAAAGGAAAACTAACGGGTCTTCTGTTAACCCTGAGGCCCCTGAGCCGGAGATTCCTGATTCAGCGGCTCCTGAATGATCAGCCTGAAGACCCTCAGAAGATCCAAGACGATTTACCTCCTTCATCTGAACCAGCTAGTACTGACGCCGTAACTGTTGAAGCTACATCAGCAGTTAGCCTTGACCCGCCCAATCCTTCAGTAACAAACAAAGATGCCCGTGAGGTTGTTATTACTGGGATGGGTTATACCGCTCCTGAGATTTCCAGGGTGTTAACAACGGTTATTGCTAAGGATGAAGCGGTACTACAAGAAAAAGGGAAGACCAAACTGGAGCTTCCAAATTATGAGAACTTTAGTGTTGAAGATCTTCATGCTGCCTGTTTGGACCGCCTGGCTACGAGCCGTGAAATGGAAATCGGCCTTGTTAGCATGATGAAGAATAAATACGAGGTATGTTCTCCTTTATATGCTCACATCATATATCCTTTTGTAGCCCCCAAGGCCGAGCTTTGTCTTTCTAAGATAAGCCGGGTCTTGTGAATGCTGTGACTGACTCAACCTGTAGCCCCCAAGGGCCGGCTCATCTCCTTGAGATGAGTCGGGTCTTTTAATAACTTCAAGAACTTCGACCTGTAGCCCCCAAGGGCCGGCTCATCTCCTTGAGATGAGTCGGGTCTTTTAATAACTTGAAGAACTTTGACCTGTAGCCCCCAAGGGCCAGCTCATCTCCTCGAGATGAGTCGGATATTTTAATAACTTGAAGAACTTCGACCTGTAGCCCCCAAGGGCCGGCTTATCTCCTTGGGATGAGCCAGGTCTTGTTCACATCTTTACTGTCAAAATAACCGATATACATTAGCCCCCAAGTGCTGAATATATTGCTTGCAATTTGCTTGGGACTTAACATAGATTTATTTATGATGCAGGAAACTTTGAAGACAGCCGAATCCAGCATAGCCAGTTTGAAAAAAGACCTGGAGAAAGGGCAAACCTCCCAAGCTGAAGTTGAAGAAAAACTTCTCCTCTCGTTGATCGAGCTGGAAAACGCCAAGGCAGGCTTTTTGAAGGAGAAGAAATCCTTCGAAGATGAAAAGGCCACTCTTCTGAAGCGTGCAGAGGATGTTGCGGGCCGGCTCAAACCCATCTCCAGGGAGCTGTCCGGGTTAAAGCAGCATATCGCCCAGATGGCCCAAGCTATTTTCGGTAAGTGTATATAACCTCTTGTCTCCTTGAGATATAGATATAAAGCACCCGGCGACTCATGTATTGACTTTATTTTGCAGGCCCCGGACTAGCAGCTTTTATGATAATAGCCTGCTGATGCTCAAGGCTGTTTATTCCCTGATAGAGCAACTCTACGCTGGGAGTCATCTTGCAATCAAGGCAACAATGGGGGATAATCAGCCTTTAAAGTTTATTAAGAATGTGTTGGAGTGTCTTTCAACCATCCCACAACACATTCCAGAGCTAAAGAGGTCAGCCGCCCGATCTGGTGCAATATATGCATTGAGCTGTGCTTTAGCTTATGGAGAAGAGCTTGACCCAGCTGAGTTAGCAAAAGGCTTCCCTGAGTTCAAGAATGACGGGTCAGAATTTTCTCAGGAGGATTATGCTACCTGTGTCAAAGATGCTCAAATATTAATCACTCAGTTGGTATCTGAGATGAAACTGAGGAATTATCAGGCAGCTTATGACGCCAACCATACCCGGATTCCTCCACCTGATTTAATATCAAAGAATCCGGCTCCTCAAAGCCGTGAGCACGTCTTTGCCTCTGAAGTTGACCCATCACCAATCTTTGCTGACGAGGCTGTGTTCCAAGCCTTATCCCACTGCAACTGGGACATGGATAACCTTCAGATACAAGATCCAGAAAACCAAACGATGGATAACCCGGGGGCATCTCACGCGCAAGATTAGCCGCCACTGGCCCGGATGATGTGGTCGGTGATTCGAGCTTTATCAATCATCACTTTGTCAACTTAAGCCCCCAAGTATGGGTGGAAAAACAATTTGTGGCTTCTTTGAGCTTGTAATAGGGATAGCCGAAAACTGCTATCGCGCCACCATGCATGTTTGCGCCTTTGTTGGTGCAAGATAGTTATTTTTCTGGGTTTGATCCCCTTGCTGCTATTTCACCGCCCTGTTATTCATATAATCCTTCTATTGATGAGCGCTTTTGGTAAGATAGAGCTGGGAAAAAATGAGCCGGCAAAAGGTCTTGATCTTCTAGATTTTAACAATCTATTTTTCTTTCAACAATGTTGAAGATTTGTATGTCTTGTCAATTGGTTGCTTATGCGAACTCAAACGTTCAACCCGGCCTTTCAAGCATGAGCCGGTAGTAACTTTGAACCTGAAACTTGCTATAATGAACAAAGCCAAATAAGGCAATATTGATAAGCCGGCCCAATGAGGCCTGGCAAACACTGATATTCAAAATTTAAGGTCTTTTTAGCCCTTTAACCAATAATATAATTTTATGCTGGTCATGCAGCTGATAACCGAGTTATTTCATGTATAAACCGGTAATGAAAATAAAGCGTGCCCAAAACATTTTATGTGATGAGTTTCAGCACATAGTACTTGTTTTAGGAACTGGCTTCCGAAGCTTAGAAATATAAGGTAGCCCCTTTTGAAGGCAGCTTTGAAGGTTCTAACCACACGATCCTAGTTAGTTTAACCGAGATGCTGGTCGGCTTAAAAAGGCTTCATAAGAAAATGTCTTGTGATATATTCTGATCTGAAAATCAGCTTTCCGCATAAGCATGACGTGATGACGATGCGAAGGGTGTAATAACATATGCTCTTAATGGCAAGATAATTCGTCGGCTTTCGAGGCTCGACGGGGAAAGACCGGCTTTCGAGGCTCGAGTCTTGCTTCAATGAAGCGGGTATGATAACCCATGGTTTATCCTAGCTTTCTGTATGCCGGCTCTCTCATGACTCAAGCCGGTGTTTCAACCTTAACAAGTTCAGGGTCCAAAAAGGATTGACTTGTCAAGAATACACGGGGTCATCTGATCGGAGTCGCATCAGGCATACAGGCAGGTTTAACCATATATGGCGTTCATCTTTGCCGGGTCAAGAGGGTGAGAAAGCTAAGCCCGATGGGCTGGAAGCCCCCAAATGCCCTTTGTATTGTGGCGTTATTATGCCGGGTCACAAGGGTGAGAAAGCTAAACTCAATGAGTTGGAAGCCCCCAGGTGCCCTTTGTTTCAAAAAATAAAGACTCAAACTCAATTTGTAGGTTGAAACGACAAAACACGCCGGCTTTATTCATACTCGAAACATAAAGAAGTATATACAGAATTTTGCAAGGGGGGGGGAAGAAATTACGAAAAAGGAGTCGGCGGAGCTAAGCTTAATAAGGCCACTGGTGTTCCAGGGCCGGCTTGTTTCCCTCTCGGAGGCATAAACTTTCTTCTTGAGACCCTCCAGAGCATGATTTTTATTCAGGAATTCAAGTGCTAGCGGTACTGACTGTTATTCAACTACTTAGGATTACTTTGAAATCCTCCTTGGTTATTATGCTGATTGCCCTGGCCAGGATGCTGCCCATTGCCATGATTTCCCTGATGTTGAAAACCAGCCCCCGGGCCACCTTGCGACCCGCCAGGTCCGTGTTGACCCGGGTGTCCTCCACCATTACCTCCTAGATTATTCTGGAAAGCCTGGTTATGGAACTCTTGCATGATGTAACAATTCTCTCATGAGTGGGTAGCCGCTTATCCTGAGTGTTGTGCTTAGGGCAAGGTGCTTTAAGCGCCTCCTCATAATTTCGAGGTTTATTCCCATTATAAGCCCCTCCGAGTCGACCGTTGCAGCGTTGATTCTTGAAGCCTGTGTTAGTATTGGCCACAAAGTTTGACCCGCCATCAGGTTGCTTCCGCTTATTATTTTGAGCCCCCTGGTTACCACCGTGACCATGCTGACCTTTCGCTCCTTCAGCCTTTTTGCCTTTGGTGGTCTTGTCCTCATCTGAGCTGGGATCCTTCGTGCTATCTGACTCGGCATATCTAGTGAGGACATCCATCAAGTCGCCCATGTCTTGCACCTTTCGCTTAAGCCGTCCGAGCTTCTGAACCAAAGGCTGGAAGTGACAGTTCTTTTCCAATATTAGGACTGCTTGAGCCGCCGTGATGCTGTCTGATGAGTGGATAATTTCCATGACCTGGCGAGTCCAATGGTGGGCCGACTCGTCCACTCGTTGAACTCAATGCTGTAGGTCTACTATCGTTATAGGTTTCTTGCAGGTTCCTTGGAAATTCTTGATGAACCGCTCTTTCAGCTCGGCCCATGTGTTGATGGAGTTAGGCGGCAAATTTTTCAACCACGTCCGAGCCAGTCCTGCCAACATCATGGTTAAGTATTTAGCACATACAGCATCACTGACATCCAGCATATCCATTGCCAACTCATAACTTTCGATCCAGGACGCTGGCTCAAGATCTGCCGTGTAATTTGGCACCTTACGAGGCCCCTTGAAGTCTTTGGGCATGCACTCAGCACGGAGTGCCGGGGATAAGCATGGTATACCGATCGTCCTACTGTTGGACCCAGCCCCAAATCTTGCCAGTTCAGCGTGAAGCTGCTGAATCGCCCGTGCTGCTGCTTCTGCTTCTACCTGTTGTGTGCCTCTCGCAGCATCAACAACTGCCTGGGCATCTGATGGCATGGGACGGGTTGGGGAGACCTGAGGTTGTTGCCTTCGCCCACTGCTGGAAATAGCCAGGGACTCCACATGACAGCCTTTGCTAGCATAGGGAGTGGAATGCATCCGATCACGGCTATATGAATACCGTGCCTGTTGTACCACGGCCGTTTTCAGCATCTCAATAGCATTTCTAGCCTCAACCTCAACAGGGGAGTTTCCGTTGATATGCAGTGCTTACAAATTCCGGGTTGCAGCCAACATGTTGTCGACAGGATTGGAAAAGTGGCCCTGCGGAGTATTGAATCGCCGAGGCGGGGAGTGAGCCGGCGGAGGTTGAGCCGGTTCCTCTGGCCGATTCCCAGGTTGTTGAACAGTTCCTAGTGTGTGTTGTGGGGTATTAAAAAGTTGTTGTGGCTCAAGGTTCGGAGGGAGCCCACGGTGGCGTCTTCTCTCGTAAACTGTCTCCGATGCTTCCCTCTGAACTCCTAATCGACAGGCCTCGGCCTTAAGGCATTCCGTCTCTTGATGTATGCGAGCCTGCAACTCCGCCATTCGTGCGTTTTCAGCATCAATCTCCTTCTGCACTTCAACTATCTCACTATGCAGTTTGGTTAGCTCCACGTTGCGCTCTTCCTGATTTTTTGCAGTAAATGGGGTGCCCACGAGTTTTGCCATCTCGGCCATGAAATCAGTCATGGCCTGAGCTGGCGTTTTGGTTGACCCGCCAGAGCCTCCAGCTGTGGCCGGATCTGGAACCGTCGTAGCCCCTGCCATGTAAACGACGACTTGACATGGCGACTCGTCGTATTCCTCAGGGGCCTCGGTTTCCAGCGAGCCCCCAAGCCCGCCATTATAAAGAGGGCAGATCGACTTCATATCTCCTGTGGATGATCCACCATCCGAGTTGACGAGGGCATCGCCGCTGGAGGCCGGCTCATCTGAAAGGTTGATTCCCTATGTGAAGTCGACGAAGACATGATGAAGGCCGCTCTGGCGTTGACTGGCTTGGGCGCTCCGAGCCGACTCGTCGGTGTTGATGTGGATGTCCGACTCGGAGGTCTCTAAACCAATCTCTCCCATGGGACCTCGAAGTCCACGTCCAATCGGGTCAGCTTTGACGCTCCAAGCCGATTCGTTGACGTAGATCTTGTCGCGGCGGTTCTTGACTATCTGATTAAAAGCAAATTTCCCAAATCCTGGTAGGATTCCCTTCGAAAACTCAACTCCACTGGGCGAGCGCCCCACGGTGGGTGCCAACTGTCGTGGTTTTGTCAACCCGGCAGATGTCCTCGTAACAGGACTTAGGTGTGAGGCCATCGCCGCTAGGTGGCGACTCGAAGCGGTTGAACGAGAGAGAGAGTCGAGTTTACCCAGGTTCGGCCCCTCCTATGGAGGTAATAGCCTACGTCCTGCTTTGTGTGTATTTGATGGATAGATCTCGATTACAAGGATGCGGAATCATTAACCTAGCTATCGAGAGGTTGTAACTTGACCCTTTTGGTCTTAGGGGCCGGCCTTTATATACAGGTCAAGCCCTAGGGTTTACAATAGAGTCCGGATCATATCGTGTCATGTAACCTACAATGTCTCTAAATTGCCTTGTGTCTTAGGGAAATCCGGCCGGCGTCTTCAGCTTCGTGGGCCTTGAGCCGCCATCTTCAAGTGTTGGGCCGCCTGGCGACTCTAGTCAACCACCGCCTCGCTTGCCTCGTCTTAATGACACGGCCCATCTTGAACTTGGTCATAAAGCTGTCAATATGTTAACCCGGCCCAGTATGGTGGGTTACACCGTGGAGTTATATCCCCGACACCCGCTCCTCTCCCTCGCGCCTCCGCCTTCCACCCGAGCGCCGTCGTCGCCATGGATGCGCCGCCCGCGTAGCCACCGCCCTTCCCACGCCTCGCCGTCGAGTCCACGAGCTCCGTCGTGTTCCTCTTCATCTTCCTTGCCCACGAGCTCGAGCCCGGAGCCCCCACAGCGCCTCCCCGCTGTCGTCTTCAACCTTGGGACACCGCCTCTCGCTGTCTTCGATTCAGCCGCACCAGAGCTTCCCCGAGCCCGCATTGCACCCCTACAGGCTCACTGTGAGCCTCCCTCTCTTTCCCCTCACTCTCTGCACTCGCGCACGCCCCGTAGGCCCCCTCACCACCATGGCCGAAGCTCGCCGCCGCGCGAGCTCGTCGACAGCACGTCTCCGGTGACCTTTTGGTCACGCGCGTGCGCCCGTTGGCTTCGCGGCGTCGTGTAGACCCCCCCCCCCAAGCCTTTTCATTTGCACGTTTGTGCGCCGCAGCACTGTCCCCGTCGAGGTGCGAGGTCCGGCCGCCGCTGTCCTCGACGCCCTGCTCAGCTCCGGCCACCCCAACAGCTGCCACCACCACCATCGAACGCAGCTTGCTCCGATCGTTCGATCCCGACAGGCCCAGTGCAAAATGGCCGCCTGTAGACGAGTCCGGACGGCCTCCCGAGCCGCTCCGCCGTGGAAATGGTCACGAGAGCAACTCCGGTGCCGCCCGCTGACGTGGCCGGCCACCGGGGCCCACCTGGGTCACTGCCAGTGGGTCCCCTGGCCCGAGTTGATTGGGCTGACCCAGTCAACTTTACTGACTGGGCAGCCCCAGTCACTACTGGTGGGCCACCCCCCTAATTAGTCAGTTAATTAATTAAAATAATTAAGTTAAACTAATTAGACACTGACATGTGGGCCGTGCTAGTTAATTAGCTAATTTAGTTAAAATTAAAACACTGTTAGTCTCTCTGTCAATGACAAGTGGGACCCAGCTGTCAGGTTTGACGTGGACCAGCTAGGTTGACTGCTGATGAGAGCCTGGCGTGTTGGTGACGTAGTAAAGCTAATTTTTGAATTAATTTAAATCCAGAAATTTCAGAAAATGTTTAAAACTTTGAAAAATCATATAAATTAATCCGTAAGTCAGATTAAAACATTTTATATATGAAAGTTGCTCAGAAAAATATAACGAATCCGAATATGTTGTTTGTTCATCTGTCACACGCCTCTAGCATGATGAACATGGAAGTTTCCCCTCCGGATCGTCTGTCCGATAAATGCCTAAGACCCGGGAAATATCCACAGATATTTTCCCACTCCGTCTGTAACGTGTAGCACTGCGTTAGGTCACCCCTAGCACTGCATATTGCCTTGTCATGCATCGTGATGCATTTGCTTGCTTTATATTTATTGTTTCTTCCCCCTCTTCTCCCCGGTAGACCCCGAGACCGACGTTGCTACCGGGTACGACTACACCACTGACGTCCAGCCACTTGAAGCAGAGTATCCAGGCAAGCAAAACCCCTTGACCATTCCTATATCGTCCATTCCTTCTCTCTCAAGCTTGCATTAGATTTTGCTACTATTGATGTAGCTCATATTCTGATGCACAGCTCATTTTTGTAACTTGTTATTGTACTTTACCTCTCTATCCTAATTGCTTAGTATAGGTTGGTTAGTGATCCACTAGTGACCCCTCACCTTGTCCCTGTTGCCCCCGCTTCATCATCGATGACTCGATCAACATGATCGACGCCCTGAGCCCGACACATCACCTCACACCCATTTTGTTGTACAACTCTGTAGAGCTACTATCGAGTGCCGAGGGTGATACCTCGTACCGCACTCCTGATGATAACTCTGTAGCGAAGCTACTCGGTCGTGGATTACGGAGGGTGATTCCTACTTCACCACTCTCGATAATGACTCTGTCGTGCAACACCTCAAGTGTGAACCCTCGAGGGTGATTCCTCCCAGGTCACCTTGACGGTTACATCGAGTGGAATCCATCGAGGGTGATTCCTCGGTTTCCCCCTTGATGTTATGGACACACGGCTACTTTGACTTTACCGCAGAACCATGTGAAAGACGGGTCGACCCCTAGGGGTACCTGTGAGGGAAATGTGAAAGACGGGTCAGCGCCGTGGGGTACCCCGAGAGTTATGTGTAGTCGAGTTGACCAGGAAGGTACCCATGAGATAACTACACGGCACGACTGGGCATTCTTAGCCCTTGTCATAAGTCCGGGAGACGAGGCGACGGGACCATAGATCATGGATCATTGATCGTCTCCGCACGATTCCAAGACACTAACGGGTTTGCATATGTGATCTGAGTAGGCCTCTCGCCTTTTTCGCACTGACCACCACGCGAGAATAAGTACGGGCACCCTGCATCGTACATTCTTCCGAAAGCTCTTCAGACATCGCAGGGAGCGGCACGCGCCCGGGTGGCCTTCGCAAGCACCTGCTTTGCTTAAAGAGGTAGCTAGAACTGATCTCGGTCGTCCTCATAACGTGCAGGAGTGCTTATGGTGATGGGCCCATGACCCTTGAGCACTTAGGATTTAGACCGGCGTGTTGACCTCTCTATTGAGCGTAGGTAGCACTACGGCGTGTTGATCAGCCGAGGCCGGGCATGACCTGGAAAGTGTGTCCGGCCGGAGTTAATCGAGCGTGTTGGGTAAGTTTGTGCACCCCTGCAGGGAAGTATATCTATTCGAGTAGTCGTGTCCACGGTAACGGACGCTCAGAGTTGTATCCCGATCTATACAACTAGAACTGGATACTTGTGACATTGAAATGGAAATGATGGCTCTGGGATTGCTTCATCGTAGGGAGTCGAGGAAGGATCCCTGGGCGTTACTACAACATAATTATAATATCTAATCTACACTCCTCTAATGTTGTAAGACACTGAAGATGCTAGTCTTTGATAGGACTAGGTATTCCCTTCTATTCTGGCTTTTTTGCAGTTCAGTCCAAAGATATAGTCCCATTCCTTTGATACTAATGCATACTTAGCATAGATCTGATGTAAGTCTTGCGAGTACTTTGGATGAGTACTCACAGTTGCTTTGCTCCCCTTTTCCCCTTGATACGATTGCTGCGATCAGATGACGGAGCCCAGGAGCCAGCTGATCCCGCCGCTGACTACTACTATCAGGACGGAGCATACTACTACCTGGAGGCCGCCGAGTAGTTAGGAGGCTCCCAGGCAGGAGGCCTTGCCTTTTCGATCTGTGATGTTGTTTGTGCTAGCCTTCTTAAGGCAAACTTGTTTATTTATGTCTATACTCAGATATTGTTGCTTCCGTTGACTCGTTTGTATTCGAACTTATGTATTCGAGCCCTCGAGGCCCCTGGCTTGTAATATAAAGCTTGTATCACTTTAATTTGTGTCGGAGTTGTGTTGTGATATCTTCTCGTGAGTCTTTGACCTTCATCGTGCGCATTTGCGTGTATGATTAGTGTACGATCAATGCGGGGGTGCCACAAGTTGGTATCAGAGCCGACTGCCTGTAGGAAGCCCCTTTCCAACTCCTTGGTCGAAGTTGAGTCTAGTCTTTGAAAAAAAAACTTTTTACTAACATTGTTGTGTGGCTTACGGGCCCACATCACAAATGGTTGGGATTATGTTCTTTTATTCCTCTTCTTTACTTTGGGTTCTAATCTCTCTTCTAGTCGGGTAAAGATTTTACTAACTCTAACATTAGGTTCTCGTGATCACATCCACCTGGAGAGCCGTTTTATCAACAATTGTTTCTTTTGAAAGTATGATACACACACTGTCATTTGACATCTTTGAACCTCCTTGTTTCAGATGCGTCCAGCAAGTCAGCTCATACGCTAGACTATGGATGTCGATGTGACTGGGTTCCCGGCCATTCTGGTCGACCTTTTGACTAGGCTGGGATATCGCTGGTACCTCGAGTACACTGTTTACGAGGACTACCGCGATTTCAACCATGAGCAGTACCACGTTGTGGTTTCTATCTTTGATCGACAGAACATCTCCATCACTGAGCTGCACACCTATCATGGTGATGGGGTGACTGTTGATATGGCTGTCCATGATGCTGGCTATGCTGCTATCATCCATCTCCGTGGAGAGCATCCCCGCTTGGAGGAGGCTGGGTTCAGATACATCACGTATGTTGTTGCTCGGGATGAGACTGGATACTACATTGTTGTCTGCACCCCTTACGTGCGACATCGTTACAACCCGCAGGTTCTGGTTCAGTACACTAAGGCTCTGGATTCTTACTGCCCGAGCTCTTGATGTCGAGTTGTACGTCACTCATGCTCGTCTTCAGGATGCTCTGACACAGTTGCTGCCCGTAGTCAATGCGAGGATGCATCCTGAGCACATCCTTTACCCACGCAGGACAGAGTTTCCACTAGGCCTTGAGTGGCCTGCTGTTGGAGGTTGTACTCCTCCACGTGGGCCTTTGCTCCCTGTACGGGACCAAGTTTTGCACCAGAGTCTTCACGGAGAGTAGGATCCTTATATCGAGGGTGCCCTGCATCGTCACCTGCAGTTACCTGGCTTCAGTGGTTGTCCCCGACGTTGATGTAGCAATCGCTATGTCCCGTTGTTGTATCCCTCTCCCGCGTGCCTGCGTGCTGCCTAGTTTGTCTACGTAATTTTTCCTTTCCGAACCCGTAATCGTTGGCTTGTAATAGACCTATATAAGGATCTGTATGTCATGTTTGACTACTGTCGGTGTCAAAACCGGCGGATCTCGGGTAGGGGGTCCCGAACTATGAATCTAGGATTGATGGTAACAGGGGACGAAAGAGACGGTGTTTACCCAGGTTCAGGCCCTCGTGAGGAGGTAAAACCCTACGTACTGCTTGATTATATTGATGAGTATGAAGGTTACAGAGTTGATCTACCTCGAGATCAAAAGAGCTAAACCCTAGATTCGTTGACTTGTCCCTCTACGAACTAAGCCCCCGGTTTATATAGACACCAGGGGTACCTAGGGTTACACATGGTCGGTTTCCATCTGGGCATAGATACGCCGATTCTTACTTGGAGGACACACCAAGCTTGGGGTCATTCTGTAGTCCGGCCTTCTCAAAGATGCCACTAGGCGGCCCACCGGGCTGGACCATAAGAGATAAGCCAACAGCCTAAGGACCCCTTAATCCCGGACTCCCTCGGTAGCCCTTGAACTAGCCTCCAACGCCGGTCTTCAGGACATCCAGCTGCTCCGCACGTCTAGAGTGTTCGGCTTGTGGGGCGAGTTCCTTTCTTTCCTTCATGCTTTGACCAACCTCAGCTCGGCCACCGATGACACCCTGCTTTCCGAACATACCTTGCTTAGCCTCAAAGGCCAAACGCCTGAGTGTGAATAGTGCCCTCCCTGACAACTTTCCTAACGAAAGGCTCAGGCGGGTCATGGCCACTTAACCAGTTACAAAGACTCGATTCGCGGTTCGAGGTCGCCTCTTTATTGGCACATCCAATCGACTTGAAGATCGTGCTCCATTTTTTATGGGATATGATCAATGATTTGGGCTATACCACGCGCGCATAACGGGACGGTCACTTCGGGAACTGGCGTAGTTCGCGGCGCAATAAGGGGACGCTTGGTATTATGGCCTTCCATAAAAGGGAGGAAAACATCTTCATAGCCTTTCCACGCTCCCCAGATTCGCTCTCTCAAACCTTCCTTGCTCCGAGTGCACAGATCTAGCCTTCCTCCAGCCCCTCCCAAGACACCCATCCTTCTTCCCTGAGCACGGCCATGGCGGGTTCAGGCTCGCAAGGCAAGTGGGAGGTGTCGTGCGTCACTGAGGACGACATCCAGGAATTGAAGCGCATCGGTTACCTCCCGGTCGACGTCGCCCACCGCGCCCCCGAAGAGGGCCAAGTAGTCCCTACGCCAAAGCCCGGGGAGCGGGTGGTGTTCATTCCCCACTTCATCTGAGGACTGAGCTTCCTGCTGCACCCCTTTGTAAGGGGCTTGATGTTCTTTTACGGGTTGGACTTTCACGACCTTCCCCAAACTCCATCATGCACATTTCGGCCTTCATCATCGTCTACGAGGCCTTTCTGCGGGTCCAACCGCATTTCGGCCTATGGCTGAAGGTCTTCAACGTCAAGTCGAAGACCGTAAGCAGCCAGCACGAGGACTACGGGGGGGGGGGGCAGTGATCAACAAGCTCCCGCGTGTCCAGTGGCCGGAGTGGTTCTACATCACCGATGACAAAAGGAGTGGTTCTACATCACCGAGCCACGTCCCACAGATTGGGCGGCCCCTCCCAAATTCAGATATGGACCTCCCGCGAGGCTGACCTCGTGGATCAGGAAAGGGCCAGACTGGGGGTCGGCCACGGAGGTGAAAGCGCTGCAGGATCGCATCGGGAAGATGCTGGAAGCGAATGTCGGCCTGACCAACGTGGTCCAGGTCATGCTTCGTCGCCGCCTCCTCCCTTGCCAGCTCCGGGCCACACCGATGTGGGCTTATAAGTCCGACGAACCTCCCACCATGCGCAAGCTCTACCGCACTACTCGGGAGAAGCTGTGGAAGGCATTGTTCAAGCCTCAGGAGGAGTGGCCGGCCAAGGAGGAAGACACTGGCATGGACGCCGAACACCCTCCGCTCAAGGTAAAGTTTCAATTTTTATCTTTAGGTTCAATGTTTTAGCAAGAATTCCAACCTCTTCTTCCCTTGTTTCCATAGGGATGGCTAGCCAAGGCCATGCGGATCAACGGCCCTGCCCCGTTGCCCGAAGCCCCCGGGTCGACCCTGTTGACGGCAATGCTGGTTGAGGCGCCGTATTCGGCGCCAGAGAAGAAGGACAAGAAGAAGGGCGAGAAGGAGGCCCGAGATGGTCTCCGCCCAAGAGGCCCTTTGGACGCTAGGTTCGGGGAGACCCAAGCCTCTTCCATTCATGAGGAGGAGCAGACGGAGGAAGGGGGAAATCGATTCCCCCAACCAAGGAAGAGGGCGGCATCCGTGGATGCCGAGGAGGACCCAGCTCCCCCCTCTCTGAAGAGACCCTGCAGGGCCAAGGTGACCCTGCCCGACGTCAGCCCGGATTCCGATGAGGGATCCAAAGCGTTTGATAGGATCCCTCGGAGGACCCCCAGGGCTAAGCCCGCGCCCCAGAGGTACCGATTCTGAATACATTGCTTATACAAGGTTTCTGGTACTGACCGGACAAATGTCTTCCATATTGCAGCCCAACCCGCGATCTCCCGACCGAACAGGTCTCATAAGGAGATCCCCCACCAGCCGAGCTGGCGGAAAGCAGAACTGGGTCCCGCACTTCTCCTCCCCAGGCCGCCGAAGAGGCCATGGAGATGATATCCCGGCGGACCCCTCCTCGGCCGAATACTGAGGGTGAGGAGGTCATGACCGAGGCTCAGACCTCGATGACCGAAGACCAGGAGGCCGAGCCCCTCCTGGTAAACAAAGAGGGAGGCCGTGAGTCATCAGAGCTCCCTCCGAAGGCGGCTCCGGAGACTACGAAGTCTCCGATATCGTCGACTCTACCTTCTCGAGAAGGAGGAGCCGCGGTGCCGCCACCGGTGCCGCCCGTGACGGGGCAGGCCACAATCGGGTGGCCAGCCACGATGGAGGAGGCCTTGCATAGCTCCGCCATCACCGAAGACCACCGCATCCTTATGGGTGCGGTTCTGCAAGGCATTCAGTCCGTTGATAGCGGACTGAAGGAGGCCTTCGGCGGTCTTTTGACGGGCTTCAAGGTAAGCCATGTAATGCTCTTTTCTCTAAGCGAAATTTGTTTGTGAGGTATATGTATTCCGTATAGGTATAGTAGCCCCTCGAGCCCTGGGTGAGTTTAAGAAACTTACCCGAGGATCAAAGAAAACTCAGGTTCCGAGCAAAAACGATCCGAGTTCTTGGGGAATTGATTGGTATCGAAGATGATCTGGTGAAAAAGGGTCTAGGACCAACAGCTCGGAGGTGTGTCTCACATAAGTTTGCTTTGCAGGCCTCGACATTGGCGGCGGCTGTCCATGACATGGAGCTGGCTGAGCTCAATCGGAAGCTCAAGAGCTCTGACGAGGAGCTTGACCGTCTGAACAAGCGGTTTGATGAAATGCAAAGTAAGTTGGAATTTTATCTCAGAGACCCTGTCTAATCATCATTGATTGAGGTTCTCGAATTTTTAATTCCTGAACTTTGTCCTTCCATTGCATTTGCAGCCGTTACTTCTGAGGTCGAGAACCTCAGGGCTGAGCTAGAGAAGGCCAAGCAAGAGGCCGCCGATCATAGGATGGCGGCCGAGCAAGCGACTGCCGAGCTAAGCTCCCTGAAGGTTGCCAGTGACAAGCACGACGCTCAGGTGGCCGAGGTGCAACAAGAGCTCCAAGACGCAAGCACTAAGTGTGAGGCTCTTGAGCAGAAGACCGGGGACCAAGCGGCCGAGCTATCCATGCTTTCTTCTGAGCTTAAATCGGAGCGTGTAGATAGGCGGCCTTTTGAGGAAGAACTCCGCCAAGTCAAGATGATCGCGGATGGTAAGCCGTACTTACTGCAATGTGCCTTTGGTGGTAACAGGTTTGCTCGTCTTACACGGCTATGGCGTTCCTCAGGCACCTTTACGGACCTTCCGAGGAGTGCGGCGGACGCGGCCAGGCATTTTGCGGCTCGGGACGGGGATGAGGAATAGAGGCTATTTTGGGCTCAATTTCAAACCCCCGAGCCCCGTCCCCTTCCCAGTTATTAGATGAAGCAGCTAATGGAGCTGCATCAAATGGCGGAGCCGGCCTTAAAGGACCTCTGTATTTAGTTGTGGCCTTCAGAGCCCCTACCGAGCAGTTATTTCGGCCTGGTGCAGAAGCTCTACGATGCCTCCTCCCGCATTGAGGCCATGAAGCGCTCTGTATGCATTGAGGGGGCGCGGATGGCCTTTGCGAGGACTATGATGCACTGGCCAGGGATGAAGCCGCTCGAGATGGCTACAGCGCCCCCGCCGCCTCGGAAGGAGCATAGGCGCCCCGAACTGTACTTCACCGCTGCGATGGAGGGTGCTCGGTCGGTAGAGACCCAATGCCCTAAGGATGCTTTTTTTGAATAAACGCATTTATTGTATGTCCGATGAACACTTCGTTGTATAATGTGTATGCATGGTTTATCAAGCCTTGGTGTTTGTATTATTTTGACTCCTATGTGACCGTTTTGAAACTAAAAGTTGCCAGTCGTCGGCTTTAGCCCCCATGTAATTATTACAAGAGGTGTTCCGTCATCTGCAGTATTATACTTAGCCGAAGTATCGGAACCCAGAGGTGGTAGTGCGAGAGATGGGAACAAGGCAATCTGACTATGTGGCTTTAGTGCTTTCACTTAGTCGAAGGAGCTTGACTGCGGGGGCTGGTTACTAGTCCCGAGTGTTGTGTGATATTTGGGTATACCGAGGTAAAAAACCATTACCACATGGCTTGCGAAAACGCAAATCCCTCGTATGACACGGAATAACCTCTATCGATTTTTAGTTTGACACTTGTGCTCGGATTGCAAACCGGTTCTCGCTTATTATGACGGTCGATTTTCGGCTTTCTCCACTGAGGTACTTGACCAGGCGAGCTGGAAATACAATCGCAGTGGTTCTCCCTTTACCCTTTTAGCCGAACGAGTGGAACGTAAGAGGGTAAGCACAGGAGCCAGGCAACCCAACCTTTGACCTAAGACATAATTCGGAACCGATGCATGTAACGCAGAAATCCGAGACGCTGGACATATAAAGGATAATGCCGGGACGATGCTTGGGACGAGCTTTATAGCTAAGCCCCTGGTCTATTAGCCGATTGCATCAAACATGTTCCGAACGGTTTTCGTTTCCGGAGGCGGGGGGGTAGAAAACACTTTATAAAATGCCATAACCAGACCGTAAAAGATGATCTTTATATATGGTGAATTTTTAGAATTCATACTGCGGACACAACTGTTACAGATATTTTGCTTTAGAAACAAATGTATACAAGGGGGAGGTTCGCTCGGGGTTCTTGATAGGCGGCTTGATGTCCTTGACGTATCCCAGTGCGCCTCCGCTCCTTTGCTCTTGAAGAGTAGCGTGCTCCTTTAAAGGTGGTTATAATCGGCGAACGGACCTTTGAGAGAGGTATATGTTTAATCGCCGAGACATGCATGAGCTTGACACCTACTTTGTTGAGAGTAGTTCGGTCACCGACCACTCGGTTTTGATAGGGTGCCCCCCCCCCCCCCCCGCAGCTGCCCATGGTATTTTAAGCACGAAATTGTGCCTTCTAGGTACGTACCTGACGGGTAGCGGGGCCGCGCTGTGGGGGGGCGTATCCCTATTTGGGGTGAACAGGAGATTGCTCCGGGAGATCGGGTCATGCTCGAACCCACTTGCTCGCCTGTCGCAGCTTGTCGCCTGGTTGGGGTCTTGGTGCCTCGAGGTTAGACTGGAATTCGTCCGTTAGAGCCGCTGTGTGCTCCTCAGTCCAGAGTGAGCGTTCTGTATTGCCGTTGACGATGATGACCCCCTTTGGCCCAGGCATCTTGAGCTTCAGGTAAGCATAGTGGGGAACGACGTTAAAGCGAGCGAACGTTGTACGGCCGAGCAGTGCATGATAGCCGCTGCGGAAAGGCACGATATCGAAGATCAAGTCTTCGCTACGGAAATTATCGGGCGAGCCGAACACTACTTCCAGCGTCACGGTACCCGAGCAGCGTGCTTCAACGCCGGGGATGACTCCCTTGAAGGTAGTGTTGCTGGGTTTAATTCTCGAAGGGTCGATACCCATCTTTTTTACTGTATGTGAGTAAATCAGGTTAAGGCTGCTTCCTCCGTCCATAAGGACTCTAGTGAGGTGGTACGAGGGCGGCCGAGCCTCCATGACGGATACCGGTCGGGTGATCCCTGCGATCGAAGGTGATCGGGCAAGCCGACCATGGGTTAAACTTCGGGGCTATGGGCTCTACGGTGTAGACCTCCCGAAGGGCGCGTTTCCTCTCCTTTTTTGGTATGTGTGTGACATATATCATGTTCACAGTTTTGACCTCGGGAGGGAATTGTTTTTGCCTGCCATTGCTCGGCCCACGAGGTTCGTCGCCGTCCTCACTGCGCGGGCTCTTGCTCTGTTCCTCGGCTGCGAGCTTGCCGGCTTGTTTGAACACCCAGCAGTTTCTGTTGGTGTGAGTGGCCGGCTTGTCTTGTGTGTCATGGATCTGGCAGGGCCTATCCATGATTTTGTCCAAAGCGGTAGGTCCATCCATGTTCCCTTTAGAGGGCTTCTTCCATTGTCCGGGTTTGGAATTGCGGAAACCAGCGTTTACGGCCGTGTCTTCCGAGTCACCATTGCTATGGCGGCGTTTATTTTTGTTGCGTGTTGGCTTTCCGTTACCGTCCCGCACTTCAGAGGTGCCAGGGTCTTCGGGATTGTGGCTTCGGCGGGCTAGCCAATTGTCTTCGCCCGCGCAAAAGCGGGTCATAAGTGAGGTGAGGGCAGACATTGTTCTCAGCTTATCCTGGCCGAGCTGGCGAGCTAGCCATTCGTCCCGGATGTTGTGTCCGAACGAGGCTATCACCTCGGCATCCGGACAGTCGACGATCTGGTTCTTTTTAGTCAGGAACCGATTCCAGAACTGCCTGGCTGATTCGCCAGCCTTCTGGATGATGTTGCTTAAGTCGGAAGAGTCTGGGGGCCGGACATACGTGCCTTGGAAGTTAGACCGGAAGGCGTCCTCTAGCTCCTCCCAACTCCCAATGGAGTTTTCGGGGAGACTGTTTAGCCAGTGCCGGGTTGGTCCCTTCAGTTTGAGTGGTAGGTATTTGATGGCATGGAGATCGTCTCCTCTGGCCATATGGATGTGAAGGAGGAATTCCTCGATCCATACGGTCGGGTCTGTCGTTCCGTTATATGATTCTATGTTTACGGGTTTAAACCCTTTGGGGAACTGGTGCTGCATGACCTCGTTTGTGAAACACAGTGGGTGTGCGGCGCCTCTGATCCGGGATGCGTCACGCCGGAAGTCGGCTGTTGTCTGGGCCTGGTATTGTTCCTGGCTTCTGTGATTGCGGTCGAGCCACGATTGGTAGCCATCCCATCTAGCGGGGGAGCGTCCCCTAGATCCGTAAATGGATCTAGTGTGACCTGACCTATAGTCTAGGTCCTGCCGTAGATCATATCGATCCTCAGGCTGTGCTGGCCCCTTTCCCCTCCTATGAGGTGACGTGGGCAAGTATTCGGCGTCTCTGGCCACCCTGTCCCATCCTCGAGGGGGGCGGTCCAGCTGGTCGTACTAGGCGCGTCTGGGAGATTCGGGCTCGAGGGCCTCGTCGTCGAATTGCGGAAGCAGACACCGATGCGGGTAACTCTTGTTTTGGTCTGGCAGCTCAATGTCGAATCCTTCTTCAGCTCCCAGGACTTTTGTCCATCTGTTGTTGATGGTTTCTTGTTCGGCTTTGAGCTGCTGCCGCTTTGCCTTTAAACTCCGAGCGGTGGCTATGAGTTGTTGCCTGAATCGTTCTTGGTCCTCGGGGTTTTCAGGGACAGTGAAGTCTTCGGCTTCGAAGATTTCCTCCTCCTCAGCGGGTGGGAGGTAGTTATCATCCTCGAAATCATTGAGGTTCTCGGCGTCCTGTTGATCCGTTAGCCTTTCCGGGTCCTCTAGCGGCTCCCCGGGGGCTTCAAGGTCGCCGAGGTCCTCCGGGGTGTCAATTTCCAAGGTGCCTGTGATAGCTTCCCTTCCCTTGTTGGTCTTGGATAGCTTGCGTTGTTTCCGACGCTTTGATGCTTCACAGAATTTTTCGCCGTTCTTCCTGGGGGTGTGGTTGTCCCTATCGTTAGGGGTATCCACCATATAGACATCATGGGTCGAGGTGGTTGTCCACCGCCCGATGGTCACGGGGGCGGGGTCGCCGATCTCTTCATCCATGTGTTCTGCCTCCTCAGAGGCGTAGTCCAGCATGACGGTTAAGTCTTTGACAGTGGCTACTAGATGGGCGGCGGGTGGGCCGTAAAATTCCCCGTAACCGGCCTCTAGGTCGACTGGAACGTGGGTCGAGGTAAGATCATCCTCGATTTCCATCGACTGGATCCGGTCTAGAGCCTCGTTCAACCACGAGAGGACGACCAGATCAGTTTCCTGAGAGCCCTTGGAGTTAAGCTCCAAGATGTCTTCGGGATGGGCGTGTTCGGCAAAGGCCGAGCCCTGATATTCAGGTACTATCAACGAGTTCGGGCTCAGGGCCGGACCTCTGGCGGAGATAGATCTGAGGGTCCAGTCGGATGGAGGGCCCGAAGTTAAAGCTTCGAGATTTTCGAGTTCGTTGGACAAAACCGAGGACTCCGCAAGAAACAGATCGCCACGGGAGTCGGCGGCGAACTCTAGGTTCCCGAACCTGATCTCCTGACCGTGGGTGAAGTTTTTGATCTGGTCTAGATGGCCGGTCGAGTCAGCATGCAGCACAACACTGCTGAATGCGAAGACCTGTCCGGGGATGAATATGTCCTCGTTACGGGCCTGTTCGTTTATGATTAGGCGAGCCATCAATCCATAGGTGATCTCACAGCAGAACTCTCAATGAAAGCACCAATGTTGGTGTCAAAACCGGCGGATCTCGGGTAGGGGGTCCTAAACTATGAATCTAGGATCGATGGTAACAGGGGACGAAAGAGACGGTGTTTACCCAGGTTCAGGCCCTTGTGAGGAGGTAAAACCCTATGTCCTGCTTGATTATATTGATGAGTATGAAGGTTACAGAGTTGATCTACCTTGAGATCAAAAGAGCTAAACCCTAGATTCATTGACTTGTCCCTCTACGAACTAAGCCCCCTGGTTTATATAGACACCAGGGGTACCTAGGGTTACACATGGTCGGTTTCCATCCGGGCATAGATACGCCCATTCTTACTTGGAGGACACACCAAGTCTTCGGATATTCCCCCTAAGCCTGGGGTCATTCTGTAGTCCGGCCTTCCCGAAGATGCCACTAGGCGGCCCACCGGGCTGGACCATAAGAGATAAGCCAACAGCCCGAGGACCCCTTAATCCCGGACTCCCTCAACTAATATGATGTATCTATTGCACTTTTTTCTTTGTGCATGTTACCTCATGAATGATTCCTTGTCTTTGCTTTTACTCAATACTAAACTACCACTGTTACAATTTGACATAATGGTTAGGCCAGCTGGTAGTGGCCGTGGTGCCAACGCTCCACCACCGCCCGAATATATGGCTGGAATGATACATCAGTTTGAGCTGAACCGCCAGTTTATGCAAGGGCTTATGGATCAATTCCCGCGGCCGAACATGAAGCAGCAGCCAGCCCCAATAACTCTGCAAGACTTTGTGTGCCTCAACCCTGCTATCTATCGCAGCTCAACTCAGCCCCTTGATGCTGATGACTGGCTCCACGACATCACGTTTGAACTGGAGACTGCTAACGTCACCCTTGCCAACTATGTCACCTTTGCATCCTACTTCCTGAAGGGTCCCGCTACTCAATGGTGGGATAGCCATAGGCGTTCACAGCCTGTTGGAACCATCATTACCTGGCTGGAGTTCCAAGCTGCTTTTCGTGGCCGCTACATTCCTCAGGGCATCATGGACAAGAAGAAGCAAGAGTTCCGCAACCTCACACAGGGCAACAAGACTGTAGATGCTTATCAGCGGGAGTTCCTTGACTTGTCCCGCTATGCTGAAGAAGATATCGCTACTGATGCTCGCAGACAAGAAAAGTTCCGAGAAGGACTTCACCCTGATATCAAGCTCACGCTCCTTGTTCAGGATTATACTGACTTCGCCACCTTGGTGAACAAGGACATTCAGGTTGAGACTGGTCTGCAGGAATACAAGGAAGGCATCAAGCGCAACCGTGATGTGGGCCCATCTTCAGGCTCATCGTCACAGAAGCATCGGATATGGATTCCCCACAACATGTACCATGCACCTGCTCCTGCTCCAAGGTCATCATATGTTGCGCCTCATCTGCCTCCTCCACCACCTAGGCAGCCGAGACTTCCAGCTACACCTCCCCGAGCTCCTGCTCCTTGTCCCAATGACGGGTTGTGCTTCAAGTGTGGTCATCTAGGCCACCGTGCCAGAGAATGCAATCAGAATCAGAATTAGCTGGCACTGCCTTCAACTGGTCGTGGTAACAACCAGCCCCGCAACAACAATGTCAGGCCTTCTTATGGTCGTGGTCAGGCTAACAACATTGAACTGAATGAAGCTCAAGACCAGCCTGCTATTGTGATGGGTACTCTTCTTGTTAACTCCGTATCAGCTTCTGTATTATTTGATACAGGATCATCGCATTATTTTATGTCAGAAGATTTTACATACATGCATGGCATTAAATACGAAGAAATGAACACTCCACTAGCGGTAGACACCCCCGCGGGCCAATGTAGAACCTCCATGGTTAGCCACAATGTCACCATTGAAATTGAAGGGTTGGAATTCCATGTCTCTCCAATTATTTTGAAGTCTTCCAATATTGACCTCATTCTGGGAATGGGCTGGTTAAAAACTCATACTGCTTCAATCATTTGCGCCACAAAAATCCATCTCCTACATCATTCGAATGAGATAGTAAGCTATCATGCTCGTCTTGTTCGAGATGCCAAAGCCCGAATTTACCTCTTAAATGCATTAAATGCATCACCTCTTGAGGGGATTGAAGGCATTCCAGTTGTTTGTGACTTCCAAGATGTCTTTCCAGAAGAACTTCCAGGAGTTCCCCCTGTTAGAGCTGTCGAGTTTGTCATCGACTTAAAACCAGGCACCACTCCTATCGCCAAACGACCTTATAAGATGCCTCCTGATGAACTCCTTGAAATTAAGGAAGAAATTGATAATTCACTTCGCAAAGGTTTCATTCGTCCAAGTTCCTCTACCCAGGGAGCACCATCTCTCTTTGTCAAGAAGAAGGATGGTACGAATCGTTTGGTCCAAGACTATCGACCCATCAACCAAGCAACAATTCAGAACAAATATCCACTTCCTCAGATCAATGATCTGTATGATCAACTTGTTGGTTCCTCTATATTTTCTAAACTCGACTTGAGGTTGGGTTACCACCAGATGCGAGTTCATTATGAGGATATTCCAAAGACCGCATTCCTTACTCGTTATAGTTCATACGAGTACACCGTCATGTCTTTCGGTTTAATCAATGCTCCAGCAACATTCTCTCATTTAATGAACTATATCTTCATGGAATACCTTGACAAGTTCATCGTGGTTTATCTGAATGATATCCTAGTGTTCTCCAAGAATAAAGAAGAACATGATGAACATCTTCATCTTGTCCTGGAAAAGCTTTGAGAGCATCAACTATACGCCAAATACTCCAAGTGTGAGTTCTGGTTGTCCGAAGTGACCTACCTTGGTCATGTGATCTCCAAGGATGGTATTGTGGTCAACCTAGAACGAGTTCAGGCTATTTTTGACTAGACTCCCCCGAAGAATGTCAAGCAAGTCAGAAGTTTTCTTAGAGTCGCCAGCTATTGCCGCCGTTTTGTCGAGAACTTCTCCAAGATTGCCAAACCCTTGACTAATCTGCTTCACAAAGGCGTTAAGTTTGAGTGGACAGAAAAGTGTCAGGAAAGTTTCCAGGCACTCAAGGACAAGCTGACATCTGCTCCAGTGCTTGCTCCTCCAGATTCTCGTAAGGACTTCGTCATTTATTGCGACGCATCCCGTCAAGGATTAGGATGTGTCCTACTGCAAGAGCGCATGGTGATTGCTTATGCCTTACGACAGTTGCGACCTCATGAACAGAACTATCCAGTGCATGACCTCGAACTCGATGCGGTAATCTATGCATTGTTGTTATGGCGACATTACCTTCTCGGTAATCATTGTGAGATCTACACCGACCATCAAAGTGTGAAGTATCTGTTTACTCAGCCAGATCTGAATCTCCGTCAGCGGCGATGGATGGAATCAATTACAGACTATGACTGCGGTATTTCTTATACCCCTGGCAAGGCTAATGTCATGGCCGGTGCCTTGAGTCGAAAAAGCTTATTGCAACAACCACATGGTCCGAAAAGCTCAACCCCGCCTTCATGAAGATCCGCAAGTTAAACCTTCAAATTGTTCCACAGGGTTATCTTAATAACCTTGTTCTGGAACTGACTCTTCAGAAAGCTATCAAGTCTGCACAAGAGAAGGACACTGAAATTGATCGGATTAAGAGTGATCTTGCCTCTGAGAAGGCCAAGGAATTCTCGCTAGATGAAGGTGGAGCTTTATTCTTCAGAGATCGCCTTGTGGTACCCCCAATTTGACCTTATGACGGAGAAGGTTATGAAAGAAGCACATGACACACCGCTGTCTATTCACCCGGGAAGTACCAAGATGTATCTAGACATTCGTCAGAAATATTGATGGTCTAAGATGAAACAAGACATTGCTCGCTATATTGAATAATGTGATGTTTGCTGTCGCGTCAAAGCAAAACATCAGAAACCTGCTGGACTTCTGCAACCACTGCCTATTCCTGAATGGAAGTGGGATAAAGTTCAAATGGATTTCATCACTGGCCTCCCCAAATCACAAAAGGGTCATGATGCTAATTTTTGTCGTCATCGACCAATTCTCCAAAGTTGCACACTTTCTGCTAGTCAAGGAAACTATCACTGCTGGTCAGTTAGTGAACTTGTATATCTCCAGAATTGTGTCACTCCACAGCATCCCGAAGGAGATCACTTCAGACTGAGGCAGCATTTTCACCTCGAAATTCTGGGATGGTTTCCAAGAAGCTATGGGAACACATATAACCTGGAGCACTGCTTATCACCCCCAGTCCCAAGGTCAAGTGGAGCAAGTTAACCAAATACTTGAAGATATGTTGCATGCTTGTGTCATCTCCTTTGGCAAGAAGTAGGAAGAATCTCCCCCGTATGCTGAATTCTCTTATAACAACAGCTATCAAGCTAGCTTGAAGATGGCCCCCTTCTAGGTATTATATGGACGCAAGTGCCGAACCCCTCTGAATTGGTCAAAAACTGGGGAACGACCACTCATCGGTCCGGATATTATCCAACAAGCGGAAGGGCAAGTTCACATTGTCCGGGATAATCTCAAGGCGGCCCAGTCCCGTCAGAAGAGTAATTATGACTGTAAACACTGGGGACATACCTATAACCCTGGTGATCAAGCTTATCTGCGTGTCACTCCTATGAGAGGCACTCATCGTTTTGGTGTGAAAGGGCAAGTTAGCTCCTCGCTACATTGGTCCTTTCCGCATTCTCGCTAGACGTGGATATGTGGCTTATAAATTGGAACTGCCACCGCAATTCTCTCATGTCCACGATGTCTTCCATGTTTCTCAACTTCGTCATTGCTTCAAGGACCCGCACCGTAAAGTGGATCCTGAATTGATCGAAGTGCAAGATGATCTCACTTACAAAGAGCATCTGATCCGCATCCTTGAAGAAGCTGAACGTCGAACCCGTCAGAAGGTTACCAAGTTCCTCAAAGTGCATTGGTCGAATCATACAGAAGATGAAGCCACTTGGGAACGCGAAGACAATCTTCATGTGGAATACCCCGATCTTTTCCCTTCTACCTCTTAATTCTCGGGACGAGAATTTCTTTTAGAGGTGGAGAGTTGTAACACCCCTGTAATTAAGCTATAGTAAACCCTCTATGATTAAGCTAAGGCATTTTGCTAAACAATGCTTGATCATCTTTGATCCATATCTCATTTCAAATTCCACTTTAAATTCAAATTCAAATAATAAGTGATATAAAGAATTTCACAAACATGAAAACTAAAATGTTCTTAGTGTTGCAAATAATCCCTGGATATTTGTCCTGGTGAAACCAACTTTTTATAAAGTGGTTAAAAGCCCTAAAACATTTAAAACAGAGGCCACAACAATATTTTAAAGGCCTTTCAAATTATGAAAATGCCAAACTACTTTAAATAAATCTCAAACTTTTGTGGCAGTGCCTAAAAATTGCAATATGAATAATGGGCCAAGTTCCATAAATTGCAAAAGTCAAATGGTATTAAAATAAATGCAAAACAAAAAAGAAATAAGAAATCAGAAAATAAAAATGTGAAAAAGAAAAATAAAAGCCCCCACTATGCACTTGGGCCTCAAGTGCACAGTGAGGCCCAGCCCACCCCGGGTCGTCTCCCTCCTTGCTACACGAGCGGAGGGGCTCGTGGCCAGCCTCGATGCCCACCACGGCCGCGACCGTCGCCGTGGCGGCCATCCACCGACGCACGGAGGGGATAAGGTCACCCCCGCGGCCTCCCCCAAAACCCTAACGCCTTTTCTCCCTTGCCCGCTCCTCTCCCTCGCGCCTCCGCCTTCCACCCGAGCGCCGTCGTCGCCATGGATGCGCCGCCCGCGTAGCCACCGCCCTCCCCATGCCTCGTCGTCAAGTCCACGAGCTCCGCCGTGCTCCTCTTCATCTTCCTCGCCCACGAGCTCGAGCAAATAAAACACCTTTCAAAAGTATTAATACAGTCACATGTATGGTAAATGCATGAATGTGATGGACTAAAAAAATCTGCGGTTCCTAATGGAATAGGTAACAAAGCCCGGAGCCCTCACAGCGCCTCCCCACCGTCGTCTTCAACCTCGGGACGCCGCCGATCGCTGTCTTCGATTCGCCCGCACCGGAGCTTCCCCGAGCCTGCATTGCACCCCATAAGGCTCACCGTGAGCCTCCCTCTCTTCCCCTCTCTCTCTCTCTCTCTCTCTCTCTCTCTCTCTGCGCTCGTGCACGCCCCGTAGCCCCCCTGGCCACCATGGCCGAAGCTTGCCGCCGCATGAGCTCGTCGACGACACGTCTCTGGTGACCTTTTGGCCATGCATGTGCGCCCGTTGGCTTCGCCGCGTTGCGTAGACCCCCTAGCCTTTTCCTTTGCACGCTTGCGCGCCGCATCACCATCCCCGTCGAGGCCCGAGCTCCGGCCGCCGCTGTCGTCGACGCCCTGCTCAGCTCCGGCCACCCCAGCAGCTGCCACCACCACCATCGAACGCGGCTTGCTCCGCTCGTTCGATCCCGACCGGCCTCGCGCAAAATGGCTGCCTGTAGACGAATCCCGACGGCCTCCCGAACCGCTCCACCACGGAAATGGTCGCCGGAGCAACTCCAGCGCCGCCCGCCGACGTGGCCGGCCACCGGGGCCCACCTGGGTCACTGCTAGTGGGTCCCCTGGCCCGAGTTGATTGGGTTGACCCAGTCAACTTTGCGGACTAGGCAGCCCCAGTCACTACTGGTGGGCCACCCCCCTAATAAGCCAGTTAATTAATTAAAATAATTAAGTTAAACTAATTAGACACTGACATGTGGGCCCTGCTAGTTAATTAGCTAATTTAGTTAAAATTAAAACACTGTTAGTCTCTCTGTTAATGACAGGTGGGACCCAACTGTCAGGTTTGACCTGGACTAGCTGGGTTGACTGCTGACGTGAGCCTGGCGTGCTGCTGACGCAGTAAAGCTAATTTTCGAATTAATTTAAATCCAGAAAATGTTTAAAACTTTGAAAAATCATATAAATTAATCCGTAAGTCAGATAAAAATAATTTATATATGAAAGTTGCTCAGAAAAATATAGCGAATCCGAATACGTTGTCTGTTCATCTGTCACATGCCTCTAGCATGATGAACATGGAACTTTCCCCTCCGGATCGTCTATCCGATAAATGCCTAAGACCCGGGAAATATCCACAGATATTTTCCCGCTCCGTCCGTAACGTATAGCACTGCGTTCGGTCACCCCTAGCACTGCATATTGCCTTGTCATGCATCGTGATGCATTTGCTTGCTTTATATTTATTGTTTCCTCCCCCTCTTCTCCTCGGTAGACCCCAAGACCGACGTTGCTACCGGGTACGACTACACCACTGACGTCCAGCCACTTGCAACAGAGTATCCAGGCAAGCAAAACCCCTTGACCATTCCTATATCGTCCATCCCTTCTCTCTCATGCTTGCATTAGATTTTGCTACTGTTGACGATAGCTCCTATTCTGATGCATAGCCTGTTTTTGTAACCTTTTGTTGTACTTTACCTCTCTATCCTAATTGCTTAGTATAGGTTGGTTAGTGATCCACCAGTGACCCCTCACCTTGTCCCTGTTGCCCTCGCTTCATCATCGATGACTCGATCAACATGATCGACGCCCTGAGCCCGACACATCACCTCACACCCCCCCCTTAGTTGTACGACTCTACAGAGCTACTATCGAGTGCCGAGGGTGATACCTCGTAACGCACTCCTGATGATAACTCTGTAGCGAAGCTAGTCAGTCGTGGATTACGAAGGGTGATTCCTCCTTCACCACTCCTGATAATGACTCTGTCGTGCAACACCTCAAGTGTGAACCCTCGAGGGTGATTCCTCCAAGGTCACCTTGATGGTTACATCGAGTGGAATCCATCGAGGGTGATTCCTCGGATTCCACCTTGATGTTATGGACACGCGGCCTTTGACTTTACCCCAGAACCATGTGAAAGACGGGTCGTCCCCTAATACATCTCCAACGTATCGATAATTTATGAAGTATTCATGCCATATTTGCCTATGTTTACAATACTTTTATATGTTTTTGATGCACTTTATATGATTTATTTAGAACTAACCCAGACTGACGTTGTTTTCAGCAGAATTACCGTGGTGTTGTTTTTGTGTAGAAAATAAAAGTTCTCGTAATTGCTTGAAACTTTTTTATGATTTTTTCTGGAGGAAATAAGAAATACTGGAGCGAAGAACCACTGGAGGGGAGACACCTGTGGGCCACAAGCCAACAGGGCGCGCGCCCTGATGGCTTGTGGGGCCCACGTGGCTCCGTCTAGCGTGATTCCAACGCCGAAAAAACCTATATATCCAAAAACCCTCAGAAATAAATAGAGAACTTCCGCTCCACCGCCGCAACTCTCTGTATCGAGGAAAAACCAATCTGGAGCCTTTCCAGTACCCCGCGGGAGAGGGAAATCATCATCCGGTGGCCATCTTCATCATCCCGGCGGAGGCCATGACGAGGAGGGAGTAGTTCACCCTCGGGGCTGAGGGTATGTACGAGTAGCTATGTGTTTGATCTCTCTCTCTCTCTCTCTCGTGTTCTTGAGATGGCACGATCTTGATGTATCACAGGCTTTGTTAATATAGTTGGATCATATGACGTTTGTCCCTGGTTATCTTGTTGTGATGAATTGAATATTTTCCTTGGAGGTTATGTTATGTTGGATTGAATATTGGGTTTGAGAACACTTGATGTATGACTTGCATGTGGATACACGTGGTGACAATGGGGTGTTCCCTTCATTCACTTGATATATGCTATGGCATCAATTTGCAGATTCCGGTGACCTTGGGGATCTATGCATAGGGTTTGATTGCACGTTTTCATACTACTTTCTCCGATAGAAATCTTGGGGTGCTCCTTGAAGTTCTTTGTGTTGGATTGAATATGATAGATCTGAAATTGTTTGATGCATGTCGCATAATTTACCCACGGATACTTGAGGTGACATTGGAGTATCTAGGTGACATTAGGGTTGATTGATATGTATCATTGGTGTATTTTAGTACGAACTCTAGGGCTGTTTGTGACACTTATAGGAATAGCTCAAAAGATTGATCGGAAAGAATAACTTTGAGGTGGTTCTACTACCTACACCAATTTCATCTTATGTTCTCCGCTAGATAGGGACTTTGGAGTGATTCTTTGTTGCACGTTGAGGGATGATCATATGATTCAACTATGTTAGCATTGTTGAGAGATTGCACTAGTGAAAGTATGAACATTAGGCCTTATTTCCAAGCATTTATACAACGTTTTGCTCGTTGTTTGCCACTTGTTACCTTGCAGTTTCTATATTTTCAGATTATAAAAACCTATATCTACCATCCATATTGCACTTGTATCACCATCTCTTCGCCGAACTAGTGCACCTATACAATTTACCATTGTATTGGGTGTGTTGGGGACACAAGAGATTTCTTGTATTTGATTGCATGGTTGTTTGAGAGAGACCATCTTCATCCTACACCTCCCACGGATTGATAAACCTTAGGTTATCCACTTGAGGGAAAATTGCTACTGTCCTACAAAACTCAGTGCTTGGAGGCCCAACAGAGTCTACAAGAATAAAGTTGTGTAGTAGACATCAGCCCTAGGGTTACCCGCGAGGGAAATGTGAAAGACGGGTCAGCCCCGAGGGGTACCCGCGAGTGATGTGTAATCGGGTTGACCAGGAAGGTACCCGCGAGATAACTACGCAGCACGGTCGGGCATTCTTAGCCCGTGCCATAAGTCCGGGAGACGGGGCGACGGGACCATAGATCGTGGATCATTGATCGTCTCCACGCGCTTCCAAGACACTAACGGGTTTGGATATGTGATTTGAGTAGGCCTCTGGCCTTTTTCGCACTGACCACCACGCGAGAATAAGTACGGGCACCCTGCATCATACATTCTTCCGAAAGCTCTTCAGACATCGCAGGGAGCGGCAAGCGCCCGGGTGGCCCGCGTAAGCACCTGCTTTGCTTAAAGAGGTAGCTAGGACTAATCCCGACCGTCCTCGTAATGTGCATGAGTGCTTAGGGTGATGGGCCCATGACCCCTGAGCACTTAGGATTTAGACCGGCGTGTTGACCTCTCTGTTGAGCCTAGGTAGGACTACGACGTGTTGATCAGCCGAGGCCGGGCATGACCTGAAAAGTATGTCCAGCCGGAGTTAATCGAGTGTGTTGGGTAAGTTTGTGCACCCCTGTTGGGAAGTATATCTATTCAAATAGCCGTGTCCACGGTAACGGACGCTCAGAGTTGTATCCCGATCTATACAACTAGAACTGGATACTTGTGACATTGAAATGGAAATGATGGCTCCGGGATTGCTTCCTCGTAGGGAGTCGAGGAAGGATCTCTGGGCGTTACTACAACATACTTATAATATGCTAATCTACACTCTTCTAATGCTGCAAGACAGTGAAGATGCTAGTCTTTGATAGGACTAGGCCTTTCCTTCTATTCTGGCTTTTTCTGCAATTCAGTCCAAAGATATAGCCTCATTCCTTTGATACTGATGCATACTTATCATAGATTTGATGTAAGTCTTGCGAATACTTTGGATGAGTGCTCACAGTTGCTTTGCTCCCCTTTTCCCCTTGATACGATTGTTGCGATCAGATGACGGAGCCCAGGAGCCAGCTGATCCCGCCGACGACTACTACTATCAGGACGGAGTGTACTACTACGTGGAGGCCGCCGAGTAGTTAGGAGGCTCCCAGGCAGGAGGCCTTGCCTTTTCGATCCATGATGTTGTTTGTGCTAGCCTTCTTAAGGCAAACTTGTCTATTTATGTCTGTAGTCAGATATTGTTGCTTCCGCTAACTTGTTTGTATTCGAACTTATGTATTCGAGCCCTCGAGGCCCCTGGCTTGTAATATAAAGCTTGTATGACTTTAATTTATGTCTACAGTTGTGTTGTGATATCTCCCCGCGAGTCTCTGACCTTGATCGTGCACATTTGCGTGTATGATTAGTGTACGATCAAGGCGGGGGCGTCACATAGTTGAAAAATGCCAAATTTTTAGGGAAGTAGTTTTACATCATCTATTACAAAAAAATCTGGTGCCAAAAAAATTTCTCTCTCCCGTCAAAAATCATTTTTGCACCAACTTTTACATCACTTGTTGGAGATGCTCTAAGTTGGTTGGACCTGCTATTAGGTTGCTCTCAATAAGAGTATTATGTTCATCATTCTTAGCACTCTACGTCGAGTACAAGCATCAGAAACCTACCTATCTACTTCTCAATTGGGCATGATGGGCAAGGAAGCATCAACGATGAGAGACGACATGAGGGAATTAATTACTTGTGTGGTTTTACATGATAAGAATCTCTAATAAGATATGATACCCCTATATTTCTTCTTCGAGGAGGGTTTCCCAAAGCAAAACTCTGACATGTCTATTTTAGAGACACCTTAAAGCATTGTGGGTGGCCTTTTAGCTTATCATATTTGTTTAGAAAAATAATTGACCATACCACAACTTTCTGACTACTTGTTTCACACATCTTAAGAACTCCGGATAGCATAGTTAATCGGTGGGCTCCATATGCAAGATCTAATGTGGCAAGGAGATGCCACACATACAACATATTGGTCCCAATTGCCAGGCCCCCTCCTTCTCCACCTCTTATTCTCCCTCCATTCTATCCTCTCTCCCCATATAATACTTTGGTGGAGGCCATACGTCTACTCCACAACCTAGGGCCATGCCACTCGACGATCGTTTTCCTTTGTTCCTGCGCCTATCACCTATGCCATTAGGCCTGGATGGAGTTCCTTGGTTTCTCTCAACGTATGTCTGAAGAAAGACGGTTGGTGGTTGTTTCAAGCCAAACGGAGAGGTGCAAAAATGTAGTTGTTAGATCATGGGAGCTTTCCATACCGGTGAGCGACGGTGGCCATGGAAGGCGACAATGACACACATATCATTCTGGTGTGCTTAGGGTAGAAATTAACATTAAAATATATCATATTTTAAATCAACAAATAACGTTTCTTCTTTGTTTATTTTGAAACAAGATATATATTTTTGTAGTGAGGTCATTATTCACTTTTTTTGTAGTGATACCCCTGAACTCAACCAAAATATAAGAAAATCTAGATAAATAAATAATTAGATTGTCATATGATTTTATATTTAGCACGCGTACATCCTTTTTTATGTGACAAAAAAAGTTTAGATAAACAAACTACATTTTATATTATTGTTTTACAGTTTTAATATTTGATAGTAAGATTGAAATTTAGAATATATTCTTTACAAACACATACTTCCTTCTGATTCGAATACAAGTTAAAAATGAAATTTTAGGTTTTCTAGTTGACCATCGAAACATCTGTTGTATGCCATAGAAATTATATATTGACATTCATTGTTGAATAAAGCTTTACACATATATTTTTTGTGATATATTATATGTGTTTCGCTAGCTAAATCAACGAACTAAATTTCTCATCCGAAGGGAGTACTGCTAAGAAAGAGATTCCGTAGGCACATCATCTGAACGCATGTATGAGCGTCTGTACCGTGTTCAAAGATATAGAGTGTGCTCGCTCAAAAATAATTTAAAATTAGCTGAGGTCCATGTCCAAGCATATCTCTACTTCTATAAAAAGTACACTTGGTGATGATGGTGTGTCTGCCATTTAGCAATCTGGACCATCGAATCGACATCTAGCGCATCTGAGGCGATCACTGGCACTTGAGAAAAAAGACGCCCGCTGGTCTCTCTCTTCCAGACCGATCCAGATCCATCCACATCTCATACGTCTCCAATGTATCTATAATTTTTTATTGTTCCATGCTATTATATTATCTGTTTTGGATGTTTTATATGCATTAATATGCTATTTTATATTATTTTTGGGACTAACCTATTAACCTAGTGCCTAGTGCCAGTTTCTGTTTTTTTTCTTATTTTTGAGTATTGCAGATAATGAATATTAAACGGAGTCCAAACGGAATAAAATATTCGGAATGATTTTTCTTGGACCAGAAGAAACCTGCCAGACTTGGAGATGAAGGCAGGAGACCTGCCGGGAGGCGACAAGCCACCTGGGCGCGCCCTAGGGGGGGGGGGGGCGCGCCCCCCTGGCTTGTGGCCCCCCAGCACGTCTCCTAACCCTATTCTTTGGCCTATAAATTCCCAAATATTCTTCCAATACCAAAAAGAGCCACGAAAATACTTTTCCGCCGCCGGAACCCTCTGTTCCCGTGAGATCCCATCTTGGAGCCTTTTCCGGTAATCTACCGGAGGGGGATTCGATCACGGAGGGCATCTACATCAACTCCATTGCCCTTCCGATGATGCGTGAGTAGTTCACCACAGACCTTCGGGTCCATAGCTAGTAGCTAGATGGCTTCTTCTCTCTCTATGTTCTTCAATACCATGTTCTTCATGATCTTCATGGAGATCTATCCGATGTAATACTCTTTTGCGGTGTGTTTGTCGAGATCCGATGAATTGTGGGTTTATGATCAGATTATCTATGAATATTATTTGAATCTTCTCTGAATTCTTATATGCATGATTTCATATCTTTGCAAGTCTCTTCGAGTTATTGGTTTGGTTTGGCCAACTAGATTGGTAATTCTTGCAATGGGAGAAGTGCTTGGTTTTGGGTTCAATCTTGCGGTGTCCTCACCCAGTGACAAAGTAGGGGTAGCGAGGCACGTATTTGTATTGTTGCCATCAAGGATAAAAAGATGGGGTTTTCATCATATTGCTTGAGTTTATCCCTCTACATCACGTCATCTTACTTAATGCGTTACTCTGTTCTTCATGAACTTAATACTCTAGATGCAGGCAGGAGTCGGTCGATGTGTGGAGTAATAGTAGTAGATGCAGAATCGTTTCGGTCTACTTGACACGGATGTGATGCCTATATGCATAATCATTGCCTTGGATATCGTCATAACTATGCGCTTTTCTATCAATTGCTCGACAGTAATTTGTTCACCCACCGTATTATTTTCCTTCAAGAGAGAAGCCTCTAGTGAAACCTATGGCCCCCGGGTCTATTTTCCATATTATATTTTCAGATCTATAAACCAAAAATACCAAAAATACTTTGTTGCAATCTTTTTACTTTTGTTTTACTTTTCGTTTTAGTAATCTTCTATATCTATCTCTATCAGATCTCATCCTTGCAAGTAACCGTGAAGGGATTGACAACCCCTTTATAGCGTTGGGTGCAAGTGTTTGATTGTTTGTGTAGGTGCAAAGATTGGGGAGTTGCTTGTATCTCCTACTGGATTGATACCTTGGTTCTCAACAACTGAGGGAAATACTAATCTACTTTGCTGCATCACCCTTTCCTCTTCAAGGGAAAACCAATGCAAGCTCAAGAAGTAGCAAGAAGGATTTCTGGCACCGTTGCCGGGGAGATCTACATCAAGCCTACCAAGTACCCATCACAAACTCATCTCTTGCATTTACATTATTTGCCATTTGCCTCTCGTTTTCCTCTCCCCCACTTCTAAAACGATTTTCAGAAAATACCAAAAAGATTTGCCTTTTTATTAGCCCTTCTTCCGTTCGTCTTTTCGTTGGCTTTTTGTTTGCTTGTGTGCTAGCTCGATTCGTTGCCATCATGTCTGAATCTAAGGAAGTTTTTTTGAAAAAGATAGTAATAATCTTGAGGGGAATTTTAATGACCCTCATGAAGAACCTACTATCACACATACAAAAAGATTCCGCATAGATAGCGGTAATATTATTGGAAAAGGTGTTATTCAAGATTTCTTTACTTGTGCTGGTACGCTACCTACTTTAGGAGGGTCTATTCTCAATAAAACTAATAGTCTTGCGGATGCAATAACGCTGTTAATAATTGAACTTGAGAGGCAATTCGTTCATATGCATCCTTGCATACAAAGGATTTTTCTAGAGTTCTCTAATATTCAGCATTCTTCCGTTAAGCGTGCCGCCACTATATTTCTAGCCCACGAGTTTAGATTCATCATGAAAGAGGCTAGCGAAATTTTTGCTCATTATAAAATTAATGGTGGATGCCCCCTATAGAGGAGATCCTTTTTAATTAAGAAGAAATAATGAGATTGCAATCTCCGGATTATGTGGCTTATAATGAAAATTTGAGAAAAAGGGTTCCTACCGAAGTTTTGGTTGATAAGATTTCCGAACTCAATGATAATTTTGCTATACAAAACAATGGATTAGAGTTCATATTAAGAGACAGGCTTATGACTTTCCACCAAAGGAAAGCTTACAATGATGAATTGATTATACACTATAGGGGGCCGAAGGAGGAACCTATCCCTCCCGCACTTGATCTTAAGGATCCTTATCCTATTAAATTTAGCCCTTTTGATTATTTTTGCTTGCCACAAAGAAAACTTGCCGCTGAAAGAAGGGAGTATGAGATGAGCATGGATGATCTCCCTTACTATTATGACAATACCTAGATCTATTGCGTTATGCCTAGCTAGGGGCGTTAAACAATAGTGCTTGTTGGGAGGCAACCCAATTTTATTTTATGTTTCTGTTATTTGTTTCTGTTCTTGAGTGTTTTGCACATTATTACCTCTGTAGTAATTGTGTTTTATTGTTTTAATTAGTGTTTGTGCCAAGTAAGACCTTTGGGATGGTTTACGGTGATTGTTGATTTGGTTTTGCTGAAAAACAGAAACTTTTGCGCTCAGTCCAAGAATTTTATAAATTCACCAGAGCGTCAATTGGATCTGAATTTTTTACACAAGATTGATATACAAATTGTACTGATTGTCCTAATTTTTCAGAAGTTTTGGAGTTACAGAAGTATTCGAAGTTTACAGATTGCTACAGACTGTTCTGTTTTTGACAGATTCTGTTTTCTTTGTGTTGTTTGCTTATTTTGATGTATCTATGGGTTGTATCAGGGGGTATGAACCATGGAGAAGTTAGAATACAGTAGATATTACACCAATATAAATAAATAATGAGTTCACAACAGTACCTAAAGTGGTGATTTATTTTTCTTATACTAACGGATCTCACGAGTTTTCTGTTGAGTTTTGTGTTGTGAAGTTTTCAAGTTTTGGGTAAAGATTTGATGGACTATGGAATAAGGAGTGGCAAGAGCCTAAGCTTGGGGATTCCCAAGGAACCCCAAGCCATATTCAAGGATACCAAAGAGCCTAAGCTTGGGGATGCCCCGGAAGGCATCCCCTCTTTCGTCTTCAATCCATCGGTAAATTTACTTGAGGCTATATTTTTATTCACCACATGATATGTGTTTTGCTTGGAGCGTCTTGTATGATATGAGTCTTTTCTTTTTAGTTTGCCACAATCATCCTTGCTGCACACATCTTTTTAGAGGGACATGCATTAATCGTGAATTTATTAGAATACTCTTTGTGCTTCACTTATATCTTTTGAGCTAGGCAATGTTGCTCTAGTGCTTCACTTATATCTTTTTAGAGCACGGTGGTGTCTTTATTTTATAGAAATAATTGAACTCTCGTACCTCACTTATATTATTTTGAGAGTCTTTAAACAGCATGGTAATTGGTTTAGGTTATGAATTTAGTCCTAATATAATGGGCATCCAAGAGGGATATAATAAAAACTTTCATATAAAGTGCATTGAATACTATGAGAAGTAGGATTCCTTGCATATAGTTTTGAGATATAAAGATGGTGATGTTAGAGTCATGCTAGTGAGTAATTGTGGAATGGTAAAAATACTTGTGTTAAAGTTTGTGACTCCCGTAGCATGCACGTATGGTGAACCGTTATGTAACGAAGTCGGAGCATGATTTGTTTAATGATTGTCATCCTTTGTGTGAGGGTCGGGAGCGCGCGATGGTTAACTCCTACCAACCTCTCCCCTAGGAGCATGCGTCTAATACTTTGCTTCGATAACTAATAGATTTTTGCAATAAGTATGTGAGTTCTTTATGACTAATGTGAGTCCATGGATTATACGCACTCTCACCCTTCCACCTTTGCTAGCCTCTCTAGTACCGCGCAACTTTCGCCGGTGCATTAAACCCACCTTCCTCAAAACAGCCACCATATACCCTTCCTCAAAACAGCCACCATACCTTCCTATTATGGCATTTCCATAGCCATTCCGAGATATATTGCCATGCAACTTCCACCGTTCCGTTTTTTATGACACGCACCATCATTGTCATATTGCTTTGCATGATCGTAAGACAGCTAGCATGATGTTTTCATGGCTTGTCCGTTTTTTGATGTCATTTGCTATGCTAGATCGTTGCACATCCCGGTACACCACCGGAAGCATTCATATAGAGTCATATCTTGTTGTAGGTATCGAGTTGTAAGTAAATAAAAGTGTGATGATCATCATTATTAGAGCATTGTCCCATGTGAGGAAAGGATGATGGAAGCTATGATTCCCTCACAAGTAGGGATGAGTCTCCGGACTTTACAAATAATAAAAGAGGCCAATGAAGTCCAAATAAAAAAGAGAGGCCAAAGATGCCCACCAAAATAAAAAAAATGAGAGAAAAGAGAGAAGGGACAATGTTACTATCTTTTTTCCACACTTGTGCTTCAAAATAGCACCTTGATCTTCATGATAGAGAGTCTCCTATTTTTGTCACTTTCATATACTAGTGGGAATTTTTCATTATATAACTTGGCTTGTATATTCCAATGATGGGCTTCCTCAAATTGCCCTAGGTCTTCGTGAACAAGCAAGTTGGATGCACACCCATTTAGTTTCTTTTTGAGCTTTCATACACTTATAGCTCTAGTGCATCCGTTGCATGGCAATCCCTACTCACTCACATTGATATCTTTTGATGGGCATCTCCATAGCCCGTTGATATGCCTAGTTGATGTGAGACTATCTTCTCCTTTTTCCATACAACCTCCACCATATTCTATTCCACCTATAGTGCTATATCCATGGCTCACGCTCATGTATTGCGTGAAAGTTGAAAATGTTTGAGAACATAAAAGGTGTGAAACAATTGCTTGACTTGTCATCGGGGGTGTGCATGATTTAGATACTTTGTGTGGGGAAGATGGAGCATAGCCAGACTATATGATTTTGTAGGGATAACTTTCTAAGGCCATGTTATTTTGAAAGGACACAATTGCTTGTTAGTATGCTTGAAGTATTACTATTTTTATGTTAATATTGAGCTTTTGTTTTGAATCTTATGGATCTGAACATTCATGCCACAATAAAGAATATTACATGGATAAATATGTTAGGTAGCATTCCACATCAAAAATTCTGTTTTTATCATTTACCTACTCGAGGGCGAGCAGGAATTAAGCTTGGGGATGCTTGATACGTCTCCAACGTATCTATAATTTTTGATTGTTCCATGCTATTATATTATCTGTTTTGGATGTTTTATATGCATTAATATGCTATTTTATATTATTTTTGGGACTAACCTATTAACCTAGTGCCTAGTGCCAGTTTCTGTTTTTTCCTTGTTTTTGAGTATTGCAGATAAGGAATATTAAACGGAGTCCAAATGGAATAAAATCTTCGGAATGATTTTTCTTGGACCAGAAGAAACCTGCCAGACTTGGAGATGAAGGCAGGAGACCTGCCGGGAGGCGACAAGCCACCTGGGCGCGCCCCCTAGCTTGTGGCCCCCCAGCAGGTCTCCTAACCCTATTCTTCGGCCTATAAATTCCCAAATATTCCCCCAATACCAAAAAGAGCCACGAAAATACTTTTCCGTCGCCGGAACCCTCTGTTCCCGTGAGATCCCATCTTGGAGCCTTTTCCGGTAATCTGCCGGAGGGGGATTCGATCACGGAGGGCATCTACATCAACTCCATTGCCCTTCCGATGATGCGTGAGTAGTTCACCACAGACCTTCGGGTCCATAGCTAGTAGCTAGATGGCTTTTTCTCTCTCTATGTTCTTCAATACCATGTTCTTCATGATCTTCATGGAGATCTATCCGATGTAATACTCTTTTGCGGTGTGTTTGTCGAGATCCGATGAATTGTGGGTTTATGATCAGATTATCTATGAATATTATTTGAATCTTCTCTGAATTCTTATATGCATGATTTCATATCTTTGCAAGTCTCTTCGAGTTATTGGTTTGGTTTGGCCAACTAGATTGGTAATTCTTGCAATGGGAGAAGTGCTTGGTTTTGGGTTCAATCTTGCGGTGTCCTCACCCAGTGACAAAGTAGGGGTAGCGAGGCACGTATTTGTATTGTTGCCATCAAGGATAAAAAGATGGGGTTTTCATCATATTTCTTGAGTTTATCCCTCTACATCATGTCATCTTACTTAATGCGTTACTCTGTTCTTCATGAACTTAATACTCTAGATGCAGGCAGGAGTCGGTCGATGTGTGGAGTAATAGTAGTAGATGCAGAATCGTTTCGGTCTACTTGACATGGACGTGATGCCTATATGCATAATCATTGCCTTGGATATCGTCATAACTATGCGCTTTTCTATCAATTGCTCGACAGTAATTTGTTCACCCACCGTATTATTTTCCTTCAAGAGAGAAGCCTCTAGTGAAACCTATGGCCCCCGGGTCTATTTTCCATATTATATTTTCAGATCTATAAACCAAAAATACCAAAAATACTTTGCTGCAATCTTTTTTACTTTTGTTTTACTTTTCGTTTTAGTAATCTTCTATATCTATCTCTATCAGATCTCATCCTTGCAAGTAACCGTGAAGGGATTGACAACCCCTTTATAGCGTTGGGTGCAAGTGTTTGATTGTTTGTGTAGGTGCGAAGATTGGGGACTTGCTTGTATCTCCTACTGGATTGATACCTTGGTTCTCAACAACTGAGGAAAATACTAATCTACTTTGCTGCATCACCCTTTCCTCTTCAAGGGAAAACCAACGCAAGCTCAAGAAGTAGCAACATCCACCTTCCTCCAGCCAGCCATTGAAATCAGGCGCGATGGCCGCTGCCGCTGCCGGCGCCGTCCATCCCCAATGCCTCGGATGACTCCTCTCTACCGCGGGATGCCTCCTCACCGTCTCCTCCACCCCCCTCCTTCATCTCCTCCGATGCCACCTGTTGCAATCCACGGCGGCGGTGGCGGCACACACTACCGATTCCCCTTGCCGTCTGCCATCCTCGCCACCCCGGCGATCTCCCGTCCCCGCCATACCGACCTTCGCCGTTGGCTGTGAGTGTAGTGGCACCGACCGCGTCCTCGTTGGCGCCACGTCCGACTTCGCACTGCCGCGTCCTAGCTCCTGCGCTCGTCAACGCATGAAACGGGCGGAGATTTGTGCCAAACATCGACGATCGAGACAGGGCCATGCCGAGCTGCGGACCAACATCGAGGAGGCTCGCCCGGCGCTCGCAGCAACGGCGTCGTACACGACGAGTCGGCTCCTGTGGCGCTCGCGGCAACGGCCGCATACACATCGGCTAGCACCACCGTGTTCACCCACGAGCACCATCGCCGGCGTTGACGCGTGCGTCCAGGAGACTAAAATTCCCGGCTGTGGGAGTTGCAGGTGGATAGCAGGAGCGGGAGCTGCAGGCTGGTGCTGGTGTTCAGCGCTGTTGAGATGGGGAGCAGTACACGACGGCGCAGATGGTGCCCGGCCTCGTGCTGCGTGTGCACTCGACCATAAAGATAGCTCAAATTCAGGTAGACATCAGCTGCTGCGCGTGCACTCGCCCATAGTTCAAATTCAGATAGACATTCATATGTATCTTGAGGCCGAAAGATTGACATTCAGATGTCGATTTGTTCAGATAAACATCAGTGTGGCAAGTTCAGTTTATATTGAGCTTGAAAGATTGACATTCAGAAATCGATTTGTTCATTTTATCTGAACTATGGCAAGTTGTTTTGGTCACCAGCAGACACTGTAGTTCGTTGGTTTGTGGTTGTGTGCAGTTCGGCTACCCGACAGATTGGGACTTGGCGCGGACCATATACATGGTCGTCGGCATCAAGGACTCAGAGCGCGCAGTCAGACGAGAGTGGTCGACGACAGAAGCTCCGAACTGTGCTTGGAGCGACGATTATGGTGGCCGCAGGAGAACTAACGTTTTGGGTGCCCTATTATGGGGCAGCTGTTGGAGACGACACTTGCTCATGCCCAAAAAACTCAGTTTTGATGCCCAATTATTTTTACAAAGATGCAGATTAATCGGGCATGATAACCCTTAGCTTATTCCTCGGTTTATTTTGATCCTAGGTATTAGAAGGATTTTCTTTTGGTTGTTATGCTGCTCTGCTAGGGGTTATAAGCATTTTATTTTAGTTCGGTATGGTCTGTTCTGCACCATTTAAAATCCTAATAAGTGTATGCCTGTAGCTAGCTTGCACATGCTTGTGTTTTGGCAAACGTAGCAACAATACATCATGTACTCCTATGTACTGGCATATAAATGCAAGAAACTCAGGCACACCCTACTGAATTATGACCAGTGACCCATGTTCATCTAATTGATTTACACTCTTCTGTATGGGCATTGTTTAGCTTGGACGAAAGGATTTATCATTTGAAAACATTATGTTTGATTGTGCTCGTTGTATACCTATCAGCAACATAACATCACTTGATCAATGTCTCATACATCTTTTTACTATTTTGTGGCAACATAAAGTCCTCATTATAAACAATGTTTCAGCTGATCTACTATCTTTGTGATTCCGTTGCGTAGCACGGGCATCTTACCAGTACGATACAAATTAGGACTTCACGAGGGTCCTCCGCGCAAAATCGGACCAGCTCATCTTCCTTCGAGCAGCTGCGCACAGCCTCCTCGCCCCGTCGCCAAACCGGCGAAGCCATCTGCAGAACCCCAAAGAACTTCTCGAACGTTCTCGAAGCAAGCCTCAACCCCTTTTTCCTCGCCCCCTTGATTATTCCCTCGAAACCCTAGATCCCCAAACCCACGCGGCCACCTCCTCATGGACTATCCATGGCGCTTCCCAGCCGGCGCCGGCAACGACCTCTGCCCCGTCTGCACCGCGCCCCACTTCCCCTTTTGCCCGCCTCCGCCTCTCCCGCCCCACCCCTTTCCCTACGATCTCCACCCACCGCCCCCTCCTCCCCCGCCGCAGTACCATGCCCCCTTCCACCCGCCGCCGCCGCCGCCGCCGATGTGGGCTCCTCCGGGGCCGCACCCGTACGATCTCCTGGACACGGAAGGCCCCCACAAGAGGATGCGCGTGGGGGAGGCGCCTCCGTTCGCCGGCCCGACCCCTCCCTACCCGCCAATGTTAGGCAGGGCTTCCGTGGAGGGAGAGCGGCTGCTCGGGCTGGTCCGGGAGCATGGCCATGGCCGCGCTCAGCTGCCGCCTGCGCAGTGGCATGGCGAACCGTATCCACCCGATGGTTTCGGCTATGGAGGAGATGGAGCTTATCCTCCTCATCAAAATTATAATAACCCCTATGCGCAGGGAGGCAATTTCAATGATTACGATCTCGTCAGAAGGATGCCACCTCCGCCGATGCCGTTTGATAGGTATAGCGCCTTAGATTCGGTAGGAGGATCGCAGGAGAAGTATTTCGACCATGATCACCATCACCGTCGGTTTCACCCTGAAGCATCGCCTGGTGCTCTGCCACTTCCTTCAACGCCTCAACATGCTGAGGCAGGAAACCATTATGATTCCCGCGATTGGCATCATCATGCGGGTGTTGTGCCGCCAGGCCCGCCACCACCAGATCCCCTAGTGCCTTCTACCACAGATTACCATGCAATGCCACCTCTGCGGGCAGCAAACTCGTCATTGTTTCCTGTCCTCTCTAGTTCTCCGGCTACTACGTCACTTCCACCCAGTGATAATACCTTGCATCAATCCCACCTGATGCCGAACGCAAATTATTACAATGGACACAACCAAAATGAGGTTCATTTCCCTTCTCTTCATGCACTTGATGCTTTGCTTATAATATATCATTGGCCATCAGAAGTCAAAAGTATTAATAATTATATGTGTGCGTGTTTCTCCAGGGGACAGATTTCATACATCGACCACAATTGGAGCAGCATTTGGGGGATAGAAGTCTAACACAAGACAAACATTCTTTTAACAATACGGAAGTCAATATTGTTAATGCATGCGACTTGTTCAAGCAGCCCCTTCGTGCTTCACGCCCTGATCATATTGTTATCATCCTGCGAGGGCTTCCAGGTTATTTCATACCATTGTTAATGTTTCATAGTCATTAAGTAGTTTAATTATCAAGTGCAACAAAGCTGGCAATCCTAGTCCGTAAAATGACATTAGTTCTGATATGCCGTGGGAAGTGTTCAATCTTTTGATACTTCCATAAGCAGTGACATTATCGTTGCAGTGCTCCGCATATTACTTGGGAGTTCCTGAATTTTTTGATCAAATTATAATCTATTTGATGACATTTTCGATGGAAAACAAACATCAATATGCATGATGAACTTCCTACTCCCTCCGTTCTTATATATATGTTGCTTCTAGAGAAGTATAAACAAATTTGTTTAACTTTCTCCACCAATACTACTTATAGAAGTATCTTCACTGTTTATATGAAACAATATAGATGGTTTTGTCACAAAGTACATTGTGGCATGGTGATATATCTTATAAGATCCTGCGAAAATATTGTGACAAGGTACTACCTAAAGTTGAGTCTTCATGACCAATTACTTTCCAAAAATGACATATGTGTGGGGTGGGGAAGGAGTAGTATTATGGTTTAATTTCGTGCACAAAATTATCTTATTTCTGATAGGGTCAAATCATTTAATGTCAGCGCTTCACAACTGTTGCAGTTCTGACAAATATTAGAATTTGTAGGTAGTGGAAAGAGCTACCTTGCGAAGGCATTGCGTGATCTTGAAGTTGAGAGTGGTGGAAGTGCACCCAGAATTCACTCGATGGATGATTATTTCATGATTGAGGTTGAGAAGGTAAGTAGAAACTGAACAGTGGACACAGTTTATTGTGTACAGTTGACCATTTATTTCTTGGCTCAGACTTTTAGAAATGCTCATCATGGCCATGCTTTTCTGTGGAAAGTTTGGCTTGTAACTGATATTGGGCTAAATTGCTCTTAGAAGGTCGAAGACAATGAAGGGTCTAAATCTTCTACTGCATCCAAAGGACGGAAACAGTTGACTAAGAAAGTGATCGAATATTGTTATGAGCCTGAAATGGAGGAGGTGATGTATCTCATTTGTTCCTGTCCATTACTTCCTTTTTGTCATGTTGAATGCACCTGCCAATTATTAGGAACCTGCTATATAGCTAACTGTAGCATCGCCTGTTGATATTGACAAGCAGGCAATTAGTTAATACATTGATGCAATGCAACTTTATGTAAAGAAATGTACTTCATATTTGTTGAAATATGGATATCAGGGGACCTTCCCAAGAGTTTACAATGCATGTATAGAGAATGAGATAGTATCTGAAATTAACATTAAATGTTAGGATAATGTAAGGTTCCCCACAGAACGAATTACCTGGACTGTTGATATGAGCATCGGCTATCAGCTGCCTTTTAACAAGAAAAGCTCCACCTTAAGAAGTCTAATTTCTTCTCCATTTGACAGACTTACAGATCAAGCATGTTAAACGCGTTTAAGAAGACCCTTGATGAAGGGAATTTCACATTTGTGATCGGTATGAAGTTATTCTAAATATTGTTCAATGATGCAACATGCTTTATGATGACTCAACAATTTAGTCCATGTTGGTGATAACTGCTTTGGTTGTTTTGCCTTGCATGTTATAGTCTGCCCCATTTATGTCTTTGCTTGTAAGTTTCATGGAGTGTCGAATGAGTCCCCATCCTATTTTTTCCTGTCAAGATTCATCGACATCTTAATTTGAATATCAAATGATTTTTCTCAACAATAGAAACTTTGTTTTCTATTAATTTTCAAATATTTTGGTGATCAGTTTGTGGGAATTATGACATCGGTTTCCTAGACAGTGGTTGGTTGCCCATTTGTCTTGTGAGTTTATATTCCTTATTGTTCAAAAACATTCAGTCAAGCAACATTTTAGCTGTCGTCGTGGCATACAATGCACCAGGCGATGCCTTTATTTTCGCCAATGGCGGATGCTGGATTGTGGTAACTGACATGTTTATTGCTGGTATCCCTGACCGTTTTTAGTGGATGACCGCAATCTGCGGGTAGCTGATTTTGCTCAATTTTGGGCAAGCGCGAAGGTAAACCCTCAGTCTCTTTTGCGTCAACTGCGATAATTTATTTTGTTTACCTGGAGCTTTTCTTAAATATTTAAACCACACCTTTTTTGTTTTAAGAACATGAAGGGAATTCCTGTTCGAAAAGCATGTTTTAGAGTCAATTGCCAATCAGGCAATACTCAAGATGTAGTACTATTTTGAAATTGCATATTAATGTTGCATGTCTTAATTTAATTCTTTTTGCCACAGTTTCTTCCTCCTTTCCTCTTGAATGTGTTTTTGCTCTATACTAGTTGTTCTCGTGTCATATAGGCAGCCCCCCTTCACACAGGCGATACTGTATACCATGACATACATAATGATATGCAATGATTTACCCTAAAACAAGCATAAAAAACCGCTCATCTCTCTCTCTCTCTCTCCATATCTGTGTGAGTGTATGTGTTTATGCTTGCGCATGAATAGCTCTCTCTCTCTGGGTGAGTGTATGTGTTTATGCCTGCGCACAAAGAGCTCTCTCTCTCTCTCTCTCTCTCCTGGATGAGTGTACGTGTTTACGCCTGCGCACGAAGAGCACTCAATCTCTTCTGGTCTGTTCATGTTTCTGTATGCACTATGCAGTTAACTACATACTGGAACATGCTTTATATGGTTTGCGTAATAGCTATCAAACATGCGGTTGCAAGGGTTTGGTCAGTGATTGTTGTATATACCGAGAATCAACCGTTGAGGTCCAAACCTTGCTGGATAAGGTCTTATGCATTTGAGGAGGCACTTTATTGCACCACCTCGTTGTTTGGAATTTGATTGTCTCCTAATCTGAGAAAAAACATTATTGATTTTTTGATAGTAGGTTTACTGATTCTGTTTTCTTTATAGAGATCTGGCTATGAGGTCTACTTGCTTGAGGCACCATACAAGGATCCAACAGTAAGTTCGTGTAATATCACATAATAAGAAAGGCCTAACTTGTTGTAAATATGTGATTATGTACTTCACACAGCTACCATTTCTATCTTTGTTGAATAAGTCATGGATCATCAATTTTAAGAACTCTTTGCCAATTATATGTTTTGGTATCATTTCGTAAGAATATGGATAGGGAGACTATCCATATGCAGTGCTGACGAAATACATACCTGAAGTTGTGGTGCTTATGATATGTGAACTATATGGTGTAATTGCCAATATAGAAAGCTTTCAGTCAAATGCATGCACCTTGAATGTTTCTGTAGTCCATACGCAGAGTAGGTACACCTTGAAGATGCAGTTTTATGATAGATAGGATAAATAATATGTGCATTTTAGTGAATTTTTTTCTAGTGCTGTAGCTTCGGGGTAGTTTTATCAAAAATATGCGTAGTTGTATGAGATTTACACTCAGGTAAAATAGATTCCTTGTTATAGCGTAGAATCTTATATATCTTGTGAAATACACAGGGCTGTGCTGCAAGGAATGTGCATGGGTTAACATTGGATGATATCAAAAAGATGGCAGCTGACTGGGAGGAGGCTCCACCACTATATCTGCGATTAGATACACATGTATGCTCTTGAGAGTATTGTTATGTTTCGCAATAGACCTTATATTAAATACATAGTTAAACATGTTTCTAATCATTTGCACCTTTATCTTCAGTCTTTATTCCATGGTGACAATCTTCATGAACATTCTATACAAGAGGTAACACTATTTCACCAGTCATTTGTGAAGAGACCAACTTTCTCATGATTTCTGTATGTCAAATAGGTTGATATGGACACAGAGGATACCGACGATGCTGATGATACAGCAATTAACACCCAGTCCGGAAGCTCAAAGAAGGCCATACCTGAATCAGCAGATGATGTACCTGATCAAGGTACTCCCTCCATTTTTATTTTCTCCGCATATTAGCTTTGACCTAAGTCAAACTTTATAAAGTTCGACCAACTTAAGCGAAACAATCTAAACTTTCACAATAATAACAATACATGGTATGAAAATATATTGGATGCTGATTCTAATGGTATTGATTTGGTATTGTGGATGTTAATATTTTTTTGTATAAACTTGGTCAAAGTTTACAAAGTTTGACTCGAGAGAAAGTTAATATGCGAAGTAAATAAAAACGGAGGAAGTACATATTGATGACATATCCTTGGACACAGTTTTATCTTATGGTTTAAGCCTATCAAAATTTCGAAGAAGCCCTGCAGAGTATTTTTCTCCCATACTCCAAGGATGTGTTTGGTTTGGGAACCAACTGGAATGAAATGTCATGGTTCCATTCTGGTGGAATGGGTCGGTTCCATTCCTGCGTTTGGTGTGAGTCAAAAAATAGAATGGAATGGTTCTGTTCCTGCGTTTGGTTGGAGAGATGGAATGAGAGAGATCTGATTCATCTCACGCCTTTTATAGCTCTTGCATTTCTAATAAAATGTTATTGCAATTCTCACCAGCATTTCTTTTGCATTTGCATCAGAAACAACTAACGATGCACAATTACAGGATACACTCTCATTACAAACTTTGAAACATCAAATTTGCTTTGGGATTCATCACAAAATTTGGAACTCACACAAATTGCTCATCTTTAACAATTCACACAGATCTTAGCCAACTCTTGCAACAATCCTAGCATGACCAGATACATAAACTGAATTTTGCATCATGGCTACATACACACATACAGCTATGTGCACATCAACTGCATCTACCCGCAAAAAGGAAAAACTGCATCTGCATATACAATGGCATCATACATAGAAGACAAGCACAGGGCAGCAGGGCATTTTCACTTTTGGGCAACAGGTGGAATGAGCTCTGGATGGCTGCCGGCGACTTGTCAACGGGCCTGCGAGGACGAGCTCCGGGCTGCGGTGACCATATGCATGAAGAGTACTCAGGTACTCACTGCAGCTCGCACGGCGAGCCGAGCAGCAGGACGAAATTGCCGCAGCCGCACGACAAGCCTCTGCCACTGCTCCTCTGCCGCCGCCGCTAGCCAGCCCAGTTGCTCCGACGCCGCTGCTAGACCACCGCCCCTGCTCCCCTTGCTGTCCCCGCCGCCATCTTCAGCCCTTGGTGCGGCGCCTCCAGAGATCGAGGGATAGGGAGAGATGACGAGAGGTGAGGGAGAGGCGGCTCCGGAGAGGGAAAGATGAGGGAGTGGCCGGCGCAGTCGCAGATCGAGAGGGAGAGAGAGATGAGGGAGTGGCAGTGCTGGGCAGGGATGAGTTTGGGGGTGAGTGAGTCGGGGGAGAGGTGAGAGCTGAGAGTCGTTCCGTGTGATTCCTCCAAATTGGACGTACGAGCGCATACCACTGCTGGGCCGAATATTTCATTCAGGGGAATGGGTGGGTTCTGGTTCTCCACTCCTACCAAACACGAGGATGAGGCCTAGGTGCGGAACGGATCCGTTGCATTCCACCCTGTGACCTGAACCAAACACCCCCCAAGTGTAGAAACCCCTGTAGTTGAATGGTCTTTCCTGTTGATAGAAACCCCTATAGCTGAATGGTCATTCCAGATCTTGTCAGTATGCAATTTTGTTATCTCTGTCAACTTAGTCCTGTAATCCAACTAATCTCCTGCCCACACACTTTTTGGAACCTCTGCCCCGCCAGACAAACTCTCCCACATGAGCAAGGGTGGAGTACTTGAGCTCGATATATGTTATTATCATTATATTTTTATAATGAATCTTAGTGCGTACTTTTTTATGGGTTGGTTTTCTTAATGTCAGGGGACAAGTGGGACTCATCAGATGAAGAAGACTTAGATGACATTAAGGAGCTAGGACAGAGCAAATGGTCAAAAGATTTTGATGAGGATACTGAGAAGTCCAAGCATACAGATGGAAGTACACATACTCTTTCTGGGCTGGCCAAGACATATGGCACTCATCAAAAAACACTTACTTGGGGTGATCGGGTATAACGTTTGCTTTAGTGAAAGCTCAACATATTGCTTTATTTATGCTTGATCCTTGGCTGCACTTGTTTCTCTGGAGTGCAAGAAAATTATGTCATTATTAAAATCTAGTCCTAGTTTCTGAGCTACAAAAACACCGATTTAGTTGGATACTCTGTATTTAGTTACTGAACCTTTGAAGGTACTTTGATTATTCCAAAATACTACCTCTGTAAACTAATATAAGATGTTTTAGAGTACTATAGTGATCTGAAACGTCTTATATTAGTTTACGGAGGGAGTAGAAGTTATATCGCTGCACCTGTGCAGTTGTTTATCGCTTTGTAGTCATGATGTGATGCTCCTTGACCCAATCCTGTGTTATATACTATTTGCTTAAAATGGAAATACCGTATTCCTTTTTTGTTATACTCAATCTTCCTTTCTTTTGCAGCTTGAAAAGGGTGGATTTTCTATCGGGGCAGCCAAAAGGAGATTCACTTCATCTTTAATCATAGGACCTGGATCAGGATACAATTTGGTTAGTATTAGCCCACTGCTAACGTTATGGCAGTTAAATGACTGCACTATTCTGTCAGTAGCACCTTACTTTCTGCTACTATTCATTCTCTGCATATTTTGCCATACCTGTTAATATTTTGTACAAATCACTTGTTTGCATATATTCCCTTGCTTTCTACAACCTCTGTACACAAATGCAAGACGTTTTTGCAGTTTAATTTAAACTGCAAAAACGTCCTACATTTGTTTACAGACGGATTATTTTTCTGAAAGGCCTTTTATTTTAATTGAGTTTTATATCTATCCTATCGAGGCCCCTTGGGCAATTTTATTTAGTCCCAAGTCTTTGCTTCCTGCCAGTTTGCTATATTGAAGATCATTGCTTGTAGGTCTCCAACCCCTTGGCTGAAGATAATTCCACAGGCGTGAAGGATAAAGTAAACAATGAAACAAAAAGACGATTCAGCGAGCAACTTCGTGATGAAGGTCAATCCTTCAGGGCAGTTTTCGACAAGAGAAAACAGCGCATTGGGGTTTTTGACAACGGTAATGATGAGTAAGTCATGACTCAGAAGCCTCGGATGGCAACCTGCAGCTGTATGGTCCTCTGGGTACTCAAACGTGTCTCGGGGTCAAGCGGAGCACAGGCAGGTCGGAATCACTGGTTTGTTAGTCCTGTTGCTCCATTGGCATATTGCAGTTCTAAGATTTGCCGGACACAGATATGCTTCTTCTTACCACCTGCTACTGGTCCCCACAAGGTGCAATTGAAGGAAGCATTAGTTCCTGCTTGTGCTGTTTCTACTCTCTTTTGGCCCACACCAAGAAGGGGCGAGAAGTTGGTTCCCTTTTTGATTTGTTGTAGCTGCAAATTCACTGAGATCCGCTCAGCAATGCGGAATCTTTTTTCTGGGACTTGCCATTTCAGGAGCAACCCCACACGATGTATCAGGAACACAGAATGATTGGGAGGGAATCGCACATCAGTGGGTGTGTTCTTTACATGAGATGGAAACGTTTAAATATTGAATGAGGTAACATTAGTTTTTCAGGCACAGGAACCTTTGGTCTATGGTTATATGTACACCCTATATGGAGAAAAATAATTAGCAATTAAATAAATTGTCAAAAAATTCTGAAAATATTTTGAAATAAACTTGACCTTCCATTGTACTTGTAAAAACAATCCACAAAGAGAAAAAAACTCGTTGACTTCTTAAAAAGAACAATTTTTTTCGTCAAAATAGTGTGAATAGTGATCTATAATAGCAAATATTTTTTTGTTTTTTTTGCCTTGAAGTAAAAAAATGATTTTTTATTAGTGAAAATTTATATAGTAGTGTAAAATCCACAAGGGTATTTCCCAGTCTTTCAGTGATTATGGCAGATTATGATTAATTTCAGCGTATAAATCTAGCAAATTACTTTGGGTGTGTTTGCACACCATGTGATTTAACCTTTTCAGCATGTAACACAATTTTTATTTGATATATTTGAAGGGTGCTGAATAGGCGACAACAAATTATTATATCTTCTTAACAAATGTAATTATGTAGATGAATTAAGTTCTCGGAAGCAAACTAAATGATGCAACCTATATGTGATGATGGCAACAAGAGTGTCACATCCTGTGTTTTGCCTCATGACTAAGTTAACATGACTAAAAAATTAGGGCCAATTAAAACTTTTTGTGTGCACATGAATGCTTGACTTGTGTGCTATTTGCTTGCTTGTTTGATTGTGCCATGAACCATCATATATTTCCTATACTCCAAACTTATCTCCCTGATTCAAGAACCTTGCCCAATGATCATGCCATGTGTATGGGACACAAAACTATTTTTTGTCAAATATTACTTTGACGAAAAAGCATTTTATCAATTTAGGTTTTCAAAAACCCCTGAATTGAGGTTTGTACTGCAAGTCCTCAAATTGGGTGGATTGTTTTGCCACAAAGACTTTATTTGGAATGTGTCGCCTCTTCAACGTAGCTAGTATGCATATACGTGAAGCTCCAATACAACTCTCCTACCTCCTCCTCCAAAAAAAAAGCTAGGGTTCCTGCCTCTCGCCGGCGCTGCCGCAGGTCCGCCTCGTCTCCGGTGGCCCTAGGGCCATGGGGGCGCGGTGGATCATGGCAAGGGCCGGCGGGAGGGCTCCGATTTTAGTCGTCCCTTTCCGTTTTGTTAGGGTTTGTGTCCTGCTCAGGAAGACGAGACGGCGGCGGCTCCCTGAAGATAGAATAAAGGTCTCCCCGCCTAGCCCCCGTTCCGGCGGTGCGTCTAGCATCGTTGGTGGGCGTGTGGAGGTGTGTCTCCGGCAGATCTATCTTTGGTGGATTTGCTCGGATCTCGTCGTTGTTCTTCTACGTCGTGTGTCTTTGGATTGGATCCTTCCGATCTACGTTATTCTTCATCGGCGGCGGTTGCTGTTCTGGTGCGCTGGTCCTATGGGGCCTTAGCACGACGACTTCCCGACTGTCTACTACAACAAGTTGTGCCCGACTCCGGCGATGGAGGGGCGATGACGGCGGCGCGCCTTCGGCTCGCTTCAGTACTTGTAGTCGTCGCTAGGTGGTCTATGAATCTGGATGTAATTTTTATTATTTCTGGTGTTCGTTGTACTGCCATGATTGAAGATGAATAGATCGGAAGTTTTCTCGCAAAAAAAAAGACTTTATTTGGAACCTACTATATATAAGACTTTCCAAAACCACCAAATATTAATTTTAAGATTATTTTCCTATTTTATTTAAGGCCAGAAATGGTCTTTCCTAGGGAAAAAATATTTTTATGCTTTAAAAATATTTGAGAAAATTTAGGGAAACTCAGTGGACATATATTTTTCATATATATGAGTTTCAACACATGGTCATGTTTAAAATATTGGACAAAACCTTCCAAAACCCTTTCTGGATATTTCAAGCATTTGAAATATTTCTATAGGAAATATTCTCAAATAATTCCAGGAAAATTCTAGCAAATCACACATGATATATGTGATGATCTTGCCAAGTTCCATCTCAATCCTAATTGTTTTGATTCACCAAAATATCCCAAAACCATTCCTGTCCAGATCCAAACTTGATCAACTTTACATTGTCAAGTATCTACATTTGTGCTCAAACCTTGTGGACATGTTCTAATCCTCTAATAATGCATCCACACCAAGTGGTGCACTAAGGAGAACAGATCCACTTTAACAGACTAATGGTGACACCACACCAAGTGGTGCATTAGGGAGAGCAAGTTATCTTAGATAGATCTAGACAAAACCATTTCTGCCTATTTCTAGGGTTTATAAAGTTTGCATTGACAACTTTCTTCAAATGGGCTCAAACTTGGTGAACAACCCTATTTTTACCTACCATTTGATCCTGGTAAATCTCATGTTATGTAGAATCATTTTACTTGCCCAAACCAGCATCAAACACCTTTTGGTGATTTGGTAAAACTTCAGTTTTAACATTTTTCTTTATTCTCCTTCACCTCCAATTTCTACCATAGCTCCATCAAGACCCAGAGCATCTCCAGTAGCAATCCCAACGGCTAGCTCCATGATTGCATGGGTGAAAACCCCTCTCCCCCTCTCTGGACAGCTCCATTTCCACCTCTCTCTGCTCTCTCTCACTCATGGCCGTCTCCAGAGCATCCAATGCTCCCTCCCTCCTATTTTATTCCTTTTGCAGCGGGTGTACACAAGTGGCCGCGCCAGAGCGCGTGCAGACGCGCCCATGCCGGCCAAAAGCCCGCTCTGGAGAGCGATGCAGCGCACCCGAGCGTTGACGCCACGCCTCTGACCACCTTGGGTCTCCCCCGCGCGCTAGTCGAGGCCCCTCGACGTCCGGGACATGCCATGGCCCTGTCCCCCTCCTCTCTCTCTCCCTCTGCTGGCTTCCCCTCGCTCGTGCGCCAGCCGCCCGAGAGCACCAATGGGCGACCTCGCACGCGCGAGCCCCTGCCTCCCCTGGCTTCTCTCTCTCCTTCCCCCGCTACGTAGTCGAGCCCCACGGAGACCCCAGACACGCCTCAGCACGCCCCCGTGGCCTCTGGCATAGTCCAGGCCATGGACGTGGACGTAGCCTACGGTGCTCCGGCGTTGCGGCTATAAGAGGCTTCCCCAAGCCCCCCTCCGCACTCCTTTCGCTCCCCCTCTCTCACACAGACCCCCTGGACCGGTTCCCCCGTCCTCCTGTGCCCTCCTTCCACCCCATGGCCGAAGCTCTCCCGCCGGTCCCTGCTCAAATTCGAGCGCTGCGGTCGCTCCCCTCCTCTCTAAAGCCCCCCTAGGAAATCTGCAGCACCTCAACTTCCTTCCCCGCGCTCCATTTTCCTCTTCTCGAGCTCGTGGCGCCGAGCCCACCGACGCCGACAGCAGCTTCCACCATGGCCGATATCGCGGCCAACCTCGACCTCCCCCGGGGCATATGGCCTTCCAGATGGATACGGGGCTCCCTCCCGAGCACTCCGGTGGCCGGAGCGTCGCCTGGGGTGGCCTTAGCCGCCAGGACGCCACCGACGCACGCTCGGCCTCACCTCCCCCGTCTCCCCCTGGCTCGGGCGGGAGGAAGGAGAGGGACCTGCCAGGCGAGGCCCATCGGTTAGTGGCTGAAGCCCTGGCCCCCCTCGTTTGAGTGGAGACGCCCCCGCCTTCTCCCGCCTTCCTGCTCAGGAGGCGTACTCCGAAGAGTACGCCTTCGACGTCACCGGCTTCGCGCGCGTGGCCGAGCAACTGGGCTGGCCCAGTGCGTTGCGGAGCTAAGCTGCGCTCAGTGCATAGCTTAGGCCCGTTGGGTAATTTCTTTTGCCCTTTTTCTTTTTCCCAGAGAGCAAAATAATTCATAATAAATTCATTTGAACTCCAAATTGGATGATTCAAATTCCAGTAGACTCCAAAAATCTTCCTCTATCCATATTATCAACTTTCTTATTTTTCTAGAAAACTTTCTTGTACACATAAATGATTAAAACCTATTTTCAATTTTTGCATTAAATGTTGGAAATTCATGGAGAGTTCATCCTAGATCCAAATCCAGTGATTCAAAATCCTAGGTGCATCTAAAATCATGACTTAAGATGTGAACATTTTTCCTAACACTTATTCTGCTGTGTCAATTATTGGACCATTTCTTCATATATGATCCACTTTGCAAATCCCTAGAATATTCATACCAACTCCAAATCCAGTAGAACCAATTCCTAAAAGCTTCTAAATTCATACCATATTCAATGAGTGCCTCCACTCATTTTTACAAAAATACATTCTGTGAATTCCTTATAGAGTCATCATTTCCTTCATTCCCGTCATATTGGCCTTTCCAAAAATCCCTATTGATGCAACTCAAGTAGATCCTATTTAGGTATTTTTCTTATGACCAAAGATGTCCAAGAAAAATAAAACTCCTATTTATAAAACACTTTTATTTCTCTGCTTGTCGTGTTGCTTATTGCGGTTGTTTCCGACGGTAGTTGACGAAGTAGACGGAGTGCTCGGAGTTGGACCAGGAACGTGTGAAGACCTCGAAGACTTTGCTGAGCAGGCAAGCAGCCCTTTGACCACGTCTAAGAAACCATTTTATTGCATGGCATATAACACTGTATTTTTGAAATGTTGATCATGATGCTATGGTGACCACCTTTATGGGTTGCCTCCAATACTTTTACCGTTGGTACTTGCATGACATGACTCTACCTTCTACCTAGAGTTGTGTGGGTGGGAAGTAGATAGGTTGCTAACTAGTTGCTACGCAAATGGGATGGGAATATGCATGGTGTCGGAAAGGAAATGATTTCAAAGACTTTTTGAAAACCCCGTCGGGTGCCACTAATGCCCGAGGGAGATGATGATGAGCTAGGTAACCACTTGATAAAGAAGTGGTGTACCGAGGCAAGTGAGTGGGCGTGTTTTCGAAAATGAAGAGATTTAAGATCTACTGACCGTCCCAACCTTACATGTACAACCACGATACCCCTTATGGGGCGGAGCTTTGTTGATTACCTTGGTTGATGCTAGCAGACAACCCACATTACTAGTGGCGGGAGTGGCGTGGTCACTCTCGATACGGGCACGTACCGGAATGGACGATCATGGGCTGTTTTCACAGACATTGGGCACACCGTTGCGTGCCCTCATGGATGATACGTGTGATGTATATCATGAGGGATGGCACCAACGAGTGGACTCTTTGTTTAGTGTCGTCAAGGGAAATGCATTGTTCGGGTGCTTACCTCGGGTATGTAATATACCGCGAGTCGTGGATGACACGGAAGTTCCCCGAGTCTTATGGGTAAAGTGTGCAACCTCTGCAGAGTGTAAAACTATTCGAATAGCCGTGTCCACGATCATGGATAGTTGGTGGTCCTGCTTAAACTACGTCCGATGTTTTCACAAAACTTGTGTGTGTGTGTGTGTGTGTGTGTGTGTGTGATAAAAGGCTGGTACTTGAGCTAAGTCGGATGACTTGGCATGATGACTGAACATGAGGTGTTCAGAGGATACTTGAGTTAAGTCAGATGACTTGGCATGATGATTGAACATGAGATGTTAAACCCCTGTTTATATTGATATGTGTAACCTGTTCATATGGATATCTGCAACCTGTTGATGCATGCTTTTACAAGTTGATTGAACGTGTCATTGCACTCAAAATTAGCTTTCTACAACTTACCTACTTAGTGCTATATCATGCATTGTTAAACCTTGTTCCAAACATGGGTTGCTTGCGAGTACATTCAAAGTACTCATTGGCTTGCCACTGGTTATTTTATTGGCCAGGCATAAAAGAACAGATTATGATGAAGAGTACCTTGGTGACGAACAGGCGAGCTAGGACGCTTCCCAGTCAGAGTGCCTGTAGGGTTAAGGCAGATGGCATAGGTTCACGCTATCGTTGAAGATTTCCGCTGCGAATTTATGAAGACTTGGCCGTAAAGGCCATACTTGAGTACAAACGGTATGTAATGGATGAAGACTCTTGTTATTCAGTTTCTGTGTGTTCAGTGAGCATTGATCTCTGGGATCACTATGCACGTACATTCGGTGTTCACGACTTATGAGTCGAGGCCCCCACAAAGCTGGTATAAAAGTCAGGTTGACTGTAGGAAGCCCTTAGTTAGCATGGACGTTAGTTAGGACAGAACTATTTCCCTAGACCCTTCAAATCACTTGCAAAGACTACCATATTTCTTACCTCTTCTAAGCTTTCAAAGGAACTAAAGAATTGTGCCTCAACACTTCCACCATTTTTCTCTTGGCTCTCCTCATCTGCTTTTAGAAACCTTGCAAACGGTCGTTAGTACCCTTGTGCCCCTGACCAGTGGATTCCTTGTAATCCTCGTGGGTAACCTGGAAGGCAGCCACTTTGCTAGACATTTGCCTACATATCTTGGACACAAGTTGGCGACACCAGACAAGAAGATACCGACAGAAGATACCTTCTCGAGGAATGAGGGTATCAAGACTCAGAAGATGGTGACACCCTCGACACTGCCCCAGGATGATGCAACCTTGGCCTATGATGACCAGGGTGTAAGACATGCAAGATCATGATATACATCGCTAATAGAGCAACCCTGTCCTTACCGTTGTTATATCGGCAACCACCGGTGGATGAGAACCTCGCCATTTGGTCCGCCTCACCATAGTGAGCAGGAAAACGGTTCTCTTCATCCCCCGCTCTTGGTGTCGATGTTGTCATCAACGTAATCGATGGGTTGGACTTCTACCATGCCTTGTTAATATCAATGCATGAAGGATTGCCTACCTGGAACCTCAACGCCTCAAAAGACAATAGGGATTATTATGATTAAGAAGACAACAGAAGACCCTGTCAACGACAGCCACAAGGAACCGCCTTCGTCCTGTCAACTTACCAGATGAGAAGTTGTCAAAGATTCTTCAGGCTCAATCTGGGTCATTTCAACGAATAAACGCAAGAGACTTAGCGACACCTGAAGAAGACCCAGAAGACTGAGCGGACACCTCTCCAAGACACGAAGCAAGCACGACTACTGAGTCCGAGAACCCCTAGGGTAGGATGAGTCGTGAATACCCTAAGCGAAGTCGATTTCGTGTGATGGTTCGAATGGAACCATGTTGTGTGTTGCTTGTTTTTACCTGTTTGTGTTTTGATATAAGTCACATTTTTCCATAGGCAACAAGTACGTGACTGTATCCCCTACCTCATCTTACTGGTTGTGTTTGGCCTTTACGACACTTGTTTGATTGCACTTGCGCTATACCACCCCCTTTAGGCACTCCCCTCTATGCTACTCTTTCCTCCCACCTTTCTCATCAACTGAAGACCCGCAAGACAAGACATGATGACCCACAAGTATATGGGATCAATCGTAGTCCTTTCGATAAGTAAGAGTGTCGAACCCAACGAGGAGCATAAGGAAATGACAAGCGGTTTTCAGCAAGGTAATCTCTGCAAGCACTGAAATTGTAGGTAACAGATAATTTGATAGCAAGGTAATTTGTAACGAGCAAGTAACGGTAATGGTAAACAAGGTGCGGCAAGGTAGCCCAATCCTTTTGAGGCAAAGGACAGGCCAGAACAATCACTAGTAATAAGCAAAGTGTTCTTGAGGGTACACGGGAATTCCGTCTAGTCACTTTTATCATGTTGGTTTGATTCGTGTTCGCTACTTTGATAATTTGATATGTGGGTGGACCGGTGCTAAGGTGCTGTTCTTACTTGAACTAACAACTTACTTATGATTAACCCCCTCGCAAGCATCCGCAACTATGAGAAAAGTATTAAGACAAAGTCTAACCATAGCATTAAACATGTGGATCCAAATCAGCCCCTTATGAAGTAGCGCATAAACTAGGGTTTAAGCTTCTGTCACTCTAGCAACCCATCATCTAATAACTACTCCACAATGCATTCCCTTAGGCCCATGAATGGTGAAGTGTCATGTAGTCGACGTTCACATGACACCACTAAGGGAATCACAACATACATATCATCAAAATATCGAACACATATCAAATTCACATGATTACTCGCAACATGACTTTTCCCGTGACCTCAAGAACAAAGGTAACTACTCACAAATAATAAACATGCTCAAGATCAGAGAGGTAATGAATAGCATATTGGATCTGAACATATAATCTTCCACCAAGTAAACCATATAGTAATCAACGACGCAAGGTAATCAACACTACTAGTCACCCACAGGTACCAATCTGAGGTTCCGGTACAAAGATTGAACACAAGAGATGAACTAGGGTTTGAGAGGAGATGGTGCTGTTGAAGATGTTGATGAAGATTGGCCTCCCAAAGATGAGAGGGGTGTTGGTGATGACGATAGCTTCGATTTCCCCCTCCGGGAGGGAAGTTCCCCCGGCGGAATCGCTCCGCCGGAGGGCAAAAGTGCTCCTGCCCAAGTTCCGCCTCAAGGCGGCGGCGCTTCATCCCGAAAGTCCTCCTCCTATTTTTTTTAGGTTTTTTGGGAATTTATACCAGAAGATGGGTGCCGGAAGCGGGACAGGCTAGGCACAACCCATCAGGGCACGCCCAGGGGGGCCTGGCGCGCCCTGGTGGGTTGTGCCCACCTGGGGGCCCTCCTCCGGTAGTTTTTAGCTCCAGTAATTTTTATTAAATACAAAAATAATCTCCGTAAAATTTCAGCTTCATTGGAGTTGTGCAGAATAGGTATCTGTGACGTGCTTTTCTTGGGTCCAGAATTCCAGCTGCCGGTATTCTCCCTCTTTGTGTAAACCTTGCATATTATGAGAGAAAAGGCATTAGAATCACTCCCCAAAGCATTATTATTCAACAAAACAAAGTAAATAACAATAGGAAATCATGATGCAAAATGGACGTATCAACTCCCCCAAGCTTAGATCTCGCTTGTCCTCAAGCGAAAGCCGAAATTGAAAAGCATGTCCACATGGTTTGAGAGAGTGGTGTCGATAAAAAGAAAATACGGACATAGAAGCATCATGCTTATTAACATAACATCAACAAACTCTAACATAAGAACTTATTTCAATACATTTTCATATAGCTTCTCATGAACAAGTAACAATTCATCACAACATAGAAGTATGAAGCATAAACCTTATTGGAAACCAACAAACTATGCTCTCAGTCAATTTTGCAACTACAATTCATCATATTTTCAGGAAGGGTCTCATGTAGGAGCCTTTTGGCAAGTCCACATACTCAACTATCATTTAGTCTTCTATGATTGCTAACGCTCACGGCATACCCATGAACAAAAAGTTTCAACCGGACACGTAGGAAGATAGGGGCTTATAGTTTCGCCTCCCAACTCACTCACCTCAAGGGTGATGTCAACAATAATAACTCATGCCCACCCATATCCAACTGGATATATGTGCCTAGATCTTTCCTCACCACATGATGCTTGCAAAAGGAAAAAGTAAAAAAAGGAATAGGGAAGAATACTTTGACTCTTGCATAAAAGTAAGTGCATAAAAGTAAAAGATAGGCCCTTTGCAGAGGGAAGCAGAGGTTGTCATGCGCTTATTGATTTGTATGCCCAATCCCTTAATATAAAAGAACGTCACGCTATGTTTGTCTTCCTTGTCCAACATCAACAATTTTGACATATAATATTTGATGGGGGCTCACAATCATAAAAGATGTCCAAGATAGTGCATTTGCATGTGAATCTTCTCTTCCCTTATTAATTCTTTCATGAATTGCATCATTGACCAATGCTATGTTTGTCAATCTCCAACAAATTTTACTACTTATACTTTTCATTATGTGATGTCATTACTCACCATAATATTAGCATATGATTTATTTTCATTTGTTTCTTTTCCTTTATTTGATTGCAACCAGAAAGTAGAGAAGCAAAAACTCAAACTAAACTTTATTATATAACTTTCCATCGATTACATAGATAGGTAGGCCACAGAACTAACACACGAAAATAGATCATGCTAAACTTTTATTCAACTAAAGCAAAGGGAAACTAAAGATCGAACTAAAATAGGTAAAGGTGAATAAAAGTGGTGGTGATACGATACCGGGGCACCTCCCCCAAGCTTGACTTAAGCCAATGGGAGTGCCCATACCCATGTGCTCAAGTCTCCTTTGGCGGTGGTGATGAAGAAGGTGGAGGTGTTGATGTAGGTGGTGATGAAGATTTAGTAAGCTTGTCCTCCAGCTTCCAGGGCAAGGGCTCCCCATCAAAGGTTGACGCGAGAGTCCCCTGAGTCCTGCAACTGGCAGCTAAACTCATACCTTTGAACCTTGCTTCATATTCGAAGACTTGGTTTTGAAGATCATAAACTTGGCTCTGCAGAAAGTTAATCTGCTCATTGAGGTTGGAGATGATGTCCTTCACGGACCGGCCATCCACCGCTTGATCACGGGTGAATTCCGTGATCATGGAGTGGTTGGCACTAAGTCCACGCTCCACCATCTTCTGGCACTTGAAGATTTCTTGTTCCACCGCCTCGAGCCTAGCCTCCACACTTCCGGTCTTCTTGGGTCCTTGAACATCACGGATGTGGAGCACCCCCTCACGCATCTCAATGGCTTGAGGGTGCTTCATCACCTCCGGCAAGTACGGGTTGATGACCTTCTCGAAGAACTTGTCCTTGGAGGAGCTTGGTGGAGCCATGGAGATCTAGATCTAGCGAGAAAACAACAAGAAACAAGAACAAAGGATTTTTCTGCGATGCGGTCGTCAAAACAGTCGGGGGTATATATAGAGAATTTTTATTCTTGGGAAACAAGTATTTGGAAGGAAAACGGAGTCGGGAAGGCATCCGAGGTGGGCACAATCCACCAGGGCGCGCCCAGGGTGATGGGGAACGTTGCATGGGAAACAAAATTTTTCCTACGCACACGCAAGATCTATCCATGGTGATGAGCATCTACGAGAGGGAGAGTGGATCTACATACCCTTGTAGATCGCTAAGCGGGAAGCGTTAAGAAACGCGGTTGATGTAGTCGAACGTCTTCGCGATCCAAATCGCTAGCCGTCCCGCGATCCAATCACGATCCGTCCCGATCTAGCGCCGAACGGACGACACCTCCGTGTTCAGCACACGTACAGCTCGATGACGATCTCCGCCTTCTTGATCCAGCAAGAGGGGGCGGAGAGGTAGATGAGATCTCCAGCAGCACGACGACGTGGTGGTGGTGGTGGTGGAGTTATCCCGGCAGGGCTTCGCCTAAGCACTACCGGAATCTATTTGTTGGAGGAACTAGAGAATAGAGAACTAGCACGTGGCCGTGTGTCTTTGGGGGCTCTATTCCTCTAGTATATATAGGAGGGAGGGGGAGGAGGCAGCCTCCCTAGGGTTTCCCCTAGGGGTCGGCCGAACCAGGGCAAGGAGGAGTCCAATCCACTTCCTACTAGGAAGTGGATTCATATTAGGAAGGAGTCCTATTCCTTCCTATCTCCACCTTTTTTCCTCTTGGGCATATGGGCCCTTATGGGGTCGGTTCCCCAGCCCATTAGGGGCTGGTGCGCCACCTATTGGGCCCATGTGCCCCCCCGGGGTGGGTGGGCCCCACCCGGTGGACCCCCGGAACCCATTCGTCACTCCCGGTACACTACCGGAAATACCCAAAACTTTTCCGGAACCCAAATACCACTTTCCTATATATAAATCTTTACCTCCGGACCATTCCGGAGCTCCTCGTGACGTCCGGGATCTCATCCGGGACTCCGAACAACCTTCGGTCACCAACACATATATCTCAATACTACCGAAACGTCACCGAACGTTAAGTGTGTAGACCCTGCGGGTTCGAGAACTATGTAGACATGACCGAGACACCTCTACGGTCAATAACCAATAGCAAGACCTGAATGCCCATATTGGTTCCTACATATTCTACGAAGATCTTTATCGGTTGAACCTCTATGTCAAGGATTCAGTTAATCCCATATGCTGTTCCCTTTGTTCTTCGGTATGTTACTTGCCCAAGATTCGATCGTCGGTATCTCTATACCTAGTTCAATCTCGTTATTGGCAAGTCTCTTTACTCGTTCCGTAATACAAGATCCCGTGGCTAACTCTTTAGTCACTTTGCTTGCAAGGCTTATTGTGATGTTGTATTACCGAGTGGGCCCTGAGATACCTCTCCGTCACACGGAGTAACAAATCCCAGTCTCGATCCATGCCAGCTCAATAGACACCCTCGGAGATACCTGTAGAGCATCTTTATAGTCACCCAGTTATGTTGCGACGTTTGATACACACAAGGTATTCCTCCGGTGTCAGTGAGTTACATGATCTCATGGTTATAGGAACAGATACTTGACATGCAAAAAACTATAGCAATAAACTGACACGATCATATGCTATGTTCATAGTTTGGGTCTTGTCCATCACATCATTCTCCTAATGATGTGATCCCGTTATCAAATGACATCTCATGTCTATGGCTAGGAAACCTTGACCATGTTTGATCAACGAGCTAGTCTACTAGAGGCATACTAGGGACACAGTGTTGTCTATGTATCCACACATGCAATTGAGTTTCCAATCAATACAATTATAGCATGGATAATAAACAATTATCATGAACAAGGAAATATAATAATAACCACTTTATTATTGCCTCTAGGGCATATTTCCAACAGTCTCCCACTTGCACTAGAGTCAATAATCGAGTTCACATCACTATGTGATTTACATTGTAATGAATCTAACACCCATAGAGTTCTGGTGTTGATCATGTTTAGCCCTTGGAAGAGGTTTAGTCAATGGGTCTGTGACATTCAGATCCGTGTGCACTTTGCAAATATTTATGTCCTCCTCCTTGATGTAATCGCGGATGGAATTGAAGCATCGCTTTATGTGTCTGGTCCTCTTGTGAAACCTTGGTTCCTTGGCCAGAGCAATGGCACCAGTGTTGTCACAGAACAGAGTCATTGGGTTTAGTGCACCGGGCACTAATCCAAGATCTGTCATGAACTCCTTCATCCAGACACCTTCCTTCGTCGCCTCCGAGGCAGCGATATACTCCGCTTCGCATGTAGAATCAGCTACCACGCTCTGCTTGGAACTGCACCAGCTTACCGCACCCCCATTGAGAATAAATACGTATCCGGTTTGAGACTTAGAGTCATCCGGATCAGTGTCAAAGCTTGCATCGACGTAACCCTTTACGACTAGCTCTTGATCACCTCCATAAATGAGAAACATATCCTTAGTCCTTTTCAGGTACTTAAGGATATTCTTGACCGTCGTCCAGTGTTCCATTCCTGGATCACTTTGAAACCTTCCGGCCATACTTATGGCAAGGCTGACATCGGGTCCTGTGCACAACATTGCATACAAGATAGAGCCTATGGTTAAAGCATAGGGGACAACACTCATCTTTTCTCTATCTTCTGCAGTCACTGGGCATTGAGTCTTACTCAACTTCACACCTTGCAATACAGGCAAGAACCCCTTCTTGGACTGATCCATTTTGAACTTCTTCAAAACTTTGTCAAGGTATGTGCTCTGTGAAAGTCCTATCAAGCGTCTTGATCTATCTCTATAGATCTTGATGCCTAATATGAAAGCAGCTTCTCCTAGGTCCTTCATTGAAAAACTCTTGTTCAAATATTCCTTCACGCTTTCCAACATTTCTATATTGTTTCCAATCAGCAATATGTCATCCACATATAATATTAGAAACGCTATAGAGCTCCCACTCACTTTCTTGTATATACAAGCTTCTCCGTAAACTTGTATAAACCCGAACGCTTTGATCATCTCATCAAAGCGAAGATTCCAACTCCGAGATGCTTGCACCAGTCCATAAATGGATCGCTGGAGCTTGCAAACTTTGTCAGCATTCTCTGGATCGACAAAACCTTCTGGTTGCATCATATACAACTCTTCCTTAAGGAAACCGTTAAGGAACGCTATTTTGACATCCATCTGCCAAATTTCATAATCGAAAAATGCAGCTATTGCTAACATGATTCTGACAGACTTAAGCATCGCTACGGGTGAGAAGGTCTCATCGTAGTCAACTCCTTGAACTTGTGGAAAACCCTTTGCCACAAGTTGAGCTTTATAGATGGTGACATTCCCGCCCACGTTCGTCTTCTTCTTAAAGATCCATTTGTTCTGAATGGCCTTCCAAAGCCCATACTTTGTTTTCATAAATGGATCCCATCTCGGATTTCATGGCCTCTAACCATTTCTCGGAATCCGGGCCCATCATCGCTTCTCCATAGCTCATAGGTTCATCGTTGTCCAACAACATGACCTCTAAGACAGGGTTACCGTACCACTCAGGAGCAGTATGTGTCCTTGTCGACCTACGAGGTTCGATAGCAACTTGATCCGAAGCTTCATGATCATCATCATTAACTTCCTCTTCAACAGAAAAATCTTTCTGCACTGTGCTACTCTCTGGTTGAAGTAAAGGTTCAACAACCTCATCAAGTTCTATTTTCCTCCCACTCAATTCTTTCGAGAGAAACTCTTTCTCGAGAAATGACCCGTTCTTTGCGACAAATACTTTGCCTTCGGATCTGAGATAGAAGGTATACCCAACTGTCTCTTTTGGGTATCCTATGAAGACGCATTTCTCCGCTTTGGGTTTCAGCTTTTCAGGCTGAAGCTTTTTGACATAAGCATCACATCCCCAAACTTTAAGAAACGACAACTTTGGTTTCTTGCCAAACCACAGTTCATAAGGCGTCGTCTCAACGGATTTCGATGGTGCCCTATTTAAAGTGAATGCAGCTGTCTCTAATGCATAACCCCAAAACGATAGTGGCAAATCGGCAAGAGACATCATAGAACGCACCATATCCAATAAGGTTCGATTACGACGTTCGGACACACCATTACGCTGTGGTGTTCCAGGTGGTGTCAATTGTGAAACAATTCCACATTGTCTTAAGTGACTGCCAAACTCATAACTCAGATATTCTCCTCCTCGATCAGATCGTAGGAATTTAATCTTCTTGTTACGATGATTCTCAACTTCACTTTTAAATTGCTTGAACTTTTCAAACGTTTCAGACTTGTGTTTCATTAAGTAAATATACCCATATCTACTTAAGTCATCAGTGAAAGTGAGAAAATAACGATATCCACCGCGTGCCTCAATGCTCATCGGACCGCATACATCAGTATGTATGATTTCCAACAAGTCGCTTGCCCGTTCCATAGTTCCAGAGAACGGGGTCTTAGTCATCTTGCCCATGAGGCATGGTTCACACGTGTCAAGTGATTAAAAATCAAGTGACTCCAAAAGTCCATCAGCATGGAGCTTCTTCATGCGTTTTACACCAATATGACCTAAGCGGCAGTGCCACAAGAAAGTGGTGCTATCATTATCAACTCTACATCTTTTGGCATCAATGTTATGAACATGTGTATCATCACTATCGAGATTCAATAAGAATAAACCCCCTACCATGGGTGCATGACCATAAAAGATATTACTCATATAAATAGAACAACCATTATTCTCTGATTTAAATGAGTAACCATCTCGCAATAAACAAGATCCAGATATAATGTTCATGCTTAACACAGGCACTAAATAACAATTATTCAGGTTCATCACTAATCCCGATGGTAATCGAAGAGCGAGCGTGCCGACGGCAATGACATCAACCTTGGAACCATTTCCCACATGCATCGTCACTTCGTCCTTTGCCAGCCTCCGTCTATTCCGTAGTCCCTGCTTTGAGTTGCAAATGTGAGCAACCGAACCGGTATCAAATACCCAGGCACTACAATGAGAGTTGGTAAGGTACACATCAATAACATGTATATCATATATACCTTGTTTGGTGTTGGCCACCTTCTTGTCAGCCAGATACTTGGGGCAGTTCCGCTTCCAGTGACCAGTTCCCTTGCAATGAAAGCACTCAGTTTCTGGCTTGGGTCCAGCCTTGGGTTTCTTCATGGGAGGGGCAACTGCTTTGCCACTCTTCTTGGAGTTACCCTTCTTGCCCTTGCCATTCTTCTTGAAACTAGTGGTTTTATTGACCATCAACACTTGATGCTCCTTCTGAATCTCAGAATCAGCGATTTTTAGCATCGCAAACAGCTCGGCGATTGACTTGTTCATCCCGTGCATGTTATAGTTCAACACGAAGCTCTTGTAGCTAGGTGGCAGTGATTGAAGAACTCTGTCAGTGATCGCCTCTGGCGGAAGGGGCATCCCCAATTCAGCCAGACGGTTGGAATACCCAGACATTTTGAGTATGTGTTCACTGACAGACCCGTTCTCCTCCATCTTGCAAGCATAGAACTTATCGGAGGTCTCATACCTCTTGATCCGGGCATTCTTCTCAAAGATAAACTTCAACTCCTGGAACATCTCATATGCTCCATGACGTTCAAAACGTCTTTGAAGTCCCGGTTCTAAGCCACACACCATTGCACATTGAACTATTGAGTAATCATCAGAACGCGTCTGCCAGGCGTTCGCAACGTCTGCAGCCTCTACTAGAGCAGGTGGTTCACCAAGCGGTGCATCAAGGACATAAGCCTTTTGGGAAGCCGTGAGGATAATCCTCAGATTACGGGCCCAGTCTACAAAGTTACTTCCATCATCTTTCAACTTAGCTATCTCTAGGAACGCATTGAAATTCAGGGGTGCTACTGCGCGAGCCATTGATCTACAACATAAATTTTGCAAAGACAACTCAGACTATTGTTCAAGATAATGAGTTTAGTTAATCATATTACTTAAAAACTCCCACTCAAATTGACATCCCTCTGGTCATTCGAGTGTCACATGATCCAAATTCACCAACCCAAGTCCGATCATCACGTGAGATGAGGTGGTTTCAATGGTGAACATCTTCATGTTGATCATATCTACTATATGACTCATGTTCGACCTTTCGGTCTCTTGTGTTCCGAGGCCATGTCTGTACATGCTAGGCTCGTCAAGTTTAACCCGAGTGTTCCACACGTGCAACACTGGCTTGCACCCGTTGTATGTGAACGTAGAGTCTATCACACCCGATCATCACGTGGTGTCTCGAAACGACGAACTTTCGCAACGGTGCACACTCGGGGAGAACACAATTTTATCTTGAAATTTTAGTGAGGGGTCACCTTATAATGCTACCGTTGTCCTAAGCAAAACAAGATGCATAAAAAGATTAACATCACATGCAAATCATAAGTGACATGATATGGCCATGAACTTGTGCTTTTGATCTCCATCTCCAAAGCACCGGCATGATCTCCATCGTCACCGGCATGACACCATGATCTCCATCATCTTGATCTCCATCAACGTGTCGCCATGAGGTTGTCGCGCCAACTGTTGCTTCTACGACTATTGCTAACTCATAGCGATAAAGTAAAGCAAAAATGGCGAAAATAAATTAAAGACAACCCTATGGCTCCTGTCGGTTGCCGTACTCATCGACATGCAAGTCGTGATATTCTATACAAAACATGATCATCTCATACATCACATATATCTCATCATGTAATTGGCCATATCACATCACAACATACCCTGCAAAAACAAGTTAGACATCCTCTAATTGTTGTTGCATGTTTTACGTGGCTGCTACGGGTATCTAGCAAGAATGATTCTTACCTACGCAAAAAAACCACAATGGTGATACACAAATTGCTATTCAACCTTCTCAAGGACCGCCTTTGTTGAATCCGATCCAACTAAAGTGGGAGAGACAGACACCCGCCAGCCATCTCTATGCAACAAAGTCACATGTCAGTTGATGGAACCGGTCTCTCGTAAGCGTACGAGTAAGGTTGGTCCGGGCCGCTTCATCCCACAATACCACTGAATCAAGAAAAGACCAAGGGAGGAAGCAATCTGAGCATCAACGCCCACAAACTCCTTTGTGTTCTACTCGTGATCTCATCTACGCATAGACCTAGCTCTGATGCCACTGATGGGGAACGTTGCATGGGAAACAAATTTTTTCCTACGCACACGCAAGATCTATCCATGGTGATGAGCATCTATGAGAGGGAGAGTGGATCTACATACCCTTGTAGATCACTAAGCGGGAAGCGTTAAGAAACGCGGTTGATGTAGTCGAACGTCTTCGCGATCTAAATCGCTAGCCGTCCCGCGATCCAATCACGATCCGTCCCGATCTAGCGCCGAACGGACGGCACCTCCGCGTTCAGCACACGTACAGCTCGATGACGATCTCCGCCCTTCTTGATCCAGCAAGAGGGGGCGGAGAGGTAGATGAGATCTCCAGCAGCACGATGGCATGCTGGTGGTGGTGGTGGTGGAGTTATCCCGGCAGGGCTTCGCCTAAGCACTACCGGAATCTATTTATTGGAGGAACTAGAGAATAGAGAACTAGCACGTGGCCGTGTGTCTTTGGGGGCTCTATTCCTCTAGTATATATAGGAGGGAGGGGGAGGAGGCGGCCTCCCTAGGGTTTCCCTAGGGGTCGGCCGAACCAGGGCAAGGAGGAGTCCAATCCACTTCCTACTAGGAAGTGGATTCATATTAGGAAGGAGTCCTATTCCTTCCTATCTCCACCTTTTTTCCTCTTGGGCGTATGGGCCCTTATGGGGTCGGTTCCCCAGCCCATTAGGGGCTGGTGCGCCACTTCTTGGGCACATGTGCCCCCCCGGGGTGGGTGCGCCCCACCCGATGGACCCCCGAACCCATTCGTCACTCCCGGTACACTACCGGAAATACCCGAAACTTTTCCGGAACCCAAATACCACTTTCCTATATATAAATATTTACCTCCGAACCATTCCGGAGCTCCTCGTGACGTCCGGGATCTCATCCGAGACTCCGAACAACCTTCGGTCACCAACACATATATCTCAATACTATCGAAACGTCACCGAACGTTAAGTGTGCAGACCCTGCGGGTTCAAGAACTATGTAGACATGACCGAGACACCTCTACGGTTAATAACCAATAGCGGGACCTGGATGCCCATATTGGTTCCTACATATTCTACGAAGATCTTTATCGGTTGAACCTCTATGTCAAGGATTCAGTTAATCCCGTATGCTGTTCCCTTTGTTCTTCGGTATGTTACTTGCCCGAGATTCGATCGTCGGTATCTCTATACCTAGTTCAATCTCGTTATCGGCAAGTCTCTTTACTCGTTCCGTAATACAAGATCCCGTGGCTAACTCTTTAGTCACTTTGCTTGCAAGCTTATTGTGATGTTGTATTACCGAGTGGGCCCTGAGATACCTCTCCGTCACACGGAATAACAAATCCCAGTCTCGATCCATGCCAGCTCAACAGACACCCTCGGAGATACCTGTAGAGCATCTTTATAGTCACCCAGTTATGTTGCGACGTTTGATACACACAAGGTATTCCTCCGGTGTCAGTGAGTTACATGATCTCATGGTTATAGGAACAGATACTTGACATGCAGAAAACTATAGCAATAAACTGACACGATCATATGCTACGTTCATAGTTTGGGTCTTGTCCATCACATCATTCTCCTAATGATGTGATCCCGTTATCAAATGACATCTCATGTCTATGGCTAGGAAACCTTGACCATCTTTGATCAACGAGCTAGTCTACTAGAGGCATACTAGGGACACAGTGTTGTTTATGTATCCACACATGCAGTTGAGTTTCCAATCAATACAATTATAGCATGGATAATAAACGATTATCATGAACAAGGAAATATAATAATAACCACTTTATTATTGCCTCTAGGGCATATTTCCAACACAAGGGTGCCTGGCGCGCCCTGGTGTATCGTGCTCACCTCGATCACCTTCCGGTTTATTTTTTTATTTCCAAAATTCTAAAATATTCCAAAACTGACAAAAAATATTTTTGCGGATTTTTCGGAGTCCGTTTACTTACCTTATCACGTACCTCCTATTTTTAAGTATTCTGGAGTGCTCCGGAAGATTTCTTTTATGTGTTCCTCCGGTGTCATGGTTTGGATAACATTGCTTTCAACGTTAATAGGCATACCTAAGATATAATGCTTAATTCTTTGCCCATTGACAACCTTCGGGTTAGTACCTTCGGCGTTATTAATCTTGATAGCTCCAGAACGATAGACCTCTTCAATAATATATGGTCCTTCCCATTTCGAGAGAAGCTTTCCTGCAAAAAAATTTAAACGAGAGTTGAACAAAAGAACATAATCTCCTATTTTGAATTCCCGCTTTTGGATTCTCTTGGCATGTCATCTCTTTACTTTTTCTTTGAATAGCTTGGCATTTTCTTAGGCTTGGGTTCTCCATTCATCTAGTGAGCTAATATCAAATAACCTCTTTTCACCGGCAAGTTTGAAATCATAGTTGAGCTCTTTGATTGCCCAAAATGCTTTGTCTTCTAGTTCTAGAGGCAAATGACAAGCTTTTCCATACACCATTTTATATGGAGACATACCCATAGGATTTTTATAAGCTGTTCTATAGGCCCAAAGTGCATCATCTAATTTCTTAGACCAATTCTTACGAGTCCTATTGACAGTTTTTTGTAATATTAATTTTATTTCTCTATTGCTAAGTTCTACCTGACCACTAGATTGAGGATGATAGGGTGATGCAATTCTATGGTTAACATCATATTTAGCAAGCATCTTACGGAAAGCACCATGAATAAAGTGTGAACCACCATCGGTCATTAAATATCCAAAGACTCCAAACCTTGGAAAGATAACCTCTTTAAGCATTTTAATGGAGGTGTGGTGATCAACACTACTAGTTGGAATAGCTTCTACCCACTTATTGACATAATCAACCGCAACTAAAATATGAGTGTACCCGTTAGAGGAAGGAAAAGGCCCCATATAATCAAAACCCCACACGTCAAATGGTTCAACAACAAGTGAATAATTCATAGGCATTTCTTGACGCTTACCAATATTACCAATTATTTGACATTCATCACAAGACAAGACAAACTTACGGGCATCCTTGAAGAGAGTAGGACAATAAAAACCAGATTGCAATACCTTGTGAGCAGTTCTATCTCCCGCATGATGTCCTCCATAAGCTTCGGAATGAAATTTCCATAGGATTTGTTCCTGTTCATGCTCAGGTACACAATGTCTAATAATACCATCTACTCCTTCTTTATAAAGATGTGGGTCATCCCAAAAGTAATGTCTCAAGTCATAGAAGAATTTTTTCTTTTGTTGATATGTAAAGCTAGGTGGTATATATTTAGCGACAATGTAGTTAGCATAATCAACATACCAAGGTGTGTTGGGTGAGACACTTATTGCAGCTAGCTGTTCGTCAGGGAAACTATCATCAATAGGTAGTGGGTCATCAAGAATATTTTCTAACCTAGATAAGTTATCAGCTACGGGGTTCTCAGCTCCTTTCCTATCAACGATATGTAAGTCAAATTCTTGAAGCAAAAGAACCCACCTAATAAGTCTAGGTTTAGCATCTTTCTTTTCCATAAGATATTTTATAGCAGCATGATCGGTGTGAACAATAACTTAGGAGTCAACAATATAGGATCTAAATTTATCACAAGCAAACACAACTGCTAAAAATTCTTTTTCAGTAGTAGCATAATTTCGTTGGGCACTGTCTAGAGTTTTACTAGCATAATGGATAACATTCAATTTCTTATCAACTCTTTGTCCTAGGACAGCACCAACAGCATAATCACTAGCATCACACATAATTTCAAAAGGCAAGTTCCAATCAGGTGGTTAAACAATAGGTGCAGAGGTTAAGGCTTTCTTGAGTGTTTCAAAGGCTTCCACACAATCATCATCAAAAACAAAAGGAATATCCTTTTGCAAAAGATTAGTAAGAGGCCTAGAAATTTTAGAGAAGTCTTTAATGAAACTCCTATAAAAACCAGCATGACCAAGGAAACTTCGAATACCTTTAATATCTTTAGGACATGGCATTTTCTCAATTGCATCAACTTTAGCTTTATCCACCTCAATACCTCGTTCAGATATTTTATGCCCCAAGACAATACCTTCATTAACCATAAAGTGACACTTCTCCCAATTGAAGACGAGATTAGTTTGTTCACATCTCTGCAAAACTCGATCAAGGTTGCTTAAGCAATCATCAAAAGAAGTTCCGTAAACGGAAAAATCATCCATGAAAACCTCCACAATCTTTTCACAAAAATTATAGAATATAGCAATCATACATCTTTGAAAGGTAGCAGGTGCATTGCATAAACCAAAAGGCATACGTCTATAAGCATAGGTTCCAAAAGGGCAAGTAAAGATGGTTTTCTCTTGATCGGATTGTGACACAGGTATTTGAGAGAAACCAGAATATCCATCTAGGAAACAAAAGTGTGTGTGCTTAGATAGTCTCTCTAGCATTTGATCAATGAAAGGCAAAGGATAATTATCCTTCCTAGTAGCTTTATTTAATTTTCTAAAATCAATTACCATTCTATAGCCAGTGACAATTCTTTGTGGAATGAGTTCATTCTTATCATTAGGAACAACGGTAATACCTCCTTTCTTAGGGACACAGTGAACGGGACTTACCCATCTACTATCAGCAATAGGATAGATTATACCTGCTTCCAGAAGTTTTAATATTTCAGTTCTTACTACTTCCTTCATCTTAGGATTCAATCGCCGTTGGTGACCAACAACGGGTTTAGCATCAGGTTCCATATTGATATTGTGCTGACATAGAGTGGGACTAATGCCCTTAAGATCATCAAGAGTATATCCAATAGAAGCCCGGTGCTTCCTTAGAACTTTCAATAATCTCTCTTCTTCATGTTCCGAAAGGTTAGCACTAATAATAACAGGACATATCTTTTTCTCATCAAGATAAGCATACTTCAAAGTGTCAGGCAATTGTTTCAATTCAAACACAGGGTCACCTTTAGGTGGAGGAGGACCTCCAAGGGTTTCAATAGGCAAATTGTGTTTCAAGAGAGGTTGTTGTTCGAAGAAAATTTGATCTATTTCATTTTTCTTTCACGCAAGTGCATATCATTTTCATGGTCAAGCAAATATTATTCTAATGGATCAGTAGGAGGGACAGCAATAGAAGCAAGACCAATTATCTCATCCTTATTAGATAATTCTTTATCATGGGGTTGTCTACTAAACTTGGAAAAATTAAACTCATGAGAGACATTACCAAAACTGACACCGACGGTTTGTTTTTCACAATCTATCTTAGCATTGACGGTGCTCAAGAAAGGTCTACCAAAGATAATGGGACAAAAGTCATCTTGTGGGGAACCAAGGACTAGAAAATTAGTAGGGTATTTTACTTTCCCTCACAAGACTTCAACATCTCTAACCATCCCAAGTGGTGTGATAGTGTCTCTATTAGCAAGTTTAATAGTGACATCAATGTCTTCCATTTCAGCAGGTGCTATTTCATCCATAATTTCTTGGTATAAGGTAAAAGGGATAGCACTCACACTAGCACCTAAATCACATAAACCATGGTAGCAATGATCTCCTATTTTAACTGAGACAACGGGCAAGCCTTCTATAGGTCTATGTTTATCTTTCTTATCAGGTTTAGCAATTCTAGCAGCTTCATCACAAAGGTAGATGACATGCCCATCAACATTTTCTACCAAGAGATCCTTAACCATAGCAACACTAGGTTCTACTTTAATTTTCTCAGGGGGTATAGGTGCTCTTATATTACTCTAACGAACCACAGTTGATACCTTAGCATGTTCCTTTATCCTAACAGGGAAAGGTGTTTTTTCAATATAAGCGGTAGGCACAACTGGATCAACATTGTAAAAGATGGTTTCTTCTTTAGCTATGACTGGTTCTTTAATTTCTTCTTTAATAGGATGATGATATTTAAACCACTTCTCCTTAGGGAGGTCAACATGAGTAGCAAATGCTTCACAGAAAGAGGCTACTATCTCAGAGTCAAGTCCATGTTTAGTGCTAAACTTATGAAAAGTATCGGTATTCATAAAAGATTTAACACAATCAAATTCAAGATTTATACCTGACTCATTACCTTCATTGAGTTCCCAATCTTCAGAGTTGCGTTTAATTCTTTCTAAGAGATCCCACTTGAAATCAATAGTCTTCTTCATATAAGAACCAGCACAAGAAGTATCGAGCATGGATTGATCATTATGAGAAAGCCAATCATAAAAATTCTGAATGATAACTTCCCTCGGAATATCATGATTGGGGCATGAATATAACATTGACTTAAGCCTCCCCCAAGCTAGAGAGATACTTTCTCCTTCACGAGGCCAAAAATTATATATATAATTCCGATCACGATGAACTAGATGCATAGGATAAAACTTTTGATGGAATTCCAATTGCAAACGATTCCAGTTCCACGATCCAAGATCATCACATAGCCTATACGATGTCAATGGTTTTCCCTCCAAAGATAAAGGGAAAACCTTCTTCTTAACTTCATCTCCGGATAAACCTGCAAGCTTAAATAATCCACATATTTCGTTCACATATAAAAGATGCATATCAGGATGTTCAGTTCCATCTCCTGCATAAGGTTTAGCAAGCAGTTTTTCTAGCATACCTGAAGAAATTTCATAAGTAGCATTTTCAGTAGGTGCTGTAGGTGGAGGGGTAACTAATTGTGGTTCCGGTCGAGGTGAAGATACCCCGAACAAACCCCTCAAAGGATTGTTCTCCATAGTAGCAAGTAGCAATAAATTTCAGCACGTAGTATAAGTTTTTCCTTACCGATTTCCACTTACCAAGAGCGCTTCACTCCCTGACAACTGCGCCAGAAAAGAGTCTTGATGACCCACAAGTATAGGGGATCAATCGTAGTCCTTTCGATAAGTAAGAGTGTCGAACCCAACGAGGAGCAGAAGGAAATGACAAGCGGTTTTCAGCAAATTAATCTCTGCAAGCACTGAAATTGTAGGTAGCTGCTAATTTGATAGCAAGGTAATTTGTAACGAGCAAGTAAAGGTAACGGTAAACAAGGTGCAGCAAGGTAGCCCAATCCTTTTGAGGCAAAGGACAGGCCAGAACAATCACTAGTAATAGGCAAAGTGTTCTTGAGGGTACACGGGAATTTCGTCTAGTCACTTTTATCATGTTGGTTTGATTCGTGTTCGCTACTTTGATAATTTGATATGTGGGTGGACCGGTGCTAAGGTGCTGTTCTTACTTGAACTAACAACCTACTTTTGATTAACCCCCTCGCAAGGATCCGCAACTACGAGAAAAGTATTAAGACAAAGTCTAACCATAGCATTAAACATGTGGATTCAAATCAGCCCCTTACGAAGTAGCGCATAAACTAGGGTTTAAGCTTCTGTCACTCTAGCAACCCATCATCTAATAACTACTCCACAATGCATTCACTTAGGCCATGAATGGTGAAGTGTCATGTAGTCGATGTTCACATGACACCACTAAGGGAATCACAACATACATATCATCAAAATATCGAACACATATCAAATTCACATGATTACTCGCAACATGACTTCTCCCGTGACCTCAAGAACAAAGGTAACTACTCACAAATAATAAACATGCTCAAGATCAGAGAGGTAATGAATAGCATATTGGATCTGAACATATAATCTTCCACCAAGTAAACCATATAGTAATCAACTACGCAAGGTAATCAACACTACTAGTCACCCACAGGTACCAATCTGAGGTTCCGGTACAAAGATTGAACACAAGAGATGAACTAGGGTTTGAGAGGAGATGGTGCTGTTGAAGATGTTGATGAAGATTGGCCTCCCAAAGATGAGAGGGGTGTTGGTGATGACGATAGCTTTGATTTCCCCCTCCGGGAGGGAAGTTCCCCCGGCGGAATCACTCTGCCGGAGGGCAAAAGTGCTCCTGCCCAAGTTCCGCCTCGAGGCGGCGGCGCTTCATCCCGAAAGTCCTCCTTCTAATTTTTTTAGGTTTTTTGGGAATTTATACCAGAAGATGGGCGCCGGAAGCGGGCCAGGCTGGGCACAACCCATCAGGGCGCGCCCAGGGGGGCCTGGCGCGCCCTGGTGGGTTGTGCCCACCTGGGGGCCCTCCTCCGGTAGTTTTCAGCTCCAGTAATTTTTATTAAATACAAAAATAATCTCCGTAAATTTTCAGCTTCATTGGAGTTGTGCAGAATAGGTATCTCTGACGTGCTTTTCTAGGGTCCAGAATTCCAGCTGCCGGTATTCTCCCTCTTTGTGTAAACCTTGAATATTATGAGAGAAAAGGCATTAGAATCACTCCCGAAAGCATTATTATTCAACAAAACAAAGTAAATAATAGTAGGAAATCATGATGCAAAATGGACGTATCAAGACGCACCACGGATCCACCTCAACAATTAACTAGCACTGAAGACTCGTGACGACAACCTACTCGACCACGTGAAACCCCGTAGAGTGATGCTCTTCCCTCAAAGAATAGGAGTCCTTCCCTAGACCAGCCTAGACCTCACAAGCTACCCCAGCTCAAACCTTCGATCACGTGTTTAATACACGGATTTGCCAGAGCACCTGTTGAGCTTCGATAACCTTGGTTTAGCACTGGGTTTCATCATGGGAGTGATCATAGTGAGCAAACACACTACATCCTTAAGCTAGCACTGGATCTGATGATGCCATAGGGTAGACCATTTTGAGGATATATGATTGGTAGACTAATGATTTGACGAGGCTAGAATAGACATCTTGAGGAAGTGGTTGAGACCCTTAGGTGATTACGAGATTTTCATGATGATAGGTAAACTTGGTGGATCAAGTTGATAGAGTAGCAGAACTTATCTCTCCCTTGAGTAAATTGGATTTTATAGGGCAATTGTGATCACAAGCTGAAATTCTTGGTGGTATAATAATTTGACCTTGTCAAGTAATTATAGTGGATTGGTAAGGTTACAGAAATGACCTGGAGGAACCAGTAGGAATTCTTGTTGGACATGAGATTTGGATTAAATAGGTGATCCTAGTGGAGTGTAGACATGGAGCAAATCCACATGGTTCGGAGTAATTTGGATTTAGTCCGATGATCTCGATCATGATTCCATGTTTCTTGATGGGAGATAAACTAGGAGCACTGGTTTGCTATCTGATTTGATTCAAAGAACTACATGCACATAACACTGGAGTTTACTAGATCATCATGATGGCAATTGGTGGATATACTACGATGAGATAGTCCTTTCGAGGATGTGGGAACTATAAGAACTCTAGGACATATATGGAACATCACCAGTAATTGGATATGTAGGAGTGATGGATCATGTAATGCTGGATAGTATTCATGAATTGATTAAATTGGATTCGTAGGAAGGAAACAAGATCTTGGATTGGTATATTACGCATCCCCTTGGCATATAAATGCAGTACCTTAGACGTTGGATAGGTTAGTAGATCACTTGGGTTGTAGAGTCACAATCAAGCTTAGCAGCTTGTATGCTTTCCCGAGGATTTTTACATAGGGATATATACTTAGCAGCTTGTATGCTTTCCCGAGGATTTTTACATAGGGATATATACATGAGTTAGCTGTAGTATACATATGAGATTTGGGCTTAGTCCTTCTCTCAAAACCTTGGAGATATGAGTAGCATGGGTGATGTTGGATTTGACTTATATGAGATGATACCTTCAATGACATCGGATGATTTTGTTTGGAGAAACAGGTAGGACTATTGGCATCCAAGAACTGTGCTCAAGGGTAGGATGATAGACGTTCACCCACCTCCTAAGATCATTGGAACCCCTAAGCTTTACCAAGCCATAACATGGTCGGAGTATGACCATAGGCTTTGGCTCTAAGTCAGAAGACTATGGTCGATACTCTACCTTGACCACCCCCAATCCCATCCATAAGGAAGGTGGACTCGAAGAACTTGGTCACGAAGGACCACAAAACCCCAGGGCAAGCGACCACCCGGTACAACTACAGCTCCCAGAAGGATAAGACTAACTAGCCAAAGGTTGGTTCCCGAGTCTTACCCAGGACCACACCTTGCGGTTAATGGATATACCGACAAGCCCTTCTTAGGTTGACTTACGCCCGTTCCTCTCACATATTCCACGAACCATGTGTTTGTGTGATACCTAGGGAAATATGTTGTTGTCCTCGCGGATGACATACTTATTAACCCAATGAGAGAGAGAGGAACACCTTAGTCCTTTTTGGATAAGCCCTATAAGGACCAACTGCCAAGCCTCTCAAGGGTAAGGTTATACCTTAAGGAAGTTGAACTCCTCGAGGCACCCTCCCGGTGGCAGAAAACATTCCTGCCCAAGCAAGATGAAGAACCACTATGGTTGGGAAACCCCGAAGAAGAAGAAGAGAAGCAATAGAAGTCAACCACCACTACTCTACCGGCTACATCAGCTAGACTATATCAAGAAGCACCGACGTTCAAGCACGATGAAGCCCTTAAACATCAAGAGGATTTAAGAGTCCCTTATTTTAATGGTCACATATCCGATCCTGACTAGGAAGGAACCAAGAAGCTGATAGCACCCCTCTCCCCACCATTTTGATGGTGCATGATAAGCATGACGTACGTACTCTCTTCAGATGCCTGGAACAGAGTGGAATGACTGTCATGACTTTGTTACTAGCCCCTTTTGGTCCAATCAAGGACGTGATCTTGACTGGATCGTGGTGAGGCACCTGTCAAAGGAGGTTCACCCCACTTGCCAAGCCCCAAACCATGAGGACTAGATGGTTGTTCTATACTTTTGGATAGTCAGCTTATTTAGAACCCCTCAGAAACCCTCCCAGGTGGTAGAACCCGTTTTACACCAAGTCTCTAAGCTTAGTCTTAGGGACGAGACTCAGCGCAAACTTTGCCACAAATGGCTATGGAGAGACAAGAAGACCAAACATTCGAAGACCCACCAAAAACCTGCGTCCATGACGATGAAGAAAAATGGTCGGGGATGAATGAAGAACATACTTGGGTAACTTACTCAAGCAAGAGATCTCGACGAGAAGCCTACACCAAGAAACTTTGACGTCCTTACAGTTGAAGACCACGAGCACCGGAAGATCGACTGCTCCGACAAAGTTGAAAATTCCCCATCATCGGGAAACTACGCCAAGACCTTGACCCTCGTAGACTAGAGAGAGACATCTAGATGTCACGAACCAATGTGAGTAACCCCAGGAACAGCACGCAGACACACTACTTTGCCCCGTATTCCTAGTTTGAAATACACACGCAAGTCAGACCCTTGCTCGAACATCGTTCACCAAACCCTTGACCTTTAGGCAAGCCTAACATATTGCAAGAACCCCGTTCATCCTCAAACGAAGCCAAGGATGCACTCGAAGCCATATCATCAAGCACTCCAAGATCCAGGAGGACAATCACACCAGAGCAGAAGCAACATGAAACGTGAGGACTACCTCACCTCTGAATTTCCGCATCTCTTCTACGCCTAGCCTAGGAATCTCGGGGACGAGATTCTTGTAAGGGGGGTAGGTCTGTCACACCCTGTGTTTTGCCTCATGACTAAGTTAACATGACTCAAAAATTAGGGCCAATTAAAACTTTTTGTGTGCACATGAATGCTTGACTTGTGTGCTATTTGCTTGCTTGTTTGATTGTGCCATGAACCATCATATATCTCCTACACTCCAAACTCATCTCCCTGATCCAAGAACCTCGCCCAATGATCATGCCACGTGTATGGGACACAAAACTATTTTTTGTAAAATATTACTTTGGCCAAAAAGAATTTTATTAATATAGGTTTTCAAAAACCCCTGAATTGAGGTTTGTACTGCAAGTCCTCAAATTGGGTGGATTATTTTGCCACAAAGACTTTATTTGGAACCTACTATATATAAGACTTCCCAAAACCACCAAATATTAATTTTAAGATTATTTTCCTATTTTATTTAAAGACTTTTATTTAAGGCCAGAAATGGTCTTTCCTAGGGAAAAATTATTTTTATGCTTTAAAAATATTTGAGAAAATTTAGGGAAACTCAGTGGACATATATTTTCCATATATATGAGTTTAAACACATGGTCATGTTCAAAATATTGGACAAAACCTTCCCAAACCCTTTCTGGATATTTCAAGCATTTGAAATATTTCTATAGGAAATATTCTCAAATAATTCCAGGAAAATTCTAGCAAATCACACATGATATATGTGATGATCTTGCCAAGTTCCATCTCAATCCTAATTGTTTTGATTCACCAAAATATCCCAAAACCATTCCTGTCCAGATCCAAACTTGATCAACTTTACATTGTCAAGTATCTCCATTTGTCTCAAACCTTGTGGACATGTTCTAATCCTCTAATAATGCATCCACACCAAGTGGTGCACTAAGGAGAACATATCCACTTGCCCAAATCCCCCCAAACCCATCTCTGTTGATTTCTAGAATTGGGTAATATTGCATTGTCAAGTTTCCCCATTTGGTCCCAAACTTTTTGGGCATGCATTAACATACTAATGGTGACACCACACCAAGTGGTGCATTAGGGAGAGCAAGTTATCTTAGATAGATCTAGACAAAACCATTTCTGCCTATTTCTAGGGTTTATAAAGTTTGCATTGGCAACTTTTTTCAAATGGGCTCAAACTTGGTGATCAACCCTATTTTTACCTACCATTTGATCCTGGTAAATCTCATGTTATGTAGAATCATTTTACTTGCCCAAACCAGCATCAAACACCTTCTGGTGATTTGGTAAAACTTCAGTTTTAACATTTTCTTTATTCTCCTTCACCTCCAATTTCTACCATAGCTCCACCAAGACCCACAACATCTCCATTAGCAACCCCAACGGCTAGCTCCATGATTGCATGGGTGAAAACCCCTCTCCCCCTCTCTGGACAGCTCCATTTCCACCTCTCTCTCCGCTCTCTCTCACTCATGGCTGTTTCCAGAGCATCCAATGCTCCCTCCCTCCTATTTTATTCCTTTTGCAGTGGGTGGACACAAGTGGCCGCGCCAGAGCGCGTGCAGACGCACCCATGCCGGCCAAAAGCCCGCTCTGAAGCGCGCTGCAGTGCACCCGAGCGTTGATGCCATGCCTCTGACCACCTTGGGTCTCCCCCGCGCGCCAGTCGAGGCCCCTCGACGTCCGAGACACACCATGCCCTGTCCCCCTCCACTCTCTCCCTCAGCTGGCCTCCCCTCGCTTGCGTGCCAGCCGCCCGAGAGCACCAATGGTGACCTCGCATGTGCGAGCCCCTGCCTCCCCTGGCTTCTCTCTCTCCCTCCCCCGCTACGTAGTCGAGCCCCACGGAGACACCAAACACGCTTCACCACGCCCCCGTGGCCTCTAGCATAGTCCAAGCCGTGGCCGTGGACATAGCCTACGGTGATCCGGCGCTGCGGCTATTAGAGGCTTCCGCAAGCCCCCCTCCGCACTCCTTTCGCTCCCCCTCTCTCCCATAGATCCCCTGGACCGGTTCCCCCGTCCTCCTGTGCCCTCCTTCCACCCCCCATGGCCGAAGCTCTCCTGCCGGTCCCTGCTCAAATTCGAGTGCTGCGGTCACTCCCCTCCTCTCTAAAGCCCCCCAGGGAATCTGCAGCACCTCAGCTTCCTTCCCCGCGCTCCATTTTCCTCTTCTCGAGCTTATGGCTCCGTGCCCACCGACGCCAACATCAACTTCCGCCATGGCCGATGTCGCGGCCAACCTCGACCTCCCCTGGGGCCTATGGCCTTCCAGATAGATGTGAGGCTCCCTCACGAGCACTCCGGTGGCCGGAGCGTCGCCGGGGGTGGCCTGTGCCGCCGGGACGCCGCCGGCGTACGCTCGGCCTCGCCTCCCCCATCTCCCCTTAGCTCGGGCGAGAGGAAGGAGAGGGACCTGCCAGGTAGGGCCCACTGGTCAGTGGCTGAAGCCCTGGGCCCCCTCGTTTGAGTGGGGACGCCCCCGTCTTCTCCCGCCTTCCTGCAGAGGAGGCGTACTCCGAAGAGTACGCCTTTGACGTCACCGGCTTCGCGCGCGTGGCCGAGCAGCTGGGCCGGTCCAGTGCGTTGCGGAGCTAAGCTGCGCTCAGTGCATAGCTTAGGCCCATTGGGTAATTTCTTTTGCCCTTTTTCTTTTTCCTAGAGAGCAAAATAATTCATAATAAATTCATTTGAACTCCAAATTGGATGATTCAAATTCTTGTAGACTACAAAAATCTTCCTCTACCCATATTATCAACTTTCTTATTTTTCCAGGAAACTTTCTTACACATAAATGAATAAAACCTATTCTTAATTTCTGCATTAAACGTTGGAAATGCATGGAGAGTTCATCCTAGATCCAAATGCAGTGATTCAAAATCCTAGGTGCATCTAAAATCATGACTTAAGATGTGAACATTTTTCCTAACACTTATTCTGCTATGTCAATTATTGGACCATTTCTTCATATATGATCCACTTTGCAAATCCCTAGAATATTCATACCAACTCCAAATCCAGTAGAAACAATTTCTAAAAGCTTCTAAATTCATACCCTATTTAATGAGTGCCTCCACTCATTTTTACAAAAATACATTCTATGAATTCCTTATAGGGTCATCATTTCCTTCATTCCCGTCATATTGGCCTTTCCAAAAATCCCTATTGATGCAACTCAAGTAGATCCTTTTTAGGTATTTTTCTTATGACCAGAGATGTCCAAGAAAAATAAAACTCCTATTTATAGAACACTTTTATTTCTCTGCTTGTCGTGTTGCTTATTGCGGTTGTTTTCGACGATAGTTGACGAATTAGACAGAGTGCTCGGAGTTGGACCAGGAATGTGTGAAGACCTCGAAGACTTTGCTGAGCCAGGCAAGCAGCCCTTTGACCATGTCTAAGAAACCATTTTATTGCATGGCATATAGCACTTTATTTTTGAAATGTTGATCATGATGCTATGGTGACCACCTTTATTGGTTGCCTCCAATACTTTTACCGTTGATACTTGCATGACATGACTCTACCTTCTACCTAGAGTTGTGTGGGTAGGAAGTAGATAGGTTGCTAACTAGTTGCTACACAAATGGGATGGGAATATGCATGGTGTCGGAAAGGAAATGATTTCAAAGACTTTTCAAAAACCCCGTCGGGTGCCACTAATGACCAAGGGAGATGATGATGAGCTAGGTAACCACTTGATAAAGAAGTGGTGTACCGAGGCAAGTGAGTGGGTGTGTTTTCAAAAACGGAGAGATTTAAGATCTGCTGACCATCCCAACCTTACATATACAACCACGATACCCCTTATGGGACGGGGCTTTGTTGATTACCTTGGTTGATGCTAGCAGAGAGCCCACATTACTAGTGGCGGGAGTGGCGTGGTCACTCTTGATACGGGGTCGTACCGGAATGGACGATCATGGACTGTTTTCACAGACACCGGGCACACCGTTGTGTTCCCTCATGGATGATACATGTGATGTATATCATGAGGGATGGCACGAACGAGTGGACTCTTTGTTTAGTGTCGTCAAGGGAAAGGCATTGTTCGGGTGCTTACCTCGGGTATTTAATATACCGCGAGTCGTGGATGACATGGAAGTTCCCCGAGTCTTGTGGGTAAAGTGTGCAACCTCTTCAGAGTGTAAAACTATTCGAATAGCCGTGTCCACGATCATGGACAGTTGGTGGTCCTGCTTAAACTACGTCCGATGTTTTCACAAAACTTGGTGTGTGTGTGTGAGAGAGAGAGATAAAAGGCTGGTACTTGAGATAAGTCGGATGACTTGACATGATGACTGAACATGAGGTGTTCAGAGGATACTTGAGTTAAGTCAGATGACTTGGCATGATGATTGAACATGAGATGTTCAACCCCTATTTATATTGATCTCTGTAACCTGTTCATATGGATATCTGCAACCTGTTGATGCATGCTTTTACAAGTTGATTGAACATGTCATTGCGCTCAAAATTAGCTTTCTGCAACTTACCTACTTAGTGCTATATCATGCATTGTTAAACCTTGTTCCAAACATGGGTTGCTTGCGAGTACATTCAAAGTACTCATTGGCTTGCCACTGGTTATTTTATTGGCCAGGCATAAAAGAACAGATTATGATGAAGAGTACCTTGGTGACGAACAGGCGAGCTAGGACGCTTCCAAGTCAGAGTGTCTGTAGGGTTAAGGCAGATGGCATGGGTTCACGCTATCGTTGAAGATTTCCGCTGCGAATTTATGAAGACTTGGCCGTAAAGGCCATACTTGAGTACAAACGGTACGTAATGGATGAAGACTCTTGTTATTCAGTTTCTGTGTGTTCAGTGAGCATTGATCTCTAGGATCACTATGCACGTACATTCAGTGTTCATGACTTATGAGTCGAGGCCCCCACAAAGAGACACACGAGAAAATTAGTTAAGAGCATCTCTACCAGATCTGGTATAATCTGATACTGTAAAATCGTTTTAGGGGATCCCTAAAACGAGTTCCCCTTAAAACGATTTTACGGGAACGCGTAGGTCCTGGCAGAACAGATCGATATATTTTGTATTGAAAATTTAAAAGCAAGTTCGCGTACAAAAGTTCATCACACAACCGGGGTCATACATAGCTAATACAAACATCATACTACAAATTAAACCCATGGGAGGCCTGCTCAACCGTTGATGCCGAGTATACCTTCTTCGTCGACTCGTGGCACGCGTGGGCATATGTGTGATCCTCCTTTGAGGCAGTGAGCCTATCGACGGCGACTTCTTCTCCCACAGCCACCACGCATTCCGTCATGTGAATCTCCAAGTCCGCCTCCCAACACCTCAGGGTGTGCAGGAAAAGGACGTCATGGAGGTTGTTGAAGCCGACCCACATGCTCCGCCCGCCACTCCGGGAGAGGCGTCCGCGGTCATGCGCCTGCTTGGACCACCATGGTTCGACGATGGGCAGGCCGAATCTGCCATCATCTGCGTCGTGTTGTGCGAGCTTATGTGGCAGCGAAATGCCGCGGCCGCCATGCCAGAACGGAAAGCACGTGTCACTCATAGCGCAACCGCCTGTGATGCACATCAAAAGCACACGAGATCTGAACTGAATCGTTGGTGATACACATCAAATCGTAGACGGTTTGCAACACATTATCTCACACGTGAGCTTAGAGGAAACCATGCCCGATGCAAAATGCAATCCCACTTGTAAATTATTCAGGAAACGTGTGCGATGATATCATGCATGACATGCGCTTTCCATAGAAGACTCATGTGCGATGATCCAGATATCACACACAGTTTCTATGATGGCCCATGTGGCTTAAGCAATGTTTCGCAAACGGTTAAATGTCAAACACCGTTTGGTGTCCATGAGCAATTAGATGCGTTCGACTCGTGATAGACGTGTGTGATTGGTCCCCAATCCCACACGTGTGCCCAAAATATAGTGTGTGTGTGATATGTTCCTGCATCACACATGATTATATTTGAGAAAGCGTCTGCATCATCAATCACTATCACAGACGATTCTTATGTATCGTTTAGGATGGACCCCCCTATCGCACACACATGCAAGGCGATGGTTTAAAACTCTATCGCGGAAAGGGGGTAAAAACCGTTTGTATAGGACAGTGTTGCACCAGTGAAATGATGGATGAACAGGTGCAACACATGCTGAACAGCTATGGACATGCCATGGAGAAGATAGATGGCATTGAGAAGATGATTGACACCAAACTAGAGGCCAAGTTCAATGAAGTGCTCGCAAGTCTACCACCACCACCAGCTGCACCTGCTACGCCGCCGCAACAACAAGAACAACCTCCACATCGCTCTATAGATCAAGTAGGACAAGCGAAGCATGTTCCCATTTACCAAGGCCAACATTCTGGTGCCGCTGCTGATGCTTCTGCGGCTCATGCTATTATTGTTGAGCAGTATGATGACTACGAGGGTGATCACGAGGATGAGGTTGCTCCACATCATAACTATGTGCAACTACCCGATCGCCTACATGCCTACTATTAAAACGGTAGGCCTGCTCCACCTCCTCATTAGAAGATGATGAAAATGTCCCTAAACTTAAATTAAATATTCCGTCATTTGATGGTAGATACATTCCTGATAAATATATTATTTGGCAGTTAGAAACTGAACAACATTTTATATGGCTGCAATATCCTGATGATAGGCGTGTTAAAGTTGTTATTTGTGCATTCATTGGTTTTGCTTCTGTTTGGTTGTCGAAACATTGCAGATTATATCATAATAATATTCCAACTACAATCTACTTTGTCCATGGCATCAACAACATCCACCAAGAGCACACCTTTGGGTCCTACACACAACTCGTCTTCATCCATGGCATCAATAGAGAAAATACATGATATTGTTTGTCGTCGTTGCAAGGGTGTAGGTCACTACGTGAGCCAATGCCCATTAGCGTGTGATGATTTAACTATGGATGGTTGGTATGAGTCCGCTAGTGGCTATGATGATGATATTTTGGCTCTTATTTCAAGTGAAGAACAGGGTGACAATGATTCTGAACAAGGGACACAATACATGACCGTGGAAGACGCTGAGAGGTATGAACGTTTAGTTGCTCAATATGTTTTGAGTGCCCATGTAACACATGATGAGCAAAATCATAAGCAAAATTTGTTCCATACAAAGGGTGTTGTGAACGAACATTGTGTCCGCGCCATCATCTATGGAGGGAGTTTCAATAATTTGGCTGGCATATAGAGATGGTGGAGTGACACGTCCATTTTGCATCATATTTTCCTACTGTTATTTATAATGTTTTTGATCAATATTTCACTTTTTGATGCAATTCTTATGCCTTTTATCTCTTAATTTGCAAGATACACATGAAGAGGGAAATTGTTGATAGCTGGAATTCTGGACCTAAAAGATCTACAACAGAGATAGCTGTTCTCTGGAGCTCCAAATGACCTGAAATTTAATGGAGATTTATATTGGAATATATAAAAATACTGGAAGAAAGAAGCACTGGAAAAAGGCCATGGTGGGCCCACAAGCCAGGGGGCACGCGACCCACCCCCTGGGGGCGTCTTTCCCCCTTGTGGAGCCCACGTAGGCCCTCCGACACCCATCTTGTGCTATATGAGGACATTTGGCCTAGAAAAATAAATAAGGAGAAGACTTTTGGCATGAAGCGCTGCCGCCTCGAGGCGAAACCTGGGCAGGAGCACTTTTGCTCTCCGGCGAAGCGATTCTGCCGGGGAAACTTCCCCCCAGGAGGGGGAAATTGAAGCCGTCATCATCTCCAACACTCCTCTCATTGTGGAAGGACTCATCTCCACCAACATCTTTACCAGCACCATCTCATCTTAGTTTGTCTCTTGTATTCAATCTTTGCCCAAAACCTCAGATTGGTACATGTGGGTTGCTAGTAGTGTTGATTACATCTTGTAGTTGATCCTAGTTGGTTTATTTGGTGGAAGATCATATGTTCAAATTGTTAACCATATATTTATCTGCTCTGATCATGAACATGAAAATGATTTGTGAGTAGTTCCATTTGTTCTTGAGGATATGGGAGAAGTCTTGTTGAAGTAATTATGTGAAGTTGGTATTCATTCAATATTTTGATGATTTGTATGTTGTTCTTCCTCTACTGGTGTCGTGTGAACGTTGACTACATGACACATTACCATACTTGGGCCAAGGGGAAGGCATTGTGGAGTAGTAATTAGACGATGGGTTGCGAGAGTGATAGAAGCTTAAATCCTAGTTTCTGCACTATTCCGTAAGGGTTTGATTTGGATCTATAGGTTTCATGCTATGGTTATATTTATCTTAATTCATCTTTCGTAGTTGCATATGCTTGCGAGAGGGGTAATTATAAGTGGTTTGTTTATTCAAGTCAGAACAACATCCTAGCACCGGTCCACCCACATAACAATTAATCAAAGTAGTGAACGCGAATCAACTAAAACATGATGAACATGAATAGACGCAATTCCCATGTGTCCTCGAGAATGCGTTGATCACTATAAGAAATACTCTTGGCTTCTCCTTTGCAATATAGGGATTAGGAAACCTTGCTACACCTTTCTATTTTGATTACTTGTTACTTGTTATAAATTACCTTGCTATCAAACTACCTGTTACTACTCTTTTACAACACTTGCAGAGAATACCTTGCTGAAACCGCTTATCAATTCCTTATGCTCCTCGTTGGGTTTGACACTCTTACTTATCGAAAGGACTATGATTGATCCCCTATATTTTTGGGTCATCAAGAATCTTTCTGGCACCGTTTTCGGGGAGTGAAGCGCTCTTGGTAAGAGGAATTTGGTAAGGAAACATTTATATTCCGTGCTGAATTTAATCTTCACTTGTTACTATGGAAAATAATCCTTTGAGGGACTTGTTAGGGGTATCTTCACCTTGACAGGAAGTGGTAAGAGCCGCTCCTCAACCTACCGAACCTACTGAAAATATTTATTATGAAATTCCTTCGGCTATTATGGAAAAACTACTTGCTAATCCCTATGCAGGAGATGGAACAATACTTCCTGATATGCAATTAATCTATATAGATGAACTTTATGGATTTTTTAAGCTTGCAGGTTTATCTGAGGATGGAGTTAAGAAAAAGATATTCCCTTTATATTTGAAGGGAAGAGCATTGGCACTGTATAGGCTATTGGATGAATCAGAAACATGGGACTGTAACTGACTGAAGCTGGAATTCCATCAGAAATTCTATCATATGCACTTGGTTCATCGTGATCGGAATTATATATAAAATTTTTGGCCTCATGAAGGAGAAAGTATCACTCAAGCTTGAGGGAGGCTTAAGTACATGATGCACACATGCCCCAATCATGAGCTCACGAGAGGAATGGTTCTTCAAAACTTTTATGCTCGGCTGTCCGATGAAAGTAAAGCAAGGCTTGATACTTCTTCCGTTGGTTCTCATGAAGAAAAGTATTGAATTCAAATGGGATCTTATTGAAAGAATTAAATGCAACTCTAAAAATTGGGAAATCAACAAAGGTAATGAGTCAGGTATAAATCTTGAATTTGATTGTGTTAAGTCTTTTATAGAAACAAATGTTTTTCATAAGCTTAGTATTAAATATGGACTTGATTCTGAGATAGTGGCTACATTTTGTGAATCATTTGCTACTCATGTTGATCTCACCAAGGAGAAGTGGTTTAAAATTTCATGCACATAATGAAAATAATAATGAAGAACCACCTATTGTTGGAATTGAAACAATTACTTATACTTCTAATCCACTTGTCCCTTCCACTTATATCGAGAAACCTCATTTCCTTGTTAGGATTAAGGAACATGCTAAGGTTACACCTGTGATTCGTAAGAGTAATATTAGAACACCTAAACCCTCTGAGAAAATTAAAGTATAACCTCCTATTGCAATGGTTAAAGATCTCTTGGTTGATAATATTGATGGGCATGTTATCTATTTCTGTGATGATGATGCTAGAATTTCTAAGCCTATTAGAAATGAGCAGAATACGTTAGATAAGAATAAGAAAGTTATTGGCATGACTGTTATTTCTGTTAAGATTGGAGATCATTGCTATCATGGTTTATGTGATATGGGTGCTAGTATTAGGGATGTTCCTTTTTCTTTATATAAAGAAGTCATGCATGATATTGCACCTACTGAGATAGAAAATATTGATGTTACTATTAATCTTGGAAAGAGAGATACTATTTCACCGCTTGGGATTATCAGAGATGTTGAAGTCTTGTGTGGTAAGATTAAATATCCTACGGATTTATTACTACTTGGATCACATCAAGATAATTTTTGTCCCATTATATTTGGTAGACCTTTCTTGAATATTGTTAATGCTGAAATTCATTGTGTTAAAGAAAATCTTAATTTTAAATTTGGTGATGTATCTCATGAATTTAATTTCTCTAAGTTTAATAGACAACCACATGATAAAGAATTATCCAGTAAAGATGATATTGTTGGTCTTGCTTCTATTGTCGTACCTCCTACCTATCCTTTAGAACAATATTTGCTAGACCATGAAAATGATATGCATATGAATGAGAGAATTGAAATTGATGAAATATTCTTTAGACAGACACCTATCCTTAAGCATAATTTTCCTGTTGAAACTTTAGGATAGCCTCTCCAACCTAAGAGTGATCCGGTGTTTGAATTAAAGAAGCTCCCCGATACATTGAAATATGCTTATCTTGATGAAAAGAGAATATATACTGTTATTATCAATGCTAACCTTTCAGTGCACGAAGAGAAGAGATTATTGAAAAATTTAAGGAATCATCGTGCTGCAATTGGATATACTCTTGATGATCTTAAGGGAATTAGTCCTACTATGTGTGAACATAAGATTAATATGAAGCCTGATGCTAAACCAGTTGTCGATCATTAACGTTGTTTGAATCCCAAAATGAAGGATGTGGTAAGAACAAAAATATTAAAGCTTATGGAGGCATGTATAATCTATCCTATAGCTGATAGTAGATAGGTAAATCCTGTTCATTGTGTCCCTAAGGAAGGTGTCATTACTGTAGTTCTGAATATAAAATGAACTTATCTCAGAAAGAATTGTAATTGGCTACATGATGGTAATTGACTCCAGGAAATTAAATAAAGCTACTAGGAAAGATCATTATCCTTTGCCTTTCATTGATCAAATGTTAGAAAGATTGTCTAATCATACACACCTTTTTTTTCTAGATGGATATTCTGGTTTCTCTCAAATACATGTATCACAAGAAGATCAAGAGAAAACCACTTTTACTTGTCCTTTCGAAACTTATGCTTATAGACGTATGCCCTTTGGTTTCTGTAATGCACCTGCTACTTTTCAAAGATGTATGACTACTACATTCTCTAATTTCTGTGAGAAAATTGTTGAGGTTTTCATGGATGATTTTTCCGTTTATGGAACCTTTTTTTGATGATTGCTTGAGCAATCTTGATAAAGTTTTGTAGAGATGTGAAGATATTAATCTTGTCTTGAACAGGGAAAAGGGCCACTTTATGGTGAATGAAGGTATAGTCCTTAGCCATAAAATTTCTGAAAGAGGCATTGAAGTAGACAAAGCTAAAGTTGATGCAATTGAGAAAATGCCATGTCCTAAAGATATTAAAGGTATAAGAAGTTTCCTCGGTCATGCTGGTTTCCAGAAGGTTTGTTAAGGACTTCTCTAAAATTTCTAAGCCTCTTACTAATCTCCTGCGAAAAGATGTTCCATTTGTTTTTGACACTACAAAATTTGCTCTATTATGGGATGCTTCACTTGTGTCACGTATAACCGTTTTTCGTCATGGAAAATACACCGGTGAAGTTTTCCGGCCGTCTCCCCCACTATCATCGAAGCGCCATCATAGAAAAGAAATTTTTTGTGGTACCACATTTTTCGTCATTGCAAGATCGCATTTAGGTGACAAACCAAAAAATGTCACTGATGGCTATTTTCGGTGATGGCCCAAAATGTCACCTATGATAGCCCAAGCTGTCGCCTAAGATATGTTTTGCGATGATAATCCATCATTGGTGATCGGTCCGCGGGTTTGACCGGTTAAAGATTATGAAAGGTGAGGCCAGTAGTTGCTTACAAGGCTTCTCCGATGTGGGTCCTCCATTTTTTATCGCCGACGGTCCCGTCAGTAATAATTCGACTTCAGTTTTGACCGGTCAACGATGCTGACATAGTGGCACAGAAGATGCTGATGTGGCTGCTTACATGTGGGTCCATACATTGTTTTTTCGGTGACGATGTGTCGTCTGACTGGTCAACGATTCTGACATGTGAGCCCATTGTTGTGGTGATGTGGATGCTGGTAGGCACGTCCATACGTGGGTGAAGTGGCTTCTTACATGTGGCACCATACACTGGTGTCGGCGTCCATAATTGTCACAGTTTATAGGCGCGGTCAATATGTTTTCTAGTGCAAAAATTGGCGGGCATATTTGAAAATTTTAATATGAATTTGTGCTAAATTTGAATTTGAATGCAAATTGAGTTGTCGCTACTTTTATTAAACAACAAACTTGACAATTGTCAAACAGATTGTCTCAGACATTACAATAACCAACCATGGTACTGAGCTGTAGTATAAAATTAGACACATGACTCAGTTTCACGACATCCTGGCACCGCAACCCTCACGATGTACCTAACCAGGACATCAAGTTCATCAAGTCTCTTTTTGATAGCCATAGTTTTCTCTTCCTTCACATTCTTGAAGGCTGCAAGTTTTTCCTCCTGCTCTTGGAGGCCATTGTTGATGGATCGAATATGGTTGTGCTGATTAAACACCCCTAGTTTTAGGTCCTCAATGTCATCATGTTGCTCTAGCAGGGCATTCTTGACATCTCAAGTAACTTTTTCTGCTCTAGAAGGGTATTGTTGACAGATTCAAGTTGATGCTGCGCATTTGGCAGGAGAAGCTTCACAACTTCACGCTCTTGTTGCTTCTCTGCCAGGGACTTCTTGACAACTTCAAAATCTAGCTGCAGCCATGCCAAGACTGATACGTCCATTTTGCATCATGATTTCCTACTGTTATTTACTTTGTTTTGTTGAATAATAATGCTTTGGGGAGTGATTCTAATGCCATTTCTCTCATAATATGCAAGGTTTACACACAGAGGGAGAATACCGGCAGCTGGAATTCTGGACCCAAGAAAAGCACGTCAGAGATACCTATTCTGCACAACTCCAATGAAGCTGAAAATTTACGGAGATTATTTTTGTATTTAATAAAAATTATTGGAGCTGAAAGCTACCGGAGGAGGGCCCCCAGGTGGGCACAACCCACCAGGGCGCGCCAGGCCCCCCTGGGCGCGCCCTGATGGGTTGTGCCCAGCCTGGCCCGCTTCCGGTGCCCATCTTCTGGTATAAATTCCCAAAAAACCTAAAAAAATAAGGGGGAGGACTTTCAGGATGAAGCGCCGCCGCCTCGAGGCGGAATTTGGGCAGGAGCACTTTTGCCCTCCGGCGGAGTGATTCCGCCGGGGGAACTTCCCTCCCGGAGGGGGAAATCGAAGCTATCGTTATCACCAACACCCCTCTCATCTTTGGGAGGCCAATCTTCATAAACATCTTCAACAGCACCATCTCCTCTCAAACCCTAGTTCATCTCTTGTGTTCAATATTTGTACCGGAACCTCAGATTGGTACCTGTGGGTGACTAGTAGTGTTGATTACCTTGCGTAGTTGATTACTATATGGTTTATTTGGTGGAAGATCATATGTTCAGATCCATTATGCTAGTCAATACTCCTCTGATCTTGAGCATGTTTATTATTTGTGAGTAGTTACCATTGTTCTTGAGGTCACGGGAGAAGTCATGTTGCGAGTAATCATGTGAATTTGATATGTGTTCGATATTTTGATGATATGTATGTTGTGATTCCCTTAGTGGTGTCATGTGAACGTCGACTACATGACACTTCACCATTCATGGGCCTAAGGGAATGCATTGTGGAGTAGTTATTAGATGATGGATTGCTAGAGTGACAGAAGCTTAAACCCTAGTTTATGCGCTACTTCGTAAGGGGCTGATTTGGATCCACATGTTTAATGCTATGGCTAGACTTTGTCTTAATACTTTTCTCGTAGTTGCGGATGCTTGCGAGGGGTTTAATCATAAGTAGGTTGTTAGTTCAAGTAAGAACAACACCTTAGCACCGGTCCACCCACATATCAAATTATCAAAGTAGCGATAAGGAATCAAACCAACATGATAAAAGTGACTAGACGAAATTTCCGTGTACCCTCAAGAACACTTTGCCTAATACTAGTGATTTTTCTGGCATGTCCTTTGCCTCAAAAGGATTGAGCTACCTTGCTGCACCTTGTTTACCGTTACCGTTACTTGCTCATTACAAATTACCTTCCTATCAAACTACCTGTTACCTACAATTTCAGTGCTTGCAGAAATTACCTTGCTGAAAACCGCTTGTCATTTCCTTCTGCTCCTCGTTGGGTTCGACACTCTTACTTATCGAAAGGACTACTATTGATCCCCTATACTTGTGGGTCATCAAGACTCTTTTCTGGCGCTGTTGCCGGGGAGTGAAGCGCTCTTGGTAAGTGGAAATCGGTAAGGAAAAACTTATACTACGTGCTGAAATTTATTGCTACTTGCTACTATGGAGAACAATCCTTTGAGGGGTTTGTTTGGGGTATCTTCACGTCGACCGGAACCACAATTAGTTACCCCTCCACCTAGAGCACCTACTGAAAATGTTACTTATGAAATTCCTTCGGGTATGCTAGAAAAACTGCTTGCTAAACCTTATGCAGGAGATGGAACTGAACATCCTGATATGCATCTTTTATATGTGACGAAATATGTGGATTATTTAAGCTTGCAGGTTTACCTGGAGATGAAGTTAAGAAGAAGGTTTTCCGTTTATCTTTGGATGGAAAAGCATTGACATGGTATAGGCTATGTGATGATCTTGGATCGTGGAACTGGAATCGTTTGCAATTGGAATTCCATCAAAAGTTTCATCCTATGCATCTAGTTCATCGTGATCGGAATTATATATATAATTTTTGGCCTCGTGAAGGAGAAAGTATCGCTCTAGCTTGGGGGAGGCTTAAGTCAATGTTATATTCATGCCCCAATCATGACATTCCGAGGGAAGTTATCATTCAGAATTTTTATGCTCGGCTTTCTCATAATGATCAATCCATGCTTGATACTTCTTGTGCTGGTTCTTATATGAAGAAGACTATTGATTTCAAGTGGGATCTCTTAGAAAGAATTAAACGCAACTCTGAAGATTGGGAACTCGACGAAGGTAATGAGTCAGGTATAAAGCTTGAATTTGATTGTGTTAAATCTTTTATGAATACCGATATTTTCATAAGTTTAGCACTAAATATGGACTTGACTCTGAGATAGTAGCCTCTTTCTGTGAAGCATTTGCTACTCATGTTGACCTCCCTAAGGAGAAGTGGTTTAAATATCATCCCCCTATTAAAGAAGAAATTAAGGAACCGGTCATAGCTAAAGAAGAAACCATCTTTTACAATGTTGATCCAGTTGTGCCTACCGCTTATATTGAAAAACCACCTTTCCCTGTTAGGATAAAGGAACATGCTAAGGTATCAACTGTGGTTCGTAAGAGTAATATAAGAGCACCTAAACCCCCTGAGCAAATTAAAGTAGAACCTAGTGTTTCTATGGTTAAAGATCTCTTGGTAGAAAATGTTGATGGACATGTCATCTACCTTTGTGATGAAGCTGCTAGAATTGCTAAACCTGATAAGAAAGATAAACATAGACCTATAGAAGGCTTGCCCGTTGTCTCGATTAAAATAGGAGATCATTGCTACCATGGTTTATGTGATTTAGGTGCTAGTGTGAGTGCTATCCCTTTTACCTTATACCAAGAAATTATGAATGAAATAGCACCTGTTGAAATGGAAGATATTGATGTTACTATTAAACATGCTAATAGAGACACTATCACACCACTTGGGATTGTTAGAGATGTTGAAGTCTTGTGTGGGAAAGTAAAATACCCTACTGATTTTCTAGTCCTTGGTTCCCCACAAGATGACTTTTGTCCCATTATCTTTGGTAGACCTTTCTTGAGCACTGTCAATGCTAAGATAGATTGTGACAAAGAAACCGTCGGTGTCAGTTTTGGTAATGTGTCTCATGAGTTTAATTTTTCCAAGTTTAGTAGACGACCACGTGATAAAGCGCTACCTAGTAAGGATGAGATAATTGGTCTTGCTTCTATTGCTGCGCCTCCTACTGATCCATTAGAACAATATTTGCTTGACCATGAAAATGATATGCACTTGCGTGAAAGAAATGAAATAGATCAAATTTTCTTCGAATGACAACCTCTCCTGAAACACAATTTGCCTATTGAAACCTTTGGAGGTCCTCCTCCACCTAAAGGTGATCCTGTGTTTGAATTGAAACAATTACCTGACACTTTGAAGTATGCTTATCTTGATGAGAAAAAGATATATCCTATTATTATTAGTGCTAACCTTTCAGAACATGAAGAAGAGAGATTATTGAAAGTTCTAAGGAAGCACCGGGCTTCTATTGGATATACTCTTGATGATCTTAAGGGCATTAGTCCCACTCTATGTCAGCACAAGATCAATATGGAACCTGATGCTAAACCCGTTGTTGATCACCAACGGCGGTTGAATCCCAAGATGAAAGAAGTGGTAAGAACTGAAATATTAAAGCTTCTGGAAGCAGGTATAATCTATCCCATAGCTGATAATAGATGGGTAAGTCCCGTTCACTGTGTCCCTAAGAAAGGAGGTATTACCGTTGTTCCTAATGATAAGAATGAACTCATTCCACAAAGAATTGTCACTGGCTATAGAATGGTAATTGATTTTAGAAAATTAAATAAAGCTACTAGGAAAGATCATTACCCTTTGCCTTTCATTGATCAAATGCTAGAGAGACTATCTAAGCACACACACTTTTGTTTCCTAGATGGATATTCTGGTTTCTCTCAAATACCTGTGTCACAATCCGATCAAGAGAAAACCACCTTTACTTGCCCTTTTGGAACCTATGCTTATAGACGTATGCCTTTTGGTTTATGCAATGCACCTGCTACCTTTCAAAGATGTATGACTGCTATATTCTCTGATTTTTGTGAAAAGATTGTGGAGTTTTTCATGGATGATTTTTCCGTTTACAGAACTTCTTTTGATGATTGCTTAAGCAACCTTGATTGAGTTTTGCAGAGATGTGAACAAACCAATCTCGTCTTGAATTGGGAGAAGTGCCACTTTATGGTTAATGAAGGTATTGTCTTGGGGCATAAAATATCTGAACGAGGTATTGAGGTGGATAAAGCTAAAGTTGATGCAATTGAGAAAATGCCATGTCCTAAAGATATTAAAGGTATTCGAAGTTTCCTTGGTCATGCTAGTTTTTATAGGAGGTTCATTAAAGACTTCTCTAAATTTTCTAGGCCTCTTACTAACCTTTTGCAAAAGGAGATCCCTTTTGTTTTTTATGACGATTGTGTGGAAGCCTTTGAAACACTCAAGAAAGCCTTAACCTCTGCACCTATCGTTCAACCACCTGATTGGAACTTGCCTTTTGAAATTATGTGTGATGCTAGTGACTATGCTGTTGGTGCTGTCCTAGGACAAAGAGTTGATAAGAAATTGAATGTTATCCATTATGCTAGTAAAACTCTAGACAGTGCCCAACGAAATTATGCTACTACTGAAAAAGAATTTTTAGCAGTTGTGTTTGCTTGTGATAAATTTAGATCCTATATTGTTGACTCCAAAGTTATTGTTCACACCGATCATGCTGCTATAAAATATCTTATGGAAAAGAAAGATGCTAAACCTAGACTTATTAGGTGGGTTCTTTTGCTTCAAGAATTTGACTTACATATCGTTGATAGGAAAGGAGCTGAGAACCCCGTAGCTGATAACTTATCTAGGTTAGAAAATATTCTTGATGACCCACTACCTATTGATGATAGTTTCCCTGACGAACAGCTAGCTGCAATAAGTGTCTCACACAACACACCTTGGTATGCTGATTATGCTAATTACATTGTCGCTAAATATATACCACCTAGCTTTACACATCAACACAAGAAAAAAATTCTTCTATGACTTGAGACATTACTTTTGGGATGACCCACATCTTTATAAAGAAGGAGTAGATGGTATTATTAGACGTTGTGTACCTGAGCATGAACAGGAACAAATCCTACGGAAATGTCATTCCGAAGCTTATGGAGGACATCATGCGGGAGATAGAACTGCTCACAAGGTATTGCAATCTGGTTTTTATTGGCCTACTCTCTTCAAGGATGGCTGTAAGTTTGTCTTGTCTTATGATGAATGCCAAAGAATTGGTAATATTGGTAAGCGTCAAGAAATGCCTATGAATTATTCACTTGTTGTTGAACCATTTGACGTGTGGGGTTTTGATTATATGGGGCCTTTTCCTTCCTCTAACGGCTACACTCATATTTTAGTTGCGGTTGATTATGTCACTAAGTGGGTAGAAGCTATTCCAACTAGTAGTGCTGATCACCATACCTCCATTAAAATGCTTAAAGAGGTTATCTTTCCGAGGTTTGGAGTCCCTAGATATTTAATGACCGATGGTGGTTCACACTTTATTCATGGTGCTTTCCGTAAGATGCTTGCTAAATATGATGTTCACCATAGAATTGCATCACCCTATCATCCTCAATCTAGTGGTCAAGTAGAACTTAGCAATAGAGAAATAAAATTAATATTACAAAAAACTGTCAATAGGTCTCGTAAGAATTGGTCTAAGAAATTAGATGATGCACTTTGGGCCTATAGAACAGCTTATAAAAATCCTATGGGTATGTCTCCATATAAAATGGTGTATGGAAAAGCTTGTCATTTGCCTCTAGAACTAGAACACAAAGCATTTTGGGCAATTAAAGAGCTCAACTATGATTTCAAACTTGCCGGTGAGAAGAGGCTATTTGATATTAGCTCACTAGATGAATGGAGAACCCAAGCGTATGAAAATGCCAAGCTATTCAAAGAAAAAGTAAAGAGATGGCATGACAAAAGAATCCAAAAGCAGGAATTCAAAATAGGAGATTATGTTCTTTTGTTCAACTCTCGTTTAAGGTTTTTTGCAGGAAAGCTTCTCTCAAAATGGGAAGGACCATATATTATTGAAGAGGTCTATCGTTCTGGAGCTACCAAGATGAATAACGCCGAAGGTACTAATCTGAAGGTGGTCAATGGACAAAGAATTAAGCATTATATCTCAGGTACGCCAATTAACGTTGAAAGCAATGTTATCCAAACCATGACACCAGAGGAACACATAAAAGAAATCTTCCGGAACACTCCAGAATACTTAAAAATAGAAGGTACGTGATACGGTAAGTAAACGGACTCCGAAAAATCCGCAAAAATATTTTTTGTCTGTTTTGGAATATTTTAGAATTTTGGAAATAAAAAATAAACCGGAAGGTGATCGAGGTGAGCACGATACACCAGGGCGCGCCAGGCACCCCTGGGCGCGCCCTGGTGGGTTGTGCCCACCTCGGATGCCTTCCCGACTCCGTTTTCCTTCCAAATACTTGTTTCCCAAGAAGAAAAATTCTCTATATATACTCCTGACTGTTTTGACGGCCGCATCGCAGAAAAATCCTCTGTTCTTGTTTCTTGCTGTTTTCCTATCAGATCTGTCAAGTCAGGCATCATGTCTTCTCCCTCTCCTAACAATGTGGAAGAAGATGCCTGGCTAATGAAGATAGAGTTGAAGAGGGAGGAGCCAGAAGAAGCCTACAAGGTGGAGAAGGACAATGAAGCTAAGGTGGATTATCTCCCTGAAGGAGATCAATTCAAGCCAGCAAAGGAGGGAGAGGAAGAAGATATCCTTCAACCTTATTACAGTCATCTCACCCCTATTGAAATCGAAGCCTTTAGAACCTTTGAAGCGGTTCGTGTTCAGAATAAATTTCTCATCCGTGAAACTATCTTGTTGCAAGAAGACATCGACAACCTTAGGAGAGTCATCCGCAAATTGGAGCATCTTCTGAAGCTAAAGTGTGACATCACATCACCACCACTTGCATCAACACCTCCACCTTCTTCACCACCACCACCAAAGGAGACTTGAGCACATGGGTATGGGCACTCCCCTTGGCTTAAGTCAAGCTTGGGGGAGGTGCCCTGGTATCGTATCACCATCACTTTTATTCACCTTTACCTATTTTGGTTTCATCTTTAGTTTCCCTTTGCTTTAGTCGAATAAAAGTTTAGCGTGATCTATTTTCGTGTGTTAGTTTCGTGGCCTACCTATCTATGTAATCGAGTGAAAGTTATATAATAAAGTTTAGTTTGAGTTTTTGCTTCTCTACTTTCTGGTTGCAATCAAATAAAAGAAAGACAAATAAATGAAAAGAATCATATGCTAATCTTATGGTGAGTAATGACATCACATAAGGAAAAGTATAAGTAGTAAAATTTATTGGAGATTGACAAACATAGCATTGGTCAATGATGCATTTCATGAAAGAACTAATTAGGGAAGAGAAGATTCACATGCAAATACACTATCTTGGACATCTTTTATGATTGTGAGCCCCCATCAAATATTATATGTCAAAATTGTTGACGTTGGACGAGGAAGACAACGTAATGATTTATGTTTGTTCATATCCACACAGAAGTTATATTGTCATAGATCCTTTAACATGTGGTGCTTGCCCAATATCTTTGCTAGCCAAAAATTCTGCACTAAGTAGAGATACTACTTGTGCATCCAAAAACCCAAACCCAAACTCTTTCCTTGAGTGTCCACCATACCTACCTATGGATCGAGAAAGATCCTTCAAGTAAGTTGTCATCAGTGCAATAAGGCGATAAAATTTGCTTATAAAAGTGTTTTGATCAATTAGTGTAAGAGAAAATTGAGCGTTATACGAACTTATGATGGCAAAGTAATAAAAGCGACGGACTGCATAATAAAGATTGCTATCATAGGGGGCAATATAGCGTGACGTTCTTTTACATTAAGGGATTGGGCATACAAATCAATAAGCGCATGACAACCTCTGCTTCCCTCTGCGAAGGGCCTATCTTTTACTTTTATGCACTTACTTTTATGCAAGAGTCATAGTATTCTTCCCTATTCCTTTTTACTTTTTCCTTTTGCAAGCATCATGTGGTGAGGCAAGATCTAGGCACATATATCCAGTTGGATATGGGTGGGCATGAGTTATTATTGTTGACATCACCCTTGAGGTGAGTGAGTTGGGAGGCGAAACTATAAGCCCCTATCTTCCTACGTGTCCGGTTGAAACTTTTTGCTCATGGGTATGCCGTGAGCGTTAGCAATCATAGAAGACTAAATGATAGTTGAGTATGTGGACTTGCCAAAAGGCTCCGACATGAGACCCTTCCTGAAAATATGATGAATTGTAGTTGCAAAGTTGACTGAGAACATAGTTTGTTGGTTCCCAATAAGGTTTATGCTTCATACTTCTATGTTGTGATGAATTGTTACTTGTTCATGAGAAGCTATATGATAAAAATGTATTGGAATAAGTTCCTATGTTAGAGTTTATTGTTGTTATGATAATAAGCATGATGCTTCTATGTCCGTATTTTGTTTTTATCGACACCTCTCTCTCAAACCATGTGGACATGCTTTTCAATATCGGCTTTCGCTTGAGGACAAGCGAGGTCTAAGCTTGGGGGAGTTGATACGTTCATTTTGCATCATGATTTCCTACTATTATTTACTTTGTTTTGTTGAATAATAATGCTCTGGGGAGTGATTCTAATGCCTTTTCTCTCATAATATGCAAGGTTTACACACAGAGGGAGAATACCGGCAGCTGGAATTCTAGACCCAAGAAAAGCACGTCAGATATACCTATTTTGCACAACTCCAATGAAGCTGAAAATTTACGGAGATTATTTTTGTATTTAATAAAAATTACTGGAGCTGAAAGCTACCGGAGGAGGGCCCCCAGGTGGGCACAACCCACCAGGGCGCGCCAGGCCCCCCCTGGGCGCGCCCTGATGGGTTGTGCCCAGCCTGACCCGCTTCCGGTGCCCATCTTCTGGTATAAATTCCCAAAAAACCTAAAAAAATAAGGGGGAGGACTTTCGGGACGAAGCGCTGCCGCCTCGAGGCGGAACTTGGGCAGGAGCACTTTTGCCCTCCGGCGGAGCGATTTCGCCGGGGGAACTTCCCTCCCGGAGGGGGAAATCGAAGCTATCGTCATCACCAACACCCCTCTCATCTTTGGGAGGCCAATCTTCATCAACATCTTCAACAGCACCATCTCCTCTCAAACCCTAGTTCATCTCTTGTGTTCAATCTTTGTACCGGAACCTCATATTGGTACCTATGGGTGACTGGTAGTGTTGATTACCTTGCGTAGTTGATTACTATATGGTTTATTTGGTGGAAGATCATATGTTCAGATCCATTATGCTATTCAATACTCCTCTGATCTTGAGCATGTTTATTATTTGTGAGTAGTTACCTTTGTTCTTGAGGTCACGGGAGAAGTCATGTTGCGAGTAATCATGTGAATTTGATATGTGTTCGATATTTTGATGATATGTATGTTGTGATTCCCTTAGTGGTGTCATGTGAACGTCGACTACATGACACTTCACCATTCATGGGCCTAAGGGAATGCATTGTGGAGTAGTTATTAGATGATGGGTTGCTAGAGTGACAGAAGCTTAAACCCTAGTTTATGCGCTACTTCGTAAGGGGCTGATTTGGATCCACATGTTTAATGCTATGGCTAGACTTTGTCTTAATACTTTTCTCGTAGTTGCGGATGCTTGCGAGGGGTTTAATCATAAGTAGGTTGTTAGTTCAAGTAAGAACAGCACCTTAGCACCGGTCCACCCACATATCAAATTATCAAAGTAGCGAACACGAATCAAACCAACATGATAAAAGTGACTAGACGAAATTCCCGTGTACCCTCAAGAACACTTTGCCTAATACTAGTGATTGTTCTGGCCTGTCCTTTGCCTCAAAAGGATTGGGCTACCTTGCCGCACCTTGTTTACCATTACCGTTACTTGATCGTTACAAATTACCTTGCTATCAAACTACTTGTTACCTACAATTTCAGTGCTTGCAGAAATTACCTTGCTGAAAACCGCTTGTCATTTCCTTCCGCTCCTCGTTGGGTTCGACACTCTTACTTATCGAAAGGACTACGATTGATCCCCTATACTTGTGGGTCATCAAGGGCCTTCTTCATAGCATCTTGTTCGTCATGCTGGTTTGTCATGCCATGCTCGACTGCTTCTGGTTCTTCCTGCTGCACTGGCAGTGCACCGATGACTTGTTTAAATTGTTGTTTCTAGGGCTAAAGATTGCAGTAAGTTCATCATTTGAGCGTACTAACTTTCCCTACAGAAAAAATACATACAAGTTACATCATATGGGAGAATTCCATAATCTATAGATGTATCTGCCACAATATACAGTGACATGGGTGAACGGAGGTCAAAAGTAATGAAGTGTTTACAGAAAAGAGTTGGCCTACTCACCAGGTGAACCTGCTTTGTCTTTGATTTGCTTGAGATGGGTTATACATATGCATTGAGAGACATGAGTTGTTTGAACTCTTCAAGCATCACATGTAGACCCTTAGTCACGGCTTCCAGTTGATGACGATAATATTCCTGCCACAATGTACTTGAAGACATTAGATTGTATTGCAAATTTACATCTCGCGACACATGACATATAAAGTATACATATTATAACCATAGATGAAGCATTTCCAATAACACTGACCTGTACATCTTTAATCCTGGCCAGATATGCATCTTCTTTTTTTCACTTTCAGTGCCACATTCATTTAGTTCATTGTGGTGTGTACATCAATGTGAAGGACCACGAGCTCGTAGATCTGATAAAGATGGGTCATCTGTCATACGACGGGAATACCAAGAAAGTAATTGGAGAAGCTTTTCCTGTTGATACATGTTCTTCTTCTTCATTCGGTCTGTAGGCTTGTCCCACTCCATTGTTGACACATGTCAACATCTGCTGCATAACAATGATCAGTAGTTGACAATAGGTTCAAATATTGGTGGCAAAATGAGTAAACACGTGCTTAATTACTCTTAGATCAAGGTAATGAAGTATCAATAAGAACCCTAGCTGGATTCACGTCATATTTTGAGATAGCCTTTCAAATGGGAAACTAATTAGATTTGGTAATGCAAACACACGTGCAAATTTGATGGGTTATGATACGTCCATTTTGCATCATGATTTATTATTGATAATTATAGTATTATTGGCCATGATTTCACTTTATGATACAATTCTTATGCATTTTATCTCTTAATTTACAAGGTACATCACAAAGAGGGATATTGCTGAAAACTGGAATTCTGGACCTGAAAACCAAGAAAAAGGCTTAAAATTCTCTAGACTCCAAATCACCTAAAACTTCACAAGGATTTTTTCTGGAATATATGTGAATTTATGGAGCAAAAATATACCAGAGGGGGGCCACCTGTTGGTGCCAAGCCATCAGGGTGCGCCCACCCCCTGGCACGCCCTGATAGCTTGGCAGGCCCACAGGCGACCTCCGCCCCCTGTTCTGCTATATGATGTGTTTTGACCTAGAAAAAACCAGGAGGATACTTTTAGGATGAAGCGCCGTCGTCTCGAGGCGGAAACCTGGGCAGAGGCCCTTTTGATCTCCGGTAGAGAGATTCTGCCGGGGAAACATCCCCCGGGGAGGGGGAAATCGAAGCCATCGTCATCACCAACGCTTCCTCCTTCGTGAGAGGACCAATCTTCATCAACATCTTCATCATCACCATCTCAAACCCTAGTTCATCTCTTGTATTCAATTTTTGTCTCAAAACCTCAGATTGGTATCTGGGGGCTACTAGTAGTGTCGATTACATCTTGTAGTTTATGCTTGTTGGTTCACTTGGTGGAAGATAATATGTTCAGATCCTTAATCATATTTATTACCTCTGATATTGAACATGGTGATGATTTGTGACTAGTTAATTTTGTTCCCGAGGACATGGGAGAAGTCTTGTTATAAGTAATCATATGAAGTTGGTATTCGTTCGATATTTGATGATATGTATATTGTTGCTTCCTTTAGTGGTGTCGTGTGAACGTTAACTACATGACACTTCACCATATTTGGGCCTAAAGGAAGGCATTGTGGAGTAATAAGTAGATGATGGGTTGCTAGAGTGAACGAAGCTTAAACCCTAGTTTATGCGTTATTTCATAAGGGGCTGATTTGGATTCACATGTTTCATGCTATGGTTAGATTTATCTTAATTCTTCTTTCGTAGTTGCGGATGATTGCGAGAGGGGGTAATCGTAAGTGGGTTTCTTGTTCAAGTAAGAACAACACATTAGCACCGGTCCACCCACATATCAAGTTATCAAAGTAACGAACGCGAATCAACTCAACATGATGAACATGACTAGACGGAAATTCCCATGTGTCCTCGGGAACGCTTGCTTCATATAAGAGTACTTTCAGGCCTGTCCTTTGCTATAAAAAGGATTGGGCTATCTTGTTGCGCACTTGTTACTTTTGCTACTTGTTACTTGTTACGAATTATCTTGCTACAAAACTATCTATCACTTTTACTCATAGCACTTGCAGAGAATACCTTGCTAAAAACTGCTTATCATTTCCTTCTGCTCCTCGTTGGGTTCACCACTCTTACTTATCGAAAGGACTACGATTGATCCCCTATACTTGTGGGTCATCAGGTTACCGGGGGAATAATTGAGAGATACGAGGGGGCGGCTTGTTTCTTGAAGGGGACTTGACTGTTGAATAAATAAGTAACATTATTTGGGGAGTTTCAGCATGTACATGCTCTACGATCCGGTAAATGAACTAGCAATCGACATATTGTCAACATGGATTAGCCGAGACCAAAAGCATCTTGAGAAAATATACCGAGTTAATAAGAAGAAGATATACTCAAATATTACATCAACGATTTGCTAATCAATGAACCGTAGATAGAATGACATCCAGTGTTTACTCGGGGCGCAATAAGAACCCTAATCCTAATCTTGGATAAGAACCCAAGTATTTACTCCATCCGATCGATCCATACCACTTGTCGCTCCAACGGATGTATCTCGACGTATTTTAGCGGTAGATCCACCATTTGAGCGAGAAGTAATATGGATGTGAGGGAGCAATTTGAAAACAAGAACGCAAAGAGAACTCTTTGATTAGAATGAGATATTGGGGTACTTTTACCATCATAGCAAACGGAGCGTAGCAGAATGCGTCACTCGGGAGCGACTCTCTAACCAAACGATTTGTGCCATAGCTAGCAAGAACCACCGGTGGGGAGGGGGATGGATCTGGAGGCGAAGAGAGAGAGAGAGAGAGCTCTTTTTATGGAAGGGGTGTGATCAGTGTGGAAAAAAGAGGCGGTATTTGGGGAGGGTTGGGATTAGGTGGGCACGCAGGTAGTTGAAAAATGAGTGGAGGGAAGGGAAAATTTGAGGGAACGCTTCGTGGGACAGGCAAGGATAAATCTAAGCTTTGTCCAGTTCCAGTTTTTTTCCTACATATTATGCAAAAAAACTTTTTGTAACTTGCAGCACGTTCACAAATAGTCGTGACCACTTTCATATGAAAAAAGAAACCACGGTTCATGTGACACCATGTTCCTCGCATATATGTTGGGTCTACTTTACTTTATTTAAGGTGAGACCAATAGGTTTGCAATGCATAGTCATTTTTTTTCGTGCATGTCACTTGAAGAAAGCACATTCCTCATGTGAGTGTGTCACGAGTGTTCACAAATTCAAGCTCGCGTTGCCGGTTGTCACATCACACTTTCATATTATACTTTGCACACAACAAGGTGCCACTATCAGAAGGATTTGAAAGAGCATGAATCCGAACATGTTCCATACTTTCTAATCATGATTCAAACCACTTAGTCTAGTGAATTAAAAAAAGAAGTACTATTCATTGTTTAGATCACACTATGGACTTTCGGGCTGAAAACAAGCTTAGGTTATGCATGCTGTCATATATCGGCCATAGTTGATTGGTCATAAAACTATATATATTTGACATTTTGTTTGCTTCTATAATTTTGATCATGGCAATATGTCTTCATGTGGTACCATGTTCCTCACATATTAAAGGTGTGTCCAAGAGTTTTGAAATGCACAATCATTTTGTTCATTTATCATGCGAAGTGTACTTTTACACATTCTAGTGCGTGTGGCCGGTTGTCACGTCATACTTTGAGCTTCTACCACGAGCATGCGGAAAGGTGCCTTCATAGGTGAATGTTAGAAAAAATATCTGTATTTGACATTTTTTTGCTTATGTACTATTGATGGGTAAATCTTCATGTGTTGGGATATTCATTGCATCTGTAAGGTGATACCAATAGGTTTGCAATGCACATACATTTCGTTTGTGCGGGTATCTTGAATAAAGGAAGATCATCGTCTCAAGTGTCAAGTCCGGTTAGAAATTAAAGTTCGGGGCGCTAGTTGTCACATCATATTTCAGATAGCCTTTAAAACAAAACAAGTGGATCGTGCCATATCAAGACCACACATAACGTAGGCATGTCGAGCATGCAATGTCGCCGCTGTACAAAATATATTGCTTGAACTCACCAGAAGAATTGCTCGAATTCTAACCTATAAGGAGGCTGGGCGACCCGCCCACCCGAGGGCTCCTTCGATTTTGCTTCATTTTGACCCTTCAATCGGGTCTGGTCGCGTCAACGCAGATGTGCCAGCCGTTTGATTTTTACCGATCGTTTTGACCCAGGATGCTTCGTGGGCGCACGATGACTGGTGGGCTCGGCGTGGCCTTCGATTGGCTGGGTTAACTTTCCTCACATCAACCATTCCCGCAGCGTCGCGTGGCTCAATGCGCGCAGGGCGCGTCGTGCGTCGTGGCCTAGCCACGAAGGTATTGGCCGGCCCATGTGCACCCAGTTTCTGCACCCGCGCCTGTGCTTTCCTTATGACGTGTGGGCCGGTTATGCTTCTGGTCCTGCTCGTCAGTTGCGGTGGCTGCACCGTCTCTGGCATACAGGGATTTCTTGGGTCAACTGCTCCTGTCGCGGCGCTCCTCACGCGCTGTCCGCATCGTGCGTCGTGCGTCGTGGGGAGTTGTTACGTCCTGCGTCAGCTGCAGACATCGTGTTTGTTTGAGGGGAGTTGGAGATGGGGAATGGGAGTTTAAGGTCTATGGGAGTTAAATTTCTTTGATTGGCTCAGGGACATGGGAGTTAAGATGGGAAGAGGAAGGGGAATTAGGAGGTTCAACTCCCTTCAATCTCTTCCCTGGGAGGACCATGTAATTAAGCGTGGGAGTGGGAATTGACGTAAAAAGAAAAACTGTTCGCTCACGTCTTATTGTTTAACGGCTGATGAAGCTCTCATTTTTCTTATCTATATGCACGACCATAAACCAAACAAAGGAAAACAACTCCCTGTAGAATTCCCATCGATAATTACTACCACATATCAAACAGGGGATTGGGACTAATAATCTACTTCCCAAGTCTAATTTCTTCACGAACTCCCCTTCATAAACTCCCATGCCCAATCCCTCAAGCTGCCAAACACGCTGAGGGTTGGATCGATGTATGTGCACCCGGATTGTGCATCCGCGTTTGTGCTGGTGTGATGACGGGTGGGCTGCCGCTGCTCCTGGTCCCGCTCGTCGGCTGCTCCTACTTTGTTTTTCTTTGCGAAATCCCGTCGCCTAATCCCCTCGCTCCCTCATCCATCTCTCCCCCATCGTCGGCCGTCACAGCACGAAGTAAACCTGGGCATGGACAATCCGGCCCGACGACCCGGCCCGAGCCCGGCCCGAAAAAACCGGGCTTCGGGCTTCGGGCTTGGCACTCGGGCCGGGCTCGGGCTTCATTTTTCAGCCCGAGAGATAGTTCGGGCCGGGCTCGGGCTTCTCTTTTTACGGATTTCGGGCCGGGCTTTCGAGCTTCGGGCCGGGTTTACACGTGCAAACAATAAAAAATAGCATTCGGGCCGGGCTTTCGGTCTTCGGCCGGGCTTCGGGCCGGGCTCGGGCTTGAAAAAAGAGTGCATTTCGGGCTTCGGGCGGGGTTCGGGCTTGGGATTTTTTTTTTGGGCTTTGCAAAGCCCGGCCCGAACCCGACCCGGCCCGACCAATGATCAGGTCTAGCACGAAGCCATGAACCCTAGGCCCCTCCTTTTCCCTTGCATGTGCATGCTCATCGCCGCCTTTCCCCCTGCTTCCCCATCATTGCCCCGACGCATCCACCGGCTACAACGGATCCATGGCTAATGGGGTGGGGGGGGGGGGTACGAGAATCAAGCTGGCAATGGTTAACCGTTACCGGCGTCCCCGTGGGTAATTACTCTATTAGGGGACGGGGATGTGCCAACTTTAATGCCCACGGGAAAGCTGGTGGGTCAAATACCTTACCCAGCGCGCAAGACGGGGATGGGGATGGGATAGCATTACCCGTGCCCATTACCCATCTTACCCATGAAGGCCTTACATGCGGGCTCTAAATTTAGTAAACCCCATGTAATTCCCGCCCTTACCCACCCAAATTTCCACCCATCCCACCCTTTGGCCAAAAAGTTTTAAGAAAACCCTAACCTAACCACAACATATTATTTATTGTGCTGGAATGATATTTTTTCCTATTGAAATGCTATCGAATGTTGTTGTTGATTGCGTGTATGGGTTTCCCCACGGGGATAAAAAACTCGACGGGGATCGAGATGGGAATATTTCTATCCCCGCTGACGGGTATGGGGACGGGGACGGGGATGGGAGTCCAATACCCGCTTGGGTAATCCCCATTGCCAGCCATGGGTACGAGGCAGGGAAGGACGCCATCCTCGACCCGTCGCTTAGGCCGGTGGCGCACAGGTCAAGTCTGGGCACAAGGCCGACGCCGGCGGGGGAAATCAGCGGGGGGTGATGCAGTGGCAAATACGGGCGGGGTCGGCCGTGGAAGGAGGCTCGGCGGCCAGAGCAGCAGGAGCAAGGAGGCAGGGTCGGCCGTGGAAGGGAGGCTCGACGGCCGGAGCAGCAGGAGCAAGGAGGCGAGGTCGGCCGTGGCAACTGCAACAGCTGCTCGTCGGCCTGACACATCGCCTCAGCCCCGTCTCCTCTGATGCGGCCCGGACGCTCAAGAGGGGTAGGTGTGCCGTGACTACCATCACTGGTGGCGAGTTCAGCGGCCGCCGCCTCCTCTTCTCTTCGAATCCAGTAAGCCCTCTCTTGAGTGCATCAGGGGATGTCGTGCCCTTAACTACGGTAAAGCACCAGGTCCACGTGAGCTCCTCCTTCAACCTGCGTGTGTGATTTCTTCCTTTTCCATGAATGCACACATCTGAAGCTTTTTTTGGTTCCCTCATCTAGATTTCTTCTAAAGTGTGCAGATTGTTATTCATTATCAGGGAGGACAATATTCGTTTCAAGGACTCATTAGGCCCAGAATATTTAGCTGGTAAGATGCATATTTCTATGATTCATCCATCTCTCTAATTCCGACCTTACAGATCAACCTGTCTCCCTCTGCCCTTCTAAATCTGGTGCTGCTACTTTTTTCTTTCTTACATGGATATATGTATGAGATTTCTTTGTTTAGGTATATTTGTGCCTGAAAGAAGTTTACATCTATTTTCTTGTTAGATGAGCCTGAATGAGAATACTTATGAGATCACATGAATGAGATGTTGACGCACTGTATGCTCCAAAATTGTATCATTGTTCCCACACAATGGTTAGAATCCCAGTTGTTGAATCACAATAGACAAGACCATATTTCACATTTTGTATAGTCCAACCAATAATACATATGGAGCCTGGTGATGGTTATTGATATATTGTGATAGTAGTTTCCTGCATTAATAATTAGTTAATGAGCCACCCTTTCGTTTTCAACTCGAAGTGGTGCAATAGTTAAATAGATGTGTTCGTGACATTTAGCCCCAAAATTCAGTTCAGTTCGGCTGTACATCTTTTGCCGACCCCTTTTCTTGGTACTGATTGACCTTTATGTGTTAATATTTTTATTCGACCACATTTTTTTCCTTTAGTCCTTCCTCTTGGTGTATAATCCTGATTGTGTGAGTTTCTTTCCTGGCAGGGTATTTATGATTCAGACCATTCCATAACAAAATGCATATATTGCGTCACGCTTTAGACTGTCATCAAGTTTGTGTCAACGCTTGTTCTATGGTTCAGCCTTCTTTCCCTGGCGCCGGCCCTTCTTCTTGTGGCTTCGTCCTGCTGAAGCTTGCGTGCTTCTGCTCGCTGCCTCGGGTAAATAACACGTTACATTGCTTCTGTGACCGGTGAGTGTTTATTGCTTGCCTGTGTATCGTTGTGTTCTTACCAGTTGTTTTCTGTGCGTTTCGTAGGTTGTGCGATCTCTTCTGCCGCTACGTCTCCGTTTGACTCGCCAAGGTTTGCTGTTTTGCTTTCTACATGTGTGTGTGTTTTACTTTCACTATCTGCTATGTCATGCTATCTGCCTTCATGATCGTTTAAGTATTATTATGGTGTCTGCCGTGCTGATCGTTTAAATATTTCGGATACGGCAGGGCGTTGTGTGTTGTTCGTTCTCTTGCTACTTACAGTTCGTGTATGCGTGTGAGCAGGATCTATGCACTTGTTTCCGTTGTTATACTTGTTTTGGAGACCGAGGTAGCTCGGTGCGCTTCGCCGCCGCTCGTATCTGTGTGAGGTTGCAGACGACGGTTCTGTTCTTGCTGGTGTAGAACTCGAGCTCCCAGGGGACGGTTCTGCTCGAGTACCATGAAGAGTTTTTTTTCCGAGCTCGGCTTGGTGTGGTTTTATGAATGGCTATGAGCAGGCAGCTCTACAGGTCTTGTGTTTTTTGCAAGGTTTATATGGATTTTTCGTTCATGACAATAACTATGAATGTATGATGGCCTATAGGAGATCTCTCTGTTCTTCGATGATCATTGCAGTTTCTTTGATTCTACTATGCTATTTACTTAGTCTGCAGGCCAGCATATTATTTAGATTCTTTCTAACTATCTTCCTATACATAGAAACGTACATCTACTTCCAAGCTCAGTACTGGTCTCCTTCCAGCTACAACCCCAAGTGTCGGTGTACTAAAGATCGGGTCCTTTAGTACCCCGTACTTGTGCACGGACAGTTGTAGCCATACCTGCGGCAAGGCCTGCCGGAGGACGGCTGGAGACAGATGCAAGATATCAAGAAGGCGTTTAAGCTGAAGATCAGAAGACCAAAGGCTGGGCGTCCAGCAAGATCTTGCCGGGCTGGCCCGTCGAGCCCCGGCAAGATCAGCCCCCCGGCAAGATCAGCCCCCGGCAAGATCAGCACCCGGCAAGATCCCACCGCTTCAGCACAGTGCCGCCGCTCCAGCGCAGCGACCAGCCTGTCGTTTAGGGCTTGTCCTCCTGGTTGCGTGTCACGGCGCTGGCCGCAGAAGGGGTTAAGCGGTGCTGATGGGAAGAGTCCTTTTTCCATCCCCAAGAAAGGCAGGGACACCTGTTCAGAGCATTGAATGCGTCTTGTCCTAAGACGTTTGTCCTAAGGCGTCAGTAGTAATCATGAGATACTGGTAATCATGAGATACTGTAGATACTTTACACCTCTTGTACTTCGCCACTGTTGGAGACCCCTTGGACATATAAAAGGAGGCCCAAGGCGTAGCTACAAGGAGGGGGCGAGATCCCGATCCAGACTCGACCCATTCTGTATGCGTAGCTGCTACTGTAGCTCCCAGAACTGGGCCAAGAACATCCACAGTAATACAACCAAGCAGGAGTAGGGTTTTACGCTTCCGAGCGGCCCAAACCTGGGTAAATCCCCTCGCGTCGATCGTTAGTTCCGCTCTTTGTGCTGTCCTTTCTCCCTTGCCGAACCGTAAAGGTATCCTTCGGTCCCATAGGTGTCGTTTCCCCGACATCTTTGACGTCCTGTACAGAAAGAGACCCAACGGTGTGAAATTGAAGTGCATTCCTCGAGAGGATGGACTAGAGCTGTTGGCAGAGATTCATGGAGGCATATGTGGCTCCCACATAGGCTCGAGAGCTCTTGTCGGCAAGGCATTCCGGCAAGGTTTCTTCTGGCCCACTGCTCTCCAGGATGCAACTCCACTAGTAACCAAGTGTGAAGCGTGCCAGTTCCATTCAAAGCAACTTCATCAGCCAGCTCAAGCTCTTCAGACAATCCCTCTTTCCTGGCCCTTCTCGGTCTGGGGACTCGACATACTGGGTCCTTTCCCCCGCGCTGCCGGGGGCTTCGAGTACTTGTACGTTGCTATCGACAAGTTCACGAAGTGGCCGGAAGTGGAAGCAGTGAGAAAGGTGACAGCACAGTCAGCGGTCAAGTTCTTCAAGGGAATAGTGTGCCGGTTTGGTGTGCCGAACAGGATCATCACCGACAACGGTACGCAGTTCACGAGTCGCACCTTCATGCAGTACGTCCAAGACCTTGGCGGCAAGATTTGTTTTTCCTCCGTTGCTCACCCGAGAAGCAACGGCCAAGCGGAGAGGGCAAATGCTGAAGTGCTGCGCGGTCTCAGCACCAGAACTTTCGACAAGCTGCACAAGTGCGGAAGACGCTGGATTGATGAGCTGCCGGCGGTTCTTTGGTCAATCAGAACGACACCAAATCGAGCTACCGGCCAGACTCCCTTCGCCCTGGCCTACGGGGCTGAAGCAGTTCTCCCCACGGAACTCATATACGGGTCACCTCGAGTGCTCGCTTATGATGAGCTCGAGCAAGAGCAGCTGCGGCAAGGTGACGCTGTGCTCCTTGAGGAAGATCGTCTTCGGGCTGCTGTGCGTGCTGCACGCTACCAGCAAGCTTTGCGCCGCTATCATAGCCGCAAGGTTCATGCCCGGAGTCTTGAGGAAGGCGACCTTGTTCTTCGGTGCGTTCAGTCGGCCAAGAAATCCAACAAGTTGACGCCGAAGTGGGAAGGCCCTTATCGGGTAGTACGAGTCACCAGGCCTGGCACTGTCCGCCTGGAGACCGAAGATGGCGTGCCAGTGAGCAACTCCTGGAATATCGAACATCTTCGGAAGTTCTACCCGTGAGGTGCGGTTGCCGGTTAGCAGCAGTTTCGCGCAGAACCTTTGGTTCTTGCCGCAGAAACGCTCCCGGCAACCACCTTTTGTACAAGTCTTGCCGATGCAGCATGTAATCCTTTGTACAAAGCCAGGCGAAGACCCTGTGCATAGTTTAATTAAGCTAAGTGTTTTACAATTCTTGTCGATTTCATGTCATTCTATATGCATGCTTATCTGAGATGTTGTATTGCGCTTGCTTCCGGTAAGAGCTAATGAACCGCCAAGGTTCCATATTTCCTCTTTCTTTTTCTCAAAAGGATAGAAGGTTCCCTCGCATGCAAATTTGCCGGGGGGGGGGGGGGGGGGGAAGATGGTATGGATACCGACAGGCGACGTTCAAGGTTGACATCTTGCCGGAAGAAGAACAGCAACGAAAAGCTAAGTTGCAGAAACCCTTTAAAACAGATTTTTGTTGTAAGGCTATCCTCCTTGAACGATTTCGAATTTTGTATGGAAAACCTGCACGCGATGGAACCTTGTCATGATCGGTCGCGCCCTTACTCTGTTTCGAGTCCGCTCAATAGTTTAGGTGGCTGCACTGAAAACGTCAAGGTTTCTTGCCGGTAGCTGCGCCTCCAGCAGGCTGCTGAAGTCCCGAACCCAGCGCTCGCGGGGGTGCGCACCGGCAAGTTCCCAGTATAAGCGTAGGGCATACACCATACAGAAAGAAATCAAACGAGGGGAATAGCATATATTAATCCAGAGACAACAAGTTATATTACATGATAGTTGCCGCGTTTCTAACTAAAGATAAATTGTCTTTGGCATGGAGCGATGGCGACAAGATAAAGAGAAACGGCTAATCCCGGCGATCGCCTTCAACCCTCTTGACTTGGCTCACCCTGTCAACGATGGGCGCGACAAGCTCTTCAAGTACCTTGACGTCCACATCCTTCGGCAAGCGTTTGAAGATGTTGGAGAGGTTGATGCCGGGGTTCTTGTGCACAACTTTGACCAGCACCTCGCGGAGGACGGCCTGGCAGAGCTTGCGGGATTCGTTCACCAGCTGGGATGTTCGGTCAGAGTGAAGCTGCTCCAAGGCTTCGAGCATGCGGTCAAAGAACATGGTCAGCCTGGCGCTTGTGGACACCCTGTCGTCAGAAGAATAGCTGAAGCCTTGCAGACCCATGATGGACAGTTGCGCGGCAAGCTTCTTTGCAACGTCGATGAGCTTCTCAGTCCAGATCTGCACGCCTACCACATAGTCGTTGTGTGTGGCGGCAGCACTCTTGAGCAGCTCCTGTTCATTGTGGAGGTCTTTGATCAAGGTCTTCTCCCGACCCCTGGCGGTCTCAAGGGTCTCCTTCGGCGTGGTCAGCTTCTGCTCCAGATCAATGATGGATTCCTTGGCGGAGGTGAGCTGCTGAGTCTTCTCGGATGCGGCAACCTGGGCCTCCATCAAGCTGTGAAGAGCTTTGTCTCTTTCGGCTTCGAGTGTTGAGACCTTCTTGCCGTGATCCTCGAGATCAGCCTCTAGCTTCTTCACCTTCCCCTCCAGCAAGCTCTTGGCGGCCTCTGCAGCTCCGGCAGCATCGACGGCTTCCTTCAGTTTGCCGGCGTGATCTTCAGTCAGAGCTCTGAGCGTCTCCATGTGTTTCCGCTCTAGCTCCTGGGTCCGCTGCGCGACAAGTTTCTCGATCTCCTCGTCCTTGCTGCGGAGCTTGGCGGCAAGCGCCTCCTCGCGAGCAGTAAGGTCCTCTTCGTGAGCATCGAGCCCGATGCGGCGCTCCGTCAGGCGAGCTTCTGCTGCGGCGGCCTGCTGTGCAGCCTCCTCCTGTGCCTTCTCGACATCAGATTGCTTCATGAGGAGGTCGTTCCAGTTCTCGCTCAGCTGTTCCCGAGCAGTCTTCAGCTCTTGGAAGGCCTCAGCATACCAAGCCTGCATCTCCTCGACGCGCTTTTGGAAGTCCGCCTCTGCTGCATCAACAACCGCTGCTCTGGAATCCAGCTTATCCTTCCGGGCGCGGTAGAGTGCCTGAAGCTTCTGATAGTTGTCGTGCACGGCTTGGAGTAGCTGCTCCTCCTTGGGTTCACTGCTGCTGGCGGCGACGATGACGTCTCCATCCAGAGTTTCTCCTTCCACCGGCGCCCCAGTGCTTGCCGTCCCTGGCATGCTGACGAACAGGTTGTCGCCGACCTTGAGGTAACTGCTTGACGGGGGCATGTCAGATGTTGACGGTTGATCTTCACCGGCAGCTGGGGGCTCCGCGACCGGTGTAGCGCCAGGCGCTCCTGCGGCAGGAATGTCGTCAGTGCGGTCATCGGTCTCCTTGCCGGTCCCCTCAGCAGACTTCTTGGCGGTCTCTTCCTGTGCGGCCTTGGCGGCCTCGTCCGCTGCGACCCTGTCGGCCTTGGCGGCAGCATCCCTGGCGGTCTCCTCGATGACGGTTTCGACATCCATGGGTTCCGCCAAGAGGAAATATGGAAGCCCAGGTAGGGAAGCACGATGAGACCAAGATTGAAGTTCAAGAAGACAAAAAAAAGAAGAGAAAAACAGGAGTAGCAAGTACTCTGAGGCGAGCGGTTTACTTGCGTCGAGCTGCTGAGGAGGGTTGCCGGAGCTAGTGCTCGCCGGCTCTTCTTCATCGCGGTAAAGCTCGCTTGCCGAAGGCTCATCTCTGGGCGGTGTAGTCGATGGCGGCGGCACGTCAGGGACGGTTCCCATTGGTACTCCTTGTTGCCGCTCCGCTCCTGCACGTCCGGAGATGTCAGCAGTGAAGATACGCACCCCGGCACTTGCCAGCGGAAAGTGCATAACGGACTCACGCTGGGCGCTGCGCCGGGGGCTGTGTTGAGGACTGCGTTGTGGGCTCGACTCCGGGCTGATGTTGATCGTTTCTGGCGCACCTGAGGTGCTTGCCGGCGGTTCGTCGCCCGTTGAGGTCTTCACCCTCTTCGCCATCCTTTGCGCCAAGGTTTCTGCATCTCTGTGGAGACAAGCCAAAGTGAATTAGTCAAGTGAAGCCAGAAATACAGGAATTATAAGGTGCGGCAAGGCCCTTACTCTTCTTCTTCGGATTCCAAGGCAGAGAGGTCGAAAACGACTTCCGCTTCGGCACCTGGGCGAGGAGGTGGAGAAGGTGACCCGACACGCTTGGCTGCAGCGGAAGCAGTAGGTTGTTGCGACCCTGCTGCTCCAGCCGCTGGTGCCGTCGTATGGGACGCTCCCGCCGCACCAGTTTGTGCCACGGTCGAGCGTGTCGTACGTCGCACGGGCGGTTGTTGGGCCTCTTGCCGCTGCGCAGCCTTGCCGGCCGCCTTCTTGCTGGGAACCTCATCTCTTGAGGGAGGCTGACTTGCCGGGGCGTCAGAGCTGGCTTTCCGAAGAACGCGCTTTTTCTTCCCTGGAGCTGGGGGCTCTTCGTGCGGCTGCTCCTCGGTTGCGCCCTCGACGGTAGAGCCCCCGGCAACCATGCCGCTCTGCTCCCCGGCAACTTCCTCTTCCTCGGAAGAGGTCTCCTCTGGCACCGTCTCTTCTTCACTGGTGTCTCCTCCCGTGAAGCCAAAGTCGCCGGCCTCCGCGGCAAGGTTTGCCTCTTCCGCCCTGCTAGCAATGTAAGCTATTTCTTCATCAGTGGTGGGACGGATAAGTTTGGGATCTTCCAGGATGGCCCTCTCCGACAAGTTGTCGAAGAACTCCTGCACTTGCTCTGGAGGCGGCTCTACCCAAGTCCCGTCAAGGCCGTGGGCGTTGCACACTGGCATCATAGCAATGATTGAGCTCAGGGCAGAGTTGTTGCACAGAGGCACGACTCCAGGCGGCAACATGAACTTCCCGTCAGGCCTGAACAGCTTGTGGCAGAGATACATGTGCTGCAAGACCGTGAAGTTGTGATTCAAGCCAGGGCGCAGCCTCATAATATCTGCTGCGTTATTGAAGTCCCAGGCTGGCCTCCCCTTATTGTGCAGAGGGGCGATGAGCCGGCGAAGGAAATCTGCGCCAACCATTTCAATCGTGAGCCCGGCATCCCTCAGGCGGTGGATCCTGGTGATTGCAATTGTGAGCTTCTTGTCTTCAGGGTCGAGGTCGCTCCAACTCTCACCACGGGCCACCTTCTTCTGCCGGGGCACGCAGAATGGCTGAGGGTCTTTCTCCTGGATCCAGCACCACTCGGATCGCCACTCATCCCACTTCTTGCGGTAGAGACCCCCTGGGTATATATCCTTGTTCCATGTCCTTGGAATCCAAGTGATAGATCCAGAGAGGGCGTCTCCTGCCTCGATGCGGGGGATGAAGTAGTGGCGGAAGAGGGCCGTGTTGGGGACCACTCCGGCAAAGTTTTCGCAAAGATGCGCAAAGACAGACATGCACGTTACGGCGTTCGGCGTGAAATCCAAAAGGCGGAACCCGTACGTGTACATGATGTCGACGAAGAAGTCGGAGAAAGGAGGACAGAGCCCGCAGTAAAAATAAGCAGCGAAGAAAGGGTATCTATTCGCGCCGCCCCCGGCAGAAGCCGAAAGCGCGCGAGTTTTGGGATGGCCATTTGTGTCCTTCCCCCATACGCACCTGTACTGAGTAATCAAGGTGTGCCCGTCAAGCGTCGGGTCGAAGACGACGCGCTCTTTCCGCATCCGCACCAGATCCCCTTCATCTGCTCCTGCGGCTGAGCCGGCGGCTTTCGCCGTTTTGCCCTTGCCTGCTTTGGGCGGCATGGCGGCAGTGGAAGCGGAATCCGAAGGTGGCGAGGGCGTGCGGGTGGCGGAAGAATGGAGGAGGCGCGTCTCAGGCTCGAGGAGTAGGACGATGGCAGCGTCCAGATTGGAAAAGATGAGAGGTAAATGAGCAGCGCCCCTGCGGATTCCTTTTTATGGGGAAGGAGCGGAGGCTGCGGTCGTTCCGCACACGCCCCCACGTTCCGCATTCAACACGCGTCGTGGGAGGGCGCAGTAGATGAGAAGATTATGACAGTAACTCCTGCCACGCGTGCCCGTGCACTGTTTTGGGCCTAGCCCAACAACGCCTCGCACCCGTGTATGGCCTAGGCCCGGGGGCTCCTGTCGGTGTACTAAAGATCGGGTCCTTTAGTACCCCGTACTTGTGCACGGACAGTTGTAGCCATACCTGCGGCAAGGCCTGCCGGAGGACGGCTGGAGACAGATGCAAGATATCAAGAAGGCGTTTAAGCTGAAGATCAGAAGACCAAAGGCTGGGCGTCCGGCAAGATCTTGCCGGGCTGGCCCGTCGAGCCCCGGCAAGATCAGCCACCCGGCAAGATCAGCCCCCGGCAAGATCAGCACCCGGCAAGATCCCACCGCTTCAGCACAGTGCCGCCGCTCCAGCGCAGCGACCAGCTTGTCGTTTAGGGCTTGTCCTCCTGGTTGCGTGTCACGGCGCTGGCCGCAGAAGGGGTTAAGCGGTGCTGATGGGACGAGTCCTTTTTCCATCCCCAAGAAAGGCAGGGACACCTGTTCAGAGCATTGAATGCGTCTTGTCCTAAGATGTTTGTCCTAAGACGTTTGTCCTAAGGCGTCAGTAGTAATCATGAGATACTGGTAATCATGAGATACTGTAGATACTTTACACCTCTTGTACTTCGCCACTGTTGGAGACCCCTTGGACATATAAAAGGAGGCCCAAGGCGTAGCTACAGGGAGGGGGCGAGATCCCGATCCAGACTCGACCCATTCTGTATGCGTAGCTGCTACTGTAGCTCCCAGAACTGGGCCAAGAACATCCACAGTAATACAACCAAGCAGGAGTAGGATTTTACGCTACCGAGCGACCCGAACCTGGGTAAATCCCCTCGCGTCGATCGTTAGTTCCGCTCTTTGTGCTGTCCTTTCTCCCTTGCCGAACCGTAAAGGGATCCTTCGGTCCCATAGGTGTCGTTTCCCCGACACCAAGGTATAGCTTCTGAAACAGACAACTATAATATGCTTATAACTACTTAATTGCACTCATGTTTGTGTTTTCTTTTGTACCAAATCGCCGTGCCCTGCTGGCTATACTATATGCCCACATGTTTACACATGTCTCCCTCTTCATTGGTTTTCTTTCACGCACCAGGCGAGCTCTGGTGGTCAAGCTGAAGCTTCTTCGCCTCCTTTTGAAGAAAAGGATGATAAGGATGTCCAGGCTCGAGTTACCAGGAACAAGTGGTGCTGCTTTTTATTCTGTCCATCTATATATGCATCCCTTCAGTTTGTACAGACATAACAAATATTCATTTCTGACTAGAACAAAACTTGCAGTTAAGAAACTCTGCTGCTGGAAAGGGAGCTGGGGTACTAAAGAGAATATAGTTTGAGCCTGCCAGTTCTTTTTAATCCTATGGCCTGTATTTTTGCAGCAATCGTCTTTTACGTCTGGTTCCCAAAGTTATCAGCTAGCCTGCCTATTTCTCGCCGTTTGATAACCTATATTATAACTACAGAGAATATAGTTTGAGCTTGCTAGTTCTTCTGCCTTGGATATGAAACAATGAGGCAGTTTTAATATTGTCGTAGATTCCCCTGATGTCATTTTAAACTACAGGATGCTCCACCGATAGAGAAATACCTTACAGAATGATGCTGAATGTTCTTCTACAAACTTTGGGCCTGGCGGTGGCTGAGTATCGAGGCAAAGTATGCGACAGCAAGGGGTTGATGTAGTTTTTCCTTTCGTAGTCTTCACTGGAAGGGCCTGATGTAGTTTTTCTGAATCACATGTCTCCGCTTTGTTCTACGACAGATGCTTCTACACTGGAATGGTAGCAACAGTACTGGACTCCACTGAGAACTGGAACTCTATACCTTTCTTGTGTAGCTCTTCCTTTCGTAGTCTTTGCTGGAAGGTGCTGATGTAGTTTTTCTGAATTACATGTCTCCATTTGTTGTACAACAGATGCTTCTACACTGGAATGTAACCTTTTTGGAGATTCAACATGTTTCTGACTTGTTGTACAATATCTCGATGGTAGTAGCTGATTTATTGTTTTAGCAAGCGTAATGGCCGATGCTTAAAACAAACAATGCTATTTTTTGCTTGAGAGTGCTTACATATGGCGTTGCTTTGTTACAAGATTACAACACCTTTTCCAGTAAATCTGATGGCTCATCTCAAGTGTTCTCCTTAATCAGAGAAGTTTCCTATTTACGCCTAAGTGGTTGCTAAAACCTATTTTTACCGAGAAAGATAAACATTTTTTTCTGCAAGCAGAAAGACAAACCTTTTCACTGTATAGATTTTGAAACACAATTCTATCTTATTTTTTCATACCAAGACATGTATTTTTGTTTTAAATTAGACTCTATACTATTAAGTTAAGCCGTGTATATTCATATCATTATATACAATATTCCACCGTGTTTCTTATTAGAGGGGATTAAACCATGGATATGTTTTTCATCGCGAACATGGTTTTAGTGTGCCTCTGCGCCATTTGGCGCAACGGGTCAGCTAGTAGACAAATGTTCTAACTATGATTGTAGTAGGTTAAAGATGTCGTCTGTTTCCTGCAAAAAAAAGAGATGTCATCTGTTATTGTATTATACTTATTTACGTAGAATAAGTGGTGTGGTGATACGTCTCTAACGTATCTATAATTTTCATGTTGATATATTATCATTCTAGGATACTTTTTGGGTCTTTATTCACCAATTTATAATATTTTTGAGCACTAACCTATTGACCCAGTGCCCAGTGCCAGTTGCTGTTTTCTGCATGTTTTTGCCTTTTCAGGTTTACAGTACCAAACGAAGTCCAATTGCCATGAAACTTTTTGATGATTTTTTTCTAGACCACAAGAAGACCTAGAAGCTTCGGAAGGAGGTCGGGAGGCGCACGAGGGTCCCACCACACATCAGGGCGCGCCCTGATATGTGGTGGCCCCCTCGTGGCTCTCCCGACGTCCCTTTTCGGCCTATAAATTCTCTAATATTGCAAAAACCATGGAGGCAGTCCCAAAACCCTTTTTCCGCCGCCGCAAGTCTCTGTTCCGTCGCGAGGCCATCTGGAGCTCCGTTCCGGCACCCTGCTGGAGGGTGGATCGATCACGGAGGGCCTCTTCATCAACCTTGCTGCCCTCATGACGATATGTGAGTAGTTCACCACAGACCTATGGTTCCATAGCTAGAACCTAGATGGCAATCTCTCTATCTCTTGATCTTCAATACATTGATCATCACATCTTCGCTTTGATCTATTGTGCAGTGTGTTTGTTGGGATCCGATGAATTGTGGGTTTATCTTCAGATTATTCATGAAAAGTATTTGAGATACCTCTGATATATATTGTCACTTAATTGCATGATCATTATGGCTTCGTAATGCTCTCCGATCTATTGATGTGCTTTGGCCAAGTAGATTGATATTTCATCGGTGGGAGTGGTGCGTTGTGGTAGGTTCAACCTGATGAGTTTCTATATCCCAGTGACAAAGTAGGGGACAAGATGCGCCTTTGTGTTGTTGCTACTAATGATAACACGATGGGGTTCATTCATATTGATTGAGTTTACTTTGTCTACATCATGTCATCGTTCTCCAAGCATTACTCTGTTTTACTTAATACTCTAGGTGCATGCTGGATAGCGGTCGACGAGTGGAGTAATAGTAATAGGTGCAGGCAGGAGTCGGCCTATTTGTTTATGGACGTGATGCCTATACACACATGATCATTGCTGTGAAAATCGCATAACTATCCGCTTTTCTATCAATTGCCCAATAGTAATTTGTTACCCACCGTATGCTGTCTACATGAGAGATGCCGCTAGGGAAAACTATGGCCCCGGGTCTATTCACTTATATATTTACAAATGCTACAATTACCTTGCTGGCTTTATTTACCTTTTATTTTATTTTGCAATTTATATTTATCAACAATTATCTACACAACTCATTTGCTTGCAAATAACGAGATCAAGGGGATTGACAACCCTCTTGCCCGCGTTGGCTGCAAGTTGTTTGCTCATTTGTGTGCAGCCGCTGAAGAAGGTTGAGGAGTGATATTCCTATTGGTTCGATAAACCTTGGTTTCATAACTAAGGGAAATACTTACCCACTTTGTGCTGCAATTACCAGTTCCTCTTCACGAAAAACCCAACGCAGATCACAAGTATCAGGAAGGATTTCTGACGCCGTTGCCGAGGAATATCATCAGAAACTACCAAGTAACTTCACACAAATTTTCATTCACTTGTTCTTCTCTTTATTTTTTGTTATATTTAGCTTGTCTCATAAAAATCAAGAATACAAAAATATTTATCTTTGCTTATTACTAATTTACTTCTACGCTTGCTAGTTTACTTGTTTTGCTTGTTGCTTTGCTTGTTCGGTCACCATGTCTCAAGATACTACTAAGTTGTGTGACTTCTCAAATACTAATAATAATTATTTTATTAGTACACCTATACCATCCGCCACTAGTGCGGAGGCTTTTGATATTAATGCTGCATTGCTAAATCTTGTCATGAAAGATCAATTTTCGGGAAGTCCTAATGAGGATCCCGCGTCACATCTTAATACCTTTGTTAAATTATGTGATATGCAAAAGAAAAAATAATATGGATAATGACATTGTGAAATTAAAATTATTTCCTTTTTCACTAAGAGATAAAGCTAAGGCTTGGTTTTCATCTTTACCTCGTAATAGTATTGGAACATGGGATAAGTGTAAAGATGCTTTTATTGTCAAGTATTTTCCTCCTGCTAAGATCATCTGCCTTAGAAATCAAATAATGAATTTTTAACAGCAAGATCAAGAGCATGTTGCACAAGCTTGGGAGAGAATGAAATTAATGATAAGAAATTGCCCAACTCATGGTTTAAACTTGTGGATGATTATCCAAAATTTCTATGCTGGACTAAACTTGTGTCTAGAAATCTTCTAGATTCTGCTGCAGGTGGTACCTTTATGGATGTGACCTTAGGAGAGGCCACAAAACTTTTGAACAACATTATGACAAATTATTCTCAATGGCATACCGAAAGGGCTCCAACTGGTAAGAAGGTAAATTCTGTTGAAGAAATCGCTACTTTGAGTGAAAAAGTGGATACTCTTATGAATATGGTTGCTAGTAAAAATGCTCATGTTGATCCCAATGATATGCCCTTGTCTACTTTGATTGAGCAAAATAATGATGGTATTAATTCGAACTTTGTCTCGCGAAATAATTTCAATAACAATGCTTATAGAGGAAATTTCAATTCTAGACCGTATCCCGATAATTCCTCTAACAACTATGGAAATTCTTATGGAAATTCTTCTACAAATTCTAATAGGATACCCTCTGATCTTGAGAACACAATTAAAGAATTTACTAATTCTCAAAAGGTTTTCAACACTATGGTAGAAGAAAAATTGCATGTAGTTGACACTTTGGCTAAAAACATGGATATAATTGCTCTTGATGTGGAAACTCTTAAAAATAAAGCTTTGCCACCCAAGCATGATTTTAATTATGCTATTAAATCTATCCAAATATCTATCAATGAAAGTAAGGATAGGACCGCTAAGTTGAGAGCCAAGCGGAAATTCTTAGAAAAAGCTCTTCCACCCGATTTTTACCGGAATCATGACGAAGATCTTAAAATGATTGGTGTTGCTCCTATTGAATCTTTATTTACCTCTCTTAATATAAATGATAAAGGGACTGAAGATGAGTCAACTCTAGTTGAGAAGTGTCCCGTTTGCTTGAAGGGTGATGATTTTGATGCTAAAACTGAAAAATGTGGGTTTGTAGAGGTCAAAACTTTAGCTAGTGATGTTCCCACTATTTTGGATTACAAGGACTTTAATTATGATAATTGCTCTGTAGTAGAATGTTTTCCTTTTTTCAATCCGTTATTAGCTCACCAATGCTTATGAACAAAACAAAGCTTTTACCAAACATATAGTAGAAGCTATGATAAGAGCTTATGATGAAAAACTTGAGCTTGAAGTTTCTATTCCTAGAAAATTGCATGATGAGTGGGAACCTACTATCAAAATAAAAATCAATAAATATGAATGAAATGCCTTGTGTGACCTTGGTGCTAGTGTTTGAACTATTCCTAAAACTCTTTGTGATATGCTCGGTCTCACTAATATTGAAGATTGTTCTGTCAACTTGCATCTTGCAGATTCTACCATCAAGAAACCTTTAGGTAGAATTAATGATGTGCTTATTATTGCAAATAAAAATTATGTTCCTGTAGATTTCATTGTGCTTGATATTTATTGCAATCCTTCTTGTCTCATAATACTTGGAAGACCTTTCATACGAATTATAGGTGCAATCATTGACATGAAAGAGGGAAACATAAGATTCCAATTCCCATTAAAGAAAGGGATGGAACACTTCCCTATAAAGAGAATTAAACCACCTTATTAACCAATCATGCGAGCTACTTATGGGTGGAGTGTCAAAGATGACAATACTTGAAACTATGCATTATGCCTAGCTAGGGGCATAAAACAATGCCGCTTGTTGGGAGGCAACCCAATAGTTATCTTTAAATTTTTGCTTTAAACTTTCTATTTATTTTTAATAGAATGACTATTGCCTCTGTAATTATTATGTTTTTGTGTTTAAATTAGTGTTTGTGCCAAGTAAAGCCTTTGGGATGACTCACAAGATAAGTAGAATCGATGCTGAAACAAACCAGAAACTTTTGACTCCAGTACAGGAATTTTCGTTTTTTACTGGAGAGTGATAATGATATGAAATTTTTACAAAGTATTTATATACAAATTTTACAGGTTTTCCTAATTGTTCAGAATTTTTAGAGTTACAGAAGTATAGGTTCTCTACAGATTGCTACAGACTGTTCTGTTTTAAACATATTCTGTTTTTGCTTGCATAGTTGCTTGTTTTGATTATGCTATGGATTGTATCGGGGGGTATAAGCCATGGAGAAGTTAGAATACAGTACCTATTATGCATATATTAAATTGGAATCAATTTATAACTGTACTTAAAGTATGCAATATGTTTCTTATACTAACGGATCTCATGAAGTTTTGTTGAGTTTTGTGTGATTGAAGTTTCCAAGTTTTGGGTGTTATCGTGATGGACAAAGGAATAAGGAGTAGCAAGAGCCTAAGATTGGGGATTCCCAAGGCACCCCAAGGTAATATTTTAAAGGAGACTCAAGCGTCTAAGCTCGGGGATGCCCCGGAAGGCATCCCCTCTTTCGTCTCAAATCCATCGGTATGTCACTTGAAGCTATATTTTTATTCGTCACATGATATGAGTTTTGCTTGGAGCGTCGTTTGTTTTTGTTTGCTTTTACTTTCAGTTTGCCACAATCATTGTTCGCTGGACACACCTATTTAAGCGAGACACACCTTCATCATAATTTGTTAGAATACTCTATGTGCTTCACTCATATCTTTTGAGCTTAGCAGTTGCTCTAGTACTTCACATATCTTTTTGAGCACGGTGGCGTGTAGATTTTATAGAAATGATTTCACCCTCGTTCTTCACTTATATTTGTTTGAGAGTTAATAAATAGTGACGGTAATTTGCATGGGTCATAAGACTAGTCCAAAAATATTAGGTATTCAATGAGTGATAATCAAAACCATCATGTAGCACATATGGAGAAATTGTGGGTCAGTGATATTGATGTAGTAATATGAAGTAGGTGTGAGTTCATAATTTTTAAACCGTAGAAGTGTTGATATTAAGAAAGGTTGACATTTTTGTTCATCTAAAAATTAAAGAGGCATGGTGATGATGTGTAAGCATTTCTATTCCTCGTTGAAATCCTAGTGTTGTTTCGGGTCGGAAGCGCGCGATGGTTAACTCCTACCAACCTCTTCCCTCGGGGCATGCGAGTAGTACTTTGATTTATGATAAACTAAAAAACTTTGCAATAAGTATATGAGTTCTTTATGATTAATGTGAAACCATGGACATACGCAATCTCACCTTTTCATAATTTGCTAGCCTCTTCGGTACCGTGCATAGCCCGTTCTCACCTCGAGGATCGGTGCAACTTTCACCGGTGCATCCAAACCCTGTGACATAATACGCTCTGTTGCACATAAGCCTTATCATATCTTCCTCAAAACAGCCACCATACCTACCTATCATGGCATTTCCATAGCCATTCCGAGATATATTGCCATGCAAATTCCATCGTCACTTCACATGACTAGTTCGTTCATCGTCATATTGCTTTGCATGATCATATAGAGCTGGCATAGTATTTGTGGCAAAGCCACCGTTCATCGTATTTTTGCATGTCACGCTAGATCATTGCACATCCTGGTACACTGCCAGAGGCATTCATACAGAGTCATATCTTCATATCAGTTCTCCATATCGAGTTGTAAGTAAATAAAAGTGTGATGATCATCATTATTAGAGCTTTGTCCTAGTGAGGAAAGAATGATGGAGACGATGATTCTCCCACAAGTCGAGATGAGACTCCGGACGAAAAAATAAAGATCGGGGAGGCCAAATGAGCCCACCATCCATTGAAAAAAATATATGAGAGAAAATGAGAGAAGGGACTTTGCTACCATATTTTACCACACTTGTGCCTCCAAGTGGCACCATGCTCCTCATGTAGAGAGTCTCATGTTATATCACTTTCATATGCTAGTGGGAATTACCTATTCATTATTACAAACTTGGCTTGTATATTCCTATGACGGGCTTCTTGAAATGCCCAAGGTCTTCATGAGCAAGCAAGTTGGATGCACACCCCACTTAGCTTCATTGGAGCTTTCATACACTTATAGCTCTAGTGCATCATTTGCATGGCAATCCCTATTCCTTGCATTGACATCTATCGATGGGCATCTCCATAGCCATTGGTACGCCTAGTTGATGTGAGACTATCTTCTCCAATTTTTACCCCTTTGATATCTACCACCATACTCTATTCCACTTAAATGCTATGTCCAATGGCTCACGCTCATGTATTGCGTGAAGAATAAAAAGTTAATGCATATTGAAAAAGTACGATCCAATTGCCTGACTTGGACACCGTGGTGCTTGACATTTGTATTAATGTGGTGAAGATGGAGCCATGCCTTGCTAATATAATAAGATGAATCGGGGGGGGGGGGGGGAGGTAAACATTTCTTAAGGATCGTATACTTTTAAGGATTGATGATTCTGTTTCTTACATTTTAATTATTGCTATGTTAATATTTGTTGATTCATATTTTCTCAATGAGCATATATACATGCATAAGATTACATAGTGGATAGCATGTCACATCAAAAATTCTATTTTTATCATTTACCTACCCGAGGACGAGCAGGAATTAAGCTTGGGGATGCTTGATATGTCTCCAACATATCTATAATTTTCGATTGTTCCATGCTGATATATTATCATTCTAGGACACTTTTTGGGTCTTTATTTACCAATTTATAATATTTTTGAGCACTAACCTATTGACCCACTGCCCAGTGCCAGTTGCTGTTTTCTGCATGTTTTTTGCCTTTTCAGGTCTACAGTACCAAACCAAGTCCAATTGCCACGGAATTTTTGATGATTTTTTCTGGACCAAAAGAAGACCTAGAAGCTTCAGAAGGAGGTCGGGAGGCGCACGAGGGCCCCACCACACATCAGGGTGCGCCCTGGGGGGGGCGCCCTGATATGTGGTGGCCCCCTCGTGCCTCTCCCGATGTCACTCTTCGGCCTACAAATTCTCTAATATTGCAAAAACCCTGGAGGCAGTCCCGAAACCATTTTTCCGCCGCCGCAAGTCTCTGTTCCGCCGCGAGGCCATCTGGAGCTCCGTTCCGGCACCCTGCCGGAGGGGGGATCGATCGTGGAGGGCCTCTTCATCAACCTTGCTGCCCTCATGATGATGTGTGAGTAGTTCACCACAGACCTACGGGTCCATAGCTAGTACCTAGATGTCAATATCTCTATCTCTTGATCTTCAATACAATGATCATCGCATCTTCGCTTTGATATATCCGATGTAATCCTATTGTGCGATGTGTTTGTTGGGATCCGACGAATTGTGGGTTTATGTTCAGATTATTCATGAAAAGTATTTGAGATACCTCTGATATATATTGTCTCTTAATTGCATGATCATTATAGCTTCGTAATGCTCCCCGATCTATTGATGTACTTTGACCAAGTAGATTGATACTTCATCGGTGGGAGTGGTGCGTTGTGGTAGGTTCAACCTGATGATTTTCTATATCCCTGTGACAAAGTAGGGGACAAGATGCGTCTTTGTGTTGTTGCTACTAAGGATAACACGATGGGGTTCATTCATATTGATTGAGTTTACTTTGTCTACATCATGTCATCGTTCTCCAAGCATTACTCTGTTTTACTTAATACTCTAGATGCATGCTGGATAGCGGTCGATGAGTGGAGTAATAGTAGTAGGTGCAGGCAGGAGTCGGCCTATTTGTTTATGGACGTGATGTCTATATAAACATGATCATTGTCGTGAAAATCACATAACTATCCGCTATTCTATCAATTGCCCAACAGTAATTTGTTACCCACCGTATGCTTCCTACATGAGAGATGCCGCTAGGGAAAACTATGGCCCCCGGGTCTATTCACTTATATATTTACAAATGCTACAATTACCTTGCTGCCTTTATTTACCTTTTATTTTATTTTGCAATTTATATTTATCAACAATTATCTACACAACTCATTTGCTTGCAAATAACGAGATCATGGGGATTGACAACCCTCTTGCCCGCGTTGGGTGCAAGTTGTTTGTTCATTTGTGTGCAGCCGCTGAAGACGGTTGAGGAGTGATATTCCTATTGGTTCGATAAACCTTGGTTTCATAACTGAGGGAAATACTTACTGATACGTCCATTTTGCATCATGCTTTAATATTGATATTTATTGCATTATGGGCTGTTATTACACATTATGGTACAATACTTATGCCTTTTCTCTCTTATTTTACAAGGTTTACATGAAGGGGGAGAATGCCGGCAGCTGGAATTCTGGGCTGGAAAAGGAGCAAATATGAGAGACCTATTCTGCACAACTCCAAAAGTCCTGAAAATCTACGGAGAATTGTTTTGGAATATATAAAAAATATTGGGCGAAGAAGATACCAGAGGGGACCCACCAGGCAGCCACAAGCCTGGAGGGCGCGCCCTACCCCCTGGGCGCGCCCCTGTGGCTTGTGGGCCACCTGGCAGGCCTCCGGTCCCCATCTTCTGCTATATGATGTGTTTTGACCTGGAAAAAATCAGGAGAGAGCTTTCGGGATGAAGCACTGCTGTCTCGAGGCGGAATCTGGGCAGAAGCAATCTAGGGCTCCGGTAGAGCCGTTCTGCCGGGGAAACTTCCCTCCTGGAGGGGGAAATCGAAGCCATCGTCATCACCAACGATCCTTTCATCGAGAGGGGGTCAATCTCCATCAACATCTTCACCAGCACCATCTCCTCTCCAAACCCTAGTTCATCTCTTGTATCCGATCTTTGTCTCAAAACCTCAGATTGGTACCTGTGGGTTGCTAGTAGTGTTGATTACTCCTTGTAGTTGATGCTAGTTGGTTTATTCGGTGGAAGATCATATGTTCAGATCCTTAATGATAATTAATACTCCTATGATTATGAACATGAATATGCTTTGTGAGTAGTTACGTTTGTTCCTGAGGACATGGGAGAAGTCTTGTTATAAGTAATCTTGTGAGTTTGGTATTCGTTCGATATTTTGATGAGATGTATGTTGTCTTTCCTCTAGTGGTGTTATGTGAACGTCGACTACATGACACTTCACCATTGTTTGGGCCTAGGGGAAGGCATTGGGAAGTAATAAGTAGATGATGGGTTGCTAGAGTGACAGAAGCTTAAACCCTAGTTGATGAGTTGCTTCGTAAGGGGCTGATTTGGATCCATATGTTTCATGCTATGGTTAGATTTATCTTAATTCTTCTTTCGTAGTTGCGGATGCTTGCGAGAGGGGTTAATCATAAGTGGGAGGCTTGTCCAAGTAAGGACAGCACCCAAGCACCGGTCCACCCACATATCAAACTATCAAAGTAACGAACGCGAATCATATGAGCATGATGAAAACTAGCTTGACAGTAATTCCCATGTGTCCTCGGGAGCGCTTTGCTTTATATAAGAGTTTGTCCAGGCTTGTCCTTTGCTACAAAAAGGATTGGGCCACCTTGCTGCACCTTTGTTACACTCGTTACTTGTTACCCGTTACGAATTATCTTATCACACAACTATCTGTTACTGATAATTTCAGTGCTTGCAGAGAATACCTTGCTGAAAACCGCTTGTCATTTCCTTCTGCTCCTCGTTGGGTTCGACACTCTTACTTATCGAAAGGACTACGATAGATCCCCTATACTTGTGGGTCATCAAGACTCTTTTCTGGCGCCGTTGCCGGGGAGTGAAGCGCCTTTGGTGAGTGGAATTTGGTAAGGAAAAAATTATATAGTGTGCTGAAATTCACTGTCACTTGTTACTATGGAAAATAATCCTTTGAGGGGTTTGTTCGGGGTATCTTCACCCCGACTGGAAGAGGAAAGAGTTGCCCCTCAACCTACTGAACCTACTGAAAATATTTATTATGAAATTCCTTCGGGTATGATAGAGAAACTGCTAGCTAATCCTTATGCAGGAGACGGAACATTACATCCGAATATGCACCTAATCTATGTAGATGAAGTTTGTGGATTATTTAAGCTTGCAGGTTTGCCCGAGGATGAAGTCAAGAAGAAGGTCTTCCCTTTATCTTTGAAGGAGAAGGCATTGACATGGTATAGGCTATGTGATGATACCGGATCATGGAACTACAACCGATTGAAAATGGAATTTCATCAGAAGTTTTATCCTATGCATCTGGTTCATCGTGATCGGAATTATATTTATAATTTTTGGCCTCGTGAAGGAGAAAGTATCGCTCAAGCTTGGGGGAGGCTTAAGTCAATGTTATATTCATGCCCCAATCATGAGCTCTCGAGAGAAATTATTACTCAGAATTTTTATGCTCGGCTTTCTCGTAATAATCAATCCATGCTCGATACTTCTTGTACTGGTTCTTTTATGAAGAAGACTATTGAATTCAAATGGGACTTCTTGGAAAGAATTAAATGCAACTCTGAAGATTGGGAGCTCGACGAAGGTAAGGAGTCAGGTATATACCTTAAGTTTGATTGTGTTAAATCTTTTATGGATACCGATGCTTTTCGTGAATTTAGCACTAAATATGGACTTGATTCTGAGATAGTAGCTTCCTTTTGTGAATCTTTTGCTACTCATGTTGACCTCCCCAAGGAGAAGTGGTTTAAATATCATCCTCCCATTGAAGCGAAAGTAGTAGAACCTATTAAAGTTGAAGAAGAAACCATTACTTATAATGTTGATCCTGTTGTTCCTACTGCTTATATTGAAAAACCACCTTTCCCTGTTAGAATAAAGGATCATGCCAAAGCTTCAACTGTGGTTCGTAAGAGTTATACTAGAACACCTACACCCCCTGAAGAAATTAAAGTTGAACCTAGTATTGCTATGGTTAAAGATCTCTTGGTCGATAATATTGATGGGCATGCTATTTATTTCTGTGATGAAGCTGCTAGAATTGCTAGACCTGATACTAAAGATAAACATAGACCTATTGTTGGCATGCCTGTTGTTTATGTTAAAATAGGAGATCATAGTTATCATGGCTTATGTGATATGGGTGCTAGTGTGAGTGCAATTCCCTTTACTTTATACCAAGAAATTATGAATGATATTGCACCTGCTGAAATAGAAGATATTGATGTTGCTATCAAGCTTGCTAATAGAGATACTATATCACCAATTGGGATTGTTAGAGATGTTGAAGTCTTGTGTGGGAAAGTAAAATACCCTACCAATTTTCTTGTTCTTGGTTCCCCACAGGATGATTTTTATCCCATTATATTTGGTAGACCTTTCTTGAACACCGTTAATGCTAAGATAGATTGCGAGAAAGAAACTGTTATTGTAAGTTTTGGGGATGTGTCTCATGAGTTCAATTTCTCTAAATTTCGTAGACAACCCCATGACAAAGAATTGCCTAGTAAAGATGAAATTGTTGGTCTTGCTTCTATTGCTGTGCCTCCCACTGATCCCTTAGAACAATATTTGCTAGACCATGAAAACGATATGCATATGAATGAAAGGAATGAAATAGATAAGATTTTCTTTGATCAGCATCCTATTTTGAAACACAACTTGCCCGTTGAGATTCTTGGGGATCCTCCTCCACCCAAGGATGACCCCGTGTTTGAGCTTAAACAATTACCTGATACTCTAAAATATGTCTATCTTGATGAAAAGAAGATATATCCTGTTATTATTAGTGCTAACCTTTCATTGCATGAAGAAAAGAGATTATTGAAAACTCTGAGGAAGCACCATGCCGCTATTGGATATACTCTTGATGATCTTAAGGGCATTAGTCCCACTTTATGTCAGCATAAAATTAATATGGAGCCTGATGCTAAACCAGTTGTTGATCACCAACGACGGTTAAATCCTAAAATGAAAGAAGTGGTAAGAAATGAAATATTAAAGCTTCTGGAGGCAGATATAATTTATCCTATTGCTGATAGTAGATGGGTAAGTCCTGTTCATTGTGTCCCTAAGAAGGGAGGTATTACCGTTGTTCCTAATGATAAAAATGAATTGATCCCACAAAGATTGTTACAGGTTATAGAATGGTAATTGATTTTAGAAATTAAATAAAGCTACTAGGAAAGACCATTACCCTTTACCTTTTATTGATCAAATGCTAGAAAGACTATCCAAACATACACACTTCTGCTTTCTAGATAGTTACTCTGGTTTCTCTCAAATACCTGTGTCAAAAGAGGATCAAGAAAAAAACTACTTTTACTTGCCCTTTCGGTACCTTTTCTTATAGACGTATGCCTTTTGGTTTATGCAATGCACCTGCTACCTTTCAAAGATGTATGACTGCTATATTCTCTGATTTTTGTGAAAAGATTGTGGAGTTTTTCATGGATGATTTTTCCGTTTACGGAACTTCTTTTGATGATTGCTTAAGCAACCTTGATCGAGTTTTGCAGAGATGTGAAGAAACTAATCTTGTCTTGAATTGGGAAAAGTGCCACTTTATGGTTAATGAAGGTATTGTCTTGGGGCATAAAATCTCCGAAAGATGTATTGAGGTGGATAAAGCTAAAGTTGATGCTATTGAAAAAATGCCGTGTCCCACAGATATCAAAGGTATAAGAAGTTTCCTTGGTCATGCTGGTTTCTATAGGAGATTTATTAAAGACTTCTCTAAAATTTCTAGGCCTCTCACTAATCACTTGCAAAAAGATGTTCCTTTTGTTTTTGATGATGATTGTGTAGAAGCATTTGAAATCCTTAAGAAAAAGCCTTGATTTCAGCACCTGTTGTTCAACCACCTGATTGGAACCTACCCTTTGAAATTATGTGTGATGCTAGTGATTATGCCGTTGGTGCTGTTCTAGGACAAAGAGTTGATAAGAAATTAAATGTTATCCATTATGCTAGTAAAACTCTAGACAGTGCTCAAAGAAACTATGCTACCACTGAGAAGGAATTTTTAGCAGTTGTGTTTGCTTGTGATAAGTTCAGATCTTATATTGTTGATTCCAAAGTAACTGTTCACACTGATCATGCTGCTATTAAATATCTTATGGAAAAGAAAGATGCTAAACCTAGACTTATTAGATGGGTTCTCTTGCTACAAGAATTTGATTTGCATATTATTGATAGAAAGGGAGCTGAGAACCCCGTAGCAGACAACTTGTCTAGGCTAGAAAATGTTCTTGATGACCCACTACCTATTGATGATAGCTTTCCTGATGAACAATTAGCTGTCATAAATGCTTCTCGTAATACTCCATGGTATGCTGATTATGCTAATTACATTGTTGCTAAATTTATACCACCTAGTTTCACATACCAGCAAAAGAAAAAGTTTTTCTATGATTTAAGACATTACTTTTGGGATGACCCACACCTCTATAAAGAAGGAGTAGATGGTGTCATTAGACGTTGTGTACCTGAGCATGAACAGGAACAGATCCTACATAAGTGTCACTCCGAGGCCTACGGAGGACACCATGCTGGAGATAGAACTGCACACACGGTACTACAGTCTGGTTTTTATTGGCCTACTCTCTTCAAGGATGCTCGTAAGTATGTCTTGTCTTGTGATGAATGTCAAAGAATTGGTAATATTAGTAGACGTCAGGAAATGCCTATGAACTATTCACTTGTTATTGAACCATTTGATGTTTGGGGCTTTGATTATATGGGACCTTTTCCTTCCTCCAATGGGTATACACATATTTTGGTTGCTGTTGATTATGTTACTAAGTGGGTAGAAGCCATTCCAACTAGTAGTGCTGATCATAACACTTCCATTAAAATGCTTAAAGAAGTTATTTTCCCGAGGTTTGGAGTCCCTAGATACTTAATGACTGATGGTGGCTCACACTTTATTTATGGTGCTTTCCGTAAATTGCTTGCTAAGTATGATGTCAACCATAGAATTGCATCTCCATATCATCCTCAGTCTAGTGGTCAAGTAGAATTGAGCAATAGAGAAATTAAATTGATCTTGCAAAAGACTGTTAATTGATCTAGAAAGAATTGGTCTAAGAAACTTGATGATGCATTATGGGCTTATAGAACTGCATATAAAAACCCTATGGGTATGTCTCCGTATAAAATGGTTTATGGGAAAGCATGTCACTTACCTCTTGAACTAGAACATAAAGCTTTAAAGAGATCAACTATGATTTCTAACTTGCTGGTGAGAAGAGGTCATTTGACATTAGCTCACTTGATGAATGGAGAACCCAGGCCTATGAGAATGCCAAGTTATTTAAAGAAAAAGTTAAGAGATGGCATGATAAAAGGATACAAAAGCATGAATTCAATGTAGGTGACCATGTCTTGCTATACAATTCTCGTTTAAGATTTTTTGCAGGAAAGCTTCTCTCTAAATGGGAAGGGCCTTACATTATCGAGGAAGTATATAGTTCCGGTGCCATCAAGATCAACAATGCCGAAGGCACAAATCCGAAGGTGGTAAACGGGCAAAGAATCAAACATTATATCTCAGGTACTCCCGTAAATGTAGAAACCAATATTATTAATACCATAACCCCGAAGGAGTACATAAGGGATGTCTACCAGAACGTTTCAGACTCCGAAAAGGAGTAGGTATGTGGTACGGTAAGTAAACCGACTCCAAAACTTTTCCAATAGCAATTTTTCTCCGTTTTGGAATATTTAAAAAATTAGGAAAATATAAAGTAGTCCGAATAGTACACGAGGAGGCGACAAGTCGTGAGGGCGCGCCCTACCCCCCATGGGCGCGTCCCTATGGCTTGTGGCCACCTCGTGTGCCCTCCGGACTCTGTTTCCTTGTAGAATACTTCTTTTGGTCGGTAAAAATTCATTATATAATCTCCCGAAGGTTTTGATCACCGTACCACGGAAAAATCCTCTGTTCTTGTTTTTAGCTAATTCTGCAGAAGATTCGGAGCAAGATGTCTTCACAAGAGTCGGCCGGGGAGAGTCGTGTCTCTCACCCAGCACAGGAACCAAGGGCCTACAGCCAAGCTGAACCCTTTGGGTGGTCAATGGAGGAGGAGATGGAGGCTGACCTTAAAAGAGTAGACGCCATGGAGGAGGACCAAGAAGCTACTTCCCGCGTTCAACCAGGAGTTCCGCTTGAGGAGCTCCAGAGCTCAGCAATACCGGATTCGGTCACACCTCCTAATGCTCGATTTCTCTCTTATGATAACATGAAAAAGAGTGTTGCTTTTTCCCCCGCAGCTAGGAAGCATCCATGGGTGATCGGAGCTCTGGCCGTCACGGGCAAACTCCGTAAGGAAATAATGGATCTCAAACAACAAGTCAATAAGCTAGAGGAAGAAAATCACATTCTGAAGGGTATTATTGCCAAGAATATTGGATCACCACCGCCGAAGAAAGAGACATAAACACATGGGTATGGGCACTCCCCTTGGCTTGTGCCAAGCCTGGGGGAGGTGTCCCGGTATCGTATCATCATCACACCTTTATCTTTATCGTTTTGCTTAGTTCGATACTTTTGGTTACATCTTTATCTAGTAGAATAAAAGTTTTTAGTATGATCTAGCCTTGAGTTTTGCCTTATGTTCCCTCTATGTAATCGAGTCCGAGAGTTATATAATAAAGATTAGTTTGAATTGAGGGCTTTGCTTTCTTGCTATGGTCTGGAGAAAAAGAAATAAAGAGTTAAAGAAGTAAAAAGATTATATAATGATCTTATGGGAAGTGACGACTTCACATATAAGAAGTATGTCGCATGAAACTTGTTGTTAGTTGACAAACATAGTTTTGGTCATTGTTGCAATTAATTGGAAGTAATAAAGAGAGAGAGGTCTCACATATAAATATACTATCTTGGACATCTTTTGTGATTGTGAGCACTCATCAAAATATTATATGCTAAAAAGTTGATGTTGGACAAGGAAGGCAACATAATGAGTTATGTTTGCTTATTTCCGAATATAAGTTATATTGTCATGGATCCTCTAACATGTGACGCTTGCTTCCACCTCATACTAGCCAAAACTTCCGCACGAAGTAGAGATACTACTTGTGCATCCAAACACCCTTAAACCAGTTTTGCCATGAGAGTCCACCATACCTACCTATGGATTGAGTAAGATCCTTCAAGTAAGTTGTCATCGGTGCAAGCAATAAAAATTGCTCTCTAAATATGTATGATCTATTAGTGTGAGGAAAACAAACTTTATACGAACTTGTGATATGGAAGAAATAAAAGCGACGGACTGCATAATAAAGTTCTTTATCACAAGCGGCAATATAAAGTGACGTTCTTTTGCATTAAGATATTATGCATCCAACCATAAAAGTGCATGACAACCTCAGCTTCCCTCTGTGAAGGGCCTATCTTTTACTTTTACTTTCTAGTACTTACCTTTTTGCAAGAGTCTTGGTGATCTTCACCACTTCCTTTTTATCGCCTTTTTCTCTTGGCAAGTGCCATGTGTTGGGGAATGATCTAGACATATATATCCACTCGGATGTAGGTTATCATAAACTATTATTGTTGACATTACCCTTGAGGTAAATAGTTAGGAGGCGAAACTATAAGCCCCTATCTTTCTCTGTGTCCGATTGAAACTTTGATCTCATAAGTATCGCATGAGTGTTAGCAATTGTAAAAGACTAAATGATAGTTGAGTATGTGAACTTGCTGAAAAGCTGTTATATTAACTCTTTCCGATGTTATGATAAATTGCAATTGCTTCAATGACTGAGATCATAGTTTGTTAGTTTTCAATAAAGTTTCTGATTCATACTTTACCTTGTGAATGAATTGTCACTTTAGCATAAGAAATTATATGTCAATATATGTTGCTGTTCTAAAGATGATCATGATGCCTTCATGTCCGTATTTTATTTTATCGACACCTCTATCTCTAAACATGTGGACATGATTATCGATGTCGGCTTTCGCTTGAGGACAAGCGAGGTCTAAGCTTGGGGGAGTTGATACGTCCATTTTGCATCATGCTTTAATATTGATATTTATTGCATTATGGGTTGTTATTACACATTATGGTACAATACTTATGCCTTTTCTCTCTTATTTTACAAGGTTTACATGAAGGGGGAGAACGCCGGCAGCTGGAATTCTGGGCTGGAAAAGGAGCAAATATGAGAGACCTATTTTGCACAACTCCAAAAGTCCTGAAAATCTACAGAGAATTGTTTTGGAATATATAAAAAATATTGGGCGAAGAAGATACCAGAGAGGACCCACCAGGCAGCCACAAGCCTGGAGGGCGCGCCCTACCCCCCTGGGCGCACCCCTGTGGCTTGTGGGCCACCTGGCAGGCCTCCGGTCCCCATCTTCTGCTATATGATGTGTTTTGACCTAGAAAAAATTAGGAGAGAGCTTTCGGGACAAAGCGCCGCCGTCTCGAGGCGGAATCTGGGCAGAAGCAATCTAGGGCTCCGGCAGCCGTTCTGCCGGGGAAACTTCCCTCCTGGAGGGGGAAATCGAAGCCATCGTCATCACCAACGATCCTTTCATCGAGAGGGGGTCAATCTCCATCAACATCTTCACCAGCACCATCTCCTCTCCAAACCCTAGTTCATCTCTTGTATCCGATCTTTGTCTCAAAACCTCAGATTGGTACCTGTGGGTTGCTAGTAGTGTTGATTACTCCTTGTAGTTGATGCTAGTTGGTTTATTCGGTGGAAGATCATATGTTCAGATCCTTAATGATAATTAATACTCCTCTGATTATGAACATGAATATGCTTTGTGAGTAGTTACGTTTGTTCTTGAGGACATGGGAGAAGTCTTGTTATAAGTAATCATGTGAGTTTGGTATTCGTTCGATATTTTGATGAGATGTATGTTGTCTTTCCTCTAGTGGTGTTATGTGAACGTCGACTACATGACACTTCACCATTGTTTGGGCCTAGGGGAAGGCATTGGGAAGTAATAAGTAGATGATGGGTTGCTAGAGTGACAGAAGCTTAAACCCTAGTTGATGAGTTGCTTCATAAGGGGCTGATTTGGATCCATATGTTTCATGCTATGGTTAGATTTATCTTAATTCTTCTTTCATAGTTGCGGATGCTTGCGAGAGGGGTTAATCATAAGTGGGAGCCTTGTCCAAGTAAGGACAGCACCCAAGCACCGGTCCACCCACATATCAAACTATCAAAGTAACGAACGCGAATCATATGAGCATGATGAAAACTAGCTTGACAGTAATTCCCATGTGTCCTCGGGAGCGCTTTGCTTTATATAAGAGTTTGTCCAGGCTTGTCCTTTGCTACAAAAAGGATTGGGCCACCTTGCTGCACCTTTGTTACACTTGTTACTTGTTACCCGTTACGAATTATCTTATCACACAACTATCTGTTACCGATAATTTCAGTGCTTGCAGAGAATACCTTGCTAAAAACCGCTTGTCATTTCCTTCTGCTCCTCGTTGGGTTCGACACTCTTACTTATCGAAAGGACTACGATAGATCCCCTATACTTGTAGGTCATCAATTACCACTTTGTGTTGCAATTACCCATTCCTCTTCACAGAAAACCCAACGTAGATCACAAGTATCATGTGGTGATGTACAAATGCATGGTGCTTATGCAAAATATGTGATTGTATCTTTGTTAACCTTCTGCAAATGCATTTTCGTTAATAGTGTGAGCACTTTCAGAAATATTTGCAAGGGCCTTCAAAATATCCATGACCAGCTTTCGGAAACAGTATGAGCGCTTCCACAATACACCGAGAGCACTTTCAAAGTCTTTGCACGTTGAAAAAAAATAATGCACTGTCACATCTTCGTGTGTTAAAACACACCAGATGTCGTGTGAATAGGGAAATGTCAGTTCATGCCTACATGACGCACGCTTGGTATGGCCGTCGTTCAACTGCTTCGGCGACCTCCTCATCTCCCACGATTTAAGCGGTTGCCAAATCCCCTCTCCATATCCTTCCCCATCCCCCTCTCCATCGCCTTCCCCATTCTACTCTCAATCTCTTACTGCATCTTTCTATCACTAGCACCATGTCTCGCGCTGGATCTTTTGCCAGCGTTGGGGGCGACATGATGGTGATGCCGGGCTTATTAGCCCCGTTCACTCGGGAACACCATGTCAACCTATATAATGGCCGCACCATCCGCATCGTCTACACCAAGAAGATCAGTGCCATCGACATGTGGATACAAGGGAGCGAGGAGTACATGCGAGTGAATGAACTGGTCTTCGTCGGCATAGACCTCGAGTACGCTCCCTCGTAGGAGAAGGCAGTAGTCATCCAGATCTACGACATCTCTAGTTGTCTTGTTTACCAGGTATGCTAGTCGCCAAGGGCGGGCACATCCCTACGGTCAAGGACCAATACACATTTGTAGGTTTTAGCATTGGCCATGACATACAAGCCTTTGAATTTTCCCTGGGAAGTTGTCGGATTAAGCATTGATGAATTCTATGACGAAAACAAGAAGCTAATCGATAAGAGGTATCACCAATGCTGGGCTGAGGAGCTCTGTGATGCACAAATCGCGTACGCGTGCATGTACGCGTATGCATGCTTAGCCGTATGGAGACGGATCTACCTCATCGAGCAGGGTTGGATAGAAGCAAAAGAAAAGCAAGTGATGCGGGCCATCCATGAAAATATTAAGAAGTGGGAGGTGATGCAATGCAAACTGGAGAAGGTGCAACGTGGGAGATATTTTGATTGAATTAGTTTTATTATGATCTATGTAATTTAAATTCTGCTGAACTTGGCCGATTTATGCTGAAGTTGTGAGTTACAATGTTCTGAACATTTCTGGTATCGTACTATTAAGTCAATTAATGTACCTGTGGGCCCTTAAAAGCGGTACCTTCACACACTACCTTGTCAAATCTTTATCTTTCCAGTTCACCATCATGCCCCGAGCGAAATCCTAGCCGTCAATGGGTAAAAGATGTCCACGCACAGAGGCAAGAAGGATGGTCGGCGGGTTGGAGGATCGACGGGGGTGAAAAGCAATCCTCGTCCCGTCGCCGGTAGCGGCGACAACATCATGGGCGATGTCGGCAGCGGCAACATCACATGCTAAGGTGGTGGCGAATTGCCTGGCGAATGGAAGATCACATAAGAGCTGATGTTCAGAAGGAACAAACTAACACAGGTAAGTCAATCCAACAACCATGTCCCTCATGAAACGCGGTGCATTATTTGTTCACTAAACGTACTAGTATCTGTGAATAGGACGGTAAAATCTTCCCTGTGTTAAACCGTAGTATTCCGATGTCCGAGCAAAGTTCTCAGTTCGGTAGAATACAAAAGAAGTAGACATGCGGGCACCTTTGTAGCCCAGTCCGTAGAGTCTGCACGGATGGATTTGATTTCGACGTAGGTTTCTGGTGTTGGTGTCAAAACCGGTGGATCTCGGGTAGGGGTTCCCGAGCTGTGAGTCTAGGATCGATGGTAGCAGGGGACGAAGGAGACGATGTTTACCAAGGTTCGGGCCCTCCTATAGAGGTAAAACCCTACGTCCTGCTCGATTATATTGATGTGTATGAAGGTTATAGAGTTGATCTACCATGAGATCGAATAGCTAAAACCCTAGATGAGTTTCTCTGCTCTACAATCTAAAACCCTCTGGCTTATATAGACGCCAGGGGTCCCTAGGGTTACACATAGTCGGTTGCCCACCGAAGGGAAAAACATGCCTATTTTACTATCTTAAACTTGAAAGACACGCCACGGCTCCTGAGGTTTCCAACCTGGCGACGGGGCCTTCGATCAGTCCAATCCTTAGCGAGCGGCCCATGAGTCCGGCCCATAAGAAATAGGCCGGCAGTCCGAGGACCCCTTAATTCTGGACTCCCTCAGTAGCCCCGGACTAGCCTCCAATGCTGAGGTATATTATCCGAACAGTCTTGCGCGTCAAAGTCTTCGGCTTGCGAGGCGAGTCCCTCTATCCCTTCTTGTTCGGCAACCATCCCGTCATCGATGAACTCTCAATCGTTGAGAACTTGCGGGACCCATTGTAGTAACTTCGATGCCCCTCGATCCTTGTGCGCCGAGGGGAGACGGGCGGCTCAGCAGCTTTTTACAAGACTGCCCTTCCCACAAGGGAGGCGCCACCCATTTAAACAGGCTGAATCGTGGCCCGGGCCACCCCTTCCTCTTCTTCCCCATCAGAAAAAGCTTCAAACGAGAGATCACCGAAAAACATGGCGAGCATCCCTGGCTCTTCCTCGCGTCCTTACGGTACCCTTCCCGGGGATTGGGCAAGTTGCTCTGTATCCCTCCTTCGGCTGCGCGACCTCGAGACCCAAGGTTATCTTCCCTCCTCGGATCTGGCGGCTACCCGCGCCAGATTAACTTCTTTTGGCAACGAAGCCATCGCAGAGAATTTCCCTAACCCTCACAAGGGAGAGCGGGTATGCTTCGTGCCTTTCCTCTTGCGGGGCCTAGGGTTCCCCATTCATCCCTTCTTGAGGGGATTACTGGAATTCTATGGGATCCAGCTCCATCATCTTACCCCCGGATCTATTCTGCACATCTCGGGCTTTGTTGCTCTTTGCGAGATGTTTTTGGGCTGCGAGGCCCACTTCGGATTATGGAGGAAGTACTTCTGTCTCGTCCCCCGCACTCAGGGCGAGACAATTCAGGAAGTCGGAGGAGCCGAAGTATGTCGTATAGCCGGGACGGGGTATCCAGTGGGGACTCCGAAGAAAGAGTCTGAAGAATGGTCCTCGGAGTGGTTCTATATTGAGGACGTTCCCCTGTTCGATCCAGCTCGAAGGGGTTTGCCCGAATACTCCGACGCCCCTTTGAAGAAAAGGTATAACTGGCGACCAAAGAGTTCATCCCAAGAGGAAGATGCCGAAGTGCAACGCCTGGCTGCCCAAGTAAGGCTGCTAGCTCATAACAAGCTGACCATTATTGATGTGATGGCCGTCGCCATTGCTCGATGCGTTCAACCCCTTCAGCAAAGGATACACCCTTTGTGGCATTACAACGGAACAAGTGACACCACTCGTTCCCGACGGCGAGGCCCTGCCAATCAAGCGGCGATGGTGGCCGTACTTGCAGACCTGTTCAAAGTAGAAGAAGAAGGCTTTGTTCGGCTACCGGTTAAGGAGGGCTACTCGGGTTATAACCCCATCGAATGGGTAAGACTTTTGACTTTGTGACCTGAGTTCGGGTTTTTTACTTGCCCCTTTTGACCGAAGCTTTCAATCTGTGCGAACAGAGCTGGAGGTGCTTTATCGAGACAATCAACTGTCCGGCGCCTCAACCAGAGAACTACTCTCATGATGACGATCCAGGATTCCACGACGATCCGGAACTGTCGATCGAGCACGAAGACGGGGTCTTTTACCAAGAGAGCCTTGACGGTTCAAAGGTGGCTATCATAGCCGATCACCCCGGATCACTCCCTTCTCCTACTACAGGCAAAAAGAAAAATTCTTCCCGTAAAAGGCAGGCGACCTCCGTCGACCCAAATGTGTCGGTTTCTGCTCCCAAGCGTCGTCGGTCCACGCGACGAATGTCGACTATGGCAACAATGCCCGGATCGAACAGCAACAGGAATCCTCCATGTGAGCCAACCGCGGGGACGACCCCGACCATTCGTTCAACCAAAAGGTACCTCGTTCGGCCGTTTAATCTATTGTTATCATGATCGATAGGATTTTACAGAAGATCTCATGTCGAAATACTCAGGAAACGAGTACAGCCATCTTCTGCCGGGAATGTTGCTGGGGTGCCTGGCAACACTCATGAATCAAGGCCTTCTGCTCATGCTGAACCTGCTGTGGAGGCCCCTGTGGCCAATCAGGCCCCTGAAGATTCCGGGGACACAGTATCAATCACTAACTCCGAGGTGGAGAGTGCGATGAACCACCGGCGGCGACGAGAAGCCCTGCGCCATCAGGCGTTTTCCGGACAAGAGTTTAATGCTCTATGTTCAGTAGATGTGTACATCAGAGCTGCCTGAGCTGGGCTTGGGGAAGACGTGAAACTGATATCTTCCAGCCTGGAGGTGAGTGATCGGTTTTAATAATCCGAACACACATATTAACACAGTAGCCCCCAAGCCTTGAATTGGTCGGGACGGCCGAGTTAAGGATACGCATATTGTTTTATTGATGATGTAGATTTCAAGGCAGCAGAATGAGCAATTGGCCAATGACCTGGAAGTGAGCCGAACGCAGGTGCAAGCCATGAAGGCTGAACTTGAACAAGTGAAGAATTTTACCCGGGAGGCGCATGGTGAGTATGTCCAATTTGTCGATCTTAGTATATAGTCCCATGCTGACGCAAGGGTACTTTGTAGCAGCTGAGTCTATAGGGCAGTTGCAAAAAGATTTAGATGCAGCCCGAGAATCCCAGAGGTATGCCGAGTCCTAGTATGAGGCCGGCTGCCTTTCGTCGCAACGAAATCTTGAGGAGAAGAAACGTCTCCAGGCAGAAAACCGGCAACAGGCCGAAGAAATTGAGAGTTTAAAAACTCAATTGGCTCAAGCCCAAGAAGAGAACCAGAAATTACAGAGGAGCATGTTCGGTAAGTGCGATTATAACATCAAAGGGTACCTCTAATACATGAAGTGTAATGGACATGCCTCGTCTCATGTGTAGGTCTCCTGACCGGGCGGCCTGAAGAAGAGATCGGATCCTACCGGGGGAACCTTCTGAAGGAACTATCCGCCGTACATGAGCGGGCTCGGAAGGCTATGAGGAGCATGATGAAAGCGCTATGGCCTGCCGAGAAGCCTCCGGAGGGGATGGCTGAACTGGCTGATCGGTTCAAGGGAGCCCGGTGTTGTTTCGAGTTATGGAAGACATCAGCCTGCCGGGAGGGAGCACGAGAGGCGTGGGCAATGATCAAGACCCGTTATACCGGTCTTAACCCCGAGCATATGGCTCGGGTTGGGCCGGCAGGGCCGGATGGGCAAGAAGTGCCGCTTCATTTGGTGTGTGACCAAGTGATGCCCGCTGCTCGTCTCTCGCAACAAGATTGCACCCTGGATGCCTTAATAGACAATCTTGACCAGCAGCCAGATGTGTGATTTTATGTAACTATGTACCTTAAATCAAAAATTGCTCCGTCTGTGCTGTAAACTTTGTCTTAACCGGCCATCGGCTTCGACCTCCCTTGCTAAGAGCTTGGGAGTGTTCCTTATCAAATATCCTTCAATAAGAGGGAATTCTTTCGTGGAAGCAGGCAATTCGGCCATTTGGTACGAACAGACAGAAAATGCATAGGGAGATATGTTATATTACTGCTTAGCGTAAGAAACATCTTCCAAAGAAAATAGTACCTCTATCGGTACCTTCCTTCAGGCTGCTACGTAAATCGTAGATAGTAAGGCCGTAAACTGCTAGTATGCGACTAATGGCTTTTTCGAGAAAAGAAGCCCAAGTAATGGTGATAACAACCATAATTTTTATTTGTTGCTTTCGTCATAGCCGACCAATTGTCTACTAAAGATAGCTAGCTTTTGGCTTCACTCGTCTGAGGTACGTATCCGGGTGATCCGGTCGTAACAATCGCAGAGGTGCTCCCTTTACCCTCTAGCCGAACAATCGGGAACATAGAGGGTAAACACAGGAGCGAGGCAACCCAGCTTGGCAAAAATCTTAGTTCTAATTGATGCATATAATGGTTTAAAAATCGACAAGGGAAACAAGCATACACAATAAATGTGAATAGATGCTTAAAATATATAATCATCGGCTTCGGGAAGAAGCCCCCAGGTGTTTTGTTCGGGTTTAACATTTGAGGATGTATGCCGAAAAACTTAACACGAGCTCGGTTTAGCCGAACATAGACTTGGGAAAAGAAACCCGAACCTGCAAAATCAAGGTGGAAGGGAAAGAAATGTGAAAGGAAAGGAAGAAAAGGAAAATGAAGGTAAAGAGTATGACGACACCGGTCTAGCCGTAAAAGCGCCGAAGACGAGCTGCGTTCCATGGGTTTGGTTCAAGGCGGTTATCCGACAGGTTGCGAAGACGATAAGCCCCTCCTGTGAGTACTTCGTCAATTATGAAGGGCCCTCCCACTTGGGATTGAGTTTATGCTTCTGCTTCTCCGGGAGTCGTAAGACGAGTTCGCCCACATTATACGCCTTTGCCCTGACCTCCCTGCTCTGGTAATGCCGGGCCTGCTGTTGATAAAAAGTAGAGCGAGCCCGAGCTATGTCGCGCTCTCCTTCTAGGGCGTCCAAGTCATCCTGCCGATCTAACTCGGCCTCCTTTTCTTCATACATGCGCACCCTTGGTGCATCGTGAATAATATCACAGGGAAGGACTGCTTCTGCCCCATAGACCATAAAGAACGGTGTGTATCCCGTTGATCGATTCGGGGTGGTACGCAGACCCCACAGAACGGAGTCAAGCTCCTCTACCCAATGGCAGTCGGATTCATGAAGAGACCGGACCAGACGTGGTTTAATACCACTCATGATGAGGCCGTTGGCCCGTTCGACTTGTCCATTGGTCTGCAGGTGATGCACCGATGCGTAATCGAGCTTGATGCCCATGTTTGCGCACCAGTCCTTTACCTCTTGGGCGGTGAAATTGGATCCATTGTCCGTTATTATACTGTGCGGGACACCGTAACGGTGTACCACGCCGGATATAAAATCGACTACTGGTCCGGACTTGGCTGATTTGACAGGTTTTGCTTCGATCCATTTGGTGAACTTGTCAACCATGACCAGTAGATATTTATTCTTCTTGGTCCCCCCTTTAAGTGGTCTGACCATATCTAGCCCCCAGACCGCAAAAGGCCAGGTAATCGGAATAGTCCGAAGAGCTGTTGGGAGCATGTGGCTTTGATTTGCAAATAGTTGACATCCCACGCAATGCTGGACAAGTGTCCGGGCGTCCGCTCTAGCGGTGGGCCAGAAGAAACCAGCTCGAAAGGCCTTGCTTACTAAGGCCCTTGCTGCACCGTGGTGGCCGCCCATTCCTGCATGGACTTCGGCCAAAAGCTGCCTTCCTTTTTCCTCAGATATGCACCGCTGGAGTATTCCGGTGGTGCTTTTCTTGTATAACTCACCCTCGTGGACTTTATAAGCCTTGGATCGCCGAATTATGCGTCTCGCCTATGTCTGATCGTCGGGGAGTTCTTGGCGAAGAAGGTAAGCGAGGAAGGGCTTGGTCCATGGTGCGATTACTGCCATGACCTCGTGAGCCGAAGGCGTTTCGTCCATTATGGAGCCGCCGATGATTTGGTCGTCTGGTTCATTTATAGGGGGAACAACCTCTTCCGCACTGATGGATCCGGCGCCCTAATTGTCGTCCTGCCAAACCACCGACGACTTGAAGAGCTGTTCAAGGAAGGTGTTTTTCGGGACAGGGTCGCGTTTGGCCCCCATGCGGGCCAGTATGTCAGCGGCTTGGTTGTTGTCTCTAGCGACATGGTGGAATTCCAGCCCCTCGAACCGTGCGGATATTTTAAGGACGACGTTTCTATATGCCGCCATCTTCGGGTTTTTGGCATCGAATTCGCCGTTGATTTGAGAGATGGCCAGGTTGGACTCTCCCCGTACCTCCAGCCGTTGTATGCCCATTGATGCTGCCATCCGAAGACCGTGCAAAAGTGCTTCGTATTCGGCTGCGTTGTTGGAATCGGCATACATGATTTGCAACACGTATCGGACATTGTCACCTGTGGGAGATGTGAGAATAACTCCAGCCCCCAGTCTGGCCAATGTTTTGGATCCGTCGAAGTACATCGTCCAATGGGAGTATGTACTATATTCCCTAGGGAGTTCGGCCTCTATCCATTCGGCGAGGAAATCTGCCAACACCTGAGATTTAATAGCTCGTCGTGGCTTATAGGCGATTTCGAAAGGAAGGAGTTCAATGGCCCATTTGGCTATGCGGACGGTGGCATCCCTGTTATTGATTATATCGTTCAGGGGTACTTCAGATGCCACCATGACCGAACACTCTTGAAAGTAGTGTCTGAGCTTCCGTGATGCCATAAACACTGTATAGGCTATCTTCTGGTAATGCGGGTATCTGGACTTGCATTGCGTTAGCACTTCTGACACATAGTAGACCGGCTTCTGTATCCAGAATTTGTGACCCTCCTCTTCTCGTTCGATGACGAGCACTGCGCTAACTACTTGATTGGTGGCCGATATGTACAATAACATTGGTTCACCGGCGCCTGGTGCTGTGAGTATGGGGTTGCTTTCCAGGAGTGTTTTGATTTCCTCTAACGCAGCCGCTGCTTCATCGGTCCACTCGAAATTGTTGGTCTGTTTCAGCAACCTGTAGAGCGGTAAAGCCTTTTCACCGAGGCGGGAAATAAAGCGACTTAATGCCGCCACGCAACCCGCCAACTTTTGGACATGCTTTAGCTCTGTAGGAATCGCAAGTTTCGATAGGGCGTAGATTTTAGCCGGATTGGCTTCTATTCCTCTATGGGAAACAATGAATCTGAGTAGTTTACCATCGGGAACTCCGAAGACACATTTCTCCAGATTGAGTCGTATATCATACTCACGTAGGCTAGCAAAGGTTTGCCTTAGGTCGTCAATCAACTGGCTAACGTGTTTGGTTTTAATGACCACGTCGTCCACGTATGCCTCGACTGTTTTACCGACCTGTTTCTCGAGACATGTCTGAATCATGCGCTGGTATGTAGCCCCTGCGTTTTTTAGCCCGAAAGGCATTGTGTTGAAGCAGAATGGGCCGTAGGGGGTGATGAATGCGGTTGCAGCTTGATCAGATTCCTTCATTTTGATCTGATGGCATCCGGAATAAGCGTCGAGGAAGCACAAGGAGTCGTGTCCGGCTGTGGCGTCAATAATCTGGTCTATGCGTGGTAAGGGGAAAGGGCCCTTAGGGCCGGCCTTATTAAGGTCTTTAAAGTCGACGCACAGCCGCCGGGATTTATCTTTCTTTGGTACCATCACCAGGTTTGCCAACCATTCGGGGTGCTTGATTTGCCGTATGAATCCGGCCTCTAGCAATTTGGCTAGTTTTTTGCCCATAGCTTGTCGTTTGGGCTCGGAAAAGCGGCGTAGAGTTTGTTTGACGGGCTTGAAGCCTGCGATTATGTTCAGACTATGTTCTGCTAGCCGCCGTGGGATTCCTGGCATATCAGAAGGATGCCAGGCGAAGATGTCCCAGTTTTCTCGTAAGAATGCTCGCAGTGCCTCGTCCACCATGGGGTCCAGCTGAGCTCCGATGGACGCTGTTTTATTGGGGTCCGTTGGGTGTACCTGAAATTTGACAATTTCATCTGCAGGTTTAAAGGACGTGGGTTTGGGCCTTTTACTAAGGATCACATCATCCTTGTCCACTGTTGACCGGAGTGCGGTCAATTCCTCTGCAACAAAGGTCTCAGCTAGTGCCTCGAGGGTGAGCGCTGCTGTTTTGTTCTCAGCTCGAAGGGCTATATTCGGGTCACTGGTGATTGTGATTACCCCGTTTGGGCCTGGCATCTTGAGCTTCATATACCCGTAATGTGGTATAGCCTGGAATTTTGTGAAGGCGTCACGCCCCAACAGGGCGTGGTAGCCACTGGGGAAGGGCACGATATGGAAGAGAAGTTCTTCGGATCGGTAGTTTTCGGGCGTGCCGAACACCATGTCCAGGGTGATGCGTCCGGAACAATGCGCCTCTTTCCCAGGGATGATCCCCCGGAAGGTTGTGTTGCTATGTTCGATGCAAGATCGGTCGAACTACATTTTTTCCAGGGTGTCCTCGTAGATGAGGTTTAAGCCACTGCCGTCGTCCATTAGCACCTTTTGTAACCTGAAACCATCGACGATGGGGTTTAGGACCAGTGCGGCCGGTATTCGACCGGGGCGGGCGGTTGGTTGGTCTGTTTCTCCGAAGGTGATGGGTATGTTTGCCGATGAACTTGTTGCCGCCACATGGTAGACCTGTTCGAGTTCTCTAAGAGCTCTTTTCCTCCTGTTCCTGGAGGGAAACGTTTCGTAGATCATCAGAACTTCAGCGTTGTATTCCGGTGGCGTTGTTGAACGCCTGTTCGGAGGTAGTGCCTCGAGGATGGCCTCTCCGCTTTTTGCGACCTGCCCGACGACCCATTAAGCTCTGAGGCTGTGAGTCAGGCTTGTGTAAAGCAAGACAGAATGTATCGGGCATGGCTTGTCCAATAGTCCGTCAAGGACAGTTCGGACTCCCGTAGGGGGTCTATTTCTTTTTTTGGCGGGTTCATGTTCGGCCAGCCGCTTCGGAGGTATCCGCTTTTTCCGACATCCTCTAGGGTATTCGGCAAAGACTGGTTCCGAAAGTAGTCGTTCGGCTTGCCAGGTGCTCTCCATGGCACCATATTTTTGTACCAGGTCTGATAATTCGGTGAAGTCGTGAATGTGTCGACGGGCTAGAGCGTTGAGGATCCCTTCATCATGACAATTGCGACTGAAGGTTGCCATTATCTCCTGGTCACTAGAGCCTAGTATTCTACCTCTAACAAGGAGGAGTCTAGCCCAAAAATGATGAATTGACTCCCCTGGCAGTTGTTTAATATCCCGCAAGTCCGAAGACTTGGACTCTCCTGCGATGCTTGAATGCTCGACTTGGGTGGTGGGTGGGAAATTTTTTGGTTCCGCGCCACGATGTGAGTCCGGAATCACGGGGTTCAATGCGGGGGAGTTGGAGTCCGTATTGTCTATAGGACCCTTCCGCGCGGGGTTCGAGTTGCGCGCTAGATCGGGGATCGACCCCGAACTATTTCCGGAACAAACTCTGAAGTCCGGGTTACAGGAGAGATCTTGATGATCGGAAACCGGGATATAAATCATCTTTAATTCCGATTGTTGGGAGGACGAGCCTCCAGCCGGACACTCGATGGTGGCGACCAAGTAAGTGATCGAGGGGGTGCAAATCTCCCTATCGTCGGGTTTAAGCCCGATCCGGTCATAGACCGGGGTCTGGTCGTCGGACATGCCCATGGTCTGTATCCGATCAAGTAGCTCGTTAAGGGACGATACATCGGTGGGGTACGTGTCGCCGAAGCGCACGGGATCGATCCGCAGCGCCGTGGTTCCAGGGTCGCTCGACGGCGAATCCAGGTTATGTTCGGCCGCGACGGATCCGGGTACATCGACTGGGTTGGGCGTTCTAGACAGCCCGAGGGTAGAGGCCACCTCAGAGGTGGGGCCCGATGCTCCTGGCGTCGAGGCGTCGGGATCTACGGGCTCCTCCATGAGAGCTGAGGGCTTCATAAAAAAATTCTCCCCATGAATCAGCGACGAACTCTAGTTTTCCGAATCTGATTTCTTGATCGGGGAAGAAACTTCCGATCTGGCCAAGATGGTCAGCTGGATCGGCACGTGATAGGATGTTGCCGCCTGCGGAGATCTGACTAGGGACAGAGACATCCTTGCTGCAGATTTCATTGCTTATGAAAAGGTGAGCCATCGATTCCTTTGGCGATCACAGCGGAACTCTCAATGAAAGCACCAATGTCGGTGTCAAAACCGGCGGATCTCGGGTAGGGGCTACCGAGCTGTGAGTCTAGGATCGATGGTAATAGGGGACGAAGGAGACGATGTTTACCCAGGTTCGGGCCTTCCTATGGAGGTAAAACCCTACGTCCTGCTCGATTATATTGATGTGTATGAAGGTTACAGAGTTGATCTACCACGAGATCGAATAGCTAAAACCCTAGATGAGTTTCTCTGCTCTACAATCTAAAACCCTCTGGCTTATATAGACGCCAGGGGTCCCTAGGGTTGCACGTAGTCGGTTGCCCACCAAAGGGAAAAACATGCCTATTTTACTATCTTAAACTTGAATGACATGCCACGGCTCCTGAGGTTTCCTCCCTGGCGACCGGGCCTTCGATCAGTCCAATCCTCAGCGAGCGGCCCATGAGTCCGGCCCATAAGAAATAGGCCGGCAGTCCGAGGACCCCTTAATCCCGGACTCCCTCATCTGGTCCTCCCAAAAGAGGTTTGACATAAAACAAAATTGTTTTCTTTGTTATGTTCATCAATTACATCCATGATTCAACTCCATTTTTACCTGTACTATAGGGCTATGACACGTGTTGATATTTGAAGTGGATGGACGAAGAATGGAAGGGGAGAGCAAGGACTGTAATCCACAAACTCATTGAAGAAAATTTGGTGTTACAGAAATGAAATATGGAGAAGGACAAGCAGATAGATTGCATGAAAGAAGAGAGGAAGGTGGCAAACGTCTACCTGAAGCATGCCATTAAGAGTAGGGATAGAAGGGATTTAGCTGCACTGTTTGTCATAGGTGGATGTGTACTTATGTATGCTCTCCTGCAGTTCTTCGTTTTACCTTTTGAACTTTTTGTAAACCCTTTTGAAATAAAATGGATGCATTTCAAAAATAGTTTCATGGACTTTCATAAATATATAGCAAATTCAAAAAATGTCTGCGATATTCAACATGAGTCTCCCCTAATATGACATTACATCACCATCTTCAACAACCAAGCAACATGCTAGTAACATAGCTTTTAATCAAGATAACTATCCATCTCATCTGGACCTATTTCCTCCTCGTCAACCAGTTCATCCTCGCTCAATTCAAAGTCTTCTTTGCCCTCCTCAAATTTGCGCCGAATTTCTTCCACAACACTAGTAGGAATCGAAACCGCCAATGCTTCATATCTTCCGTGGTGAACATTTGGTAGAGCACCATCTTCCTCCACTTCATCCTCAACATCTCTGGCAGCATCATGATCCTCCACTTCATCCTCAGCATCCACATCTAAAATATGTGGTGAAGAATGTGCGGCTTCTTGATTGGCTTGTACAGTCACTTCCCGCTCACCATGAAAATTTTCTGGAACATCATATGCGCCTCTGGACCCAACAGACACAACCACCTTCCATGGGTGACCAAACTTTGTGTCCTCCAAGTAAATACATGTGGTAGCTTGGCAAGCTAGCATGAATGGATCGTCCTGGTACCATAATGCGGAAGTATTCACGCTTCAAAAAAAGCATCACACTTCATCTTCAAGATATTATTTTTCATGCCATCAAGGTCAAACCAATCACATCTAAATAGAAAAACTAATCTGTCTCCGTAATTGACCTCAAGAACTTCTTCAGCACCTGATACTTGTAAACTGCGTTGGGATTTTCCCCGAAGAGGAGGGGATGATGCAGCACAGTAGGGGTAAGTATTTCCCTCAGTGAGAACCACGGCTATTAAACCAATAGGAGAACCACGCAAATTGCCGTCTTCAATGCGTACACACAAAAGAGCACACCCTTAAACCCAATGCGGGCAAGAGGGTTGTCAATCCCCTTGAACTCGTTACTTGCAAGCGATAAGTAGTGATAGATAGATAAATTGATAAATATAAATTGCAAATAAAAAGAAAGTAAATAATGGTAGAAATATTTTAGGAGTTTTTGTAATAGTATTTGTGAGGAGACCTGGGGGCCATAGTGTTCGCTAGAGGCTTCTCTCTCGAAGAAATCATACGGTGGGTAGACAAATTACTGTTGGGCAATTGATAGAAAAGCGCATAGTTATGTAATATTTATTCATGACAATGATCATGTATATAGGCATCACGTCCATAAGCAAGTAGACTGACTCCTCCTGCATCTACGACTATTACTCCACCCATCGACCGCTATCCAGCATGCATCTAGAGTATTAAGTAAAAACAGGGTAATGCTTGGAGGATAATGACATGATGTAGACAAAGTAAATCCAATTAATACGAATGAACCCCATCGTTTTACCCTTAGTGGAAGGAATGCAATACATGTCATGTCGCTTTCTGTCACTGGGATTGAGCACCGCAAGATTAAACCCACTACAACGCACCACTCCCAGTGAAGATAAATCAATCTAGTTGGCCAAACCAAACTGATAGATTGGAGAGCATTACGAAGCTTTAACAATCATGGATATAAATAACGAGAAAGGATTCAATATATTTTCATGAGTAATCTGAACATAAACCCACAATTCATCGGATCCCAACAACCACACCGCAAAGATGATTACATAGGATAGATCACCACGGGAATCGCGGTGATCTTTGCATTGAAGAACATGGAGAGAGAGATAGCCATCTATGTACTAACTACGGACCCGTAGGTCTATGGTGAAACACTCAGACATCACCATGGGAGCAACAAGGTTGATGTAGAGGCCCTCCGTGATCGATCCCCCTCCTGCAGGGCACTGGAATAGGGCTCCGTATGGGGACCCGGCGGAACAGAGACTTCCAGTGCCAGGAAAAGTGTTTTGGGAGGCTCTCTAGGGTTTTGGGAATATTTGAGAATTTATAGGCCAGAGATCAGGTCAGGAGGCCGTGGGAGGTGGCCCCAAGCCATCAGGGCGCGACCACCCCCTGGGCGCGCCCTATTGGACTGGCGCCACCCCGCGTGGCCTTCGATCTCCCTCCGAAGCTTCCAGGTCTTATTTTTGTCCAGAAAAAAATCATGAAAAAGTTTCGGGGTATCTGGACTTCGTTTGGTACAGTATTCTTGGAAGGCCAAAAACAAGCAGAAAACAACAGCTGGCACTGGGCACTGGGTTAATTGGTTAGTGCTTAAACATAATAGAAATCAACAAGTAAATGCTTAAAAAGTATCCTAGAATGATAATATAATAGCATGGAACAATCCAAAGTTATAGATACGCTGGAGACGCATCAGCACCCTGTATACAGTTCCCTCTCTTCTTCAGAGTTTTCCAGACCTACCACCATCTCTATGTCCGAATTTTGAGTCCTTCGGTCCTTTTCAGAATCCATGGTACAGAATCTAACACCATTGACAGTGCAGGTATCCCACGGACGTACACGCACATCTGGCCCTTTTGATAGCAGTTTTAAATCTTCAGGCACATTTCTTAACTTCCTTACATGATCTTCAAACCACTCAACGAACTCCTCCCCGCGCTTCTGCTCCAAGTTTCGCGCACCCGTTTTCTTTAATTCTTCCTTGTGAACCCTATGGAAAAGAGTAAAATAGTCATGAACTTACTTAAAATATACTCGTTCGCAAGTTGTAGTACGGGTTAGTTAGGTGATTGAAACTTACTCCATGTACTCCTATACTTCTAGACAATTTTCAAGTATATATCTATGAATTTTGCCCCATTCCTCCGAGCATGTTTTATTATGGGTCACCCCAACGCGAACACGACGACCATCTGAAAATATACCGAGGCTTCCTCTCCTAGATTTCTGCCTTTTATCCTTATTATTATTACTCATGTTCCTATCTGGCTTGTTAAAACTGGTCTCTATGTCTTCTTTCAAATATGTGGAGTAAAAGATCAAGCACTCATTGCCGATATAGGACTCCGCAATAGAACCTTTGGGCCTTGCTTTGTTAGCACAGTTGACTTGAGGTATCCAAGCCTTCTCTCAACTAGAAACATCCAACCATATTGTAGATGTCCCCTTAGTAGTGCCTCATTCGAAAGATGTATAACTAGGTGTACCATTACGTCGAAGAAAGCAAGTGGGAAGAGCTTCTCAAGCTTGCAAATAATTTCAGGAATGTCATCTCTCAACTGCTTCACGACGTCGATTCTTAGTATCTTGGCACACAACTCCTTAAAGAATCTTCCTAGTAAAGCGATAGCCTCATACATCTCCTTGAAGACAATACCTCTTAGACGAGCTGGTATGATAGTCTGCAGAGTATGTGGTAATCATGCATCTTCAGACGGTGTAATTTACTAGTCTCAACTATACCTGACCATATGTTGGGCCGGGCCAGGTTTCGAGCCGGGCCGAAAAAAGCCCGGTGCTAAAAACCTAGTCCCAACCGTCGGGCCTAATAAATCGGGCCCGAGCCCAAAAAAGCCCAACACGGCCCGATCGGCCCTGCCCGACTACGACTGAAATTCGGTTTTTCATAGCCCCAAGCCTGGCCCGACCCGACCGTCGGGCTTGATTTCCAGGCCCAAGCCCAACCCGATGGCATGATTAGGCCCGACCTGGCCCGGGATTTTTGGGCCGGGTCGAGTCGGGCCGTCCGGGCCGGGCTTCCCATGGCCATGTATAGTCTCAACCTCCACATATTTTGCCAGTTTTGCAGCATGACCATCTGGGAATTTGACATTAGTGAGAAACTGGCACAACTTTATTTTCATTTCCTTACTAAGTGTCCATGGCTCATGATACTTTTTGTAAGAACCCAACTTCTTCTAATCTTCTTGCAGCAAATGATCTTTCCGACTACTTGATGGTATCCTTGTTCTTACCATCAAGTTCAAAGAATGTGCCAATGATACTCTCACATATGTTCTTCTCAATGTGCATAACATCCAGGTTGCGAGGTAACAAGATATCCTTCCAGTATGTAAAATCATGTAAGCTCACCCTCAGGTACCATGTGGGTTTATTATTCGTGCACTTTCTCTTTCTATTTGCATTAGCAGGGCTCTTCCCTAGTTTGAAATTCTCCTTAGCAAGCTGTAGTCTGATCAACTTCTTCGCTTGTGAACTTCCTTTGTCAACCCATATGCTCTGGCTTGTTAGTAAACAATTTTTCCTGGCTTATAAAACGATGTTTTCTAGGAAGGAATCGATGATGACCAATGCATCCAATTTTATTTTTTAGTTTCTCAAAGCAAGGATTCTCATCGCAATGCACACATGCATAATAACCCTTTGTGCTCCGACCAGAGGTAGTTCCATATGCAGGATAATCATGAATGGACCAAATAAGCATCGCACACAACTTAAAAGGTTTTCCCATGCATACGTCTATTTGTTTCACCACACCCCACAACTTCTACAGATCTGTTATCAGTGGCTGCATAAATACCTAAAAATCCTTTCTTGGTGTGCATTTTCTAGGAATCAACAATGCCATCATGAAATGGGATTGGTCCATGCACATCCAGGGTGGGAAGTTGTATGGAATGACCAAAATTGGCCACATACTATAGGCACTGCTCATGTGTCCAAAGGGATTGAATCCATGAGTTGCAAATCCTAACCTCAAGTTGTGGGCATCTTTAGCAAATTATCCATGTTTTCCGTCGAAGTACTTCCATGCATCACCATCAACGGGGTGCCTCATTAGATTATCCTTTTGAACCCTCTTTTCCTTGTGCCACCGGATGTGCTCTGATATTTCCCTCAAAGAAAAAAATCTTTGTAACCGTGGGATGATCGAAAAGTATTGAAGGATCTTGTGAGGAACCTTTTTCTTCCCATCGACGTGTCTCCACCTTGATGTACCACAGTGGGGACAATGAGTACTGTTGGCATAGTCTCCCGAATACAAAATTGTAACACCCCAAAAATTTAACCATGATTTTATTAAGTAAAATTTGGCTAGAAATAAAAAAAATTGATTTACAATAAGTCCCTTAATAATTTTAAGAGCTTTTTCTGTTCTGACTCATAAATTCTTCCCTCCATATAGAATTTTTGTTAATACTATCATGATCTTTGGTAGTTTAACTAAACCATTTCATTTATATTTTAATAACAGTAGGAATTATTTTCATAATAAAAATTGAACCAAAACAATTATTTTAATAGCATTTTTAATGTTTGAAATGCTTCTGTTGCATTACAACTACTTTAAATAATTCTTTAAAAATTCCACAAAAATTATGGGAGGTCATGTGATGCCTATATATCACCTTTGTGCAAAAACCTCTCCTGGTCTTTTGGAAATTTTGAGCTCCACTTCAAGTTTTCAAATCTGTTCCAGTTTGTAGTTTGAACTACAACCCCAATTTTCCTTGCCCAAACAAATCCCAAAATTTTCCCACTTATATCCCTTCCAACCAAAACCTTAAATCCAGAAGATCAGATTCATTTACATCTGTTAAGTTCACCAAAACATCCTCTGTAGTTTCTGTCCAGAATTGAATTCTGGCAAAACTTGCACTAGCAAGTTTTTTGTTTTGTCAATTTAACTCTACAAATATATTGGTCATCCAATGAGACACCACTCTGCCAAAAATCACTTTCATAGGAATCTTCTAAATAGCCCTAGCATTCTGTCAAGCACCTTGTGTGCATGACAGAAAATTTGCCTCTTTCTAAACTTCAAATGCCACTTGCCCTCCTTGTCCATCCAGCGTGTCCATCATCTCTACCAGACCAAGTTTAGCCATCCTGCCAAAACCCAACTCCTTTAGATCAACCAAGACCACGCTGGCATTTGGTCGAGCAGGTGGAGCGCGTGTCCAGAGCGCGTCCAGAGCACCATTACTGCAGCCGCTGGCATCGAGCTGCTGCCGCCGCTCTCCTGCCTCCCCCTCTCGTCCTGATCCTTCTATGGATTAGCCCGACCGCCCAGGAGCTCGCCGACACCCTCCCTCGTCCGCTAGCGCCGGCCAGCCGCCGTCCCGAGTCGCCGCCGCCGTTTTCCACTCAGGCACGACACCGCCCGAGCCACCCAGCCCCGCCAGCACACCTCCCCTTAATATCCACCTACCCGAGCTCATCCGGAACTCCACCGACCACGGCCGCCGTCCACAAAAACCTCACCGGCCGCGTTAATAGCATCGCCATCGTGTCCGCATTCGGGAAGCCACGGTCACAGCCACCTCAGGCTATTTAAGCACCACCCCGAGCTCGCTCATGCCCTTAACACCTCCCTCCCTCCTCCATACACCCCCCCGAGCAGCAGCACGACCAGAGGAGGTCATCTTCTCTGATTCCGGCAGTTACTGCCGCCGCCACCGTTCGGATGGTTCCGACGCCGTCCGACCCTCCCTCTCCAAAATCTCACCACCAGGAGCCTCCTGGAGCATCCACGAACCCATCCCCACCTCCAATTTTCCCGGATAAGCACCGTAGGCGGAAGCCCTCTTCCACCCGACGACCCCCTCCGCCATGGCTGAAGCCCTGCTCAACTTGAGCTTCCCCGGCGATCCTTTTCCCTTCCTGTGGATACGGCATCTTCCCCTGAACCCCTCCATATGCCCAGCGTCGCCGGTGATGCTCTACAGCGCCGGCAATCGCCGCCGGCGTACGCTCTGTCCAGGCGCGCGCGAGGTGGGAGACAAACCCGACAGGTGGGACCCACCTCTCGGTGAGTCACACCTTCCCCTCCAGTAGGGCATCTCCGTGGGTGCGCTTCCCCTGTGAGGAAATGTACTCCATGGAGTACACCTTCGACATCGACGGTTTCCCTGCGTGGCCGAACGGCTGGGCCGGGCCCAGTGGCACCGCACGTCTAAACAACGCTCAGGGCGCTCCTCTATCCCTTCCTTTTTCTTTTACCAGTGAGATTCAAATAATTCCTCAGCAGTCATTTTACACCCAAATTCGATGATTCAAATTTCTATCTATTCCGAAAATCATGCTCTTTTAATCTAGCTAGGGTGAACATTTTTCCTAAGTTTTATCTCTACTGGATCTACTAAACAGTCCATTAAGTCATTTATTTCAGTTTATAAACTCTCTAAGTAATTAATATGAATTTCAAATAAATTGATTCTTTTTCTGTTAATCCTCATATTTCATCTAGTTTATTTTAGTATTTATTTCAAAATTTTCTAGACAACTTTTTAGTACTGTTTTTGCATTATGTGGTAATTTAAATATTTTTGAAAATAGGAAATGGAGGGGAGATAAATTTTTCGAACTTTTGGAACGCACCCAATATTTCTGCACAGAAGGCAAGCATCTTGAACACTTGATATGGTGGATGCATAGTAGAGTATTTGCTAGAATAATTAGAGCATGACTATGTTGAATTCCAATTGAATTTGCATATGGCTAAAGTTTGCATGCATGTAGTGTTGGCATGTTACCATGCATCGTATGCTTGTCATGACTAAATTGCAGGAGAAGGTATAAGTAAAATACCTTTACTAGCAGAAGGATGATCACGTGGGAGCGTGATCATGCCTTGTTGGTTATGCATGTTGGAGCATGCAAGGGTTGTGGCCCTGTCCTGGTGTTACTGTTGAAAGAATACTCTGTTGTGCTAACCACTGCAGGAAATATTAAGCCTCCTGAGTCGATCGTAGATCGAGTCTTGTCACCGGTAACCCCCATACTTGATTCGTGCTACCACTTGTCCCTGCCTCAGGTGGGATATGGTTCAGTAAGTTGTTAACCCCTTTCCCACACACACCGTACAGAGAGGCCATAGTGAAAGATACCATTGATCACTGGTAGGCATGTCACTTGGTCTGGGGGCATGGGTGTAACCGGTCTGAGACCGAGAGGGTAGCACCCCTATTTGCGTGCCAATATAAATATTGTGATCCCATGCTATTGGAGGCCGTTGAATGAGGCCTTCCCACTTAGAGTTTAATTTATCATTGCCTTGGGTGATTCCTGGCTTTGGTGAGTTAAGCTGGTGTGTGCTGGTTAGGTGTGTTTCAACCTAAAGACCGTAATAGGAATTAGTCAGCGTCTCGGTGCTGGCTATTGAAATCCTTTACTTGTGGGTAAAGAGTACACCCTCTGCAGAGTTATATCTATTCGAATAGCCGTGTCCGCGGTTAAGGACTACAGTCTGGGTTGGTCAAGAGTCGATCTTAGAGTCGGTCTCCGGAGGAAATAATTTAATTGTGCATGGTTTATTTTGAAGAATAATTACTACTACTACTGATGTTATCATGAATATTATTGATGCTATGATCATTGTTATGGACTAACCCGTTTCTCTTATTTTAATTTTCTGAGTGTCTCAGGGGCGGGCTAGACTTCCCCGGGCATTCAGTTTTATTTTCAAGACCTTATAAGGCGTCTCTCGAGTTCTCGGGCGGTCCTGTCTCGCCCGACTCTCTTGTAGATACCCGTTTGGCATTTCTTTTCAAGACCTCTCGTGGCGTCGCTTGAGTTCTCGGATGGTTCTGTCTCGTCCGATTACTCTTTTAGACACCCGTTTGGCATTTCTCTTCAAGTCCTACCGTGGTGTCACTTGACACCCAACCGACATTCCTTTTATATTTTCTTTGGATTCTTGTATGGATCTGTCTCGTCCGATTTTCCATCAACCTTCTTTGTTAGTCGCTAACACCTTACTTCTGCACATGCTAAAATGTCATCATGCCATAATTCAATTCCTGTTAGCATGCATATAATATAGCCCAGCATGAGCATAAGCAAATAGTTAATTCATCATGATCATATATTATCTGCTGCATTCGGTATATCATTTGTTCATAATGTTTGCGAGTACATTCAAACGTACTCACTGGCTTGTCCCTGGTTATTTCATTGGCCAGGTCAGAAGAGTATTATGACGACGTACATGCGGAGCCTAGGATAGTAGCCACGCGGGATAGGAGTTATCCAGGTCAGCCGTTCCTGTGGGAAAGGAGCCCCATCGACGTTGGAGAATTCACAAATCGCTTCCGTCATCCACCACGAAAATCATTGTTGTATTATTGGACCTTTAAGGTCTAGTACCCAATTCTTGTAATTGCTTGGTAATCTGTAACAAGGATGTGTCCACCAGTAACAGAAATCCTGGGGCTGGTGATGACACGAGGGGTTAATTTCTGGGATTTTGTGCCCCGGAAATCCGGCCCCAACAGACTTGGTATCAGAGCCAGGCTGACCACTGGCTAATCCTATCTTAGCCTGGTCATTATCCTTAGGTTCCCACACCGTCCAAGTCTTTCCTTGTCCATAGCCAAGCCTATCTCATCCAATAAGCCTGCACAGTGGCAGCCGACATCTTTCGACAGTCGGTGCCCAACCTAGCAGCCGGTCCATAGGCCGTGTACCTACGGCCGACACCCGAGTTGTCCCATTCGCAAGCGTGCAAAGGAAGACTCTGTTTTCTTCCTATAAAGGAAACATTTGCCTCAACCCAGCACAGCACAGCCACTGCCCAAAACCAAGCCAAGATGCCTGGCGTCATTGTTCACAATGAGACCACAGCAACCAACCTTGGAGGTTTTGTAACCGTCCTAGCCAACCTTGCCCAGTTCGTCATCGCTTAAGAGCGTTTGACCCAGCGAGTAATGGATTATCTCCAAAACCTCGCTATTTTGAATCCTTAGATCACCATTGGCAGACCACTGAGGCTAGACCAGGAAAGGCACGTTCTTCGACTAGTTCATCCGCTTTCCCCGGAAGAGGAAGAATGTGCCCCAGTGCCTGAAATATTTTCTCAGGACCCAGCGTATTTTACGTTTGCGCCGTAGACGCCACTATTATATTTGTTAGCCTAGCATTTATGTGTTGCCAACTTATGCGCTGTATCCTAAATTTGTGCTGTGAATAAATTGTCTGGTTGCACTAGCATGTGAGTGATTTTTACCGCCATGATTATTTTAAAATCAATCGTTTTCTCGAGGAGGGATTTTCTTTGAGCCATTACAACAAAGATTTCTCCATATCATAGATTTAAGTTCACGCAGCACCACAACAATAGGATCACAGCCACAATCACTCGACCACATGCACCAATCCAAAACCACGTACACATTTAGCACCTAACAGATCACCGCACTAACACACCATAGTTTTTCTGAAAGGGAAATTTGTGGGTAATTATTCTAATGCAGATTGCCTCCAGCACACTGACGGCAGTCAGCACCTGACACCGGCACCTAATCCTCGTGATCACCACTGCCGTGGAGAGCCACCACTCGAGCAGCAGCATCATGGCGATCATCGTGGATCATCGCGCACAAGAGCACTGAGAATCCAAGCAATGCCGCCAACCCTCCACACATCAGGATCATGTACCAATCCGGCATCACCTCCGCCATTAGAGCCTCGCCTCGAGCTCCTGCAAATAGAAATGGAGGAGGAGGAGGAAGAAGAAGAAATGAGGCTAGGTGTGAGGAAGAAGAGAGAAGCACCGCGGTCATTTTATAGCTCGAGATCGGTGTACGGTGAGCGAAGTCCACCAGCGCCGCTCGTCGCTCGATCGCCGGTGTTCGGAGGCGAATCCGCGAGCAGTGCCGACAGCGCACTGGACCACGAGGTGAGTGCATGCTGCGCCGGCAGCTAGCACGCCGCACACTTTCACAGTACGGCCTAGATGCCCTATGCGCTAGACACCGCCGGTAGAGAAAGCGCGGGAAAGAGCGCGAGAGAGAGGAAGAGATGAGAGCCAGAGGTAGAAGAAGAGACTGACAGTGGGCCCTAGGTCCACCTGTCAGCCAGAGAGAGCACCGTGCACTCGGGTACGACCAGCGTAATATGGAAATTTAGAAATTTATCAATTCTAAATTTACCGTAGCCATAAGTAGAAATCTCTCGGTTTCCCCAACCATAGATTTTTCCACGCAGCGCTACTAGTCCACTATAGTTACACCAATTATCTGCCCTCTCACTGTAACCCCGACATATCGCGTGAGCAGGATATTTAATTTTCGAGTCATTATTGCATAGTAGAGACCGTCCTTAGCAAATCTCGAGGACGAGATTTTCTTAAGGGGGGTAGAGTTTGTAACACCCCAAAAATTTAACCATGATTTTATTAAGTAAAATTTGCCTAGAAATAAAAAAAATTGATTTACAATAAGTCCCTTAATAATTTTAAGAGCTTTTTCTGTTCTGACCCTCAAATTGTTCCCTCCATATAGAATTTTTGGGAATACAATCATGATCTTTGGTAGTTTAACTAAACCATTTCATTTATATTTTAATAACAGTAGGAATTATTTTCATAATAAAAATTGCGCCAAAACAATTCTTTTAATAGCATTTTTAATGTTTGAAATGCTTCTGTTGCATTACAACTACTTTAAATAATTCTTTAAAAATTCCACAAAAATTATGGGAGGTCATGTGATGCCTATATATCACCTTTGTGCAAAAACCTCTCCTGGTCTTTTGGAAATTTTGAGCTCCACTTCAAGTTTTCAAATCTGTTCTAGTTTGTAGTTTGAACTACAACGGTACAACCCCAATTTTCCTTGCCCAAACAAATCCCAAATTTTTCCCACTTATATCCCTTCCAACCAAAACCTTATGTCCAGAAGATCAGATTCATTTACATCTGTTAAGTTCACCAAAACATCCTCTGTAGTTTCTGTCCAGAATTGAATTCTGGCAAAACTTGCACTAGCAAGTTTTTTGTTTTGTCAATTTAACTCCACAAATATCTTGGTCATCCAATGAGACACCACTCTGCCAAAAATCACTTTCATAGGAATCTTCTAAATAGCCCTAGCATTCTGTCAAGCACCTTGTGTGCATGACAGAAAATTTGCCTCTTTCTAAACTTCAAATGCCACTTGCCCTCCTTGTGCATCCAGCGTGTCCATCATCTCTACCAGACCAAGTTTAGCCATCCTGCCAAAACCCAACTCCTTTAGATCAACCTAGACCACGCTGGCATTTGGTCGAGCAGGTGGAGCGCGTGTCCAGAGCGCGTCCAGAGCACCATTACTGCAGCCGCTAGCATCGAGCTGCTGCCGCCGCTCTGCTGCCTCCTCCTCTTGTCCTGATCCTTCTATGGATTAGCCCGACCGCCCAGGAGCTCGCCGACACCCTCCCTCGTCCGCTAGCGCCGGCCAGCCGTCGTCCCGAGTCGCCGCCGCCGTTTTCCACTCAGGCACGGCACCGCCCGAGCCACCCAGCCCCGCCAGCACACCTCCCCTTAATAGCCGCCTACCCGAGCTCATCCAGAACTCCACCGACCACGGCCGCCGTCCACAAAAACCTCACCGGCCGCGTTAATAGCATCGCCATCGTGTCCGCATTTGGGAAGCCACGGGCACAGCCACCTCAGGCTATTTAAGCACCACCCCGAGCTCGCTCATGCCCTCAACACCTCCCTCCCTCCTGCATACACCCTCCCCGAGCAGCAGCATGACCAGAGGAGGTCATCTTCTCCGATTCCGGTAGTTACTGCCGCCGCCACCGTTCGGATGGTTCCGACGCCGTCCGACCCTCCCTCTCCAAAATCTCACCACCACGAGCCTCCTGGAGCATCCACGAACCCATCCCCGCCTCCAATTTTCCCGGATAAGCACCGTAGGCGGAAGCCCTCTTCCACCCGACGACCCCCTCCGCCATGGCTGAAGCCCTGCTCAACTTGAGCTTCCCCGGCGATCCTTTTCCCTTCCTGTGGATACGACATCTTCCCCTGAACCCCTCCATATGCCCAGCGTCGCCGGTGATGCTCTACAGCGCCGGCAATCGCCACCGGCGTACGCTCTGTCCAGGCGCGCGCGAGGTGGGAGACAAACCCGACAGGTGGGACCCACCCGTCGGTGAGTCACACCTTCCCCTCCAGTAGCGCATCTCCGTGGGTGCGCCTCCCCTGTGAGGAAACGTACTCCTAGGAGTACGCCTTCGACATCGACGGTTTCCCTGCGTGGCCGAACGGCTGGGCCGGGCCCAGTGGCACCGCACGTCTAAACAACGCTCAGGGCGCTCCTCTATCCCTTCCTTTTTCTTTTACCAGTGAGATTCAAATAATTCCTCAGCAGTCATTTTACACCCAAATTCGATGATTCAAATTTCTATCTATTCCTAAAATCATGCTCTTTTAATCTAGCTAGGGTGAACATTTTTCCTAAGTTTTATCTCTACTGGATCTACTAAACAGTCCATTAAGTCATTTATTTCAGTTTATAAACTCTCTAAGTAATTAATATGAATTTCAAATAAATTGATTCTTTTTCTGTTAATCCTCATATTTCATCTAGTTTATTTTAGTATTTATTTCAAAATTTTCCAGACCACTTTTTAGTACTGTTTTTGCATTATGTGGTAATTTAAATATTTTTGAAAATAGGAAATGGAGGGGAGATAAATATTTCAAACTTTTGGAACGCACCCAATATTTCTGCACAGAAGGCAAGCATCTTGAACACTTGATATGGTGGATGCATAGTAGAGTATTTGCTAGAATAATTAGAGCATGACTATGTTGAATTCCAATTGAATTTGCATATGGCTAAAGTTTGCATGCATGTAGTGTTGGCATGTTACCATGCATCGTATGCTTGTCATGACTAAATTGCACGAGCAGGTATAAGTAAAATACCTTTACTAGCAGAAGGATGATCACGTGGGAGCGTGATCATGCCTTGTTGGTTATGCATGTTGGAGCATGCAAGGGTTGTGGCCCTGTCCTGGTGTTACTGTTGAAAGAATACTCTATTGTGCTAACCACTGCAGGAAATATTAAGCCTCCTTAGTCGATCGTAGATCGAGTCTTGTCACCGGTAACCCCCATACTTGATTCGTGCTACCACTTGTCCCTGCCTCAGGTGGGGTATGGTTCAGTAAGTTGTTAACACCTTTCCCACACACACCGTACAGAGAGGCCATAGTGAAAGATAACATTGATCACTGGTAGGCATGTCACTTGGTCTGGGGGCATGGGTGTAACCGGTCTGAGACCGAGGGGGTAGCACCCCTATTTGCGCGCCGATATAAATATTGTGATCCCATGCTATTGGAGGCCGTTGAATGAGGCCTTCCCACTTAGAGTTTAATTTATCATTGCCTTGGGTGATTCCTGGCTCTGGTGAGTTAAGCTGGTGTGTGCTGGTTAGGTGTGTTTCAACCTAAAGACCGTAATAGGAATTAGTCAGCGTCTCGGTGCTGGCTATTGAAATCCTTTACTTGTGGGTAAAGAGTACACCCTCTGCAGAGTTATATCTATTCGAATAGCCGTGTCCGCGGTTAAGGACTACAGTCTGGGTTGGTCAAGAGTCGGTCTCCGGAGGAAATAATTTAATTGTGCATGGTTTATTTTGCAGAATAATTACTACTACTACTGATGTTATCATGAATATTATTGATGCTATGATCATTGTTATGGACTAACCAGTTTCTCTTATTTTAATTTTCTGAGTGTCTCAGGGGCTGGCTAGACTACCCCGGGCATTCAGTTTTATTTTCAAGACCTTATGAGGCGTCTCTCGAGTTCTCGGGCGGTCCTGTCTCGCCCGACTCTCTTGTAGATACCCGTTTGGCATTTCTTTTCAAGACCTCTCGTGGCGTCGCTTGAGTTCTCGGATGGTTCTGTCTCGTCCGATTACTCTTTTAGACACCCATTTGGCATTTCTCTTCAAGTCCTACCGTGGTGTCACTTGACACCCAACCGGCATTCCTTTTATATTTTCTTTGGATTCTCGGATGGATCTGTCTCGTCCGATTTTCCATCAACCTTCTTTGTTAGTCGCTAACACCTTACTTCTGCACATGCTAAAATGTCATCATGCCATAATTCAATTCCTGTTAGCATGCATATAATATAGCCCAGCATGAGCATAAGCAAATAGTTAATTCATCATGATCATATATTATCTGCTGCATTCGGTATATCATTTGTTCATAATGTTTGCGAGTACATTCAAACGTACTCACTGGCTTGTCCCTGGTTATTTCATTGGCCATGTCAGAAGAGTATTATGACGACGTACATGCGGAGCCTAGGATAGTAGCCACGCGGGATAGGAGTTATCCAGGTCAGCCGTTCCTGTGGGAAAGGAGCCCCATCGACGTTGGATAATTCACAAATCGCTTCCGTCATCCACCACCAAAATCATTGTTGTATTATTGGACCTTTATGGTCTAGTACCCAATTCTTGTAATTGCTTGGTAATCTGTAACAAAGACGTGTCCACCAGTAACAGAAATCCTGGGGCTGGTGATGACACGAGGGGTTAATTTCTGGGATTTTGTGCCCCGGAAATCCGGCCCCGACAAAAATTGAGTCATACTTGCATACATGAATTATCTGATATCCAAGACCAAGATCAAAAAGAGCTTTCTAAGCATCAACGTAAGATTTTGGAAAGTACACATCAGGCAAAGCAGTATTCAACAGCTAAAAAATCATATTGAATGTCTTGTTGGTTATGCGCGTATATGTTTTGATATGAAGCACCCTGATAATGAACGCCATCCGTGTTATAGTGCCGCATCCATTGTGAAGGGGTTTCATAGCTTCTTCGTTGAGCTTCTTAAAAATGTCCAACCCAGCAGATGCATCTTCTTTATCTCCAGCTATTCTGCCCATGTCATCCACTAGAGCTCCCAACATATCAAACACAGATTGTTAGTACAACTCAAAATCATTAGAGTCGTCAGATTCATAACTATCATCACTGGCATTACAACTGCTTCCACCGATGTCTCCCGATTCCCCATGATAAATCCACCTCGTATAGGTCCTCAGCATACCAATGACATTTACGTGAAATCTGACATCATCAATAGTTTGGCGGATCCCATTACGACAATCTTTGCATGTGCAGAACATATCTTCAACCTCGTTGTTGTGAGCAAGCACAAATTGCATAAACTGATTCACGCCAGCCATGTATGGTGGTGTTATCACCGTTCCATTAATCCAACTACGATCCATTGCCTGCACAACATGAAAAGTAAATAGAACGCACTTGATATTTGGTACGATGTTTTTTAGTAAACCGATCTTACCTGAAATCGCCCCTGTTTCACGCTGCCGCAGTCGCGCGTGACTTTGCGCTTCAACTATGGTGTGTGGCCTCACTGTAGTGTCATAGCCACGTTCACCTTGCTGTGTCGGCCTCTCGACTCACCGGGGGCGTGGTATGAAGGAATCGGACGATCCCAATTCCCTATGTTAGGAGTGAACCAGACGATCCTAGATTCCAAGTTCCCGCTATTATGAAAAGAGATCCCGCTAAATGAGTCAACTGAAAAATAATTACTTGTTATTTTTTTATTTACGTTTAGAAAAAAGGACCCACCAACACTAACTGTGACACTCAGACTCGTCACACAAAATGGACATCCTAATGACGGCCCAATATGTCATGAAAAATCAGCCCGGAACGTCACCAAAGTTACCGAGGTCTCTCCCCCCGGGGAAAAAACTCCACCGTCATGAAAAATGATTTTGGCGAACTTTCATCATCACGAGGGTTTTTGTCACTGAATAGAGCAAATTTTGTAGTATGATGATGATTGTGTAGATGCCTTTGAAATACTTAAGAAAGCCTTAATAACTGCACCCATTGTTCAACCACGTAATTGGAATATATCCTTTGAAATAATGTGTGATGCTAGTGATTATGCTATTGGTGCTGTTCTAGGTCAAAGAGTTGACAAAAAATTAAATTTTATTCATTATGCTTGTAACGCCCAAAATGCGGTACTATCCTCGCGACGGCTCGAGGCCTCGATAAGGATAGAAGTGCATTTTGGATCGCTTCGCAAGAATGGAAATCGTCGCGATACATGTAAAGAAGAGATGAGTATATGGAGTTGGCTTACACTAGCCACATGCTACAACATAAATATCTCAATACATCCATTCATCATACAGAAGAGCAGGATCCAACTACGGATGAAATCAAACGGAAAAGAAGACGACCTCCACCCTTGCTAACCCAGGTTGCCGACCTAGATCCCATCGTATGATCGATGAAGAAGAGGAAGACGAACTCCAAATAGAACAATCATCGCGCTCACATCAAATTATCGCATTACCTGTATCTGCATCTGTTGTTGTAGGAATCTGTGAGCCACGGGGACTCAACAATGTCATTACCAAGGGTATCAAGACTACCAAAGCTTAATCCGTGAGGTATGGTTAAGTGATGAGGTTGCAGCAACACTAAGCATTTTATATCTGGCTAACTTACGAGTACAATAATAAGAAGATTGATCTACGCATGAACGAACGTGAACTACTCCCTCTGTACCTAAATACTTGTTGTTGGGGAGAACTAGTACAAGTTTCCCCAACTACAAGTATTTTGGTATAGAGGGAGTAGTTATGATCAAGAAGTGATCCTGAACACCTACTTACGAGTCAAACATAACCCCACCGTGTTCTCTTCCCGAACTCCCTCGAAAAGAGAGGTCACGGTTACGCACACGGTTGGGGTATGTTAATTAGATTTACTTCAAGTTTTCTATTACCGAGTATTATAAAATTTCCAAGTTGCCATATAACCACGTGCACGGCTTTCAAAAAGACTTAACCCTGCAGGGGTGCTCCAACTCATCCATCACAAACTAGCCACAAGCTATGGTGGAAAACCTCAACCGTGGGATAGCCTGTAGTATCCTTGGAATCCCGGTGCACAAGACGTTCGTCAAAGGTAAATCAAATCCAACAAGACCGCCCGGCAGGCCAGACCCCGATAGGAGCCGCACATATCTCTTTGTTAGGGCAATACCAGACGGGCTAGACGTCGGGTTGGATGAGACCCTGGGTGACCAGGGGGCGCCTGATACTTGTGATCTGCGTTGGGTTTTCTGTGAAGAGGAACGGGTAATTTCAGCACAAAGTGGGTAAGTATTTCCCTCAGTTACAAAACCAAGGTGTATCAAACCAATAGGAATATCAATCCTCAATCGTCTTCAGCGGCTGCACACAAATGAACAAACAACTTGCACCCAACGCGGGCAAGAGGGTTGTCAATCCCCTTGATCTCGTTATTTGCAAGCAAATGAGTTGTGTAGATAATTGTTGATAAATATAAATTGCAAAATAAAATAAAAGGTAAATAAAGGCAGCAAGGTAATTGTAGCGTTTATAAATATATAAGTGAATAGACCCTGGGGCCATGGTTTTCCCTAGCGGCATCTCTCATGTAGGCAGCATACGGTGGGTAACAAATTACTATTGGGCAATTGATAGAAAAGCGGATAGTTATGCGATTTTCACGGCAATGATCATGTGTATATAGGCATCGCTTCCATAAACAAATAGGCCGACTCCTGCCTGCACCTATTACTATTACTCCACTCATCGACCGCTATCCAGCATGCATCTAGAGTATTAAGTAAAACAGAGTAATGCTTGGAGAACGATGACATGATGTAGACAAAGTAAACTCAATCAATATGAATGAACCCCATCGTTTTATCCTTAGTAGCAACAACATAAAGACACATCTTGTCCCCTACCTTGTCACTGGGATATAGAAACTCGTTAGGTTGAACCTACCACAACGCACCACTCCCACCGATGAAATATCAATCTACTTGACCAAAGCACATCAATAGATCAGAGAGCATTACGAAGCTATAATGATCATGCAATTAAGAGACAATATATATCAGAGGTATCTCAAATACTTTTCATGAATAATCTGAACATAAACCCACAATTCATCGGATCCCAACAAACACACCGCACAAATAGGATTACATCGGATAGATCAAAGCGAAGATGCGATGAAAATTGTATTGAAGATCAAGAGATAGAGAGATTGCCATCTAGGTCCTAGCTATGGACCCGTAGGTCTGTGGTGAACTACTCACACATCATTATGAGGGCAGCAAGGTTGATGTAGAGGCCCTCCGTGATCGATCCCCCCTCCGCCAGGGTGCCGGAACGGAGCTCCAGATGGCCTCACGACGGAACAGAGACTTGCGGCGGCAAAAAAAGGGTTTCGGGACTGCCTCCTTTATTTTTAGGGTGAAATACAATTTATAGGCCAGAGAGGGGCGTCGGGAGGCAGCCGAGGGAGGCACAAGCCATCAGGGCACGCCCCCCTGGGGCGTGCCCTGTTGGCTTGTGTGTCCCTCGTGCGGCCCCCGGCCTCCTTCCGAAGCTTCTAGGTCTTCTTTTGGTCCAGAAAAAATCATCAAAAAATTTCGTGGCAATTGAATTTCGTTTGGTAATGTAAACCTGAAAAGCAAAAAACACGTAGAAAACAACAACTGGCACTGGGCACTGGGTCAATACGTTAGTGATAAAAAATATTATAAATTGGTAAATAAAGACCCAAAAAGTATCCTAGAATGATAATTTATCAGCATGGAACAATCAAAAATTACAGATACGTTGGAGACGTATCAAGCATCCCCAAGCTTAATTCCTGCTCGTCCTCGAGTAGGTAAATGATAAAAACGGAATTTTTGATGTGACATGCTATCCATTATGTAATCTTATGCAGATATGCTCATTGAGAAACGACGAATCAACAAATATTAACATAGCAATATGTAAAGTGTAGGAAACAAAATCATTAATCTTTCAAGGCGTACGATCCTTAAAGGATGTTTATCCTCCCATTCATCTTATTATATTAGCAAGGCATGGCTCCATCTTCACCACATTAATACAAATGTCAAGCACCACGGTGTCCAAGTTAGGCAATTGGATCGTACTTTTTCAATATGCATCAAATTTTTATTCTTCACGCAATACATGAGTGTGAGCCATTGGACATAGCATTTAGGTGGAATAGAGTATGGTGGTAGATATCAAAGGGGCAAAAAGTGGAGAAGATAGTCTCACATCAACTAGGCGTACCAACGGGCTATGGAGATCGCATCGATAGATGTCAATGCAAGGAGTAGGGATTGCCATGCAAATGATGCACTAGAGCTATAAGTGTATGAAAGGTCAAATGAAGCTACGTGGGGTGTGCATCCAACTTGCTTGCTCATGAAGACCTTGGGCATTTGAGGAAGCCCGTCATAGGAATATACAAGCCAAGTTTGTAATAACGAATAGGTAATTCCCACTAGCATATGAAAATGATATATCATGAGACTCTCTACATGAGGAGCATGGTGTCACTTTGAGGCACAAGTGTGGTAAAAGATAGTAGCAAAGTCCCTTCTCTCATTTTCTCTCATTTTTTTGAATGGATGGTGGGCTCATTTGGTCTTCCCCATCTTTATTTTTGTCCGAAGTCTCATCTCGACTTGTGGGAGAATCATAGTTTCCATCATTCTTTCCTTACTGGTACAATGCTCTAATAATGATGATCATCACACTTTTATTTACTTACAACTCGATATGGAGAACTGATATGAAGATATGACTCTGTATGAATGCCTCTGGCAGTGTACCAGGATGTGCAATGATCTAGTGTGACACGTATCAAAAATATGATGAACGGTGGCTTTGCCACAAATACTATGTCAGCTCTATATGATCATGCAAAGCAATATGATGATGAACGAACTAGTCATATGAAGTGACGATGGAATTTGCATGGCAATATATCTCGGAATGGCTATGGAAATGCCATGATAGGTAGGTATGGCGACTGTTTTGAGGAAGATATAATGAGACTTATGTGCAACAGAGCATACCATGTCACGGGGTTTGGATGCACCGGCAAAAGTTGCACCGATCCTCCAGGTGAGAATGGGCTATGCACGGTACCGAAGAGGCTAGCAAATATGAGAAGGTAAGATTGCATATGTCCATGGTTTCACATTAGTCATAAAGAACTCATATACTCATTGCAAAGTTTTATTAGTTTTACCATAAATCAAAGTACTACTCGCATGCCCCGAGGGAAGAGGTTGGTTGGAGTGAACCATCGCGCGCTTCCGACCCGAAACAACACTAGGATTTCAACGAGGAATAGAAATGCTCACACATCATCACCATGCCTCTTTAATTTTTAGATGAACAAAAAGGTCAACCTCTCTTAATATTGACACTTCTACGGTCAACAATTATGAACTCACACCTTTCTCATATTACCACATCAATATCATTGACCCACAATTTCTCTATATGTGCTACTTGATGGTTTTGATTATCACTCATTGAATACCTAATATTTTTGGACTAGTCTTAAGACCCATGCAAATTACCATCACTATTTATTAACTCTCAAACAAATGTAAGCGAATAACGAGAGTGAAATTATTTCTATAAAATCTACACGCCACCATGCTCAAAAAGATATAAGTGAACTACTAGAGCAAGTGCTAAGCTCAAAAGATATAAGTGAAGCACATAGAGTATTCTAACAAATTATGATGAAGGTGTGTCTCTCTTAAATAGGTGTGTCCAGCAAACAATGATTGTGAAAAACTGAAAGTAAAAGCAAACAAAAACAAACGTCGCTCCAAGCAAAACTCATATCATGTGACGAATGAAAATATAGCTTCAAGTGAAATACCGATGGATTTGATACGAAAGAGGGGATGCCTTCCGGGGCATCCCCAAGCTTAGATGCTTTAGTATCCTTTAAAATATTACCTTGGGGTGCCTTGGGCATCCCCAAGCTTAGGCTCTTGCTACTCCTTATTCCTTTGTCCATCACGATAACACCCAAACTTGAAAACTTCAATCTCACAAAACTCAACAAAACTTCGTGAGAACCGTTAGTATAAGAAACATATTGCATACTTTAGGTACTGTTATAAATTGATTCCAATTTCATAAATGCATAATAGGTACTTTATTATAATTTCTCCATGGCTTATACCCCCCGATATAATCCATAGCATAATCAAAATAAGCAACTATGCAAGCAAAAACAGATTCTGTCTAAAACAGAACAGTCTGTAGGAATCTGTAGAGATCCTATACTTATGTAACTCTAAAAATTCCGAAACATTAGGAAAACCTCGAAAATTTGTATACCAACACTGTGTAAAAATTTCAGATCATTATCATGCTCCAGTAAAAAACTGGAAATTCCTGTACTGGAGTCAAACGTTTCTTTTTTGTTTCAGCATCGATTCTACTCATCTTGTGAGTCATCCCAAAGGCTTTACTTGGCACAAACACCAATTTAAACACAAAAACATAATCATTACAGAGGAAATAATCATGCTATTAAAAAATAAATAGAAAGTTTAAAACAAAAATTTAAGATAACTATTGGGTTGCGTCCCAACAAGCGCTATTGTTTTATGCCCCTAGCTAGGCATAATGCATAGTTTCAAGTATTGTCATCTTTGCTCCCAAGGGATCCACTCACTTTAATGTTCCTCAAAACTGGTTCTTCTAAAATCTTACTTAAAAAATTTTCCTTCTCAAATTTAGTGGAAGGGCTCAAGTGGTGAAAAGGATTTTTAATATCATCACTAACATCATCATCATCATCATCATAGGGATCTTCATACAAACATTAATTTCATCATTGATAGGTTCCCTAATAGTGTTTTCATGCCAATCTTCACTAAACCCTTCATTTATTACTTTAGCAATCCACTCAAATTTATCACAAGTATGAAGGAATAAAGTTTGCGTTAATTCTTCGGGAGAAACATTTCTCCTCATATTCTCACTAAAACCTTGGCAATTACTAGATTCCATCATACGCAAAGCATCTTTATTATGTAGGATCACTTCTATAGGGGGAGTTTTAGATTTTACTCTATAAAAAGAAAATATGTCTCTTGCTTCCCGCACTATATAATCAAATTCATGCATAAGGATGATGGTAACAATTTTCTTAATCTTAGGATTACGAATACTCGTAAGTCCCAAAAATATATTTTGGAGCATAGGATGGAGATGCACAAACTTTCTTTGTAGCTTAAATATTAACATTGTAATAGCATCCACATAACAACTTGTCTCATCAAGTATGGTTCCTTTAGAAAAAGGGATAGCTCCCGAGCACTCAAAAAATTCTTGTATAATATGTTTCCCAATGATGTTCCCACTACCCACTTCATATATTTTTGATTTTAAAACCGTGTGGGTATTACTACCAGGAACTTGATTTTTAGGAGGTTCAAGAATAGCATCAACAATATTTAGTCTCTCCTCTTCTGTGTCACTAGCACTATCTTCACTAGTGCTCTCAACAATAACTTTCTCAAACTCAGACAAGATAACTACTTCAAGCAAGCAAAGGGGTAAACTAGTAACAAGCAAAGATAAATATTTTTGTAGTTTTGATTTTTGATTTTTACGAGACAAGCTAAATATAACAGCAAGTAAAAAGAAGAACAAGTGAATGAAAATTTGTGTGAAGTTACATGGTAGTTGATGATGATATTCCCTGGCAACGGTGCGAGAAATCATTCATAATACTTGTGATTTGCGTTGGGTTTTCCGTGAAGAGGAACGGGTAATTGCAGCACAAAGTGGGTAAGTATTTCCCTCAGTTATGAAACCAAGATTTATTGAACCAATAGGAATATCAATCCTCAACCGTCTTCAGCGGCTGCACACAAATGAACAAACAACTTGCACCCAACGTGGGCAAGAGGGTTGTCAATCCCCTTGATCTCGTTATTTGCAAGCAAATGAGTTGTGTAGATAATTGTTGATAAATATAAATTGCAATATAAAATAAAAGGTAAATAAAGGCAGAAAGGTAATTCTAGCGTTTATAAATATATAAGTGAATAGACCCGGGGGCCATGGTTTTCCCTTGCGGCATCTCTCATGTAGGCAGCATACGGTGGGTAACAAATTACTGTTGGGCAATTGATAGAAAAGCGGATAGTTATGCGATTTTCACGGCAATGATCATGTGTATATAGGCATCACGTCCATAAACAAATAGGCTGACTCCTGCCTGCACCTATTACTATTACTCCACTCATCGACTGCTATCCAGCATGCATCTAGAGTATTAAGTAAAACAGAGTAATGCTTGGAGAACGATGACATGATGTAGACAAAGTAAACTCAATCAATATGAATGAACCCCATCGTTTTATCCTTAGTAGCAACAACACAAAGACGCATCTTGTCCCCTACTTTGTCACTAGGATATAGAAACTCGCCAGGTTGAACCTACCATAACGCACCACTCCCACCGATGAAATATCAATCTACTTGGCCAAAGTGTTGGGGAACGTTGAATGGGAAACACTTTTTTTCCTACGAACACCCAAGATCTATCTATGGAGATCAACAGCTATGAGAGGGGGAGTGCATCCACATACCCTTGTAGATCGCTAAGCGGGAAGCATTAAGAAACGCGGTTGATGTAGTCAAACGTCTTCGCGATCCAATCACGATCCGTCCCGCGATCCAATCATGATCTAGTGCCCAACGGATGACACCTCCATGTTCAGCACACGTACAACTCGATGACGTCTCTGCCTCCTTGATCCAGCAAGTGAGGGCAGAGAGGTAGATGAGTTCTCCAGCAGCACGACGACATGGTGGCAGTGGTGGTGGAGCTGTCCCGGCAGGGCTTCGCCAAGCGCTACCGCGACGAACTAGAGGAGAAAACGATCTAGGGAGAGGGAGGGATGCGCCGTGGCTTGTGGTGCGGCTTCCCTCCCTCTCCTCTCATATATATAGGGAGGAGGGGGACATGGGCGCCGGCCCTAGGGCCTCCCTCAAGGGGGGCGGCGGCCAAGGGGGAAACTTGGCCCCCAAGCCAGGTGGGGCACCCCCCAAGGGTTTCCCTGAACCCTACGGCGCCTTGGGACCTTGGGGGGAGTGGCGCCCAGCCCACCAGGGGCTGGTGCGCCACCTCTCTCATCCCATGCCCCCCCGGGGCAGGTGGACCCTCCCGGTGGACCCCCGGAACCCCTTCTGGCACTCCCGATGGAATTCGGCGAACTCCGAAACTATTCCGGTGCCCCAATACCAACTTCCCATATATGAATCTTTACCTCCGGACCATTCCGGAACTCCTCATGACGTCCGGGATCTCATCCGGGACTCCGAACAACCTTCAGTCACCAACATATATAACTCAACAATACCGATTCGTCGCCGAAAGTTAAGTGTGCAAACCCTGCGGGTTCGAGAACTATGTAGACATGACCGAGACACCTCTACGTCCAATAACCAATAGCGGGACCTGGATGCCCATATTGGTTCCCACATATTCTATGAAGATCTTTATTGGTCAAACCACGATGTCAAGGATTCAATCAATCCCGTATGGAGTTCCCTTTGTCCATCGGTATGTTACTTTGCCCGAGATTCAATCGTTGGTATCTCCATACCTAGTTCAATCTCGTTACCGGCAAGTCTCTTTACTCATTCTGTAATACAAGATCCCGTGACAAACTCCTTAGTAAAATTGCTTGCAAGCTTCTTATGATGTTGTATTACCGAGTGGGCCCAGAGATACCTCTCCGTCATACGGAGCAGTCTCGATTCACGCCAACCCAACAAACACCCTCGGAGATACCTGTAGAGCACCTTTATAGTCACCCAGTTACGTTGTGACGTTTGATACATGCAAGGCATTCCTCCGGTGTCCGGGAGTTGCATGATCTCATGGTCGTAGGAACTGATACTTGACATGGATAAAGCAGTAGCAATAAACTAGAACGATCAAATGCTATGCTTACGGTTGGGTCTTTGTCCATCACATCATTCTTCTAATGATGTGATCCCGTTATCAAATGACAACTCATGTCCATGGTCAGGAAACCTTAACCATCTTTGATCAACGAGCTAGTCTAGTAGAGGCTCACTAGGGACACAGTGTTGTCTATGTATCCACACATGTATCTGAGTTTCCAATCAATACAATTATAGCATGGATAATAAACGATTATCATGAACAAGGAAATATGATAATAACTATTTTATTATTGCCTCTAGGGCATATTTCCAACAGTCTCCCACTTGCACTAGAGTCAATAATCTAGTTCACATCGCTATGTGATTTACATTGTAATGAATCTAACAACCATAGAGTTCTGGTGCGGATCATGTTTTGCCCATGGAAGAGGCTTAGTCAACGGGTCTGCAACATTCAAATCCGTATGTACTTTGCAAATATTTATGTCCTCCTCTTTGATGTAATCATGGATAGAATTGAAGCGGCGCTTTATGTGTCTGGTCCTCTTGTGAAACCTGGGCTCTTTGGCTAGAGCAATGGTGACAGTGTTATCACACAAGAGAGTCATCGGATCCTGTGCACTGGGCACAACTCCGAGATCTTTCATGAACTGCTTCATCCAGACTCCTTCCTTCACCGCTTCTGAAGCAGCGATGTACTCCGCTTCACATGTAGAATCAGCTACCACGCTTTGCTTGGAACTGCACCATCTTACCGCTCCACCATTCAGAATATATACGTATCCGGTTTGAGACTTAGAGTCATCCGGATCTGTGTCAAAGCTAGCATTGATGTAACCCTTTACGACGAGCTCTTGGTCACCTCCATAAACGAGAAACATTTCCTTAGTCGTTTTCAGGTACTTGAGGATATTCTTGACCGCTGTCCAGTGTTCCATTCCTGGATCACTTTGAAACCTTCCGGCCATACTTATGGTGAGGCTGACATCTGGTCTTGTGCACAACATCGCATACATGATAGAGCCTATGGCTGAAGCATAGGGGATGACACTGATCCTTTCTCTATCCCCTATAGTCGCCGGGCATTGAGTCTTACTCAACTTCATACCTTGTAAGATAGGCAAGAACTCTTTCTTGGACAGATCCATTTTTAACTTCTTCAAAACCTTATCAAGATATGTGCTTTGTGAAAGTCCTATTAAGCGTCTCGATCTATCTATATAGATCTTGATGCCTAATATGTAAGCAGCTTTTCCGAGGTCTTTCATTGAAAAACTCTTGTTCAAATATATCTTCATGCTTTCTAAAAGTTCTATATTGTTTCCAATCAGCAATATGTCATCCACATATAATATTAGAAACGCTATAGAGATCCCACACACTTTCTTGTAAATACAACCTTCTCCATAAACTTGTATGAACCCAAACTCTTTGATCATCTCATCAAAGCAAATATTCCAACTCTGAGATGCCTACACCAGTCCATAAATGGATCGCTGGAGCTTGCACACTTTGTCAGCATTTTTAGGATCGACAAAACCTTCTGGTTGCATCATATAGAACTCTTCCTTAAGGAAACCATTAAGGAACGCTGTTTTGACATCCATCTGCCAGATCTCGTAATCGAAAAATGCAGCTATTGCTAACATGATCCTAACGGACTTAAGCATCGCTACGGGAGAGAAAGTTTCATCATAGTCAACTCCTTGAACTTGTGAAAACCTCTTGCGACAAGTCGAGCTTTATAGACAGTGACATTACTGTCTGCTTCTGTCTTTTTATTAAAGATCCATTTATTTTGTATGGCCTGACAATCATATGGTAAGTCCTCCAAAGTCCACACTTTGTTCTCATACATGGATCCTATCTCGGATTTCATGGCCTCTAGGCATTTGTTGGAATCCGGGCCCACCATCGCTTCTTCATAGCTCGTAGGTTCATTGTTGTCTAACAACATGACCTCCAAGACAGGATTACCGTACCACTTAGGGGCGGTACGATTCCTTGTCGACCTACGAGGCTCAGTAGCAACTTGATCTGACGTTTCATGATCATCATCATTAGCTTCCTCTTCACTTGGTGTAGGCACCATAGAAACATCTTTCTGCATAGTGCTACTATCTAACTGAAGTGATGGTTCAATAACCTCATCAAGTTCTACCTTCCTCCCACTCAATTCTTTCGAGAGAAACTCTTTCTCGAGAAAGGACCCGTTTTTAGCAACAAACACTTTTCCCTCGGATCTGAGATAGAAGGTATACCCAACTGTTTCCTTAGGGTATCCTATGAAGACGCATTTGTCCGCTTTGGGTTCGAGCTTATCAGGTTGAAGCCTTTTCACATAAGCATCGCAACCCCAAACTTTAAGAAATGACAGCTTAGGCTTCTTGCCAAACCATAATTCATATGGTGTCGTCTCAACGGATTTTGATGGTGCCCTATTTAAAGTGAATGCGGCTGTCTCAAATGCATAACCCCAAAACGATAGTGGCAGATTAGTGAGAGACATCATAGATCGCACCAAATGCAATAGAGTACGATTACGACGCTCAAACACACCATTACACTGTGGTGTTCCAGGTGGCGTTAGTTGTGAAACAATTCCACACTGTCTCAAATGCATACCAAACTCATAACTCAGATATTCTCCACCATGATCAGATCGTAGAAACTTTATCTTCTTCTTACGATGATTTTCTACTTCACTCTAAAATTGCTTGAACTTTTCAAATGTTTTAGACTTGTGTTTCATTAAGTAAATATACCCATATCTACTTAAATCATCAGTGAAGTAAGAAAATAACGATATCCACCGCGTGCCTCAACACTCATCAGACTGCACACATCAGTATGTATGATTTCCAACAGGTCACTTGCCCGTTCCATTGTACCGGAGAACGGGGTTTTCGTCATCTTGCCCATGAGGCATGGTTCGCATGTATCAAGTGATTCAAAATCGAGTGATTCCAAAAGTTCATCAGCATGGAGCTTCTTCATGCGTTTTACACCAATATGACCTAAGCAGCAGTGCCACAAGAAAGTGGTACTATCATCATTAACTTTGCATCTTTTGGGATCAATGTTATGAATATGTGTATCACCACTATCGAGATTCAACAAGAATAAACCATTCACATTGGGTGCATGACCATAAAAGATGTTAGTCATATAAATAGAACAACCATTATTCTCTTATTTAAATGAATAACCGTCTCGCAATAAACAAGATCCAGATATAATGTTCATGCTCAACACAGGCACCAAATAACAATTATTTAGGTTTACTACTAATCCCGATGGTAATTGAAGAGTGAGCGTGCCGACGGCGATCACATCAACCTTGGAACCATTTCCGATGCGCATCGTCACTTCATCCTTCGCCAGCCTCCGTTTATTCTGTAGTTCCTGTTTTGAGTTACAAATATGAGCAACCCATGAGAGCTAGTGAGGTACACATCAATAACATGTATATCAAATATACCTTTGTTGACGTTGCCAGCCTTCTTATCAACCAGGTACTTGGGACAATTCTGCTTCCAGTGGCCAGTCCCCTTGCAATAGAAGCACTCAGTCTCAGGCTTGGGTCCAGCCTTGGGTTTATTCACGGGAGCGGCAAACTTGCTTGCCACCCTTCTTGAAGTTTCCCTTCTTTCCCTCGCCTTTCTTGAAACTAGTGGTTTTATTCACCATCAACACTTGATGCTCCTTTTTGATTTCTACTACCGTGACTTTCAGCATCGCGAATAGCTCGGAGACAGACTTTTCCATCCCTTGCATATTATAGTTCATCACGAAGACTTTGTAGCTAGGTGGCAGTGACTGGAGAATTCTCTCAGTGACCGTTTCGGGCAAAAGTTGGAATCCCAAATCATTCAAATGGTTGTAGTACCCAGACATTCTGAGTAGGTGCTCACTGACAGAACTATTCTCCTCCATCTTCCAGGCGAAGAACTTATCGGAGGTCTCATACCTCTCGATCCAGGCATTTGCTTGAAATACTAACTTCAACTCCTGGAACATATCATATGCTCCATGGCGTTCAAAACGTTTTTCAAGTCCCGATTCTAAGCCGTACAGTATGGCGCACTGAACTATAGAGTAGTCATCAGAACGTGTCTGCCAGGCGTTCACAACGTCCACAGACGACGCTTGAGGGGGTGGCACACCAAGCGGCGCATCAAGGACATAAGCCTTTTATGAAGCTGTGAGGCTAATCCTCAGATTACGGACCCAGTCCGCATAATTACTTCCATCATCTTTCAACTTAGCTTTCTCTAGGAACGCATTAAAATTCAGGGGAGCTACTGCGCGAGCCATTGATCTACAACATAATTTTGCAAAGACAACTTTGGACTATGTTCATGATAATGAGTTCAATTAATCATATTACTAAATAACTCCCACTCAAATCAACATCCCTCAGGTTGTCTAAGTGTGACATGATCCAAATCCACCAACCCAAGTCCGATCATCACCGTGAGATGAGGTGGTTTCAATGGTGAACATCTCCATGTTGATCATATCTACTATATGACTCATGTTCGACCTTTCGGTCTCCTGTGTTCCGAGGCCATGTCTGTACATGCTAGGCTTGTCAAGTTTAACCCAAGTATTCCGCGTGTGTAAATCTGGCTTACACCCGTTGTATGCGAATGTAGAGTCTATCACACCCGATCATCACGAGGTGCTTCGAAACGACGAACCTTCGCAACGGTGCATACTCGGGGAGAACACAATTTATCTTGAAATTTTAGTGGGGGATCATCTTTTAATGCTACCGTCGTACTAAGCAAAATAAGATGCATAAATAGGATAAACATCACATGCAAATCATATAAGGGACATGATATGGCCATCATCATCTTGTGCTTTTGATCTCCATCTCCAAAGCACCAGCATGATCTCCATCGTCACCGGCATGACACCATGATCTCCATCATCATGTCGTCATGTGGTTGTCGCGCCAACTATTGCTTCTACAACTATTGCTAACTCATAGAGATAAAGTAAAGCAAAAATGGCAAAAATAATTAAAGACAACCCTATGGCTCCTGCTGGTTGCCGTACTCATCGACATGCAAGTCATGATAATCTATACAAAAACACGATCATCTCATACATCACATATATCACATCATGTCTTTGGCCATATCACATCACAACATCCCCTGCAAAAACAAGTTAGACGTCCTCTACTTTGTTGTTGCAAGTTTTACGTGGCTGCTATGGGCAACTAGTAAGAACCGTTCTTACCTACGCAAAGGCACAACGGTGATATTCAAGTTGCTATATAACCTTCTACAAGGACCGCCTCTATCGAATCCGATTCAACTAAAGTGGGAGAGACAGACACCCGCCAGCCACCTTTGTGCAACTAGGTTACATGCCAGTCGGTGGAACCGGACTTTCGTACGTGGACGAGTAAGGTTGTGTCGGAATCAGGGCTCCATAGACCCAAGAAAGGTTCGAACACAGGGGTGCGCTCACCCTTCGATTCTGCTCAACCTCCCAGCTAGACCACGACCCTCCCATAGCTCTCACCTGGGAAAAATAAGCAAAGACACACGGTTTACCCAGGTTCGGGCCACCTTGCGGTGAAAGACCCTACTCCTGCTTTGGTGGATTGGCCTCACGAGGGGGCTTGAGGATGAACGAGTACAGTGGTGAGCGACCCCGCGAGGGCTCTCGGGTGTGAGTGGTTCGGTCCCCTCTACGGTGGAGGCTAGCCCCTATTTATAGTGGCCTGGGTCCTCTTCCCTTATCGCACAGGCAGGAAGGGATCCCACAACGGCCAAATTTGAAAGGGGACATGAGGTACAGCTTATCCTGACTAAAAGTGGTCTTCGCCTGCAAAGCTCCTGGCGTGACGCGGAGGTGGGCTCGGCGATGACATCCGTCCTACCAAGCCCGTGGTCTTGGTCTTATTGCACCGGAATGGAAACCTTTGGGGGTTCCTTGGGAACCTGTGTTCGTCCTTGCGTCTTTAGCATGAAAGAGGAAATTGTCTCTGCTGCATCCGCTGGTGCCCGCCTGCCTTGGTCGTCACGGCTCACGTCATCGCAGCCTCCTGAGGCCGGGCACTGCATAGGAATCTCTGCTCCTCGGGAGGCAGCCTGGGGAGGGCGCTCCCCTGGAGGTCTTGACGCCGTTCCCCCCACGAGGCTGGGGCTCTCGCGAGGGTCCTGTCTTGAGGGGCCTGCTGTCAGGCCGTACCAGGCCATCGAGGTGGGCCACGCGCTGGGCCGCAGGTAGGCAGGTCTGGGTACCCCCGTTCCCAGAACGCCGACAGTAGCCCCCAGGCCCAAGGCGTGCTGGTCCTGGCTCCAAGGTGAAGGCGAGGAGCAAAGGACAATGCGCCGTGGGCCCATAATTGCCTGCGGGCCGGGCTCGACACGTGGCGCCTGGTATGTCGCGGGGCTCCTCCTCTTCCGCAAGGCCTCGGGAACCGCCCCGAGTCAAGTTGACACGAAGCCTGTGTGCTGCGTCGGTCATCATTGCCCTTCCTTGATTGACGCTGCCCTCTTATGTTTTCCTTCCTCTCCGGCCCATGCTGAAGTGACCCGACAGGGGGAACGAAGCAAAGTGCGAGGATGGCACTGCCCGCGGGTCGAGTTCGACACATGACGCCCGAGGAGCGCGCGTTGCCTCCACTCCCCACGACGCCTCGGGGACTGCGGTTGTGCTTATAAACCCGCCTCGCCCGAGGGGCAGTGCCATCCTCGCACACCTTCCCGTCCACCACCTTCGCAGGAACACCGCCCTCTTCCCCCTTTACCCTTTTCATGGCGTCCGGGGGAAGTGCTGCTAGCGCCGAAGCGCAAGCGGAATGTTTGGCGCCGCAACCATCTCCTGGGGGCGGCGGGGGTCAGCCTTCGAGGCTGGTCCAGGTGCGCCGACACTGGACCGCCACCGACGAGTAAGTGTGTCATCTCCTCCACCCTTCCTTGTGAATCCTGCCTGGCTCATCGAGTTTGATCACCAACCCTTTTCAGGGCGCCCATGCCCAAGAGGCGCAGGCTAGACGGGCTTCAGGGCGAGGTGGACGTGCTCAGGACCCAGCTACAGGGCGTCGAGGCCGCTCCCAGGCCGCGCTTCGAGGTGAGGAGGATGCCAAGGCGGAGCTAGCATCCCTCCAGGCCCAAGTCGAGGGGGCCATCGACGTCGTGCAGGCAGCCAAGGACGACGCGGCGCTCGCGAAGATGATGGAGGCGCAGCGTGCCAAGCAGTACCTGGGCATCGCCCGACGCGCGGGCAGCGTGGTCCGCCGGTTTGTCAGGGAAGCCCCCGCGCTGCCATGTGCACACGGCGACGGGGGCTACCTCAACTTCTTCGACAAGGTGGTGGGGTGCTGGAGTCTGGCGTCTCCCGGGTGGATGACGACATCGAGTCCAGCGCACGCGACCTTCTGGATAGCGCGCTGACGCACGTCTTCTGCAACTTGCGCCGCCACGCCCCGCACTCGACCTCTCCCGCGTGATGGAGCTGGTGCCCAAGGAGCTCTGGATGCCCCGTAGGGACGAGGTGCGTGAGCATGTCGAGTCCCTGGTCGAGCGGTTTGCCCAGGCGACGTCCTCCGAGGAAGGCGGCAGCTCCGGCGCCGAGACCTTCAGGAGCCACAACGGAGACAACACCTCCTCTGCCTGAGCTCCTTTTTCCTCATTCCTGTTGCATCAAGAACCACTCGGCCCCTGGAGGGCGTTAAACGTTTGTATTATACCTTTGCTTTTGAGTAGTAGTTGCCCGGTATGCTCGGAGCGTCCTCATTCCTTCCGCGAGGTTTTTCGTTCTCCTTGGCGCGCCCCCGGACGCTTCCTTGTACATGTACTTGCCTCGCCAGGCTATTGCTTTGCCCCAAGCTCTCCTCAGGGGGTCCCACGGGAGCGCTGCGCAGCCCCCAACGGTGGCTGCCCGCTCGAACCTCGCGAGCCTGGTGTCCTGAGGAGACACGGGCCGCCCCCGCGCCGGGCTCTCAGGGGCGGCGCCACGAGAGCCCGACTCTCCCTCTTCTGCGCTATCTTACCTTTCCCGTAGCGCCCGTGGTGGCCCCGCGAATGCACGCGAGAGGGGCCATCTCCTTCATGTTCGAGCGCTGATGGCACGAAGGCTCCTGAGGCATGACACTCAGGGGTTCGCCTTTGGTGCACGACCGGCTCACGTGGGGAGGGCTTCGCTCGCGAGGCCCGCCTCGCGAGGCCTCCCAAGGGAAGTCCTGCAAGGGAATCACCCTGGTTCTAGCTCCCGCGCTTCTTCGCGAAGGCGCTGCCGGCCGGAGGGCCTGCTGGCCTACGACTGTAGGCCGACAGGTGCTGCAACGCGGCCTCGTGGGTGGAGGTCGAGGTCACCCTCGTGGGTTATGTATGCCTGAAACGCAGGTGGCAAACACTCGCCCGCGCCCGCTGCCTGGAGGGGAGGTGTACCTCCCACTTCAAGCACGACGGGGCGGCGACGCTTTGCGTCAAGATCCTCGGGGAAGACGGCAGGCGCTTGGGGCATTGCCCTAAGGGTGGCGACGGCGACATTGACCGCCTTCCCGCCGACGACGGCCTCTGCAACGGCGGTGTCCCCGGTGGTGACCTTGCCCTTGGCGATGGCCGCATCACCTCCAGTGGTGGTGACGCTCCCTTCGGGGGAAGCTCGAGCGACAATGGCTGCGATGAGTCTCCACGTCTCCACGCCCGGACCAGGGAGGACGTCGAGCCGCCGTGGCGCCGTGCCCATGCCCAGGAGGAGATCGAGCTTCCACACCACCGTGCCCACGTCAAGGAGGAGGAGGAGTCCGACTAAACGCGGCCGGCGCCGGAGCCAGGCCCCAGGAGTGACGATCCTCGGAAGGCCGTCTTTTGCTTTTATTTCCTGCATCAAGAGCCATGGAGAGCCCCGTGGGGGCATGTAATGGACTATGGCGCTTGCGCATTTATGTTAACATTTTGTTTTTATTTCGTACTTTGGCGTTTATATTGCTACCAATGGGATGCTCGTCGCGATTAGGATAACTTAGCTTGGCGTGCTTGTGGCAGGTTCCTGCGTCGCGACGTGTAGCTGGCGTGCCAGGGCAGCTTGGAGGTCTTGTCGAGGGGGCCTCTTCCTTGCGGACCAGGCAGCTTTGCATCTTCGAGAGGTGCCCGCCGCTCGCGAGGCTCCTGGGGGGGGGTGACGAGGAGTCAGGGCCTCCAGAGGTGCTTCCTCATGGCACCGCCTCCCACGAAGGTGCTGAAAAGTTCTTTATGTATGGTTAGAATTCCTTGATAACGAGCGGAATCGTGACTTCCCTTTCCTTGGTCGTCTTCCTCCCAGTGACCACTTTCAGTTAGAGCCCCCGAGCGAGGGTCGATCGTCGCTGGTATGTCAGGTCGCGATGCCCAGCAAGACCAAGAGATGAGCGCTCCCGAGGCTGGGGGCCTGAGGCAATATGCGCCTGCTGGCTCGCTCGAGAGCGTCGCGCGACGATTAGAACGCCAAAGCTTTGGCGAGGTGCACACCATGTCCAGCCCCCGCTCGCGGGGCACAAGAGAGAGAGAAACTGGCAGGTGCCAAACCTCTTAAAGCGGGACATCAAAACGAGAAACGCTGCAAAGAAGAAAATTTTCCACCCCTTTTTCGAATAAGACGCGAAAACTTCAACTTCATTCCAAAAAGTGGCAAATTCGGGTACAAAAAGGAGCAAGGAATAGCCGCGCCCGGCACCTAAGCTAGTCTTCGTCTTCCCCCAGCGCAGAGCATAGGGCTTCCACTAGGCGTGGGCATAGTCATTGGGGGACCGTGTCGTCCGCCAGTGCGGAGCATGGGGCTTCCACTTGGGCATGGGTGGGAACCCCTCCGCGTCCTCGGGGGGCTCCGGGCGTATACAACCCAGTCATTATTACGTGAGAGTGTCACGGTTGTAGATAGCTGGGCGAACACCCAGACACGAGGCTCAGGAGTTTCCAACTCGGTTCTCGAGTCACCCCTCGCATTTCGGCGCGGTTGCGCGCCCCTACGGCCCAAACATGAGTGCATTGCTCCCCGCGTGACCATGGGATTGCGCTCCCGCGGCCCAAACATGAGCGCAACACACCCGGCGCGACCGTACGAGTATTGTGTCGATGTAGCCGCCTCGGGAGGCGTCAGGGCACCAGCCAAGCCGCACCTCGGAGGCCTCATGGGGCCTTGCCTCCTGAGGGCTGTGCCCGCGCCCCTTGAGCTGTGGGGCGTATGGGGCCCTTAGGAGCGTGACCCGATTGGCGCGGTGCCTGCCGCATGTGGCCCCCGCCTCTCGCGTCCTTCCGATCTCCTAGGCGACGATTCCTGTGGCCCTGGCGCCTGGCACTGCGTTCCCTGCTCGCGAGGGCGCCGCCTGCGGCGCGCCCCCACACGTCCTCTTCGTTGCGCCGACCGAGCCAGGTGCTTCCTCAGTGGGAGCCCCCGGGCTCGACATGAAGAGGGGCATCAGGAGTGCCCCCCTATGCCAAGAGGGTGCTGGTGGCTACCGCGGGTGCGAGACTCGCGGCGCTGACGTCTGCCACGACGCCGCTTGGAACATAGGCTACCGCGCGAGGGCTTTGATTTCCCTCTGGCCCTTCACTGCGTGCCTCATAATTAGCCTCCCCGGGCAACGGGGCGGCGCTGTCCTGGGCGCGTGGCCCGTGAACCCGCCTGCGCTGAGCATCTGCCCGAAGTTGGCCGCCTTCGCCGCCGCCGCGAGGTTGGCCGCGTCCATCTTGACGAGGGTTGTTGCCGTGGCCATCCTTCGCGCTTCCACCATGATTACCTCCATGTTCGGCGGCTCGAGCTGCCTGGTCCCTGTGTCGATTGGCGCGCTCACGCAGGGAACGCCCGGGCAGTAGGTGATCCTCCAGGTGGTGGGCGCGCACATCGTGGCATGCGCGGAACATCCCGTCACTTCCTTCTGGCGTGCCTCCACAGGGGCCGGGCGGCGGCCCGAGACCGGTCACTGGGAACCTAAGGAGAAGGAGTACAGCGCTGGTCGAACCCTGCTAGGGCTCCCCGGGTTGGGGTCCGGGTGCATCGTCGCGCGACGGTGGAAATGGCTCACTAGCCGAGCTCCCCGCTCCTTGCACCGGGGATCGGAGAGGGCGGTATGGAGCCAAGGCCCTTCTCACGACAGCGACAAGCTCGGCGATGTGGTCGGCCCAGGCGTCGTAGCCCCCGTGCGTCGGGCGATGGTGAAGTAGCTCGCTTGCCATGAGCAGCGCGTCCTGTGCGTTCAGGTCTCCCACGTTGACACATGCTGAGGAGGACCCCGTGGGAGGCGCGGTCGGGCGGGCGCTCTGCCGGGAAGGGGGGCGCGCGAAGCCCGGCGGCGCATGGGTGGCACGAGCGGCGACGGTGGTGGCGACGACGCTGGTGGCCCGGTAACGGCCGTCCGGCACCGCCTCGGGGTGCGTGTGTCAGGAGCCGGCCATGAGGTCGGTGATGCGGGAGTTGTCGGAACCGAAGGACGGCAGCGCACCCCCTACCTGGCGCGCCAAATGTCGGAATCAGGGCTCCACAGACCCAAGAAAGGTTTGAACACAGGGGTGCGCTCACCCTCCGATTCTGCTCAACCTCCCAGCTACACCACGACCCTCCCACAGCTCTCACCCGGGAAAAATAAGCAAAGACGCACGGTTTACCCAGGTTCGGGCCACCTTGCGGTGTAAGACCCTACTCCTGCTTTGGTGGATTGGCCTCATGGGTGGGCTTGAGGATGAATGAGTACAGTGGTGAGCGACCCCACGAGGGCTCTCGGGTGTGAGTGGTTCTGTCCCCTCTACGGTGGAGGCTAGCCCCTATTTATAGTGGCATGGGTCCTCTTCCCTTATCGCATAGGCGGGAAGGGATCCCACAACGGCCAAATTTGAAAGGGGACAGGAGGTACAGCTTATCCTGACTAAAAGTGGTCTTCACCTGCAAAGCTCCTGGCATGACGCAGAGGTGGGCTCGGCGATGACATCTGTCCTACCGAGCCCGTGGTCTTTGTCTTGTTGCACCGGATTGGAAACCTTTGGGGGGTTCCTTTGGAACCCGCGTTCGTCCTTGCCTCTTTAGCACGAAAGAGGAAACTGTCTCTGCTGCATCCGCTGGCGCCCGCCTGCCTTGGTCTTCACGGCTCACGTCATCGCAGCCTCCTGAGGCCGGGCACTGCATAGGAATCTCTGCTCCTCGGGAGGCAGCCTGGGGAGGCTGCTCACCTGGAGGTCTTGGCGCCGTTCCCCCCACGAGGCTGGGGCTGTCGCGAGGGTCTTGTCTTGAGGGGCCTGCTGTTAGGCCGTACCAAGCCGTCGAGGTGGGCCACGCACTGGGCCGCAGGCAGGCAGGTCTGGGTACCCCCGTTCCCAGAACGCCGACAGGTTGGTCCGGGCCGCTTCATCCCACAATACAGCTGAATCAAGATAAGACTAAGGAAGTAAGCGATCTGAACATCAACGCCCACAAACTCTTTTGTGTTCTACTCGTGCATGTTATCTATGCATAGACCTAGCTCATGATGGCACTGTTGGGGAACGTTGCATGGGAAACAAATATTTTTCCTACGAACACCCAAGATCTATCTACGGAGATCAACAGCTATGAGAGGGGGAGTGCATCTACACACCCTTGTAGATCGCTAAGTGGGAAGCGTTAAGAAACGCGGTTGATGTAGTCGAACGTCTTTGCGATCCAATCATGATCTAGTGCCGAACGGATGGCACCTCCGCGTTCAGCACATGTACAGCTTGATGACGTCTCCACCTCCTTGATCCAGCAAGCGAGGGCGGAGATGTAGATGAGTTGTTCGGCAACACGACGGCATGGTGGCGGTGGTGGTGGAGCTGTCCCGGCAGGGCTTTGCCAAGCGCTACCGCGACGAACTAGAGGAGAAAACGATCTAGGGAAGAGGGAGGGCTGCGCCGTGGCTTGTGGTGCGGCTGCCCTCCCTCTCCTCTCATATATATAGGGGGGAGGGGGAGATGGGCGCTGGCCCTAGGGCCACCCTCAAGGGGGGCGGGGCGGCCAAGGGGGAAACTTGGCCCCCAAGCCAGGTGGGGCGCCCCCCCTTAGGGTTTTCCTAAACCCTAGGGCGCCTTGGGCCCTTGGGGGGAGTGGCGCCCAGCCCATCAGGGGTTGGTGCACCACCTCTCTCAGCCCATGCCCCCTCGGGGCAGGTGGACCCTCCCGGTGGACCCCCGGAACCCCTTCTCGCGCTCCCGATGGAATTCGGCGAACTCCGAAACTATTCCGGTGCCCAAATACCAACTTCCCATATATGAATCTTTACCTCCAGACCATTCCGGAACTCCTCGTGATGTCCGGGATCTCGTCCGGGACTCTGAACAACCTTCCGTCACCAACATATATAACTCAACAATACCGAATCGTCACCGAACGTTAAGTGTGCAGACCCTGCGGGTTCGAGAACTATGCAGACATGACCGAGACACCTCTACGGGCAATAACCAATAGCGGAACCTGGATGCCCATACTGGTTCCCACATATTCTATGAAGATCTTTATCAGTCGAACCACGATGTCAAGGATTCAATCAATCCCGTATGCAGTTCCCTTTGTCCATCGGTATGTTACTTGCTGAGATTCGATCGTCGATATCTCCATATCTAGTTCAATCTCATTACCGGCAAGTCTCTTTACTCGTTTCGTAATACAAGATCCCGTGACTAACTCCTTAGTCACATTACTTGCAAGCTTCTTATGATGCTCTATTACCGAGTGGGCCCAGAGATACCTCTCCATCATACGGAGCGACAAATCCCAGTCTCGATTCACGCCAACCCAACAGACACCCTCGGAGATACCAGTAGAGCACCTTTATAGTCACCCAGTTACGTTGTGACATTTGATACACACAAGGCATTCCTCCAGTGTCCCGAGAGTTGCATGATCTCATGGTCATAGGAACTGATACTTGACATGGATAAAGAAGTAGCAATAAACTGGAACGATCAAATGCTATGCTTACGGTTGGGTCTTTGTCCATCACATCATTCTTCTAATGATGTGATCCCATTATCAAATAACAACTCATGTCCATGGTCAGGAAACCTTAACCATCTTTGATCAACGAGCGAGTCTAGTAGAGGCTCACTTTGACGCCCCCATTTTGATCGTACACTTATCATACACGCAAATGCATACGACCAAGATTAGGGACTCACTAGAAGATATCACAACACAACTCTAGACACAAATTAAAGTCATACAAGCTTCATATTACAAGCCAGGGGCCTCGACACCTCGAATACATAAGCTCAAATTCAAACGAGTCACCGGAAGGAAATATTATCTTAGTACATACATAAGTTAAACAAAGTTTTCCTTAAGAAGGCTAGCACAAACATAACACGGATCGAAAGAGTCAAGGCCCCCTGCCTGGGAGCCAACCTAACTACTCCTGAGTGTCGGCAGTCTCCACGTAGTAGTGAGCTCCAGCGGTGGTGTAGTAGTCGTCTACGGTGTACTCCATCTCCTGGGCTCCGTCATCTGAACGCAGTAATCAAATCGAGGGGGAAAGAGGAGGTAAAGCAGCGGTGAGTACTCATCCAAAGTACTTGCCAGACTTACATCAGAACTATACTAAAGTATGCATCAGTATCAACGGAATGGGGTTATATCTTTGAACTGACTACAGAAAAGCAAGAATAAGGGGAAGGCCTAGTCCTATCGAAGACTAGCATCTTCAACATCTTGCCGCATTAGAAGAGTGTAGATTGGTAACTCATATGTAGCAATACTTTTGTAGCAATTTTATTAAGTAACCAAGCCCAGAGATTCTTCCTCGACTCCCTGTGAGAAAGCAAATCTCGGAGCCAACATTCATTTCAATTTTAAGTCACAATTCTAGTTGTATTAGATCGGGATACAACTCCAAGTCGTCCTGTTACCGTGGACACGGCTATTCGAATAGTCATCCCTGCAAGGGTGCACCACATTTCCAACACGCTTGATAACCTCTGACAGGACACACTTTCCTGGGTCATGCCCGGCCTCGGGACATCAACACGTCGTCGCCCTACCTAGGCTCAATAGAGAGGCCAGCCCACCGGTCTAAATCCTAAGCACGCAGGGGTCATGGGCCCACATGCCCTTTGCACTCTTGCACGGTGCATGGGCGGCCGAGGTCAGTCCAAGCACCTCCAATACAAGATCAATGCCATCGCGGACCACTCGGGCGCGCGCCGCTCCATTGCTGACGTCTGAAGAGCTTCGGCTGATACAACGACGTCGAGTACCCATAACTTCTCCCACGTCAAGGTTAGTGCGAAAAGGGTCAAACGACCAACTCAGATCAAATACCCAACCCATTAGCATTTTGTTAACTGCGGTGACGAGCGCGATACACAATATGTGGTCCCGTCTCCCCGTCTCGAGGACTTGTGGCAAGGGCCAAGAATGCCCGGCCACGCCTCGTCACAATTACACCAACACCAACCAGGTCATCCTGACCTCAACATGTTCCAACAGTAGTAAAGTTAAGTAACCGTGTGTCCATACATCAAGGGGAAACCCCAGGAATCAACCTCGGAGGATCCCACCTGATGTAACCGTCAAGGTGACCAGAGAGGATCCACCCTTGATGGTCTACGCTTGAGGGGTTGCACGACAGAATCATCGTCGGGAGTGGTGAAGGAGGAATCACCCTCGATAACCACGACCGACTAGCTATACTACAGAGTTAGCATCATGAGTACTTCATGAGGTGTCACCCTCGGTACTCGATAGTAGCTCTGCAGAGTCGTACAAGTCATGGCTTGTCGATCAGTTGATCGAGTCTTCAAGTCGTCGATGATGAAGCAGGGGCAACTGGGACTAAGGGGTCACAAGGGAATCACTAATCAACCTATGCTAAGCAGTTGGTAAAACAGCAGGTACAGTAGCAGTTTAACAAAAACAGGCTATGCATCAGAATAGGAGCTATCTACAATAGTAGCAAAATCTAATGCAAGCATGAGAGAGAAAGAATGGGCGATATCGGTATGATCAAGGGGGGTTTCTTGCCTTGCTGCTCTGTTGCAAAGGGCTGATCGTCAGTGGCGTAGTCATACCCGGCAGCAGCGTCAATCTCGATGTCTACCGGTAAGAAGAGGGGGGGGGGAGAAACAATAAATATAAGGCAGACAGATGCATCACGATGCATGACATGGAAATATGCAGTGCTAGGCATGAGCTAACGCAGTACTACACGTCACAGACGGAGCAGAAAAATATCTGACGATATTTCCCGGGTCCCGGGCTACTACCGGACAGATGAAGCTAACACAAAATGTCCATGTTCATCATGCTAGGGGTATGTGACAGACAAACGGACAGCGTATTCGGATTCGTGGGATTTTTCTGAGCAACTTTCATGTATATATTATTTTCATCTGACTTACAGATTATTTTATATCAATTTTTAAAGTTTTATAAATATGCTGAAATTAAATAGATTTAATTTAATTCAAAAATGCATTTGTGATGTCAACATGATGTCATCATGACATCAGCAGTCAACCCAGCTGTCTCAGGTCAAACCTGACAGCTGGGCCCACCTGTCATAGACAGTGGTTAAACAGGGCTTAGTTCTAATCAAAACAAATTAATTAGAGGGGTGGGTCCTACGTGTCAGTGTCTATTTAGATTAAACTAATTATCCGAATTAATTAAACAAACTTAATTAGAGTTAATCATCCTGGGCCCACATGTTAGTGGCCAAGGGGGGTTGGCCCCACATGGCAGTGACTGGGCTATGCCCAGTCAGTCAGTTGACCGCGGTCAACTGGTCAACTGGGGCCCCTAGCCCACTGGCCAGTGTCACTGGGGGGTGGCCCCTACCGGCCAGGTCAGCAGCAGCCGCCGGAGTTGTGCCGGCAACCTCAAGTCGCGGCGGAGGGAAAGGCCGGGCGTCAGGATTCGCCTACGGGGCATCGTTTCGAGCGTGCTTGTGTGCGTTCGAGAGCTTGCGCGAGTGCGGTCCCGTTCCGACCGTCGGGAGGGGCGGGAGTGGCTGGAGCTCATCAGAATCGAGCTCACGGTGGCGGCCGTCGTTCGGGCAACTACGGCGACGGCGCAACATCAAGCGCACGAGCGAACTAATGATCTTTCTCAAGAAAGGACCCGTTTTTAGCAACAAACACTTTGCCCTTGGATCTGAGATAGAACGTATACCCAACTGTTTCCTTAGGGTATCCTATGAAGATGCATTTGTCCGCTTTGGGTTCGAGCTTATCAGGTTAAAGGCTTTTCACATAAGCATCATATTCCCAAACTCTAAGAAATGACAGCTTAGGTTTCTGCCAAACCATAATTCATATGGTGTCATCTTAACTGATTTATATGGTGCCCTATTTAAAGTGAATGTAGTTGTCTCTAACGCATAACCCCAAAATGATAGTGGCAAATCGACAAGAGACATCATAGAACGCACCATATCCAATAGAGTACGGCTACAATGTTCGGACACACCATTACACTGTGGTGTTCCAGGTGGCATGTGTTGTGAAACAACTTCCACATTGTCTTAAATATATACCAAAACTCGTAACTCAGATGTTTACCCCCACGATCATATCGTAGACATTCAATCTTCTTGTCATGATGATCTTCAACTTCACTCTGAAATTTCTTGAACTTTTCAAAAGTTCCAGACTTGTGATTCATCAAGTAAACATACCAGTATCTACTCAAATCATCTGTGAAGGTAAGATAATAATGATATCCACCACGTGCTTCAATGCTCATTGAATATCATACATTGTAAGAGCTCATTTCTCCATGTGTGGTTTTGGTAATTGATGACACCCCTATGGACTAATGGTTGCCTTGATTTATATTCGAAGGATTTGTCCGTAGGTACTTCTTGAAGTCCATCTATTGGTTTCAAGGAGTTTATATGGTGACCAAGGTGGTATTCAAGGTGTTATCCAAAGATTGGTCATGTAAGAGTTGAGCTTACTGCAAGCATGTCTTGAAGAAGAAGACTGTGTGAGTATTCATGTTTACCTTCAAGACATCATCTTTATGAAGAGAGAAGATAAGATACAAGGTTGATCAAGACTAAGTCAAAGAGTGAACCAAGTTGATCAACACACAAAGCGTACAAGATATACCGAGAAGGATCAAGTGATCCCATGGTATGGTAAGCATTGTCCATTACGCTTTGTGTACTAACCCATGGTCTACGTGAGTGTTCTTTGTAGGGTTAGGTATATTTCCATGGGATTGCATCAAGAGGAAGATCCCATACAACCCATGGAAGATGACATCAAGTGGTGATCGTCATCAAGGTTGCGGTGTGCAAGTTCAAGTGAAGCATCACGAAGAAATCATGCTTGTAGCTTGCCGTCCATTGTGGTGACAATGGACTTGTGAAGGTGTGCCGAAGAGTGACTCACCCATAGTGGAGTATGGGGGAGCAATCAAATAGCCTTCATCGAGCCAACGCAATCACGAAAGGTGGTCCAACTTGAGGGAGTCAAGATCATCATCATCTAGCTCAAGTGGACTTCGTGCAAGGCAAAGGTTTGCCCTTGATAGGTTTTCTATTTTACCGGTCTCATGGTGATAGTTTGGAGACCGGGTTATAGGATCGATAGCCGTACTATCAAGGGGGGCTCTCAAGTGAGTAGCTTGATCGTATCGTTCGTCGAGAGCTCAAACCATTGCATCCTTGCATCATCTTTCTTGATTCTTATTTGTATTTTCTCTTTTTGAGGTTTTAGAGCTTGTGTTTATCTTCGTGACAAGCTCTAGTACATCAAAAACGGATTTCAGATGCTTCTTCTATTGCGTTTTCGGTGTTGGAGGTTTTACCGGTCTTATCCAAGGAAGGGTTCTCACCATTTTCTTATGGGCCTTTTCTCATTTGCTTCTTATTGATATTTCTATCAAGATTGTGTTAGCCCATGTTGTTAGCTTTCCAACAAACTTGGTTTCATTGAATTCGGAGTCCGTTTGCAGAAGTTGTGACAGTTTTGGTGTTCTTAAAAGGCTGCAGGGTACTACCGCGGCTACTACCGCTTGGAGCGGATGTAATTTTTTACTACCGCTCCAGAGCGGTACTACCGCGGCTCCAGAGCGGTAGTACCGCTCCGGACCAAAAATCTCGTGTTTTGTCCAGCGGTGGTAGGCACGGATGTATTTTTTTGTACCGCTCGCAAGCAGTAGTACCGCTACCCTTAGCGGTAGTACCGCTATCCCTAGCGGTAGTACCGTGAGGACGAGCGGTAGTACCGCTCCGGCGGTTCTACTGTCCTTTTGCCTCCTCGCTGTTGTTTTTCAAAGGGCTTCCACCGCCCTAGCGGTAGTACCGCTCCCATGAGCGGTAGTGCCGCTCTGTGCGGGCTGTGAGCATAATGGTTGGATTTTTCCCCACCTATAAAAGGGGGTCTTCTTCCCCATTGAACCTTATCCTTTGAGCTCGAGTTTGCCCCCCATTGTTGACCTTCTTCGAGCTTGCTAACTCTCAATCCCTCCAATGATTCTTGCTAGTTCTTGAGGGAAAAGAGAGAGGAGATCTAGATCCACATTTCTACCAATCACTTTCTCCTCTATGTGAGGGGAACCCCTTGGATCTAGATCTTGGATTTCTTCATGTTCTTCTTCGTTCTTCCTCTTATCTTCTTCCATAGCAATAGTTGTTGTGGAGGGATTTGGGAGAGAAGGACTTGGGCACTCCGTGTGCCCTTGCCATTGCATTTGGTGCATAGGTTTGAGTTCTCCACGGTGATACGTGGAAGTGAAGTTTGAGAAGCTTATTACTCTTGGGTGTTTGAGCACCCTAGAGCTTGTTCCTCTTGGGCGCCTTGGCGCCCTAGACGGCTTGTGTTGCCTCGGAGCTCAATCATTGTGGTGCAAAGCTCCGGGCAAGCGTCGGGGTCTCCAATTAGGTTGTGGAGATTGCCGCAAGCATTTGAGGTCACCTCGGAGCCATAGTCCGTTGTGGTGAAGCTTCGTGGTGTCGTTGGGAGCCTCCAATTAAGTTGTGGAGATTGCCCCAACCTAGTTTATACGGGTTCGGTGACCGCCCTCAAGGGTCCCTTAGTGGAATCACGGCATCTTGCATTGTGCGAGGGCGTGAGGAGATTACGGTGGCCTTAGTGGCATCTTGGGGAGCATTGTGCCTCCACACCGCTCCGAACGGAGATTAGCATCCGCAAGGGTGTGAACTTCGGGATACATCGTCGTCTCCGCGTGCCTCGGTTATCTCTTACCCGAGCCCTTTACTTATGCACTTTTCTTTCTGATAGCCATATTGTTTCTTGCTATATATCTTTCTATCACTTAGTTGTTTATCTTGCTTAGCATAAGTTTTTGGTGCACATAGGTGAGCCTAGTTGTTTTAGGTTTTGTGCTTGACTTGTTAAAAGTTAGTTTTATTCCGCATTTGTTCAAGCCTAAACCGTAATTATTTTCAAGCGCCTATTCACCCCCCCTCTAGGCGACATCCACGTCCTTTCAATTGGTATCAGAGCTAGGTCTCTCATTATTAGGTTTAACCACCTAGAGAGTAAGGATGTCGACTAGGGGATTGGGATTCTCTGACACTCTTAGTTTCGATGGCACAAATTTTGATGTTTGGGTAATTCGCATGCTTAATCTGTTTAGGGTCATGGACCCAAATTTGGAGCGAATTGTAGATATGGGTTTTTCTCCTCCAAAGGATTCTCAACACATATCTTTAGAGGATGAGAAAAACTCTTATCTCAATGCTCAAGCTTCTAATGTGCTTTTTGATGCTTTGAGCAATGTAGTTATATTTCAACTCATGCCATTCCGGGATGCTCATGAGTTGTGGACAAAGCTTCAAGATAAATATGGTGTGTCCAAGATTTCTAGGGATGATTGTTCTCCCTCCACCTCCGGTCATGTTGCCTTCTCAACTTCATCTACTTCACCTACATGTGGATTGCCACAAGGTAATGTTATGGTGAGTAGTGGTGTTCATTGTAATGATGATAGTGGGCTTATTGTTGATGATTCTTCATCACTATATTATTGCAATGCTTCATCTTTGGACTTCAACACTTCGAGCACTCTAAATTTTTCACATGCTTGTGTTGATAGTCCTTGCATATCATGTAGAAATTGCTTGACTAAATCTCATGATGATATGCTTGCCATGTCTTGTTATCATGATAAAAATGCATTGATTTCCTCGAGTTGTTGTGCTAACAATGTAGAGGAAACCCAACACTCCATGGAACATGATGTGGTCTTGAATGGTGCGTCAAGGGATCCTACATCATCATCTATTATTTCTCACTTCTGCCTTATGTCTAAGGCTTCAATGGTATCTCCTAATTTGAATCCCAATATATCCCATGATGATGATGTTGATAATGATGAAGAGAGTGATAATATTGCTTCCTTAAAAATTAAGGGAGAAATGGTTTTTAAAGCTCTTCATAAGAATAAAATTGCTCGTTCCAACTTCATGGAAATCATGTCTATTGCAATTGAGGGCAAGAAATATATTGAGGAGTTGGAAGCTCATCTCGAGGAGCATGAGGCCACCATTGATAAAATGGAAGGTCATGAGCGTGATTATGCTAATGAGACCGCGGAGCTATCTCAAGCTCTTGAAAATGAACAAACCACCAAGGAATCTCTTGAGGGGACCTTTGCTCTAGAATTATCTAGATTAAAGGAATCCCATGATAGAGCTCTCGAGGTGGCTAATGATCTTAGAACTAAAAATGATAAGCTTGCAGTTGCACATGCTAAACTCCTTGAGGACTTTGAGCACCTCGAAAATGGCTCAAGGGTCATTAAGAGTTCGCTCATTGAACTCACCGAGTCTCATGCTCAACTTGAAGCTTCATATGCTAAAGAGCTTGCCAAGTTGCCTTCTCCTTTTGTTGTTAATGATGATGCTTGTGCTACTAACTCTATTTCTTGTGAAGCATCCATTTATAAGGAGAATGTTGAGCTAAGGGCTCAACCTGAGTTGCTATCTAGCAATTATGGGAAATTGGAAGAAAGTCATGAAAAGCTCTCGACCTCTCATGGTGATCTTCTAGTATCCCATAATGTGCTAAAGATAGCTCATGAGGCTAGTACTACTAAGGTAACATCTAGTGAGCCTCATGTGGACATTAGCACTAAATCTAGTAGAAATGCTTTATTGACATGTGCTAGTCCTCGTAATTCATCTTTGCATAACATTGGTACATCTTTTGATGAATTGCTTTCACTTCCTTGTTGCTCTAACAATGATGCTTATACTTCCTCTAGTACTTGTGTTGACACTAACCATGTAGAGGAAATCAAAGAGCTCAAGGCCCAAGTCACTTCTTTGAAGAAAGACTTGGAAAAGAGTCATGAAGGGAAGTCCACACTCAAGAATATCTTGAGTGTGCAAAAATCCCCAAATGATAAGGGTGGACTTGGATTTAACTCCAATAAGAAGAAGAAGTCCAAGAGCAACAAAAAGAAGGGCCAAGAACAAGTCAAGAATTCGGCCAAGATTATTTGCTTCAAGTGCAAGATAGAAGGGCACCATGTTAGATCTTGCCCATTGAAGAAGAAGCCCCATAGTGACAAGCAACAAGGGAAGCAGCCACAAGTTCAATCTCTTGCTCAACCGCAAGTTGAAGCAAAGCATATTCCCAAGAAGACCCAAGTCAACGCTCCTCAAGTTGAGAAATCAATTGAGAAGAAAGTAAAGGGTAAAAGTTGCTACTTATGTCGTGAGAAGGGTCACTTTGCTTCTTCATGCACGAATGGTAACTTATACAACCCAATTATTATTGATGATATCTATTCTCTTGGGAAGGATAAGGTTGGCAATGTGTTTGCCAAGTTTGTTAGTACTCAAAGTGGTGTCAAGAAAAGAACCATTTGGGTAGCCAAGCCTATTGTGACTAACCTCTTTGGACCCAACTTGGTTGGGGACCAACAAGCTCATACTTGATCAATAGGTGTTGTTGGAGGGCATTGGTGACTTGGCTACATCATGAAGAATTAAGGAATCTTCATCATTCATATTATCTCAAGCCAAGTCATTTGGATTATCAAGTTTCTATCTTATATCCAATGTGCCTCCTTACGGTAACTTGTACTTAAATTGTTTACATTGTTAGTTACTTGCCCCTTTGCATGTTGTGGTTTTGTACCTTGCATGTGTTTGTATATGTTGTGCTTCCTATTTGTTTATCTTGAGTAATCAAGAATGTATGATGGGATGCACATCATGTATGTGTGAGTCTTGTGTTGAGCCTTTTTGCATCTTATCTTATCTTAGTTGGCTCTCTTAAGAGATTAATGGATTATCCCATTTTGGGGGAGTGATGTGCTTTGTGCACGTCACAATCCTAAAAATGTGTGTACATGAGGAATACCACTTAGTATTGATATTACAAGATTATCTAGCTTCTATTTGGTATGTCTTCTCATGAGAAATTCAAATTCTAAACGGTCCATTAATTATATCTTGTTGGATTTCATTTGCCACTTGTTATTAATGTTGGGTTACCACATTATGGGGGAGTAATATGCTATGTGCATATTACAAGCCCAGAGAATGTGTACATTTGAGATATTGCCACTTAGATTTGATATTACAATGTATCTTGTTCCTAGGTGGCATGCTAGCTCTACAAGTGTCATTTGCTTGTGATTGAGGAGTAAAGATGATGTTGGATCTATTTGCAATCTACCAATGGGAATTATTTCCAAATACTTCTTGTCCTTGACAATTGGTATTCCTTTTAAGTGGTAGAGATTGCTAATCATCTTTACATAGGATTTTGTTTATCGTTTGTCTTCCTTGCCTCTTGTGGGTCTTTTTGAGCATGTCTAGTGTTTCTATAGATATAGGGAAAGTGATGATCCCATCGTGTGCATTTTGTATTCAAATGCAAATTCTATATAATGCACATCTCTTGGGGGAGCTATCCTATTTTCTGTAGAACACTCTCTTTATGTGTTCATCATAAAATCTTTTGATCTTCATCAAGTGTGTGTTGGTGGGAGGCAAGCCTTCTCTCTATGGTGCTTGGTGCCATCATGAAAATTTGCGGAGGGTTTGGTTTGTTTGGAACCTAGCTCTCTTTTGGGAACTTGATACCTCTTGTTTTCCTTCAATTGGTATCTTGTTTCCTTCTATTTGGCATGTGTCAATGGATATCTCATTCCTCGATGTATCTCTTAGTTGGTATCCGTCAAGTGATAATTCTTCGTTTGGTATCTTATTTTCACTTGATACCTTATCTTTTGGTATCTTATCAACTGTGTGTTGATTTGATGCTTGAAAGCCTTGAGCATGCATATTTACTACATGTACTTTCGTTGGCATGTTCTCTTTCCTTGACCCAATATATAGGGGAAACTCCACTATGACATAAATTGGCTAAAGTGTGCATGAAATTCAATTTCATATCTATATGCACATATTTATGTGGAGTTTTGTCCTATGTATTGTTGGTCCACTAACTTTTTGGTCCCAATAAGTTTGGGTACCACTTTGTTTGTGGTGTTGTTCTAGGAACAATTGGAGATACATTGGACACTCGGCTCACTTACAAGGAAGGTGTTGACACCCTGTGCTTATTGGAGCCATGCTAGGATGATCGAAGAACCATTGTCTACTACATCAATCCAATGCTATCTCGGTAACAAGTATCTACTTCATGCATACATTTCTCGCATTCAACCTCTTATAGGTTGCATCATGGCATGAATTTCTTGAGTCATTCATGTGGTACTTGTTTCCTTTCTCAAAGCGTCTCAACGATGATGTCATATTGCTAGTTGTGATGTCTTTGATGTTCGTGTATTGGGAGTTCATTTCTGTACAATAAGAAAATATTAGGCTATGTGCTATGCTTTCAAGCAAAGATCTTATTGGTATATTTATGACCTCCTTTTGGATATCTTGTTCGTTCCTTCTTGTAACTATTTCGTGTGTACATCATTCTTTGTGGATATATCATCATGGTTGTCCTCTACCTAGAATCTTATACACATGAGAGAAGTTACATCTCTAGTTGATATCCTCTTTTCTTTCTCGTCCACCGTTGCATTCTCATTTTATTTCCATGGTGGTTTCGTGAATGAATTTGTCTTGAGTGCGGATCTTATATCCTAGCATCTTGATGCACTCTTTGGTGGTGAAGATTATTTTCCTCATGCTTGTCTTCACGAGGGTTTTGCCATTTCGATTGGTATCCCTCCTCTTGACAAGGCTATCATTTCCTATCTTCATCAGTGGTTGTCACAAGCTTTGGTTTTTATTTTCTTATTAGTAAGCTTGTGGACCCATTTGCCAGTGGTTTGTGTATGTGGGAAGGATATGGCTTGCACTTTGTGTCTCATTTCTTCAAGACTATGTTGATGCTTAATGCTCATCCTTATACTAGTCTTCTCAAAGTGCTTTGCCATGACTCACACACATCATTTTGGTTGAGCCTATTCTTAAATTGCCTCTTGTACATGTTGCACAACCATATGTTTGGTGCAAGTGATATTCTTATTGTCTTATCTACTTGCTTGCACTTATTGTGTGTTTCTATTGATTTTGGAGGAGTGACGATCCTATTTTGTGCTCTTGTATCCAAATACAAAAAATCTTAATAGTGTGCAAATCATGGGGAGCTTCTCTAGTTTCTTTAGGACACTCTTTTGCCCATATCATAATATCTTTTATTAATGTGGCTCGTTGGATCATGTGATTGTTTGGTCCAATTGGTATCTTTTGATTGCTTGCTTCTCTTTTGTATGTCTTTGTGCCATACGATCCTTTTTGCAATCTTTGGATTCTCAATATAGTTTGTTTTCCTCCAACTACTTATGATTGGATATGTGTATTTCATTGCACTCATATTTTGAGAAATACACACCTTTTGGAGGAACACCTATTATATTGGCTTTCTAAGCTTTTCGCCCATTTTAGCAATCGATGCCAATGTGGGAGAAGTTTAGATAGTTTAGTTTGGAAAGCTTAGAGAGTTTTGCTTTTATTGCCTAAGCATTTGCATCTCACACCCATGCATTGCTTTGCATGTGTGTGTGCTTGGTTGTGCTTCTTTCCTTATATAAACTCTCTTGAAAGTGGTTGTCATCAAGTACCAAAATGGGGGAGATTGTAAGAGCACATTTCTCCATGTGTGGTTTTGGTAATTGATGACACCCCTATGGACTAATGGTTGCCTTAATTTATATTCGAAGGATTTGTCCATAGGTACTTCTTGAAGTCCATCTGTTGGTTTGAAGGAGTTTATATGGTGAACAAGGTGGTATTCAAGGTGTTATCCAAAGATTGGTCATGTACGAGTTGAGCTTACTGCAAGCATGTCTTGAAGAAGAAGACTGTGTGAGTATTCATGTTTACCTTCAAGACATCATCTTTATGAAGAGAGAAGATAAGATACAAGGTTGATCAAGACTAAGTCAAAGAGTGAACCAAGTTGATCAACACACAAAGCGTACAAGATATACCGAGAAGGATCAAGTGATCCCATGGTATGGTAAGCATTGTCCATTACGCTTTGTGTACTAACCCATGGTCTACGTGAGTGTTCTTTGTAGGGTTAGGTATATTTCCATGGGATTGCATCAAGAGGAAGATCCCATACAACCCATGGAAGATGACATCAAGTGGTGATCGTCATCAAGGTTGCGGTGTGCAAGTTCAAGTGAAGCATCACGAAGAAATCATGCTTGTAGCTTGCCGTCCATTGTGGTGACAATGGACTTGTGAAGGTGTGCCGAAGAGTGACTCACCCATAGTGGAGTATGGGGGAGTAATCAAATAGCCTTCATCGAGCCAACGCAATCACGAAAGGTGGACCAACTTGAGGGAGTCAAGATCGTCATCATCTAGCTCAAGTGGACTTCGTGCAAGGCAAAGGTTTGCCCTTGATAGGTTTTCTATTTTACCGGTCTCATGGTGATAGTTTGGAGACCGGGTTATAGGATCGATAGCCGTACTATCAAGGGGGGCTCTCAAGTGAGTAGCTTGATCGTATCGTTCGTCGAGAGCTCAAACCATTACATCCTTGCATCATCTTTCTTGATTCTTATTTATATTTTCTCTTTTTGAGGTTTTAGAGCTTGTGATTATCTTCGTGACAAGCTCTAGTACATCAAAAACGGATTTCACATGCTTCTTCTATTGCGTTTTCCGTGTTGGAGGTTTTACCGGTCTTATCCGAGGAAGGGTTCTCACCATTTTCTTATGGGCCTTTTCTCATTTGCTTCTTATTGATATTTCTATCAAGATTGTGTTAGCCCATGTCGTTAGCTTTCCAACAAACTTGGTTTCGTTGAATTCGGAGTCCGTTTGCAGAAGTTGTGGCAGTTTTGGTGTTCTTAAAAGGCTGCAGCGGTACTACCGCGGCTACTACCGCTTGGAGCGGATGTAATTTTTTACTACCGCTCCAGAGCGGTACTACCGCGGCTCCAGAGCGGTAGTACCGCTCCGGACCAAAAATCTCGTGTTTTGTCCAGCGGTGGTAGGCACGGATGTATTTTTTTTGTACCGCTCGCAAGCAGTAGTACCGCTACCCTTAGCGGTAGTACCGCTATCCCTAGCGGTAGTACCGTGAGGACGAGCGGTAGTACCGCTCCGGCGGTTCTACTGTCCTTTTGCCTCCTCGCTGTTGTTTTTCAAAGGGCTTCCACCGCCCTAGCGGTAGTACCGCTCCCATGAGAGGTAGTACCGCTCGGTGCGGGCTGTGAGCATAACGGTTGGATTTTTCCCCACCTATAAAAGGGGGTCTTCTTCCCCATTGAACCTTATCCTTTGAGCTCGAGTTTGCCCCCCATTGTTGACCTTCTTCGAGCTTGCTAACTCTCAATCCCTCCAATGATTCTTGCTAGTTCTTGAGGGAAAAGAGAGAGGAGATCTAGATCCACATTTCCACGAATCACTTTCTCCTATATGTGAGGGGAACCCCTTGGATCTAGATCTTGAAGTTCTTCATGTTCTTCTTCGTTCTTCCTCTCATCTTCTTCCATAGCATTAGTTGTTGTGGAGGGATTTGGGAGAGAAGGACTTGGGCACTCCGTGTGCCCTTGCCATTGCATTTGGTGCATAGGTTTGAGTTCTCCACGGTGATACATGGAAGTGAAGTTTGAGAAGCTTATTACTCTTGGGTGTTTGAGCACCCTAGAGCTTGTTCCTCTTGGGTGCCTTGGCGCCCTAGACAGCTTGTGTTGCCTCGGAGCTCAATCATTGTGGTGCAAAGCTCCGGGCAAGCGTCGGGGTCTCCAATTAGGTTGTGGAGATTGCCCCGAGCATTTGAGGTCACCTCGGAGCCACAGTCCATTGTGGTGAAGCTTCGTGGTGTCGTTGGGAGCCTCCAATTAAGTTGTGGAGATTGCCTCGACCTAGTTTGTACGGGTTCGGTGACCGCCCTCAAGGGTCCCTTAGTGGAATCACGACATCTTGCATTGTGCGAGGGCGTGAGGAGATTACGGTGGCCTTAGTGGCATCTTGGGGAGCATTGTGCCTCCACACCGCTCCGAACGGAGATTAGCATCCGCAAGGGTGTGAACTTCGGGATACATCGTCGTCTCCGCGTGCCTCGGTTATCGCTTACCCGAGCCCTTTACTTATGCACTTTACTTTCTGATAGCCATATTGTTTCTTGCTATATATCTTCCTATCACTTAGTTGTTTATCTTGCTTAGCATAAGTTGTTGGTGCACATAGGTGAACCTAGTTGTTTTAGGTTTTGTGCTTGACTTATTAAACGTTAGTTTTATTCCGCATTTGTTCAAGCCTAAACCGTAATTATTTTAAAGCACCTATTCACCCCCCCCTCTAGGCAACATACATGTCCTTTCATACATCAATATGTATTATTTCCAATAAGTCACTTGCCCGCTCCATCGAACCGGAAAACGGGGTCTTGGTCATCTTGCCCAAGAGGCATGGTTTGGATGTCTCAAGCGATTCAAAATCGAGTGAGTCCAGAGATCCATCAGCATGGAGCTTCTTCATGCAATTTACACTAATATGACCTTAGCAATAGTGCCACAAGTATGTGGTACTATCATTATCAACTTTGCATCTTTCGGCATCAATATTATGAACATGTGTATCACTACGATCGAGATTCAATAAACCATTCACATTGGATGCATGACCATTGAAGGTATTATTCATGTAAACAGAATAACCATTATTCTCTGACTTAAATGAATAACTGTATTGCAATAAACACGATCTAATCATGTTCATGCTCAATGCAAACACCGAATAACATTTATTTAGGTTCAACACTAATCCCGAAGGTAGAGGGAGCGTGCGATGGTGATCACATCAACCTTGGAAACACTTCCAACACACATCGTCACCTCACCCTCAGCTAGTCTCTATTTATTCCGTAGCTTTTACTTCGAGTTACCAATATCAGCAACTGGACTGGTATTAAATACCCAGGCACTACTAGGAGTACTAGCAAGGTACACATCAATAACATGTATATCAAATATACTTTTGTTAACGTTGCCAGTCTTCTTATCTGCCAAGTATCTGGGGCAGTTCTGCTTCAGTGACCGTTCCCCTCATTACAGAAGCACTCAATCTCGAGTTTGGGTCTAACCTTGGGTTTCTTCACTGGAGTGACAACTGGCTTGCCATTCTCGAAGTTTCCCTTCTTGCCCTTGCCCTTCTTGAAACTAGTGGTCTTACCATCAACACTTGATGCTCTTTCTTGATTTCTACCTTTCGCGGTGTCAAACGTTGCGAATAGCTCAGGGATCATCATCTCCATCCTTGGCATGTTATAGTTCATCACAAAGCTCTAGGAGCTTGGTGGCAGTGACCTGGAGAACCATATCAATCACTATCGTATCTGGAAGATCAACTATCGTCGTTTTGTCACGACAGATGCCAGGGGGTGGCTAATCGAGGTGAGAGCAAGGCTGCCGTGGAAGATCCGGGATGGGATAGGGTAGTAGCACGCGGTGGTTTACCCAGGTTCGGGGCTCTCCAGGGAGATAATACCCCTACTCCTGCATGTCTGTATACGAAGCGTATATGTAGTACAGGGTTGCTCCTGGAGCTGTGTGGGAGAGGAGAGCCATGGGCCTCTTGCCTCATACGTGAGTGTGAGGATGTGGCTGGATGAGGGAAATGGGAGGAGCTTGGTGGTGAGTGAGCTCCCCTGGTGCCTCTTATATAGGGAGGCCCAGGGGACAAGGGGTGGCCCACATGGCCAACTATTTACTATTGGAGAAGACATGCGAGGTGACGTGTTGACGCAGGCTATAGTGCACCACCATTGGGGTGCAGTGAAGTGACGCATGATGCAGGCTATAGTGCCCTCATGTCGTGTCCGACGGGACGTGGTGGTTGACCTCGCGCAGCAGGCCGGCTAGAGCAGTCGGGCAGAGGTCGGTCGGAGCAGTCGGCTGGCGCAGCCGGGCAGGGGGCCGACTGGACTTAGGAGCCAGCCGGACCGGGGTGCCAGCCGGAGCAGCCGGACAGAGGGGCGTTGGCCGCCCTGTTGTCTCAAAATGTCGAGTCGCCTCCTTGAGCCTACCCAGGGGTAATCCCCCCGACAGTAGCCTCCGACCCTTCGGGCGACTTGGGGAGTCGGGCGGAGGGTATTTGCTGTCATTGGAGCGGACGGTGGCGTCGAGGTTGTCGGGCGTGGACGTGGGGTCCGCCGACTGATGGGCGCGGAGCCATGCCGGGCGTGGACGCAGAGTCCACTGGCTGGCTGTTTCCAGCGGGGGTGCGCCAGCACACCCGCTGGGTGTAGCCTCAAAGCCTCCGGGCGACTCGAAGAGTCGGGCGGAGGGTCTTTCCTATTGCTGAAGCAGGTAGTGGCGTTGAGGACGCCGGGTGCGGACGCGGGGTCCGCCGACCGATGGGCACGGGGCCCTGCCGGGCGCGGACGTGGGGTCTGCCGGCTGTTTGAGAATGAGGCGCTGCCGGGCGCGGACGCGGGGTCCACCAGCCAGTGGGCATGGGGCCCTGCCGAGGGCGGACACGGGGTCCGCCGGCTGTCGAGCGCGAGGCGGGGTCCGCCGGGCGCGGACGCGGGGTCCGCCGGCTGATGAGCGCGGGGCGCTGCCGAGGGCGGACGCGGTGTCCGGCGGCTGATGGGCGCGGAGCCCAGCCGGGGGCGGACGCGGGGTCCGCCGGCTGATGGGCGCGGAGCCCTGCCGGGACAGACGCGAGGTCCGCCGGCTGTTGAGCACGAGGCGCTGCCGAGGGCGAACGTGGGGATCCGCCGGCTGTTGAGCGCGAGGCGCTGCCGAGGGCGGACGCGGGGTCCGCCGGCTGTTGAGCGTGAGGCGCTACCAAGGGCGGACGTGGGGTCCGCCGGCTGTTGGGCGCGGAGCCCAGCCGGGGGCGGATGCGGGGTCCACCGGCTGATGGACGCGGAGCCCTGCCAGGACGGACGCGGGGTCCGCCGGCTGTTGAGCGCGAGACGCTGCCGAGGGCGGACGGGGGGATCCGCCGGCTGTTGAGCGCAAGGCGCTGCCGAGGGCGGACGCAGGGTCCGCCGGCTGTTGAGCGCGAGGCCCTGCCGGGCGCGGACGCAGGGTTCGCCGGCTGATTGGCGCGGAGCCCTGCCGGGAGTTGCTTCCAAGCCTCCGAGCGAGGGGGTTCTTCATGGAAATGATCGTGCGACAGATAAGTTTAGTCGATGCAGATGTGTCAAATATTTAGTTTTGGTAGTGCAGGCTTTATGCAAAGGGTGCCGACTCGGTTTCGTCCGAGCCCCCTTCAATCTTTATCATGTGCCCTCCGCTCTTTGGCTTGTGCTCTTGCCAGCCGAACAACCGGGAGCCGGTCTCTGGTTGAGGCGAAGAGTGGGCCACGGAGTGGAGCGTACATTACTCGGATTCTGGGAGCAGGCTCGACCGAGCAGATACTCACTAATGAAATGACCGGGTTGCCCAAGCTGTTTTCTCCCCAGACGTTTTTCGCGTGTGGTGACTTCCAGCTTTTGCTCTCGCTAGCCGGACAGCCGCGGTGCGGTTTGTAGCTGAGACAAAGAGTGGGCCTTCGGTACCGTACACGCTACTAAGCCGTTTCGTGGGAACGAACGTACCGGGCCAAGCGGCCGGCCCCGGGCCGAGACTAGCTGGCGCCGAGGTGAACAGTAAAGAAGCTAAAACAAATGCGGTGATGGCCCCCGAGGGTTGCTCGGGGTATCCATATTTTTATGCGTGGCACATGGATGTGCGGGTGAAAAGCTCACATAGATTTTTGGTGCCGGCGAGGCAGTTGTTGTCGATGACAGCCGGCGCGGCTTTTTGCCAGTGGGGCGCGCCGGCCGCACCCGCTGGGTGTCGCCTGCTGGGTGTAGCCTCCGGGGCAGTTGATGGAGGTGCTGGCCGGCCGGGCCCGACCGGCCAGCGTCGAAGTAGATGGGCAGCTGGGCCGACACTCTAGCCGGCCCGATGTTGAAGTAGGTGGGCGGGCCTGCCGGCCAGGTGGTGTCGCGGGCAGGCAGGCCGGCCGACCGAGGGGTGACGCAGGCGGGCACAACTGGCCTTCTTTTCTTCTCTTTTATCTTCAGCCGTGTTTTTTTACAACTGTCCTTGATTTTTCTTCTAGCCGGCCCCGTTTCTTACCTTTTCTTCTGATTTGCCTCGGAGAGCCGGCCCGAGAGCGTGCGGGGTGCGGCCGACGCTGGGCGGCGCAGACGCAAGCCGGCCACGGAGCGGCCGCCGACACCGAAGCGCGCGGGGGCAGCCGGCCGGGCCAGCAGACCGCCGAGACAGAGGCGGGAGGCGCAGGCGGAGCCGGGGAACGGGCGAGGTGTGCGAGGCCGGCGCGAGCAGACGGAGCCGGCGGGACGCGGCGGCGGCCGGCTGGAGCGGCGAGCCGGCGGGCGTGACCTGGGGGTGGAGCTAGCCGGGCGCAGCGGAGTCGGATGGGGCGGCGGCCAGCAGGATGGCGCGCGCGCGCGGTGAATCTGCGGAGAGGCGCAGGCACGCTCGTGGTCGAGCTCGGAGCCGGGGCGGGGAGGACCATGGTGGTGCCGAAGTCGAGCCGGCGCAGCGCGACGCAGCAGGAGGTGGAGCTTGCGACGGCCATCGGGACGGGTGCCGCAGCAGAGGGACTCGGGGACCGCCTGGGCACAGCATCGCGGGGAACGCAGAGACGCGGTCGCGGGCGGGGCCGCACGTGGTAGAGAAGGGAGCCGGCCGGGGCGCGAGGAGGCGAAGGTGGCCGCGGGGAGGCGGAGGCGGCCTAGCCGGCTCGTGCGGACGCGGCAGCGGCCGGCTGCAGCGGCGAGCCGGTAGCACGGCGCAGCAGCGCACATGCAGATGCGCCACCGGGGGCAGCAGCAGGAGGTGGAGCCGGGGCGGCCGAGCCGGAGCCGGATGGGGTTGAGGCCACGCGGGCAACCGGGTACGCGGGAGTTGGCGCGAGGCAGGCGGCCCGAGGACAGGAGGTGCGGCGAGGCAGCGCGGGGCGGAGCCGGCCGGAGCAGCTAGCCGGTGGGTCAGAGGCGAGGCCGACGCGGCCAGACGGAGCTGGGCTGGTGGGCGCAGGGATGGCCGGCCAGGCGGCGTGATTCGGGGCCGTCGCACAGAGCTGGACGGCGATGCGGGCGCGGACTGAGGACGCGCGGAGATGGCGGAGGCAAGAGGCCCATGGCTCTCCTCTCCCACACAGCTCCTCCCATTTCCCTCATCCAGCCACATCCTCACACTCACGTATGAGGAAAGAGGCCCATGGCTCTCCTCTCCCACACAGCTCCAGGAACAACCCTGTACTACATATACGCTTCGTATACAGACATGCAGGAGTAGGTGTATTATCTCCCCGGAGAGCCCCGAACCTGGGTAAACCACCGCGTGCTACTACCCTATCCCGTCCCGGATCTTCCACGGCAGCCTTGCTCTCACCTCGATTAGCCACCCCCTGGCATCTCTCACCTCGATAATTCATACGGTGTCATCTTAACGGATTTATATGGTGCCCTATTTAAAGTGAATGTAGTTGTCTCTGACGCATAACCCCAAAATGATAGTGGCAAATCGACAAGAGACATCATAGAACGCACCATATCCAATAGAATACGGCTACGAAGTTCGGACACACCATTACACTGTGGTGTTCCAGGTGGCATGTGTTGTGAAACAACTTCCACATTGTCTTAAATATATACCAAAACTCGTAACTCAGATGTTTACCTCCACGATCATATCATAGACATTCAATCTTCTTGTCATGATGATCTTCAACTTCACTCTGAAATTTCTTGAACTTTTCAAAAGTTCCAGACTTGTGATTCATCAAGTAAACATACCAGTATCTACTCAAATCATCTGTGAAGGTAAGATAATAATGATATCCACCACGTGCTTCAATGCTCATTGGATATCATACATCAATATGTATTATTTCCAATAAGTCACTTGCCAGCTCCATCGAACCGGAAAACGGGGTCTTGGTCATCTTTCCCAAGAGGCATGGTTCGCATGTCTCAAGCAATTCAAAATCGAGTGAGTCCAAAGATCCATCAGCATGGAGCTTCTTCATGCAATTTACACCAATATGACCTTAGCAGCAGTGCCACAAGTATGTGGTACTATCATTATCAACTTTGCATCTTTCGGCATCAATATTATGAACATGTGTATCACTACGATCGAGATTCAATAAACCATTCACATTGGATGCATGACCATTGAAGGTATTATTCATGTAAACAGAATAACCATTATTCTCTGACTTAAATGAATAACTGTATTGCAATAAACACGATCTAATCATGTTCATGCTCAATGCAAACACCGAATAACATTTATTTAGGTTCAACACTAATCCCGAAGGTAGAGGGAGCGTGCGATGGTGATCACATCAACCTTGGAAACACTTCCAACACACATCGTCACCTCACCCTCAGCTAGTCTTCGTTTATTCCGTAGCTTTTACTTCGAGTTACCAATATCAACAACTGGACCGGTATCTAATACCCAAGCGCTACTAGGAGTACTAGCAAGGTACACATCAGTAACATGTATATCAAATATACTTTTGTTAACGTTGCCAGTCTTCTTATCTGCCAAGTATCTGGGGCAGTTCTGCTTCAGTGACCGTTCCCCTCATTACAGAAGCACTCAGTCACGGGTTTGGGTCTAACCTTGGGTTTCTTCACTGGAGTGACAACTGGCTTGCCATTCTCGAAGTTTCCCTTCTTGCCCTTGCCCATCTTGAAACTAGTGGTCTTACCATCAACACTTGATGCTCTTTCCTGATTTCTACCTTTCGCGGTGTAAAACATTGCGAATAGCTCAGGGATCATCATCTCCATCCTTGGCATGTTATAGTTCATCACAAAGCTCTAGGAGCTTGGTGGCAGTGACCTGGAGAACCATATCAATCACTATCATATCTGGAAGATCAACTCCCACTTGATTCAAGCGATTGTAGCACTCAGACAATCTGAGCACATGCTCACCGATTGAGCTATTCTCCTTCATCTTCCAGGCAAAGAATCTTGTTGGACGTCTCATACCTCTCAACACGGGCACGAGCCTGAAATCCTATTTCAGCTCTTGGAACATCACATATGCTCCTTGACGTTCAAAACGTATTTGGAGCCTCAATTGTAAGCCGTAACGCATGACGCACTGAACTATCAAGTAGTCATCAGAACGTACCTATTAGATGTTCACAACATCCACAGATGACGCTTGCGGGGGTGGCGCACCGAGCGGTGCATTAAGGACATAAGCCTTCTGTGCAGCAACTGAGGACAATCCTCAGATCACGGACCTAGTCCGCATAATTGCTACCAACATCTTTCAACTCTATTTTCTCTAGGAACGTATCAAAAAACACAGGGGAGCTACATCACGAGCTATTGATCTATAACATAATTTTGCAACGACAACTTTAGACTATGTTCATGGTAATGAGTTCAATTAATCATATTACTAAAGAACTCCCACTCAAATTGACATCCCTCCGGTCATCCGAGTGCTACATGATCCAAATTCACCAACCCAAGTCCGATCATCACGTGAGATGAGGTGGTTTCAATGGTGAACATCTCCATGCTGATCATATCTACTATATGACTCATGTTTGAACTTTCGGTCTCTTGTGTTCTGAGGCCATGTCTGTACATGCCAGGCTCATCAAGGTTAACCCGGGTGTTCCGCATGTGCAAAACTGGCTTGCACCCGTTGTATGCGAACGTAGAGTCTATCACACCCGATCATCACGTGGTGCTTCGAAACGACGAACTTTCGTAACGGTGCACACTCGGGGAGAACACAATTTTTATCTTGAAATTTTAGTGAGGGATCACCTTATAATGCTACCGTCGTCCTAAGCAAAATAAGATGCATAAAAGGATTAACATCAGATGCAAATCATAAGTGACATGATATGACCATGAACTTGTGCTTTTGATCTCCATCTCCAAAGCACCGGCATGATCTCCATCGTCACCGGCATGACACCATGATCCCCATCATCATGATCTCCATCATCGTGTTGCCATCGGGGTTGTCACGCCAACCATGCTTGTACTACTATTGCTACCGCTTAGCGATACAGCAAAGCATTACATAGCGCTTAATGAGTGACACGCAGGCCACATAATAATTAAAGATAACCATATGGTTCCTGCCGGTTGTCGTACTCATCGACATGCAAGTCGTGATAATCTATACAAAACATGATCATCTCATACATCACATATATCACATCATGTGTTTGGCCATATCATATCACAACATACCCTGCAAAAACAAGTTAGACGTCCTCTAATTGTTGTTGCATGTTTTACGTGGCTGCTATGGGTATCTAGCAAGAACGATTCTTACCTACGCAAAACCACAACGGTGATATTCAAGTTGCTATTTAACCTTCTACAAGGACCACCTCTGTTGAATCCGATTCAACTAAAGTGGGAGAGACAGACACCCGCCAGCCATCTTTATGCAACAAAGCTACATATCAGTCGATGGAACCGGTCTCTCGTACGTGGACGAGTAAGGTTGGTCCGGGCCGCTTCATCCCACAATACCGCCAAATCAAGATAAGACTAAGGAAGTAAGCAATCTGAACATCAACGCCCACAAACTCTTTTGTGTTCTACTCGTGCATGTTATCTACGCATAGACCTAGCTCATGATGCCACTGTTGGGGAACGTTGCATGGGAAACAAAAATTTCCTACGCGCACACCCAAGATCTATCTATGGAGATCAACAGCTACGAGAGGGAGAGTGGATCTACATACCCTTGTAGATCGCTAAGTGGGAAGCGTTAAGAAACGTGGTTGATGTAGTCGAACGTCTTCGCGATCCTATTCACAATCCGTCCCGCGATCCAATCACGATCCGTCCCGATCTAGCGCCGAACGGACGGCACCTCCGCGTTCAGCACACGTACAGCTCGATGACGTCAATGCCTCCTCGATCCAGCGAGCGAGGACAGAGTAGTAGATGAGTTCTCCGGCAACACGACGGCGTGGTGGCGGTGGTGCTATCCCGGCAGGGCTACGCCTAGCGCTACCGAAACCGCGAATGGAGGTGAAAATGATCTAGGGAGAGAGAGGGGCACCAAGGGCTTCGTGTGTCCTCTTGGGGCGCCTCCTCCCCTCTATATATAGGTGGAGGGGTGTGGAGATCAGCCCCTCCAATCCCTAGGGCGCAGTCAAGGGCGAGGAGTTGGACTCCTAGTCCAATTCCCTCCCTTTCCAAAACCAGGTGGACTTTCCACCTCTCCCAAGCCACATGGGCCTTGAGGGACTTGTGCGCCTGGCCCAATAAGGCCAGGGCGCCTCCCCTCAGCCCATGCAAACCCTTGGGATGTGGTGGAACCCTTGGTGGACTTCCGGACGATGCGGGAGAGGCTAGGGTTAGCCAAAATTGGAAGGGGAGGCTTCCATTTAAAGGCATGAGGCTAGGGTTAGGGGTTTTGCTCCGTTTTCGGACCGTTAGATCTCGATCGGACGGCATGAAACGGAGGGGTGGCAGCTAGGTGGTTGTTGGGCTGCGTAGATGGGCTAGGTGGGATGAAAGGGAAGAAATGAGCCCAACAACAATTTGAAACACCGAAAACGTCCGACAAATACACCAGCTATAGTGTTGCTATAGTTATCCGTTGGGCTATTGATGTCTACTACACAACTTTATTCTTGTAGACTCGTGTTGGGCCTCCAAGCGTAGAGTTTTGTAGGACAGTAGCAAATTTCCCTCAAGTGGATGACCTAAGGTTTATCAATCCGTGGGAGGTGTAGGATGAAGATGGTCTCTCTCGAACAACCCTGCAATCAAATAACAAAGAGTCTCTTGTGTCCCCAACACACCCAATACAATGGTAAATTGTATAGGTGCACTAGTTCGGCGAAGAGATGGTGATACAAGTGCAATATGGATGGTAGATATAGGTTTTTGTAATCTGAAAATATAAAAACAGCAAGGTAACAAGTGACAAAAGTGAGCACAAACGGTGTTGCAATGCTTGGAAACAAGGCCTAGGGTTCATACTTTCACTAGTGCAAGTTCTCTCAACAATACTAACATAGTTGAATCATATATAAATCCCTCACGTGCGACAAAGAGTTCACTCCAAAGTCACAAATAGCGGAGAACAAACGAAGAAATTATTGTAGGGTACGAAACCACCTCAAAGTTATCTTTTATGATCAATCTTATGAGTTGTCCCTATAAGTGTCACGAATAGCCCTAGAGTTCGTACTAAAATAACACCTTAAGATACACATCAACCAAAACCCTAATGTCACCTAGATACCCCAATGTCACCTCGAGTACCCGTGGTTTTTATTATACGATATGCATCACACAATTTCAGATTCGTCATGTTCAATCCAACACAAAGAACTTCAAAGAGTGCCCCAAAGTTTCTACCGGAAAGTCAAGACGAAAACGTGTGCCAACCCCTATGCATAGATTCCCAAGGTCACGGAACCCGCAAGTTGATCACCAAAACATACATCAAGTAGATCAATAGAACATCCCATTGTCACCACAGATATCCCATCGCAAGACATACATCAAGTGTTCTCAAATCCTTAAAGACTCAATCCGATAAGTAAACTTCAAAGGGAAACCTCAATTCATCACAACTAGATAGAGAGGGAAACACTCAATACGATTCATCTATATTAATAAAGCTCACGGTACATCAAGATCGTGCCATCTCAAGAACACGAGAGAGAGAGAGATCAAACACATAGCTACTGGTACATACCCTCAGCCCCGAGGGTGAACTACTCCCTCCTCGTCATGGAGACCGCCGGGATGATGAAGATGGACTCCGGTGATGGTTTCCCCCTCCGGCAGGGTGCCGGAACGGGCTCCCGATTGGTTTTTCGTGGCTCTGGAGGCTTGCGGCGGCGGAACTCCCGATCTAGGTTTGTTTCTGGGGGTTTCTCTATTTATAGGATTTTTTGGTGGCGGAAACGAGTCCAGGGGGGCCACGAGGAAGTCACAAGCCAGGGGGGCGCGCCCTAGGGGGGGGCGCCCCCCAAGCTTGTGGCCTCCTCGGTCACTTCCTGGCCTAGGTTTTTGCTCTAGTATTTTTTATATTTTCCAAAAATATTCTCCGTAAATTTTCAGCTCATTCCAGAACTTTTATTTCTGCACAAAAACAACACCACGATAGTTGTGCTAAAAACAGCGTCAGTCCGGGTTTGTTCTAATAAAATCATACCAAAATCATATAGAATTATTGTAAACATGGCATGAATACTTCATAAATTATAGATACGTTGGAGACGTATCAGCATCCCCAAGATTAATTCCTGCTCGTCCTCGAGTAGGTAAATGATAAAAGAAATAATTTATGAAGTGTGAATGCTACCCAACATGTTCATCATATTCTTTTCTTCTTTGTATAGCATGGACATTTGGACTTGTAAATGATTCAAAGCAATAGTCTGGTTTTAACATAATGACTTCAATACTCAAGCATGTCAACAAGCAACCATGTCTTTCAAAATATCGACACTAAAGAAAGTTATCCCTAGCCCATTATGCTCAATCATTGATCCATTCATGAAACACACTCAAATATTAGCTATGCCCAATGCTCAAGTACGATCATAGTGCCCCTAGTTGGTGCTTATAAGAGAAGATGGAGACTCAAAGCAAAAATAAAAAATGTATAAAGTAAATAGATAGGCCCTTCGCAAAGGGAAGTAGGGATTTGTAGAGGTGCCAGAGCTCAAGGTTTAAATTGAGAGAGAGAAATATTTTGAGTGGCATGCTTTTCCTGTCAACGAAAACGACAAAGTAGCTCACAATACTTTCCATGCTAGATACATTATAGGCGGTTCCCAAACAGAATGGTAAAGTTTTTACTCCCCCTCCACCAATCAATCACACTCCACGGCGAGCCGAATCCACGGGTACCGTCCATACCAACAACATTCCTGGGGGAGTTTTGTTTCATTATTTTTTTGATTTGATTTTTGAGCACGGGACTGGGCATCCCGAATACCAGCCATTTTCTCGTGAATGATAGTGAATCAACACATATCGTGAGAATAACCCACCTAGCATGGAAAAATATTGGATACTCCCCACCGTTTCATGAGCGGTACGGGCGCACAAAAGAGAAAATCTATTTTGAAGATTTAGAGATGGCACATACAAATTTGCTTGGATCGGCATGGAAATACCGCATATAGGTAGGTATGGTGGACTCATAAGGAAAACCTTGGTTTAAGGGTTTCGGATGCACAAGTAGTATTTCTACTTAGTACAAATGAAGGCTAGCAAATAGATTGGGAAGCAACCAAACCGAGGAACGAAAAATCACATAAGTGAGCATTGAGTCATAACTAACACCGAATAATGCACCACAAGTAGGATGTAACTTCATAGCATAACTATTGACTTTCGTACTTGCATAGGGAATCACAAACCTTAACGCCAATATTCCTACTAAAGCATAATTACTCACTAACATGACTCACATATTACTATCATCATGTTTCAAAACTATTACAAAGAATCAAGTTTAATTTGTCCCATGATCTTCATGAAAGTTTTTATTATATCCTCCTTGGATATCTATCACTTTGGGACTAGTTTCATATATTGCCATTGCCTTTTCGACAAGCTCAAACAAATTTAAGTGAAGTACAAGAGCATAAAAATTTCATCTCCCAAAAAGATATAAGTGAAGCATGAGAGGAAATGACAAGCTACTCTCAAAAGATATAAGTGAAGATCAATGAGTAGTCAAACAATTAAGTAGCTATGTGAGGACTCTCTCTCCCTCAATAAATATTTTCAGATCTGAGTATTTTATTAAACAGCGAGCAAAAGAAAAATAGCACTCCAAGAATAGCACAAATCATGTGAACGAATAAAAATTTAGGCTCAACATAGGCTAACCGATAACTGTTGATGAAGAGAGGTGGGATGCGTAGCATCCCCAAGCTTAGATGCTTGGTACTTCTTGAAATATTTACTTGGGGTGCCTTGGGCATCCCCAAGCTTGAGTTTTTGTATCTCGTTCAATCCTCTCATATCATGGTTTCACCTATTCTCAAAAACTTCATCCACACAAAACTCGAAAAGAACTCGTGAGATAAGTTAGTACACATAAGAATAAATCAACACTTCATGTACTGCCAAGACATGTTGCACAATAATTTTCAAACATTAGGTACTGTATACTATCATTTCCACAATTTATATCTACCAATATAGGCTATGGAAACTATAGGATAAGTAGATAACGAAACTATGACAGCAATCTGTCCAAACAGAACAGTCTGTAGCAATCTATTAAACCAGTGTACTTCTGTAACTCAAAAAATTATGAAAATTTAGGACATGCTATAAAATTTATATGAAATCACTGTGTAAAAATTTCAGAAACTTTCCACGTTCCGTTAAAATATGAAAATTCAAACACTACAACCAAAGTTTCTGTTTTTACACAGCACACATCAAAACATGCAATGCAAGCATCCTAAGGCAATTCTTGGAAATTTTTATTGAAAAACAAGATTATAAATAACACCTAACAGAGAACTAAGAAAATAAAATGACGCTCCAAGCAAAACTCATATTATGTGACGAATAAAAATATAGCTCCAAGTAAGATATACCGATAGTGTTGAAGACGGAAGAGGGGGTGCCTTCCGGGGCATCCCCAAGCTTAGGCGCTTGAGTCTTTCTTGGATATTACCTTGGGGGTGCCTTGGGCATCCCCAAGCTTAGGTTCTTGTCACTCCTTGTTCTCCTCATATCGGTATCTCACCCAAAACTCCAAAACTTCAATCACACAAAACTTAACGGAACTTCGTGAGATGGGTTAGTATAATAAATAATGATCATTCACTTAGGTACTGTCAAGACAAGATTCATAATTGTTCCCACATGATACCTACTGTATTCTACTATTCCCATAATTTATATCACTGAATATAAGCTATGGGAACACTAAAACAAGCAAACTATGCATGCAAAATAGAATCTGTCAAAAACAGAACAGTCTGTGAAGATCTGTAGTGTAACCATACTTCCCTGTCTCTAAAAATTATGAAAAATTAGGAAAATATAGGAAATTTGTATATCAATCATGTGTAAAAATTCAGATCAAAATCACATTCCAGTGAATTTACAAAATTCCTGGACTGAGAGCAAAAGTTTCTGTTTTTGCACAGAATCAAGTCAACTATCATCCACACTATCCCAAAGGCTTTACTTGGCACTTTATTGAAACAAAAGCTATAAAACATGATTACTACAGTAGATTAATCATGTGATCACACAAAAACAGAAAGTAAAAGTGTTGGGTTGCCTCCCAACAAGCGCTTTTCTTTAATGCTTTTTAGCTAGGCATGATGATTTCAATGATGCTCACATAAAAGATAAGAATTGAAACACAAAGAGAGCATCATGAAGCATATGACTAGCCCATTTAAGTCTAACCCACTTCCTATGCATAGGGATTTTGTGAGCAAACAATTTATGGGAGCAAGAATCATCTAGCATAGGAAGGCAAAACAAGCATAACTTCAAAACTTTGAACACATAGAGAGGAAACTTGATATTATTGCAATTCCTACAAGCATATGTTCCTCCCTCATAATAATTTTCAGTAGCATCATGAAGGAATTACACAATATAACCAGCACATAAAGCATTCTTTTCATGATCTAAAAGCATAGAAATTTTACTACTCACCACAGAAGCAAATTTATTCTCATCAATAGTAGTGGGAGCAAACTCAACAAAATAACTATCATGAGACACTTGATTGACATAACCATATTGAATATCCAAATCATGATAACAAGTTTCATGGTTGTCATTACTCTCTATAGCATACATGTCATCACAATAATCATCATATATAGGAGGCATGCTATCATCATAATAGTTTTGCTCATCAAAACTTGGGGGACAAAAAATATCATCTTCATCAAACATAGCATCCCCAAGCTTGTGGCTTTGCATAACATTAGCATCATGGATATTCAGAGAATTCATACTAACAACATTACAATCATGCTCATCACTCAAAGATTTAGTGCCAAACATTTTAATAACTTCTTCTTCTAACACTTGAGCACAATTTTCCTTTCCATCATTTTCACGAAAGACATTAAAAAGATGAAGCATATGAGGCAACCTCAATTCCATTTTTTTTGTAGTTTTCTTTTATAAAACCAAACTAGTGATAAAACAAGAAACTAAAAGATTCAATTGCAAGATCTAAAGATATACCTTCAAGCACTCACCTCCCCGGCAACGGCGCCAGAAAAGAGCTTCGTTGACGGGATGTGAGTGCCGCTTACCTAGCCTCCCCGGCAACGGCGCCAGAAAAGAGCTTGATGTCTACTACACAACTTTATTCTTGTAGACTCGTGTTGGGCCTCCAAGCGCAGAGTTTTGTAGGACAGTAGCAAATTTCCCTCAAGTGGATGACCTAAGGTTTATCAATCCGTGGGAGGTGTAGGATGAAGATGGTCTCTCTCGAACAACCCTGCAATCAAATAACAAAGAGTCTCTTGTGTCCCCAACACACCCAATACAATGGTAAATTGTATAGGTGCACTAGTTCGGCAAAGAGATGGTGATACAAGTGCAATATGGATGGTAGATATAGGTTTTTGTAATCTGAAAATATAAAAACAGCAAGGTAACAAGTGACAAAAGTGAGCACAAACGGTGTTGCAATGCTTGGAAACAAGGCCTAGGGTTCATACTTTCACTAGTGCAAGTTCTCTCAACAATACTAACATAGTTGAATCATATATAAATCCCTCACGTGCGACAAAGAGTTCACTCCAAAGTCACAAATAGCGGAGAACAAACGAAGAAATTATTGTAGGGTACGAAACCACCTCAAAGTTATCTTTTCTGATCAATCTTATGAGCTGTCCCTATAAGTGTCACGAACAGCCCTAGAGTTCGTACTAAAATAACACCTTAAGATACACATCAACCAAAACCCTAATGTCACCTAGATACCCCAATGTCACCTCGAGTACCCGTGGGTTTGATTATACGATATGCATCACACAATTTCAGATTCATCATGTTCAATCCAACACAAAGAACTTCAAAGAGTGCCCCAAAGTTTCTACCGGAAAGTCAAGACGAAAATGTGTGCCAACCCCTATGCATAGATTCCCAAGGTCACGGAACCCGCAAGTTGATCACCAAAACATACATCAAGTAGATCAATAGAACATCCCATTGTCACCACAGATATCCCATCGCAAGACATACATCAACTGTTCTCAAATCCTTAAAGACTCAATCCGATAAGTAAACTTCAAAGGGAAAACTCAATTCATCACAACTAGATAGAGAGGGAAACACTCCATACAATTCATCTATATTAATAAAGCTCGCGGTACATCAAGATCGTGCCATCTCAAGAACACGAGAGAGAGAGAGAGATCAAACACATAGCTACTGGTACATACCCTCAGCCCCGAGGGTGAACTACTCCCTCCTTGTCATGGAGACCGCCGGGATGATGAAGATGGCCTCCGGTGATGGTTTCCCCCTCCGGCAGGGTGCCGGAACGGGCTCCCGATTGGTTTTTCATGGCCCTGGAGGCTTGCGGCGGCGGAACTCCCGATCTAGGTTTGTTTCTGGGGGTTTCTCTATTTATAGGATTTTTTGGCGACGGAAACGAGTCTAGGGGGGCCACGAGGAAGTCACAAGCCAGGGGGCGCACCCTAGGGGGGGGCGCGCCCCCAAGGCTTGTGGCCTCCTCGGTCACTTCCTGACCCAGGTTTTTGCTCCTGTATTTTTTATATTTTCCAAAAATATTCTCCGTAAATTTTCAGCTCATTCCGAGAACTTTTATTTCTGGACAAAAACAACACCACGATAGTTCTGCTGAAAACAGCGTCAGTCCGGGTTAGTTCTAATAAAATCATACCAAAATCATATAGAATTATTGTAAACATGGCATGAATACTTCATAAATTATAGATACGTTGGAGACGTATCAGCTATCAAACAGATTCCGAATGTGATGAAATTTGGCAGGCGGTCTACCTAGAATATAATAAGACCGCACACCAACTTTCAACCCATTCCAAGAATATTTTATATGCACTTTAAAAACAGTATTTTTAATGATGCCGTGGGCGCGTGCGTGTGTGGTTGGTCTTGAAATGGTCGACGACGAGAACGGGAAGAACTGGCAACTACGAACGAATGAAAGTTTTGAAAAAATGACGGCAATGGAGTGCCGATGGAATGCAAATGATGCGGGTGATGCGATGATGAATGCGATAAACAATTAAATCACAAGGCAGAACTCGATATAACTGGAAGGCATCTGAAGCGTCGGTCTCGGGCTTTTACAATGCTAGTAAGATCTTGGACACCGCTCAAAGAAATTATGCTACTACTGAGAAAAAGGTTTTAGCATTTGTGTTTGCATTTTATAAGTTCAGACCTTATATTGTTGATCTGAATTTACTATTTACACTGATCATGCTGCTATTGAATACCACATGGATAAGAAAGATGCTAAGCCTAGATTTATTAGCTGGGTTATTTGCATATTGTTGATAGAAAGGGAGCTAAAAATCCTGTCGCAGATAATTTGTCTAGGATGGAAAGTATTCTTGATGACCCAATACCCATGAATGATAGTTTTCCTGATGAGCAATTAGCTGTGATAACACTTCCACTTCTCGTGATAATCCTTGGTATGTACATTATGCTAATTTCATTTTTGCTAATAAATATATACCACGTAATTACACCTATCAGCATAATAAAAAGCTTATGTGATGACCCACATCTATATAGAGAAGGAGTAGATGGTGTTATATATTAGACATTGTGTACCTAAGTATGAGCAGGAACTAATCATAAAGAAGTGTCGCTCCGATGCATATGGCGAACACCTTGCTGGAGACAAAACTGCACGTAAGGTATTGCAATCTAGTTTTTATTGGCCTACTCTCATCAAAGATGCACGTATGTCCTCTCTTGTGATGAATGGCAAAGAATTGATAATATTGGTAGACGTCAGGAAATGACTATGAATTATTCACTTGTTATTGAACCTTTTGATGTCCGAGGCTTTGATTATATGGGACCTTTTCCTTCCTATAATGGTTATACTCATATTTAATTGTTGTTGATTATGTTACTAAATGGGTGGAAGCCATCCAACTAGTAGTGTTGATCATAACACTTCTATTAAAATGCTTAAAGAAGTTATTTTTATAGAGGTTTGAAGTCCCTAGATATTTAATGACCGATGGTGGTTCACAATTTATTCATGGTGCATTCCGTAAAACCTTAGCCAAATATGATGTAAACCATAGAATAACATCTCCTTATCATCCTCAGCCTAGTGGGCAAGTTGAGCTAAGAAATAGAGAAATAAATTAATCTTGCAAAATACTATTAATAGATCTAGAAAGAATTGGTCTAAGAAACTAGATGATGCATTGTGGGCATATAGAACTGCAAATAAAAATCCAGTGGGTATGTCCCGTATAAGATGGTTCATGGAAAAGCATGCCATTTACCTCTTGAGTTGGAACACGAAACTTATTGAGAAATTAAAGAACTTAATTATGATTTCAAACTTGCCGGTGAAAAGAGGTTATTTGATATTAGCTCTCTAGATGACTGGAGAACGCAAGCTTATTGTCGTGGGAGTAATCCTGATAGTAATACGGGGGGTACGTATGAGTAGGTCGAAGCCTAGCTATGGAGCAAGTGTCACACTCGGATTTACGAGTTCGGACCCCACTCGGAAGTGGTAAAAGTCCTACGTCTCGAGCCCTGGGGCTAAGTGTTGCTTTGTGTATATTTTTGATTACAGAGAGTTCGTCACCCCTCTTCTGGTGTCGGGGGCAGCTTATATAGAGTGCGCCACCACCAGTCGAGTGCCATTACGAGGGTCATTAATGCTAGTAACTGCCGGAGTTACTGGAAACTGCCATGTTAACTACGAGCGTTACAGGTAACATAACATTTACGATATTCAATGTGAGTTAAGTCCCTCGAACGTTGTTGCGCCCGTGCCGTCTCTGCTTCTTCACGACTGGGTGCCTAAGCCAGGCCGAGTGGCTGTAGCGTCCGAGTGACTTCCACGGATCCGAGTGCATCTTGTACATTCGTCCGAGTGCTGAAGTAGTCCAGCGACTTCTGTGATCTTGTAGGACCCCAGGCGGGTCCTAGATAAGAGGTCTGTGACCCTACCTAGGGTAGGTGACCTCGTCAGTAGCCCCCAAATCGGTTGAGGTTTTGGGAGTCGAGTGACCAACGCATTGGGCCGTTGGTAGCGTTTTGGGAACACTTGGAAACGAGGCGGATCGTTTCTCACTCGGAACTGAAACCATGACCGGTTCAGGTTAAGTAACTTCTGAATGACTTGAACAGCCTGACTGTTCAAGTCACTCGACCTGATGCAGATCAGTTCTCGGGAGAAATAACCTTATGACTTGGAGATGAGACTATTGAACCTTCCGTTTGACCTTCATTCGGATGCTCTTGAATCGGTTTAAGATTCGTCTGAGTGCTCGACGGCCCTTTTCGGTTCATTCAGTGAGTTTTGGTGTGTCGGAACGCATATGTGAACACGGAGTTCACTCGATGGGTTTTGCCACGTCGGAACGCACCAACGAATACGGAGTTCACTCGATGAGTTTTAGCGTGTCTGAACGCATCAGTTAACACAGAGTTCACTCGGTGGGTTTTGGCGTATCGGAACTCACCAACGAGCATGGAGCTCACTCGGTCAGTTTCGGTGCATTGGAAAGCACCAGCGAACACGGAGTTCACTCGGGCAGTGGAGCCGTGAAATCTCCAATGATTTCGAAATCGTGGGGAAGCGTGCGCGTGCGATCGCGACGGTTGTGTCAGGAAAGTGGGGGAAGTGGCCGCGGCACCTCGATTTTCGTGCCAAGAATTTTGCCACGCATCCATGCAGTTCTATCCCAGATATCACGGATCTGGACGCGCCCGTTGATTGCGCGGTTGCTGCAGATCTGACGGCCGGGATTCGCTGAGCCAGAGTATTAAAGAAAGCCGGGAGGGTGATAGGAAAAAGTATCCCCATTCTCTGCCTCCCCGATTTCCTCCTCTGCTCCGCCAAGAGCTTTGCCTCCCGCCGACTTGCTATTGTTCCTCGCCGGAGATGATGAAGACGACACCATGAGATCTGAGAGGGTGAAGAAGACCTCGTGCGAGTCCTCCTCGAGCGCGGGCACCCCGGATGGCTTCGTCCAGGGCGATTGGCTGGCCTCTCGGGTCACGACCAGTCAGTTGGAGGATCTGGAGAGCCAGGGTCTCCTGGTCGCCGAAAGCTGGAGGTTGCTGGAGAAGGGGGAGGTCGAGCCCGCGCCGCGCGGGAACGAGAAGGTCCTCCTCACGACCCACCTCGACTGAGGTTTTTCTTTGCCCCCACATCCTTTCTTCCGTGCGTTCTTGGATTTTTTCGGAGCTCAACTTCATCATCTTCCCCCCAATTCCATCACCTATCTGGCTGCTTTTGTTTCTCTCTGTGAGAACTTTCTCGGTTGCAACCCACATTGGGGTTTATTCAAACACTTGTTCACATGCCAAGTGATGAGTGTGAAGAAAATCAATTTGACTGAGGAGAAGACGAACGTAGTTCAGCTGTGTGGGGGCTTGGGCACTCAATTGAGGGGTAAAAGTAGTTTCCCTTCGATGACTTTCCCGGACACTGTTAAGGGCTATGAGTCGACTTGGTTTTACTGTCAGGACATCCCAGTCCAAGAGGGTCAGTCGGGTCTCCCACCATATTCGGCCGAACGCATTCGGCGACTCCCTAAGTTGACCGTGTCCAAGGAGGAGAGAGTAGACGTAGACATCCTTGTGATTGCGCTTGTATCCCTCGTGAACCATGGCATCAACGGACTGGGCCTGCTAGAGGACTTCTTCCAGAGAAGGATTCAGCTGTTGCAGGCCAGAGCCCACCCTATGTGGTAGTACTCGGGTTCGGATGACCCTACGCGTACGCACCCAGAGGAGCTCAGTGAAGAGGCCATGGCGAACAAACTCAAGGACATCACCCCAGCTCGAGATAACCCCAGAGGCACGAGGCGTGTGCCACCATACTTGATTGAGAATCCGGCGAATAAGGTAAATTCCGAGTGCCATTATCATTTCCGAGTGATGCAACTTTCATTTATCAAATCTTGATTGATGTAACTTTTACTCTGACAGGGCTTCACGGGCCTGGTGAGCTTGATCCCTGCCGGTAACCATGCTCCTGCTGACGTGGCAAGCGAAAACGAGCGCCATGATGACTCGGACAGAGAGGAAGATTATGTGGAAGACAATGAAGACGAAGGAGATGAGAAGGAGTCGGAACCAGGGGACGAGGCGGAGTCTTCTCCTTCGGAGGAGGTCCTTCCTGAGCCCCGCAAAGGCGCGCCAGGACCCTGGGGTCCGTTGAGGCAACACAGGGGGACCGAGCACCGCCAAGTCCTCTGTGGTTATTATTCCCACTCGGACTTCAAAGCGCGGGGCGTACCAAGCCTACTCCATCCCAGAGAAAAGCATCAAACAGCCGAAGATCACTTCAGCAAGCCTCGGAAGGCAGTTCTGCCAAAGACCAAGATGAACGTGCCGGTGGATTCTGCGTAAGTACCTTCGCTTTGACTATCATTCCAAATGACTGACCGAATGAGGTAACATTCCGAGTGATTCTTCTGCAGGGCTGACACGTCGACTGCTTCCCTAGAGAAGGACAAGGGCGAGGTTAAATCCACGACTTTGAAAGGTAACATTCGATTCTGATCGTATATGATCTTTGAACTCTTCATTTCCTATTCGGACTTATTCTCGAATGATCTTCGAATATTTGCAGAACCACGTGAATTGATTGAGATCGATGTGGACGATCGGGTCGACCCACCGAATCTTACCACCAACATGGACGTCGTAATGTGGGATGTCTTGCCTGTTCAAGCGCCAACACCAGCTCGGGGGACCTCTTCGGGAACCGGATCAGCACTCGGAATGCCTCTGACTATTCCACTTGCGACCAGCGCCATCGGGTTGCAGCGTGTCCTGGAGGACTAGGTGGGAGCAAGTAAGGAGGCTCTGATCCAACTGAGGCTGATGAACGACAAGCTAAAGGAGGCACGCGACGCCGGCGAGGCTTTGGAGAAGAATGTTCGAATAAGTACTTTTGTAAGCACCTTCTTAGACAATTTTTTTGCGTTGTAGATGTTTTTGGAGTTCCGAGTGGGTTTGCGTCAGGGGCACACCCACTGGGTGATTGTGGGGGCGCGTTGAGCGCACCCACTGGGTGGAGTCCCCGGGACTGCCGCCGACTGAAGCAATCGGCGGAAGTCAGAGAATCCGAATGTTGTTCGTAGGAGATCTTGTAGGCATACTTGTCGAAGAGGATGCTTTGATGGTCCATGGACCAGAGCTTCTCGACGTTGACCGTTAGGGTGTAGAACCCGTAGTTTTCCAGTGGGAGCGCGCTTAGCGCACCCACTGGGTGTAGTCCCCGAGGCTACCATCGACTGAAGCAGTCGGCGGTAGTCTCAGAATCTGAATGATTTCAATACAGACAACACATTCCGAATGATAAGATACTTGTCGAAGAGGATGCGGTGATGGTCCATGGACCCGAGCCTCTCGACGTTAACTGTCGGGGTGTAGAACCCGTAGTTCTCCAGTGGGGGCGCGCTGAGCGCACCCACTGGGTGTAGTCCCCGAGGCTGCCATCGACTAAAGCAGTCGGCGGTAGTCTCAGAATCTTAATGTAGCACGATCCGAATGATGAGATACTTGTCGAAGAGGATGCGGTGATGGTCCATGGACCAGAGCATCTCGACGTTGACCGTCAGGGTGTAGAACCTGTAGTTCTCCAGTGGGGGCGCGCTGAGCGCACCCACTGGGTGTAGTCCCCGAGGCTGCCGTCGACTGAAGCAGTCGGCGGTAGTCTCAAAATCCGAATGATATTTGTCTTTGACCTTATACTTGAGTTTGATTGTTATCACTGATGTTTCCTTGTCTCTTGTCGGCAGGGCGTGTGCGAGTTCGGGACTCATTACAATGCCCTTGAGAAGGAGGTACAGGAGCTGCATCGCAGTCTGGAAACTGAGAAGACCAAGAGTACTCGTCTGGAACAAGAAAAGCGATCACTCGGAGGTAATCCAATCTTGACCGAGTACTTTTGGACTTGAACCTTTTTCCCTGTCCGACTGAAAGTACTTCACCAGATGTACGTAGTGAGAATCTTCAACTTACTAAGAGACTCCGGGCTTCCATTTCTATAGAGACCATGAAGGAGGCCCTGGAGAAGAAAGACCGTGAACTGGCAACTGCCCAGAAGGAGGCCAGTCGGAAAGCAAAGGAAGATGAAGACAAGCTGAAGTCCTTCGAGAAGTGGGAAGAGGAGAAGAAAGCCTTGGAGGATGTTGCCAAGAGGAGCACTGCGGAGGCGGTCGAGGCTGAGGCGAAACTGAAGCAAGTCGCGTCCAAGAAGCAGGAGCTGGTGAAGCTCATTGAGGACCACTGCAATGAGATGAACGACAGGCTCAAAGGTACGCATCAGGCATGACCAAGTTCTGAATCATTTCACTCCAACTCTTCTCCTCCCTTAACCCCCTTTTTCCGAATGATCATCAGATCTATGCTGGGACGTCGAGGAGGAAACTTCCAAAATCGAGAAGGAGCTAGATCCGAGTGCGGGTCTTCTTCGAGACAGCTCGGCTCTTGCACTGCATCGACTCGACGAGCGCACTGCAGAGGCGGCTATCTTCCTCAACCGTTTACACGAAGCAGCCAAGGAGATCGACAAGGAAGTCGCCCCTGAAGAGGAGCCCCCGAGTGACTTGGATGCCCTCATCAACCATCTGCGGGACATGCCGCACCGAGTGCAATTGTGGAAGAAATCTGCAGCCCGCGCCGGTGCAAACATTGCACTCTCCCTTGTCCGTGTGCATTGCAAGGGCGTAGACGAGGAGAAGTTGAAGTCACTGAAGGTCATCAACTGAAAGAGCGCCAAGATTGAAAAATTCATGGAGACCTCCTGCCGGCGGCCACTCGAATTGCGGAGGTTATCGACCTCGACAACTTCACCGACGCAGCATCCCCGACAGCAGCCGAGTGAACCTCGGATAAAAAACTTTTAAGCTATATTTGCCTCGGTATGCCGAGTGATTTCTGTATCCGTATATTCGCCGTGACTTTGTGGGCACAACTATCTACACTTTTGCTTTGAACTGCATGACATTCGAATGCCTTTATTTGACCGTTTTGAACACTTGGCTCGATTTTTCCTGAGTGTGGATGCTGTCCTCACTCGTCATAATTTTTAACTTAGGTGAAATCGGGTTTGCAGCTAGGCCCCCGAGTGTGAGCGATGTTCTCACTCAGAGTAGTTTGTAATTTAGGCGAAGTCAGGTTTGCAGCTAAGCCCTCGAGTGTGAACGATGTTCTCACTCAGAGTAGTTTGTACCTTAGGCGAAATCGGGTTCGCAGCTAAGCCCCCCGAGTGTGAACGATGTTCTCACTCAAAGTACTTTGTAACTTAGGCGAAATCAGGTTCACACCTAAGTCCCCGAGCATGAACGATGTTCTCACTCGGAGTAGTTTGTACCTTAGGCGAAATCAGGTTCGCAGCTAAGCCCCCGAGTGTGAACGATGTTCTCACTCGGAGTAGTTTGTAACTTAGGCGAAATCAGGTTCGCGGCTAAGTCCCCGAGTGTGAACAATGTTCTCACTCGGAGTAGTTTGTAACTTAGGCGAAATCAGGTTCACAGCTAAGTCCCCGAGTGTGAACGATGTTCTCACTCAGAGTAGTTTGTAACTTAGGCGAAATCAGGTTCGCAGGTGAGCCCCCGAGTGTGAACGATGTTCTCACTCGGAGTAGTTTGTAACTTAGGCGAAATCAGGTTCGCAGCTAAGCCCCCGAGTGTGAACAATGTTCTCACTCGGAGTAGTTTGTAACTTAGGCGAAATCAGGTTCGCATCTAAGTTTATCCACACACCCACTAGGGATGAGGAAAACAAACATAAGTGAAAAAAATTCAACAAAGAGTATGGAAAGTAAAGACTTTTATTTATTGAATTCACTCGGAAGTTCATTACAGCAATGACAGAGTGTTTTTAAACTAAGTGTTGAAATTGCGGAGCAGGTCCGCGTTCCACGCTCGGGGCTCTTCCGCGTTGGTTTCAAAATTGTACAACTGGGAAGCTCCATTGTTCAGGACTTTGGAGATTGTGTAAGGCCCTTTCCACAGAGGCGCTAACTTGTGTGGCTTCAGCTGATCCAATCAGAGAACAAGGTCGCGTTTTTGAAAAGTGTGCCTTCTGACTTGTCTGTCGTAAAGGCGTCTCAAGTCTTGCTGATATAGCGTCGACCTGATCAAGGCTAACTCTCTCTCTTCCTCTAAGAGGTCCACACCATCCTGGCATGCCACATCTGTTTCATCTTCATTGTAAAGTTCCACTCGGGGAGCGTTATGGCAAACATCACTCGGCAGAACCGCTTCGGACCCGTATACCATAATGAAAGGAGTACGCTTGGTCGAATGATTCGGAGTCGTCTGAATGCCCCAAAGGACAGACGGTAGTTCTTCAACCCAAGCGCCAGCAACAATTTTCAGATCCCTCATCAATCGGGGCTTCAATCCTTGAAGAATCATCCCGTTTGCTCGTTCTGCTTGTCCGTTCGACTGCGGGTGAGCTACAGAAGCGTAATTGACCCGAGTACCCTGAGTGTAGCAGAATTCACGGAATTCATCCGAATCGAAATTCTTCTCGTTATCAGTGATGATATCAAGGGGAACTCCGAATCTAAAGATAATCTGCCGAATGAAACTGACAGCAGTAGCTGCATCCAAGCTTTTGATGGGCTTTGCTTCGACCCACTAGGTGAACTTATCCACTGCAACCAACCGATGGGTAAACCCACTCGACCCTGTACGTAGGGGTCCGACCATGTCGAGGCCCCACACAGCAAACGGCCAGGTGAGCGGGATGGCTTGTGTGTTTGATTCTTGAAAAACTGACATCCAATACAGAGATCGACCATGTCTTTTGCAGCTGCATTGGCTCGGGGCCAGTAAAACCCTGCACGAAACGCCTTCTCGACCAACGTCCGAGAGGACGCATGATGGCCAGAGGTTCCCGAATGAATTTCGTGCAAAATCTGCAGCCCTTCCTATGGGGATATGCATTTTTGTGCCATGCCTGTTGTGTTTTTCTTGTATAGCTGTTCTCCCATTACTTCAAAGTATTTGGATCGTCGGACGATCCGCCAGGCTTCCTCTTCATCCTCAGGGAGCTCTTGCCAGAGCAAGTAAGCTAAGTAAGGTTGGGTCCACTCGGGAGTGATCACCAACATCTCTTGAACGAGATCCACTACAGCCGGAATATCAACTTCAGTTGGATTGGAAGGTCCGACTGCCTGTGGGGGCTCTTCAGTAAAAGGGTCTTCTTTGACCGAAGGAGAGTGCAGGTGCTCAAGGAATATTCCCTTGGAACGACCCGCCGAGTAGAGCCGATTTTGGCCAAGTCATCGGTGGCCTGGTTCTTCACTCGGGGTATATGATGCAGCTCTAAGCCTTCAAAGTTCTTTTCCAACTTCTGGACTGCATTACAGTATCCAGTCATGGCCGGGCTCCGGATATCCCATTCCTTCATCACCTGATTGACCACTAGGTCCGAGTCACCGAATATCATCAAGCGTCGGATACCGAGCGAGATAGCCATTCGGAGCCTTCTCGGCCTCATTGTTTGACGAGTCGAAATGGATTTGAAGGACGTAGCTCAGTCGGTCTCCTCTGGGGGAAACGAGAACTACTCCAGCTTCGGACCCATGAAGCATCTTAGATCCATCAAAAAACATGGTCCAGTGTTCGGGAACACTTGGTGCTGGCTGTTCCTGCTCTATCCACTCGGCCAAAAAGTCCACAAGTGCTTGAGATTTGATCACCTTCTTGGCTTGAAACTTGATCTCCAACGGGAGGAGCTCAATCGCCCATTTTGCCACTCGGTCTGTGGCGTCTCTGTTATGCAGGATCTCCGACAAGGGAGCATCACTGATAACTGTGACCGAGTGCTCTTGGAAGTAATGAGCTACCTTCTTCATAGTGAGGTAAATGCCATAAACTAGCTTCTGATAGTGTGGATACCTTTGCTTGGAAGGAGTCAAAACCTCCGAAATATAATAAACGGGCCTCTACACTTTGAATCTTTTTCCTGATTCCTCGCGCTCCATGGTGAGGACAGTACTGACCACTTGGCTAGTAGCCGCGATGTACAAGAGCAAAGGCTCTCGGTTGCTCGGAGCAGCTAACACCGGCTGGGTGGAAAGCAAGGACTTGAGCAGATCGAATGCGGCTTGCGCTTCGGAGGTCCATTCAAAAGTATCGGACTTCTTCATCAATCGGTAAAGAGGCAAGGCCTTTTCACCGAGTCGAGATATGAATCTACTCAGGGTTGCAAGGCATCCCGTGAGCTTCTGGACGTCATGCAGACGGACAGGTTTCTTCATTTGGATGATGGCACCAATTTTGTCTGGATTAGCATCGATTCCTCACTCGGAAACGAGAAAACCGAGTAGCTTACCCGAGGGTACTCCGAATGTGCACTTTGCAGGATTGTGTTTTATTTGGAAACTACGGAGGTTGGCGAAGGTTTCAGCAAGGTCAGCCAGGAGGTCGGAACCTTTCCTGGACTTGACCACGATGTCATCCATGTAAGCCTCTATGTTCCGACTGATTTGCTCTTGCAAACACTTCTGAATCATGCGCATAAAAGTTGCCCCAGCATTCTTATGACCGAATGGCATAGTGATGTAGCAGAAACACCCGAATAGGGTGATGAAAGCTGTTTTTATTTCATCTGGTCCATACATTCAGATCTGATGGTAGCCAGAGTACGCATCTAAGAACGACAGGCGTTCACATCCGGTGGTGGAATCTACTATTTGATCTATGTGGGGAAGGGGAAAATGATCTTTTGGGCAGGCCCGATTAAGGTGCTTGAAGTCGATGCACATCCGGAGGGACTTGTCCTTCTTGGGCACCAACACTAGGTTGGCCAGCCACTCAGAATGGAAGACTTCGTGAATGAATTCAGTAGCTAGGAGCCGAGCGATCTCTTCACCAATTGGCTTGCGCTTCTCGACGGAGGATTGGCGCAAGTGCTCCTTGACTCATTTGACTTTCGGATCCACTCGGAGTCGGTGCTCAGCTAGCCCCCTGGGAATCCCCGGCATGTCACACGGCTTTCATGCAAAGATATCCCAGTTCTCACGGAGGAACTGGATGAGCTCGGCTTCCTATTTTTCACCTAGTGTTGTCAAGATGTTGGTCGGAGCCGCAATCGGATCGGTGGGGTGAATGTGAACCTGCTTAGTTTCACCAGCCGGCTGGAAGGCTGATTCCGTTGCCGGTTGCTTAGACTTTAGCAAATCTACAGTGTCCACTGCCTTCTTGTACCCGTCGATTCTGACTGCGAGTACTTGTTCATTTGCTATTTTAGAGCCCTGCTGGAGGCACTCTTCACTGACTTTCCGATCGTCGGTCACCATGATCACTCTGTTCAGTCCTGGCATCTTAAGTTTAAGATATACGTAACATGGTCTGGCCATGAAACGCGCGTAGGCAGGCCTACCCAGGATAGCATGATATGCACTCCAAAAATCAACCACTTCAAACGTCAGGCATTCCTTTTGGAAGTTTTTCTCCCCGCGAAAACGACGTCAAGAGCGATTTGACCAAGTGACTCGGCTTTCTTCCCAGGGATGACCCCATGGAAATGCATGTTGCTCTTACTCAGTCGAGACATCGGAATGCCCATTGCGCCGAGTGTGTCTGCATAAATTTTGTTGAGCTCACTGCCGCCATCCATCAAGACTTTGCGCAGACGGACTCCATTTACAGCCGGATCAACAACCAGCGCCTGCCTCCCGGGGGTGGCTATGTGGACTGGGTGATCGGACTGATCGAAAGTAACAGGAGTTTTTGTCCAGTTGAGGTACTTAACGGCAGTCGGAGCTACCAAGTTCACCTCCCGATTGATGACCTTCAATCGGCTCTTGCTTTCGACATCTGCGAAGATCATGTTCCGGACCTTGTCGACATGAGGGTACTCGGGATCGCGCTCGCCTTCTTCTTCATCGTCCTTCTCTGTAGAGGCCTCTTTAACCATCTCGTGCTTGAGCATTCGGCACTCCCGAGTGGTGTGCTTTGGGTAAATGAGGTTGCCCTCCTCATCTTTTTTCGTGTGGATAGCACAGGGCTGATCCAACACTTCAGAATTGTACTCGGGCTTCTTATTGTTAGCCCAGTATTTTTTCTTATTCTTCTTGGGCTTCGGCTTCCCCTGACCAGGAACTGCAGCCACTTCTGCCTTTCCCAGAGGATCGGCTTTCCGCTTCTGCTTCTTGCCTGCGTTCCCTGCCGATTGAGGGGTATCACTAGCTCGCCCTTTGCCGCTGTGGAGGCGGTCTTCCTCTTCGCCATTGGCATACTTGTTAGCGATTTCCATGGCCCGACTGAGAGACAGATCTCCCGATCGGCCAAACTTGAGGATGAGTTCCCTGTACCGAGTGCCCGCCTTGAAAGCGCAGACGGCGTGGTGCTCGGTGACATTCTCAACCGTGTTGTGCAGTGTAGTTCATCTCTGAAAGTACTCCCAGAGAGTTTCATTGCTTTTCTGGACACAATGTTGCAACTCCGTCAATCCACCCAGACGCTTATACGTGCCCTCAAAAGTTTTGATGAACACCTGCGCCAGGTCCTCCCAGCAATAGATGCTGCTGGAAGGCAACTGGTTCAGCCTGGCTCGAGCTGATCCCTCTAGCATGAGGGGAAGATGCTTCATCGCCACGAAGTCATCACCGCCCCCAATCTGAATAGCCACTCGGTAATCTTCGAGCCAAGTTTCCGGCTTGGATTCATCGTTAAACTTTCCAATCCCCGTCGCCAACCTGTAGTTGGGGGGAATCTCGGCCTCTCGGATATACCTACAGAAACACTCGAGACCTGACGTCCCCCATCCGCTCACTCGGTCTCTGACCAATCGGTTTTTATCCACCATTCTCTACGTGATGGTAGATCTGGCATTGAGCAGCGGAGGGCATCAGCCAGCTTCCTCATAGCCTCTGGGCGAGGGGGAGTCCGATTGCGGTCTTCTCTGTGAGGCCGACCGTCATCATAGGGACGCTTGCCGAATGAACCACCCCTCGGAGGGGGCGTCCGATTGATGTCATGGTTGCCGCGCCAATGCCCTCCGTGCCGTCCTCTCAGAGGAGGAGGAGAGTACCGGTGCTTCCCATAAGCATGCGAACTATGCGCGGACTGGACAGTGTCAACCCAAAGGGACTTGCTGTATATCCGCTGATTCGACTGAGATACTTCTGAATTCTGTCTCATCGCCGTTTTCAGCAGAGTCTGAATCTGTCGAATGCCTTCTCCAGCCGTCGAGCCGGACGGCTGAATGGATTCAGCTATCCAAGTGGCCGAGGCTAGGTTCTCTATAGGAGTACGCATCACTGGGATCTTGGGCGGCTTGTCACTCGGAATCAACCACCGCCTGGTGTAACTGGAGATTGGTTGCTCTCTTGCTGCGCTTTCATCGAGTGCTCGCTGAAGCCTCTCTAAACGCTCGCGCTCAGCCAAGGTGGCCTGGCACATGGCCTCCAAGGTTATCTCCTCCGGGGAAGTTCCCGTGATGGGGATAAGGAGGACTTTGTCGTCCCTCCTTCTCCTCTCCTCCCGCTGCTCCCGAGAGAGAGGCTGGGGAAAATAACCGTCGGAGGGACCGTCGTCGAGGCGGCCTCCGTCTCAACCACGGGAGCCACCCATGGAGTACCCAGGGGGGCCATGATCGGTGGAATGTGTCATCAGTATCTCAGGAGTGTTTCCGCTGCTTTCACACTCGGACTCATCAGATAGCTCGTCACCCGATGTGGGTGACAAGCTGACGGTGGGTTCGCCGGAGTCAAGCACGGCGACCTGCTCGGAAGCAGGCTGCCGTGCCAAGATGTGCTTGAGCCATCGCTGCAGCCGTGAGCGTCCGGAACGCTTGCGGCGGCTGGACGCTGAGCGGGTCGGCGTTGAGCCGTATGGCTCCGATGACTGTCGCAGGAGTACCCCGTGCGCTGCCGCGCTGAAATGCACAGCCCCGCGGGCGGGGAACGCTTTCGGGTCCAGCGGTGCATCGTGCAACCAGGACGAACCGTCGGCGATGAAGCGGAGGCTGCCGAAGAGAATCTCACCGCCGTGTGCCAGCTTGATGGCCGGAAAAAGAAATGAATCTCCACTTGCGCCGGAGTTTGCTAGAACTACCGCCCCACGGTGGGCGCCAACTGTCGTGGGAGTAATCCTGACAGTAATACGGGGGGTACGTATGAGTAGGGCGAAGCCTACCTACGGAGCAAGTGTCACACTCGGATTTTACGAGTTCGGACCCCACTCGGAAGTGGTAAAAGTCCTACGTCTCAAGCCCTGGGGCTAAGTGTTGCTTTGTGTATGTTTCTGATTACAGAGAGTTCGTCACCCTCTTCTGGTGTCGGGGGTGGCTTATATAGAGTGTGCCACCACCAGCCGAGTGCCATTGCGTGGGTCATTAATGCTAGTAACTGCCGGAGTTACTGGAAACTACCGTGTTAACTATGAGCGATATAGGTAACATAACATTTACGGTATTCAATGTGACTTAAGTCCCTCAAACGTTGTAGCGCCCGCGCCGTCTCTGCTTCTTCACGGCCGGGTGCCTAAGCCAGGCCGAGTGGCTGTAGCATCCGAGTGACTTCCATGGATCCGAGTGCATCTTGTACATTTGTCCGAGTGCTGAAGTAGTCCAGCAACTTCTGTGATCTTGTAGGACCCCAGGCATGTCCTAGATAAGAGGTCTGTGACCCTACCTAGGGTAGGTGACATCGTCACTTATGAAAATGGCAAATTATTTAAAGAAAAGGTTAAAGGATGACATGAAAAAATAATTCAAAAATGATAATTTATTATCGATGATAAAGTTCTCTTGTACAATTCTCGTTTTAGACATTTTGCAGGTAAACTTATCTCCAAATGGGAAAACCCCTACATTGTCGAAGAAGTTTACCGTTCTGGAGCCATCAAGATCAATGATACCGTAGGAAACAATCCGAAGGTGGTTAATGGGCAGATAATTAAACATTATATTATAGGTACTCCCATGAACGTGGAAACCAACATTATTCAAGTAATTACACCGGAATAACATCTAGAAGAAACCTTACGGAATGCTCCAGAATCCTAAAAAAAATAGGTATGTGATACGGTAGGTAAACCGGCTCCAAAAATTCTGTAAAATATTTTCTGTCAGCTTTGGATATTAGAAAAAAAGAAACAACCGAGAAGGTTGATGAAGAGATCAAGGCAGGGGGTGCACCCTACCCCCTGGGCGCGCCTTGCCCCTTTGTGAGCCCCTCAAGCATCTTCCCGACTCTGTATTCCTCTCATACGTTTGTCCCGCAAGATAGAAATTCATTACATACACTCCTCACTTTTTTGACCACCTTATCGCAACTTTCTTTTCTGTTCTTGTTTCTGGCTATTTTTCTGTCAGGCAGAAGCCTAACTAATTATCTTGTCACAAGATTCTAACGGGGAGAGATATGTCTCTCACCTCATCGGAAAAACCAAGATCCACAACGATGTTGACCCGTATGAGTGGCCAACACATGAGGGGGAAGCCACTGCTCTGAAGAAGATAGAGCTAGAAAGAGAGCCAACAGGGGAGGTCATGATGGAAAAGACTCGGGAGATTTTATGGAGGACAAGCCCATCACTTCATCACCACCATCACCAAAGAAGGAAACTTGAGTACACGGGTACGGGCACCACCTTTAGCTTGTTCCAAGCTTAGGGGAGGTGTCCTGGTATCGTATCACCATCACTTTTATCATCATTTTATGTCTTTGTTTGATCCTTAGTTATTTCATGATTTGGAAGAATAAAGTATCAATATGAAGTAGTTTTTGAGTGTGTGTTTCATGATCGTTCTATCTATGCAATCACGTGTGAGAGTTATATAATAAAGAGTAATATGAGTTTGTTTCTTTACTTTCTTGCCCCAATCCTAGCAAAAATAATAAATGTTCATATGCTAATCCCATGGGGAGTAATGACTTCACATATAAGAAGTATAATTGGTGAAATTTATTGGAAGTTAACAAACATAGCATTGGTCATTGATGCAATTCATGAATAATAATAAAGGGAGAGAGGTCTCACATATAGATTTATACTATCTCAGACATCTTCTATGATTGTGAGCCCCCAATAACTATTTTCAATCTTGATCAAGTAGTGGATGTTGGACATGGAAGACAACATAATGGGTTGTGTTTGCTTATATTCACATAGAAGTTATATTGTCATGGATCCTCTAACATGTGGTGCTTGCTCATAATATTTTGCTAGCCAATACTTGGTACTAAGTAGAGATACTACTTGTGAATCGTAAAACCCTTAAACCCAGTTTCTTGTCACGAGAGTCCAGCATACCTACTTATGGATTAACTAAGATCCTTCAACTAAGTTATCATTGGTGCAAAGCAATAGAAATTGCTCCTAAATATGTATGATCTTTTATTGTATGGGAACATAAGATTTGTACGAAATTGTGATGGTAACGCAATAAAATCGACGAACAACATAATAAAGGTTGCTATCATAAGGGGCAATATATAAGTGATGTTCCTTTGTATTAAGAGTATTGCACACCAAAATGAAAAACGCATGGCAACCTCTGCTTCCCTCTGCGAAGGGCCTACCTTTTAATGTTTAGTATTTACTTTTATGCAAGAATCAACAGTATTCATTCTTATTCTGACCTTAATTATTCTCTACTTGGCAAGCATCATGTGGTGGGGAAAGATCCAGACACATATATCCAGCTGACTATAGGTGATCATGAGTTATTATTGTTGACTTTATCCCTGAGATAAATAAGTTGGGAGGTGAAACATTAAACCCCCATCTTCCTCTGTGTCTGGCTAAAACGGTATGTTCTAAAAATATGCTTTGAGTGTCAGCAATCATGGAAGAATATATGATAGTTGAGTATGTCAAATTGGCTAAACCAAAGGCTCTTACATAGACTCTTCCTGGAAATATGATGAATTGTAATTGCTTTGATGACTAAGAACATAGTTTGTTTGTTTTCAAGAAGGTTTATTGCTTATACTTTAAATTGTGGATGAATTGTAACTTGATCATGAGAAGTTTTATCATGAATACTTATTGTTATGAAAATGATCATGATGCTACCATGTTCGTATTATGTTTTATCAACATCTCTCTCTATAACATATGGTCATGATTCAAGTTTGATATTTGCTTCAGGACAAGCGAGGTCTATCCTAGGGTTAGTTGATACGTCCATTTTGCATGATGTTTTCCTACTGTTATTTATAATGTCTTTGATCAATATTTCACTTTTTGATGCAATTCTTCTGCCTTTTCTCTATTAATTTGCAAGATACACATGAAGACGGGAATTGCGGGCAGCTGGAATTTTGGACCTAAAAGAGTTACAACAGAAGTAGCTATTCTACGGAGCTCCAAATGACCAGAAATTTTACGGAAATTTATTTTTAAATATATATATAAAATACAGGAAGAAAGAAGTACTGGAGAAGAGCCACCATGGGCCCACAAGGCAGGGGAGTGCGCCATACCCCCTTGAGGAGCCCAATAGGCCCTCTGACGTCCATCTTATGATATTTGAGGCCATTTACCCTAGAGAAAAAAATAAGGAGATGACTTTCGGGACGAAGTGCTGCCTTCTTGAGGCGGAACCTGAGCAGGACCACTTTTGCTCTCCGACGAAGCAATTCCACCGGGGAAACTTGTCATCACCAACACTCCTCTCACCGTGGGAGGACTCATCTCCATCAACATCTTCACCATCACCATCTCATCTCCAAACCCTAGTTCATATCTTGTATTCAATGTTTGCCCAAAACCTCATATTGGTAACTGTGGGTTGTTAGTAGTGTTGATTACATGTTGTAGGTGATGCTAGTTGGTTTATTTGGTGGAAGATCATATGTTCAGATTGTTAATCATGTATCCATCTCCTCTGATCATGAACATGAATATGATTAGTAAGTAGTTCCTTTTGTTCTTGAGGACATGGGAGAAGTCTTGTTAAAGTAACCATGTGAAGTTGGTATTCATTCAATATTGATGAGATGTATGTTGTTATCCCTCTAGTGGTGTCGTTTGAACGTCAACTACACGACATGTTACCATACTTAGGCCTAGGGGAAGGCATTGTGGAGTAGTAAGTAGATGATGGGTTGCCAGAGTGACATAAGCTTAAACCCTAGTTTATGCACTACTCCGTAAGGGGCTGATTTGGATCCATATGTTTCATGCTATGGTTAGATTTATCTTAATTCTTCTTTCATAGTTGTGAATGCTTGCGAGAGGGGTAATCATAAGTGGGTTGTTTGTTCAAGTAAGAACAACACCCTAACACCGGTCCATCTACATTACAATTTATAAAAGTAGTGAACGTGAATCAACTAAAACATGATGAACATGACTAGACAAATTCCCATGTGTCCTCGAGAACGCCTTGATCACTATAAGAAATATTCTTAACTTGTCCTTTGCAATATAATGATTGTCCACCTTGTTGCACCTTGTTACTTTGATTACTTGTACGAATTACCTTGCTATCAAACTACATATTACTACTATTTTACAACACTTGCAGAGAATACTTTGCTGAAACCGCTTATCAATTCCTTCTTCTCTTTGTTGGATTTGACACTCTTACTTATCAGAAGGACTATGATTCATCCCCTATGCTTGTGGGTCATCATGGAGAAGCTATCTCTGACCACCAGACCACACCCTCATCCTAACTACATACAATGGTTCAACAACAGTGGCAAGGTTAAGGTAACACGTGATGTTCGTGGGCATTAGCATCTGCCTATGTTGATTATGTTGATTGTGATGTGGTACCCATGCAAGCATGCTCCCTTTTACCTGGTAGACCATGACAATTTGATAAAAAAATATGTACACCATCACCAAAAAAATCAGTATACTCTTGTTCATAAGGAAAAAATAATACTTTGCATGTATCGTAAACAAATTTTGAAAGCTAATATTACTAGAGCTAGTAAGGCAAAACAGGTGTGAAACAAGAGTGAAAATCAGATTCTGGCAAAAGAATTTGAGCAACAACATTGATACTTCCTTGTTGTATGATCCGGTAACGAATTAGAAAGTACCCCACACCTATTTACCTAAGAAGTGACCTGGGATATCGAACCCGCTAGAGGAAGGTTCCCTTGAAGCCATGGTCTCTAGCAAGAAATTGCTAAAGGATTAATTCCAGCTTTTGATCGGATCAATCAAGCTAGTAGTGATGTAACACTTTATAATAAAAGGTAGGTATAGGTATTGAGGTCTTAATGCTTACAACCATGTGTTTGTATTGGGACCAGATAGGTTATTAATTTATGTACTAGAAGTCACCCATCGAGATGTGCTTGTTACAAACCGAAGTGGAGAATGTGTCCAAATAACATCTTGCCCAACACGAGTACTGCATCAAGAATCAGGTGTCCTACTGCAGGCCCTATCTGTCGCAGGGGGTTGCATCGGTAATTATTAAGATTATAATAATCAGACAAGAGCTTTAAGTTTTTAATGACTACACCTCATGAATCCCCAAGGATTGGATCTGTGTTACCGTACTAAACCTTTCTGACACTGGTGTTTAGAATAACACTTCACGTTCTCCTTGCTCCTAGCCTCACTGTGGCTTGCCCTCTATGATCCTGGGTACCTGCAGGGATGAAGAACGCGGACAAGACAAGAGACATCTACAAAACAATTTTATGTCACACATACGGGGCGTTAATTCAAAGCTCTTCAATTGATACCTACAACAAATACATAGGGTTGCGAGGCCTATGCCTCAACCCATACCTTAATGAAGTACTCACACATGGAGATTAGATCGCGAGTTTTTTTTTTTTTTGAAAAACCCATCTTGAGGACAGATTGATTGCAAATATGTCTAACAATGGTTGCCTTGTGCGATGCACGATTACAAGTATGAACTAGATGGCTATGAACTATGGTGGTGGCGATGGTGGCTATGGAGATGAGATGGCGGCAGCTAGGGTTGATAAAGGGGATGAATATGGCTCTGTTGTGGATGACTTGCTCGATGCTCGATGTCATGTTGACATTTCAGCTGGATCCCCTTTGTTGAAGTTGTTCTGGTGGATGAGCTGCCTCAATTTTCACACCATACGACCGCTCATACGAGCGGTCGCGGTCATATGGAACGCCGTCTTTTGCTCTAACACCACTGGTGCACCTCCAGTTAATTTTCTCTATCTCCTCCTTTACTCCTTTCCATGTATTGACTTGATTTCATCCATTTGTAGCCCATTTTCGGTAGATTCACAATAAAGAGAGGATTTGTGGAATCCTTTGCATTCATTAGTCATTAGTACCAATACTGGAGTGAATATCTCGGTTTAGAGAAATATCTCAGTTTAAACAAAGGTGAAATGAGTGTAAAAATACCACTCATCAACTCCCCCAAGCTTAAACTTGATCATCCTCGAGCAACATAAAGAGATCTGAATAATAAGGAACTCGGTTGTTTAAGACTAAATAACGAGAAGGTTTTGTTTCACTTGCGATCGGTACGCCTAGATACTGCTTCTTGGCCTGGAAACTTAGTATAGCTGTAGCGGTGATATGGTTTATTGTACAAGTATTAGTTAATTAAAAATAATCAACACAAAGTTTTTTGATCTACTAGATAAAACAAACTGTGCAACACTTTATCCTATTTATTCTAGACAACACTTGCTTGTCAGGAATGCATGGAAAGTTTTCTTTGATTGAGCCATGAAAACATATGTTAGGGAGTGAAAGGCATGTAGAAAAATATGATGCTCTACAGCTCTAGTGCTCATAAACAAACCCACAATTATCTCTCCTCAAGGCTCTCAAGAATTTTATTTCAATCATTGTTTGCTGGAACTTTGGTTGTCACGTGAAGGGGATTATGCCAAATAAATGATCATGTATAGAGTTTCTTTGTGGCTTAGTTTTAGAAACTATGGATCTTTGATGATTGTCTCTTTCGAGCTCTTATGATCAGTTCCAGGCATTTACCACATACACACCTATTCAAGAGAAAGCCAAAAAATATTCGTTTGTAGTGTTGCCACTACGTACGATAACAAACTCATAGCTGAAATCCGAGTTGTTGCTTTGGTGGATCATTCACTGGCTAGCGGGGACCTCAACATAACATCAGGAAAGGTGACGAAGTCAGATCTACACACGTACACGTGCATATAGTAGCAAGGGCCATGGCACCAACAAGAAGCTGTAACACCATGTAAGAGATACGTCACAATTTTTTAGCATAATCTCATTCACACGTCAACTAAGTTCCTCTAGACAATTTAATCCACAAGTGCTATCAACTCTATTAAAATTAACAACATTTGGTTGAGCATTTCAAACATCATCTTATCTACAATTATCCCAACACCCAAGTCTTTGTAGACTTTCTCTTTTGCATGGTTATTCTTTGTAAAGTTTATTTCATTTAAAAAATGGTCCCACGGCAAGTCTTGGTTATCTACATTTAATAGAACAAAGCCTACAAAATTATTTTAGATGCTAGAACAAAACCTTTGTTTTAATTATCAAGACTTACTCCCACTTGCACACATCACACATACTACAACTACATCTACTCTAAGTATTTCAAGTTCAAAAGATGGGACTCATAGGACATACCTTCACGCTTGTAAATTTACACGCTTCTCTTCCTTATTCTTGCATTCCTCGTTATCCGATATAGATCAACTACTCTAAAAACAAAATGCAAATGAACTCCAAGGGTCAAAAAGAATAAGAACAAGGCAAGAATTATTCTATTTTTGTTTTGTTTTTGGGGTTTTGAAAACTAACTTGCAAACAAAAAATCACAAAGGCAAGAAGAAAAAAACGAAAGCAAATAAAAAGCAAAGTGTTGGAACAAACCAACACGAGTGTTTTGAAGCTCCACGAGCTTAAGTACAACCTCATTACAATTTATTTGAAATAGCGCCACACATGTAGATGTGCTAGTGGACTCCCCTAAGCTTAAGCTTTTGCAAGCCCAAACCAGCGGGATCATTGCAGCGGTTGGTTAGGAGCCCATCCTGGGCTCCAATGGGAGAAGCTCGAACTCATGTGGTGGACGTCTCTGTCAAGGACTCAGCGAGGTTGCTCATATCATTGATGGAACCCTGGAGAGTGTAGAGGTCCACATAGGTGGTGTAGCCCTCTTGTAGTGGCTTCTCTTGGGGTTGCTCCTCTTCTCTGTCAGTGACAAGTTCTTCTTCATCTACTTGTTCATGTTCGAGGCCTTCTTGGTCAAAATCTGCATCTCCATCATGTGCCATATAATGCAATTGTCCATGTTCTATGTAGAAACGGTTAGGCATGGGAGTGGGCAACAAGTGTGCAACTCCAGGGATTTTAATGCAATGATGACCACAGCTAACTACTACCATTCTAGCGCTAGTAAGAACATGAATATTAACAAGGTTGTTACCGACAATGGGGCGAAGGTGACTGTAGTTGACACCAACGGAATTGGACAACATGGTGATCACTCCTCCACACACGATATCTCCTTGCACATGATTTGCTTGATGCGCGAGGTGTAGCAGAAGTATTACCCCTAAATTGGGCGAATAACCGTCGTTCAGATTTGTTGCTTTCAAAAGAACTAGCACGTTCTCATTATTCACCTTAGAAACCTCTCCTCGTGTGTGCAACGAGTTTGTGGTAACATAATAGAAACAACGTATAGCAGGACATTCAATGAAACTGGCTCTTTTCTTAGAGCCATTGACGCTCATCCGATAGAAGGATTGCCTCAGGTGCGGGTTAATGAAATCATAAACATATCGAAGACCGTCATCATTTTTGGGGAAGCCATAGTGGTTACACCACTCATCAATAGTGATGTTAAAATCTTGGTCCAAGGGACGGAAAGTGATCTGTCCCACCTCATAGTCATTTGGCACAAGCCTAACATTATGCGAGAGACTGCTAAGAAACTAAAGTGTCATGCGTTCATATGCCTCACATCCCTGATAAATAAAATGATGCAACCCAACATTATCACAAAGCAAATGGAAATCATTAGTAATATCTAGCTTTGTGAGTGTTGTCTCACAAGCCCACTTGGTTGCTCTGATCTTCCTTGTACTAAGTTTCCAAAAAAATTCTTGGCCTCACGGTCGGTGAAGACAACCCCTGTGTAAGAATTTGTTGGGGTTGTGTAGTAGACAAACTCGAAGCACCGTGTACGCGAGTGGACCTCCTCGTAAACATCTACAAAACAGCTTTTCAGTCCAATACAATTAAACAATATTGATCCTACGATAGTCACAGAATCATACTCCACTAAAACATCAACGAATCCAAGCCAAATTCAAAATTGGATAAAAAAATATGCATTTCCTAGTCATGGCAATGCTAGGCATGTAGAACATGGATTCGTGAAAAATAAGTGGAGGATCAAAGGAGAAACATACCGTAGATCGATCACACGGAAGGATTTGAACTTAAAACAAACGAGTAGGGAGATCGAGCGAAGTTTTGCTAGGGTTTGGAGAGGTTTGGAGGAAGAAGAAGAAGAATAGAAAGAGATGGGGTTGAATTACCTCCTTCCACGGGCTCTTTGTGACTGCCAGGGCGCCAAACGACCGCCCATACGAGCACAAGCGCTTGTATGAAACACCATCGTCAACCCTGATAGCTTACCTATGTCTGCGCGCAGTGGCGTAGATAGGACCCAGGCTACAAGGGCCATGGCTCGGGTCGTAGCCCATGATTGCTTTGTTAACTGTAGAAAATTCGACATTGTTTGACACTATAGAATATGTTTGGCATGCGACTTGCCCGGGGCCTGGCCTGATTCTGGCTACGCCACTGCTTGCGCGTGCTTCAAACGACCGCTCAAACGGGCGGGAGGGCCCGTATGGAACGCCGTCAAACGCTCTGGACTTCTTCTTTGTTTCTGCGCAGGTTTCAAATGACCACCCAAACAAGCACAAGCGACCGCATGATACGCTATTGTTTATCCTTTTCCTCCTGGTATGTTCCACTTGAAGCGTCAGAAGGTCAAACGACCGTCCTGGTCGTCCGAAAGGCCGTCTTTTGATCTGTTTCTTCTGAAACTTCATATTTTGTTCTTTCTCCTTTGGCGTTACTTCCAACACAATACATAGGAATATTTCTAGGCATTTGAACGTCAATTTAACATATAATTAATTTATGCAAAGCAAAGCCTTCATTAGAACAACTCTTCCAAACTCAACTTCTATATCTAGAACTTCAATCACTCTTTTATTAAAACAAAAATAAAAACTTAGTTGTGTACTTTAGTTGCGTGGGTTGCCTCCCATGGAGCGCTTGTTTACGGTTGGATAGCTCAACATAGTGGTGATCAAGGTGGTGCAAGAACACCAAGACCGTAGCTTCTCGCATTCAGAATGATGCCTTCTCGTGTGTGGGTCTTCTTTTTCTTTTTCCTGGGAAAATGTCTCACAAAAGGATCTTTAGCGGGTAAGTCAAATCTAACATTCCCCTCAAACACATTAATTATAGCTTTGATAGTCCTTAGAAAAGGTCTACCGAGGATTATAGGAGCAATGGGATCTTCGGGCATATCAACTATCACAAGATCAATCATGACACGGCAATCATTTATCTGAATCATAACTCCATTCTTAATGCCTACTGCCTGAGTGAAAGTAGAATTATCCATATTCAATATAATCTAAGTGGTAGCATAAGTACCTAGATTGAGACTATCATACACATATTTAGGGATAGTGGAAACACTAGCCCCTAGATCACATAAAGCATTGAATTTATTTAAACCAACCTTAATCTCTATGGTAGGTTCAAAAGCATCTTCTTACTTAATAGGCAACTTACTGTAAAGCTTATTTATTTCATCATCTAACTCACGTACCATGGCTGCAACTTGTTCAATGAAAACATTATACGCTTCGTGTCAGATAGCTCAGGTAGTGAGTATTTCATTGATATCATATTTAAAAAATCTGCAATGGTATAATGATATTCTGGCACAGGGCTTGTGTCCAGTTCTTTGGTCTTCCCTTCGTTGCTTCTTACCATCTTAACATTTTCGTTAGGAGTTTACCTGCAAACTTGGCTAATATCAATGTTTGCCTCTCTGCAATTTTAGCCACTTGTGCTTCCATATTCTTGGATCTTGTATCCAACATCTGCACATCATTTGTTAGTCCAAAAATCTTACCGGTCAACTGACCAAGTAAGTTATCATGATTCTTCAAATTTGTTTGAAGTTTACGTTCTGCTCAGTTTGACTAGCAATGGAACTTTTCAGAGTATCTTCAAGGGTATTTCTATTGCTGCTATTAGCTCCATTAAAATTATTGGGTGCTCCATTATTATTAGGATAAGGAAGTCTAGGAGAATATCCATTATTTTTCCAGTTGGGATTATAGCTGTTGCGAGCAATAAAATTCACATAACTAACTTCATCATTAGTGATGGCATTAACGTTTACCTCTTCTTTACCTTCCATGACAGAGATGAGTTCATCAAGCTTGGCTGCCAACTCTATATTATTTTCTTCAATTGCATTCACCCTCTTGGTGGTGGTTCTTTCAACATGCCATTGGGCATGGTTATCTTGCATATCATCAAGAAGTTTCTTGACATCCTCTGTAGGCTTTCCCATGATTGTTCCTCCTGCAGATGTATCAAGCATAGTTTTTGACATATGATTTAAACCATTATAAAACATATGAAGGATTAACCACTCCTGCATTACATGGTTAGGGTAGTTTCTTATAGCTTCATTCATTCTTTCCCACGCAAGTGCAAGTGGTTCACGTTTCTCTTTCTTAAAACCTGTAATCTGAGAACGTAGTTGAATAATTTTTGCAGGTGGGCAAAACTTAGATAAAAATTTGCCGCAACAATCATCCCAAGAATTTATATTGCCTTTAAGTAAAGCTAAATGCCATTCTTTTGCTTTTCCTCTCAAGGAGAAAGGAAATAGACGCAACTTCAAAGCGTTAGGATCATAATCCCTAATGCATGTCATATTGCACAATTCAGTAAAATTATGCAAGTGCATACCGACATGTTCAGAAGCAGGACACCCAAGTTGGTTTTGTTGAACCAAGGAAACTAAGATTGATTTGATCTCATACTCAACGGCTACAACTTCAGGTTGTGCTATGGGTTCACGCATGAAGTTATTGCTGGGAGTAGCAAAACTTCCAAGATTATGAGCCATGGTAATCTTTTTGTTATTTTCTACGGACAAGACTTGCAAGAATAAAAACTGAAATAAAAACAAAATTGAAACAAAAAATGAAACTAAACTTTAACAAAAAATCTAAACACAAAGACAAGGAACACTAAACTCCTCCCCTGCAACGGCGCCAGAAAAAGGGCTTGATACTTCCTTTTGATATGATCCACTAACGAATCATAAAGTACCCCACACCTATTTCCCCAAGATGTGACATAGGTTATTGAATCCGCAAGAGGAAGGTTCCCTTGAAGCGATGTTTCTAGCAAGAAATTGTCAAAGGATTAATTCTAGCTTTTGACCGGATCAATCAAGCTAGTAGTGATGTAACACTTATAATAAAAAGAAGGTATGAGTATTGAGGTTTTAATGCTTACAACCATGTATTTGTGTTGGGACCGTATAGGGTATTAATTTGTGCTCTAGAAGTCACCCATCGATATGTGCTTGTTACGAACCGAAGTGTGGGGGATGTGTCTAAATAACATCTTGACCGGCACGAGTCCTGCATCAAGAATCAGTTGTCCTACCGCAGGCCCTATCTGTCGTGCGGGGTTGCCTTGATAATTAAGATTATAATAATTATACAAGAGCTTTGAGTTTTTAATGACTACACCTCATGAATCTCCAAGGATTGGATCCTCGTTACCATACTAAACCCTTATGTCATTGGTGTCCAGAATAGCACTTCACGTTCTCCTTGCTCCTAGCCTCACCGTGGCTCACTCTCCATTATCCTAGGTACATGCAGGGACGAAGAGCACAGACAAGACAAAGAGACATCTACGAAACAATTTTTTGTCACACATACGGGACGTTAATTATAAGTTCTTACATTACTGCACACAACAAATACAGAGGGTTGTAAGGCATATGCCTCAACCCATACCTTAACGAACTACTCACACATGAAGATTAGATCGCGAGAAGAAAAAAATTGAAGAACACATTTTGAGGTTATATTGATTGCAATGTGTTTTACAATGGTTGGCTTGTGTGATGCATGATTACAAGTAGGAACTAGATGGAGATGAACTATGGTAGTGGTGATGGTGGCTATTGATACGTCTCCAACGTATCTACTTTTCCTCACTTTTTTGCCCTTGTTTTGGACTCTAATTTGCATGATTTGAATGGAACTAACCCGGACTGACACTGTTTTCAGCAGAACTACCATGGTGTTGTTTTTGTGCAGAAATAAAAGTTCTCGGAATGAAACAAAACTTTTTGGAGATTTATTTCAGAATAAATGAGAATTATTGGAGCCAAAATACACCGAAGAGGGGGGCCAGGGTGAGCATCACCCACGAGGGCACGCCAGGCCCCCTGGGCGCGCCCTGGTGGGTTGTTCCCACCTTGTGGCCCCACTTGCCCTAACTCCGCCACTATAAATTCCTAAATTCGGAGAAAAAATCAGGGAGAAAGAATTATCGTGTTTCACGATACGGAGCTGCCGCCACCTCCTCATCTTCATCAGGTGGCCAGATCTGGAGCCCGTTTGGGGCTCTGGAGAGGGGAATCTTCGGTCTTCGTCATCACCAACCTTTCTCCATCACCAATTCCATGATGGTCCCCACCAGGAGTGAGTAATTCCTCTGTAGGCTTGCTGGTCGGTGAGGAGTTGGATGAGATTCATCATGTAATTGAGTTAGTTTTGTTAGGGCTTGATCACTAGTATCCATTATGTTCTGAGATTGATGTTGCTATGACTTTGCTATGCCTAATGCTTGTCACTAGGGCCCGAGTGCCATGATTTCAGATCTGAACCGTTTATGTTATCATCTCTATATCTATGTTCTTGATCCGATCTTGCCTAGTCATATGCACCTATTACGTGTTATGATCCGTCAACCCCATAGTGACAATATTTGGGATACTTCGCGGTGATGACCGTAGTATGAGGAGTTCATGTATTCACCATCTGTTAATGCTTTGTTCCGGTTCTCTATTAAAAATAGGCCTTAATATCCCCTTAGTTTCCTTAAGGACCCCGCTGCCACGGGAGGGTAGGACAAAAGATGTCATGCAAGTTCTTTCCATAAGCACGTATGACTATTTACGGAATACATGCCTACATTACATTGATGAACAGAGCTAGTTATGTATCTCCCTAGGTTATGACTGTTACATGGCGAATATCATCCAACGAGTTACCGATCCAGTGCCTACGACCTTTCCACTTATTGTTCTTGCTAAGTTACTATTGTTGCTGCTGTTGTTCCAACTGCTACAAAACTATTGCTACTACTGTTACCACTATTGTTACTGTCACTACTGCTATCAAACTATCATATTACTATGCTACTGATCACTTTACCGCAGATATTTAATCTCCAGGTGTGGTTGAATTAACAACTCAACTGCTAATACTCTCAAGTATTCTTTGGCTCCCCTTGTGTCGAATCTATAAATTTGGGTTGAATACTCTATCCTTGAAAACTGTTGCGATCCCCTATACTTGTGGGTTATCAAGACCTTTTTCTGGCGCCGTTGCCAGGGAGCATAGCAATATTTGTTGAGTCACTTGGGATTTATATCAATCTATCACTATGAAGAATCTGAAGGATACTAAGACCAAGATTTTTCCCTCTACTACGAGGGGAGGTAAGGAACTGCCTTCACACTCTGCACTTGATTCACCTTCTGTTATGAGTAAGCTTGCAACACCACCACATGCTAGTAACCCTGATATGTCGCAAGTTATTGATGATGCTACCTCTGCTATGAATTATGCTATTGATGATGCTAGTACCATGCTTCATGATAATGTGCTGCTAGGAGAATTTCTTGATGAACAAATTGCTAGAGCTAAAGAGAATGAAACTACTGAAATTGTTGAGACTGCTGAAACTGATGATAATTATGAAACTCTTATTAGTCCTAGATCTCCTAAGTTTTAAATGCCTAAGATACCTGAAGGTTATGTTATGGACGAGGAGATAACTAGAGAAATTCTTTCTTGCAAAGATAGAGACGATCTTAAGAAATTACTATGCAAGTATAAGGAAAAGACATTGAATGCTAGAATGAAATGTGATCCTAAGTTTGCTACTTCACCTATCTTTGTTACTGATAAGGATTATGAGTTCTCTGTCCACCCAGAGTTAATTACTTTGGTTGAATCTGATCCTTTCCATGGCTATGAAACTGAAACTGTAGTGGCACACCTTACTAAGCTGAATGATATAGCCACCCTCTTCGCTCATGATGAGAAGATTCGCTACTATTATATCCTTAAATTATTTTCGTTCTCATTAAAGGGTGATGCTAAGACACGGTACAATACTCTTACTCCTGGTTGCGTGCGTAGTCCCCAGGATATGATCTACTACTTCTCTGAAAAATATTTTCATGCTCACAAGAAACAAGCTACTTTACAGGAAATATTCAACTTTGTGCAAATTGAAGAAGAGAGTCTCCCGCAAGCTTGGAGGAGGCTTCTCCAATTGCTTAATGCTTTGCCTGATCATCCTCTCAAGAAAAATTAAATACTTGATATCTTTTATAATGGACTAACTGATGCTTCTAGGGACTTACTAGATAGTTGTGCTGGTTGTGTTTTCAGGGAGCGAACTGTTGAACAAGCTGAGGAATTATTGAATAACATATTGAAAAATTATGATGATTGGACTCTTCCTGAACCACCGCCTAAACCCACTCCAAAGAAGAGGGGTATATTATTTCTCAGTCCTGAAGATATGCAAGAGGCAAAGAAATCTATGAAGGAAAAAGGTATTAAAGCTGAGGATGTTAAGAATTTGCCACCTATTGAAGAAATACATGGCCTTGACACACCACCACCTCCACAGGTGGTAGAGGTAAATTCTTTATTAAAGTTTAATGAAAGTGACATTCCTCACAATAAACATCCTACTCAATGCTTATATGAGTTTGATAACTATATTATGAAGCAAGATCATTTCAATGCCCATGTTCTGAAACAATTGAAATATAATTCTGATATGATTGCTCGCTTGAGTGACTTGCTATTTAGAATCAGTAATGATGTTAGAGGTGTAGGAAAGCATGCCTCTATGGTTCAAACTCAGTTAGAACAAGTTGCTAAGTCTCAAAAAGAATTGCTTGATGAAATGAATAATAATATGCATGACTTTGCTGCTAGAGTAGTAACTAGAGGACGTAGAATGACCCAAGAACCACTTTATCCTGAGGGCCATCCTAAAAGAATTGAACAAGAATCTCAGAAAATTAATAGTGATGCACCTAGTCCTTCTAAGAATAAAAAGAAAAAGAAAAATGATAGGACTTTGCATACCTCTAGTGAGCCTGAGACACAAAAACCTCTTGATAACAATGATGTCTCTATTTCTGATGCTGAAACCCAATCTGGTAATGAACATTCACCTAGTGATGACGATAATGATAATGATTATGTTCATAAAGATGCCCAACCTAACCATGATATAGAACCAGATAATGATGTTGAAATAGAGCCTGCTGCTGATCTTGATAACCCACAACCTAAAAATAAACGTTATGATAAAAGAGACTTTGTGGCTAGGAAACATGGTAAAGAAAGAGAGCCATGGGTTCAGAAACCCATGCCATTTCCACCTAAGACATCTAAGAAAAAGGATGATGAGGAATTTGAGCGCTTTGCTGAAATGATTAGGCCAGTCTTTTTGCGTACTCGCTTAACTGATATTTTGAAGATGGCCCCTTACGCTAAGTATCTGAAAGACATCATCACTAATAAAAGAAAGATACCGGAAGCTGAAATCTCCACCATGCTTGCTAATTATTCTTTTAAGGATGGAGTACCTAAAAAACTTGGAGATCCTAGAATACCAACTATACCTTGCTCCATCAAAAGAAACTATGTCAAAACTGCTTTGTGTGATTTGGGAGCCGGTGTTAGTGTTATGCCTTTCTCCTTATATAAAAGACTTGATTTGAATAAACTCACACCTATTGAGATATCATTGCAAATGGCTGACAAATCAACGGCCATACCTATCAGTATTTGTGAGGATGTGCCTGTTGTTGTTGCAAATGTTACTATCTTAACGGACTTTGTTATTCTTGAGATGCCCGAGGACGACAACATGTCGATTATCCTTGGTAGACCCTTTTTGAATACTGCAGGGGATGTTATTGATTGCAATAAAAGCAAAGTCACTTTTCATATTAATGGTAATGAGCATACAGTGCACTTTCCGAAGAAACAATTCCAAGTGAATGGTATAAATGTTATTGGAGAATCCCCGACCATCACTATTGGAAGTTTTCAATTACCTCTACCTACTACCAAAAAGAAATATGATATACTTATTGTTGGGGATATGCACATCCCCATTGAGGTAACTTAGTGTTTTACGAAAGTTCTTCGGTTTCATGCTAATCGGACGTGGTTGTTAATAAGACTTGATCAACCTTATTAATGGATCATTTTTGAGAGGCATGAAGTTGAGGAATCTAGTAAGCACAACTCTCTGCTCCCACCTTTTATTTTCTGTTTTAGTTAGTTAAATAAAATAAAATGCCATGATTATCCTGTTTTCTGTTTTCTCCGTGCAATAAAAAATGACCCAGAAATAAAAATTCTCAGAATGCCCTGAAAATTTAACACGATTTTTTTTGAATATTTATGAATTTTTGGCGCAAATAACACCAGAGGGGGGTGCACCTGGTGCCCACAAGACACCAGGGCGCGCCAGCACCCCCAGGCGCGCCCTGGTGGGTTGTGGCCCCCACGTGGGCCCCCTCACTTATCTCTTTAGCCCACATCATCACCTACCTCCAGCAAAAAATCACCACAGCCACCATTTTCGTGTTCTTGCTCTCAAACCCACGGATTTTGATCTCTTTGCTCGAAGCTCCGTTTCTGAAACTTTTTGGAGGGATTGCTACTTTGTATGTGACTCCTCCATTGCCCCAATTAGTTTTTGTTTTAGTGGGTTATTTTTAGAGTAATTAGCTACTGTTGGTGCTGCTATAGATGAGCTTGCATGTTGAATTCTTAGAGTTCTAAGTAGTTTGAATGCTCAATATGGCCTCTATGCATGTCTGGGAGTAGTTGCTAACAATCTTACAAAGTTTTGTTGACAAAATTTTTGTGGACTAAATTTTTTCAGAATTTTTATAGGAATAAAATGCAATTCTTTAGGAGTTCTTCGAGGAGGAGATCCTCGGGAGCTTCATCAAGTGGAAGCTCAGTTCGACAGTCTTATGTTGAACCAAGCGAAAGCTCGATGCGAGATGCCGCTACCAAATCATGCTTGTGGCCTTGCGACGAGTTCATGGAAGGTGCATGTATTAAGGAGGAATTTGATCAATTTATTCACAATACAGAGCTTGCCTCCTTCATCACAGATAAGTGCCCCCAACACCTCGAGCTCACGAAAACCTTCACAAAGAAATTTAAATATTTTCCTCGTGAGTCTAGAGTTTCATTCAACCTGTACGATCATTCCTTTACCATGCCGTTAGAAATGTTCAGCGATGCATGCAAACTTGCATATGAGGGTTCCCTCGATGAACCCACAAAATCTGAGTACAAGTCATTTTTAGTTAATCTTTGCTTTGGCGAAGATAGGGGGGTTACACAAGGGAGAATTAACAGCATCCATTTTCCTTCACTACAATATTTTGCGCTCTTTAACGGTAAATGTGTTGTAGGCAAACAAGATTGTAGCACACTGTGTGCTCATGATTTGAGTCTCCTACACACTGCCATAACTAGGAATAAGGATTATAATCTTGGTGCAATTGTTGCACGGAGGTTGCAGCTTAATGCTGCTAGTGGTAATTTTTATGGAGGAATCTATGCCTCCCGTGTAGCTGAGAGATTAAATGTTTCACCTTGGCCTAATGACCCCATCCTACACACTCGGTATTTAGACTTTGATGCCATGAAGCGTCATAAGTTCCTTACGGGCACGGCCACCAACTATACCTCTAACTTGAGATTTTATAAGAAACCCGTTGTGCCTGTTGTTTTCCCTGCTCCTGCTCTCTTTGATTTTCACACCAGGGGAAGATATTATGTTCTTGAGAGCGAAGCCCATGCGTACAACGCGGAGGTTGAAGCTGCCAGGAGGGCCGCAGAGTCTGCTCTGAGGTTCTCAATGAGCCATCACCCAGATTATTATTCATACAGATGGTGATTACCAAGCTAGGCCAAAAGCCTAAGCTTGGGGAGTACGTATTTCCACCGACATTTCATTCATGTTCACACATTTCATTCAAGTTGTCGGTGTTCACACTTTTTCATTGTATTATCCATGCTTGATTTGTTTTCTCGCCTTCTTCTTGTGTGTTTGAAAAACTTTGAGAAAACCCAAAACTATTTCCTACTTCTTTTTAGTTTTTCTTTCTAGCCTAGTTTAATTGTAGCATCAAAAGAAAACCCAAAAAGATTTATCGCTTCTTCTTTTACTTGTTGGGAGCTTTCCCGTGTAAATAGTTTTTCTCGTTTTTGTTTTTCTTCTTAAATTTGCTTTCTTCAAGAAAAACCAAAAACTCCAAAAAATATTTAAGTGTGTTTCTCTGAAATTCTTTTCTTTTTACTTGAGTCATACCTAGGAGAAGACCACAATGAAATCGTTGAGTGGTTCTCATCTGCATTATCGTTTATCCAACAAAGAGCCCATATTACTTTGTCTTCTCCTCTTGAATAAAATGTTTGCACATTCCAGCTTAATCCACGGCACTCTCGCACTATTATTATCTTCTTATCATTCGGTCGTGCAAGTGAAAGGCAATAATGATGACATTTGATGAATTGACTGTGGCAGAGAAAAGCGAGTATGAACTCAACTTGTTTTTGTTTTTGTAAATATGTTTAACCTAGTATCCCTTGATTCAGCTCATTATGATCAAACATGTTTGCAATGAGCATTAGAGATTATAGTTGTTCATGCCATGCTTAAGTAGCTAGGAGTGGATAATGATTTATCTTGAGTGTCAACATGCATTAAAATGGTTGTGATGTGGTATGATGATATGGTATCCTCCTCTAAATGTTTCAAGTGGCTTGACTTGGCACATGTTCACGCATGTAGTTGAATCAAAACCAACATAGCCTTCATGATATTTATGTTCATGGTGTCCATATCCTACTCATGCTAGTATTCAATGTTGATTATATGTAATGCATGTTCATGACCGTTTTCGCTCTCTAGCTGGCCGCTTCTCAATCTAATTGCTAGCCTTCGCCTGTACTAAGCGGAAATACTGCTTGTGCATCAAAACCCATAAACCAAGTTATGCCAGATGAGTCCACCATATCTACCTATATGCGGTATTACCCTGTCTTTCCAAAGTAAATTTGCATGTGCCACCTCTAAAAATTCAAATGAACATGAAGCGACAGGGGGCGGTCAGTATCTTCCATGCTAAGCGGGTTATTCTCATGATGAGTGTTTATTCACTTGTCCTTACACGAGAGGGGCGGTAATAGGGATTCCCAGTCCCGAAATCAAAAATCAAAAATAATTAAACAAAACTCCCCCAGGAATGTTGTTGGTTTGGACGGTACCCGTGGATGCGGCTCGCCATGGAGTGTGATTGTTGGTGGAGGGGGAGTAAACCTTTACTTTTACCGCTTGGGAACCACCGCTAATTTGTTTAGCATGGAAGATATTGACAACTCTTGGTCGTGACGTTGACAGAAAGGGTGTACCTCTCAAAATTATATCTATCCCTGTTTTAAACCTTGAGCTCTGGCACCGCTGCAAATCCATGCTTCCCTCTGCGAAGGGACTATCTATTTACTTTTATGTTGAGTCATCACCTTCTCAAATAAGCGCCAGACCTGAGAGCACTATTGTCATCCTCATGCATTGTGTATAGTTGATGTTGGGTGCAGCATGACTGGATCTTTTCTACCATGAATTACAATGTTTAGTCGCTGCTTGAACTTTGGAGGTGCTCTGCATTTATGTTTTGCGGTCTCAGAAAGGGCTAGCGAGATACCACTATTGTCATATTGTATCATGATAGTTTTGACAAAGTGTTGGCGCTTGAGATACCTTATTATTGCTCGCTAGTTGCTTATGTTATTGTCATGAGTTAATATAATTTCTAAGAGTTATTGTTGACATGGTTAGTCATAATCTTTGCTGAAAACCTGGGTGCTACTTAAGCATATATATGTAAACAAGAACAAAAGAGTTCATAAAAGTTTTTCTTTATCACTTTCAGTTTGTCAACTGAATTGCTTGAGGACAAGCAAAGGTCTAAGCTTGGGGGAGTTGATATGTCTCCAACGTATCTACTTTTCCTCACTCTTTTGCCCTTGTTTTGGACTCTAATTTGCATGATTTGAATGGAACTAACCCGGACTGACGCTGTTTTCAGCAGAACTACCATGGTGTTGTTTTTGTGCAGAAATAAAAGTTCTCGGAATGGAACAAAACTTTTTGGAGATTTATTTCAGAATAAATGAGAATTATTGGAGCCAAAATACACCGAAGAGGGGGGCCAGGGTGAGCATCACCCACCACGGCGCGCCAGGCCCCCTGGGTGCGCCCTGGTGGGTTGTGCCCACCTCGTGGCCCCACTTGCCCTAACTCCGCCACTATAAATTCCTAAATTCGGAGAAAAAAATCAGGGAGAAAGAATTATCACGTTTGACGAAACGAAGCCGCCGCCACCTCCTGTTCTTCATCGGGAGGCTAGATCTGGAGCCCGTTTGGGGCTCCGGAGAGGGGAATCTTTGGTCTTCGTCATCACCAACCTTTCTCCATCGCCAATTCCATGATGCTCCCCACCGGGAGTGAGTAATTCCTTCGTAGGCTTGCTGGTCGGTGAGGAGTTGGATGAGATTCATCATGTAATCGAGTTAGTTTTGTTAGGGCTTGATCACTAGTATCCATTATGTTCTGAGATTGATGTTGCTATGACTTTGCTATGCCTAATGCTTGTCACTAGGGCCCGAGTGCCATGATTTCAGATCTGAACCGTTTATGTTATCATCTCTATATCTATGTTCTTGATCCGATCTTGCCTAGTCATATGCACCTATTATGTGTTATGATCCGTCAACCCCATAGTGACAATATTTGGGATACTTCGCGGTGATGACCGTAGTTTGAGGAGTTCATGTATTCACCATGTGTTAATGCTTTGTTCCGGTTCTCTATTAAAAGGAGGCCTTAATATCCCTTAGTTTCCTTAAGGACCCCGCTGCCACGGGAGGGTAGGACAAAAGATGTCATGCAAGTTCTTTTCCATAAGCACGTATGACTATTTATGGAATAGATGCCTACATTACATTGATGAACTGAGCTAGTTCTGTATTGCCCTAGGTTATGACTGTTACATGGCGAATATCATCCAGCGAGTTACCGATCCAGTGCCTACGACCTTTCCACTTATTGTTCTTGCTAAGTTACTATTGTTGTTGCTGCTGTTCCAACTGCTACAAAACTATTGCTACTACTGTTACCGCTATTGTTATTGTCACTACTGCTATGAAACTATCATATTACTGTGCTATTGATCACTTTGCCGCAGATATTTAATCTCCAGGTGTGGTTGAATTGATAACTCAACTACTAATACTCTCAAGTATTCTTTGGCTCCCCTTGTGTCGAATCTATAAATTTGGGTTGAATACTCTACCCTCGAAAACTGTTGCGATCCCCTATACTTGTGGGTTATCAGCTATGGAGATGAGATGGTGGCGGCTAGGGTTGATGAACCGGATGAATATGGCTCTGTTGCGGACGACTTTCTCGATGCTCGATGTTCTATTGACATTTCGGCTAGGTCCCCTTTATAAAAGTTGTTCAGGTGGACGAGCTGCCTCGGTTTCCATGCCATACGACTGCTCATACGAGCAGTCACAGTCATACGGAATGCCGCCTTTTGCTCTGGCGCCTATGGTGTGCCTCCTTTTGATTTCCTCTATCTCCTCCTTTACTCCTTTCCATGTATTGACTTGATTTAGTCCATTTGTAGCCCATTTCCTGTAGATTCACAATAAAGAGAGAATTTGTGGAATCCTTTGCATTCATTAGTCATTAGTACCAATATCGAAGCGAATATCTCGGTTTACAGAAATATCTTGGTTTAAACAAAGGTGAAATGAGTGTAAAAATATCACTCATCAAACATAAGCCTAATAACAAACCATCATCTAGTGTTGCCTTTGAAATAAAATTGAAAAGTGCATGTTTCGTTGCCGCCAAATCTGATATTACTGATTTCGATTTTACCAAATATGTTCGCTATGCTTTTGTGTGCAAAGAGGCACTATTTTCATTCGAGAACTTGCCTCCCTCTTTGCCTCCTATTGTCACTAACATTTTGCAGGAGTTCGCTAACGTCTATCCACAAGACATGCCACAGGGATTACCACCTATTCGAGGTATTGAGCATTAGATTGAATTAATTCCCGATGCCTCGCTGCCCAACCGTGTGCCATACAGTACCATTTCGGAGGAGACAAAGGATATTATGCGTCAAGTACAAGATATAATCAACAAAGGTTATATACACGAATTCCTTAGTCCTTGTGGTGTTCCTATTATACCAGTGCCAAAAAAGGATGGTACACGCGTATGTGTGTTAATTGTAGAGAATAATAGGCTAGATCATATGCTTGATGATAGGTTATATACATGAATCCCTTAGTCCCTTAATAATATTATTGTTCAATGTCATCATCCTATTCCTAGGCTAGATGATATGCTTGATGAATTAGGTGGCCCTACCATATTCTTCAAAGGTGATGTGCATAGTGGATACCATCAAATTCGTATGCAATTAGGAGATGAATGAAAAACAACATTTAAAACTAAGTTGGGCTTATATGAGTGGCTAGTCATGCCTTTTGGGTTAACTAATGCACCTAGCACATTGATGAGGTTAATATATGAAGTTTACGTGCTTTTCTTGGACGATTTGTGATAGTCAATTTTGATGATATACTGATTTATAGACGATCTTTGGAGGAACATTTAGAACATTTACCTGTTGTTTTAATTTCTCTACGTGATGCATGTTTGTTTGGTAAACTTGGGAAGTGCACCTTTTGCATCGATCGAGTATGTTTTCTTGTTTATGTTGTTACTCCATAAGGAATTGAAATTGATAAAGACAAGATTGAAGCTATTAAAAGTTAGCCGTAGCCCAAAACGGCCACACAAGTGAGAGTTTTCTTGGCCTCACTGGTTTCCATAGGCGCTTTGTGAGAGATATCAACACCATTGTTGCACCTCTCAATGAGCTTACAAAGAAGGATGTGCCTTTTTTGTTTGGGGTACTGCGCAGGAAGAAGCCTTCAAGGTATTGAAAGATATGTTGACACATGCTCCTTTACTCCAATTTCCTGATTTTAATAGGACTTTTGAGCTTGAATGTGATGTTGGAAATATGCCCTAGAGGCAATAATAAAGTAATTATTATTATATTTCCTTGTTCATGATAATCGTTTATTATCCATGCTATAATTGTATTGATTGGAAACACAAATACATGTTTGGATACATAGACAACACTGTGTCCCTAGTATGCCTCTAGTAGACTAGCTCGTTGATCAAAGATGGTCAAAGTTTCCTAGCCATAGACATGAGATGTCATTTGATAACGGGATCACATCATTAGGAGAATGATGTGATGGACAAGACCCAAACTATGAACGTAGCATATGATCGTGTCAGTTTATTGCTAAAGTTTTCTGCATGTCAAGTATCTGTTCCTATGACCATGAGATCATGCAACTCACTAACACCGAAGGAATACCTTGTGTGTATCAAACATCGCAACGTAACTAGGTGACTATAAAGATGCTCTACAGGTATCTCCGAGGGTGTCTGTTGAGCTGGCATGGATCGAGACTGGGACTTGTTACTCCGTGGGATGGAGAGGTATCTCAGGGCCCACTCGGTAATACAACATCACAATAAGCCTTGCAAGCAAAGTGACTAAAGAGTTAGCCACGGGATCTTGTATTACAGAATGAGTAAAGAGACTTGCCGGTAACGAGATTCAACTAGGTATAGAGATACCGACGATCGAATCTCGGCCAAGTAACATACCGAAGAACAAAGGGAACAACATACGGGATTAACTGAATCCTTGACATAGAGGTTCAACCGATAAAGATCTTCGTAGAATATGTAGGGACCAATATGGGCATCCAGGTCCCGCTATTGGTTATTGACCGTAGAGGTGTCTCGGTCATGTCTACATAGTTCTCGAACCCGCAGGGTCTGCAAACTTAACGTTCGGTGACGTTTCGGTAGTATTGAGATATATGTGTTGGTGACCGAAGGTTGTTCGGAGTCCTAGATGAGATCCCGTACGTCACGAGGAGCTCCGGAATGGTCCGGAGGTAAAGGTTTATATATAGGAAGTTGGTATTTGACTTCCGGAAAAGTTCCGGAATTTGCCGGGGTTACCGGTCGTGTTCCGGGGGTCCACCGGGTGGGCCGACCCATGCCAAAGGGCCCCATGGGCTGTGGGAGGAGGCAGACCAGCCCCTAGTGGGCTGGCCGAACCCCCCACCAAGGCCCATGCGGCTGGGGTGTGGGAAAAAGGAAACCCCGAAGTGGGGGAAGGAAAATCCAAGTAGGAAAGGAATCCTACTTGGAGTAGGATTGGAGGGAGGCTTGGCCTCCACCTCCTGTTCGGCCAACCCCTAGGGGAAACCCTAGGGAGGCTCTCTTCCCCCCTCCCTCCTATATATACTACAGGATAGAGCCCCCCCAAGACACACGGCCACGTGCTAGTTCTCTATTCTCTAGTTCCTCCACCAAATAGATTCCGGTAGTGCTTAGGCGAAGCCCTGCCGGGATAACTCCACCACCACCACCACCACGCCGTCGTGCTGCTGGAGATCTCATCTACCTCTCCGCCCCCTCTTGCTGGATCAAGAACGCGGAGATCGTCATCGAGCTGTACGTGTGCTGAACGCGGAGGTGCCGTCCGTTCGGCGCTAGATCGGGACGGATCGTGATTGGATCGCGGGACGGCTTGCGATTTGGATCGCAAAGACGTTCGACTACATCAACCGTGTTTCTTAATGCTTCCCGCTTAGCGATCTACAAGGGTACGTAGATCCACTCTCCCTCTCGTAAATGCTCATCACCATGGATAGATCTTGCTTGTGCGTAAGAAATTTTTTATTTCCCATGCAACGTTCCCCAACAGTGGTATCAGAGCCAGGTTTATGCGTAGATGAGATCTCGAGTAGAACACAAAGGAGTTTGTGGGCGTTGATATTCAGATTGCTTCCCTCTTTAGTCTTTTCTTGATTCATCGGTATGGTGGGATGAAGCGGCTTGGACCAACCTTACTCGTCCACATACGAGAGACCGGTTCCATCGACTGACATGTAACTTTGTTGCATAAGATGGCTGGCGGGTGTCTATCTCTCCCACTTTAGTTGAATCAGATTCGACAGAGGCGGTCCTTGTAGAAGGTGAAATAGCAACTTGTGTATCACCGTTGTGGTTTTGCGTAGGTAAGAATCGTTCTTGCTAGATACCCATAGCAGCCACGTAAAACATGCAACAACAAATTAGAGGACGTCTAACTTGTTTTTGCAGGGTACGATGTGATATGATATGGCCAGAAACATGATGAGATATATGTGATGTATGAGATGATCATGTTTTGTATAGATTATCATGACTTGCATGTCGGTGAGTACGGCAACCGGCAGGAGCCATAGGGTTGTATTTAATTTATTTTCGCCGTTTTTGCTTTACTTTATCGCTATGAGTTAGCAATAGTTGTAGAAGCAATAATTGGCGTGACAACCTCATGGCGACACATTGATGGAGATCAAGATGATGGAGATCATGGTGTCATGCCGGTGACGATGGAGATCATGCCGGTGCTTTGGAGATGGAGATCAAAAGCACAAGATCATGGCCATATCATGTCACTTATGATTTGCATGTGATGTTAATCCTTTTATGAATCTTATTATGCTTAGGACGACGGTAGCATTATAAGGTGATCCCTCACTAAAATTTCAAGATAAAAACTGTGTTCTCCCCGAGTGTGCACTATTGCGAAAGTTCGTCGTTTCGAGACACCACGTGATGATCGGGTGTGATAGACTCTACGTTCACATACAACGGGTGCAAGCCAGTGTTGCACATGCAGAACACTCGGATTAAACTTGACGAGCCTAGCATGTACAGACATGGCCTCGGAACACAAGAGACCGAAAGGTCAAACATGAGTCATATAGTAGATATGATGAACATGGAGATGTTCACCATTGAAACCACCTCATCTCACGTGATGATCGGACTTGGGTTGGTGAATTTGGATCATGTGACACTCGAATGACCTGAGGGATGTCAATTTGAGTGGGAGTTTTGAAGTAATATGATTAACTAAACTCATTATCTTGAACAATAGTCTAAGTTGTCTTTGCAAAATTTATGTTGTAGATCAATGGCTCGCGCAGTAGCACCCCTGAATTTCAATGCGTTCCTAGAGAAAGCTAAGTTGAAAGATGATGGAAGTAACTTTGTAGACTGGGCCCGTAATCTGAGGATTATCCTCATGGCTTCCCAAAAGGCTTATGTCCTTGATGCACCGCTCGGTGAACCACCTGCTCCAGTAGAGGCTGCAGACGTTGCGAACGCCTGGCAGGCACGTTCTAATGATTACTCAATAGTTCAATATGCAATGTTGTATGGCTTAGAACCGGGACTTCAAAGACGTTTTGAACGTCATGGAGCATATGAGATGTTCCAGGAATTGAAGTTTATTTTTGAGAAGAATGCCCGGATCGAGAGGTATGAGACCTCCGATAAGTTCTATGCACTACTGGAATCAGCAAATTTGCCGTCTGCCAGTTCTTTGCCGTCTGCCAGCGGACGGCAAAGAAGCAGCTGATGGCAAAGAGAGTCTTTGCCGTCAGCTGCGTCTTTGCCGTCTGCTAGCAGACGGCAAAGAGGCATTTGGTAGACGGTATAGAACAGAGGTGGGGCCCGCAAGGGCACGGCGTCCACACGCTAACGGGGCACCCTCTTTGCCGTCTGCTAGCAGACGGCAAAGAGTTAGAACTCTTTGCCGTCTGCCAGCAGACGGCAAAGAGAAAGCACACCACGCGGATCGATCACGCAGATCGATGAGGTGGCCACATCTTAGACGCACTGTGAGATCCACCCCACGCGCAGCCCACCCCATGATCTCTCCTGTGCCTTATCCGGCCCCACCACTCTCTTTCTCCCTTATCTTTCCAACCCACCACACGATCCAGCCCCGCCGCTGCTCCCTGCCTTGGTCCGCCGCCGCTCCCTGCCTCGGGCCGCCGCCCACAACCTGCCTCGCGCGTCGGCCGCCGCCCTCTACCTCCCGCCGCCGCCCCGGCCGCCGGTCCGCCCACCCCACCTGCCGCCTCCCCGGCAACCGCTCAGCCCGCGCCGTCCTTCCTCTCCCCCGCCGCCCTTCTTCCTCTGGCCGCCATCTTTCTTCCTCTCCCCCTCGCCTGAGCTCCGGCGAGCTCACCTCCGGCCACGCTCGGCCACGCCCGCACCCTTCTTCCTCTCCCCAGCCGCCCATGTTGCTCTCCCCCGCCGCTGCTGCTCCAGCCATGGTCGTCGTCGTCCGCTGCTACTCCGTCCATGGCCGCTGCTCCTGCCGCCGTCGTCCACTGTTGCTCCGGCCGCCGTCGTCGTCTGTTGTTGCTTTGGCCACACTGCTCGCTGCATGCAGGACGCCGCCACAGTCGTGCTCGCCGGACGCTGGACACGTTGCTCACTGAACGCCGGACACGCTGTACGCGGGGCGCCGGACACACTGCTCGTCGGACACTGGACACGTTGTACGCAGGACGACAGACACGCTGCTCATCGAACATTTTTTTAATATTTCCCTAAATTCTTTGCCGTCTGTGATGTAATGAGGCTCACGGCAAAGGTTGTGTGTTGGCTGACGGCAAAGAGAGTCTTTGCCGTCTGCTAGCAGACGGCAAAGGAGCAAAGCCTTTGCCGTCTGCCAGCAGACGGCAAAGTGGCCTTTGCCGGAGCTTGTTCAGCCGGATGTGGTGCCGTCTGCTGGCTGACGGCAAAGACTTTTGCCATCCGCAATGCATGCCTTTGCCGTCAGCCATGGCAGACGGCAAAGTTGCTGATTCCAGTAGTGATGCTTGCAAGATGGAGGAGAACGGGTCTGTCAGTGAACATGTGCTCAGAATGTCTGGGTATTCTAACCGTCCGGCGGAGTTGGGAATTGTTCTCCCGCCAGAGGCAATCACTGACAGAGTTCTTCAATCACTGCCACCTAGCTACAAAAGCTTCGTGTTGAACTATAACATGAAAGGGATGAATAAGTCAGTCGCCGAGCTGTTTGTGATGTTGAAAGTTGCTGAGTCTGAGATTCAGAAGGAGCATCAAGTGTTGATGGTCAATAAAACCACTAGTTTCAAGAAGAATGGCAAGGGCAAGAAGGGTAACTCCAAGAAGAGTGGCAAAGCAGTTGCCCCTCCCGTGAAGAAACCCAAGGCTGGACCCAAGCCAGAAACTGAGTGCTTTCATTGCAAGGGAACTGGTCACTGGAAGCGGAACTGCCCCAAGTATCTGGCTGACAAGAAGGCGGCCAACACCAAACAAGGTATATATGATATACATGTTATTGATGTGTACCTTACCAACACTCGTTGTAGTGCCTGGGTATTTGATACCAGTTCGGTTGCTCACATTTGCAACTCAAAGCAGGAACTACGGAATACACGGAGGCTGGCAAAGGATGAAGTGACGATGCGCGTGGGAAATGGTTCCAAGGTTGATGTGATCGCCGTCGGCACGCTCGCTCTTCGATTACCATCGGGATTAGTGATGAACCTGAATAATTGTTATTTAGTGCCTGCGTTAAGCATGAACATTATATCTGGATCTTGTTTATTGTGAGATGGTTACTCATTTAAATCGGAGAATAATGGTTGTTCTATTTATATGAGTAATATCTTTTATGGTCATGCACCCATTTTGAGGGGTTTATTCTTATTGAATCTCGATAGTGATGATACACACGTTCATAACATTGATGCCAAAAGATATAGAGTTGATAATGATAGCACCACTTTCTTGTGGCACTGCTGCTTAGGTCATATTGGTGTAAAACGCATGAAGAAACTCCATGCTGATGGACTTTTGGAGTCACTTGATTTTGAATCACTTGACACATGTGAACCATGCCTCATGGGCAAGATGACTAAGACCCCGTTCTCTGGAACAATGAAACGGGCAAGTGACTTGTTGGAAATCATACATACTGATGTGTGCGGTCTGATGAGCATTGAGGCGCGCGGTGGATATCATTATTTTCTCACCTTCACCGATGACTTAAGTAGATATGGGTATATTTACATAATGAAACATAAGTCTGAAACGTTTGAAAAGTTCAAGCAATTTCAGAGTGAAGTTGAGAATCATCGTAACAAGAAAATTAAATTCCTACGATCTGATCGAGGAGGAGAATATTTGAGTTATGAGTTTGGCAATCACTTAAGACAATGTGGAATTGTTTCACAATTGACACCGCTTGGAACACCACAGCGTAATGGTGTGTCCGAACGTCGTAATCGAACCTTATTAGATATGGTGCGGTCTATGATGTCTCTTGCCGATTTGCCACTATCATTTTGGGGTTATGCGTTAGAGACCGCTGCATTCACTTTAAATAGGGCACCATCGAAATCCGTTGAGACGACGCCATATGAACTATGGTTCGGCAAGAAACCAAAGTTGTCGTTTCTTAAAGTTTGGGGATGTGATGCTTATGTCAAAAAGCTTCAGCCTGAAAAGATGGAACCCAAAGCGGAGAAATGCGTCTTCATAGGATACCCAAAAGAGACGGTTGGGTATAACTTCTATCTCAGATCCGAAGGCAAAGTGTTTGTCGCAAAGAACGGGTCATTTCTCGAGAAAGAGTTTCTCTCGAAAGAATTGAGTGGGAGGAAAATAGAACTTGATGAGGTTGTTGAACCTTTACTTCAATCAGAGAGTAGCGCAACACAGAAAGATGTTTCTGTAGAGCCTACATCGGTTGAAGAGGAAGTTAATGATGATGATCATGAAGCTTCGGATCAAGTTGCTATCGAACCTCGTAGGTCGACAAGGGCACGTACTGCTCCTGAGTGGTACGGTAACCCTATCTTAGAGGTCATGTTGTTGGACAACGATGAACCTACGAGCTATGGAGAAGCGATGATGGGCCCGGATTCCGAGAAATGGTTAGAGGCCATGAAATCCGAGATGGGATCCATGTATGAAAACAAAGTATGGGCTTTGGAAGTATTACCTGAAGGGCGAAAGGCCATTCAGAATAAATGGATCTTTAAGAAAAAGACGGACGCGGACGGTAATGTCACCGTCTATAAAGCTCGACTTGTGGCAAAGGGTTTTTCACAAGTTCAAGGAGTTGACTACGATGAGACCTTCTCACCCGTAGCGATGCTTAAGTCCGTCAGAATCATGTTAGCAATAGCTGCATTTTTTTATTACGAAATTTGGCAGATGGATGTCAAAAAAGCGTTCCTTAAGGGCGTAAGGCCATTCAGAACAAATGGATCTTTAAGAGGAAGACGGACGCGGACAGTAATGTCACCGTCTATAAAGCTCGACTTGTGGCAAAGGGTTTTTCACAAGTTCAAGGAGTTGACTACGATGAGACCTTCTCACCTGTAGCGATGCTTAAGTCCGTCAGAATCATGTTAGCAATAGCTGCCTTTTTCGATTATGAAATTTGGCAGATGGATGTCAAAACAGCGTTCCTTAATGGTTTCCTTAAGGAAGAGCTGTATATGATGCAACCAGAAGGTTTTGTCGATCCAGAGAATGGTGACAAAGTTTGCAAGCTCCAGCGATCCATTTATGGGCTGGTGCAAGCATCTCGGAGTTGGAATCTTCGCTTTGATGAGGTGATCAAAGCGTTCGGGTTTATACAAGTTTACGGAGAAGCTTGTATTTACAAGAAAGTGAGTGGGAGCTCTATAGCGTTTCTAATATTATATGTGGATGACATATTGCTGATTGGAAACAATATAGAATTTTTGGAAAGCATGAAGGAATATTTGAATAAGAGTTTTTCAATGAAGGACCTAGGAGAAGCTGCTTTCATATTAGGCATCAAGATCTATAGAGATAGATCAAGACGCTTAATAGGACTTTCACAGAGCACATACCTTGATAAAGTTTTGAAGAAGTTCAAAATGGATCAGTCCAAGAAAGGGTTCTTGCCTGTATTGCAAGGTGTGAAGTTGAGTAAGACTCAATGCCCAGTGACTGCAGAAGATAGAGAAAAGATGAGTGTCATCCCCTATGCTTCTGCGATAGGCTCTATGATGTATCCAATGTTGTGCACAAGACCATATGTCAGCCTTGCCATAAGTATGGCCGGAAGGTTTCAAAGTAATCCAGGAGTGGATCACTGGACGGCGGTCAAGAATATCCTAAAGTACCTGAAAAGGACTAAGGAGATGTTTCCCGTTTATGCATGTGATCAAGAGCTCATCGTAAAGGGTTAATGTCAATGCAAGCTTTGACACTGATCCGGATGACTCTAAGTCTCAAACCGGATACATATACATTCTTAATGGAGGAGCGGTAAGCTGGTGCAGTTCCAAGCAAAGCGTGGTAGCTGATTCTACATGTGAAGCGGAGTACATAGCTGCCTCGGAGGCGGCGAAGGAAGGTGTCTGGATGAAGCAGTTCATGACGGATCTTGGAGTTGTGCCCAGTGCACTGGACCCAATGACTCTGTTCTGTGACAACACTGGTGCCATTGCTCTAACCAAGGAACCAATGTTTCACAAGAGGACCAGATACATAAAGCGACGCTTCAACTCCATCCACGATTACATCGAGGGAGGAGACATAAATATTTGCAAAGTACACACGGATCAGAATGTTGCACATCCGTTGACTAAGCCTCTTCCACGAGGGAAACATGATCAACACCAGAACTGTATGGGTGTTAGATTCATTACAATGTAAATCACATAGTGATGTGAGCTAGATTATTGACTCTAGTGCAAGTGGGAGACTATTGGAAATATGCCCTAGAGGCAATAATAAAATGGTTATTATTATATTTCCCTGTTCATGATAAATGTTTAGTATCCATGCTATAATTGTATTGACTGGAAACGCAAATACATGTATGGGTACATAGACGACAATGTGTCCCTAGTAAGCCTCTAATGGACTAGCTCGTTAATCAAAGATGGCTGTGGTTTCCCAGCCATGGACAAAGAGTTGTCGTTTGATAACGGGATCACATCATTAGGAGAATGATGTGATGGACAAGACCCAAACTATGAACGTAGCATATAATCGTGTCAGTTTATTGCTATTGTTTTCTGCATGTCAAAGTATGTGTTCCTATGACCATGAGATCATGTAACTCACTGACACCGGAGGAGTGCCTTGTGTGTATCAAACGTCACAACGTAACTGGGTGACTATAAAGATGCTCTACAGGTATCTCCTAGGGTGTATGTTGAGTTGGCATGGATCAAGACTGGGATTTGTTACTCCGTGTGACGGAGAGGTATCTCAGGGCCCACTCGGTAATACAACATCACAATGAGCCTTGCAAGCAAAGTGACTAAAGTGTTAGCCACGGGATCTTGTATTACGGAACGAGTAAAGAGACTTGCCGGTAACGAGATTGAACTAGGTATGGAGATACCGACGATCGAATCTCACGCAAGTAACATACCGATGAACAAAGGGAACAGCATACTGATACATCTCCATCGTATCTATAATTTTTGATTGTTTCATGCCAATATTATACAACTTTCACATATTTTTGGCAACATTTTATATGATTTATTGGAGTAACCTATTGATCCAGTGCCCAGTGCCAGTTCCTGTTTGTTGCATGTTTTTTGTTTCGCAGAATTACCATATCAAACGAAGTCCAAACGCGATAAAAATTTACGGAGATTTTTTTTTGGAATATTTGTGAATTTTGAGAAGTGGAATCAACGCAAACGGAGGCCCACAGCCCCCACGAGACACCAGGGCGCGCCTGGTGGGTTGTGCCCAGCTCGTAAGTCGGTTGGAGCTCTCCTTCGGGCGCAAGGAAGCTAATTTTTGGATAAAAATCCCCTCAAAATTTCATCCCGATCGGAGTTATGGATCTCCGGGAATATAAGAAACGGTTTTCGGCCAGAAAACAGGAACGCGAAACAGAAGAGAACAGAAAGGGAGATCCAATATAGGAGGGGCTCCTACCCCTCCGCTGCCAAGGCGGCCATGGACCAGAGGGGGAACTCTCCTCCCATCTAGGGGGGAGGCCAAGGAAGAAGAAGAAGGAGGGGGGGCTCTCTCCCCCTCTCTCCCGGTGGCGCCGGAACGCCGTCGGGGCAAGCATCGTGACGGCGATCTACTCCAACAACTTCGCCGCCGTCAACACCAACTCTCTCCCCCTCTATGCAGCGGTGTAACTCCCCTTTTCCCCGCTGTAATCTCTACTTAAACATGGTGCTCAACTCCTTATACTATTTCCCAATGATATATGGCTATCCTATGATGTTTGAGTAGATCCGCTTTGTCCTATGGGCTAATTGATGATCATGGTTGGTATGATTGTATATTTTATTATGGTGCTGTCCTACGGTGCCCTCCGTATCGCGCAAACGTGAGGGATCCTTGTTGTAGGGTGTTGCAATGTGTTCATGATTTGCCTATGGTGGGTGGCGTGAGTGACATAATACACATACCCGAGTAGGTGGGTTGTTGCATATGGGAGTAAAGAGGACTTGATACTTAATTCTATGGTTGGGTTTTACCTTAATGATCTTTGGTAGTTGCGGATGCTTGCTAGAGTTCCAATCATAAGTGCATATGATCCAAGTATGGAAAGTATGTTAGCTCATGCCTCTCCCTCATATAAAATTGCAAGAATGATTACCGGTCTAGTTATCAATTGCCTAGGGACAAATAACCTTCTTGTTTGACAAAAGCTTTCTACTAAACAACTAACTTTTATTATCTAGCTTTTTACTCGTAGTTTTATTCCCGCTAAGTACTCCTAGTTTTATTCGTGCAAACTATCCTATCACCTACAAAATAGTTTCATACTTGTTCTAGGTAAAGCAAACGCTAAAGTGTGCGTAGAGTTGTATCAGTGGTCGATAGAACTTGAGGGAATATTTGTTCTACCTTTAGCTCCTCGTTGGGTTCGACACTCTTATTTATCGAAAAAGGCTACAAACGATCCCCTACACTTGTGGGTTATCACATACGGGATTAACTGAATCCTTGACATAGAGGTTCAACCGATAAAGATCTTCATAGAATATGTAGGAACTAATATGGGCATCCAGGTCCCGCTATTGGTTATTGACCGTAGAGGTGTCTCGGTCATGTCTACATAGTTCTCGAACCCGCAGGGTCTGCACACTTAACGTTCGGTGACGTTTCGGTAGTATTGAGTTATGTATGTTGGTGACCGAAGGTTGTTCGGAGTCCCGGATGAGATCCCGGACGTAATGAGGAGCTCCGGAATGATTCGGAGGTAAAAATTGATATATAGGAAGTTCCGTGTTGGTCACCGGAAAAGGTTCGGGCGTCACCGGTAATGTACCGAGGGTGCCGGAAGGGTTTTGGAGTCCATCGGAAGGGGCCCGCCAGCCCCGGAGGGCCCCATGGGCAGTGAGAGGGGGCGCACCAGTCCCTGGTGGGCTGGCCGCCCCTCCCACAAGGCCCATTGTAGGACCGAAAGTATGTCTAGAGGGGGGGTGATTAGACTACTTGACTAAATAAAAATCTACTTTTTCCCAATTTTAAGTGTTGGCAGATTTTAGCATTCATAGCAAGTCAAGCACATCCTACACATGCATGTCTAAGAGTATAGCAGCGGAAAGTAACAACAAGCATGAGTAGTAAAGGAAGGGTAAGAAGATCAAACGCAATTTGTAGACACGAAGATTTTTCCCGTGGTTCCGATAGGTGGTGCTATCGTACGTCCACGTTTATGGAGTCTTCAACCCATAGAGGGTAACGGTCGCGAGAGTCCACGGAGGGCTCCACCCATAAGGGTCCACGAAGTAGCAACCTTTACTATTCCATAACGGCTTCCGTCCACGAAGGACTGGCCTCACTATGGGTAGATCTTCACGAAGTAGGCGATCTCCTCGCCCTTACAAACTTCTTGGCTCAACTCCACAACACGAAGTAGGAGGCTCCCAAGCGACACCTAACCAATCTAGGAGGCACCACCCTCCAAAAGGTAATAGGCTCGGTAATGACGATGAACTCCTTGCTCTTGTGCTTCAAGATGATAGACTCCTCAACACACAATCACTCTCTCACAGATTTGGCTTGGTGGAGAGATTGATTTGGTGGAAAGCAACTTGAGGAGGCTAGAGATCAAGATTCATATGGTTGGAATGGAATGGCATGATCTCAACACATGAGTAGGTGGTTCTCTCTCAGAAAATAGGATGGGGCAAGTATGGAATAGTTCTGAGTGCTTCTCTTTCGAGTAGGTGGTGGTGAAGGGGTATATATAGGCATCCCCAAAAATCTAACCATTACACCTAAAGTGACCAACTCGGTGACACCGATGTGTGAATCTCGGTGGTACCGAAGTGACCAAAAGGCAGTAACTTTTGAATCTCGGTGAGACCGATATATAAATCTCGGTTGCACCAATTAGGTGACCAACGGTCAGATTGCGCAATCTCTGTGACACCGATCCAACAAACTCGGTGGTACCGATTTTGTGAATCGAGGTAACAGAAAGTTGGCAACCCAAACTCGGTGGCACCGAAGTAGAATCGGTTGCACCGATGTGCTAGGGTTTGGCATGGGTCTGTCTGAGTTTGGGAATCGGTGGCACCGAGTGGAAAGTGTTGGTTGCACCGATTTTGGATGTTTGACCTTGGACAGACTTTTGTGGAAGAGCTTGTGGGTGTTTTTGGTGACTATCACTTGTGCATGTATGAGCATTTTGTTCACCAACAATACCTTACCCCCTTTTAATAGTATTGGCTTTCCTATGGACTCAAAGTGATTTCTCACAAAGTAAAATGTAGAGTCCTCTTGCATGAAGCTTTGCCAAACTATTTCCTTGCATCTTGGGGTTATCCACAATCCTTTTGCCATCCCTATCATTGAACTTTTCCTGAAATATGCTTAGTGAAAACATTAGTTAAATGACATATATGTTGTTATTAATTACCAAAACCACCAAGGGAGCAAATGTGCTTTCACCCATGCGGCCGAAGGGTGAAGGGGGAGAACCCTAGAGGGGGCCGGCCACCTTGCCTTGGGGGCCAAGGCACCCCTTGGCCGTCGCCCCCTCCCTCTCTCTCTCGGCCACCGCCCCTAGGGCTGGGAACCCTAGGGGGGCGACCCCCTCTCCCTCTCCCCCTATATATATGAGAGGGGAGGGAGGGCTGCCACACCATTAGCCACGGCGCAGCCCTCCCTCTCCCCTAGATTGGTTCTCCTCTAGTATAGTTTGACTCCGCGTTGCTTAGCGAAGCTCTGCCGGATCAACTCCACCACCACCGCTGCCATGTCGTCGTGCTGCCGGAGAACCCATCTACCTCTCCGCCCTCGCTTGCTGGATCAAGGAGGCGGAGATCGTCATCGAGCTGTACGTGTGCTGAACACGGAGGTGCCGTCCGTTCGGCGCTAGATCGTGATTGGATCGCGGGACGGCTTGCGATTTGGATCGCGAAGACGTTCGACTACATCAACCGCGTTTCTTAACGCTTCCCGCTTAGTGATCTACAAGAGTATGTGGATCCGATCTCTCCTCTCGTAGATGCTCATCTCCATGGATAGATCTTGTATGTGGGTAGGAAATTTTTTTGTTTCCCATGCAACGTTCCCCAACAACAACATATTGAATTGATCTTAAAAATGATGAGTTAAGTAAGAAAAAATTGAGCGCATGAATGCCAAATACATACTTGATGGCGATAAGGATAGACGGCATATTATGTTTGAACCGGGAGATCTTGTTTGGTTACGTTTACAAAAATATAGGTTTCCTGATTTGCACAAATCTAAGCTAATGCCACGTGATGATCGTCGTCTTAAGGTGTTAGAGAAAATAAATGATAATGCATATAAACTTCAGCTGCCTGCATATTTTGGGGTTAGTCCCACTTTTAACATTGCAGATTTGAAGCCGTATTTGGGTGAGGAAGATGTGCTTCCGTCGAGGATGACTTCAATTCAAGAAGGGGAAGATGATGAAAACATCACTACCAGAGTTACACCCACATCCCCTGCTACTACACATATTGGACCAATTACTAGAGCTCAAACACACAAGTTAAATTATCAGTTACTTTCGTTTCTTAGTAATGTTTCTAATGTTCATGAGAATATGATGCTACCTAAATTGGATAGTTTTGTGTTGCTTAGAAATGAAGGGACTATCATGGACAATAGGAATGCACATGGGAGCATGATCAAGCATGGAGATGAAGGCGTGCACGAAGGAAATAAAAACAAAGTTTCCAGTGGAGTTTTCAGCACTTTGAAGCCACCATGAGGACATACAATGACATGGACGAAATATACACGGTGACCTTTCATAAATTTCGTACATAGCTTATTGGAGGTGCTCCGCCACCTTATTTTTGGACGAGACCCATGTAATTTCGAAATACCTTTTCATAGGCTGTTTTTAGAGTACGTATTGTAGGGGAAACGACTTAGGATGGTTTTTTAGTCCCACCTTGTCAAGGATGGACGAAATCCCCTCTCTCCCCCTCTATAAATACAACCCTTAAGGCTTCGTTTAGATTTGAGTTTTCTGTAGATTAAAGTTCATCATAGCTGCAACTCGTCCATATGAGGAAGTTACTCCTCGTGAGCTTCTCCTGGGGTGGCGGTCCAAGGGACGGAGCATGGCTAGAGCTTGAAGATGGGGTGAAGGTTGAGGACAGTGGCGGAGCCAGGAATGAAATGGAGGGTGTGCACACCTAAAAAAAATTCTACCTAATCCAAGTGTGATACAATAGTTAGCAAAAATACAATACATATAGTTCAACCAAGTCAGACAACATTATAGTTCCCACATATTCCAAATTTGCAACGTTGCAAATACAAAGTCTTACATGGATACAAATATGTAGCAAACTACTACACTAAGTAACTCTCCGTCGTTCCTTTGCCATGAAAGCTTCAACTATGTCTTTCTCGCTTACCTTCAAGAACACATCTTGTTCAATGAATGTCACTAAGCAATTGTTCAGCAGATCATCACTTATACTATTTCTCAACTTATGTTTCACTAGATTCATTGCCGATAATACTCTTTCAACACTCGCCGTGGCCACCGGTAAGATCAATACCAATTTGATAAGCATGTAGACCAAATCATAGAGAACATGTTTGTTTGTACCAACAAGCATAACAGAGAGTTCACCAATAGTACGCACAGATCTGAACCTAGCATCTTGTCTCATATCATCAATAAAAGTAGCAAGTTGGAATTCAAGCCTTACCAAATCTATGCTTGATATATCCTGGGGGTAGAATTCAGCAAGTTTCATTACCTTGAGTGCATCATAAGAAGCAAATGAATTGGTGGGGTTCAAAGCAGACATGCAAATCAGCAACTCCATATTAACCTCGTCAAACCTATTGTCTAGCTCTTGAATGATTTGATCAAGGATACCAAGATATACTTCTCTTCTATAACGATCATCATTTGTTTGCACTTCATAATACCGAGGTGATCTTCCATGAGGCACATAACTATCCTCCGGTGTAGAAACTTGAATGCCATGTTTGTTGCAAAACAATGTTACCTTTGCAAGAAATTCTTCCCAGCCATGAGACCTCATATGTCGCATTTTATTCTTTGCCAAACTAACAAGTGCCATTGCATTAACAATATCTTGATCTCTCTTTTGCAATGACTGAGACAACTCATTAGTGTGGCCAAGAATAACAAGCATCACATGAAGATTGAAAACAAAGTCCTATGACTCTAAGGCAAAAGTCATTGCACGTATTCTTGTCGACTCACCCCTTTGTGAAGGAACTTTTCCAATAGTATCAAGTACTTCTAGTATTGCGGGGTACATGGTAACAATGTGCAAAATGGTTCGAAAATGAGAACCCCACCGAGTATCACCGGGTCTAGCTAATCCCATCTCTTGATTTAACCCACTCCCACTTTCAATTTCACCCATTTCAAGTGCTTCCAAAACCTTTTGAGCTCTAACATCTCGAAGCATGTCATGACGCTTGCAAGAAACTCCAATAATATTGAGCAAGTAAGAAACATGGTCAAAAAACCATTTACATGGTTCGTTTCCCTTTGCCACTGCAATAAGAACCAATTGAAGTTGATGTGCAAAGCAATGAATGTAATAAGCAGAGGGCGACTCTTTCACTATCAATGTTTTCAACCCTTTAATCTCCCCTTTCATATTGCTAGCCCCGTCATATCCTTGCCCACGGATTTGAGTAAGAGTCAAATGATGATCGGTAAGCAAAGATTCAATTGCAGCTTTAAGTGACAAGGAAGTTGTGTTGGCAACATGAACAACTCCAAGAAACCTCTCACACCCCTTTCCAACTTTATCAACATAACGTATGCAAATAGCAAGTTGCTCTTTGTGAGATGCATCACTAGACTCGTTAGCTAGGATTGCATAGTGATCATCGCCAAGATCTTCAATAATTTGTTTTGTAGTTAGCACAGTACAACATTCAATAATTTGTTTTTGTATCGTTGGACTAGTCAAGATGCAGTTTCCAGGAGCATTGTGCAAAACAATCTTATCAACTTCTTCATCATTTTTCGAAAGCCGTTTTAGAAGTTCAAGAAAGTTTCCCCTATTGCTAGATTCTTCACTCTCATCATGTCCACGAAATGCCAATCCTTGGTTCAAAAGAAACCTCAAGCATCTTAGTGAATAAGTTAGCCTAGCCTTGTAAAGACGTAGATCCTCTTTAGACACCTTCACAATGATATTATCAATTGACGTTTGAGGTGTCACAAATAAATTGTACTTCTCTTGAGCTTGGTTGTGAATGCTACCAATACCACCCACATGTTTGTCCAGTGCATCGGGTTTGTTCCAATTTCTCCAACCAGTTTTAACAAAGGCATCACCCTTAGGCCCCCCATTAGTTTTCCCTTTGACCAAATAGCACACAAAGCAATATGATGCTTCCTTTGAGACACTATATTCTAGCCAACTATACTTTTCAAACCAAACAAAACTAAAGTGTCGATTTTTACCATAGATCTTCCTGACTTGAAAAGCATGTGCATATGGTTGGCATGCAGTTTTTGCAATATATCTTCTTCGAATACTATCTTGATCATTATAAGCATACTCTGAAATGGGAGTTCTTTTTCCTGGATCACCTGAAAAGACAAGTGCACTTGCATGTTGGGGTGATGGAGGACTTGGCATTGCCTCTTCAATTTAAATGTCGATCTCAATGGCTGAATCCATGTCTGTATCGGAATGGACTGAAGGACTTGGCTGTTGGGGTGATGCAGGACTTGGCGTTGCCTCCGCAATCTTCCTCACTTTCTCTTCATGTACTCGAAAAAGGTCCATAATGACAGTGGCACCATTCCTCTTCATGATCTGTTGTGCAATTTCGTTTTATCAAAATTAATATGCATCATGTCAACTGAACAAGATGAATTAACTTGGCTGTCCACAAATGAATTTTTGCAGGAAACAGGAAAGAGATGAATTAACTTAGCTGTCCAGGAGCTCACCTTGGGGCCGGCTTGGAGCAGACGGCCGACGGCGACGGTGGTAGGCGGCGTCCGGCGTGGTGGCGGGCTGGCGGTTGCGTCCGGCGTGGTGGCAGCGGCTGGCCAACCACGCAACGAGGGGAGGGGAGCGGCGAGGGGAGGGGCAACAGGACGTAGCGGCGACGGGAGGGGCTCGCCGGCGACCATGGACGGCGGACGGCGAGGGGAGGGGACCGGCGAGGGGAGGAGACCGGCGAGGGGAGGGGACCGGCGAGGGGAGGAGACCGGCGAGGGGAGGGGACCGTGGCGTGGCGGCGGCGGCTGGCCGACCACGCGACGAGGGGAGGTAGTGGCGACGACGGGAGGGGCTCGCCGGCGACCATGGACGGCGGACGGCGAGGGTGGGGGCGTGGAGTGGCGGCGGCGGAGGCTGGCAGAACCGGGCGACCTAGTGATGCATCTGCGGCGACGGGAGGGGCCGAGGGGTTTGTCTCGATGCGATCTGCGCGACCTTCGCTACCGCACGGGCTCAGCGATTCTGCTCCTCAGATGGGCCTATAAGCCTCTTCGCTAGCGGGCTTCACAAAATTACTACATGATGTAAAAAAAATTCATAAAATTCTGGGTAGGCCACGGCCCACCGTGACTACACACTGCCTCCGCCAGTGGTTGAGGATGAAGCAGATTGGGTGGAAAGAGCACTCATGGTGCTGGAAAGCGAAGCGGTGGTGGAGCCTGCCATAGCCACGAGGTAGCTAGATGCGATCTTCGATCTTAGAAGGAAGACGCGCTGCGTGATCACCCCGTAGGGCCGCGTGTGAGTTTGTATAGGTTGTGGCGAACAGCCTGCCGTGGCTTACAAGTTTGATGATCGCCCATGATGCATCCATGTACATCGGGATATACAGAGGGGGGGGGGGGGGGGTTAAACATAGAGAAAGAGATTTACAAGTTAAGAGGATTCTATTCTATCTGTACCTGTCTAACATAACTAATGTGGAGTCGACCTAAGGAACGTTCATTGACATAATTCATTCTTTTCATTTCGGAAAGGGGATAACCTCGGCCCTTCTGCGTCGTATGATCCACACACCCACATTGCCAGAATTCATGCATTGTCCATTGGCGCGGCAAACGCCATCAACCCTCCTCTGGGCTCTCGTCTGCGGACTGGTCGGACCAAGAATAGAAAATCAAACAGTGGCAAAACAATTTGTCTTCTCCGGGGAGCGTGGCTCGCCTCACCCCTCTGTGCTAATAATACCACCTCGACGGCCATCCTCCTACGTATATATAGGCCTTGTCTTCCCCTCCACGCGAGCGATAGGGTTGTCCCCTCTCTATCTATCTATCTCGAGCTACCCAAACAAACCAATCATACCACAAGATAGAGAGTTAGTTCTCCATGGATCGGAGCCTCCAATGGAGCAGGCCGGCGTCGCTGCTCCTCTTGGGGGGGGCGTTCCTGGCGATGGCGGCCGTAGCGAGCGCCAACCCGGCGTACAACCCCGACCCCTACAGCGTCGTCGACAACTTCAACCGCGCCGTCCACAGGCATGCATGCATGCATTATGTTTGTAGCGAGCGAGCGAGCTGAGTGAGTGGTAGATGAAGCCATGCATGGCATTGGCATGAACATGCGGTGAACATGCGTGCGTGCAGGTCGACTAGCCCGCGTCGTGCGCTGTCGTCGGCGAAGAAGGAGAAGAAACAAAAGTACAAGGGCCCGTGCCTGGCGACGAACCCGATCGACCGGTGCTGGCGCTGCCGCAAGGACTGGGCGACGGACCGGCAGCGGCTGGCCCGCTGCGCCAAGGGCTTCGGCCGTGCGGCCACCGGCGGCCTCAACGGCAAGATCTACATCGTGACGGACCCGGGCGATGAGGACTTCACCAACCCGCGGCCCGGCACGCTCCGGTGGGGCGCGGTCCAGCTGAAGCCGCTGTGGATCATCTTCGCCAGGGGCATGGTCATCACCCCGACCCAGGAGATCATCATCCAGAGCAACAAGACCATCGACGGGCGCGGCGCGCAGGTGCACATCGCCAACGGCGGCGGGCTCACCATCCAGCACCAGAACAACGTCATCGTCCACAACCTCCACATCCACGACATCAAGCACACGGACGGCGGCAACGTGTCGCAGTCGGCCAACCACGCCACCATCCGCACCCGCGCCGACGGCGACGGCGTCTCCATCTTCAACGCCACCAACGTGTGGGTGGACCACCTCTCCATGGCGCTGTGCGAGGACGGCATGATCGACGTGGTGGCCGCCTCCACCGCCATCACCATCTCCAACTGCCACCTGACCAACCACAACGACGTGATGCTCTTCGGCGCCGACGACAGCAAGCCCGAGGACAAGAAGATGCAGGTCACCGTCGCCTTCAACCACTTCGGGAGAGGCCTCGTGCAGAGGATGCCCCGCTGCCGCTACGGCTTCTTCCACGTCGTCAACAACGACTACACCCACTGGCTCATGTACGCCATTGGAGGCAGCAGCGAGCCCACCATCATCAGCCAGGGGAACCGCTACATCGCACCACCAAACATGGCTGCCAAGCAGGTACTACCTCACTCAGTCCATGGGTCCATCGAGGAACCATCCATGTTCAAATATATCATCAAATCAAACGTGAATGGGTGGTGGAGCAGGTGACCAAGCGCGACTACGCGCCGGAGGCGGTGTGGAAGAACTGGGTGTGGAAATCGGAGGGCGACCTGATGATGAACAACGCCTTCTTCCAGACGTCCGGCGGACAAATAACCCAGAAGATCAACGGGAAGGACCTCATCAAGCCCAAGCCAGGGGAGTACGTCACGAGGCTCACCCGCTTCTCCGGCACGTTGGCGTGCAAGCAGGGCAGCGCCTGCTGATCGTCGCACGCCCAAGGGAAGGACGCAGCTATATATTAACCTTCCATGCCACAGGAAGAAGCCATCTTTGATGCTAGACAACAAGGCCGTAAGCATGCATAGAGGAATGGAGGAGGGTGGTCGGATTCATCATATCAGTCTGCTGCTCTCTGTTTGTGTAATCAATGTACGTATCACTACTTGCTTTTTTTTTTTGGGTCTTCTTCAGAGGAAGTAGGAATTGTGTACCTATATTATACATATATACGCATCCATGTTGTACAACACGGATGTACTGTAACCGCTCTTGTTTATGAATTGTATACCGTATCCATGTTCAGAAAGAGACGTTGCAAATACAGCTTGTTTTGTACTACTACTTTCAAATTCTGTCAACCAAACACAAAATGGATGTGCTGCGACCGGAAAGAATAGCTTCTTTCATCAGCATTTCAATCAATGTTCCCCCATCTTACGTAAAAAAAATGAACACCTAACTAAAGGGGTCAACATTTCACAAAGTTTCAGATGAATTTAGTAGCAGTGACATGTCAAGAACGCTGTTGCGATGCCATACCAAAGAAGAAAGGTTTTGGGTGAAAAATACAGAAACTCTGGTTGTTCAGATGGTGGAAGAGATGTTAATGGCTATCCCAGCCTAATTTCAGATGCCCTCTTTCAACGCATAAACTCTGCTTCGGAACGATGGCGGCAATCTACTTATCCCTGCATCAATTTCCTGAAAAAAGCAGCTGTAGTATTAGGATTCTGTTGCGGCTTTTCTTCTTCTTTTATACAAAGATATGTCAAGAGACACAACTGATTTACTTGCAAAGCATCTAGAGTCAAATAGAGGGGGTTTTTTCACAGAGCAAGGGAAATGCAGTAAGATAATTGATATCTGTGCTTTTTTTAGCATCATCGACATGTTGTGCTTTGTCACCAGGAGTTCAGAATATAAAAGGGTTGTGCATAATTGGTGAAGTTCATTAACATACAAGCTAGAACTAACATGTGGAGCCAAAGCATCCTACACATGAGCGAAATTGTGATAAATCAGCCAGTAAAGGGGGTAAAATATACTTCAATCAATAGGTAAAATTGAATAACAAGCCATATTATTTCAACAGAGAGAACTGAAACGATAGATATTAACCCACCTCTGTTGTATAACGAGCCGAAAAGTGAATTAGTAGAATGGCTCTGTTTTCAAACTTATCAGAGTGATTCGCAATCTGGAAATATCATCAAACATAAACGGAAGAATAAGCACTATTACGGATACTAGGTGATCTTTCTTTCCTATGACAAATATAAATAATCAAAGTACTGCTGAATAACCTCAAACAAGTGTATGTGCCCATATTCTCTTGCATGCTCAATCGAGACAGAGTCATCAAGAAAAGTACTCTGAAAATTTTAAGAACAAGTCAGCAGATCAATAATAGGAATAAACAAAAACTCGTGAGAGGAAAATAATAGCAAAAGTTTTCATCAAAAGAAGTGAAACATGCTTCTAACCATCAGGATTCGATTAATTGCTGCTAACTGGTGGTACAGTGAGTTTTTCCTAGATGTGATAAGTTCTGTTTCCAGAATAACAGCAGCTAGCTTGCATGCAGTGAAATTTGAATATACTTGGAGACAAAACCTGCTTGCTATTGTTAATAGAATGGAAGTTGGTTATATGCTGATAAAGCGGTAAGATGCAATACCTCCATCACAAGAATTTTCGCCTTCAATACGTCCGCATTATCAGGGTCAAGAATGAAATCTGACATCGTATCCCCAGTGAAAGCAACCTCGGGTGTTGTCACTGTATTAGTAATCTGCAAGGAATGGAAATTTGCAAGCACATGATCACATCAACAACTCTTGGGAGATTCTGATTTACTTATTCCGATGAAATATTGACATCCACCAAGACATACAGACCTCCACACCTGATAGCTTCAACCTTTTGATCTCACTCCCCGGGAGGCCAAGATAATCCTGCTTGAGCTTTTGCTTCACTGAGTATATCACGTACCCCTAAACCATATCAGGTATCACTTTCAACCAAGCCATTGCAAAAATTCTCACAAATCAACCAGGGGATACACAATTCCATGAACTGAAGCAAGTTCCCTCACCTGGCTGGGTATGGTATGGTAGGTCTTGAAGGCCCTGACCTTGAGATCCCTCCTGAGCTCATACTCCTCGCCAACGTCGAGTGGGATGAGGGTGTGCTTGAGCTCGGACTGGTCCATGGCGCGGTGTACGTCGAACAGCCGCTCCACGAGCTCCATGAGGTACTTGGGGACGAAGATGGTGGGCGGGCGCAGCCTGTAGAGCCCCCGCGTGGCCACGTACATGGGGAGGCCCCCGATGTGGTCGAGGTGGGCGTGCGAGATGAAGAGGAAGTCCTGCGACACGGCGCGCTGCGGGCACCGGCCTATGTCGAAGGCGAGGCTCAGCGTCGGGAAGATGACGCACGTCTCCTGCCCGCCGATGGAGATGCCCTCCACGGGGTACCCCTCGATTTCCAGCCGGGGCTTCGCCTTAGGCTTTACGGCTGGGGAGGGGCTTGGAGGAGGAGGGGCCGTGGAGGTCGCCGCCTCGGCCGACTTGCCGCTCTTCGCCATGCCACCGCGCCGCCGCCGCCGCCGGGTGGAGGTTCGATTTTGGTGAATAACGGAGTTACAGAAAGGTACTGTACCTCTATGAAGGGGAAACACCGCTGTGCTCTCGGGTGCACACGCACCTGATATGGAAAAAACATTTTAGCAATTGAGAAAAAAAAATACTCAAACTTCCCGGAAATAAAGTTAATCTTATGTTGTACTCGCATTAAAATTTTAGCCAAGAAAAAAAGGTGTCTTTAGGCAAAATAAAAATAAAAATCAAGGACCAAAAGTACAAATAATGACTTGTATGTAGTGTTGATTTTCTTTTTTTCTCCCAAAATAACATGAAAGTCATGCCGAAACTTTTTACACGAGTAAAACACTTGATCATGTTTAGTTTCCAAAAATTTTAGAAAATTTTGACTTTTTTCAATTATTGTTTTTTTGTATAATTCAGGTGCACGCGCACGTGAAAGCCAAATGTGTTATCTACTGATGGCACAAGTCATGTGCCCGCTGATGGGATGCCTTCCACGGGGCACCCCTTGATTTCCAGCTAGGGCTTCGCCTTAGGCTTTATGACCAGGAGGGGCTTGGAGGAGGAGGGGCTGTGGGGGTCCCCGCCTCGACCGACTTGTCGCTCTTCGCCATGCCACTGCCGACACCGACGGATGGAGGTATGGTTGGTGAATGGCAGAGTTACAGGAAGGTCCCTAAGAACATCAACAACCGGAGTCCTCAAATCCCCTATACATCCGGGCACACGGCCCGATCATGAAATTGCCACAAAATTGGACCCTTGAAAACCCTACTATACGTCCGGGTTGTTCAGCACCCTCCAAACCCAATCCATATGTGGAAATATAGGGAGGCTCGCACGCGTCTGTCATGTCTGACCGTACCGACCCACCCCAACCCCACAAATATGTGTCCATATCCGCATCCTGAATCAAACCCTAGCCACTTCGCTTCACTTGCAGTCTGCTCCGCTCCGCCCCCATTCAACGATCTCCGGCCTTCTTGGGCATGGCGACCAGCGGTTATGAGTCCGGAAACTCCAGATCCGTTGAGTGGGACCTCGTCTCATGCGAGGACGAGAAGGAGTTAGCCATCCGGCTAGCTCTTCGTCGGTCCCCGGGAGGAAGCACGAGCTCCGCGGTTGGAATCGCTCTGATGGGAGCTTCGCCGGTCTCATGATGTGATACCGCTAGGGTACTCTAACGACGATCAACAATAGAAAACCTTAATTGCGAGTTGTCCTCCTTTCCCGTTACATACTTGGGGATGTTGTTGTCTGAATGGAGGATCCCCATCCGGGATTTTGACCCGCTTATGGGGTGACTGGCCACTAGGTTTGAGGAGTGGTGCAACCGATTTATGTCCAAAGGAAGTAAATCCGTGCTTATTGACTCATGCCTTTCTATTATCCCCATGCATATGATGGAGATGTATATTTTACCACAAGGGGTGCATAGCCCCTTTAATAAGGAACTATCGTGCTTCTTCCCGCGGGGGACTGATGGACGTCAAAAATACCATATAGTCAAATGGGTTGATATCTGCTTGCCCAAGGACCTGGGGGTCTAGGTATTATTGGGTCTCTTCAACGAGGATGATGGCTTGTGGTTGCAGCAAATTTAAATATTTACAGGGATGTCCACTTCTAGCGTGTTATCGTAGGGAGGGATCTCGGTTCTAGAAGTTGATACAGTCGATCAAGAAAGGGATTCGTCTAGGGCTCTCTATCTCTATAGAAATGGAGATGGGACCCTCTTTTGGTTTGACCCTTGGATCGATGATTCTAAGTTATGCATGGATTTCCCGGACTTGTTCGCTATCTGTGCGGACCCTTTCCTATTGCCCTCCCCCCCCCAAATGGAATTTGAAATATCTCGTTTCGACGTTCATTTAGACCCGCGGAAACCATTGCTTGGACCGCCCTTTATGCTTCACTTCTGTGCGCCCGGATTATCTGGGCGTCATATCGTACCACTTGTTCCCTTTGTAGTTCTTCTCCGTTGGCTCTGCATATCATGACCGCTACTAATGGTCAGCGCTGGCATGCGCCACACCTATGTGGAAAGCACCTTGTCCTCTGAAGATCAAGATCTTCGTGTGCTAGCTTCTACGTGACCGCCTCCCATAAAAAACGGAGGTGGCCAAACGTCACGGGCCTAGCGATGAGCTATGCCTTCTTTGTATGTCTACAAGAGGGGACTCACATATTATTTGCCTGCCCCGAGGCTCATTTTTCTTTGATACTTTTTTCCATGAGGCTCTGGGGCTGGAGTGGGAGGCCCTGGACCTGGCTTGGTTTCTCGAAACTCGGGCCAACCAAACCTGGAGGAGGAGACACCTCTTCATGTCAGTGTTTGCGATAATGACCTGGACCCTTTGGATGACGCATAATAGGATGGTGATTGAGCGAGTCTTGCTACGGTAGGCGACTGGCTCTATCTTCAAATTCTTAGCGTTTTTGCAGCTCTAGCACCCGATCTATAGGCAACAGACTCGAGACCCGCTTGTCAGCATGATGGATGCGATGACTATGGCTGCTCATTGCCTTGCCTCGCCTCATAGCCATTGATCTGTCGACCACTCGCTGGTTTTCCCCTTTCTTTGTTTTTTCATTTGGGTGGTTGTGTGTTGTTGCCCCAGCCGACTTATATCTATATTTCTTACACTTGGACTTGTTGTATGGAAATGATGATTGTGTTATTTATAAAGTGGGCAAAAGCATATTTTGTGGCGATATGTAGTTATAAATAATTAAAAACTAACTTGATGTCTTAAAAAGGGATTAGGACTTTGATGCTCTTTCTAATTATTAGGACAAAGTTTGGACCAACAATTACTTACTACCTCTGTCCTTCTGTCCTGATTTATTAGTCCCCAACATATTTTGGCTTAAATTTGGACCTTCGATTTTTTTAAAATAAGTTATATGCCACAAAAATAGTATCATTGCAAAACTCTAGCAAATATGTAAGAGCACATTTCTCCAAGTGTGGTTTTGGTAATTGATGACACCCCTATGGACTAATGGTTGCCTTGAGTTATATTCGAAGGATTTGTCCGTAGGTACTTCTTGAAGTCCATCTGTTGGTTTCAAGGAGTGTATATGGTGACCAAGGTGGTATTCAAGGTTTTATCCAAAGATTGGTCATGTGAGAGTTGATCTTATCGCAAGCATGTCTTGAAGAATAAGATTGTGTGAGCATTCATGTTTACCTTCAAGACATCATCTTATGAAGAGAGAAGATAAGATACAAAGTTGATCAAGACTAAGTCAAAAAGTGAATCAAGTTGATCAACACACAAAGCGTACAAGATGTACCGAGAGGGATCAAGTGATCCCATGGTGTGGTAAGCATTGTCCATTACGCTTTGTGTACTAACCCATGGTCTTTGTGAGAGTTCTATGTGGGGTTAGGTTTGCTTCCATGGGCTTGCGTCAAGAGGAAGATCACATACAACCCATGGAGGATGACATCAACTCAAGGTTGTGTTGTGCAAGTTCAAGTGGAGCATCACGAAGAAATCATGCTTGTAGCTTGCCGTCCATTGTAGTGACAATGGACTTGTGAAGGTGTGCCGAAGAGTGCCTCACCCATAGTGGAGTATGGGGGGGGCAATCAACTAGCCTTCATCGAGCCAACGCAATCATGAAAGGTGGTCCAACTTGAAGGAGTCAAGATCGTCATCATCTAACTCAAGTGGACTTCGTGCAAGGCAAAGGTTTGCCCTTGATAGGTTTTCTATTTTACCGGTCTCATGGTGATAGTTTGGAAACCGGGTTACAGGATCGATAGCCGTACTATCAAGGGGGGCTCTCAAGTGAGTAGCTTGATCGTATCGTTCGTCGAGAGCTCAAACCATTGCATCCTTGCATCATCTTTCTTGATTCTTATTTGTATTTTCTCTTTTTGAGGTTTTAGAGCTTGTGGTTATCTTCGTGACAAGCTCTAGTACATCGAAAACGGATTTCATATGCTTCTTCTATTGCGTTTTCGATGTTGGAGGTTTTACCGGTCTTATCCGAGGAAGGGTTCTCACCATTTTCTTATGGGCCTTTTCTCATTTACTTCTTATTGATATTTCTATCAAGATTGTGTTAGCCCATGTCATTAGCTTTCCAACAAACTTGGTTTCGTTGAATTCGGAGTCCGTTTGACGAAGTTGTGGCAGTTTTGGTGTTCTTAAAAGGTTGCAGCGGTACTACCGCGGCTACTACCGCTTGGAGTGGATGTAATTTTTTACTACTGCTCCAGAGCGGTACTACCGCGGCTACTACCGTGGCTACTTCCGCTCCGAACCAAAATCTCGTGTTAAGTCCAGCGGTGGTAGGCACGGATGTATTTTTTTAGTACCGCTCGCAAGCAGTAGTACCGCTACCCTTAGCGGTAGTACCGCTATCCCTAGCGGTAGTACCGTGAGGACGAGCGGTAGTACTGCTCCGGCGGTTCTACTGGCCTTTTGCCTCCTCGCTGTTGTTTTTCAAAGGGCTTCCACCGCCCTAGCGGTAGTACCGCTCCCATGAGCAGTAGTACCGCTCTGTGCGGGCTGTGAGCATAACGGTTGGATTTTTCCCCACCTATAAAAGGGGGTCTTCTTCCCCATTGAACCTTATCTCTTGAGCTCGAGTTTGCCCCCCGTTGTTGACCTTCTTCGAGCTTGCTAACTCTCAATCCCTCCAATGATTCTTGCTAGTTCTTGAGGGAAAAGAGAGAGGAGATCTAGATCCACATTTCCACCAATCACTTTCTCCTCTATGTGAGGGGAACCCCTTGGATCTAGATCTTGGAGTTCTTCGTGTTCTTCTTCGTTCTTCCTCTTATCTTCTTCCATATCATTAGTTGTTGTGGAGGGATTTGGGAGAGAAGGACTTGGGCACTCCGTGTGCCCTTGCCATTGCATTTGGTGCATAGGTTTGAGTTCTCCACGGTGATACGTGGAAGTGAAGTTTGAGAAGCTTATTACTCTTGGGTGTTTGAGCACCCTAGAGCTTGTTCCTCTTGGGTGCCTTGGCGCCCTAGACGGCTTGTGTTGCCTCGGAGCTCAATCATTGTGGTGCAAAGCTCCGGGCAAGCGTCGGGGTCTCCAATTAGGTTGTGGAGATTGCCCCGAGCATTTGAGGTCACCTCGGAGCCACAGTCCGTTGTGGTGAAGCTTCGTGGTGTTGTTGGGAGCCTCCAATTAAGTTGTGGAGATTGCCTCAACCTAGTTTGTACGGGTTCGGTGACCGCCCTCAAGGGTCCCTTAGTGGAATCACGGCATCTTGCATTGTGCGAGGGCGTGAGGAGATTACGGTGGCCTTAGTGGCATCTTGGGGAGCATTGTGCCTCCACACCGCTCCGAACGGAGATTAGCATCCGCAAGGGTGTGAACTTCGGGATACATCGTCGTCTCCGCGTGCCTCGGTTATCTCTTACCCGAGCCCTTTACTTATGCACTTTACTTTGTGATAGCCATATTGTTTCTAGCTATATATCTTGCTATCACTTAGTTGTTTATCTTGCTTAGCATAAGTTGTTGGTGCTCATAGGTGAGCCTAGTTGTTTTAGGTTTTGTGCTTGACTTATTAAACGTTAGTTTTATTCCGCATTTGTTCAAGCCTAAACCGTAATTATTTTAAAGCGCCTATTCAACACACCCCCCCCCCCCCCTCTAGGCGACATCCACGTCCTTTCAAAATATGAATCCAACAATATAAGTTTTGTGACATCAAATTTATATTTCCTCAGTCAATTATATATTCAAAATTTGGCACAAAATATGAAAGGGGCTAATAAATCAGAACGAATGTAGTATTTCCTCAATATGTGGTACATATGCTACAAATTTATGGCTATGCGTAGGCCCTAGGCACGGTTGAAATATCAATTTAATGACATAAATTTTGTGCCATATTATATGTTAATGAAGTAACTTTGGTCAAATTCTTGAATTAACAAATAAATGTGCACTCATAATTTAGAATGAGTGGAGTATGCATTTTTTTGTAACTCGTGAAGGAAGCGTGAGTTAGTTATCAAAAGAATCGTAGAGATAGGATATACGTGCGTGCTTTCATAAAATGAGTATATGTACGTCTATGTGTTTGAAAAAAATCACAAAACTTAAATGGTTAGGTTCCTTGTGATGGAACCAGTCCACCATAGTTCAAGTCCTAAACTTGATACCGGTGCTTGCGTTTTTCTAAATTTGTTTTAGACCTTTCAGAAATGTACGTTCAATGGAATGAGACGTTTTCGTCGACTACAAGTGCGTCTGTGGCGACTTTGTTAATCTCAAAATAATGGGGCGGCTCAGTCTCTCGAAGTAGACCACATGTATAGGGTGTGCGTGTATGCGTTTATAGGAATGAGTGCATGAATGTTTGCCTCTATGTTGTGTTAGAAAAAAGGTAAATACTACAACTACTCCAAATAATTGGCACATGACACTGGCATGGCTGCAATTAGGCGGTAATTGATTGCTTACCATATCCTACCAACCATATAGAGTAGTATTAACTTACTTCCATACTTACATTTCGCGGCCTGATCCCCTCGACATGATCTACACCCTCTGCTGCCCTCTATAAACCGCATAATACACAAGGAGCAGATCCATCGAGAAGATCAGTTGTTCTGGCGACGGACCGAACGCCACCATTTGTTCAAGCGCCGCAGGGTCGGTTTGAAGATGAATGTCAGTGCAGCAGCGCCCATCTTGCTCCTCCTGCTCGTTGTTGGATGCCACGCGTTCTCCGCACACGGTACTAAATACGTTCTGTCTTCCTTCAGAAAAGATGATTTTTATTGATGCCGCCGGTAAGGTATTGATCGCATGTATAATCTGAATATCTGACGATACTGGTGATGACGCCGAGGGATCGGGCGGCGGTCGCCGTGAGCTGGGCGAGGACGGCGGCAGCAGCAGCAAGGCTCGGGTCGCCGGGTTGTGCGTCAACAGCCCGTGCGACGCGGACCCGAACCGGATGTGCTTCTGCTGCACGAGGCTGGCCAACGAGCCCTGCTACGACACGCTGAGGCAGTGCGTCAGCGTCTGCCCCAACTGCAACTTCCCCGTCTGCCCGCCGCCGGCGGCCTCGGCGGGCCGGCGTAATAGGTTCGTGTTAGCTCCGGCGTCGGCGTGATCTGTATGCCGGCGATGGTTAGCTGATAATGATTGATGTCACGAGGCATCCAGAATGCAGAGAATGGGAAATCATATCATGTCTAACAGTGTAAGCGTGGAGTTAATTATAAATCGACTGCGTCTTCTTTGCGGCGAATGACTGAATTTATTCTCATATCCTGAACTGCTACGCATTCGGCAAACTTCTTCCTTTTTTTTTTTTTTTTTTTTTTTTTTTGAGAATCGCCATCTATGTTTATTGCATAATGTTATGGGGAATTACAATTATAGACGGCAGGGACATCAATCACACATGTCGGCACGTCCCCAGAGCAAAAGCAGCCTTAAGTAAATTATGAGCCACAAAATTACAGGTTCTACTCTCGTGTGATATTGTAGCTTTCTCGAACATCCGCTGCTTAACAATGAACTCCTTAACGATGGCTGCGGGGACGAAGCTAGAAAAAAAGCTTGATGGGGTCATATCCATGGCAATGGGGTCATTTTTTATAAATCAACAGTGATTAGTACTAAGTTAATGAAGGATTTAGTAATTTCATTGGGGTCAATTGACCCCAATGCCTACATGCCAGTTCCGTCGAGCAAGGATTCCCCTTCCGGATGTTCTCGACAACCTCCAAACAGACGGTGGCTACTTGATGACGGTCAACATTCAATCATACAAAAAAACCGAGTTCTTTTCCAGTACATCTACTTCCTCCGTTCCTAAATATAAGTTTTTTTTAGATATTGCATTATTGGACTACATACGGTTGTATATAGACATATTTTAAAGTGTAGATTTACTCGTTTTGCTCCGTATGTAGTCCCCTATTGAAATGTTTAAAAAAAATTATATTTAAGAACGAAGGGAGTAAAAAATATGGCCCGTTCATTTTCAGTCATCCAATGGACTGGATCCACCAATACTACTAGGCAAAATCAGTAGTATTTTTTGGTTAAGGGGTAAAACCGGAAGACATCCATTCCAAGACGAGGCTATTGGCGCATGCCCGATCGCCCGGCCAAGTATCTTTCGACAGAGATGAGATGTAACGAAGAAACCATTGTACATAGTCGATCGATCCTTGCCGGCCGAATTAAATGCATAGAAGCATCACGTTAGCGTCATACTACAACAACAACAACAACAACAAAGCCTTTAGTCCCAAACAAGGAATTTTTGTCCAAATAGACCACGTCGCGAGTCAATTTGTCAAAATAGACCACCTGGGAATAAAAACGCCGGATCAGACCCCCCGGGCCGCCACCAGCGCGGGCGGCTGGGACCAGCCGCCACTGCCAGTGGCGGCCGGCACTGTTCCTGGGCCCGGCCGCCACCGTAGACGGCGGCCGCTACTGTGCCTGGGCCCGGCCGCCACCGTAGACGGCGGCCGCCACTGTTGCCGCTTCTGCCACCGTTTGGACGGAACGGAGAAGTGGTTGCGGGACCGGCCGCCAGCTCCCCTGGCGACAGCTACTGTAGCGCCTGCGCGCGCCGACAGCCGCGCCTGACGGCGCAAATTCCGAGGCGGGGCGCTGATTCCCATGGCAGATGCTGTCGGTGCTTTCGGTGCAAATTCCGCATGGCGCCGCTGCTTTCGGTGGAAATTCCGCACGCTGCCGCTGCTTAACGTCTTCTGCCGACAGTACAATACTCTTATTGTTCTTATAAACGCTGCTGTTCTCTCGCTCTCTCGCTCTCTCTCACGCACACACACTCTGCTCTCTCTCACGCACACACACTCTGCTCTCTCTCGCTCTCTCTCACGCACACACACACTCTGCTCTCTCTCTCGCTCTCTCTCATGCACACACATTCTGCTCTCTCGCTCTCTCTCACGCACACACACTGCCTCACATTTGGATTTTGAAGAAGTTGTAGTTGAGGAAACGATATATCAAGGTAAGAGCTGTCCATTTTTGTTGATTGTGTTCGCATGCATAACATTTTTCATCCGTTTGATTTGTGTCTAAGTGTGTATTATCTGTTGTTACAGGCAGCATTTCGTCACTTTATGGAGTAATTTGGAGCTTTAGGAGAACGATTTGCCGTGTGAAGTGAAGTACTGAGTTGAAGATCAAGGTATGATCTTTGCAGTACATGAATTTTCTTGTGCATGCACGTTGGAAATTAATTAGCTTTGTAACCCGACATTAGCTATGCGATGTTTACTGCTTAGAGGTTAATTTCGTAAGCGATATTTTGCATTTCGTAAGTGATATTTTGCATTTATAGTAATATGTTGAGGATGTTATAGATCAATGTTAGCTGTGTCTAGTAGTACTATATTTTTTGACATGCAAGATGTCTTTTTGGTCATTAAGTAATAATTAGGATTTCTATTAAATGTCTAGATTGAGTTAGAGCCGGAATTTAGACTTCGTTCATATATTACTATATTTTTTGACATGCATGCAACTACTATATTGAAACTTTAGGCAGCAGAAAAAATTGTGTGTCTGAAATTTTTGTTCATGTGATAATAGGTCGACTTCGTTCATATATTACTGCTGACGGATATTTATTATTCGGAAGGATATCCTCATTGAAGCAGAGGTATAAATTTCGTCGTGTAATTTTGCGAATATTTATTCATGCATGCAACTGCCATTTTGAAACTTTTGACAGCAAAAAAAAATTATGTGTGTAATATTTTTGTTCATGTGATAATAGGGTGACTCCATTTGATATATTACCAGTGATATGTTCATGCATGCAACTGCCATTTTGAAACTTTTGGCAGCAAAAAAAAATGTGTGTGTAATATTTTTGTTCATGTGATAATAGGGTGACTCCATTTGATATGTTACCGGTGATATGTTCATGCATGCAACTGCCATTTTGAAACTTTTGGCAGAAAAAAAATTGTGTGTGTAATATTTTTGTTCATGTGATAATAGGGCGACTTCGCTGACATGTTACTGGTGATATATTCATGCATGCAATTGCCATTTTGAAACTTTTGGCAGGAAAAAAAAATTGTGTGTGTAATATTTTTGTTCATGTGATAATAGGGCGACTTCGCTGACATGTTACTGGTGATATATTCATGCATGCAATTGCCATTTTGAAACTTTTGGCAGGAAAAAAAAATTGTGTGTGTAATATTTTTGTTCATGTGATAATAGGGCGACTTCGCTGACATGTTACCGGTGATATGTTCATGCATGCAACTGCTATTTGCAAGTAAAAAAATATGCTCGTTTTATTTTAAAAAACTTTTTTAATCGACTAACGATGTAAATATGGCTGCTCGTTAGGTACTATGGAAAATTTGGTAGTGTTCTATGGGGACATCGTACGCGACGGTCCTTCCGGTGTGGATGTGTCTAGGTGCGAGATGAGTACGGTTGTAGTGAGAGACATGGTTAATGTAGGGTATGCGGCAGTCAGAAGGTGCATCCGATTGGTGTTTGGTTCAGCGATGGATGGAAAAAAAATGACCATGGAGGCTTTCGTGGTTGACGGAGGAAATGATGGGACAGTATCCCGTTGGGGTCTGCGGCGGGTTACTGGTGAAAAAGCATGGGCGTCGTACATGGGGTTTGCAAGCAATCCCAATAACTCCATGTTTGGACAGCCCATGGTGTATTTGGAGTTCATTTCTGTCACTGATGTCGCCGAGTGCAGTAGCGGGGGCGGTGAGGCCGAGTTGGCAATCACAGTAGCCCCCAGCGCCGGTCCATCGGAACCAACAGGAGGCCAACCAGTGTATGACACAGGATATTGGTCTGCGGTCGTTGACATGAGCGAACACGTGGAGGGATTGCCGGAGGCGCTAGATGATGACGATGATGGTCATTCTTCCGCCTCTTCGGAATCAGATGATGATGAAGTTGTTCCTCCTGAGAAGGCGGTCGCTCCACCAATGAACCCAGAGTTTTTACAGGTTATGAGCATCACCAATGAATTTCACTCTGTTTCTGGCCTGGAAGCGGGAAGTCTGGCCGTTGGGCAGATTTTCCCAGATAAGAAATCTGCTTACCAAGCAATGAATAGCTATGCAATTGCCATACACCGGCAGCATAAAGTGATGCAGTCTGATAAAAAGGAGTTGAAGGTCATATGCATCCATCGCGAAGATGGTTGCCGCGGAAGAGTTATTGCTCGCCGGAAGCCTGGGGTATGTCAGCCATGGCATGTCACAAAAATAGTGGAACATGGCTGCGAGCAAACCGGCACTCTTCCAGACCACCGCAATGTGACTGCAGAATATGTGTCACAGATCATGCAAACCACTGTGCAGGAAAGTCTTAATATTAGTATTAGGGCTTTGCAAAAAAGTGCAGCTGATCTGATTGGCTTCAATGTCAGCTACAGCAAGGCAAGGCATGCAAAGGAAAAGATATTCCAGAGGTTGTATGGAACCTATGAGGAGGCGTACTCTTTTGCCCCCAGAATGCTGCATCAGATAGCAACTGCTAACAGAGGGACTCAAGTTTTCCGGAAACAACGTCCAAACCCAATGAAACGGGACGAGCTAATCCTGGACCGCTTATTCTGGGCATTCGCCCAGACTATACAAGCATTCAAGCATTGTCGTCCGGTTTTATCAATCGATGGTACATTTCTCACTGGAAAGTACAAGGGCACACTGTTGGTGGCAATTGCTGCAGATGCAAATAATCAACTTCTACCTATTGCGTATGCAATAGTCGAGAGCGAGAACAAACATAGCTGGCTGTGGTTCCTGAGTTGCCTGAAGATGGGGGTCGTCAAAGATCGCGAAGGGATTTGCATCATCTCTGATCGCAACACTGGGCTATTAAGCGCGCTCGAGATAATTAAGGCTTCAGAAGATCCAGACTGGAGGTGGCCCGATCTGGAGACAAGGTGGTGCATGCGGCATTTGGCAGCTAATTTTTATTCCAAATTCAAAAACAAAGATTGGTTCAAGCTATTCAAGAGGATGTGCATGCAGAAAACTGTAGCCAAAATGAATGCTATCTGGGCAGGTATCAATGGTGAGATCGAGCGCGCATCCCTGCCGGAGAGAGAAGACCGGAGGGGTCGTCGGACAGCAATAAATCTGAGCCAGTGGATCAGCGAGAATTGTCCCCATTTGGACAAGTGGGCGCAGTCTCACGACAGTGGGGCTCGGTACGGTATAATGACAAGCAACATGTCAGAGGTTTACAATAGAGTTCTTAAAGGGGTGAGGTCCCTACCTATCACAGCCCTAATCGATGAAACTTGGAACCGGACTGTGACATACTTTGCAGACAGAGTCACAGTCGCCAAGACACTGGTTGATTTGAACAAGCCATGGTCTGAGAAGATGCAAAGACATCTTGATGAGAAAGCAAAGAAGTCGCAAAGCCATGGTTGCAGGAAGGTAGATGCACTTAGGAATAAATGGGAAGTCAATGTGCGAGCCAAGTATGTTAAGGGTCACCACAGAGGATCAAGAAAACAAGCTGTGACCCTTGGCACAACCTCGTGTGAGTGCACTTGCAACAAGCCCAAGCTTCTGGGATACCCTTGCAGTCACGTACTCCGGGCAGCTGCCGATCAAAAAATCAGTGTCGAACCTTACGTATCGCCGTTCTTTAACATGCACAATTTATACAACACTTGGAACGGTGAGTTCTGGGCATGGGGCATTGATATGAACTACAAGCTATTGTGGCCAGAAGGGTCCAAATGGGTTCCTGATCCCACGTTGATGAGAACCTCCAAGGGACGGCGTGAGTCTAGGCGTCATCGCAATGACATGGACCATAGCCAGTCGGGAGAACCAAGGCGATGTCGCGTTTGCAGGTGCCCTGGACACTCGCGTAGGGAATGTCCGTATCGTACCAACAACACCGCATGATATTTAATCATGCTATGTATTTTAGTTTCATTTAATCGTGATGTAATGTAATCTTCGGATATTTAATTTCATTTCATCGTGATGTAATCTTCGGATATTTAATTACATTTAATTGTGATGTAATGTACTCTTCGGATATTTACTTTCATTTCATCGTGATGTAATCTTCGGATATTTAATTACATTTAATCTTGATGTAATCTTCGGATATTTAATTTCATTTAATCGTGATTGTAGGTTATGGCCGAATTGCCAGCGCTTTTGCAGCGGCATCACGACGCCCACCACCGTTGCCACCTTTTCTTAAACCCGAACCATGAAAATCCTCCTCAGACCTTCAGGCTTCGAACCGTAAAGAACACATGGCCAATACACAATTATTTCCAACAACACCTTCAGGCTTATGAACTCCTTCATTTTGCTAACCTCGCAACTCGTCCAGGCACTTTCACTTCTGACCCATCGCTTCTGACATCCCTCGTTGACCGATGGAGACCTGAGACCCACAGCTTTCACTTTCGCTGTGGAGAGCTCGCACCTACGCTAAAAGATGTGTCAATGATCACAGCTTTACCAATTAGAGGTGAGCCAGTGGTCCCTCCACTTCTTCCTGCAACTTGGCCAGAATATGTCTCGGGCCGTCTTGGGCTTACAATGCCAAAATCAAATCGTACTGGTCTGCCTCGGGGTGTCCCACTCAACTGGCTTTTTGATAACTTTGAAACGTTATCTAGCTACGCTGATCTTGAGACGAGGAAGAGACACTTGTTTGCATATTTGTTGTGGCTATTTGGTGTGATGTTTCCTAATTCTCATGGTGAGGTAGTCCTCCCTGGTCTCATCTACTTCGCCGCAAAGATAGTGGACGAACCTTTACCCGCGGTTCCAACATACAGCTTTGGTTCTGCTATACTTTCTCACACATATAGAGGGTTGTGTGATGCCACTCAGAAATCTTCATTAGCAGCTAAAGCTCCATTACTATGTGTCTCGTACGAGTTTCTACAATTGTGGTCATGGGAATACCTACCTGTTGGACGACCCCAGATAGTAAATCACGTAACCCCATTCGACTTTGGTGAGGGCATTGTAACTATGTCCAGCCGGTGGACGCTCGGTCGGAAAAAATGGGCTACAAAAATTGCGAAAAGTTGTTACCCCATATACCATGATCAGTTTGAGCTTCTTGAGGACTCACTAATCACATGGAACCCGTGGACTGAGGCACACATTAACATGGTATTTGGTTCGCAACCCATCCCAGTGGAATGCGTCAGAGATAGTGGCTTCTGGATGACTCGTTGCAATTTACTATGTCTGTGGTTTGTTGAACCGTACAATCCTGACCGAGTCATGAGACAGTTCGGTCTACATCAAGATATTCCACCACCTGTTCCAAGATGTATCGACGAATATACTCATAAGTAAGATGTGACCTCCCTAAATAGTTAATGTCTTTTTAATTCATAAAACTTACGTTCTATTACGTAAATTTCAGGATGAGCAATAGTGGCAGAACTGGTGTCGATTACCGTCAAGAGAACATTCAATGGGTAAACCAGTGGAATAATGAAGCACTGGAAATGATAGTGCACGAACATAGGTAAATTTTATTTACGGTAATTTATGTACATAAACAAGTTGATGTAATTATTTAATTATGCAGACCGTACCACGCGACTACAACACAAGCGTATTACGAGTGGTACTGCATGAGGACGCGTACTCGACTGACGTATGAACCACCTACGATGCCAACACATCCCACACATATGGAACAGTTGCAGAGACGGATAGACACATCATCAGCTTACTATCGTGACTGCATGGTAATCATCAACAACTTACTATTCACGACCATCATTTCATTAACAATTCAAGCAACCAACGACCTGTTTTTTTAGATCGATATTTGCAACGAAGTAGGGGAGATGGCGAGGGAAGGCATGCAAGCCCGAGACACACCAGGTCGAACGTCTGCCTTAAAAAAAATTGGTGAATTCATCGCCAAAACGATGAGATGCGGTAGACGGAACGATGTTGACACTGGAGCGTACAACATGCCGGAACCGAGGTCAGCTAGAACGAGTGCAGCGCCGTCGTCATCCAGGCGGTGGGGAGAGGGTCCAAATACTACAACGACATTTCCACGACATTACTCATCTCTGCCACTACAGGGGCATACATCCCAGGTAAATGTTGCAGGCTTGGATTCCATGCCCGAGCAGACTCATTTCGTGGACCAAAATGCGGACACAGGATATGGCGCATACACCCAAGGCGACGGATCTCAGCCCGAGGACACTCGTTTTCCTGACATAAACCAGCACACTAGGGGCGAGGGATCACGAAGCTACAACACCGCTCAGGTATGTTCAACCATAATAAGCAATTACAAGCGTACAACATTTACATGCCTTTTATTTACATACGGTTTTTCTGTGCAGGAAAGTAATGATAGATCATGGGAAGATGAAGAAACCCAACGTGGCGTAAACATAGACATACTCATAGAATCCCTTAATCCGCACAATCTTGACCGTGTCCCAGGATTATTGAATAACTTTTTCGAGACGGACGTTATTGGCCCATCTTATATCCCTTCCCAGTCAGAACCATACACCTATAATTTTGAATCATCATCTCAGTATGGATTGCAGACTCCACCACCTATGCATGAGTCGCAGACACAGGAAGAAGGGGGGCAGTACGGTCGTGGTCTTCGTGAACACCGAGCCCCTACTCGCTTGTCACCTTCCGGTCGTCGGGAAAGGCCAGTTGGCCGTCGTCGCGTACGGTGATGAGTGTGACTGGCAGTGTTGCTTTCGGTGGTGAGTGTGACTGAAAGTGTTGCTTTCGGTGGTGAGTGTGACTGGCAGTGCTGCTTTCGGTGGTGAGTGTGACTGGCGCACTCAGCCTCGGCGGTTCTATAAAAAGAGCTCTTCTCTGCCTCTTGTCCTCACAACAATTCCCCTCACTGCCTCTTCTCCTCACTGCCTCTTCTCATCACTGCCTGTAAATCGACAGCGTTTGGACCGGTGGATAAGGCAGGTACACTCCCTTATCCTCCTCCTCTCTTTTGTTTCTGTTCCTTTTTCCTCCCCCATTGCTTCTCATTTTTCCTCCCCCATTCGCGATTTTTCATCGATTTCCACCATAAGTACTGCCCCAAATTCAACAATGTTGTAGATCCTCTAGTTGTCAGCCGATTCCACCAAATTTTTTTTGAATTCCATGGTTATTTTGTGCAAATCATGTAATATTTTTATTGTGTTTTGCAGATGACTAGTAACAACGGTTATCCTGGTCCAATTTGGTTTATTATGTACATTGTGCATGTACACGATGCCCTGCCACCATTTTATGAATCATGGCTGGAAGAAATTATAAATTTTGTTAGTTTGACCAATCATATGCTGAATTTTGGGTTGTCAACTAAGGATTTCATGTACTACGAAACAGAAGATGAATATGGGAACCTCGAGCTGATCGACGTCAAGAATGAATCTGTAGTGAAGCTAATGCTTGAAGAATTCAAACCAATACGTAGGGTTGTTTTGCATGTCTACAGGAGACGTAGTTTGTATGTTCAACCTGCACCATATGAACCTAAGGGTGAGAGTTCTTCATCTACGGGTGGTGATGAACCTAAGGGTGAGACCTCTTCATGTAAGGACACCTAGTTGGTGGGTTCAGTGATCATGAGCAGTCAATTGTAATTTGTATCGTAGACTTATTTATGTAATTTGTATCGTAGACTTATTTATGTACACCTAATGGAATAAAAAATACATGACCGATTGGGCCCTGTCGGCCTCGCCAAGACCGACTGGATAATATTTTTGAAAATTTTCAAAATTGTATATTATTTCTGTAATTTACCAAAAAAATGTATTATTTAATTTTTTTTAGCAAATTAAGATGCATTCAAAATAACATGCATAAAATAAGATACATCAAATAACATGCATAAAATAAGATACATAAAATAACATGCCTAAAATAAGATACATAAAATAAGATACATAAAATAACATGCCTAAAATAAGATACATAAAATAAGATACTTGTTCAATTAAGATACAACTTCCTACGAATTTTAAGATCCAACTTGCTGCAATGCGAATTTTAGGATACAATAACATAAATCTACTGAGTCCAACGTGGATATTTTCCTTTTCCATCACCAGCTTCTTCTGCTGCCTTGGCTGCACGAGCCCTTTCTTTCTTCATCTGCCTCTCAGCCTCACGGGCCTCCTCTCGCTGTCGGTAAACCTCCGCCAGTCGAAGTCCCTCTTCTCGGTTTTTCTTCTTCATCTCATCAAGAAAAGCCCTCTGCTTCACACAATACTCTTGCCACTCTCTCTCCTGCTCTGCTTTCTCATCTGCTGCCGCCTTCGCGCGGCGCTCTTCCGCGTCCAAACTTGCCCATGCACGACGACCTCTTTCACGAATCTCGGTCACCGCCCAGTCCGGTTTTTTCGTGTCAATCCAACGATAGTACATGCACAGAGGCGGAGGAGACTACAACAAAAATAGAAATATAAATATTAAATCAACAATAATATCAACAACGTGTTTATTCTTGATGACTGAAACATACCGGAGGCCTGATGTACGGTGAAATAGAAACGGGTGGATCTTCCTCATAATTAGCGCACATAAAAAACTTCATGCCCAACCAATCTGAAAAATCCGTCACCTCCTTCATCTTGCAGAGATCGCCACACCAACAACGAAGTACTTCCACCCCCCGAGGCAAAGTCGCACTCTTCATTTTCTTAGGCCTAATGCTTTGATCCGAGCAAGGCAAACTCATGCTGACTAGCGCGTTGGTGTTCTGAAGTGTGGCTGGACGATGGACGAAGATAGGAGAGGGAGCGGTGTGTCCGCGCGAGAGAGTAGGCAATGTGTCTGTGCGAGAGAGCGAGAGAGCGAGAGAGCAGGCTGAGGCAGAGTGTGTGTGCGTGAGAGAGCGAGAGAGCAGGCTGAGTGTGTGTGAGATAGAGCAGCAGCAGGCAGCATCGTTTATAAGAAGAATAGGAGCACTGTAGTGTCGGCAGAATACGTTAAGCAGCGGCAGCGGCACGTCGGTTTCAGCGCGATTTCCACCGAAAGCAGCGGCAGCGGCACGTCGGTTTTCAGCGCGTGCGGCCGTTTCCCGCTAAGCTAGCGCACTGGCAGCATCTTGCATGGCATGGGAATCAGCGTCCGCCTCGGATTCAGCGCCGTCTGGCGCGGCTGTCGGCGCGCGCAGGCGCTACAGTAGCTGCCGCCAGGGGAGCTGGCGGCCGGTCCCGCAACCCCTTCTCCGTTCCGTCCAAACGGTGGCAGAAGCGGCAACAGTGGCGGCCGCCGTCTACGGTGGCGGCCGGGCCCAGGCACAGTAGCGGCCGCCGTCTACGGTGGCGGCCGGGCCCAGGAACAGTGCCGGCCGCCACTGGCAGTGGCGGCTGGTCCCAGCCGCCCGCGCTGGTGGCGGCCGGGGGGGTCTGATCCGGCATTTTTATTCCCAGGTGGTCTATTTTGACAAATTGACTCGCGACGTGGTCTATTTGGACAAAAATTCCCAAACAAGTTAGGGCAGGCTAGAAGTGAAACCCATAAGATCTCGCGATCAACTCATGGTTCTGGCACATGGATAGCAAGCTTCCACGCATCCCTGTCCATGGCTAGTTCTTTGGTGATGCTCCAATCCTTCGGATCTCTCTTTACGGACTCTTCTCATGTCAAGTTCGGTCTATCCCTGCCTCTTTTGACATTATCAACATGCTTTAGCCGTCCGCTATGCACCGGGGCTTCTGGAGGCCTGCGCTGAATATGTCCAAACCATCTCAGACAATGTTGGACAAGCCTCTCTTCAATTGGCGCTACCCCAACCCTATCTTGTATATCATCATTCCGGATTCGGTCCTTCCTTGTGTGGCCACATATCCATCTCAACATGCGCATCTCCGCCATACCTAACTGTTGCACATGTCGCCTTTTAGTCGGCCAACACTCAACGCCATACAATATTGCGGGTCGAACCGCCGTCCTATAGAACTTGCATTCTAGTTTTTATGGCACCCTCTTGTCACAGAGAATGCCAGAAGCTTGGCTCTTATCACGTTAGCGTCATAGCTCTCGAAAAACCATCACTTTACAAAACGTGACACTTTGCACCGCACCGTAAAACTGACAGTGACAAAAAACACTGATGAAAAATGCTAAGCGTTCGGATGACGTCACTAATCGGCCGGACCCGCCGGTCAGACTGAGTTGGCAGAAAAACACTAGTACCACGTAGGCAAATTGACCGGTTGTTCTTCTTCCTCCTCCTCTCTCTCTCACACACACATTACATCAAGCAACTGATGTGCAGGAGCTCACTGCTGAGCCAGCTCACGCCCCCGCCCCCGCCACGGTTCTTGGCCCCTGGATGGAGGTCGCCGCCGGCTCAGCAAAGGGGGAAGCAGCGTGGCCGGCGCCAGGTCCGCATCCCCACTACCGGCACCAGTAGCACTACTCCCTCCTGTTGGATGTGGCGCGAGTCGTGACTCGCCTCCTGGCGTTGCTCCCGCTCCACCTCCCTGAGCGCGTGGGGCCCGAGCTGCCGCTCCTGCGACGAGGGAGACGACTGGTGCTCCTGCGGCGAGGTAGACAGCCTCCCGGCCATCGGACGAGCTCCAGTGAATGGCGTCGGCCTCCCCACTGCCACCCCGCTCCCGGCCTAGTTCTCCGTGTTGTGCCTCCTCCTGGCGGCGTCGACGACAGGGATGTCCCAGGCGATGCTGCAGTCGTCGTTGCTGGCGATGGAGACGTGGGGGCCACGGCGGCGGCCCAACTTGCGTCCATCACAACGCTCTGCAGCTCGAGCCAGATACTTTGGGAGCTTGAGGTGAAGGACGCTCTGCGAGAGCTCGACTTCTTCCCTCCGCGGCGCGCCCACCGACAGCAGCAGCCACGGCCATACTTGGCGAAGAGCAGGAGCAGAGGAGCAGCAAGGGGATGCACACATGGCGGATGCTCGCGCGCGCCCACCGGCAGCAGCAGCCGCGACCACACAGGGCCACGAGCAGGAGCAGAGGAGCAGCAAGGGGGCACACACGGCTGACGCCCGCGCGCGCCCACCGGCAGCAGCAGCCGTGACCACACAGGGCCACGAGCAGCAGCGTTGTCTATGCTTATGTGGTGTTTGATGAAATGCCAAGTAGAGAGGGGATGAGAAAGAAGAAGAAGACCAAGTCAATTTGTGTTTGTGGCAAAAAAAATCTGCCAACTCAACCTGACCGGCGGGTCCGGCCGATTAATGACGTCATCCGAATGCTTAGCATTTTTCATCAGTGTTTTTTGTCACTATCAATTTTACGGTGCGGTGCAAAGTGGCACGTTTTGTAAAGTGATGTTTTTTCAAAAGCTATGACGCTAATGTGATGGTTCTGTGCATTTAACTCTTGCCGGCCGGTCGTTTTGATCATCACATACACAAGCTATGTAAGCTAAGCCTCGTAGATTGATCGATCATGTCCAGATGCACTAGTACATACTGGTACTACATGAGCAACCGATTACTCTCCGACGATAACGTGTACGTATACGTAGACAGGTCGTGTGCTCTGAGCTGCATTGCGAACCCCGCATACATGGACTGTCGGTGCTATGGTGCCACCGCCTTTGACGTCGACGGCAGCAGCGACACCGTCTGGATTCTTCACCACGCTAGCGTTGAAGCATGGCGTCGCTGATTACCAAGCTGTAGTGGCCACTCAGTGGCCTATTGCTTGCTTCACGATACCCGGTTTGATCTCCCACTTGAAGAGCACGGAGCCATCATTATAAACGACGGCAGCTCTCCTTCGTCGACGCCATTAGAGCCGACTCGGGACAACAACGACGAGGCTCGAAGAGGGTGGTCACAGTCACAACAAGGGATTCAAGAAACAAAAAATGACAAAACTACCTAGCGAATCAACGACTAAGATGATTCTATACTACCCGGTCTCAGAAGTAGTATGATGTACTGTAAAAACCCTCAAAAAACAAGAGCTTCGGGTCTTCCTGTTTACTAGCAGCGATGTAATCAAGAATATCATCGTCCATTAGAGCCCAGACACACTTCGCCATATTACATTCGATGAGGGAATGGCGCCAAGAATCTGCTGAAGAGTTGCAGATAGAGCATACGTCCGAGTCTGCCATTTTCCTGCTCTTTCGGACATCTGCTGTTGGAGGCGAGACCTTAGCCAAATGCCATGCAAAAACTCGGACTTTGGACGGCACCTGGATATTCCACAATGCAGACCAAGCTTTCCTCATCTTATTCAGATCAGAGCAAGTCGGTCTCTCTTCCAGCCAATCCTGTTTTAGCCGAAACCGTAGAGCAATTGTTCTAAGGTATTTTCATTAAATAAATAAATAAAGTACAGCAAAAAGTTATCGCAATTCAACCTATGCCTACCCTAAGAAATAGCGACATATAAGATTACAAGTGCTGCTCTATCCAATTATTTAGTAACTGTGCTTTACTTTACTTTGCCCTAAGCTGTACCACCCAAAGTCCTTCTTTCATATAGTAGAGCCAAGAATCCAAATGTGGTGCCACTGCTTTGAAGATCTTGTTTTTCCTAACTGACCATAAACTCCAGCAACCTGTAATAACAATATCCATCGCAGATTTTGGTGGGAAGTGCTATAAAGTGAGGAGGATTTCATCATATGCTGAGGTGCCTCTAAGTTTGCCAGGTGCCAGATGTTCCCAACAATGGAGTGCGAAAGGACATTTCTAGAAGAGGTGTATAAGTGTTTCTTCAGTGTGATCTGAGCTAAGAGCATAGTTGTAGTCCTCCAGGTACATATTTTTACGTTAGAGCAAGTTCCTGACATTTATTCTGTCATGTATGAGTAGCCAACAGAAAATCTTATGTCTTAACCTACATGAGGTTTTCCATAGACACTTGAAGATGGAATGAGCATGAGGTTTACCCAACAATGCTTTGTACATCTTCATGGAGGAGAACTGTTTGGAGTTCCATGAGTAGGTCCAAGAGTCATTGTTTTCTGAAGTGACATGTGCCAACAAGAGATTTTGCAGCAGATTAAATTGTTGGTAGGCATGTTGTGATAATGGCCTATGGAAGTGTTGGCTCAATTCTGGGAGCTCATAGATGGAGGACACAGAGATGTGTGATTCTATGGCAAAAGAGAAGAGTTCTGGGTACTTTTTCTTAAGTGGTTCTCCTAACAATTATCAGTCCAAAATACAATGGTGTACCGTTTTCCTATTTTGCAGATTGCCTTTTCCCTATAACTGTCCATAAGCTTGAGAATGTTCTTCCACCGGAAGGAGCCTATCATTCTTGTCCCTGGTAAATTTTCCCTATAATAAGTTTCCCAGATAATCTGAACCCATGGTGTGTCCCCCTTGTTAATAAATTTGTGACAAACCTTCATCAAGAGAGCTTTGTTATGAGTGTGAATATCCAAAACACCCAATCCTCCATGTTGTTTTGCTTTACATACTTTATCCCAAGATATCAGTGTAGCTCCTGTTTCTTGTGACCCATATTTTCTCCAAAAACATTGTTTGAGATATATATTTAGTTGTTTTACCACACTCTTGGGCAACATGAGAGTACACATAAAAAAGATTGGCATGCTTGAAAAGACAGATTTGATCAGGGTAAGCTTATCCCTAGTGGGTAGAAGTGTTGAGCAGCTCAGCAGTCTGTTTTCAACCCTCTTCATCAGAGGGGTGAAATCTTCAATTCTGGGTTTTGTCAGGCTCAAAGGAAGACCAAGATAAGTGTGAGGTAGTTCTCCAATCTTACATCCTAAATTAGCTGACAAAATAGTCATTCTTTCTGGAGGAGTGTTGACTGGAATCATGATGGATTTGGAGTAGTTCACTTTAAGTCTTATGTATGCTTCAAAATACAACACGAGGTTTTTAATATGGTCTAGTTGTCTTGTATCTGCATTAGCCACCATAATAGTATCATCTGCAAACTAGATGATCGGGTAATCAGGGCAGGAGGAGTGTATCAAAGGAGATTCTACCAGGGAGTGACTCATTGCCTCATTGAACATAGATTGAAGAAGATCAGCTGCTAAGACAAAAATCAGTGGGGAAAGTGGATATCCTTGTCTTACTCCTTTCTTATAGAGGAATTGTTTACCAGGAACTCCATTAAGTAGCACAGAGGAGAAACATGTGCCATAGATCATCTTAATCTAGTTAATCCACTTACCAAAGCCTTTGGCCTGTAGAATTTCAATAATTGTATCATGATTTAACATGTCAAATGCCTTTTCAAAATCCAGTTTCAGCAGGATTATTTCTTTCTTTGCTTGATGACATTGGTAGATGTACTCATAAGACCAAGACAAACAATCTTGGATGCATTTGTTGTTGAGAAAGCCATATTGATTTTTCCGGACCAATTTGAGAATAACTTTTTGGAGCCTATTGGCTAATAACTTGGTGATGATATTGAGAGTAGAGTTGAGCAAAGATATGGGTCTGAATTCAGCAGGTGTGCTAGCAGCATCAGTCTTGGGGATTTGTGTAATGAAAGAGTAGTTGATGCTCTGAAGGTTTACAATCCCATTATGGAAATCTTCAATCCACCTGTAAAAATCCTGGGTAATGATGTCCCATCAATTTTTCAAGAAAGAAGCATTAAACCCATCTGGTCGAAGTGACTTATCAGCTGGCATATTTTTAATAACATTGTCAATCTCCTCTTTGATAAATGGGGTTTCTAGTTCTTCTAAGTTGTCCAGTTGTAGCAGAATGTTGTGCATCAGCAAAGGATTTTGAGTATTAGTAGATGTGCCCATCCTTTCTTTAAAGGCCCTATATGAAATGGGTGCTTTTGCTTGGTGATTGTGGTGTTCATGACCAGTTTCATCTCTGAGCATGGCAATACAATTGTTTCTATATTTGATAGTTGCCCTTGCTTGAAAATATTTGGTGTCTGCTTCCCCCACTTGAATTTGTCTTATAGTGGCCCTCTGTTTCCAATATGCTCTCTGCTGATTTAAGATATTTTGCAGATGATCTTTAAGAATCTATCTGCAATTTGATTCTTCAGTAGATAGGGCTCTTGCCTCTTTAATGGTATCATAGCAGAGAATCATGAAATTTGTATTCTCAATGGTTTTCTTAAGATCGGATAAAATTCTTGCCCAAACTTTCAAACCTTTCCTAAGTCTCTTGAATTTAGTTGCTATAACCTTAGCACTGTCTCTTTCTGCTACCCTTTGGGACCATATCCTCTTAACAACTTCTTTAAATTCTCTGTGTTTTGGCCAGTAATTCTCAAATATGAAAATATGAGATTTTGGAATATTGGTACCAATCTTGATCATAATGGGCATATGATCTGAAGTGGGTTTGGCGAGAGGATAAGAAAGTAGAGGGGTACACTAGAGTCCAATTTTCATATGTGAAGCACCAGTCCAATTTCTCTAGGAGTGGTGCTTCCTGCATGTTGCTCCATGTGTATTTTCTGCCCTTCAGCGTAATTTCAATTAAAGCAAGATTATTGATAGCCTCATTAAAAGCCATCATATCAGAAATGCTCCCTCCCTCTCTATTCCTGTTATGTGGATATCTGACATAATTGAAGTCTCCCAGTACCATCCAGTTTATATCATTTTGCATTTGTTGGTCATTAAACCATTGGATGAAAGTAGTTCTGTCATTCAACTGACATGGACAATAAATATGTGAGAGAATCCAAGACTCCCCATTATGGTTGGATGTGAAAGTGAGAGATACTGAATAGTCATTGATTTGAAAAAGTTCCCCTGTAAATACCTGTTAATTCCAAGCTAATAGTAGTCCTCCAAAAGCCCCATTAGATGGTATATACTCAAATTTACCAAACCTTCTGGGACATAATTTTTTTATGTATGAGATATAAAAAATTCTCTTTTGGTTTCTTGCAAACATAGGATAGTACGTTGAGATTCCTTTATTTTATTTCTGATTGCAGTACATTTGTTAGGGTCATTAATCCCTGTGATGTTCCAGTTGAGTACATACCATTATCTAGCCATAATTCCACTAATATATTACAAAAGAGTAACCTTTCCTCTACAGTAACAACAGCTTCACTTAACAGGTAATCAAGCAGGCTAATGTCATCAACAGCAGAAACATACTGAAATCTGTGGATCTTATAAGCAGGTAGGGTAGCACTGTAGCCAGTAATAACAGAAACCTTACATCCCACATTACCAAAATGCAACATATTGTCTAAGCAAATACTATTACAAGCAGCTAAGCACTTAATACTAAAAAGTGTTCCTAGCTCAGGCATTTTCTTTCTCTTTGGAGATTTCCTTTTCTCCAGTGGTGTCCTTGCTGCTTGATTTTGCTCCAGTGATGGGCTTGTTATTCTTTGCCTTCTTGGCCAGCACCTCCTCAGTGGTGTCCTTTGCAGAAACCTTGCAAAAATTAGTATTAAGATTTTTAACTACTTTTGCAGGGATAGGAGGGGGAAGTGCATGACAAGCCAAACAATTTCTATCTACACAAACATTCTTTTTAAAGCCTTTAGTGAGTTTCTGTAACCTGCAACTTCTTCTTACCTCTGTCTCTACTAGGGGCACTTTCTATTTTCTCTTTCTGTTATTGTGCAAAGCAGATGTGGATGAGGCTGTAATGGAATCCCTGGATGCAGTGGCCATAGGGGAGGTAACTTCTTCCTTCTGAGTGTCCTGTTTCTGAAGTAACAGCAAAGAGTGTGTAATAGGACAAACTGAAGGAATAACAAATGTTAGAGTAGAAGAGCCAATTGTTCCTTGAGTAATAATCTCCCACACATTTGAAGAGAGAAACTTTCTAGCCCAATCAAATTTGTTTGGAGATAGCAAAGTAATTGAAAGAAAGCTGATCCAATCAATTGGTAACTAATACCTCTTTACTATCTTCAGTTGGGGCAAAATGCTTCTTCCAAATTTTGGCCCTTTCTTGCCCCAGTAATTCCTCTTCTTTCCCTGGTACAACCAATAATTCCTGTAGAACTGGATCAACCTCCTGGTTACTCAGAAGTGCCACACCATGCAGTGATGGTATGCTGTTCATTAAGGAAAGCAGGTGTAGGAAAGCTAGAGTGTGCTGTCAAATCTGAAGCAGAAAGGGCACCTGCTTCAGAAGTAGCAAGTTGTCTGACAGATGGCCCATTGCTATTATCTTGAGCAGTTGCCACTGCCGTCTCTTTGTTCTATTATTCCATCATAAGCAGTTTGTTAAACCTTGAGATTGAGCCCTGATTTGTCTCTTCTAGAACTGTAGCCACTGTTGGGATAGCAGGAGTTACATTGGTTTGTGTACTAGAAGTCTAGAATTGATGTTAGTAAGAAATTCATGTTGCATGGGGTCTTCCATTCTCTCTGCAGATGCAATACTGTGGTGCTGCAACATAACTTCACTGTTGAGATCAATGATGGGCTGTCTGTTGTCAATATGGCCCAAGTCCATAGGAGCTATGGGGGGTTGTTGGGCCAATTCTTCCAGCCCATTCCCAAGATTCAAATCTGGCAATATTGGCGCCAAAGGCCAATTAGCAGAGGCTACAGAGTTACCACTGTGATCAGATGGCCCCATAAAAAGTGTAATATTGTTGTTTGCCATATTAACCTCTGGGTTCTATTCCATGGATGCCATCAAATCATTTAATTCCATAAATTATCCTGGGTGAAGTTCAATATCAACATTTGGGTTGGTTGTGGCATATCTCAGTGCCCCCATCCTGGCAAGTCTGGGTCCTCTTAATCATCTATTTCATCTCCCTCGGCAGCCTCCTCAGCAAGATTAGGATTGTGCAGTGCAAGCTGAAGATTCAGATGAGGTTCTTGCTGTTGTTGCTCATGTGCTGGTACTCCTTCATGCTCATGATGTTGCAGAGGACCAAGAAAATGATTATGTTGGTTGGGATGATAGTTAACATGCAAAGGAACCGGATGAGGATTTCCAAATGGATGGATTGGTTCTTCATCATGTGGCTCCACACCTAAGGTCTGATGTTGAAGAATGACCACATGAACTGTCTGTGAGTCCAAATTCTCTCCATCCCAAATACTATGCTGTTTGGAATATCGCTCAATTCCTCAAATTTTATTTTTATTACCAGATTAGCTCGGGTACTTCTCCCTTTGTCCCACATCACAAATTTCCCAAACTTGCTAACTGCATCATTAATTTCCTGAATATTTCTACGATCAAAGGGGAAAACGCATAACAGAAGACATACTTCTCTGGTCAAATCTAATTTTCTCCAGTTCATTCCCATGTTATGCTTCTCAAATATAACATGCACATTGGTAAAGAGATGACGACTATTTGTGACTAGATTGCCCCGATCAAACACACCGTTGAGCTTAATGTAGGCCTGTCCGAAGGGGCAAGGCGAAATCTTAGAAAACCCCAGCCTTCTATCAGCAAGGAAATTGGATAATACCTCTCTGGACGTTGAACTCCACATGTAGATTGGGCATTGGAACAATCGTGGCAATCGCCCACTCTTCGTGCATTGGCGGTGCCGCATTCGCAAGAATACGAACCCCAGCTGGTCTCCCTTCAACTTCCACACTATGGTGATTTGGGGGCAGGTGAGGTGTGGGATCAAAAGGGAAGGAGTGCATGGCAAGCGTGGAGGCGAGCTGCGTCGGAGCAGAGCTTGATGTGCGGATGGTGGCAGCAAGGAGGGGACTGGTTATGGAATGTGTGTGTGTGGGGGGGGGGGGCGCAGGGTAATGGAGAGCACCAACTTGGGAAGGCTCTGGACGAGAAAACCCGCAATTACCTCGATTGACATGTGGATTGATAGTACCTGCAGTCTCAGTCGCGGGAACAGTGGCGTTATACAAACGATCAGGTGGGCTCGGACTGGTTAGTGGGCTGGGCTTGACTGAAACAATCCCTGGCGATGTGTCCCCAGCCTTTGCAGGTCCGACAGTTGATCCTATTTGTGCAACTGGGCCTAGAGTGTCCCGATAGCAAGCACCTCACACAGAAATCAGTTTGTTGGTTTTGAAAATGCTGAAATCCCGCCCTTGAGTTAGTGACTGTCCCAGAATTATTCCTGTGTTCGTAATTGCCATTATGTCCCGCTGATGAATCCCTCAATGAATGTTGTCAATGAACATGACGAGATCTATCAACTTGTTGAATGGATCCATCGTAAATTCCCGTTGATTTAAGAGCTTGGAGGTAGGGTTTTCTCGGATGACGTCGAAAGACATGAGTCCATTCATCTTCTTTTTCTTGAAGATATTGATCAAGCTCCCAACTAGAGTTTGGGCCTCCATTACCCAAAGTAAAAAAATTAACATTGAGCATAGGCAGAGAAATATTACCTCCCTTGATAATAGAGAAACCCACTTCTTTAGATGAAACCGAGAATTTGAACGAGCAATTCTGAAGCAGCTTAACTTTGAAAATAGAGGCTCTGCCTCCAAAACATGTCAGCAGGATGGTACTAACCGATGATTTAGTGAGACGGATTTGAGATCTTGTGAATTCAGCCACAAGTAAGAATTCCTTCGTCTCTTTATTCTCTTCAAAGTTGATCGGGACACCCCATTTGTTCCAGACTTCCTTCGCAAAATCATGTCCCCGATCGAAGTTGAGATCCGCAGGTGCCATGGTGGCGATCAGAGTGAGCCAAGGATGGGAAACGAGGTCGGATTGGCCTCCAAAGTTGTTGGTGGACGCCAGGGCCGGAGTGGCCACCGGCAGTGCGGGAGGAGGCTAGGAGGCTAGGCGGCGCGGGAGGAGGCTAGCAGGAACTTATCTCGAGTCCTTGACCACTTCCAGCCAATCCTCTCTTTGCCTTTTGGTCTCGACCAATAACCTATTAGTGTTGTTAAGTCTCAGTCGACTAAGACTTCGTTATGTCTCAGTCGATGCTATATACCTTTGATTTTGCACGAAGATCCGTACAATTTTTTTTCAACGTTTTCTATTTGTTTTTGTATATGTCACTTGACTAAGAATTGATTAAATCTCAGTCGACTGAGACCTGGCCTCATCCATAACCTATATGCCAATCTGACGGTGAACCATCCGGTCTTCTCATGGTGCGAAGCCCAAGGGATTTGTAACACCAGATCAACATCCATTGGCATGAATTGAGCTCGCACTGTTGAGATATTCCATGAGCGTGTTGCCGAATGAATAAGATCACCAACGAACTCTAGTGGTTGGGCAGGCAAACTTCTTCCTTAGCGAACAAACTACAAATTTCGGATACTTGTCACATGGATTTGGCCTTCTTCGAGGGCTTGACGCGCATGCCGGGCGCTGAGCAGCTGTGGACCTCAAAGGCACCTATGAGACTCGTTCTTTTTAACAGGTGCTTCCGTGTTGGACGTCGGACCGGCTACAGGCCCGATGACTTCAGCTTCAGCATCAGCATCAACCGACGTGCACGCTCTGTTCGCAGGTGCCGGAAACGGTCAACCACATTCTCATGCAATGCCCGTTCACATGGACAGTATGGTGCAAAGTGCTTCAAAAAGTGATTCTATGATGGTGGCATAGTGGGAGCAGGCTCATGAGGCCACGCCTCGCTCTTCTATACTACTACTGTCCGGAATTACTTGTCGTAGAAATGAATGCATCTAGACGTATTTTAGTTCTAGATACATCCATTTCTTTTCATTTTGGCGACAAGTAATTCCAAACGGAGGGAGAATTAAACAAGCAAACATTACTTTTCTTAAGTGTACCCTATCTAATGTACACACAATAACACTATGTAATTATAGCCTCACGATTAGACTAACTCATTTAGATCTAACCATCCATGTAACAACTAATCCTCGTGAAAAATCCGTTTAGCAATTTATGGGAGCGGACGAAAACTCTGTCATCCGCGTTCGCAGGCACGCTCGTGCCCTTCGTCCACCCACGTCAACTAACCCCGTGCATCACGCTCGATCGGGTCAACCTGCCCTCCCTCACCTCCAGCTCCTCTCTTCCCACGGAGCGCCGCCGCCGTGTCCCCTATCTCACCCACAGGCCCGACTCGCTGCCCTCCCATGGTCGCTGCCGCTTCCACCTTACCTCTGTCGCCACCGGCCTCCCTACATCGCCTCCCCCCTCCCCCCTCCCCCTCCCCCCAAACGCCCGCATCCTCTTCTTCCTCATGGCCGACGGGTGGGATGCAAAAGTCTGGCTGCAGCTTCGCGGTCACGACGCGGCTTGCACGGTGGCGTGCGGCGCGTATGCAGCAGCCCGCAAACAGCGGCGACTCGGCACAGGCAAGGACGGGCTGCAGGGACGCGGTGCTGGCGCTCGTGCGGCACATGGCGCAGATCTAACAGGCAGACAGCTGAGCGAGCAGGGCTCGGCAGAGCGCATAAGTCAAGCGCGTCGACGCATGCATCACCGCCGGGCCAGCGGGGCAAGGACGTTCGCGGAGGTGGACATTCACCGGGTGTGATGCGGCAGCAACAGAGGCTCGCCGCTAGGGGCAACGAAGTGCACATGTGCCTACTCCTTTTTATCAGTACCTTACAAGATCGAGGGGATAAGATGTTGTGCTAAACTCCATCGATGCAAATCTAAATTTTCAAAACACATCAACAAAAATTGCATCATCCACCATCACGTCATGTGCTTCCTGTTCTACAATCTCATTCTAAATTTCTAATGTTTATTACTTGAGTTTGGTCACAAGATTATTCTCTCCCGTTGTTCGTTTTGCACATGGGACAATCGATGTTTACCTGTGTTTGGCCGCCCCTTGCTGGCGTTCTCATCCATCTGGTGGGGAGTGTTAGGTTGATCTCCTCCCGTTCGAGCCCAACGGGTCGAACGGGCCCTTGCCTCGCGCCCTGATCGGGGGCGCCCAACCAAACTATGGTTGGTGGGCCCCTGTCGCCGCGCTATATAGAGAGGTGGGGGAGCCGGCAGCACACGTTACGAGGTTCACCATGCGCCGCAGCCCCCCACCAACATCCCTACCGATCTAGGGTTAGCGTGATATGACGGGAAGCATCACCGCCGCCACTGCCCATGCGCACCCACGCTCACGCCGTCGCCCCTCCGCCATGGCCTCCGGCTCGGGCTCCACGAGCCAGGGAGAAGGTAAACACCCTACTCCTCAGACCACTACCGTCAACACCATGCCCAAACGATCCAGAGGATCCATCAATGGTTTCAGAGCTAGATTTGTGTTGGAATTGCGATAGAAAGCAAAGGAAGAAAGTCCCCTCCCTTCCCCGAAGAACCCTAGAACAGGGCAAATCAAACAAAAAAAAGCATCCTCACCGGAAAAGCAGCGCCGCCGCATCGGGCCGCGCCGTTCCTCTCGATCCCGACACGCATCGGCAAGCCGAGGTGCCGGGAAGAAGAACCACCCCAACGGGGCAAAGGGCACCACCACCGAGCCGTTTGACGGCGGCGCGTTCACCTTCGAGGTGCTCGCGCATGCCGGCCAAGGGGACAGGGGGGCGCCGCCGCTTCGAGCGTCACCACAGGCGCATCTGGTAGCGGGGTTTTCGTGGCGCACTTGCACCGCTCACTCTCTGCTCGCAGGATGGAATGAAAGGGGGGAGGAAAGCGCGGCGCGGGGGGGGGGGGGGGGTCCGACGCCGTCGCCGGCTCGCCGGCGGCGCGACGGGCCCGCCAAAAAAGGTCGCCGCCGCGGAGTCAGAGGTGGAGCTGCGAGCGGCGTGCGGGGGGAGGGGAAATGACTAGGGTTCCCCTCGGCCCCTCCGCTCACCCGTTTTGACCCGGCGATGTGTGCGCTGGTCCGTCGGATTCGATCTGACGGCCACAGAGCCAACCCTAGCACACAGAGGCGGGCCGCTAGGCCGACAGTGGCCGCGCGCGCTGGGCTTAGGCCGGCGGCCCAGGCCGAGGAGAGGCCGGCTCGCGCGGCGCGGTGCGCAGAGCAGTTGGGCCGTTTTCTTCCGCTGCGGGCCGCGCGCGCTGGGCCAAGGCCGGGTTGTGCTGCTGTTTTTGTTTTTTCAGAAAATAGAAAAGTTTCTGAAAAGTAAATAGAAAATTTTCTGAAAAAGTTTTTGCTGTTAACAATTTTTTTTAGAAAATAGAAAAGTAAAATAAAAGTTCCTGAAAAGTAAAGTTCATGAATTTTTATTCATGTTTTTCCGCTGCAAATAAATAAAAATGCTCTTTTAAAAGGAAATAAAAGTTGAATGAGAAATTAATTTTTTAAGAGCATGTTAAAGAAATTATTGAAACAATTATGATCCTATTATTTTTATGACCAACGTTGTTAATAGCATGATCATGATTTGTTATTGTTATAAAAGGTGCATTTATTTCTACTTTTGCCCAACGGTGATATAGACTTAATTGCATACACAGTTGTATGTTTTAATTTTGACCAACGTTGGATTAATGCATGCAATTATTGCCATGATCTCACTTCATTGTGATTTCAGGAGGTTTCCACTTGATGAGTTGCCTCAAGGATGTTCCAACCCTCAGAGGTGATAATTATACTGAATGGAGAAAGAAAGTTGACTTGGCCTTTGTTTGTGCTGAGGTGGACTGGGTTGTGGACACCCCACAACCGGTCAAACCACCAGAGCCAGTCAGAGGTGCCAAAGAAGATGATGCTGCTTGGGAGAAAAAGAAGAGGGAACATGCTCCAGTGAAGATGTCATATACCCTCGAAAACCAAAAGTGGCTCACCACCAATAAAAAGTGCATGGCTTTCATAAAGAACACAATTGAGAATGCTATTGTGGGCTCTATTGCAGAGTGTACTTCCGTAGGGGAGTTTCTTGAAAAGATAATGAGCCAGTTCACTGGTTCTTCAAAGATATATGCTACCCAGTTGCTAAAGCAGCTGGTGACAGAAAAGTACACATGCGGTGGACATGGCATAAGAGAGCACATCATCAGGATGAGCAACATGACAGCTAAGCTTAAACCCATGGATTCGGATTTGGAGCTCAAACCTGCACTCCTTGTCCACCTGGTTATGGCTTCACTGCCAAAAGAGTTTGACACTTTTGTTGTCAACTACAACTTGTCGCTTGAAAAATGGGACATTGAAAAGACTATAGCCATGTGTGTCCAAGAAGAGAAAAGACTTAGAACCTCATATGGTGGTTCTCTGAACTATGTGAAGGATAATAAGAAAAAGAACTACAATCAAAATGGTAAAGGTTCCCCTTCAAAGACACATGGAAAAGCTCACTATCAGCATCAGCAGAAGTCTCTTCCAGTGGACAAGGATACATGTCTCCACTGTAAGTAGACCGGGCATTACAAGAAAGATTGCCCTGATTGGCTAAAGTCAATAATGGCAAAGAGAGGTAACAACATTGTTTCCTTTGTAAATGAATCCTTGTATACACACTTTTCGAAATCTACTTGGTGGATTGACTCAGGTGCAACTGTTCATGTTGCAAATTCATTACAGGGATTCCATTTGACGCGGACTACGCAAAGAAGTGAAAGATGCATTGAAGTTGCAAACGGAGTTCAAGCAGAAGTTGAAGCTGTCGGTGACATCTCCTTGGAGTTAGCTGATGGATTCAAGCTTCTACTTAGAGATGTTTTATATGTTCCTTCATGTCACAGAAACTTAATTAGTGTTTCCTGTTTGGACAAAGATCGTTATGAATGTTATTTTGGACATGGCAAGTGTGCCATATGGTTTAATAATACTCATGTGGGTGTTGCTTTCCTGCACAATGAGCTTTATTTATTATCACTACGTAAAAAAGTGTATTCTGTGTGTAATGTGAATGAGCATGTTTCCGCGTCGAATAAAGAACAAAAGAAAAGAAAGAGAACTCATGACTCATCAAAATTATGGCACTATCGCTCGGGCCATAATTCCAAGGGGAGAATAGAAAGACTAGTTAAAAGTGCTATTCTTCCTCCGTTAGAGTTCTCAGACTTAGAACAATGCATAGATTGCATTAAAGGAAAGTACGTAAAACAAATCAAAAAGGGTGCAAACCGTAGCACACGCACACTAGAAATCATTCACACTGATATTTGTGGACCATTTCCGATGAAAAGTGTGGATGGCTATGACTCGTTCATAACATTCATAGATGATTACTTCCGCTATGGTTATATTTAGCCAATCAAAGAAAGATCTGAAGCGTTGGATAAATTTAAAATATTCAAAGCTGAAGTTGAAAATCAGCATGACAAAAGAATAAAGATAGTCCGATCTGACCGTGGGGGGAGTACTATGGTCAGCACACTCCATATGGCCAAGTCCCTGGACCTTTTGCAAAGTTCTTACAGGAGACTGGCATAGTGGCCCAGTATTCAATGCCGGGCGAGCCTCAGCAAAATGGTGTAGCTGAAAGGCATAACCGTACACTGATGGATATGGTGCGCAACATGATGAGTTACTCCACCTTGCCATTGGGATTATGGATGGAGGCGCTTAAAACCGCCATTCACATTCTCAATAGAGTACCAAGCAAGTCGGTGCCCAAAACGCCGTACGAGCTGTGGACAGGAAGAGTGCCCTCCCTACAACACTTAAGGGTGTGGGGGAGTCCAGCTGAGGCCAAAATGTTTAATCCAAATATTGCAAAGTTATATCCCAAAACAGTAAGTTGCCACTTCATTGGCTATCCTGATAGATCAAAGGGTTTTCGTTTCTGCTGTCCAGACAGATACACAAAGTTTGTAGAAACAAGACATGCAGTCTTCTTAAAGGACGAAATGATGAGGGGGAGCATGGTAGCTCAGAAAATTGACCTTGAGGAGAAGAGGGTGCGTGCACCTAATCCGATGATTCAGGAGCCATTTTTCTCACTACCAGTTGTAATTCCACCCATGTCAACTATGGGAGAAGATCCGGAACCTATCCGTCAGGAGCCGACTGAACCCGTTGTTGAGCATGAAAGGGAGGTGCAGCAACCAATCTTAGAAGATGTGCCGGAAGTTGAGGCACAGAATGTGCCAGAAACTGAGGTCCTTAGAAGATCTAATAGAACAAGAAGATCAGCTATTTCTACTGATTATAAAGTTTATAACATAGAAATGGTTCATATGCAAAGTGACCCCACTTCATATGAAGAAGCCATGAGAAGCCTTCACTCATCAAAATGGCTAGAGGCAATGGAAGATGAGATGAAATCGATGAGTTCCAAAGATGTTTGGAGCCAAAACAGTAGGCTGTAAATGGGTCTACAAAACTAAGTATGACCCCAATGGGAATGTAGAAAAGTATAAAGCACGAATTGTGGCAAAAGGATTTACACAAAGAGAAGGGATAGATTACAATGAGACTTTTTCCCCAGTCTCATGTAAGGACTCCTTCAGAATCATAATGGCACTAGTTACACATTTTGATTTAGAGTTATATCAAATGGATGTAAAGACGGCATTTCTGAACGGGGATTTAAAAGAAAAAGTTTACATGAAACAATCCAAGGGTTTTATCATGGAAGGCAAGGAAGATATGGGATGCCGCCTGAAGAAATCCATTTACGGATTAAGGCAAGCCTCTAGACAGTGGTATCTAAAGTTTAATCAGACAATTAAAAGTTTTGGATTTAAAGAAAATATTGAGGATAACTGCATTTATGCAAGGTTTAAAAATAGGAAATATATTTTCCTAATCTTGTATGTGGATGATATCTTGCTTGCTAGCAGTGATGTTAGTCTGCTACAAGAAACAAAGAAGTTCTTGTCCTTAAATTTGATATAACAGATCTTGGTGAAGCATCATATGTTTTGGGCATAGAAATTCACCGAGATAGGAAAAATGGAGTTTTAGGACTGCCGCAGAAGGCATATTTAGAAAAGGTTCTTCAAAAGTAAAATATGCATGCGAGTAAAGCCACACCTGCTCCTGTAGTCAAGGGCGATAGTTTTGGGAAATTCCAATGTCCCAAGAACCAGTACGAGATCGATCAAATGAAAGCAGTACCATATGCTTCGGCTGTTGGAAGTTTACAGTATGCACAAGTGTGCACTCGCCCTGACTTAGCTTTTATCACCGGGGTACTCGGTAGATATCAAGAGAATCCAGGCATAGAGCACTGGAAGATGGTAAAGAAAGTATTACGTTATGCGCAAGGCACGAAGGACCACATGCTAACATACAGGAGATCTGATTCCCTAGAGATAAGAGGGTATTCAGACGCAGATTTTACGGGAGATAGAGATGATAGAAAATCCACGTCTGGATACGTGTTCACTCTCGCTGGAGGGGCTATTTCGTGGAGAAGCTCGAAACTTAATAGTTGCATCGTCCATGATGTATGCAGAATTTATAGCATGTTTTGAGGCCACGGGGCAGGCGATATGGTTAAAGAAATTTATACCCGACTTGAAAGTGGTAGATTGTATTAATAAACCACTAAAGATGTACTGTGACAACCAGCCCGCAGTATTCTACTCTCACAACAACAAGTCGAGTAATGCTGCCAAAACAATAGAGATAAAGTATTATGTTGTGAAAGATAAAATCCAGGATCACACTATAAGTCTCGAGCATATAAGGACAAATGATATGCTTGCGGATCCGCTTACGAAAGGCTTACCACCCAATGTGTTAAGGAACACTTAGCCGACATGGGTTTAAGGGAAAGCCTATGATTCCTGGATCATGAGAGGTCTAAAAGGAACAGAATTCGTTTCAAAACAGAGAGGTATGTTGTAGCTGTCTGATTCTATCAGCAATTGAGTTGTGACGATGAAACACGCTCTACGTACCAATCGGTGATGAAACTAGTAAAGTATAAAGTATAAAGTTAAAAGGAAAATTGAGATCAAGTTGAAGAATGTTAGGTTGATCTCCTCCCGTTCGAGCCCAACGGGTCGAACGTGCCCTTGCCTCGCGCCCTGATCGGGGGCGCCCAACCAAACTATGGTTGGTGGGCCCCTGTCGCCACGCTATATAGAGAGGTGGGGGAGCCGACAACACACGTTACGAGGTTCACCGTGCGCCGTAGGCCCCCACCAACATCCCTACCGATCTAGGGTTAGCGCGATACGACGGGAAGCATCACCGCCGCCACTGCCCACGCACACCCACGCTCACGCCGTCGCCCCTCCGCCATGGCTTCCGGCTCGGGCTCCACGAGCCAGGGAGAAGGTAAACACCCTACTCCTCAGAGCACTACCGCCAACACCATGCCCAAACGATCCAGAGGATCCAGGTGCCTACTCCTTTTTATCAGTACCTTACAAGATCGAGGGGATAAGATGTCGTGCTAAACTCCATCGATGCAAATCTAAATTTTCAAAACACATCAACAAAAATTGCATCATCCACCATCACATCATGTGCTTCCTGTTCTACAATCTCATTCTAAATTTCTAATGTTTATTACTTGAGTTTGGTCACAAGATTGTTCTCTCCCGTTGTTCGTTTTGCACATGGGACAATCGATGTTTACCTGTGTTTGGCCGCCCCTTGCTGGCGTTCTCATCCATGGTGCGTGCGGATGGTGGGGAGCTCCTCGCAAGTTGTGGTGACGACTGAAATAAATTGCGCTGGTTCATGTGGTCGACAGTGAAGAAAAAGGAGAGCAGCACATGTTTTCTTTTGAGAGGTTGCTCTGCACTTGTTGGTAGCAATGCCAAACATAGGTTTTTACTCTTCGAGTAATAGTGTCCACCTACTTCCCAGCAGAGGCGTTCCTGCTTTTATTTCGCAGTTGCTGTTTAATGTAATTGCCTCACTTAGTTTCTTTGCCCTTGTACTTATTTGCTGATGCTAAGCTGTGGTGCCTGACAGTGCTGCGGTGCTATTCAGGTTTGCTGCGGTTGGGACAGTCTGCTCGATCTTTATCTGTGATGTGTTCTGGTTCTTTTTTTTTGTTTGATTCCTTGTAATGAACCAGTTGGTTTCTCCTAATGGAAATCGGAGGCGCTTCTTTCATTCAAAGAAAATGCCAAACATAGGTGATGGCCTATTTGTGGTTTTCCTTCTGAACTTCATTTGTAGAAAATGCAGAAAAAACCAAGTTTTACTATTGCAGTGAGGAGTCCATTGACGATGACGAGTACTTTCTGCTGCAGGACGACGGCGCCAGCCAAGAAGGGCGGCAAGTCCGCCGCGCATGACGATGACTACGAGCCCGCTCTGTCGCCGCCACGGCTCTGCTGCTCCTGCAGTGCTCCGCTATTCTTACACCTGCAGCCTTCACGACCTGCCTCTGCTGCTCCCGCTGGCATCCAGTCGTGCCTGCCCCGCCTGCGCCGCGACTCTGCTGCTCCCGCGGTGCACATGATTGTAGGTTGCAACTTTCTAATTAAGTTTCTAACCACAAAAATGTTCTCAAAATCTTGCCTGTGACATCGGACCTATGATATGAAGAGTATGAGTGTACGACAAATTTTACAAAAGGAATATATATAATTTATGGTAGTAGAACTACATGTAGTACTTAATATTTGATTGATGTTACTTATCCCATATGGAGCAAAGTCTCTACAGCCTATATATCGACAACAGTTTAACTTCGATACTGGGCAATTGGTATGTTGAGCTTTGCCACTTTCTAAAGTGTGTTGAAATATGAGTTCCAGTTTCTTGATTTTTAGGAAATAAAGGAGGAGCGTTTGAGGAAACAGAAGGAGAGTAAGGCTCGGAAAGCACAGAAGAGGGAAAAGGAGAGGGAAACCATGGGCATGAACTGGTAAAATATAGCGATGATCCCATGAGTCTATTATAAATACCATTTTAGTTTGATGTCTTTTTATCGATTTTTCTTTATGATAATAATTGAGAAATAAAGAAGCGTTGTGGTGTATGAAATATTATCGCACTACCAGATATTTTCATTATATTTAGTCATTTCCTCTTTGGGTAGGCATGTATTATGTTTCTTAACATTTTTTTTCTGATTTGGACTTACTTTGGACATGCAAACTGGGGACTTGGATGTCTGTCCACTCTAATTTGGCTCTGAAGTTTTGATTGGATGTTATCTCTTCTTCGAGACTTAAAATAAAAATTCTCTATGAACACATTCATCGAGCTAGGTAAAAAACTAAGGGGACTTGAAACATGGCTACAAAAAAAGCTAATAAGTGATCACTAGGCAGTAGCACCATATGTTACATATAACTAGGTTGAGCTTTCATCTTATTTGCACTTTCTTCATGTGTCCATGTCATTTAGTTTTGCCTCCACGTGAAAAACATTATAATATAAATAGATCATGTATGGATGAAAACTATGTAAATATTAGACAACTATTTTGATAATTATTTGATGGCAAGTAAGACGTGCGTACACGTGCAAGCTTACTAGTGTAGAAAGGAGATCAACGCTCTAATAAACCTTGTGATTTTCTATGTCTTGAAGGAGAGAAACTGCCGCATTTTTTAGAATCGCAGGAGACGGAGGCCAAGGTAACGGACAAGATCATGACGAAGCGGTGTAAGACTAGGACGGTGGGTACGAGTGAGATGTAAGGGCATGTTGACTCGCAAACGGTTCCTATAACCGCGCTATTCAGACCATGTAAGCCATTTAATACGGGTCTATATTGATCCGCATGGCAATTCAAATTTACTTTCTCTTGAATCGGATATAAACGTGGGACATTGCAGGCACCCGGACAGCACCAAGCCCGCATCTGACAGCCCTGGCCCACCAAACCCTTTCGTCGTCGTTAGTGCGCGTTCTTATCCGGCGCTGGCTGTCCGCATTCATGTCGCTGTAGAGCGCACCGTTTCACATTGAAACCGGTCCAGAACGGGCGTGACCTCTCACTGGCTCCGTCATTAAAGTGGTGCGTCGATCGAGGGCGCCTCCCGCTGCACGCCCGGCTGAACACGCCTCCTTGCCGCATTCAAACGCCTCCATTATATCCGCATGCAAGCTGAGAAACCTACTCGGCCACACGTCCATTCACGAGCGGGGCAACATTAAACACAACGTCGGGCAATCTCTTTCCGCCCGCCCGCTATTTAAAAGAGGCCACACGTCGGGCAAGAATCGCACCACTCCGTCGCTCCGATCTCATCTTTCCACCATTTTCTCCACCCTTTCGATGGTATCCGGCGAGCAGGAAGAGCAATTCTCCGGCATAAAAAGTCGGCTGGGTGGTCTGCCGAGCCCGCCGGATATGAGCAAGGCAGCTCGCTGCTCTACCTCCCTCGCCTAGCCGGACGGAGCAAGTTGTCGCTCCAAGCCAACGTGTGGTTCAGCAACTCGCCGCTCCAAGCCAGCTCACGGAGGAGTGGGGAGTTGCTCCACGGAGGCACGCGGGGGAGTACGACGGAGTGGCCATCATGGGCGAAGCCGCGTCATACCGTGCCATCCGCTATCAACGTGCGCATAACCCCGTCATGTCGGCAGAGAAAGAAACTGGCTGCACGGAGATCAACGAGTCGGTGGCCAGCGCGTCCGCGTCCGTCGCCAACATCGAGGGAAAATAGAACACATGAGGCCACCGCAACTTGTGTCCCATGCGGGCCACCGTCGACGCGTCGCCGGCTTGTACAACCGGTGACCTGTCCGGTTCTTTATCTTAGACAATGGGTGGCCCCAGCCTGGATTCCACGGAAGCGAAGAAGTCCCCATTCCCCTCCGGCTAAAGCACTTTGCCACTTCGAAAAACAGCGCAGGCGGACATAGAGAAGATACAGGGGCAGAATATGCCTCCGAGCGGGCTGCTGGACATGGGAAAGACAAAGGGATCCGTCCCGACCCGCCGTAGACTAGTTTAGGGTATTCGTGTCGTAGGAGTGAAGCTCCGCATGATCGTACGTGCACATAGTTTTATCTTTCTAGTTAAACTATGTCCAAAATGTAAATGGTTTCGTCCGGTTTGTATGAAATTTGTCGTGTTTGCATGAATTTCATCCGGTTAATTTAAAAAGTTATTAAAATGTGTGCAGATAGTATTGGATGACGGCCTCCCGCATCCATGTCTGCGGATTGGTTCCCTGTCCACGAACAAATGCGAAAGGAAATTTATGGATTGCCATTGGAGATGGTCTAAGCCATGTAAAAGCATAGGTGGTTGAGGAAAGCGGATTTGTATGCTGTCTGCATTTAACTTCTCGTTCCACGAGCCAAGTTATTGTGACGTATGCCGTATGGTATATGTGTCTTTTAATGACAATCCATCTTTTTTTTTTTAAATAAACTGTAACTTTATTAATTAGAAATAACGGTTACATCGTCAATAAGAAAATGTACAATATCATTCATGGGCTCCTCAAACCAATCCCTAGTGACAAAAAATTTCGCTAGCCTAGCAATTTCATGAGCCACTTTATTTGCTTTCCTATTGCAATGTTCAAATCTAAACAAATAGAGCCTAACAGAGCGAAACATATATGAGTCGGAGTGTGTGCATTACTTTGGGCTACCTAGAACTGTCCGAATACCGTTATTTTTAACAGATATAATATTACATTTTTTGTAAATTATCTTTTTGGACGACTGGTTGGATCCGTACGTGGTCGTTACTCTGTCACGCGAAGTATATGGTTTATGTTGGGAGACGGTAGCACGTGATACGTACAACCGATTTAGATGGTGGTCCAACAATAAAATATGTGTCTAGTCATTTTGTACTACTTTTGTGGCAGCATCTTCTTTTTTATTCGACCTTGCTGGCAAATTTGTATCAGATTACGTATTTTGCGAAGACTTTGTTTAATAATATGACTATGTACATCAATTGATGCGGAGACAGAAGTAATTCTCCTTTTCAGAAAAAAAATCTCAGTTCCTTCTTCTATCAATCTTAATAAATCAGTGCCCAAAGCTCTTGCGTGTTAAAAAACCCGACAAATTGACCTGTGATTTTTTGTAGGGAGTGTTGAACACTTACTGCCTCCTATTTTCTCGTGTGTCATGACAACGATTCTTTTTCATTTGATTTCCTTTATCATGAAGCACCCGCTTTATAAATAAGACAACATATCCACATCGCGTAGGAAACTCGCCTAATACCTCGTCGAGGCCTCAATTCCCTCTTGTGTATTTGAAAACTCGTTTGCACCATCAGGAGGCACCCGACCACCACCACCACGATGAAACTCAACCCAGTCACACCAGATCTGGTCACAACCTCTTTTGAAGGAAGATGACAGGACAGAGCCTCCCACCACTACATCCCATACAATTAATGCTCATGCCGTGCATATACTGTTTGCATGCACTTTTATGGTTTGTACTGCCTCCGTTCTGGTTTATGTCTCTTTTATATTTTGGGTGAAACTTTGACCTTTGATTTAAATATTAAAAAATAAATTATATACCACAAAAATATTATATCTGAAGACATCTTTGGAACATGAATTCAACAATATAAATTTTGTGACATACAAATTATATTTTGTTAGTCAAAATATATTGCCAAAATTTGTCACGAAATATGAAGGGGACTAGGGCCAATTCTTTTGCAACTTTTAGTAGCTTATTGTCAAAATAAGCCAAAAGGTCAAAAGAACTTGTTCTGAAGAAGCTAGCTCCATTTATTTCCACACCATCTCCTTTTTTTTTGAAAAAACCCTGAACTTTATTCATTAGATAAAAATTGTACATCGTTTGTGAGGATCATTACAATTTCATTCAAAGGTTCCTCAAACCAATCAGAGGTCAAAGAAAACCTAGCTAATCTAGCAAGCTCATGAGCTACTTCATTAGCTTCTCTATTACAATGTTAAAAAATAATAGAAACAAAATCGCCGACATAATGAAAACAGTCGTCGAAGATTGCTGCCGCCGCGCCCGCTGATTGTCCTCCATCCTGCATAGTTTCAATCACCTCCAGATTATCCGAGTTAATAATAAGGCGATTACCACCCGCCCTTTGCGCCAATGTTAGACCAAATTTGAGAGCTAAAGCTTCGGCCATCAACCCATCCGCGCAATAGTCAATCTTCCCATTCCCTCCCGCAATAAACCTTCCTCTGTCATCTCTCAGGACCGCCCCCACCGTACCCCTAAGCATGTCGTGATCAAAAGAAGCATCAACATTAAGCTTCACAAAACCTCTAGGAGGACAAGACCAACCCCCCTTTTTCATAGAGACCTTGGGGGATAATGCGTTAACAAATTTTGTGGTAAGGGCTAGAACCCCCATAGAAATTCGGAGTGCATTTTGAGATATCTCCTTGTACACTAGCTTCCGTCTTTCCCACCATAGATACCATGCTGAGACAGCAATCATCTCTCGCACATTGTGGTAACCCATTATCCACAAATCTTTATCTGGAAGTAATAGTAGATACTCCAGCACCGCCTCTCCAGCACGATTAACCTCGCAAGCCTTATTAATAATCTCATCCATCCCCAGCCTTTTCCAAACCTCCTTTGCTTTTTTACAACGAAAAAGCATATGCTTAGTATCCTCTAAATCCTCAAAGCAAGTGGGGCAAATGGTCGAGACCTTCATATGTCTATTAGCGAGTGTAACCCGGCATGGGAGTGTTCCATGTAGCGTACGCCATATTTTTTTTAACTTTTGCCGGACAAGATATCTCCAAATCTTACTCCAAATAGGGTTAATTGTGATTCGCCCCATCCCATTAGAGTGTTTTAATTTGCTTCCATACTGGTGATCCCACTCCACCGAATAAGCAGACCGAACCGAGAACATACCATTTTTCGTATAACTCCAAGCAATAAAATCTAGCATATCGTGTTGCGGGAGTGGAATCAAAAGAATCAGTTGTACATCGATGGGCCACATAGTTTGCGTAATCAGGTCTTCGTCCCACATATTGGAAGCAGGATCAATGAGGTCACTTACCTTAGTTAACATATTTCCACACCCCTCTCCTTCATAATGAAAAAAAGCTGGGGGAGAGTGGCTTCCCTCAGCTTCTCACTTAAATCGAAGGGGTATTGTAGGACCGAAAGTATGTCTAGAAGGAGGGGGGTGATTAGACTACTTGACCAAATAAAAATCTACCTTTTCCCAATTTTAAGTGTTGGCAGATTTTAGCATTCATAGCAAGTCAAGCACACCCTACACATGCATATCTAAGAGTATAGCAGCGGAAAGTAAAGACAAGCATGAGTAGTAAAGGAAGGGTAGGAAGATCAAACGCAATTTGTAGACACGATGGTTTTTCCCGTGGTTCCGATAGGTGGTGCTATCGTACGTCCACGTTTATGGAGTCTTCAACCCACGGAGGGTAACGGTCGCGAGAGTCCACGGAGGGCTCCACCCATAAGGGTCCACGAAGTAGCAACCTTGACTATTCCATAACGGCTTCCGTCCACGAAGGACTAGCCTCACTATGGGTAGATCTTCACGAAGTAGGCGATCTCCTTGCCCTTACAAACTTCTTGGTTCAACTCCACAACATGAAGTAGGAGGCTCCCAAGCGACACCTAACCAATCTAGGATGCACCACCCTCCAAAAGGTAATAGGCTCGGCAATGTCGATGAACTCCTTGCTCTTGTGCTTCAAGATGATAGACTCCTCAACACACAATCACTCTCTCACAGATTTGGCTTGGTGGAAGAGATTGGATTGGTGGAAAGCAGCTTGGGGAGGCTATAGATCAAGATTCATATGGTTGGAATGGAATGGCATGATCTCAACAAATGAGTAGGTGGCTCTCTCTCAGAAAATCAGATGGGGCAAGTATGGAATAGTTCTGAGTGCTTCTCTTTCGAGTGGGTGGTGGTGAAGGGGTATATATAGGCATCTCCAAAAATCCAACCGTTACACCTAAAGTGATCAACTCGGTGACACCGATTTGTGAATCTCGGTGGTACCGAATTGCTCCAAAGGTAGCAACTTTTGAATCTCGGTGAGACCGATATATAAATTTCGGTCGTACCGATCAGGTGACCAACGATCAGATTGCGCAATCTCGGTGATGCCGATTCTCACATCTCGATGGTACCGATTTTCGACCATGGCTTACCAGAGAGTTGGTCCAGAAACTCGGTGGCGCCGATCCATAATTCTCGGTGGTACCGATTCCTGTGAATGGCTATCCAGAGAGTTGGTCCAGAAATTCGGTGAGACCGACTGGCAAATCTCGGTGGTACCGAAGACTGAAAACAGCTAAACAGAGAGTTGGCAACTGAACTCGGTGGCACCGATGCAGAATCGGTTGCATCGACTGGCTAGGGTTTGGCATGGGTCTGTCTGAGTTTGCGAATCGGTGGCACCGAGTGGAAAGTGTTGGTTGCACCGATTTTGGATATTTGACTTTGGACAGACTTTTGTGGAAGAGCTTGTGGGTGTTTTTGGTGACTATAACTTGTGCACGTATGAGCATTTTGTTCACCAACAATACCTTACCCCCTTTTAATAGTATTGGCTTTCCTATGGACTCAAAGTGATTTCTCACATAGTAAAATGTAGTGTCCTCTTGCTTGAAGCTTTGCCAATCTATTTTCTTGCATCTTGGGGTTATCCACAATCCTTTTGCCATCCCTATCATTGAACTTTTCCTGAAATATGCTTAGTGGAAACATTAGTTCAATGACATATATGTTGTTATTAATTACCAAAACCACCAAGGGAGCAAACGTGCTTTCAATCTCCCCCTTTTTGGTAATTGATGACAACATATAGATCAAAGCTTCGACATATGATATAATCAATGAATATAATCGTCGCTTTGAGAAGTATGTGATAAGCAAGAGCTCCCCCTAAATTTGTGCATTATTTTAAATTTACGTTTGAATGCAAATGCACAATCAATTAGGTACATGGGGCATTCTTTCATGTCACATACAAGTTGGTGGTGTGCGAGAGTAATAAGAATGAACATCATAGCACAACACAATCAAGCAAATGTGAATGATCATCTCATAGGCAACATAACGATAGGAAATAGTAGCAACACACATTAAACGTATGATCAAACACCACATAGTTCAACACATAAAGCAAAAGACCAAATGTTTTTGAAAAAGCGATAAAAACCAAACGCTCTCTCACTCGAAGCCTAAAGATCTATATACACTTCTCCCCCTTTGGCAACAAGTTACCAAAAAGTTCAAAGGTGTATATCTAAGCGCTCTTCTGAGGCTGATCTGCTCCGGAGGCTGATGTAGGAGTCGAGAGAACTGCATCGGCGAAGACCTCTGTTGATGTCAAGGATGGAGTTGGAGTAGCAATTGGAGGTACTGGAGCTGATGGAGCTGAGAAGGCTGTAGCAGGTGCTGATGAAGAAGGCCTCAAATCTGGAGCTGGCACTGTGGCTGATCTGGCCTGGGTTGTGAAGTGAGTGCCTGGCCTGAGAGGAGACTCATCCTCATCATCTGTAGTGTGGGGACTGGGCACGTTGTCAACTTCCTTCTTCAGCTCATTCACTGTCTTTGTCAGCCCATCCACTTTGTCATTGAGGGTCTTGATCCTATTCGCAAAGATCCTGACAAGACTACTCTGATTTCCCAGCATGTCCTTGATATCCTTCTGCATGCCCTGAACGGTTGAGATCAAAAGATCCATTTGCTCGTTCCTGGATCTAGGGACTGGAGCACTAGTGGCTCTAGCTGCCTCTGCCTGTGCTGCAGCTGATGTGGGATGATCTGGGTCCATCACCACAACGTTGTCCTCGAGATCTGGCTGTAGGGGCAAATGGGGCCTGTCAAGAGCAAAAATGTGCTTCTCCAGCTTGGAGTTGATAAGCATCTGAATGTAGGGTGCATAACAGCATGAGCGCTTCTGATCAGCAGCAACCCTCTTCACAGTCTCCACAATCAGATCCATCACCCTTATCCTGGTGTGTCTATCCAAATGGATCAACATGTTGATGGAATAGCCTCTGATCATCTTGTCATCTCCAGACTTAGGCATCAATGTGTGCCTCAAGATGGTGTTCATGGTGCGGAGGCCAGTCTGGAGGAAGTAAATGGATCCAAACTTGTGTGATTTCAAGTTGGCAGCAGGGATCTCATTGTACATATTCTTCATAGAATCATGGTTCTCCTTGGATTCAGAATAGACATCCAAGTCACCATCTTCCACCTCTGGGACTCCTAAGATGGTAGCCCATTCCTCAACAGAAGACTCATATCTTGCTCCTTCAGTCATCCACACAATTCTACCATCTCCATAGAAATGAGCAGTGGAGTAGAATTGCATGATCATCTCGTCATTCCATGCAGTGAATTCTTTGCCAACAAATTCATCTAGGCCAATGCAATGAAAGTTGTCTTGAACATTTGGAAAGTAATCTTCATTAGCCTTGATATACTTCCAGTCCACATATCTCATGTCACTCACAGATGGGCTCTTGTCAAGCAAGATTGTCTCATAGAAATCTTGTTGCTCCTTGGTGTAGAACCTATAGTCCACAGCTGTCTTTCTCCTCTGGGCATATGGATCAATAGCTCTCCATGCCCTCAAACCAGAATCCTTCCTCTTCTTCATGTCTTCAGCAATCAGGTGGCTGGCATTGTGCTCTGGAAGGTGTGGTCTGAGCTTCATCAAAGCAGTGAAATCATCATCATCCTCAGCTTCCCTGAAAGTGGAGGTTTTGTTCTTGGAAGAAGCTGGGATCTCTTTGGAGAACCTCTTGGGTTTATCAACAGCAGCAGCCTTCTTGGGAGATGATTTGGTGCTCTTGGAAGTGTTAGTCTTGGGCATAGCATCTGCCATCGGCTTCTTTTTCTTCTTGGGAGGTGCCTTTGCAGCTGGCTCTACTTCCTCTTCTTCTTCAGCAGCTGCTTCCTCTGGATCCTCATACATAGAGGTAGGCCTGCCTACAACATAAACAATCCTCTTCCTGGATCTCTTCTTCTCTCCTGCCTTCTTAGGCATAGACTTCTTGGGAGGCTCAACTGTCATGGTTGCTCTGGAGCTCTCAGGTGCTCTCACTGTCTCAGAGCTAGCATACTCCTTTCTGACAACTTTCTTCTTCTTGGAAGAAGTGGCAGCAGCAGTGTCCTTGGCAGACTTGTCCTGCTTTGACTTGGGAGGCACTTCATCAGGTATGAAGTCCTCATCTTCCTCATCAGAATTTAGCTTTCTCCTAGTTCTTGTAGCAGCCTTTGGCAGATCTGGAGAACTAGGCACATCATCAAAGCTCTCTTCAGGACTAGAGCCTGAGTCCAAATCCACACTCTGCTCTCTGAGATCATTCTGGCTATCCTCAGCATCTGACATATCTGACCCTGTTAATAGAGTGTAGAAGAGTGGAGAAGATGAGTCATCACAAAATGCAGACATTTTCAAAAGATTGAACTAAGATTTCTCAAATTTTGCATTCTGCCAAATGTATGTCGGTACAGTCGAGGCAAAATTTTCGGACCCACCGAGACAAACAACCTGCTTTCCAGAAACTTGGCACCATTTTCGGTCACACCGAAAATTAGTACTCGGTTCCACCGAGGTGTTCTCAGTTGGCCAGAAAAACCGAATCGGTGTTACCGATTCTTTTGCATCTGTTCTACCGAGATTCATGTGGCGAATGGCAAAACCGAAAAAATCGATCATTCGCTAATCTACTGGAATTTCTAGTGGAAAGAGAGGTTTGCAATCCGTGGATTATCGATAAATTTAACTTCAATGCGCAAGAATCGGACGTGGAGTGCAAGGAAGGCCGGATCCATACCCTAGCTTGGTGACGGATCCGCTACGGCGAAGACGGCAGCGAAGATGCCCGTCGACGGCGAGGATCCCAGCGGCGGAGGAGCACGGGGAGACAAGGGCGATGACCAGGGGGTCCTTTTTGGCAGCTTAGGGTTTTGGAGCGTGACGGTTTGAGGAGTGAATTTCAAAGCGTTGGGTCCACAACATATATACCCTTTGCTGTCGGTGGCACCGATTCTAAATTTTCGGTGTCACCGAGTTTCTCAACTGTCAGCAGACAGGGAAACTCGGTGTAACCGAGAATATGGAATCGGTGGTACCGAGATAGAAAACCAGATCAACCCTAGGCATTCGGTGAGACCGAGAATTTTGGGTTGGTTCCACCGAGATGCACTTGGGAGGTTTTAATGGTCAGTTCTTGTCGATTCGGAACTCCGAGTGCTTCTCACACAGAGGGATCGAAAAGTACTTGTTCAAGTTTTGTGATGCAGCAAGAAAAGAATATGAGGTGAGAAAGCATAGATAGCTAGAGAGTGGTCCTAGGCATTCTTGTCCATCCAATTGGCAAAAGAGAAAACAAAAGCCAAATAGCAACAATTGGATGTCCTCGAATGTGTAAATAAATGCAGACCAACATGCTCACACAATAAGATGTCAAATGAAATCATGGCAAACATGCACAAACATACTAGCATCTATCAAGCATTTTGGCGATGACGGAGTCAGCTATATATGAGTATATTGACTTAGGAGCCAAGTAAGGATACTTGATCATAGGTCATACTCATCGTTTAAGCACAAGTGGGGTTACCACTTTTACAAAAAGCATTTAATGTTGTCACATACTAAGAGATGCTTTAACTCAAGTCTTAGAGTAAAGCTCCCCCTTGATGTGACATCCCCCCATAGGAGGGATAAACTAACCTTGGGTTTTGTCGATGAAGACTTCATGTCGGTGAAGTAGTGGTGGATGCTCAAAGTTGATGAAGATCACCATGAGTTGGGAGCATCCTTGTTGTTTCCTTACTCTTCTCACCTACATGGGTTAGTCCCAACACACAAGAGACAAATACAAAGATATCTATGGACATGGAGTGCAAGGCATGTGTGATGATGTCCATTGATTTATTGATTACCTTGTCCTTTGCTTACCTTTGAGGGAATGTGTGACTCCTTGAACCATTGCATAGAGTTGATGTTGATTGCAAATAGTTCTTGCCAATAATGAATGTGAGTGAATTTCATTGGCGGAGTCACCCCTCAAGAACTCTCTAGTTCTTCTTCTTGGGGACCCACATCAACTTGATGGGGATCCTTAGTGTTGAAGTAGCCTTTGTAGAAGTTGAGCTTGAAGTAGCCTTGGGAACCCACTCCACCAAAGCTTGGGATTCATCTTCATATGAGTCAATGTCCTCTTGAAGCTTGTTCTTCCCCTTGAGCTTGTGGTCTTGTGGCGGAAGGTCATCTTGAGTGTTTGTTCCCTTGGGAGGAGTATTTTCATACTTCTCCTTTTGAGGAACAAACTTGGGCTTGGGGTATTGACCTTCTTCCCATTCAACTCCATTAGCGTTGAAGTAGCCAATGTCATGGTTCTTCCGGTATCCTCCGTGCTTGCGTACAATTTTCTCAAATTGCTTACACCTGGCAAGACTCTTGTAGATACCTTTCTCTATAATTCCTTTCAATAAAGCATTTTCTTGTTCAAGTGTAACTTGGCTAAGATAATCATCATTAGTGGAATCAATAAAACTACTAGAAGCAACATCATTAGATTTTGCATTTTTATTGTTGCTACAAGAACCTTTCTTGCCTTTGTTACTAGTTTGTTTAGATTTAATTTGTAGCATGAATGTAGACAAAAGTAGTCGTTTGGCTAGATAAGATGAAGTCTTCTTTCGGAGATCGTCATTGATAGCTTTAAGAAACTCATGCTCTTGCTCCAAGGTGAGCTTCTCGAAGCGTAGCTTCTCATGAGTCCTTACAAGCTCTCTATGATCTTCGAGAGTAGATTCATGGGCTAACTTAAGAGTGTTTAATTCTTTAGTTAGTTGTTCTATTTTCATCTTATCATCATCAAATGACTTATCTTGCCTAGCATGAGAATTATCAAGTTCATTTTGACTAACTTCACTAGTTTCATCAAAGTGCAAGTCATCATCACAAAGCAAATCATCTTCATCACTATTGAAATCAAGATACTCGGGGTGTGATACCTTGGGGCCTTTAGCCATGAAGCAACTTCCACTCCCTTCATTTGGTGAATCGAATAGATCATAGGGGTTGGTTGTCACTAGAGCAAGTCCGGCAACACCTTCATCTTGACTATAGTCGGAGTTGGAGTGATAGCTTCTCTCGGAGTTGTTGTCGGAGTCGGAGCCGGAAACCCATTCACCAACATGAGCTTGATGTTTTCTTCTTGTGTAGCTCTTGGTGTACTTGTCCTTCTTCTCTGAATCCCTACTTCTCCTTGAGGGTCTTCGTTCATAACGATCATCTCTACTCCTTCTCTCTCTTTGAGGTGATTCATTCCTTGAGCTTTGTCTTCTAGGTGACTCTTCCCTTCGTTTGTAGGGAGCCGTGCACTCATTTGAGTAGTGTCTGGGCTTCCCACAATTGTAGCAATTGCGGTCACGACTTGACGAACGCTTCTCTTCATATCTTGAGTTGGAGCTTCGTTCTTTGCATCTATTCTTGTAGAACTTGTTGAATTTCTTGACCATGAGGCTTATCTCTTCATTGGTGACAAGGTTCAAGTTGCGGGAGCATCACTTGTGGCTTTGTAAGCACCACTAGACTTGTTGTGAAGCTCTTCTTTGTCTTTGAGTGTCATCTCATGAGCAACAATCCTTCCAATGACTTCCGTAGGCTTGAAATCTTTGTAGTTGGGCATCATTTGGATCAATGTGCACACGGTGTTGTATCTCTCATCCAAAGCTCAAAGTATCTTCTTGATGATGAATTTGTCGGTCATTTCTTCGCTTCCTAAGCTGGCAATCTCATTGGTGATGAGAGCTAGCCTAGAGTATATCTCCGCGACTCCTTCACCATCCTTCATCTTGAACTTGTCAAGCTGACTTTGAAGAACATCCAACTTGGATTCTCTCACGGACTCGGTTCCTTAATGCATATCAACCAAAGTATCCCAAAATCTCTTTTGCATTCTCGAGACGGCTGATTTTGTTGAATTCTTTGGGGCATAAGCAGTTGAAGAGAATGTCACATGCTTGAGCGTTGTATTGCAACATCTTCAATTCTTCCGCGATCGCTTCACGATCCGGTTCCTTTCCATCACCAAAGAATTCACCTTGCAAGACAACACGAACAATATCCCATATGGAGGGGTTATGACCAAGAATATGCATTTTCATTTTGTGCTTCCAACTAGCAAAATTAGTGCCATCAAAGTACGGACCTCTAGGGTGATAATTTCCCTCACTAGACGCCATACTCTCCTAGGTTGTGAGACCAATACAATGGAGACCAAAGCTCTAATACCACTTGTAGGACCGAAAGTATGTCTAGAAAGGGGGGGTGATTAGACTACTTGACCAAATAAAAATCTACTTTTCCCCAATTTTAAGTGTTGGCAGATTTTAGCATTCATAGCAAGTCAAGCACACCCTACACATGCATATCTAAGAGTATAGCAGCGGAAAGTAAAGACAAGCATGAGTAGTAAAGGAAGGGTAGGAAGATCAAATGCAATTTGTAGACATGATGATTTTCCCGTGGTTCCGATAGGTGGTGCTATCGTACGTCCACGTTTATGGAGTCTTCAACCCACGGAGGGTAACGGTCGCGAGAGTCCACGGAGGGCTCCACCCATAAGGGTCCACGAAGTAGCAACCTTGACTATTCCATAACGGCTTCCGTCCACGAAGGACTAGCCTCACTATGGGTAGATCTTCACGAAGTAGGCGACCTCCTTGCCCTTACAAACTTCTTGGTTCAACTCCACAACACGAAGTAGGAGGCTCCCAAGCGACACCTAACCAATCTAGGAGGCACCACCCTCCAAAAGGTAATAGGCTCGGCAATGTCGATGAACTCCTTGCTTTTGTGCTTCAAGATGATAGACTCCTCAACACACAATCACTCTCTCACAGATTTGGCTTGGTGGAAGAGATTGGATTGGTGGAAAGCAGCTTGAGGAGGCTAGAGATCAAGATTCATATTGTTGGAATGGAATGGCATGATCTCAACACATGAGTAGGTGGCTCTCTCTTAGAAAATCAGATGGGGCAAGTATGGAATAGTTCTGAGTGCTTCTCTTTCGAGTGGGTGGTGGTGAAGGGGTATATATAGGCATCTCCAAAAATCCAACCGTTACACCTAAAGTGATCAACTCGGTGACACCGATGTGTGAATCTCGGTGGTACCGAATTGCTCCAAAGGTAGCAATTTTTGAATCTCGGTGAGACCGATATATAAATTTTGGTGGTACCGATCAGGTGACCAACGGTCAGATTGCGCAATCTCGGTGACGCCGATTCTCACATCTCGGTGGTACCGATTTTCGACCATGGCTTACCAGAGAGTTGGTCCAGAAACTCGGTGGCGCTGATCCACAATTCTCGGTGGTACCGATTCCTGTGAATGGCTATCCAGAGAGTTGGTCCAGAAACTCGGTGAGACCGACTGGCAAATCTCAGTGGTACCGAAGACTGAAAACAGCTAAACAGAGAGTTGGCAACTGAACTCGGTGGCACCGATGCAGAATCGGTTGCACCGACTGGCTAGGGTTTGGCATGGGTCTGTCTGAGTTTGGGAATCGATGGCACCGAGTGGAAAGTGTTGGTTGCACCGATTTTGGATATTTGACTTTGGACAAACTTTTGTGAAAGAGCTTGTGGGTGTTTTTGGTGACTATCACTTGTGCACGTATGAGCATTTTGTTCACCAACAATACCTTACCCCCTTTTAATAGTATTGGCTTTCCTATGGACTGAAAGTGATTTCTCACAAAGTAAAATGTAGAGTCCTCTTGCTTGAAGCTTTCCCAATCTATTTCCTTGCATCTTGGGGTTATCCACAATCCTTTTGCCATCCCTATCATTGAACTTTTCCTGAAATATGCTTAGTGGAAACATTAGTTCAATGACATATATATTGTTATTAATTACCAAAACCACCAAGGGAGCAAATGTGCTTTCAGGTATGCCGAAGTCGCCCTATTCTTTGTTCATATTACACGAAAACTACCACTGTGTCGAGGTCCACGTCCAACCGAAGCCCCAGGCGCACTCGATCCCCTCTCCTCCCGCTCCCGCAGAAAGAAAAGCTAGGGTTCCTCGTTGGCCGCCGCTGCCGTCGTCGCTCCCGGGCTCCTCTTCTCCTTGACGCTGTTGGGGAACGTTGCATGGGAAACAAAAAATTTCCTACGCACACGCAAGATCTATCCATGGTGATGAGCATCTACGAGAGGGAGAGTGGATCTACGTACCCTTGTAGATCGCTAAGTGGGAAGCGTTAAGAAACGCGGTTGATGTAGTCGAACGTCTTCGCGATCCAAATCGCAAGCCGTCCCGCGATCCAATCACGATCCGTCCCGATCTAGCGCCGAACGGACTGCACCTCCGCGTTCAGCACACGTACAGCTCGATGACGATCTCCGCCTTCTTGATCCAGCAAGAGGGGGCAGAGAGGTAGATGAGTTCTCCACTAGCACAACGGCGTGGTGGCGGTGGTGGTGGAGCTGTCCCGGCAGGGTTTCGCCAAGCACGACCAAGACGATCTAGTGGAGAACATATCTAGAGGGAGAGAGAGGCAGCCGTGGCTTTTCAGGGTTGGGGCTGCCCTCAAATCCTCTAGTATATATAGGAGGAAGGGAGGGGAGGAGGCAGCCTCAAACCCTCCACAAGGAGGATTCGGCCGAACCACCGCAAGGAGGTGGAATCCACCTCCTACTAGGAGGTGGATTCGTTTTAGGAAGGTGTCCTACTCCTTCCAACCTCCACCTTTTTCCTCTTGGGCGCATGGGCCCCCATGGGGTCGGCTGCCCAGCCCACCAGGGGCTGGTGCGCCACCTCTTGGGCCCATGTGGCCCCCGGGGTGGGTGGGCCCCACCCGGTGGACCCCCGAAACCCATTCGTCACTCCCGGTACACTATCGAAAGTACCCGAAACTTTTCCGGAACCCAAATACCACTTTCCTATATATCAATCTTTACCTTCGGACCATTCCGGATCTCCTCGTGATGTCCGGGATCTCATCCGGGATTCCGAACAACCTTCGGTCACCAACATACATAACTCGGTACTACCGAAACGTCACCGAACGTTAAGTGTGCAGACCCTGCGGGTTCGAGAACTATGTAGACATGACCGAAACACCTCTACGGTCAATAACCAATAGCGGGACCTGGATTCCCATATTGGTTCCTACATATTCTACGAAGATCTTTATCGGTTGAACCTCTATGTCAAGGATTCAGTTAATCCCGTATGATGTTCCCTTTGTTCTTCGGTATGTTACTTGCCCGAAATTCGATCGTCGGTATCTCTATACCTATCTCGTTACCGGCAAGTCTCTTTACTCGTTCCGTAATACAAGATCCCGTGGCTAACACTTTAGTCACATTGCTTGCAAGGCTTATTGTGATGTTGTATTACCGAGTGGGCCCTGAGATACCTCTCCGTCACACGGAGTAACAAATCCCAGTCTTGATCCATGCCCACTCAACAGACACCCTCAGAGATACCTGTAGAGCATCTTTATAGTCACCCAGTTACGTTGCGACGTTTGATACACACAAGGTATTCCTCCGGTGTCAGTGAGTTACATGATCTCATGGTCATAGGAACAGATACTTGACATGCACAAAACAATAGCAAAAAACTGACACGATCATATGCTACGTTCATTGTTTGGGTCTTGTCCATCACATCATTCTCCTAATGATGTGATCCCGTTATCAAATGACATCTCATGTCTATGGCTAGGAAACCTTAACCATCTTTGATCAACGAGCTAGTCTAGTAGAGGCTTACTAGGGACACTTTGTTGTCTATGTATCCATACATGTATTTGAGTTTCCAATCAATACAATTATAGCATGGATAATAAACGATTATCATGAACAAGGAAATATAATAATAACCATTTTATTATTACCTCTAGGGCATATTTCCAACAGACGCGAAGGTCTCCGGCGATATGGACGGCGGATAGACCTTCATCTCCCACCGCTGCTCCTCTCGTCCCTTGGGCATACCCCTCCGTCCTTCGGTGCCAGCATTGGCCGCCGCCGCCGCTCCCGGGCTCCTCCGCTCCTCGACGCGAAGGTCCCCGGCGACATGGACAGCAGCTAGGCCTTGATCTCCCACCGCTGCTCATCTCCTCCCTCGGGCTCTACCCCTCCCTCCTCCGGTGTCCAGCAACTCGTGGTCGGTCCGGCCAGGGTTCACTCTGGCGGACGTCGCCCAAGTCCAGCCGACAACCCACTCCGGCCACCTGGCGCCGCTGCACCTCACTCCGTCGCTGCTCCACCTCACTCCGGCGGCCTACCCCGCCAACCCAAGCAGAAGTAGCAGCTTTCAGGGCAGAGCACCCCACGAATTCTTTTTTTTCCTTAGATTGGATGTACACCCCCCCTCATGTGATGCTGGTAGATGATGATCCAGTGCTGCTAGATGCAAATATGGTGTTAGATTTGATTTTGTTATCCTGTATATGCATATGCAATGTAGATGTACCCCTCTAAACTGGTACTAGATGATGTTGTGCCATCGGTGAGAATTCTGTCATGCTTGTGTGTGCTATGTGAGACAATGAGCGTATATGATAGATGATAATTGAGACGAACAAAATTGATAGTTGTAGACAGTGAGCATTTTGTTTGTGAACATATTTGACGGTAGACAGTGAGCATTTCGTTTATACGTGAGACAATAACATAGTCCAAGTGCATTACAGAATTTTCACAAACCATACCACATATAAGCTAAAAAACACGCATTCAAAAAAACTGACTAGCATATTATCTGGAGCTTATTTTCAGAAAAACTTATTTACAACTTATTTTCACAGGAGCTTATTTCCATAATATAGCTTAAAAGAACTGACCTAAACCCAGAATGAGGTAGTAGCAGGGTAGCTTCTCCCATAAAGTTTGATGTGTCACGACGAGGTACACTGGGAAAATGAAACTTACATTGAAAAGAAGCAAATGAAACGCTTTCATAAAAATTCTCTGCTAATTGAGTTTAATAGTCAGCCATTGGATGATGGAGAGCCATTGTACGGTGGATCCAGGGATGTGGTAATATCACGGTAGCTACGGATGTTTATTGATGTTCTAGCCTAGATGGGGCGTTCTCTGCCTAGAACAGCCATTTGGCTCCGATGCGTTCCTGCTGAGATTGATGTGTTACGTCACCAGGATTGTAATGACCAAGCACGAAAAATATTTTTTTACCATTCGCAAAAAAGAAAAGAATAAATTGTTAACTAATTCATATAATTTTCTGGGGGAGCAAATCGACATTTTTAAATAAAAAGGTGGAAAAACCCTTCACGTCTGCGCCGGTTGATGCAAGAAAGTACCTTACTATTGCAAAGTTATAGCATTCGACATGTATCTAAACTATAAGTTTCTAAACCGGCATGAGGACCCGCATCCTCCCGCGAACCACGCGTCGCCTCCCCCGACGGCGGCGAGGAACCCTAGCCGCACCGTCGTGGCCCCATCCCACGCCACCCCACCTCCTCGCAGTCATCGGAGGAGCTGCCGACGAAGCCGTGTCGACTCCCAGGAAGGTGGCGGCGGGGCGGCTCGGCTGGCCCGACTGCAAGCCACCTTCCCCCCCTTCCCGTGACTTCCGCCGCGCACTTGCGTCGGCGTGCCTTCGGCGGCTCTCCCTTGCCCACCCGACCCTCATTCGTCCCTTCCCTTCGGGCTCCGGCTGCAACTAGACTCCGACGCGCCCTCACCATCCTTCCTCCTTCCGCGTCATATCCTTGGCGGCCGTCAGCACCCCTGCTGCTGCCGGTGTCGGATCCCGGGAGAACGGGGCCGGGGCTTCTAGGCTGGGCCGACTGGCCCTATGGGCGTCGCGGTGGCACTCTTCCCACCGGGCTGCGGCCATGGCTCCGGGGCGGCGGTTCATTCCGGTGGTGTTCGGTGGTTACCTAGCGTCCTGCAGCGCGCTGGCCGGGCACGCCTGTGAGCTCCCTTCGCCCCTACCCTGCAGGTGCGGCTCCGGCCCCGACAGTCATAGACATGCGCCCTCCTCCGGTGTCCATGGCTGGTCGGAGCGGCTCCAGATCCCGACGCTTCCCGCGAACGAGTTGCGTCTACTTCTGGCTCATCCGGCTTGTCGGTGTCTCGGCACCTCCAAAACCACTCCCAGCAGGCGTCCTTGGTTGGTTGGCGTCCACCCCGATGCAGCTTCGACTCCGGCGTGTCATGGAGCTGCGCCCCCTTGCAGCTCCTTTGGATCGTTGGGCGTCCTTGTGGCTCCGGTCCCGACGGCCTGGATCTGTGCTCCTGTCCGGATCTTGGCTCATTCGGGTCTTCGGCCAATGTCGCATCGCTCGGCTGCCCAACCCCGCCCACCTCGGTGCTCCGTTCGCCCTTCCACATGTTCGCTAGCTCGTTCTTCCAGCAGCGCTCGATGCCTCCTTCGACGGCAGACGTTTTTCCCTTCGTGCGATGGCGGTTCCGGCCTCCGATCCGACTTCCTCTTCCTCGACTTTTGCTCCGACGGCTTGGGATTGCTCAGACTCGGCCAGGGCGATATCTCTGCTCGATCTTTCGATGCTGGCAGCGGCGACACCCACGGATGTCGTCCCCTTTTTGGAGGCGCTGTCATGGCCGTTTTCTGTGCCCCTCTTCGAGCATCAGGGGAAACCCTAGATCTGATTTTGCGGATCGGACGATGACGGCACCCCGGCGTCGTTCTCCTTCGTGAATGTGCCGGCTTGTTTGCTCGCGGTGTCCTCGACGGTAGTTTTGATGACGTTCGTCGTCTTGTTGGTTTTGTTTGGGCTGCGTCTCAGGGTGGCGAGTTTAGCCGTGTTACTTTTCCGTTTGGACTGAGCATCCCATGTCACTCTGCTTCGGTCGTCATATTTACGCCTTCTGTGTTCATGTCGTGCATTGTACCACCGTACTTACTCTTAACTTCTTCTATCAATTAAATAAAACGCAAGCTTTGCATATTCCAAAAAAATAAACCGGCATGAACGCTAGTACTTTTCATCATGACCTAATCTTGCGTACTCCCTCCGTTCCTAAGTATAAGTCCTTTTAAAGATTCCATTATCGAACTACATGCGGATGTATATAAATATATTTTAGAGTGTAGGTTCACTCATTTTGCTTCGTATGTAGTCCCTATTAAAATGTCTACCCAGATTTATATTTAGAAACGGCGGGAGTACAAGTTTAGCGGATGCACAGTGCATTCGTGATGCCGAAGTTTCGTGCTCTTCATCCGTCACCTAGGGAGTTTTTTTAGAAAAGGACAACGTCACCTAGGGAGTTGAAACGTGCTTCTTGGCAGCCCATGGTCAATAAACAAATGCAATGCATCCACTACTACTAGGCTACACGTACGCGCCTAACCTAACCTGCTGCATAGTCCTACAGTTCCACGCATGGTCAATATATCATGCCTGGTTTGATACGTGTACGCCTATGGATCGTGGTCTATAAATACCCGGTGCAACAAAAAGAGGAGGCATATATCGATCGCCACCCATTCATCTATCGATTGAATTTAGAGACTTGAAAAATAGCTTAGCTCGATCGACATGGAGAAGATGGTGCCAGAAACGCCTGCTCGTTCCAACACTGAACGAGCACGAAAGGCTCCGGTACCACCTCCTACGTTCCACCCTAGCCTCTGGGGTGGTTTCTTCCTCACTTACCAACCGCCCACTGCCCCTCAGGTAATTTCACTGACCGCAAGAAAAGCATTTTGTATTCCTTTTTCTTTTCTTGTTTTGCGAGGCAACAAGATTTTCATTTTTTTTCCTCGGAAAGGGAAGTACCCCAGCCTCTGCAAGATTTTCATCATTTATGAATGTTATGATTACAATCAGCCGTTAACAACACGGAAACACACTTTTGCAACGTACCCAGTGATCCTTCCGTATTTCACTAATTGCTCATTCAATGCCCATTCCTGCTTAAACCATACCTTTTAATAAGAGCAAGAAATATATATAACTAGATGATACCCCGTGCATTACTGTAGTAATCTTGTTAAAAAATATGCATTATTAGGTGCTATATAGAGGACGAAATCACTGTTCTGACCTTATCAGCAATCTTTGTCATAAATTGAACTCGACATGAAAGTATTTCACGATCTGACCCTTTTAGCAACGCCACAGCCTGTGGCGTTTCTGCCCAACTTAGAAACGCCGAGCTATCTTGCGTTGCTGCTCCACATGGAAACACCGAGCTATACCGCGTTGCTTATCCATATAGAAACGCCAAGGGCTTTGGCGTTTCTGCCCTATATGGAAACGCCATTGACGTTGGCGTTTCATATGTGGTAGTACTCCACCGCTCGATCGGCAGGAGCATGTATTGATTAGCGCAGACCGACCGACGCCCTGCTGGATAAATAAAACTAGAGTAGATAGTAAAGCTGACGGCCGGAGGGAGCAGTATCTTATGCGCCCGACCACAACTTTGTCGACTCACACGAGCAGATTCAGTTGATTTTGCTGCTATCATCCAAACGAATGCTACAAATCAAGTGCATGTCCCACCAGGAGGTGTCTTTCTGGTGCTATTAGTATAGCATGCACCTTACTGTTACGTGAGCTGGGTGTGGGTAAATGCTCGATCGGAGGTGTCTTTCTGGTGCTATTAACTGGTTGGCCGTGCTCGGTGCACCGAGCTGTTCTTACTGGTGCATGTCCCACAAGGAGGTGTTTTTCTGGTGTTACTATTCATGATGTAGCTTGTAGTACTCAATTAGCTCACCAGGTCTCGGACACATGGGCAGCCAGCCACCGCTGCTCCTTTTTCTGCTTTTTAACTGCGCACTGAGCCGTTGACAATGACGCATGGGCAGCCAGCTACAGTGCCTGTTTTCTAGTATTTCCCGTACATTTGCCCGTGGTGGGACATGCACTTGATTTGTAGCGTTCGTTTGGATGATAGCAGCAGAATCAACTGGATCTGCTCGTGTGAGTCGACAAAGTTGTGGCCGGGCGCATAAGATACTGCTCCCTCCGGCCGTCAGCTTTACTATCTACTCTAGTTTTATTTATCCAGCAGGGCGCCGGTCGGTCTACGCTAATCAATACATATGCTCCTGCCGATCGAGCGGTGGAGTACTACCACGTATGAAATGCCAACGTCAATGGCGTTTCCATATAGGGCAGAAACGCCAAAGCCCTTGGCGTTTCTATATGGAGATGCAACGCGGTAAAGCTCGGCGTTTCCATGTGGAGCAGCAACGCGAGATAGCTCGGCGCTTCTAAGTTGGGCAGAAACGCCACGGGCTGTGGCGTTGCTAAAAGGGTCAGATCGTGAAATACTTTCATGTCGAGTTCAATTTGTGACAAAGATTGCTGATAAGATCAGAATAGTGATTTCGGCCCTACATAGAGAACTATAACCAATGAAAATAAATTTAGAAGTGTTTCTTAATATACACTTTAAAAACATTAAAACGCATGAAGATATAAGGGCATGTACAACGCGTTGCCCCAGACCAACTGTCCGATTGTCCAACTAGGTTTGGATACCAACGTGGTGTTAAAGCGGGTGCCTCGCAGGTGTCAGTGCTGCTTCTGCAAGAGACGGGTTCTTGGAGGTGAGAGACTGGTACATTGAGAAAATGAGAGGGAGCAGTCCGGGTGGAGGAAAGGGTAGAAGAGAGAGAAGGGGAATTGGCAGAAAGACAATGTTGAGGTGGGGTCCGCTAGGTGCATCCTCCGTTGGCTACTAAAATTCACACGTGATGTTTTCATTATTTGCTGCATAGTTGGAGAGCTGAGGCACTAGAGAGGTGATGCCTCCATAATCCATGCCCTAACAATAGCATGTATAAAAAGGAAAAAATAGATTGTAGTTAAAGAGTGCCATTTATAAATAAAAATTGAAAAAACAACTATATATGTATGCTCCAAGGTCCAGCACATAGATCGTTCTCATGAGAGCACAAAAGGTAGTGCGGAAAAATAATGTAGCATGACAACGCTACATGGATATACAAAAATATAACATATAACTACATGCATGGCCTACTAACACTAGTAGAAAACAGGATACTAGTCCCGGTTTCAGAGGGCCTTTAGTCCCGGTTCTGCAATCGGGACAAACCAAACGGGACTAATACCCAAAACCTTTAGTCCCGGTTTGCTTACGGACCGGGACCAAAGGGGATCCACGTGGCCTCTGCGGGGCGCCCAGGCAGGAGGACCTTTAGTCCCGGTTGGTAACACCGACCGGGACTAAAAGGCAGCCACGCGTCAGCACCTGCCAGGCGCTGGGTTTTTTTTTTTTGAAAGGGGAGGGGGATTAGGGGTTTTCCTATTGTGTTTCCCCCTTTTATTTTTGTGTTTACCATTTTTATTTTACGCTTTTCATTCAACTCGATGCTAGCTAATACATATAGCAATAAAGGAACCATTACACAACATCGTCATGATCAATATATAGAGAGAAGTGACCTCTCTTTCTCCGTGCTTGGTCGAACAATATGCAACAAGTTTTCGTAAATCTATTCGACGCTATTACATATAGTACACGTTCATGCATATATACAATATAACATCTCTTACGATCATAACGTCGTCTATTACCAACATCGCATTCGACATCCTTATGGTATTCTCCGTCTTTAGGTATGACATGCTCAACAAAGAATCCCGCCAATTCCTCTTGAATTGCTCGGATGCGATCAGTTGGTAGGAGTTCGTCCCGCTTCCGCCAGATCTAATTTAAAGAAGGGGGTCAATATATGAATGAAACTCAACACAATTGATGGTAATAAAATAAAAATGTGAATATTGTTTACGTACTTCAAATTGTTGTAAAGATATGCCCCGGCCCCGCTCAGAGGTCGAGTGGCGAATGAACTCGCAAACGTAGTAGGCACATAAATTAGTCCCGGATGCCTGCAACAAGCACTTTACGAGAATAGAGTTCAATCAAAATGATAACCAAGCATGGTAATGGTATTGAAACTAGCATCAATGAGAGATGCGCAGTACTAGAGTAGTACTTACTTTGGGCTGTACAAATTGCAGCTCCGGTTTCCAGCTGACACCCTTAACCTTTTTGGTGAACTTTTTCCAATCCCTGTCCGGCAAAGAAAATGATTACTTGATATCAGAAAATGAACGAAAGTTGCCGATATGGTGCGATAATGATTGAACTTACTTCTGAAGCATTTGCCTCATGTTCGTCCACTCCTTAGGGTCTTTACGTCTCGAGTCCAAGACAGTTACTTTTCCCTCTTCAAGCTGAATGTCTAGCAGAATAAAATGGAAACTGCGCACGCATAACTCGTTAATTGCACTTAACCTCGAGTAACCGAAACAGAATGCGCACAAGATAGTAACAATCACTTGAAGTTGTAAGGAAATAGTATTTCCTTTCTGGTTTGTTGTCCAAGTAACGCCTTTAGCAAGTTTTTCTCTGTTTCGGCGGGAAAATCTCGTAACGTAGGTTCATTTATAAAATTTGGGTCAATGAACCCAATGTCATAGATTTGTTGTTGTTTGCATTCGAGGATCTTCAATATGCATAATATAGTGTGAGGATAATTAATACATGCAATGAACGAGCTGAGCTAGAGACTTAATTACAGAAAAAAAAATACTTACAGACAATAGGAACTGACGATAGTTTTGTCGAGTTCCTTTTGATTGTATAACTGAAATATTTCTTCAAATTCAACGAACAACACCTGCTCTCCATTGAAAAAGTGCTCATCTTTAATTCCCACGAAGATATTGTCGGTCCCGTCCTTGCAGGCTTTCAAGTACCATTCATGCAATCGTCGCATCATCGTTGGTAGACGGTCGAGCTCCTCACGTGTGACGAGAGGCTTCCCGTTCGCATATTTTAAGGTTTGTACTACCTCAGCCGTTTCAAACTGTACCGAGTCGGGTAAGTAATCATCAGCAGTGATAGCAAGACCAGTGTCCGCTTTCTCTGGATCATTAGCGATATCGGTAACCACCTTGAGCGGAGGGCACGATTGCAGTTCTTGTTCGCCGAGCTGGGGAATTGTTTTCCCACTTCTTGAGCCACTTCTACTTAAGCTTCCCGACCGCCTCGCTTGATCATATTTCTTTTCAATACATCGGTCATAGTTTGATGGCGGCGGAGGCGGTGGTGGTCGCCTAAGGGCATCCAGAGTTCGCTTCGCTTTCACCGGATCTATTTTCTCCTCTTCAGGTGGGCGTTTCGGTGCGAGCTGACGTTTCATATCGGCATCCACGATCTCGTCGAGTTCCTCCTCAGACCTCTCGTAGGGTAACTTGGGAAGAGGCTTGAGGCTTGGGCTGTATCTGAATCTCCTCTGTTTCGTACTGCTGCTAGCCGCCGGAGCGGTGGCTCCTCTCTTCCGCTGTTGCTTAGGCGGCGGAGGAGGCGGAGTCCGATGACGCGGCGAAGACAGCTGAGGCGGAGTAGGATTCTGCTGAGGGGCCTCCTCCGTCGGAGTCCGCTGAGGCGGCGGAGACGGCTGACGCGCCGGAGACGACTCAGGCAGCGGAGACGGCTGACGCACCGGAGACGGCTGACGCACCGGAGACGACTCAGGCACCGGGGCCTCCTCCGCCTGAGTCTGCTGAGGTGGCGTCCAGTATGGAAGCACGATGTGTTCCTTTCTCCATAGATAGGTAGTCCTTAAGGCATATCGAAGAAGAAGCTCCCCTTCACCTATAGGGTACTCAAGCTCCAGCCCATCAAATCCGTCCATTATTTCATCCACCCCGACAATAGCAAAGCCAGCTAGAACCGGAGTGCAATGGAAAGTTGCATCAGGTCGAGGAGGTAAGACAGAGCCGACCGCCGCCTTAAAGGTCAGGTTATGGCATTTTGCCATTAGCACACAATGTTCATTATGCGTGATACCATCCACGGGGTAGCGAGGAGCCGTGCTTTCAGGATGAACGAGCTCCGTGGAAGCCACACTGCTTCTCCGTTGAGATGGTGGGGTAGCATCGTGGGTAGTCTCCAATGAAGGATCTTCGTGCCGCTGAGATGGTTGGCCGGTAGCTCGCTGGCTCTCAAGTGCCTCTAGTTTCGCTAATCTTTCATTCAACTTCTGCATTTCGCTTGCTTCCTCTTTCTTCTTTCTCTGTCGGCTTCTGTAACCAGCGCTGTCGGGAAACCCAACTTTCCACGGAACGGAGCCTGATGTGTCTCATGTTCGTCCAGGGTGTTCAGGATTCCCGAAGGCAAATGACAGCTCGTCCTTCTCTCTGTCGGGAACGAACGTCCCTTCCAGCGATTTCTTGATTGTTTCCTCAAGCTTTTTGAATGGTATTGCAAGTTGAGCTTTCGTCCAGACACACTTCCCTGTTTCTGGGTCCAAAGTTCCCCCAACCCCGAAGAACCAAGTCCTTGCCCGATCTGGCCAGTGCAATGTCGCTGGTTGGACATCTTTAGCAAGCAGGTCTTGCTCAGCTTTGTCCCACGTAGGCCGGGCTTTGCTGTAGTCACCTGACCCCGTAACATGGTGATACTCCTTCCTTGCGGCATTTTTCTTTTTAGTTAATATTATTTTGATTCTTTTTAGTTAATGTTTTAGTTGATTCTTTTTAGTTCATTCTTTTTAGTTAATATTTTAGTTGATTTTTTAGTTCATTCTTTTTAACAAATAAATACTTTGATAATTTTAGTTAATATTATTTTGATTCTTTTTAGTTCATTCTTTTTAGTTAATGTTTTAGTTGATTCTTTTTAGTTCATTCTTTTTAGTTAATATTTTAGTTGATTCTTTTTAGTTCATTCTTTTTAACAAATAAATACTTTCATAATTTTAGTTAATATTATATTTAACTGCAGTGATATTCTAGATCAAAGCCATCATCAGAATAGTTGTGGAGAGAAAGTCTTCACTTTTTCTTCGCGTGTGTCCCTTGCTTATTGCGCCGTAACCATGGACAATCTTCATCACATACATCACAATGCTTCAGAAAGCTTGCTCACATCATACTAAATATTCTTACACACAAACCGTACTTAAACAGGGACAAAATAAAAATAATAGTTCAGATATCTATTACAGAAAGTACTGCATAATTGAAGATACCAATCCTATTCTTCCGGATTGCAAACCTACTCGTCCGAATCAGGAGACCCCCAAGCACTACATAATAGAGATAAAAGTGTTCGCCATTGCAAACACTACTCGTCGTCCGGATCAGAATACCCCCAAGCAGGAGACCCATGGGGCACTGGTGGTGGTACTAGCGATACGAGGTGACGCTGCCCATAATTGAAGATTCAAATCCTGCGGTACAACTCGTATGCAACGTACTCATCTATTGCTGCATACTCAATGTTGATAGGGTCAAGTGGGGTCTTCTCCCAATGTTTGTGCCCTGACTTGGGGAATTTTGTCTTCATATCAGCGTAGTCCTCGTCGATCAGGGCGGCTGCCATATCAGCCATTGAAGTCTTGTCATGCTCAAGCCTGAACCTGCCCTGAAGATCAATGTGGCATTCAGCTGGTATCTCAATACCCCAGGTGCGCCTCATCTTGATCTTTTCATTCATTATATCAACGCTAGCAAAATATATGCCGCTGCGAAGGAACTCCATGAGTTTTGGACAATGCTTGTCACTACTGCAACAACAAAATGGAACAAATGTGTTAAATACTGCTGCAACAAGTATATTTTAGAACAAGTATAATAAGAATCATAACAAGTATATTTTAGAACAAGTATAATAAGAATCATAACAAGTATATTTCGGCACAAGTATAATAAGAATCATAACAAGTATAATAAGAATCATAACAAGTATAATTTAGAACAAGTATAATAAGAATCATAACAAGTATAATTCGAAACAAGTATAATAAGAATCATAACAAGTATAATAAGAATCATAGCAAGTTTCCTATTCCAATGCATTTCCTATCCTATGAATCAAAAGAAGCCCCTAAACTATGACATGTTCTCCCACGATGGCCAATATGCAACTACAAGGAAAATTCTTATGCAATTTTCCTATCCTATTCCTATCCTCCTATTCCTATTCCTATGCAATTTTCCTAATCCTCCTATTCCTATGCAATTTTCTATTCCTATGCAATTTTCCTATGAATCAAAGAAAAGCCTCAATTTTCCTATGAATTAAAGAAAAGCCCCAATTTTCCTATGAATCAAAGAAAAGCCCCAATTTTCCTATGCATTTTTCCTATGAATCAAGGAAACTATGACATGTTCTCGACATTCCCAATCCTCCTATTCCTATGCAATTTTCCTATCCTATGAATCAAAGAAAAGCCCCAATTAAAACTATGACAAGTTTCGTATTACCTTGCCCACTGGAAGACCATGACATGTTGCTTCAAACAAAGTTGGACGACGGCAACATTGCGACCATCGACCGTGTACTCGAGATCGAGGCCCATGAACTTGTGTTTCTCCTCTTGAAGCCATTCCTCGAACATGGAAAGAAAACCCTCGACTTTGGTGCTGTCGTTCGTGTAGACGACATGGAGATTGGTCGTGCCATGTGCGAGCACGTTCCCGTAGCGAGTGATTGGATTCCTGGTGGAGGATGGGGGAAGAAGAGAGGGAGACGAACAGAAATGGAGGCCGGTCGCGTTACTGTAGCGTTTCCCATGTATGATCTCGCGCGGAACAACTTTCAAGGCGCGGGATTTGAACGGTTGGGACCTTTAGTCCCGGTTTGAGCCACGAACCGGGACTAAAAGGGCTCGCGCCAGGCGAACGGTTGCCACCACCCCTTTAGTCCCGGTTGGTGTCACCAACCGGGACTAAAGGTCCCGTTCGAACCGGGACAGATGCGTGACGAACCCCGGCCGGCGTCCTAGCCGCTCGAACCGGGACTAATGCTGAGATTAGTCCCGGCTCGTAACACGACCGGGACTAAAGCTTTGATCCGGCCTGGACCAAAGCCCTGTTTTCTACTAGTGTAACATGGCCTGGTTGTATGGTTAGGAAAAATAGATAGTGGGTTGTAGGTATTTAGCAATAGAGAAGAAATGTGTCGTTTCCAACAAAAAGAAAGGATAAATTATATAGTTACACTCCAAGCGCCCAACACTTATACCATTTCTATAAGAACACAAAACATAAATGAATAAAAATTTAACTGATGACTGACATGCATGAATTGATGATGTGACAGTTTTGCATGGATACGTTAATGTAAGACTGTAACTTATAACTTTACATGCATGACAATGGTTACATGGCTTGAAAAAATAGGTAGTGGGTATGTGATAATTAAATCCACTGTGATTTAAAACCCGTTTAAAGTCCACTAATGCATGTTGCATGGTAGATGATTATCATGCTTAGATCGGATGGATGCTAGTGGCTCTAGCTAGGTAGTAAATCTAATTTTGATGGTGTGGTAACATATATATTGAGATGATTAGAAATAATGGGGTAACTCTTTTAGGTATATGGGATTTGCGAAATAAATATGCTATCCATCCATCCATCGTCTCATCACATGCATGTTGGTATAATTGGCATGTTCGATCCACCAAGATCCACTAATCATAAACATTAACCCTTAAATTGCAGCGTGCATGCATGGAAGGAAAGGCTGAAGTGCTGAGAGAAGTAGTTAGGAAAATGGTAAAGAATACACATGAATTACCAAAGTTATTGGATCTTATAATGACATTACAACGGCTCGGGCTGGACATCTACTATGAGAACGAGATCAATGAGCTGCTCCACAGTGTCTACAAGTCTGATTACAACGAGGAAGATCTGCATTTAGTTTCACTCCGATTTTATCTTCTGCGGACGAATGGATATGATGTATCAGCTGGTAAGGCTAAGTTGATGTAATTTTGGTGCACATATGCAATTCATATGACTCCTTCAGGTGTAACCATGATTCAAATTTTGTCTTTTATTTTGTTGCTCGACTAATCCTTCACATGTATAGCAAATATTTGCTTACTCCTTGATAATCAAAGCACCCTTTTTTTGAATAATCAGAACATTCAGATGCCACGGTTGATTCTGAGAACTAATGTAGTAAAATTAGTTACTTTACAAATTATAAATAGTTAATATGGTGCAGATCTGAGATGTAGATGTGTAATAAAGACCAAAAAATCCACATCTGTGTTATCTATATTTTCTTGGAAGCTAAAAAAAAAAACAGCTTTAAAACATAAATCTACATAGTGCGTCGAGTGGACACGCACCAGTACTGCGTATAATCTAGGACTCAAAAATGTGCATAAACTTACATGGTAGATATGACTATATAATCGAAGTATTGTGGCAAAATATCAATATAATGGAAATTGCAATTCACGATGTATATATGGCACATATATTTTAGAAACAATTGATATGTATTAACCTCTAGGCCAACTCCACATGCAGATGTGTTCCTTCGTTTCAAAGACGATGAAGGGTATTTTATGTTCGACAATACAAGAAGTATTCTGAGCTTATATAATGCAGCATACCTTAGGACACATGGAGAACAGGTGCTCGATGAGGCCATAATATTCACAACAAGCTACCTAGAAAGTGTATTACAACAATCATCACCACTAGCAAATGAAATATCTTTAGCCCTTGAAGCACCTCTTTTCCGAAGGGCTCGCATAGTAGAAATGAGAAGCTACATCCATATTTTGGATACTGGTGCTACGAAAAATGAACCCATATTGGAGTTCGCAAAATTGAATTTCAATCTTCTGCAACTTCTGTATTGTGAGGAGTTAAACAACATCACACTGTAAGTTAATCATATTTTGGTTTCTTTTGCTTGCAAATAAAAGGTTCATTAGGGCTCCAAAGAAGTGATCCGAGCTCACTTAATTAGGAAATTAGATGTACAACCCAGCCACCTGGGTTCAAGTCCTCACCGGCCTAGGGTTCCTTGTTTTCATTTGAGTCTCACAAAGTATTAACTGATAATTTATTATTTGTGTGCCATTGCAGTTGGTGGAAGGAGCTCCATGACGAATCAAAGTTGGGATTTTCTAGAGATAGAATAGTAGAAATGTATTTTTGGATGAATGGAGCATGTTATGAACCTCAATATTCTAACTCCCGGATAATACTTACAAAGATGACAGCATTTATGACCATACTAGATGATATCTTTGACACATATGGTACCACCGAAGAGAGCATGCAACTTGCCGAAGCAATCAACAGGTCACAGTCTCTTAATTACCACTAGTTAGTTTTAAATTTGCTTAAAAGCTATCATTACTGTAAATTTTCGTTTGTGGCATCAATAAACATTTGAAGGACGTGCACATGCATCATAATTAAACTTCTTTGACATAATAGAAGATGGATTTAGGTGGACCAAGAGGTAACCTACAATTACAAATCAAGTAATTATCAACTTTTCATAAACTCGAATCTTTAAGTTTGTATACATCATTTGGTATACCAAATATAACAGTATTTGAAACATATGCATGTATATATTTTACAAATAAGTACTCTCTCCGTTCCTAAATATAAGTCTTTTTAGAGATTACACTACGGACTACATACAGAGCAAAATGAGTAAATCCATACTTTAAAGTATGTCTATATACATCCGTATGTAGTCCGTGGTGGAATATCTAAAAAGACTTATATTTAGGAACGAAGGGAGTATATGTCAATTATAGTAACTATAAGGCGTTCATCCAGCTAGTACTCCATCCGTTCCTAAACATAAGACCTTTTAGAGATTACACTATGAACTACATACGGATGTATATATACACATTTTAGAGTGTAGGTTCACTCATTTTACTCCGTATGTAGTTCATAGTAGAATCTCTAAAAGGTCTTATATTTAGAAACAGAGGGAGTATATATTAATGGAATACTCATTGCTCGTATTTGTAGATAGATTTCCCTGCCACGTGCCGCATTGTGGAATGTAGTTTAATTGGGCAAGGAAATATTTACTGCTAACTCCAGCAAAACTTTTCTGTAACATCCAATTAATTTATAATAACATAAGTTCTAAAATGGTGCTACAAATAGTGATGAGCAAGTGCTTTAGAAAAGTCAGCTGCAATGTCTAGCGAAGTATAGTTATGTTGGTGCTAGTGATTCTAATAAATATATCGTATATTATACAATACAGGTGGAATGAAAGTGCAACAGAACTGCTTCCATCATACATCAAGGGGTTCTACTTATATTTATTGAAGACATTTGATTCATTTGAGGATGAACTAGGACCTGGGAAAAGCCACCATGTGTATTATCTAAAAGAAGCGGTAAGTGTTCTGCCAAGATTTCTGAAGCTCATACATTTTACAATTGTGTTGTAAGACATCAAGGGATTATAGCGGCACACACAGCTAGCTAGATTCTTAAATGGGGCCTTTAAATTCATAAGTGTTCATATTCAACTCAACCTACCATGCATGTAGTTGATGCGATTAGTCCAAGCATACGTGGATGAGCTAAAATGGCGTGACGGAAATTATGTGCCAAAAACACTGGATGAACATCTCGGGGTTTCGGCGAGAAGCAGTGGAGGCTTCACACTAGCGTCTGCTTCATTATTTGCTGGAGTAGGCGGCATAGCTACAACAGACACGTTCGAGTGGATTCTGAACTATCCACAACTTTTCAAGACATTTGATATGTTTGTACGGTTCTCCAATGACATCGTATCAAGCCAGGTCCTTGTCTATCTTGGCACATTTCTTCTTATTGGCTGGATAGATAAGCAGCTAACACTAAATCTTGCTGCAGCGTGAGCAAATCGGGGACCACTACGCCTCTACGATCCAGTGCTACATGGAAGATCACGGTGCGACGCTGAAGGATGCCATCGAGAAGATCAAAGACCACGTCGAGGACTCGTGGAAGGACATGGTGCGACAGTGTGTCAGGTCGACGGAGCAGCAGCAGCCGCCGCTGGCCGTGCCGTGGACGGTCGTCAACTTCGCGAGGACGGTGAATAACATGTACAAGCGCGGCGACGCCTTCACTTCCTCGCACGAGATCAAGGAGATGATCACGTTGCTCTACGTGGAACCAATTGCTTAACCGCAACGTGGAGTGCGAAACCCCATCCTGGCTGAAAAGGCGAGGCACGATCACTTATTAATTCATTCATGCATGTATGTTGTGGTTTTGAAATAAGAACCTTGATTCGGCCGTGTGTCCGATGGTGAGGATTTTCCTTCTTGCGAAGGCGATGGAGAGGAAATTTATGGTGAATATAAATGAAAATGGCAAATGGTGTAATAGCTGATTTGCCGATCAAGAGTACCTCTTGTTCGTTGTTTGATGTGCACAACTTTTCTATTCATTATTCATGATATATACAGTCTAGTTCATTATTCTGATCTTACTGCCCCCCGGTTCTCTGTTGAATATTTTTATTTCCACTATGTTGAGTAATAGGGATTTAGCCCGGTTCAAAAAAATATTCTGATCTTACTCATGTATTCTTTTAAAGAAAATGGAAGCTTCATTACTACCGGCATCTGCACAAGGAATGCACGCATCTAAACTATTAAAAGTCCGTGAACTCTATATCAACAACATCAAAGTATACGTAATGGCAGATTGTAAAAAAATATAACCCATAAGCGAGTCCTTTGTATACCCTGCGCTGGAGGCTAAAAAGACTGTCCATGCAACTCTGGGGTGTAGTAGATCCTAGTCTTAAATGTGGCACCTGCAACTAAGTAATACTGCTCGCATTGTCGTATCCGGATTCAACCAATAATGCGAGGTCCCAGGTTTTTGTTAAGGCATCGGGTATTAGTGCACCACAACAACACCTTGTGGAAGGATATCTTGTAAGACAACGTTGTTACCGTGTCCAGATAGGAAGACTTAGGTTCCCCCTGATAGTCGATATGGAAGCTGCAAACTGAGCCCTCAAGACATTGCCATCACGTAGGCTTTCAAACAAAATTTTAAAACTGTGATTTTTTTGAAAATGATAGCATTTTTTGAAACACGAACATTTTGAAATAAAATTTCGAAAATGAGAAAAAAATTAAATTCCTGAACATTTTTTGAAATATGAACACTTTTTGAAAAATGTGTTCTTTTTTGAAAAAGAGAATTTTTTTGGAAATTCCAGGCCAGGAGCACTTTACTTTCGTTTTTTAAAAATAAAAAAGAAAGGAAAAGAGAGAAGCCCAAAAGGGAAATAAATAGAAACATAAAGAAAAAAGGGAAAATAAAATGAAAATGAGAGAAAATGAAAAAGGAACAAAAAGGAAAAAAGAAATTTAATAGGGAAAAACGTAAATAAAAATAAAAAGGAAAAAAATAAACAAGGAAAAAACAAAAAAGGAAAATAAAAAGAAAAAACCTGGTTGAGGAACCTTCTAGAAGATTCCGAAAACCCAAAAAAAAACCAGCCGGAAACCTCGAGAAAGTTCCCAAAACCAGGATACCCTGAAGAGATTAAAACGGGCCCGCCCAAGTCGATCTCTCGCTCGATGTCCCTGTGCGAAGATTCGATCTCGCGACCGCGCTCCTGTAGAACGAGTTAGCAAGCCACGACGCCTGATTCATGTTGGTGGTGAAGAGGCAATGCGAATAATTTAGAACTAGTCACATCGGCATATCAGATTATTTTTCCTTTTTTCGACATTTTCTTGTAAATTCTGAATATAAATTTTATTACAGTCCGAACATTTTTGACAGAACACACACGTGTTTAAAAAAATGTTAGCAATTTTTCAAAGTTGTAACCAAATTTAAAAAACAGGAACAATTTTAAAGTAGTGGACAAATATTGAAAAACAGGAACAGTTTTTAAAAATTATGATCAATTTTGATAAAAACGTTTAGAAAATGTGAACAATCTTTCAAAAAATTAAAAGCAGGATTTTTTTAAAAAAAATATGAAAAAGTTTTGACAAAATACGAACAATTTTTGAATTTGTGAACACTTATCGAAAAAGGGAACATTTTTCAATTCGTAAACTTTTTTGAGAACAGAAACATTTTTGAATAAAATATTTGAAAAAATGGAACATTTCAAGAAATTCCGAACAAAAATTATAACTACGAACATTTTTATAATTTATGAACAAAAATTGAAAAATGGAACTTTTCTTCAAATTCCGAACAAAAAATTGGAACCGTGAACATATTTAAATTTTGAACAAATTTTGAAACCGTGAACATTTTTCAAATTGTGAACAATTTTGAAATTGTGTACATTTTGTGAATTGTTAATACATTTTAAAAGAAAAGAAACCTTTTTGAATTCTTGATTAAAATTTTAAACTGTGATTTTTTTTAAAATTATAGCATTTTTTGAAACACTAACATTTTTTGAAATTTGGAATAATATTTTGAAAATGAGAACATTTTTTTGAAATACGAACACTTTCTGAAAAATGTGAACTAATTTTGAAAAAGAGAACATTTTTTGAAATTCCAGGCCAGGAGCACTTTTCTTTGCTTTTTAAAAAACAAAAATGGAAATGAAAAGAGTGAAAACCCAAAAGGGAAATAAATAGAAACATAAAGAAAAAAAGTAAAAAGTAACTTGTAAAAAGAAAAAGAAAATGAGAGAAAATAAAAAAGGAACACAAAAGAAAAAAGAAACATAATGAGGAAAAACGTAAGGGAAAATAATCATAAAAAACGAAAGAGGGAAAAACCGACAAAGGAAAATAAAAATAAAAAGCCATGTTGAGGAACCTTCTGGAAGTTTCCTAAAATCAGAAAAAAGGCCGGAAACCTTGAGAAGGTTCCCAAAACCAATATCGCTGAAGGGATTAAACGGGCCGGCCCAAGTCGATCTCTCGCTCCATATTCCTGTGCGAAAGGTGGACAACTTGCCGCAGAATGCGGCGAATAGGGTTTTCTCATGTGGATGTCGCACCATGCGCGTGGCACGCGCATGCCCAGCGAACGAGCTGAAACAGACCCAACACGTGAGTCGGTGTTACGATCGCAATGCACAACCCGTCTGGCGCGACCGAACCAGCCCACCGGGTGCGAAAACGTCGCCAAGCAAGTTCAGCCTCACTGTCGCGCGCGACCTCGCTTACGGGAGATATCGGGCTGTCGCATGAAGGTGACCCAAGGCGCGCCCGTGGTCCACCCGTCATGGACCCCCGAGGCGAGATGCTCGGGTGCGCGCCGTCCGGGGCACGAAGAGAGTCGAGAGGCACCCGCAACATGCCAGTGACAAACAGACGACGCAAAGGGCACTCTCGGCCTCGAAGCTCCCCTGAGACGGGTACTCCAGCATCCTTTATAGAAGTAATCACAGATGTGTTCTTCCTTGTCATATGCTTATGCTTTACATAATCATTGTAGCTAGATTCATCTGTTGAATGGCACAAATGTCCATATTTCTTCATTATCATAATCTATGCGAGATCTGGTTAAGTAAATTGCATCGATCATTATTATTCCAGTTGGGAAACTTAGGACGGTGTGGAGAAGCTGAGGACGATGGCGACACTAAATATATATACAACCTCTAGTCGATGCAAGGCGAATCAGAATTCGGAATAGAACATGTGTGTTGTGGGAAGGGCGGGGATATCTCTCGCTTCTAGTAAGTCCCAACGAGGCGTGGCCCGCAGCGTCCCAGTTATTGGGCCAGGCCAATATCGCGAGAGCTGCATACTTCCAGTGCACGAACTGCATAGCTGAAGGTTTCTAGTTTCGTTTGTTTTTCTACTTTTTAATCTTGTTTATATTTTGATATATTTTAAATACATATATGTTCCAGAATTAACTTATTAAAAATAAAAATATTTTCATCGCACATTTTTACAAAATGTTGATCAAGTGAAAAAAAAATCACCTAGCTCTCAACTTTTTTTGATAGCATTAAAAAAATGTTATTGTCGTTTAGAAAACGTTCAGGCATTTCAAAAATAATGGTGAAAATTCTAAATAAGTGTCTATAGAATGTAAAACAATGCTCGTGTAACTTTAAAAAAATGTTTCATTAAAAAAGCTTTTCATGCTCACGTCTTTCAAAAATATATTCGTGACATTTAAAAATATGTCTATATAATGTAAGAAAAATGTGCGCATACTTTACATAAATGTTCACTATAATTAAAAATATGTTCAATGTATATTGGAAAAAAAGTTTTAGACATATTCATTAAAATTCTGCAAACATCTATTTGAAAAAAAATCTTATAATTTTAAAAATATGTTTTATACAATTCAAAAATTGATTCATTGTGTATTCAAAACTTTTTCACATGTATTTGAAAAATGTTTATCATGTATTTGAAAATGTTCACGGTTTTATGGAAGAAATGTCGCATGTGTATACGAAAAATATACAATGCGCATTGAAAAAAAAGTAGACATGTATTAAAAAAAGAAAAATAATAATCGAAAACCATTAAAACTGATAAGAAAAACACATAGGAAAACAAAGAAAAAACGCACAACCCAACTAGCATCACTCTCGCGAGTGCGGGCTTTTGGCGACCGCGCTACAGGCAGGCCGCTGTCCTAGCCTTTTGTTTGGCATGGGGATCTGAAATCCGTCAGTGGGTGGCAGTCCCGAGGCATAGTACCTGAAATATGGTTCGCGATACGGCTATGCAATGCATCCTCTATTCTTAAATAGCTACAACCCACTACCTAATTTTTCTTAGCATGCAACCATGCCTCATCAACACCAATCACAAGTTAGATTTTTTTTCATGCAGCCCACTACCTCACTTTTATAAGCATGCAACCACGCCACCTAAGCACCTATGCATGACTATCATAGGTTGAAAATTTATGCATTAATTTAACCATTCAACCATACCACATTAGCAACATGTAAGTCACTTATAAGTTATATTGCTTGAATTATATTTTATGGTTTCACATCTGATATATGTGTCACATACTTGGAGCATACCAACGTACTTTATGATTCATATTTTTGTCGGAACATACCTATGTGGTGTATGGTTCATATTTTGATTAGAATAACATTCCGTTAACATTTGCATTACTTTCAATTGTTTTTAGCACCTATTGATACAATTGTTTTAACAAGATTCCCACGGCAACGCGCGGGGCATCATCTAGTTTTTTTAGAAAAGGAGGAATACCTCCAGCCTCTGCATCAATAAGATGCATGCGACCCTTTTATTAATGAAAGCAATAAAATAGTGTGCGTTTCAAAACACGCTCATAAAAAGCTGTAAAATAATTCAAAAGTAAATAAAGATGGCACAACCTATCCTACTATTGGAGCGCCATCCAAATTGGTTGTAGATATCCCAAGCTATCATCTTTCATTGGGTAGATCCAGTAACCAAAGGCTCCCTGGATTCCACAGGAGTGAGTAACGACCATGTACGGATCAAAGTTGTTGCCCTGTATATGACCTGCAAAAAATTAATACGAGTTTGTCTGTTAAAAACCATGTCATTCCTGCAATTTCCTATAGCCCACAGTAAAGCACATACTTCTATCCGAATATGTCTCGCGGTATTTATCTCTACTCCATTTAGCCACGCCCCAAATAACGTGTGAATACTATCTGGAGGTGTGATATTAGGCCTTGTACAATGCAAGGTGCTTAAGAGAGGTTCTTAGACAAATAAACCGGTTTTTCTTAAGCACTGGTGCCTATTTGTGTAGGATAGACGCTTAGTTAAGCACCCCTCATATAGAGATAAGCACTGGTGCTTAGAAAAAGCTTGGTTTATTTTACTAAGCACCTCTCCTAAGCACCTTGCATTGTACAAGGCCTTAAAGGCTATATGAACCGATCGTCATAAAATTTTGGCTAGCGGACAGTCGAGAAAGAGGTGTTTGATAGTCTCATGGTGATCACAAAAGTTACATGTTTTACTACCCTTCTAATTACGTTTTGCCAAATTATCCTCAGTGAGAATCACCTCCTTGTGAACAAACCACGTGAAGACTTTGATCAGGAGTATAAGTATTATGCCCATTCCTCTGACCTGTTCACGCGCTTGGAATGACTCTGTGGCATGCACCAGCAGAGCTGGCCCATGTGTGTTGATTCGAAACATAACAGGTTACAAAGATGCATGACAAACCATCCCCCCTGGCTCACCTGTGTGGAGCAGAACAGAGCCACGGGACAATTTTGCCACGGAAGTACTTTGGGTTAGTGAACTTACACCCATCAGTGGGTTAGTGATGTTGGATTCAGAAGTACATTGGATTCAGTGGAAGGCCCAGGAATTTTTTGATTGGTAGGTGATAAGTTGGGCGTAAAAGTTTGTGGATGGTCGAGTGGCAGAATGATGTTCATCAATGTAGTTGCGGTGATTTCACACAGTAGGTTTGGTTTGATGATTTTTTTTGAGGAAAGATGGTTGTTTTTATGTTGTATGTTACTTGGAGGAAAGACTTCGTTTTTGAACTTGTTTAATAATATGGCTGCATGCATCGATTGATGCAGAGGCCGGGGGCTTCGTTCCTCCTTTTCCAAAAAAAAACTTGTTAGGGGCATTGGAACAATGCAGTCTGCAGTTTGGGGTGATACTGATTTCGGATTCAGTCTTACCATTGTTATTTTATAAGTTTTGATCTAGTTCAAGTCTCAGGATTGTATTTGATTGCTACGTGATTAGTTTTGAGTAAAATTATGGTGATGGTTGGTTTGGATAGGTATGTCCATCAATGTAACTGGGGATTTCACATAGTAGGCTCGTTTTGTGGATTTTCTAGAGGCAGGTTGGTCGAGGTTAGGTTGTATGTTCGGTCGTTTCACACCAATCGTAATGGTTCTAACTTTTTTTCTGTAGCTGATCTGTCTGTAGTTCAGTTTCCAGCTGCGGACTGACCATATATTTTTATTTGTGTTTTATACGAGACACCGTTTCAGAGTTAGGATTGGGAGATGAACCCTGACAGGGAAAAAACACTTGAATTGGCTGTGCGCGCATATGCAGAGAAATGGGATGGCCATGTTGTCAATCCAACAATTGGAACCAACTTTGATTCGCTAGATAAGGGTTATGATTTCTACAACCTATATTCCTAGGAATGTGGTTTCCTTTGGCTAGCAAAGAGAAGATTGAATGTTGCTTGGAAGAGATGCATGCAATAAATTGTGTGTACTTGTGCGGTAAGTCACCTGTAAAATTTATTTTTGTGTTGGACCTTTTTTGCTTTGATTCTTTGTCACTCATGTGTACTGCCTTAACCAAGAAGACAACTTGCATACCAGAGACCTCACATTGTTTTGGTTTTTCATTTCCAGGGTACCCCCCTAAAGGAAAATAGTCCTCAAGGTGTGGCTGCAATCCAGTGAGTGCTTGGAACAGATTGGTCAGTACATAAAGTCCCTAATTCCAATGTTCTATCCTACTAATACCATTGAGTGCTTTCCAGAAATCTTTGGATATGCAATCGGTCTTCGCAGTGGGAGCGAGCACATGCCCAACTACAAAAATCACAAAAGCAATTTTGAAACAGTCCTGATCTATCCTTGTGGATAGTTTTGTTATGATTCCAAGCAAATATGTTTCGGCTGCTTTAAGACTATAAGTGCCTTTATCACTGAATAATCCTGCCATGCGTCTATATTCGATACAAGCTTTGGATGGTTCGATGCCTTCACCATGTATGGTTAATTCACCGTATGGGATGCCAAAAATGTAATTCAGATTCTTGTCAAGCAATTCAAGAACACCTTGTGTGTCCAGATTTATCATGCTAGAATCTACATCCACTCTGTCCATTAGGTACGCACTGTACTCCAGGTTGATCTTCTGCCATGACTTCAGTTCTAGCATTCCCCTGAAACCAATTTCCCTAACTAACTGAAGCTTGACATAACTGAACTGTGCTATGACTTAACCAGCTTTTAGCAAAGAAAGTCTAGATGTAAAGCACGGTGTGCCAGTAATCAAGTAGAACAACCTGATCCATCCCCATCACTGTTCCAATCTTCAGGTGACTGGTCACTATTTTCTACTCGATTAACAACCATAGCAGCTTGTATTCCACTAAAAAGATCCCTCCCCTGATTGCTTGGCAGGCTATCTTTGTTAACCCTATTTAATGAAAGGCGATTATAATTGGATTGTGTTGACATATTGTAACGTACGTTTGTAACAGGAGAATATGATAGCCTTGTACTCCATGCATAGGATAGGAAAGTTATTAGCACCTTTATCTTAACTTTCTATCCTTTCTTCTCTCCTGTTGTAATCTTTCCCTCAGTTGGATTTCCTCAACTGCAATATGTAAAAGACCGCGAGATCTCTCTCGTCCAATCAATATATAAACTGCAGGCTCCCATGTTACGGAAGTTGAGACGCTTTATAAAAACCTAACATGGTAGTCAGAGCCTTCTTGTTCCTCCACATCTAGCTCTCTACAGCCGTCACTAAAACCATTTCCGGATCAAAACCCAGCCGCACCAAAGCCTTATCCAGATCAGCACCAAGCCACAACCATGTCTTCCTCCTCCAGCTCCAACTCCTTCTCCGGCCTAAACAACAATACCTCTGAACCTTTGAGCCGCAGCAACTATGTCCTATGGCGTGCCCAGGCTCGCTCTCAGATTATGGGAGTCGGCTTGTATGGGTACCTTGATAAAACCACTCCCGAGCCTTCGAAGACAATCACATCAAAGAATTCCGAAGGGAAGGAACAGACCATTCTGAATCCCGCCTACACACCTTGGTTGATCCAAGATCAACAGATTGTAGCCTATCTGCTAAGAAACCTCTCCAAAGAAATCCTAGTTCAAGTTGCTTCGATGGAGATATCGCATGCAATCTGGACAACCCTCTCCACCATGTTCGCTGCTCAATCCAAATCCCGCGCAAACAACATCAGAATCTCTCTAACCAATGCCCACAAAGGCTCCCAATCTGCTGCTGGTTACTTCGGTTATATGCGATCACTTTCAGATGAACTTGCAGCTGCAGGGAGTGCCATCGGAGAAGAGGAGCTGCTCTCCTTCATCATTGCGGGGCTGGATATGGACTATCAACCCATCATATCAGCCTTGGATGTCTGTGTCGAGCCTGTCCCCGTTGACGAGTTGTTCGCAATGGTGGCGAACTTCGATCAACGGGTTGAGCTCTTCCATGGTTCTGGAGTAGGAGGCTTCAAATCTTCGGCCAACATGGCTGCAAGAAACCGTGGTGGTGGCGGCAAGGGCAACAGCCGTGGCTCGCCTAGACCCACCAATGGTGGTGGCGGGTATCGCGGTGGTGGCACCAACAACAACAGCGGCGGCAACTACATCAACTACAAAAAAACAACGACGATGGTGGTGTCCCCTACCACAACAACAACAAGGTGGCCGTGGTCACCACTACTATAACAACAATGATCACGGACGTCCCTTCTACAACAACAATCAAGGGCGTCAACGTGGCTACGGCGGAACTACGGTGGCGACAACAATTTTCAAGGTTATGATGAGTATGAGGGAAAATGTCAAATTTGTAAAAAAAAACTAACCACATAGCAAAGGATTGTCTTTGGCGCTATGAAGAAAATTCGCAGAAGAAGAAAGTTGCATCAGTTGCAGATGTGTCCTATGGAGTGGACACCAAATGGTATGCCGACACCGGTGCCATTGAGCATATCACCTTGGACATGAAGAGATTGACGATGCATGAGAAGTACCAAGGCCATGATCAAGTCAACACCGCAGCAAATGGTTAAGGTATGATGATAAGTCATATTGGTCAATCCACTATTAAAACCCCTCATCATGATATCCATCTTAATGATGTTCTTCTTGTTCCCCATGCATCAAAAAATCTTGCTCCAGTTCATAGAATCGCTCTTGATAATGGTGTCTTTCTAGAGTTTCATCCCTTTTTCTTTTTGATCAAGGATCAGGCCACGAGGAGGGTTCTCTATCACGATAGATGTGTGGATGGTCTCTACCCATTAATTCCTACACTTTGCAAGTTCAATAAACAAGCCTTTGGAGCCATTAGAGTCTCTTCAGAAAGGTGGCATAATCGGCTAGGCCATCCTTCTTTTTCCATTGTTTATCAAATTCTTAGCAAGAATAAACTCACATTTGTTGGTGAGTGTAGTTGTGAAACTATTTGTGTAATTCATGTCAAAGAGCAAAAAGTCATCAGTTATCATACCGTGTTTCTACCAGTGTGTCTGTTAAACCTTTACAATTGATATTTTCTGATGTGTGGGGTCCAACCCCTACTTCTGTTGGTAGACACACCTATTATGTGAGTTTTATCGATGATTACAGTAAATACACTTGGATCTACCTTCTTAAGAAGTGTTCTGATGTCTTTCAAGTTTTTCTTAACTTCCAATCTCTTGTTGAAAGAAAATTTGATTGTAAAATTATTGCTATGCAATCCGACTGGGGTGGTGAATATGAGAAGCTGAACTCTTTTTTCCAAAAGATAGGCATCTCTCTCCATGTCTCTTGCCCCCATGCTCACCAACAAAACGGGTCTGTTGAACGTAAGCATCGCCACATTGTTGATGTAGGTCTTTCACTTCTTGCTGCTGCATCCATGGCATTAAAATTTTGGAATGAAGCTTTCTTAACTGTTGTCCACCTCATCAAAATTTTACCTAGTCGAGTCATCAACAATGAAACCCCCACAGAACGCCTCCTATACGTCAAACCAGACTATGCTCCCTTACATGTCTTTGGTTGCGCATGTTGGCCAAATCTTCGTCCTTATAATAACCGCAAACTCATGTTCTGCTCCAAGCAATGTGTTTTTATTAGCTACAGCGCGCAACACAAAGGAGTCAAGTGCCTCAATGTGGCCACTGGTCGTGTCTATATTTCACGAGATGTTGTTTTTGATGAGATAAAATTCCCGTTTGAAAATCTTCATCCAAATGTCGGTGCTCTCCTTCGTCAAGAAATTCTTCTCCTACCTCCATCCCTTTCCGGCATTGCTCACGAGGGTGAAAATAATAGTTCTGACTCATTTGTGACTAATTATCATACTATGTTGTTGGAAATATGCCCTAGAGGCAATAATAAATTAGTTATTATCATATTTCCCTGTTCATGATAAACGTTTATTATCCATGCTAGAATTGTATTGATCGGAAACTTAGATACATGTGTGGATACATAAACAACACCGTGTCCCTAGTGAGCCTCTACTAACTAGCTCGTTGATCAAAGATGGTTAAGGTTTCCTAACCATAGACATGAGTTGTCATTTGATAATGGGATCACATCATTAGGAGAATGATGTGATGGACAAGACCCAATCGTAAGCATAGCATTTGATCGTATCACTTAGTTTATTCCTACTGCTTTCTTCATGTCAAGTATCTGTTCCTAAGACCATGAGATCATGAAACTCCCTGACACCGGAGGAATACCTTGTGTGCTATCAAACGTTACTTCATAACTGGGTGATCATAAAGGTGCTCTACAGGTATCTCCGAGGGTGTCTATTGTGTTGGCATGGATCGAGACTAGGATTTGTCACTCCATATGACAGAGAGGTATCTCTGGGCCCTCTCGGTAATACAACATCACAAGAAGCTTGCAAGCAATGTTACTAAGGAGTTAGTCACGGGATCTTGTATTACGGAATGAGTAAAGAGACTTGCCGGTAACGAGATTGAACTAGGTATGGAGATACCGACGATCGAATCTCGGGCAAGTAACATACCGCTGGACAAAGGGAACTGCATACGGGATTGACTGAATCCTTGACATCGTGGTTCGGCTGATGAAGATTTTTGTGGAATATGTAGGAACCACTATGGGCATCTAGGTCCCACTATTGGTTATTGGACAGAGAGGTGTCTCGGTCATGTCTACATGATTCTCGAACCCGCAGGGTCCACATGCTTAACGTTCGGTGACGCTAGAGTAGTATTGGGATATGTACATTGGTGACCAAATGTTGTTCGGAGTCCCGGATGAGACCCCGGACGTCACGAGGAGTTCCGTTATGGCCCGGAGGTAAAGATTTATATATGGGAAGTCCTATTTTGGTTGCCGAAAAAGTTTCAGGCATTACCGGTAGTGTACCGAGGTGCCGAAAAAGGGTTCCGGGGGTTCACCGGGGGGTCCACCTGCCCCGGGGGCCCACATGGGCCATAGGGGATGTGCCCTAGCCAGCATGGGCCAGGTGCACCAGCCCCTAGAGGCGCATTAGGCTGGGGGGCAAGAGTCCCAAAGGGACAAGGCACCCCGGAGGTGCCTTGGAGGAAGGGACTCCTCCCTTCCTTGTGAAGGGAGGACTCCTCCCTTGGCCGCCGCCCCCTCCCTTGAAGGAGGAGTCAAGTATGCGCCTCCCCTCTCCCCCTTGCCTCCTATATATAGTGGAGGGGAGGGGAGGTCTGCACACACCAATTCCTACGCCCCTGTGGCAGCCCTTCCACTCCCGTTACTCCGTTTTATCCTCAGATCGCATCTTCGATAGCGTTTGACGAAGCCCTGCCGGGATTGCTCCACCACCACCTCCACCCCACCGTCATGCTGGTTGAGATCCCATCTACTTCTCCTCCCTCGCTTGCTGGATCAAGAAGGAGGAGACGTCATCGAGCCGCACGTGTGCTGAACGCGGAGTTGTCGTCCGTTCAGCGCTTGATCGGAACGGATCGCGATTGGATCGTGAAGACGTACGACTACATCAACCACGTTTTTAACGCTTTCGCTTAGCGATCTACAAGGGTATGTAGACACACTCCCCTTCTCGTATCTATGCATGTCCATGGATAGATGTTGCGTGTGCGTAGGAATTTTTTTGTTTCCCATGCAACGTTCCACAACAGTGCCATCATGAGCTAGGTCTATGTGTAGATGATATGCACGAGTAGAACACAAAGTGTTTGTGGGCATTGATGTTCAGATTGCTTACCTCCTTAGTCTTATTTTTATTCGATGGTATTGTGGGATGAAGTGGCTTGGACCAACCTTACTTGTCCTCGTACAAGAGACCGGTTCCACCGATTGACATGCAACTTGTTTTTCATAAAGGTGGCTGGCGGGTGTCTGTCTCTCCCACTTTAGTTGAATCGGATTCGACGAAGGTGGTCCTTGTATAATATTAAAAGGATACTTGATTATCACTGTTGTGGCTTTGCGTAGGTAAGAACGGTTCTTGCTAGTTGCCCATAGCAGTCACGTAAAACTTGCAACAACAAAGTAGAGGACGTCTAACTTGTTTTTGCAGGGCATGTTGTGATTTGATATATGTGATGTATGAGATGATCATGTCTTGTATAGTTATCACGACTTGCATGTTGATGGGTATGGCAACCGGCAGGAGCCATAGGGTTATCTTTAATTCATGACATGCGTGTCAATATTTAAACGCCATGTAATTGCTTTACTTTATCGCTATGCGTTAGCAATAGTTGGCGAGACAACCATGTGACGACACGATGATGGAGATCATGGTGTCATGCCGGTGACGATGGAGATCATGCCGGTGCTTTGGAGATGGAGATCAAAAGCACGAGATGATGATGACCATATCATGTCACTTATTTTGATTTGCATGTGATGTTTATCTTTATATGCATCTTATTTTGCTTAGAACGACGGTAGCATTATAAGATGATCCCCTCACTTAATTTCAAGATAAAATTGTATTCTCCCCAAGTATGCAGCGTTGCAAAAATTCGTCGTTTTGAAGCACCTCATGATGATCGGGTGTGATAGACTCTTCGTTCGCATACAACGGGTGTAAGCCAGTTTTGCACATGCAGAATACTTGGGTTAAACTTGACGAGCCTAGCATGTACAGACATGGCCTCGGAACACGGAGACCGAAAGGCCAGACATGAGTCATATATTAGATATGATCAACATGGAGATGTTCACCATTGAAACCACCTCATCTCACACGATGATCGGACTTGGGTTGGTGGATTTGGATGATGTAACACTTAAACAACCCAAGGGATCTTGATTTGAGTGGGAGTTCATTACTAATTTGATTAACTGAACTAATTATCATGAATATAGGCAAGTGTCTTTGCAAATTAGGTTGTAGATCAATAGCTCGTGCTATTGCTCCCTGTTTTTAGTACGTTCCTAGAGAAAGACTAAGTTGAAAGATAACGTAAGCAATTATGCGGACTAGGTCCATAATCTGAGGACTGTCCTCATTGCTGCACAGAAGGCTTATGTCTTTGATGCACCGCTCGGTGTGCCAACCCCTCCAGCGTCGTCTGTGGATGTTGTGAACGTCTGACAGGCACATTCTGATGAATACTCGATAGTTCAGTGCACAATGCTCGATCGGTGGAGGGGCGCACTGTTGTCGTCGTTTTCTCACGACAGATGCCATGGGGAGGCTTATCGAGAGTGGTTGGGGCCGATGGACGCCGGTGGACTCCGGGAGCGAGATTGGGGACAAGCGGTACGGGACACGCGATGTACCCAGGTTCAGGGCCCTCCGTGGGAGGTAATACCCCTAGTCCTGCCGGTCTGGTTGATGAACCGAAGGGGGCTACAATGGTGCTCCTTGAGTTGTATGGATAGAGGAGGAAGAAGGGGCTAGCTCGCCCTCTCTGCCTCTCTACGTGCGTGTGTACGTGCGTATCCTAGGGAAGAAGCCCCTCTGCATGGGGGAGCTCCGGGGGGTTTTATAGACCAACCCCCCGGAATACAATATGAGTAGAAGGCTTCGGAGGGGCCCCAGCTAGCGGTCTGTCTAGCCAGCCGTGGGGCCCCCGGCTGAGGGGTCTCGTCGCCGGTAGGGCCTGCCGGCTGCGGGGTCCCGTCGGGAGCCGGAGGGGGCCCGCCCGATGGGTCCCCATGCCCGTCTCGTCACGGCACGGGTCGTCCTTTGGGGCGTCGTCTTGCGGTAGCCGGGTGCGGTCAGCGGTACGGCCGGCCACGCTGTAGCCATGCCGGGGCAGGTAATGGAGTGGTTGAGGGCAGGCCGGTACTGTGCCGTTCGCCAGGTCGCAGTCGGCCGGGGTCAGAGGCACTGTCGCCTCACTGTGGCCATGCGGGCGCTGACCCCCGATGCGACGGGGGCCTCTGTAGCCACGCGTGCTCCGACAGCAGTACCTGCAGCACCGCCGGCTAGGGGCTAAACGTCTCTGCCCCTAGCCGGCCGATTGGCGGAGCCGGCCGCGTGGCCCCTAGCCGGCCGATTGGCAGAGCCGGCCGCGCGGAGCCGGACTGCAGGGGGAGGCGGCTCATCCTGCGGTCGTTTTGAAAAGTTGAAGGAGTCGGCTGAAGCTACCCCGGGGTTATCCCCCTGTCAGTAGTCCCCGAAGCAGGGGAGGCCCGCCGGTGAACGGCGGCGGACCTCGCCGGCTTGAGTCTTGTCTCGTATTACGCACGGTCCTGGCGTCAGAGGAGGCGGGATCACGGCGGCCGGCTTCTTAGCCCGCCGATGCTTCGCAGGACGCCTTGAGTGCCCCGTCGGGCAGAGGAGGCACGCCACGTGGGGGGCGCAGTGGGCCGTGACCTGACAGGCCACGCGGAAGACAAGACCAGGCCGTGGGGCGGGGCCCACTTCGGCCACGGCCTCGGCCCGTGCGCACGGATCTTCTGCGGTCCGGGCCATCGGTTGGCGTTCCCGGAATGCTTTAATGCCCTTCCCGCGCGAGGCGGGGCAGTGGGGATCGTGCACGACGAATCTGCTCCCCACTACCCTCGCGCGGGGGTTTAAATGGAGGGGGGAGAGGAGCGGAACGGCGCATTCGTTTCCTCTCCCCAATGCCTTGCCGTCGTCGCCCCTCCCCTCCCCTCCCCGCTCCGAGAGAGAGAGAGAGAAGAGAACCGTAAGCTGTGCGCTCGCCGCGCCGTCGTCCGCCGTCGCCGGGTGCCGCGCCTCGACCGAACCCTTGCGCCCTGTCACCGCGGCCACAAGACCCTCGAGGGCAATGGCGAGCAAGGGGGCGTGGGACGGTAGCGATGTCGACAAGCACTTCATCGAGCATCTCCGCCACCGCCGCAAGCTGCCGCCGGCGGAGCACCTGGAGGCGCGCATCGCCGAGGCGGAAAATGCGCCGACCCCGCTGGAGGGCGAGGTGGTGGTTTTCGCCGAGCACTTCCTCCGCGGGCTTGGCCTGCCGGCGAGCACATTCTTCCGGCGGTTTCTTACGCACTTCGGGCTGCAGCCGCACCACCTGGCCACCAATGCCGTCCTGCAGCTGGCGGCGTTCGTCTCCCTCTGCAAGGGCTACTTGGGGGTGGAGCCGCGCCTGGACCTCTGGTGCCGGCTCTTCTACCTCAAGTGCCATATGGTGAAGGACCCGGCAACCGGCCAGAAAGCCATGACCGCCTGCGGAGCCGCCCTGATCCACTTCCGCGCCGGAGCCGGGTTCCCGCAACTCCCCTTGCAGGAATCGGTGAAGAATTGGCAGAAAGGGTTCTTCTATGTGAAGAACGTGAAGCCGGAGGAGGACTACATCAACCTCCCCGCCTTCGTCAACCAGCCGCCGGTCGCAATGCAGAACTAGAGGACGCCTCCGGCCGGAGCGCCCGAGACGGCGGACCGGCTCTGCGAGCGGCTGGTGGTGATGACCAGAACGGAGGGGCTGACGGCCGCGGATCTCCTAGCTACGATGGTGGCGCACCAGGTGCAGCCGCTGCAGCGCCGGCCACACCTCATCTGCCAGATGGGAGGGCGGCGCGACCCTTGCCGGCTCTCCACCAAGGAGTTGAAGGTGGTGCAGGTGGCGAGGAGGGTGAACGCCATCTCGGTCGCCAAGTTAAACGAGGGTGAATGGCGATGGGGGAAGGCCCCGTACAGCCGGGACCGCCCGGCTCCGCGGGTACGTGGCGAGCCGTCCCCCACCTCTTTTCCCTATTGAAGCTGGCTCCCCATCACGGCCTGACGACGAAGGGCCCCTCTTGTATGCAGGTCTTCCCGCAACTGCAGAACTACGGCGTGCCGGCGGCCGACGTGGCGGAGTCGGACCCGGAGGAGGTCGAGGACGTCGACGACGTGGATCCGGCCGAATCGGAGCCGGCTGGTGCACCCGGCGTCGACGGGACGGAGACGGAGGCAGCCGAGTCGGCTGGTGAGTTTCCTCCCCAAACACCTTTGCGGGACTGGACCGACGACGACGCTGAAACGGAAAGGGTGCGTGATGCAGCGACTCTAGAGGACCCCGAAGTTTCGGGAGATGATACCACGGCACCGAGGAAGCGCGTTCGCCGCGACGACCGTGCGCCCAGCCGGGATGGCGCGGCCGCCGGCGGCAGGGGGAAGCAGCCGGCCAGTTCCAGGCCGGCTCCCAAACGAGTGGCCACCGGGCAGCCGGGTGGCAGCCGCGGGGGCGGCGGGAAGAAACCGTGGGTCGCCCGGTCGGGACCCGCCAGGCGGGCGGTCCCTGTTACCATCGGGTAAGTCCGTTCTAAGTACTTGCTTGTTTCTTCGCCGAGCTCCCTTCCTTATCGAGTTCATCCAGGGAGCCGCGCGCCCTTGGGAGTCCACGGCCACCGAGACGGCGGAGACAGCGCCGCCGCCCGCCGCCGAGGATAGGGAGCGCGCGGCATGGCAGGACCTCGAGGCGGCCGAGCGGGAGCTGCGCGAAGAGGAACGTCGCCCGTGGGAGGAAGCGGCGCGGAAATGGACGTCGGGGCGGGCCAGCGCGGAGGCAGCCGGCCAGTCGTGGGAGCCTTTTCCCCTTGGCCGGGAGAGGAGATCCAAGGACAGGCACGACCCCGGGCGGCGGGCGGAGGCGGACGCGCGGGTCGAGGAGGAGGCGGATGCTGCCGAAGGGGCGGAGCTGGGCAGCAACACGGCCCCGTCGGGGGCGGAGGACGTGCCGCCGGGGGCGGAGGAGCCCCCAGAGGTCGTCGTCCTGGACGTGAAGGTCCCGGCTCCGGAGGCCTCGGCTCCGGAGGTGAACCGAGCCGGCGCCGCCAGAGGCGGAGCGCCGGCCAGCGAGACAGCGACGCCCGGAGGGGCAGATGCCCCGGGCTCGTCAGCAGGGGCACCCGGAACCACGGCGCCGGGAGGGGCAGGCCCCCTGGTGACCACGGCGAAGGGCGTGTCCGGGCCCGCCGACGGGGGTCGGCCGCAGGAGACCTGGGCCACGGCCGGAGGCGGAGCCATCAACGACGCGCCGAGCGCCCTTGGGGCTGCGGTGGTTGCCGTTGTCGAGGTGTTTGCCACCTGCCGCGCCCAGGTGGCGCAAGATGCCCGGGCCGCCAGCGACCGGTTGGTCCACCTCGAGCAATCGGTCACGGTAAGGGCTTGAAGCCTTGTATTTTGTTCTGGTTTTCTCCAGTGGGGGCGCGCCAGCGCACCCACTGGGGGTAGCCCCCGAGACTCGGGCCGGCTCGGGACGGAGGCGGGTCGAGTCTAATGGCATCTTTGCTTCTGTGTTCTTTGTAGGCTGCGCACGACCGCCAGGTAGCCGCGTACAACACGCTGCTAGGCTTGTATCGTGGAGCCGAGAACCGGCTGGCTGTTACGTCCGCCAATCTGAAAGGTAAGGTTCTTGCGAATGTCCAGTGGGGGCGCGCGAGCACACCCACTGGGTGTAGCCCCCGGGATTCAGGCCGGCGACTCCGGAGGCGGGCTGAATCCCTTTCTTTGCTTGCTTTCTGACAGAGGCGTCCTCATCCCGGGCAGCCACCCATGCCGAGACGGCCAGCCTCCGTCGCCAGGTGGTGCAGCTTGGCGAACGGCGGGACCTCCTGACGGCGGAGTGCGACCGGCTCCGCCAGGAGGCGGATCGGGCGCAGGCGGAGAAGGATGCGCGTGAGGCAGCCCACCGCCTAGAGCTGGAGGAGCGGGAGGCGGCCCTCCGCCAGGAGGCGGAGGAGCGGGAGACGGCCCACCGCCAGGAGCTGGAGAACAAGGACGCCCTGCTGGCGAAGGCGGCTGAGGAGGCGCAGACGGCCCGTATCGAGCACGAGCGCCGGCTCCAGGAGTGGTCGGCCAGGGAGGCCGCGCTGCAGGAGCAAGGGAATGAGGTGGACCGGCTCCTGGCCGGTAAGTTTCGATGTCTTGCATTTGCCTGCTTGCTTCTTTTAGGGTGCTAGGATTCTTTCATTGTTCACCCCGCCTTCCTTTCTCCCTTAGGGCTTTTCCCAGGCACGCAGGAGGTCGCGGGGGCGGCCGTGGAGGCCCATCACGAGGACCAGCGGGCGCAGGGAGTCCCTGTCGGGCAGCACGCCGCCTGGACGCTGGATGAGTTGGGAATCGTCACCGCGGCGCGTCTGCACGAGGTGGTCCGGGCCCTGAAACGGCTCCAGGCGGCCGGCACGGAGCTGGTCCGCACCCTCTGGCCGGATGCGGTGGAGCCGAACTCCATGAGCCGGCTGTCGAGGTGGCTGGAGTTCGGGACCGCACGGGTGAACGCCTGGAGGGCCTCCGCCGCGCCCGCCGGAGCGGCTATGGCGCTTCGCATCGCGAGGTCATGGTACCCCGAGCTGGACTTGGGGCTGCTTACGGACCAACGCGTCGGCACCGACGTGGAGCTGGAGGCGGCTGCCGATGCGCTGGCCGTTCGGGCCAGCGATCTTGCTTCCTTCGCCGCGTGGGACGAGTACGTCTCGGAGCGTACGGCGGACGGCGGGGTGATCCCAGAAGATCCGTACACGCTCGCCCTTGACGACCCGGAGGGTAGTGCCGCGGAGACGGGCGACGAAGACGCCGGGTCCAGCACCGACGACTACGCCAACTCCGAGCTGGCCCGCAACTCGGGCGTGGGGGCTGACACGGATCGCGCTGTGGCCAAGGACGGGGCCTCTACTTCAGCCGCCGCGGAGGATGCCGGGGGAGAAGACAGCTCTGCCGCTATTTAGGACTTTTTCTTTCCTGCATTTTGTTTAGACTGCAATTCCACCAACTGGGGGTGTAAATGTAATGAACTTGGGGCCGTGGGCCGTTTTGTATATAAGTTTGTGCTTTTGGTTGCAAAACTTTTTTATGCGTGCCGGCTCGTCCTTACCCTTTTTGCCCTTTTTGGCTCTGTCTACCCAAAACCTTGTTCCTTTTGGCATCGGCCCCGCCAGCCGGACAGCCGGGAGCCGGTCTGTAGCTGGGACGTGGCTTCTGCGACGGGGGAGTCGGCCGTGAGTTTGAGAGCCGCGAGGATGTTTTGGCTAAGGTGAATGACAGAGGCTAGAGAAAATTTCGGCTAGCCCTAGCCGGCGACCCCCTATGACCGTTTTCATGTGTGCTAAGGGCGCGTTCGGAAGTCCTCCGCGCTCCACACTCCGCGAACTCCACACGTCGAGCCGAGCCGAACGCTCTAGCTTCTTGGAGCTAGCTTCGAGAAGCTGTATCCAGCCGTAGTGCAAATTGAAGGAGTGAGAAGAAGCTCGGATTTCACAGCTTCACGATTTCCTTGAAAACGCGGAGTTCGTCAAATTACGTGTGATGCCACCGCCAAGTGAGGTACCATACTGGTTCGTGCCATCTTTATCTCCGTCGTTGGATTAGACAAACGTAAACGCATCGTGTTGTTCACAGCGTCCCCCCAAACTGGGCCAAGCCCAGTCTCTCTCCACCTCTCCCCGAGGAGGCCTAAGGTCTCTTTTCCTATTGAGTTGGATATGCTTTAGACCATCCCAGCAGGCTGCCAGCCCAGCTAGCGTGGGGAGAAGCTGAACGAACATGCAGAACGGTGCTGACTTCTCGTTAGAGTTGGAGCCCTGCGCCCAGCGGAGAAGCTGTGGAGTTGAGCGACGCGGAGGACTTCCGAACACGCCCTAAGTTTGCCGTCCCGAGAACCCTCCAGCCGGACAGCCGGGAGCCGGTCTGTAGCTGGGAGGGGTGGTAGGGCGTTTCCTTAGTTCACATTACTTGACCGGCTTCGGGGAGCGATGTCAAGGTTAGCCGGCGAGCCCCCGAGCCCGTGGAACCGGGTCCGGGAACCGGTGGGTGAGGCGAACTGCTTTGGAAGGAAACGAAAGAGGCATGCCCCAAGAGCTGGCTTGGGGCACCCATTGCATTCATAAGCCCAAAAGGGGAGGTACATACATACACTGGTCCTTAGTAGTAAAACGGTCGAAGGAGCGCCGCGTTCCACGGACGCTCCGTCTCCTCGCCGGAGGCGTCTCTCTTGCGCTTCTGCGGCTTCTGAGCGTCTATTAGATAGTACGCGTTGTTGTGCAGCGCTTTGCTAATGATGAACGGGCCCTCCCATGGGGAGGACAACTTGTGCTGGCCGGCTGTTCGCTGGATCCGCCTGAGCACCAGGTCCCCCTCACGGATGGAGAGGGGCCGGATGCGCTTGCTGTGGTAGTGCTGAAGCTTCTGCTGATAGATAGCTGTCCGGCTCAGTGCTAGCTCGCGGGCCTCCTCAAGAAGGTCGACGCCGTCCTCCCTTGCCTCTTTTGTGTCCGTCTCCGTGTACAGGGTGACGCGAGGCGAGTCGAACCCGATGTCCGTGGGGATGACCGCCTCGGACCCGTACACGAGGAAGAAGGACGTGAAGCCGGTTGATCGGTTGGGCATGGTCCTCAGGCTCCACAAGACGGCCGGCAGCTCTTCGATCCAGCAGCCGGCTGAGCGGACGAGCGGTGCCACGAGCCGGGGCTTGATGCCGGCCAGGATTAAGCCGTTAGCCCTTTCGGCCTGGCCGTTCGACCGCGGGTGGGCGATCGAGGCCAGGTCGAGCCGGATGCCTTGCTTGGCGCAGAAACATGCTAGCGCGCCCTTGGCAAAGTTGGTGCTATTGTCGGTGATGATGCTGTGCGGGACGCCGTAGCGGACCGTTATGTCTTCGACGAACCGGACGGCCGTGGGGCCGTCCAGCTTCTTGATGGGTCTGGCCTCGATCCACTTGGTGAACTTGTCGACGGTTACCAGCAGATGCGTCATGCCGCCTTGAGCGGTCTTGAACGGCCCCACCATGTCGAGCCCCCAGACGGCGATGGGCCACGACAGCGGGATGGTTTGCAGTGCTGTAGCCGGCAGGTGGCTTTGCGCGCGGAAACGCTGGCACCTTTCGCACCTGTCGACGAGCTGCGTCTCCTCCTCAAGTGCAGTCGGCCAGTAGAAGCCGTGGTGGAACGCCTTGGCCACCAGGGTCTTCGAGGCGGCGTGGTGCCCGCACTCGCCCTGGTGGATGTCTCGGAGGATCTCTTGGCCCTTTTCGGGCTCGACACAGCGTTGGTACTCGCCGGTCATGCTGCGGTGGACCAGCTCATGGTTGATGATGCTGTAGGCGGGAGCACGACGCTGGATCTGCCGGGCTTTGTCTTCGTCAGGGGGGAGCTCGCCGCGCAAGAGGAAAGCCAAGATTGGCTGGGCCCATGACGGAGCCGACACCGAGGCCGGCTCCGGCAAGGGCCGAAGATTCTGGGCAGCCGGAGCCCTCGGGACCGGCTCGCTAGGCTCGTCAGTCCCCGGGTCCGGCTGGTCGACAGCCATCATGACGGCCGTGGGCTCAGGGCCGGTTGTTGCTGAAACGACGGCCGCTGGAGCCGGCGTGGCGGGCGTAGCCGGTGGAGCAGGCGGAGCCGGCCGAATTGTCGGAGCCGGCGGGGTAGGTGCAGCCGGTGGAACCGTCAGAGCTGGCGGAGCCCCCGGGCCCGTCGAGGAGCCGGCGGGTTCCGCAGGTATGAAGATGGACTCCGACTCGGGGGAGGGTTTGATCGACGGCTTGCGCAGCTGCTCGAGGGAGACGCCAGCCGGGATGGCCTGGCGGGTGGAGCCGATTTTGGCCAAGGCGTCTGCCGCCTCGTTGTCTGCCCGGGGGACGTGGTGGAACTCATAGCCTTCGAAGGAGCCGGTAAGCTGCTATACGAGGAAACAGTAGCTGGCCATGTTGGCGTCCCTGGCGTCCCACTCGCCAGAGACCTGCTGCACCACCAGGTCGGAGTCGCTGAAACACAAGATGCGCCGGATGCCAATCTCCTTGGCGAGCCGGAGGCCGTGGATGAGCGCCTCGTACTCGGCCACATTGTTGGAGGCGGCGAAGTGGATTTGGAGCGCATACTTGATCTGGTCTCATTTCGGAGACGACAAGATGATGCCGGCTCCCAAACCAGTCCGCATCTTCGAGCCGTCAAAGTGCATGCGCCAGTGCGTGGAGTCTGGGGGAGGCGGCACGAACTGGGTTTCGGCCCAGTCGACGAGGAAGTTGGCCATCGCCTGTGACTTGATGGCGGTGCGCGGCTCGTATCGGATCTCGTAGTCGGCGAGGGCGATGGCCCACTTGGCGATCCGGCCGGTTGCGTCCCGGCCACTCATGATCTCGCCCAGCGGCGCCGTGCTCACCACGGTGATGACGTGCTCTTGGAAATATTGCTTGATCTTCTGAGCGGCGAAGTATATGCCGTAGCACATCTTCTGGTAGTGGGGGTAGTTTTGCTTGGAGGCGGAGAGGACTTCGCTGAGGTAGTAGATGGGACGCTGGAAAGCCAGCGCTTTGCCCTCCTCCGGCCGCTCCACGACCAGGACGACGCTGATGACACGGGTGGTCGCCGCGATGTATGCGAGCAGGGGCTCCTTCTCAGCCGGCGCGGCTAGGATGGGCGCGCTGGTGAGGACTCGTTTGAGGTCGCGGAACGCCGCGTCCGCCTGGTCGGTCCACTCGAATTTGGCCGGCTTCCTGGTGGAGTCGGCGCCCGGCTCGACAAGCGTCGTCTTCCTCATGAGCTGGTAGAGGGGCAGGGCCTTTTCTCCCAGCCGGCTGACGAACCGGCTGAGCGAGGCGAGGCAGCCGGTGAACTTCTGTACGTCGTGGAGACGGGTCGGCTTGGGCATATGCTCGATCGCCCTGATCTTCTCTGGGTTAGCCTCGATGCCGCGGGCGGACACGAAGAAACCCAGGAGTTGGCCTGCTGGGACGCCGAAAACGCACTTCTCCGGGTTGAGCTTGACCTTGTACTCGCGTAGATTGGCGAAGGTCTCCCGGAGGTCGTCAAGGAGGCTGAAATGCTTCTTGGTTTTGACGACGATGTCGTCAACATAGACGTGGACGTTCCTGCCGATCTGCGGCAGGAGGCACTTCTGCATGCAGCGCTGGAAGGTGGCGCCTGCATTCTTCAGGACGAAGGACATGGTGATGTAGCAGTAGGCCCCGAAGGGAGTGATGAATGAGGTTTTTAGCCGGTCGGCCGGGTCCAGCTTGATCTGGTGGTAGCCTGAGTAGGCGTCTAGGAAGGATAGCAGATCGCAGCCAGCCGTAGAGTTGATAACTTGATCGACCCGCTACAGGGCAAATGGGTCCTTGGGACATGCCTTGTTCAGGCTCGTGTAGTCGATACACATGCGCCATGTCTTGTTTTTCTTCAGCACCAGGACTGGGTTGGCCAGCCAGTCCAGGTGGAACACTTCCATGATGAAGCCGTCTGCGAGCAGCCGGGCGATCTCCTCTCCTATAGTACGCCGCTTCTCCTCGGAGAAATAGCACAGGGGTTGCTTGACCGGCTTCGCATCCGGCCGGACATGAAGTTTGTGCTCGGCGAACTTCCTCGGAACACCCGGCATGTCTTTGGGAGACCATGCAAAGATATCCCGATTCTCATGGAGGAAGTCGACGAGCTCGCCTTCCTATTTGCTGCTGAGGTTGGTGCCGATGGTGACGCACTGCTGGGGGTTAGCCGGGTCGAGCGGCACTTGCTTGGTGTCCTTGGACGGCTGGAACGACGCTTCGCTGGCCGACTGGGACGGAGGAGCCGGCACGGCCGGCTGGCTAGAGGTGTGAGCCACGAGCCGGTCGAGCTGCCGCCTCTCCTCCACTATCTCCAGAGCCTCGGTCAGCCGGCTACCGTCGCGGGCACACTCGATCGACATCTTGTAGTCGCCGGCGACGGTGATGATGCCCTTGAGGCCCGGCATCTTGAGCTTGATGTAGGCATAATGGGGGATCGCCATGAACTTGACAAGGGCCGGCCTGCCCAGCAGCACGTGGTAGGGACTATCGAGGTCCACCACCTCGAACCATATCGGCTCGCGGCGGAAATGGCTCTTGTCGCCGAAGAGGACGTCGAGCTCGATCTTGCCGATGGGGGTGCAGGACTTTCCCGGCATGATGCCGTGGAAAACCGTCCGGCTTGCTCGCAGGTCTTTCTCCTTGAGTCCCAGCTTGAGCATCGTGTCGCGATAGAGGATGTTGATGCTGCTGCCCCCGTCGATCAACACTCACGAGAAATGGCAGGTGCGCCTCTCGGAGACGATGGTGGGATCGAGGACGAGGGCGTAGCTGCCCGGGTTTGGCATCACGGCCGGGTGGTCCGTCCGACTCCAGGTGACCGGCTGCTCGGACCAATGCATGAATTGGGGAACCGAGGGGGTGGTGGCGTTCACCTCGTGCCGGCGCTGGCGCACGCTGTGTTTGTCGGTTGCTTCGCTGGTGAAGACGATGTAGGACCCGTCCTGGTTAGGGAACTGGTCGTGGAGGCGGCCGTCGTTGGCAGCCGGGACCGGAGCAGGCGGCTGGGCCGGAACCGGTGCCGGCATGCGGGGAGCCAGAGGCGGAGGAGCCGAAAGGCCCTCGCCTCGGGCTAGCCGCTCGGAGAAGCTGCACTGTCGGAGCGTATGCATGGCCAGCTTGGCCCCGGAGTGGTGCTTGCAGGGTAGGTCAAGCATCTGCTCGAAGGTAAGCTTGGGCTGCCAGGCGGCCTTGCCGGTGCGCTGGCGCTGGCTGGGGGCCTGGGCAACGAGTTGCTCTTCTTCGATGGTGGCGACCTGCCGGCTCCCGTAGCGGGGATCCGGCTGGTCGGACTTGCGTTTGCTGTTCTGCTGCTGCCGGTTGTCGGCTGCCGCCCGCAGCGCGGCAGGTGGCGGAGTCGGCTTGGCTGGCGTGGTGACCTTCATCCGCATTGCGGAGTCGGCCATGGCGTACTTATCCGCCTTGGCCATCAGATCCGCTAGGGTAGCCGGCTCGGAGCACAAGAGCTTGTGCTTGAGGTGGGTGCCGTCTCGGCAGCCCTCGATAAAATACTGGATGGCCTGCACCTCGTGCACTCCCTCGCAGGAGTTGCGGAGCTCGGTCCAGCGTGTGAGGTAATCGCGGAGGGGTTCCTCCGGCCCCTGGACACACATGGCCAGCTCGCGGGGCCGGCCGGGCCGCTTGTAGGTGCTGGTGAAGTTGCGGATGAACGCTTCCTCGAAGTTCGTCCAGGTGTTGATGCTGCCGGCCGACAGGCTGTTAAGCCAGGTCCGGGCCGAGCCGGTCAACATTAGGGTGGCGTAGCGCACGGCTACGCGCTTGTTCCCCCTGGCAATGCCGACTGCGGTGGTGTAGTCAACTAGCCAGTCCTCCGGCTTGGCGGTGCCGTTGTACTTCGGGGTGTCGCGAGGGAGAGTGAAGCCGACTGGGAACGGCTCGTTGCGAATCCGAGGGCCAAAACACACCGGGCCGATCGAGCCCTCCTCCTCGAGGAGGGCCGACTGCGCTGGCCAGCAGTAGGCGGAGCGTCGCGTCATTCGGGTTCGAGCGTCGTTCTCGCTCCGCGGGACGCGCGGGCTGATAACCCACAAGTATAGGGGATCGCAACAGTTTTCGAGGGTAGAGTATTCAATCCAAACTTATTGATTCGACACAAGGGGAGCCAAAGAATATTCTCGAGTATTAGCAGCTGAGTTTTCAATTCAACCACACCTGAAAGACTTAATATCTGCAGCAAAGTATTCAGTAGCAAAGTAGTATGGAAGTAACGGTAACAGTGGCAAAAGTAACTGTAGCAGTGTTGTAGTGATTGTAAAAGTAGCAACGGAAAAGTAACTTAGCAAAGATCAATATATGAAAAGCTCGTAGGCAATGGATCAGTGATGGATAATTATGTCGGATGGCATTCATCATGCAACAGTTATAACATAGGGTGACACAGAACTAGCTCCAATTCATCAATGTAATGTAGGCATGCATTCCATATATAGTCATACGTGCTTATGGAAAAGAACTTGCATGCCATCTTTTGTCCTCCCCTCCCGTGGCAGCGGGGTCCTAATGGAAACTAAGGGATATTAAGGCCTCCTTTTAATAGAGAACCGGACCAAAGCATTAGCACTTAGTGAATACATGAACTCCTCAAACTACGGTAATAACCGGAAAGAATCCCAGTTATTGTCACCCTGGGGGATGCGGATCATAACTCGTAATAGGTGTCTACAACTTGCAAGATAGGATCAAGAACACACATATATTCATGAAAACATAATAGGTTCAGATCTGAAATCATGGCACTCGGGCCCTAGTGACAAGCATTAAGCATAGCAAAGTCATAGCAACATCAATCTCAGAACATAGTGGATACTAGGGATCAAACCCTAACAAAACTAACTCGATTACATGGTAAATCTCATCCAACCCATCACCGTCCAGCAAGCCTACGATGGGATTACTCACGAACGGCAGAGAGCATCATGAAATTGGTGATGAAGGATGGTTGGTGATGACGACGGCGTCGATTTCCCCTCTCCGGAGCCCAAATCAGGCTCCAGATCTGCCCTCCCGAGGAAGAACAGGAGGTGGCGGCGGCTCCGTATCGTAAAACGTGATGAACTCTTCTCTCTGATTTTTTTCCTCCCCGAATAGGAATATATAGGAGTGGAAACGAGGTCGGAGGAGCAACAGGGGGCCCACAAGCCACAAGGGCGCGCCCCCCTGGCTTGTGGCCAGGTGGTGGGCCCCCTGCAGTTGATTCTTTCGCCAATATTTTTTATTAATTCCAAAAATATTCTCCGTAAATTTTTAGGTCAATCCGAGAACTTTTATTTCTGCACAAAAATAACACCAAGGCAATTCTGCTGAAAACAGCGTCAGTCCGGGTTAGTTCCATTCAAATCATGCAAATTAGAGTCCAAAACAAGGGCAAAAGAGTTTGGAAAAGTGGATACGTTGGAGACGTATCAACTCCCCCAAGCTTAAACCTTTGCTTGTCCTCAAGCAATTCAGTTGATAAACTGAAAGTGATAAAGAAAACTTTTACAAACTCTGTTTGATCTTGCTGTTGTAAATATGTCTAACTGATGTGCAGATTTTCAGCAAAGATTATGAACTAACCACACTCACAATAACATTTAGGTCTCACATTTACTCATATCAATGGCATAATCAACTAGCGAGCAATAATAATAAGTCTCGGATGACAACAATTTTATCAAAACAATCATGATACAATATGACATAATGGTATCTCGCTAGCCCTTTCTGAGACCGCAAAACATAAATGCAGAGAACCTCTTGAGAACAAGGACTGACTAGACATTGTAATTCATGGTAAAAGAGATCCAGTCATACTCATACCCAAAATCAATTAATAGCAAAGCATACAAATGACGGTGGTGCTCTCTAACTGGTGCTTTTTATAAGAGGATGATGACTCAACAGTAAAGTAAAATAGATAGGCCCTTCATAGAGGGAAGCATTGATTTGCAGAAGTGCCAGAGCTCGAGCTTTTAAAACAAGGATGAATAATAATTTTGAGAGGTATGCTTTCATTGCCAACATAACAACTAAGAGATCTCGATATCTTCCATGCTAGATACATTATAGGCGGTTCCCAAACAGAATAGTAAAGTTTTTACTCCCCCTCCACCAAACAGTCACACTCCACGGCGGGCCGAATCCACGGGTACCGTCCATACAAACACAATCCTGGGGGAGTTTTGTTTATTATATTTTGATTTGAATTTTGAGCATGGAACTGGGCATTCCGATTACCAGCCACTTTCTCGTGAATGATAGTGAATCAACTCGTATCGTGAGAATAACTCACCTAGCATGGAAGATACTGACAGCCCCCAGTCACTACAGGAGCGATTTGGGCATACAAAACGGAATATTTATTTGAAGGTTTGGAGAGTGGCACATGCAAATTTACTCGGAACGGCGGGTAAATACCGCATATAGGTATGTATGGTGGACTCATATGGAACAACTTTGGTTTTATGGAGATGGATGCACAAGCAGTATTCCCGCTTAGTACAAGTGAAGGCTAGCAAAGGACTGGGGAGCGACCAGCTAGAGAGCGACAACAGTCATAGACATGCTTTGAGATTAACCAACATTGAATACAAGCATGAGTAGGATATAAATCACCATGAACATAAACATCGTGGAGGCTATGTTGGTTTTGTTTCAACTACATGCGTGAACATGTGCCAAGTCAAGCCACTCGAATCATTCAGAGGAGGATACCATTCTATCATACTACATCACAACCATTTTAATATGCATGTTGGCACTCAAAACAAACCATTATTAACTCTTAGCTAATTAAGCATGGCATGAGTAACTATAATCTCTAATTGTCATTTCAAACATGTTCAACCCATAATGAGCTGAATCCTGAACGATGAGCTAATCATATTTACAAAAACAAAATAGGTCGAGTTCATACCAGCTTTTCTCCATCTCAGTCATTTCATCATATATCGTCATCATTGCCTTTCACTTGCACGACCGAACGATGTGAATAATAATAAGAGTGCACGTGCATTGGACTAAGCTGGAATCTGCAAATGATAACTCAAAGGAGAAGACAAGGTAATATGGGCTCTATGTAAGATGAACAATAATGCATATGAGAGCCACTCAACATTTTCATCGTGGTCTTCTCCTTACGACCCAAAGAAGAAAAGAAAACTATTTACACGGGAAAGCTCCCAACAAACAAAACAAGAACGAGAAATCTTTTTGGGTTTTCTTTTAATACTACACTAAACAAAATAGAAGGTAAATCTAGAATTATTTTTTTTGGATTTTCTCAAGATTAATTAAACACACATAAGAAGAAAGCATGAAGAAGAAATAAACTACCATGGATGGCACAATGAAAAAGTATGAACACCGACAACTGGAATGAGTGTGTGAACATGAATGTAATGTCGGTGAGAAATTCGTACTCCCCCAAGCTTAGGCTTTTGGCCTAAGTTGGTCTAGGGCCATGGCTGGCCCGGTTAATATCCAAAGTCATAATTGGGGTGGTACTGGACTGCGGCGGCTACTGCCTAAACAACTGCAGCGTGGAGGCGAGCGGCTTCCGCCTCTCTCTCATACTCATTTGCCTCCTCTCTGGTTATAAAGCGTCTTCGTTTTTCCTGAAAGTTAAAGAAGGCAGGAGCAGGAAGAGTAATATGGACAGCACGCTGTCTGTCAAAAATTAGTTGGTATAGGATGGACTATTCGTCCCTCTCAAGGAACTGGTAGCGCACCAAAGCCTCATAGTCAAGAAAAGCAGGGGGTAACTCAATATCATTCTCTCTTATGGGTACCCCAAGATACTTAGCTACCCGAGTGGCATAAATTCCACCAAAGAAATCTCCATCCTTAGCTTTAAGATGTAATCTCCTAGCAATAATAGCCCCTAAGTTATATCGTTTATCTCCCATGACCGCACTTTTAAGAATACTGAGATCAGGTACGCAAAGGTGGCTATGTTCATGTTTACCGTTAATGCATCTACCTATGAAGAGAGCAAAATAATGTATGGCAGGAAAGTGAATGCTCCCCAAAGTAGCTTGTGTAATGGTTCTAGTTTCTCCCACCGTGATGCTAGCAAGGAAATCATTAAATTCATTTTTATGAGGATCGCTATGGCTACCCCACTGTGGAATTTTGCATGCATCATTAAAATCCTCTAGGTCCATGGTATAAGACTTATCATAAAGATTAAATTGAACAGAATGAGAATTACGCTTGGATGAAAATTCAAACCTCCGCACGAAAGAATCGGCGAGTTGATAATATTGCTTGCATCGATCTGAAATAAAATCCTCAAGGCCAGCATTCCTTATGTACGCATAAAACTCTTCCTTTAATCCGGCGTTATCCATGAATTGGTCTGACGGCCATTCACAAGGCCGTACTTGAGCTTCCCTTGGTGATTCAAAGTCGGGCTCACGTAACGCGAGTCTCAGAGTTTTCTTGCTCGAGGAACCACCTTGGTACATTCTCCTCAACATCTTTTTCGCTGAAAATTAATTCTGAAATTTTTAGTGACTCCAAAATAAAAGTAAACAAAACTTAACAAAATTCATAGCAACTACTCACACAAGTGCCTAGAAGCTATATCATGCATCAAAACTACTTGGGACCATACAAATTTGACATGCAAGCTTAAGAACAAGGTCACCACAGCAGCAAAAATTTGCAATATATAAAGCACTAGAACAAAAACTAATTGGACCATTGGAGGAGTCACATACCGATGAGCAATCCCCTAAAATAGTTTTGCAAATGGAGCTTTGAGCAAGGAGATCGAAAATGTCAGCAAAATGAGCTAGAACACGGGTTTGAGCAATGGTGGGATTTTTTCTAGAGGAAGATGAAGTGGATGGGTGCCGGAATAAGTGAGGGGGCTCCACGTGGGACCCACAAGCCAGGGTGCACGCCTAGGGGGGTGGGCGCGCCCTGCAGGCTTGTGGCCCACTGGTGCAGCCCACTGATGCATACTCAGTGCCAAAAATTCTTAAATAATCTAGAAAAAATCATACTAAATTTTCAGGGAATTCTGGGAACTTTTATTTTCAGGTCATTTTTCTATTGCACGGATAAAACAGAAAACAGGAGAATAATAACATTTTTACTCTATTTAATCTAAATAACAAAAAGTGAAAGTTGGGTACAGGAAGTTGTCCCTTCTAAATTCATCCATCTCATGCTCCTCAAAAAGAATCCATCAATAAGGTTGATCAAGTCTTATTGACAAGCTTTTTCCGAAGGACATGGAACCGGAGAACTTTCGAATAACACTAAGTTACCTCAATGGGGATATGCATGTCCCCAACAATAAGTATATCATATTTCTTCTTGGCAGTAGGAAGAGGGAATTCAAAACCTCCAATAATAATCGTTGAAACCTTTTCAATTGAGTTGATACTATGAACTTGAGGTTGTTTCTTCGGAAAATGTACCGTATGCTCATTACCATTAACATGAAAAGTGACATTGCCCTTGTTGCAATCAATAACTGCCCCTGCAGTATTCAAAAAGGGTCTACCAAGGATAATCGACATACTGTCGTCCTCGGGAATATCAAGAATAACAAAGTCCGTTAAGATAGTAACGTTTGCAACCACAATAGGCACATCCTCGCAAATACCGATGGGTAAAGCAGTTGATTTATCAGCCATTTGCAAAGAGATTTCAGTAGGTGTCAACTTATTCAAATCAAGTCTACGATATAAAGAGAAGGGCATAACACTAACACCAGCTCCAAGATCATATAGAGCAGTTTTAACATAATTTCCTTTAATAGAGCATGGTATAGTAGGTACTCCGGGATCTCCTAGTTTCTTTGGCATTCCACCCTTAAAAGTATAATTAGCAAGCATGGTGGAAATCTCAGCTTCCGGTATCTTTCTTTTATTTGTCACAATATCTTTCATATACTTAGCATAAGGAGACATTTTCAAAATATTAGTCAAGCGCATACGCAAAAAGACAGGTCTAAGCATTTCAACAAAGCGCTCAAAATCCTCATCATCCTTTTTCTTGGATGGTTTAGGAGGAAAGGGCATGGGTTTCTGAACCCATGGTTCTCTTTCTCTACCATGTTTCCTAGCAACAAAGTCTCTTTTATCATATCTCTTATTCTTAGGTTGTGGGTTATCAAGATCGACAACAGGTTCAATCTCCACATCATTATCATTACTAGGTTGAGCATCAACATGAACATCATCATTAATATTATCACTAGGCTCATGTTCATCACCAGATTGTGTCTCAGCATCAGAAATAGAAATATCATTTGGATTCTCAGGTGTATCTATAACATGTTCACTAGCAGCATGCAAAGTCCTATCGTCATTTTTTTTATTGCTCTTATTGGAACGACTAGGTGCATCAGTATTAACTCTCTGAGAATCTTGCTCAATTCTCTTAGGATGGCCCTCAGGATACAAAGGTTCCTGAGTCATTCTACCACCTCTAGTCACAACTTTAACAGAATGATCATTGTTTTTACTATTCATTTCATTAAGCAAATCATTTTGAGCCTTGAGTACTTGTTCTACTTGGGTAGTTACCATGGAAGCATGTTTACTAATAAGTTTAAGATCATTGACAGTTCTACTCAAATAATCACCCAAGCGATCAAGCATGTAAGCATTATGTTTCAATTGTCTACTAACATAAGCATTGAAATTTTCTTGCTTCACAACAGAATTATCAAACTCATCCAAGCATTGGCTAGCAGACTTATTATAGGGAATATCTCCTTCATCAAATCTACGGAGAGAATTTACCTCTACTACTTGTGTCGGGTTATCAAGACCATTTATTTCTTCTATAGGTCGTAGATTCTTAACATCTTCAGCTTTAATACCTTTTTCTTTCATAGATTTCTTTGCCTCTTGCATATCTTCAGGACTGAGAAATAGTATACCTCTTTTCCTCGGAGTTGGCTTTGGAGGTGGTTCGGGAATAGTCCAATCATTATCATTGCTCAATATATTATTCAATAGTAGTTCAGCTTGGTCAACAGTTCGTTCCCTGAAAACACAACCAGCACAACTATCTAGGTGGTCCCTAGAAGCATTGATTAGTCCATTATAAAAGATATCAAGTATTTCATTTTTCTTGAGAGGATGATCAGGCAAAGCATTAAGTAATTGGAGAAGCCTCCCCCAAGCTTGTGGGAGACTCTCTTCTTCAATTTGCACAAAGTTAAATATTTCCTGCAAGGCAGCTTGTTTCTTATGGGCAGGAAAATATTTTTCAGAGAAGTAATATATCATATCCTGGGGACTACGCACACAACCAGGAGCAAGAGAATTAAACCATATCTTAGCATCACCCTTTAATGAAAAAGGAAACAATTTAAGAATATAATAATAGCGAATTTTTTCCTCATGAGTAAATAGGGTGGCTATATCATTCAATTTAGTAAGATGTGCCACAACAGTTTCAGATTCATAACCATAGAAAGGATCAGATTCAACCAAAGTAATTAACCCAGGATCAACAGAGAATTCATAATCCTTATCAGTAACAAAGATAGGTGAAGTAGCAAACTTGGGATCATATTGCATTCTAGCATTCAAAAAATTTTCTTTCCATTTGCGAAGCAATTTCTTAAGATCATCTCTATCCTTACAAGCAAGAAAGTCCCTAGCTACCTCTCCTTCCATAACATAACCTTCAGGGATATCAGGCAATTCATATCTAGGAGAGCTAGGTCTAGCAGGTGTATCATAGTGTTCAGTTTCAATAATTTCATCAGACTCGGAAATATCATCAGTTTCAGCATTCACTCTAGCAATTTGTTCATCAAGAAATTCACCCAGTGGCACAGTATTATCAAGCAAAGTATCATCATAAGCATCATGCATAGCGGAAGTAGCATCATCAATTACTTGCGACATATCAGAATTACTAGCAGGTGGTGGTGTCGCAAGCTTACTCATAACAGAGGGTGAATCAAGTGCAGAGCTAGATGGCAGTTCCTTACCTATCCTCGTAGTTGAGGGGTAGATCTTAGTCTTAGCATCTTTCAGATTCTTCATAGTGATCAACAGATATATATCCCAAGTGACTCAGAGAATAGAGCTATGCTCCCCGGCAACGGCGCCAGAAAAAGGTCTTGATAACCCACAAGTATAGGGGATCGCAACAGTTTTCGAGGGTAGAGTATTCAACCCAAACTTATTGATTTGACACAAGGGGAGCCAAAGAATATTCTCGAGTATTAGCAGCTGAGTTTTCAATTCAACCACACCTGAAAGACTTAATATCTGCAGCAAAGTATTCAGTAGCAAAGTAGTATGGAAGTAACGGTAACGATGGCAAAAGTAACAGTAGCAGTGTTGTAGTGATTGTAATAGTAGCAACGGAAAAGTAACTTAGCAAAGATCAATATATGAAAAGCTCGTAGGCAATGGATCAATGATGGATAATTATGTCGGATGGCATTCATCATGCAACAGTTATAACATAGGGTGACACAGAACTAGCTCCAATTCATCAATGTAATTTAGGCATGTATTCCATATATAGTCATACGTGCTTATGGAAAAGAACTTGCATGACATCTTTTGTCCTACCCTCCCGTGGCAGCGGGGTCCTAATGGAAACTAAGGGATATTAAGGCCTCCTTTTAATAGAGAACCGGACCAAAGCATTAGCACTTAGTGAATACATGAACTCCTCAAACTACGGTAATCATCGGAAAGAATCCCAGTTATTGTCACCCTGGGGGATGCGGATCATAACTCGTAATAGGTGTCTACAACTTGCAAGATAGGATCATGAACACACATATATTCATGAAAACATAATAGGTTCAGATCTGAAATCATGGCACTCGGGCCCTAGTGACAAGCATTAAGCATAGCAAAGTCATAGCAACATCAATCTCAGAACATAGTGGATACTAGGGATCAAACCCTAACAAAACTAACTCGATTACATGGTAAATCTCATCCAACCCATCACCGTCCAGCAAGCCTACGATGGGATTACTCACGAACGGCGGAGAGCATCATGAAATTGGTGATGAAGGATGGTTGGTGATGACGACGGCGTCGATTTCCCCTCTCCGGAGCCCAAATCAAGCTCTAGATCTGCCCTCCCGAGGAAGAACAGGAGGTGGCGGCGGCTCCGTATCGTAAAACGCGATGAACTCTTCTCTCTGATTTTTTCCTCCCCGAATAGGAATATATAGGAGTGGAAACGAGGTCGGAGGAGCAACAGGGGGCCCACAAGCCACAGGGGCGCGCCCCCCTGGCTTGTGGCCAGGTGGTGGGCCCACTGCAATTGATTCTTTCGCCAATATTTTTTATTAATTCCAAAAATATTCTTCGTAAATTTTCAGGTCAATCCGAGAACTTTTATTTCTGCACAAAAATAACACCAAGGCAATTCTGCTGAAAACAACGTCAGTCCGGGTTAGTTCCATTCAAATCATGCAAATTAGAGTCCAAAACAAGGGCAAAAGAGTTTGGAAAAGTGGATACGTTGGAGACGTATCACGGGCCAAGCCGAGCGGCGAGCTCGGGGCAGGCGAGCGGGCACGTTCCCACCGCGGGGGCGGGGTGTGGTCCCGGCTGCGCCGGCTGCCGCCAGCCGGAGCGTCGTCGCGCCGGCTGTTGACGGCCGGCTGCTCGCCTCGCAGCCGGGAGCATCCGTTGTGAGATCCAGCGCCCCGCCGGCCAGAGCCGCGAGGGGAAGAGGCTTACTGGACCAGCCGGCGCTGGCCAGCAGTAGGCGGAGCGTCCCCCTCGAGGACAGGAATTTTGGAGCCGGCGTTGATGCCGTCGAGCCGGGCCTGCTGGGCGTTGGCGCTGGCGATGAGGTCTTGGATGTGGCGGTCCTGCCGCTCTCGCTCTTCGCCCACCAGGCCGGCGAGGTCGGTGTAGGCTACGTGAGTAGCCCTCAAGTTGGCAGCCGGTGTGTCGTAGGTGGGGAGCCTGCCACCGAGGATTTCTGCGACCACATGACCGTGGTTGCGGATGTCGCCGCGCCGGCTGGGCTCGTCATTGGCGGGGGTGAGGCCGTAGGCGGAGTTGTACTCGCGCTGCGCGGACTCCATCCGGCACTTGGTGGTGGCGAGCGTGGTCGCCTCATCGAAAAGCAGCCGGCGAGTAGCCTCCAGCTTAGCCGTAGCCGTAGCTGGGTTCGCGGTAGGTGCGATGGGAGTGCCGAGGCCCCGAAGCACGACGCCGAGGGGGTCGGAGCGGCCAGCGCGGGCGGCCGCGGCGGCCGCGTCCGCCTCCGCCCTGGCACGGCCGGAGGTCGTGGAGGAGCCTGTGGCCATTACCCCAGTGCGGACGCGGGGGTCGCCGGTCTCGCCCGGGGCGAGTGCGCCCACGGACGAGGGCGGGTCGAGGCAGTTGAGCACCTGGCTCGGGTATACATCGGCGGCTGGCTCGTCGGTGAGGCTCAGCGTGCCGACGCGCTCGGTGAGCGCGGCGATGTCGATCAGAGGGTTGCAGCCGAGGCACTCGTTGGAGAGGCCGACAGCGTCGCCCGCAGGGCCAGCGGGGACGGAGTTCCGCCCCGCAGGAGCAAGCCCCACGAGCGTGCCGTTCCGCCCGGACGCGGGGCGGCCGGGGGAGGTGGAGAAAGGTCCCGCCCAGAGCGTGACTCCGGCCGGCGCCGCGTTTGGCCCCACGGTGGGCGCCAACTGTCGTCGTTTTCTCACGACAGATGCCATGGGGAGGCTTACCGAGAGTGGTTGGGGCCGATGGACGCCGGTGGACTCTGGGAGCGAGATTGGGGACAAGCGGTATGGGACACGCGATGTACCCAGGTTCAGGGCCCTCCGTGGGAGGTAATACCCCTAGTCCTGCCGGTTTGGTTGATGAACCGAAGGGGGCTACAATGGTTCTCCTTGTGCAGTATGGATAGAGGAGGAAGACGGGGCTAGCTCGCCCTCTCTGCCTCTCTACCTGAGTGTGTACGTGCGTATCCTAGGGAAGAAGCCCCTCTACATGGGGGAGCTCCGGGGGGTTTTATAGACCAACCCCCCCGGAATACAATATGAGTAGAAGGCTTCAGAGGGCCCCAGCTGGCGGTCTGTCTAGCCAGCCGTGGGGCCCCCGGCTGAGGGGTCTCGTCGCCGGTAGGGCCCGCCGGCTGCGGGGTCCCGTCGGGAGCCGGAGGGGGCCCGCCCGGCGGGTCCCCATGCCCGTCTCGTCGCGGCACGGGTCGTCCTTCGGGGCGTCATCTTGCGGTAGCCGGGTGTGGTCAGCGGTACGGCCGGCCACGCTGTAGCCATGCCGGGGCAGGTAATGGAGTGGTTGAGGGCAGGCTGGCACTGTGCCGTTCGCCAGGTCGCAGTCTGCCGGGGTCAGAGGCACTGTCGCCTCACTGTGGCCATGCGGGCGCTGACCCCCGATGCGTCGGGGGCCTCTGTAGCCACGCGTGCTCTGACAGCAGTACCTGCAGCACCGCCGGCTAGGGGCTAAACATCTCTGCCCCTAGCCGGCCGATTGGCGGAGCCGGCCGCGCGGCCCCTAGCCGGCCGATTGGCAGAGCCGGCCGCGCAGAGCCGGACTGCAGGTGGAGGCGGCTCGTCCTGCGGTCGTTTTGAAAAGTTGAAGGAGTCGGCTGAGGCTACCCCGGGGTTATCCCCCCGTCAACTGTACTCGGGGAGGATCTTCATAGGACCCGCGGAGGCACGCATAAGCATCTCGCTAGGTCGGTCACACGGCGCGGATGGAGCAGAGCGACAACTAGGTGATCAGTCTGGCCGCTCGTGAGGGCGGAGTAGCCGGTCAGTGCTGAGGTGGTCGAGCCACAGAGGCCACGCGCGGGCGGCACGACGTCAGGGACGACATACAGATTCAATCGGGCGGGGTGGAGGTGAGGTGATGCAGGATCCTGATCAGATGAAGGTGACGACGGCCGGCGCAGAGAGACGGGGGGGGGGGGCAGATGTGCAACCGACGGCTGGGATGGGCCGTCGCGTTGCGCGAGGCCACCGGATCGAAGAAGATCCCGGGTGGTCGCACCATTGGCGGCGACGGCCGATGCGAGCGACGGGCGGGTAGACGCAAGGGCGACGGCCGTAACGGGCCGACGCGGTGCGCGAGGCTGCTGGGTCAAAGAAGAGGTCGGTGTCGCGCGGGTGTCGACGGCGGCGGCGGGCGACGCAAACCGTTCTTAGATCGGAAAAACCAAAAAGAAAACGCCGATCAAGACGACCGACGGGAGAGAGAAAAACCCGGATCAAGAGATCGGGAAAAAGACTCTCTAGGGCAGTTGGTCAACACGACTGGCGGGCTAACCCTAGGTACGGGCGGCGCGGCCCCCGGCGGCGGTAATGGAGGCCGATCGCCCCAGGGGCGGCGCACGCGGGGGGGGGTGGGGGGTGGGGGGCGGAAGCGGCGGGCGGCAGCTAGGTCTAGGAACGGGCTCTGATACAATGGAGAAGGGAATAGAGGGATTGCTGGAATAGTTGATTGCATTGCTTGAGCCTCGTGGGCATATACAAGAGTACATGACCATCTTGAAGTACAAGACAAGGCAGGAACAAAAACTAGTCTATCCCATACTTCCCAATAATCACGTTACTCATCAAGGACCAAGCATATTGAGATAGATTTTCATTTGGTCAGAGAACGAGTTGCAAACAAGCAGTTAGATGTCAGATTTATTCCTTCAAAGGACCAGCTTGCAGATGGGTTTACAAAAGCATTACCCACAAGTGGATTTGAAGAATTTCATCGTAATCTCAACTTGGTGCCGTTGTGATTAAGGGGGAGTGTTAGACATATTGTAACGTACGTTTTTAAGAGGAGAATATGGTGGCCTTGTACTCCACGCATAAGATAGGAATGTTTTTAGCACCTTTACTTTAACTTTCTATCAGTTCTTCTCTCCTGTTGTAATCTTTCCCTCGGTTGAATTTCCTCAACCGCAATATGTAAACGACCACGAGATCTCTCTCATCCAATCAATATATAAAATGCGGGCCCATGTTATGGGAGTTGAGACGCTTTATCAAAACCTAACAGATTGGATGGAGGATGCAACTTTTGCGACGCAGACTAAGAACAATGAAGAATAGTATGACAGGAAAACAAGGGAGGGTTTAGGGTTGAGTACCTCTTGCTTGCTCGCGGTCTTCCTCATGGAACACCTTGCCGACGGCCAACAGAAAATGAACCTTGACGCTGTCCTTGAGCGAGGTGTTCCTTCGTCGGAGAAGAACAGAGAGACCTGGGGCGCAGTGAGTTGCGTGGAGGGAGATGGCAACAATAGTGGGTTGATGTGAGGGCATAGTAAATTCTCAGATGTGTCAGGACAGGGGAAAGTGAACCACGATGCGCGTTGAAAAGCTGTTCCACCATATGGGCATCTCACGTAAAACTGCAATCGCTAGCACAAAATCGGTCATTAGAGCATCTACAACCCGACCCTTGTATCCTCTCTCAAACGTGCGGGCAGGCCGTCCGGTCACTAATCCATCATGAAATTTCGACCCAGCCAGGCCTCTCAAGCCGGCCTCAAACACCCGGGCTGACCGGCACTCCTCACATCCGGCCCAAATAAGGGACAGATATGGGGCATCCGGGCGCGCCCGGGCACGCCTGCCTAGCCCGCACTGGACCGCATCGATCCCATCTATATTCGTCCTCATCCGCTCGCCGGACCAAACCCTAGCCACTTCACTCCACTCCCCTCCACTTCCATCCGCTACCCTAGCTCACCTCCGACGATCTCCGGCCTTCTCCGACATGGAGGACAGCTGATCTGACTCCGACCAGTCCGGATCCATCGACTTGCAGGGTCGTCCCCTATGGATTGGAGGAGGCAATGGCGGTCCGCATTGCACTCCGCCGCTCCCACGAGGACAGCGCCCGGCCGACAGCAGGATGTGTCCGGCGTGACTCGATTGCATCCACTCAACGGGCGCTCGGTTCCTCTTGGGTGGGATCATCATGGTCCCGGCGGGCGAAAAATCTCTCCTTCCCCATCACCGGTCCGGCAGACTTCGAGTCCCACCGAGAACGGGCTACCTGCCGTGGGAAGGAGAGGATAAGGGCCGCCGAGGCCTATCTCGCGAAGGAAATGGTGGAGGCGTAGGCGGCTGATGCGGCGGCGCGGGCGGCCGCAGAGGAGGAAGTCATCCGCGCCTGCATTTTAAAGAAACGACAGCGGTGGAACACGCTCGCCCACGCCTGAGAGCAGAATCGTGCGGTCTGTGAAATGGCCGGACTGCCACGGAAGGAGGAGAAGGAGGACAACGACGGCGAGGACAGCTCTAGCGACGAGCAGATCCGACTCGATTCCTACTGCGCCTTCGACCGGTACTTCCACGAGAAGGATGGCAAGGGCGCCTGGAAGGGCAAGGGCAGCCGTGGATGATCTCCATCATAGCCAAACATGCCAAATTTTGGTAATCCGACGACATGTTAGTAGTAATGGATGATGTGTGTAATGCATCGACGTAGTAGTTGCATGAGTTTGTATGAATTTGAGATATGTAAATTGAGATGTCCGGTTATAGAATGCATTTTTTTGAGGCGCATCCGCGGGCCTTTGAGAGGCCGAATTCACAAAGTCCGGCTGTAGATGCTCTTAGGCATGAACGTGGGGCTACGGCCTGATTAATCGAGAATAATATGTTTGTTCAACATACCATAAATCATTAGCACTAAATATGACGCTAAGCTGTTTCGTACAGACCAGATAGATCCCGAAGTGCCAAGTTATTCGTGATACTTTTCAAGAGAGAAAACCAATGTAGCACAACAAAATAAGTTACTATACTAAAGCGGGAAGCTTTCCTTTTTTTCCAATTTTTTCAATCTTCTACTGTTCATTTACATGTCCAACACCAAATAGTAACCGTGAATAGTAATTGTTCAATTTTCTACTATGCGTTTACGTGTCCAACAGTAAACAGTAATCATGTGTAAACAGTAACCCGGTTGGCCGGTTGTGAACAATGTTTCAAAAAAGACGATTTTTTTATGTATAGAAAACATCATAGGGTTTCACATTTTCAAAAGGACTTTTGTGAAAAATATTATTTATGAATAATATCACTTATTATTATTTTATGTAAACTATTATTTACGAACAATATCCATAAAAAATGGCTTCTTTTTTACGTGTTGTATATCATCATATGTTTTTACAGTTTCAAAAGGAGATCTTCATGTATATTTTATTGCCCTCTTACACGTACAAGTACTCTGACATTATTATTATTATGCCTACTTAGTAAACTGTTTACGGCTTTCCTCAAATATAATTATATCATGCTATCTTTTAGAGTTACTTATAGATAATTATCTAAAGTGAAAAACGCACAGATCTAGCGGATTACTTAAATACATAGAGGTAAAAAATAAACTAAATAAATACCAATTTAGTTTGATCTGATCTATATTCATATTATGTGATAATTAGTTTTACATATTGGCATTGCTCTAAGTGTTTAAAATATGGGCCTAATAACTACCAACTTGGTTTGATCTGATCTATATTCATATTATGTAGTCCTTCTATAGAGAAATATAAGAATGTTTAGATAACTAAAGTAGTGATCTAACGCTCTTATGTTTCTTTACGGAGGGAGTAATAATTAATTTTACCTATTTGCATTGCTCTTTGATAATAAAGTGGTCGTTTTTCCACATCAATTTTACTACGAAGCCACAATCCAAGGAATATATCGCATCTTGGGTGCCAACCTTTTATTATTATTTAAAAGGGTATTGCTTATTTTATTTTTTCTTACATTCATTCTTATGGACTGTTGCCTTAAGATTTTATTTTTCTCTAACGGTTTGAGTGAAATCTGATTTTAAGAGAACAGTAAACCTAACAAATCGGAACAACTAATTTTCAAAACAATAACTTCATATGACACAATGCTTCATGTGACCAGTATTTCCCTACCTGGAATATACCCATACCCACCCAAAAAAACTAAACAAAAACTTTGTACAAGCAATACTGAAATGTAAACCGGAATAATACCAACACGGTGCATCCACATGAACAATAATCCGAGGAAAATACAAAAAGAAAAACCTGAATTTTTCTATAAAAATGATTAACGCTTATTTTCCTCCTTTCTTATTTTTTAATTATCTACCATTGAGTTACGATCTATTAAAACTCTATAGCCATTATGATCGTCACTAACCCCACCATCCTTCGCTCACCCTGTAAGATAAGAAAAATCTCACTCATCGATAGTACTCACACATACAAAAAACACGTTTGATGCTATTGATTCTAACATTGTTCGCCTACTAAAACTCCCAGATCAGTGCGCTGAGGACATGACAGGCCACATACAAATATAATACACAGAGGTCATGCAAGAAGAAGTCCCTCGCACCGAGATAAGAAACAATACAGTTAAGAAATAATATAGACTGATTCTGCTTCTCTTATTAAATGTCGGCAGGTCTCACATGTCGCAGAAATTCCGCAAGGACAAAAAAGGCAAAACACTAATGATTTACCCATGGAATATTGTAAAATTTGAAAAAGGTGCACGACTTTTAAAAAAAAAATCATTTTTTCCAAAGAGTGTGAATTTGAAAAAAGTTATAAATGTCAAATTATTCATAATTTGAAAAGATTCGTAAATTTGGGAAAAGGTTCGCAATTTCTAAAAACCATACAATATTTGAAAAAAGTTTTGCATTCGAAAAGTTCACGGATTTGTTTTTTTAATGATTTTGAAAATATTGCACACATTTGAAGGAAACAAAAATAGAGAGTAAAAAAGGGAAAGCAAAAAAAAAACAAAAAGAAGACTAGCAAAAGCGCCAAATAGGATTTTATTTATTTATTTTGGAACAGCGCCAAAGATGAACTTTTATTTGGAACAATGCTAAATAGTTGCAAAAGATATACTGATTTTCTCCCTAACGGTGGATATATATATATATATATATATATATATATATATATATATATATATATATATATATATATATATATATATATATATGAAGTATTAATTAGGCATTAATTGAGTTCTTATCCTATTATACTCCTTGATCATCTATAAATAACACACACAAACTATCGAGTTGAGCACATCAGATCTAGCTATAACATGACGTGCTATAGTGGCCAGATGATTGCGAAGGCAGTAGCGGTTCTGCTCCTTGTGGTCCTTGGATGCCACGCGTATTCCGCACACTGTAAGTTATGCTTACAAGATTATCCAATGTGTGTTGTGTATATGCATCTTCTTGGTTCCATGATACCCTTTGTCTGTGATGCGAGATCAGGTAGTCGTGAGCTGGGTGACGATGCGATTTGGGCCGGATCCAAGCTCAATCCAGGAGTACTGTGCATAAAGAGTCTATGCTCCGGTGAAAAACTGAGCAAATGTTTCTGTTGTGCAACGCTGCCCGGCGATCCTTGCTGGGACACGACACAGGAGTGCAGGAAGAATTGCCCGTAGTCGTACACCATCGGATTAACATATAAAAGCTTACTATAGTTGGGAATAAATTCAGCTTCATCTTCTGCGACTGATGATTAATAATTTCAATCAACTGTCTTATTTGAAAATAGCGATGTAACCATGACCATCACTCAAAGAACATGCAGCTACTGACCACATGTACAAACTTTATGAGACTGGAGTACTTCTTTAGTACTCCCTTCATTCAACATTTTCCGGACCCGCAAATTTAACCAACGTGATTTTTACTGACCACATGTACAGACTTTATAAGGCTGGTCGTAATGGAAGTATCATAAGACTACCGATAGTGAGAGTAACATAGATAGTAACATATATGCTACCTAAGCGAAAAAATATGATGTGACAGTTAATTAATGAGAAGAGATAGAAATTGAGTAACATAACTAGTTACTCATACTATGAGTAACATAAGACTACCCATAATGGAAAGTAACAGAGTAGTAACATGCATAAGGCTGGTCGTAATGGGAGTATCATAAGACTACCCATAGTGGGAGTAACATAGATGCCACCTAAGCAAAAAAATATGATGTGACAGCTAATTAATGAAAAGAGATAGAAATTAAGTAACATAGCTAGTTACTCATACTATGAGTAACATAATACAACCCACAATGGAACGTAACATAGAGTAGTAACATGCATACGTAACATAGGGGCAGTAACATCGAGCCTTCCATTTATTAGCTTATAGACTCATCTTGTCTTGGTATGTGTTATTGAAAGCACAACTTTTCCCTATATGGTTTTGGTAATCAATAGCAACATATATTTCATTTGACTAATGATTCCATCAAGTATATCTCAGGTAAAGTTCAATGAATGGATTGGCAAAGGATTGTGAGGAGATCCCCTAGATGCAAGAAACATCTATTGGCAATAAGATTCAAGACTCTACATTTTGCATTTTGTGAGAAATCACTTTTGAGTCCATAGGAAAGACAATACTATTAAAATGGATGAGGTATCTATGATGATCTGGTTGCTGAAGTGCTTAGAGTTAGCCACCAAAAATACACATGAAATTCTCCCACAAAATTCTCTGTCTACACCCTACCACTCAAATTCGGTGCCACCAAGTTTTTCAAATCGGCCCTACCGAGTTTTACCCTAGACAGATCCTAAGCCAAACCCTAAGGTCTCGGTGACACCAACTTTCATTTTCGGTGAAAAAGAAATCAGTGACAAACTCTACGGTATCCTATTTTTAAGAATCGGAATTTCCGAGTTTGGAAATCGGTCTCACCGAGATTTGAAAACTGCCTAGGTCACCAAATTCGGTCCACCGAGATTTATATATCGGTCTCTCCGAAACGTCAAAGTTTGCACTAGTCGGTGCAACCGAATTTTTATTTCGGTTCCACCGAGTTGGGCAATAATGCTGTAATGGTTGGATTTTTCGAGATGCATATATATAGCCCTCCACCTACCTCTCACTCGTTGAGGAGGCACTCAGAACAGACCAACACTTGCCCCATCCATTTTTCTGAGAGAAAGTCACCTACTCATGTCACGCCCAAGATGCGATCCTATCCTTATTTTGGCACGAGGGCCTCGACAGGGATAGAAGCACATCTCGTCGTTTCGCAAGAATGGATATCATTACAAGTACATGTAAAGAAGAGATGAGTATATGGAATTGGCTTACACTCGCCACAAGCTACATCAATATCACATCAGTACAACAACATAACAATCATCATACAGAAGAGCAGGGTCCGGCTACGGACGAAATCAAACGATAAAATGACATCCATCCTTGCTATCCCAGGCTGCCGCCTGGAACCCATCCTAGATCGATGAAGAAGAAGAAGAACTCCAAATCAAACAAAGCATCACGCTCACGTCAAATCATCGCATTACCTGTACCTGCAACTGTTGTTGTAGTAATCTGTGGGCCACAGGGACTCAGCAATCTCATTTCCAAGGGTATCAAGACTATTAAAGCTAAATGGGTGAGGTATGGTTAAGTGATGAGGCTGCAGCAAGCGACTAAGCATTTATTTGAGTGGCTAACTTACGAGTACAAGAATAAAGGGGGATAATTGTCGAATAAACGGACGTGATCTAGTAATGATCTCTAAGAGATCCTGAACACCTACTTATGTCAAACATAACCCCACCGTGTTCTCTCTCGGATAAGGACTTCACGAGAAGAGACAGTCACGGTTACGCACACGGTTGGTGTATTTTATTTGAGTTTACTTGAAGTTTGCTATGACCGGGTGTTAAACAAAGTTTCCAAGTTGCCACGTAACCGCGGGCACGGCTTTCCGAAAGATTTAACCCTGCAGGGGTGCTCCAACTCATCCATCACAAACTGACCACACGCCTCGGGAATAATCTCGACCACGAATCTCGTGATCTTCCTAGGCAATTCCGTTGGAAAACCGCAACCTCGAGATAGCCCGAAGTATCCTCGGAATTCCGCACACAAGACGTTCGAGAAAGGTAAAACAAATCCAGCAAGGCCGCCCGGCGTACCGACTAAACCCGATTGGAGCCGCGTATCTCGTTCTCAGGGTACGACCGGATGAGCTAGACGTCGGGTTGGCTGAAACCCCGGGTGACCAGGGTGCGCCGGGCATCGCTCGGTTTGGACCAACACTCATGAGGAGCACTGGCCCGGGTGGTTGATTAAATTATCCGCGGGTTAATTACTCCCTATGCAGGTTTATTAGTTATTAGGCAAATGTAGAACCAATGTTGGGCCTTGCCAGACAAGTTTTATCCTAAAACGAAAATCAAGGGGGTCCCCATAACAACCCCGAGCATGTTAGGAGCGCTCAATTATGGAACATAACACCGGTACACCAGTAACTAGGGCGGCAATAGTGGAACAAAACACCGAGCAAAAGGCCAAGTCTTCCACCCTTTACCAAGTGTATATGTGCATTAAATTAAATAGCAATAATATTGTGATAGCTGGAAACAATGTACCTGCAACTAGCAACGCTATAAGAAGGGCTGAGCAAGCGGTAACATAGCCAAACAATGTTTTGCTGGGAGGTGGAGAGGTTAGAGGCTTTTCAAGGCAGTTTAGGAGGCTAGACATACAAGTGGTAGGTAGCAAGACAGTGATAGAAATGAGACATCTAGCATGGCAATGATAGTAATGGTATCCAGGGAAATGATCATCTTGCCTGAGATCCCGCTTGGAAGAAGATCGAGTCCATGAAGAAGACGAACCAACGTAGTCGAACGAATCCTCGCACTCCGAACGCTTTCGGAACTCTATCGAGAAGAAGCAATCCGGAAACAACAATCAACACACGAGAACACCTCAACAAACGCATGACATGATGCGCAAACAAACATGATGCATGTCCGGTTTAATTATGCAAGACATGGGAAAACACAACAATCAAATGCTACACATTAAGTGAAGCTCAATATGCAACGAGCTGCATATTGATGAAACTCCACGTTCAAATATTTAGTTCACTCTCGTTAGGTACTCATCAATATTAAATGTTGTTAACATGGGTGGTCATGGCATAAGGTGAAGATGGAATTACGCAATTTTAAATGGAGAAGGAGAACATACATATAACCAAATAGTAACTCTCCATTATAATAGAAATACGGTTAATGTTGTTTAACTAAACAATTATTTTTAATGTTGTTTATCATGGCAAGAGGTGAAGCATGAACAACTACATCCTCTAGGCATTTTAAATGAGGCCGGAAGCAACATATAGCATTCCCGAAACGACCCCATATGCATATTTTAAGTTTGGTCCAGATCTGTCCTAAGCATATTTTATAGTTGTTAAACAGCAATATAAAGTGCGCCATGAGATTCGACACGTTTTTCTAGTCAAGTTACATATGTGGAACATTTTTATCGGAGCTACGGTTTTGTAGTTATGAAATAAATCTTTTTAACATGGCATTTACGCAAATTACATGAAAACAGCAAGTTAAACATTTTAAGCATGCATGAAAGTTGTATATTATTAATCTACACAAAATTCTAAACATCTTACATATATATATTATTTTGATCCGATGCACGGTTGGTGAGTTATTAAATGTATGAAGTATGAGGGTTTATCTGCAAAACTGCCAAATCTCTGGATTATTACGAAATTCACAGATCTGGAAAAAAACGTCTACGGGCCAAATTTACCAGACTAGGCTAAACAGGACATGCGCGCACAATACAAAACATCGCACGGGCGTCACATAGGGGCGGCTAGGCAGGGGCTCACCTAGCGGGCCAGGCCCATGTTGGTGGAGCGGTGCACGAGCGGGCAGCTGGGCCTCCTGCGGGGTCGCGGCCCACGCGCTGGCAGCAGCCCAAGCGCGGGTCAACGGGCACGCGCCCTCGTCCCCGACTTCTGGATGCAGGCGAGCATCATGGCGGCGGCGCTGGCGCATGGGTGGCCGGAGGCGGAGCGGGGACCGGCGGCAGGCGGTGGAGACCCGCCGGATCTAGCGATTCCCCGCCGGATCCGGGCGCGGCACGGATGGGCGGCGCGCCGGCGAGGACCCGCAAGGCAGCGGCGGGGCGAAGCTTGCAGGGGGTGGCGAGGCATGGCGCAGCACGGGAGGGAGTCGGGGTCGCGCGTGGAGGCGGCGGCGGACCTCCGGCAGCATCGCCGGCGAGCGGCGGGGAGCTAGCAGGCAACGACGGCGCGCTACGGGCGCCTCGGGCGGCGGCGGCCCGGTTCGGGCCCGGGGCGGGCCGCGGATGGGCTTCACGGGCCCGACGCGGTGGAATGAGGTGGCTGGCGGCGGCTGAGTGGTGGGATGTGGCGGCGGCGCGCATTTCGAGGAAGAGGCTAGGGTTTCCCTATTTGGACGACTAGGTGTCTATTTATAGGCTGGGATGGTTATGGGAGGGGGTTTTAATCCGTTTTCGAACCGTTCGATCACGATCGAATGGTCCGGAAGCGGAGGGGTTGCTAGGTGTGTTTTGTTGGGCTGTGGAGAGGTGGTTGGGCTGAGATGAGAGGGAAGATAGTGGCCCGGCATCGAGTTTTAGAAAACCGAAAACGTCTGCTAATTTGACCGATGACGGTGCCACTACGGTTGATCCTTGGGGTATCAAACGACCTCTGATTGCGACGAAATTTGGCAGGCGGTCTACCTACAATATAACAAGACCGCTTGCCAACTTTCGACCCAATCCGAGAAAGTTTTAAACGCACTTTTAAAACAATATTTTGACGATGTCGCGGGCGCGTGCGTGTGTGGTTGGACTCGAAACGGCCGTCGACGAGAACGGAGAGAACCGACGACTATGAACTGATGCGGTTTTTCAAAAACGACGGCAACGGAGTGCCGATGCAATGCGGAAGATGCGAATGGTGCGATGATGAATGCGACAACCAAACGAAACACACTACGAGAATGGAAATAAAAGGGGAATCTTCTGGAGCATCGGTTCCGGGCTGTTACAACTCATGTGTTGAGATCAAGATCTTACACTCCAACCATATGATTCTTGATTTCTAACCTCCCCAAGTTGCTTTCCACCCAATCAACTCTTCTACCAAGCCAAATCTATGAGAGAGTGATTGTGTCTTGAGGAGACTATCTTTTGAAGCACAAGAGGAAGGAGTTCATCATTGTTACCACATCTATTACCTTTTGGAGAGTGGTGTCTCCTAGATTGGTTAGGTGTCGCTTGGGAGCCTCCGTCTTCGTGTGTGTAGTTGAACCAAGAAGTTTGTAAGGGCATGGAGATCGCCAACTTCGTGAAGATCTACCCCGAATGAGTCTAGTCCTTTGTGGACGAAAGCCGTGATGGAATAGACGAGGTTGGTACTTCGTGAGCCCTTTGTGGGTGGAGCCCTCCATGGACTCTCGCGACCGCTACTCTCCGTGGGTTGAAGTCTCCATCAACGTGGATGTACAATAGCGCCACCTATCGGAACCACGGGAAAAATCTTTGTGTCTCCAATTGCGTTTGATCCTCCTATCCCTTCCCCTACCTTCATGTGCATGCCTTTACTTTCCACTGCTATACTCTTAGACTTGCATGTGTAGGGTGTGCTTGACTTGTTACAATTGTTAAAACTTGCTAACATCTAAAATTGGGATAAGGCTAGATTTTTATTTAGTCAAGTAGTCTAATCACCCCCCTCTAGACTTACTACGGATCCTACAAGTGGTATCAGAGCTTTGGTCTCTATTACATTGGTTTCACAACTTAGGAGAGGATGGCATCTAGTGAGAGAAATTATCATCGTAGAGGTCCATATTTTGATGGTACATAATTTGCTAGTTAGAAGTACGAAATGAAAATGCATATTCTTGGTCATAACCCCGTCGTATGGGCTGTTATTCGTGTTGGATTGCAAGGTGAATTCTTTGGTGATGGAAAAGAACCAGATCGTGAAGTGACCGCGAAAGAATTGAAGATGTTGCAATACAATGCTCAAGCATGTGACATTCTATTCAACTGCTTATGCCCCGAAGAGTTCAACTAGATAAGCCGTCTTGAGAATGCAAAGGAAATTTGGGATACTTTGGTTGATATGCACGAAGGTACCAAATCTTTCAGGGAATCTAAATTGGATGTGTTACAAAGTCAACTTGACAAGTTCAAGATGAAGGATGGTGAAGGAGTCGCGGAAATGCACTCTAGGCTTGCTCTCATCACAAATGAGATTGCCGGCTTAGGAAGTGAAGAGATGACCAAAAAATTCATCATCAAGAAGATCCTTAGTGCCTTGTACGGAAAGTATGACACCGTGTGCACATTGATCCAAAATGATGCCATACTACAAAGATCTCAAGCCTACGAAAGTCAATGGAAGGATTGTTGCTCATGAAATGTCACTCAATGACAAAGAAGAGCTTCACACCAAATCAAGCGGTGCATACAAAGCTACAAGTGATACTCCCGCTACTTCAAGTGACAACCTTGTTATCAATGAAGAGATAAACCTCATGGTCAAGAAGTTCAACAAATTCTACAAGAGTAGAGGCAAAGAGAGAAGCTCCAACCAAGATATGAAGAGAAGCGTTCCTCTAGTCGTGACCGGAATTGTTATAATTGTGGAAGGCCCGGACACTACTCCAATGAGTCCACGCCCCCCCACAAAAGAAGAGAAGAGTCGCCTAGAAGAAGAAGCTCAAGAGATGAGTCACCTCGTAGAGAGAGAACGAGTATAGAAGATCATTATGAACGAAGACCCTCCCGGAGAAGCAAGGACTCGGAGAAGAAGGAAAAGTACACCAAGAGCTACACAAGAAGAAGACATCAAGCTCATGTTGGTGAATGGGTTTCCAGCTCCGATTCCGACAACCAATCCGAGAGAAGCTACCACTCCAACTCCAACTATAGTCAAGATGAAGGTGTTGCCGGATTAGCACTCGTATCCTCCAATTCCTATGACATATTCGATTCACCAAATGAAGGAAATGGAATTTGGTTCATGGCTAAAGGCCCCAAGGTATCACACCCCAAATACATTGACTTCAATAGTGATGAGGATGACTTATTAGGAGATGATGACTCCCTCTTTGATAAAACTAGCGATGTTAGTCAAAATGAACTTGATAATAATCTTGCTAGTCAAGATAAGTCGTGTGATGATGATAAGAAGGATATTGAAGTCTAACTAAAGAACCAAATACTCTTATGTTAGCTCATGAATCTACTCAAGAAGATCATAGAGAGCTATTAAGAACTCATGAGAATCTACGCTTCGAGAAGCTAAATTTAGAGCATGAGCATGAGTTTCTTAAAGCTATCAATGACGATCTTCGAAAGAGGAGTTCTTCTTATCTTGCCAAATGACTACTATTGTCCACATTTGTTCCACAAGTTAAACCTAAGCAAACTAGTAACAAAGGCAAGAAAGGTTCTTCATCTAGTAACAACAACACTAATGCCAAATCTAATGATGCTGCTTCTAGTAGTTCTATTGATTCCACTAATGATTCCCTTAGCCAAGTTACACAAAAACAATTCATTAAAAGGAATTATAGAAAAGGATGTCTACAAGAGCCTTGCCGGAAGTAAGTAATTTGAGGAGATTGTGTGCAATCAAGGATGGCACCAGAAGAATCAAGGCATTGGCTATTTCAACACCAATGGAGTTGAATGGGAAGAAGGTCAATACCCCAAGACGAAGTTTGTTCACCAAAAGGAGAAGTATGATCCTACTCTCCCCAAGGGAACAAAAGACCAAGATTACCTTCCACCACAAGACCACAAGCTCAAGGGCAAGGACAAGCTTTAAGAGGAGATCAACACGTTTGAAGACGAATCCAAAGCCATGGTCAAATGGGTTCCCAAAGCTACTACGAGCTCTACTTTAACAAGTGCTACTTCAACTCCAAGGATACCCATCAAGTTGATGTGGGTCCCAAAGAAGAAGAACTAGATAAGTTCTTGAGGGATGACTCTGCCAACAAAATTCACTCACATTCATCATTGGCAAGAACTAATCCAATCAACTCCAACCTTATGCAATAGTTCAAGGAGTCACATATTCCCTCATAGGTAAGCAATGGACAAGGTAATTAAAGAATCAATGGACATCATACCACATGTGTCTCACTCCATGTCCATAGATATCCTTGTATTTGTTCGTTGTGTGGGACTAACCCATGTAGGTGAGAAGAGTACGAAACAACAAGGATGACTCCCAACTCAAGATGATCTTCATCAAGTATGAGCATCCACTACTACAACACCTACATGAAGTCTTCTACGACTAAACCCAAGGTTAGTTTGTCCCTCTTAGGGGGGATGTCACATGAAGGGGGGAGCTTTACTCTAAGACTTGAGTCAAAGCATCTCTTAAGATGTGAAAACATTAAAAGATTTATGTAAAAGTGGCAACCCCACTTGTTCTTAAACGATGAGTATGACCTATGATCAAGTATTCTTACTTGGCTCCTAAGTCAATATACTCATATATAGATGACTCCGTCATCGTCAAAGTGCTTGGTAGATACTAGAGTGGTTTTGCATGTTTGCCATATTTCATTTGACATCTTAATGTGTGAGCATGTTGGTATGCATATTTTTTCTCATTCAAGGATATCCAATTGTTGTTATTTGGCTTTCATTTTCTTTGGCCAATTGTATATACAAGAATGCCTAAGTACCTCCCTCTAGCTATCTATGCTTTCCCATCTTAAACTCTACTCATGCTTCATCACAAAACTTGAGCAAGCACTTTTCGGACCCTCTGTGTGAGGAGCACTCGGAGTTCCGTTTCGACAAGAGCTAACTTCCAAAACCTCCCATGTGCCACTAGGTGTAACCAACACCAAAAACTCGGTTTCACCGAAGCACAAGGGTTGATCTGATTTTTCAATCTCGGCACTACCAATTCCTAAATATCGGCGTCACCGATGTTCTCTGTTGTCCGGTAGTTGAGAATGTCGGTGGAAACGATATTTCTGAATCGGTGTTACCGATAGTAGGTGGGTAATATATATCCCGCAGACCCGACTGTTGAAATTAAATCTTCAATCGTCGCTTTCGCACCCCACTGCTGCTGCGCTTGAAGTCTACGAACGTCCAACTTGTCACCCGTGTGCCTCGCCGCCAGAGTCCGCCGCCATCAACGGCAATCCTCCCTCCCTGTTGCCGCCGTAGCAAGGTCTTCACCACAGTGGGGTAAGATCTCGACCCCTCTTGCTCTCCAAGTTCTGATTCTTGCGCATTAGGTCTTGTTCATCTTCTTGCCACGGACTGCAATGCATCTATCCACGAGAAATCTCCATTAGAATAGGCAAACGAAGAAATTTTATGGTTAAGTTTCCGCCATATGCATTTCAGAGTCACCGAGTGGAATTGAATCGGTGTCACCGATTTAGGTTTTAGGGTTCTGAGAACTTTCTCGGTGAGACCGAGTTACCTGTTTCGGTGAAACCGAAAAGGGTGGCCAAATTTCTGTTAAAGAGAAAGTCAGTCTCGGATACTCCAAAAATCCAAACTCGGTGGAACCGGAACCCATATTGCAGAAATCTAAAACTAAGATTTTGAGTTCAAATTTTTGCAAAATATCTGTGTTTTGTGATGCTTATCCCCTCCACTCTTCTACATCTATTCACAAGGACAACATGTCTAGTTCAGAGGACAATGAGACTGATTTCAGGGAACCAAGCATTGATCTTGATGTTGGCACTAGTCTAGAAGCCAGCTCCTTAGACCCAGGCACCCCCAGCTCAGATGGCTTGCCCAAGGTAGCCACCAAGGCCAGAAGGAAGCTCAACTCAGATGAAGAGGATGAAGATTTCATCCCAGATGATGCTACTTCTCAGAGCAAGATTATCAGGAAGGAGTATGCTAGTTAAGATGTAGTGAGAGCTTCTGAGACTGCCAAGAAAGGGATGAAACTCACACTTGAGAATCCTAGCTCCTCCAGGCAAACCGTCTTTGGCTAAGAAACCTGCCAAGAAGAGAGAGAGGAAGCAGACAGTTCATGTGAAAAGAAGGCCAACTTCCATGGTTAGAACTCCTGAGCAGAGTGAGGAGGAAGAGGAAGAACCTGTTGCTAACCCTCCTCCCTCCAAGCAGAGGAAGCTCATGGCTGATGCAATGCCTAGCAAGCCACCTTCCAAGACCAAGCCCTCTACACCTAAGAAACCAGCTGCCACCAAGCCCAAGAAGACCACTAGAGATATCCCTCTAGCTGAGAAGAACAAGGGTTCTACCTCCATTCAAGAAGAAGAAGATGTTGCCGTTTTGAGGAAGCTGAGACCTCACCTGCCAGAACACAATGATGATCATCCAATGGTAGAGGACATGAAGAAGAGGAAGGATCAAGGGCTCAGGAAATGGAGAGAAGCTGATCCATATGCTATCCAGAGAAGGACTATTATTGATGCTCGCTTCCACACTAAGGAGCAGCAAGATTTCTATGAGACTGTCTTGTTAGACAAGAGTCTAGCTGTGAGTGACATGAGATACGTTGATTGGAAGTTCATCAAGGAGAATGAAGATTACTTCCCTCATGTGCTAGATAATTTCAAGGCCATTGACATTGACACTTTTGTTGGTAGAGAGATGACTGCATGGAATGATGATTTGATCATGCAATTCTATTCTACAGTTCATTTTTATCCTGATGGAAGGATTGCTTGGATGACCGAGGGCACCAGGTACCAGTCTACTGTTGATGAATGGGCTACCATCTTAGGAGCCCCGGAGACTCGGGATAGAGTTCTTGATGTTTATGCTAAAGCCAAGATGAACCACAACTCCATGGCCAATATGTATAATCCTATCCCCACAGCATATGTGAAGACACACAAGTTTGGCTCTGTCTACTTTCTGCAAGCAAGACTACCCACCACCAACACTATTATGAGGCATACATTGATGCCAAAATCAGGAGATGACAAGATGATCAGGGGGTACTCCGTCAACATGATACACCATGTAGACACCCACACCAAATTCAGGGTGATGGATTTGATTGTTGAAACAATCAAGAGGACTGCTGCTGACCAGAAGAGATCTTGTGGATATGCTCCATATATCCAGATGCTCATCAATTCCAAATTTGGAAAGAGCCTCTATCTACTTGATCATCCACACCTGCCACTCCTGCCAGATTTCAAGGATAACGTTGTGGTGATGGATCCTACTCATCCCACTTCAGCTACAGCACAGGCAGAAGCCTAGGCAGAGGCAGCGAGAGCCATTAGTGCTCAAGTTCCGAGGACGAAGAGCGATCAAATGTACTATCTTATCAGCACCATCCAAGGGATAGAGAAGAATGTGTCTGAGATCCTCAAGAACCAGAGGAGTCTTGAGAGGATAGTGGAGACGAAATTTCATGCTCTAGACAATAAGGTGACTGAGCTGACCGAAACTGCAATGAATTGAAGAAGGAAGTGGATGCAGTGCCCAGCCCCCTCTCCAGTGATGATGATAGTCCTCCTCTCCAGCCACATACTCAGTTCAGGAAACAGGTCATATCGTCTGCCATGCCAGCTCCAGAGATGAGACCATCTTCATGAGCAACTGCATTAGCTCCATCAGCTCCCTCAGCACCTTCAGCATCTACTCCACCACCTCAGAGGACATCAGCTGAAGCATTCGCAGACGCTGTTCGTTTGACTCCTTCTTCAGCTACCAGAGGAGATAGAGCTCAGAGCGAAGCTTAGCTCTATACCTTTGAACTTTTTGGTAACTTGTTGCCAAAGGGGGAGAAGGGTATAGATCATAGGGCTTCGAGAGAGAGCGTTTTGCCTTTTGTTTGCTCTCTTCATTTCAAAACATCTAGTTTATCATTTGGTTGTTCTTAAACTCCGTCGTGTTTGATCATACGCTTTGCTTGATGATGCTACTATTTCCTATCCATGTGATGTTTATATGATGATCATTCACACTTATTTGGTGTTATGTGCATTGTAATCCATTCATATCATTTATGCACACCACCAAGTTGTATGCGACATGGAAGAGTTTCCCATGACTCAAATCTATTGTGCATTTGCATTCAAACGCAAATTTTAAGTAATGCACAAATTTAGGGGGAGCTCTTGGTTATCACGTACCTCTCAAAGCGACGATGTTATTCATTGTTTTATCCCTATCGAAGCTTTGATCTATATGTTATCATCAATTACCAAAAAGGGGGATATTAAAAGCACAACTTCTCCCTAGGTGGTTTTGGTAGTCAATAACAACATATATTTCATTGGATTAATGATCCCACCAAGTATATCTCAGGTAAAGTTCAATGAATGGATTAGCAAAGGATTGTGAGGAGATCCCCTAGATGCAAGGAACATCTATTGGCAACAAGATTCAAAACTCTACATTTTGCATTTTGTGGGAAATCACTTTTGACTCCATAGGAAAGCAAATACTATTAGAAGGGGATGAGATATCTATGATGATCTGGTTGCTCAAGTGCTTAGAGTTAGCCACCAAAAATACACATGAAATTCTCCCACAAAATTCTCTGTCTAAACCCTACCACTCAAATTCGGTGCCACCAAGTTTTCTAAATCGGCCTTACCGAGTTTTACCCTAGACAGATCCTAAGCCAAACCCTAAGGTCTCGGTGACACCAACTTTCATTTTCGGTGAAAACGAAGTCAGTGACCAACTCTCTGGCATCCTATTTCTAAGAATCGGAATTTCTGAGTTTTGGTAATCGGTCTCACCAAGATTTGGAAACTGCCTAGGTCAACCAATTCGGTCCCACCGAGATTTATATATCGGTATCACTGAAACGCCAAAAGTTGCCACATTTTGCACTAGTCGGTGCAACCGAGTTTTTACTTCGGTTCCAATGAGTTGGGCAATAATGTTGTAACGGTTGGATTTTTGGAGATGCCTATATATACCCCTCCACCTACCTCCCACTCATTAAGGAAGCACTCAGAACAGACCAACACTTTCCCCATCCATTTTTCTGAGAGAGAGCCACCTACTCATGTATTGAGATCAAGATCTTCAACTCCAACCATATGAATCTTGATTTCTAGCCTCCCCAAGTTGCTTTCCACCCAATCAACCTCTTCTACCAAGCCAAATCTGTGAGAGAGTGATTGTGTGTTGAGGAGATTATCTTTTAAAGCACAAAAGCAAGGAGTTCATCATTGTTACCACATTTATTACCTTTTGAAGAGTGGTGTCTCCTAGATTGGTTAGGTTTCGCTTGGTAGCCTCCGTCTTTGTGTGTGGAGTTGAACTAGGAAGTTTGTAAGGGTAAGGAGATCGCCTACTTCATGAAGATCTACCCCGAGTGAGGCCAGTCCTTCGTGGACGTAAGACGTGATGGAATAGACGAGGTTGCTACTTCGTGGACCCTTTGTGGGTGGAGCCCTCTGTGGACTCTCGCGACCGCTACCCTTCGTGGTTTGAAGTCTCCATCAACGTGGACGTACGGTAGCACCACCTATCGGAACCACGGGAAAAATCTTCGTGTCTCCAATTGCGTTTGATCCTCCTATCCCTTCCCTCTACCTTCATGTGCATGTCTTTACTTTCCGCTGTTATACTCTTAGACTTGCATTTGTAGGGTGTGCTTGACTTGTTATAATTGCTAAAACTTGCCAACATCTAAAATTGGGATAAGGCTAGATTTTTATTTAGTCAAGTAGTCTAATCACCCCCTCTAGGCATACTTCGGATCCTACATTTATGTTACTCATATTATGAGTAACTAGCTATGTTACTCAATTTCTCTCTCTTCTCATTCATTAGCTACCACATCATATTTTTTGCTTAGGTGGCATCTATGTTACTGTCTATGTTACTTCCACTGTGGGTAGTCTAACACATACGAAGACAAGATGAGTCTATAAGCTAATAAATGGAAGGCTCAATGTTACTGCCCCTATGTTACTACCCACTGTGGAGGTAGTAACTTAGACTAGTAACATATGCATGTTACTACTCCATGTTACTTTCCATTGTGGGTAGTCTAAGCGGTATCATGCATGTCAACTATGCTTTTTTGATGATGTGACACAACATTAAATGAAGAAAGAGAGTATGTGGTATCATATTAAATGCTGTACTACTTTGTGTCATGCATGACAATTAATAAGACAATCTAAGATACTAACTTGTGATATTATGCATTACAGAAGTAATATCATACAGTAGTATCATATACATGATACTAGCATATGATACTGCCCATTACGAGCAGCCTAAGACTGGAGTACTACTTTAGATACCCACACCCGCAAATCTCATGCATGCATCCGCACCATATTTTCTGGACCGAAAGTCATCAATGCGGTCTTGTATAGGTCCGAGGCGCAGTCCGAATGTACTTTCTCCTGTAAACCGGAGACAAACGAGCTTTGCGGGAGTCTAGACCACTCCCAATCCGTCTTCTAACCGTCCTGACCCACCCAAACTCCTCCTACCTCGCCCGCGCGCGTTCCCATCTGGCGCCAGCTGCCCGCATTCATGCCGATGTAGAGCGCGTCGCTCCACATTGAAAACGGCTCAGGATGGACCCCATCTTGTTATCCTTAATAGCAACGATACATGCGTGCCTCGCTGCCCTTGCTGTCACTGGGAGAGGACACCGCAAGATCGAACACATCACAAAGCACCTCTTCCCATGGCAATAAAAATCGATCTAGTTGGCCTAACTAAACCAAAGATTCGAAGAAGAAATACGAGGGTATAAGTAATCATGCATATAAGAGATCAAAGAAGACTCAAATAATATTCATGGATAGAAACTGATCATGAACTCAAAATTCATCGGATCCCAACAAACACACCGCAAAAAGTCATTACATCAAATAGATCTCCAAGAGACAATTGTATTGAGAATCAAAAGAGAGAGAGAGAGAGGAAGCCATCTAGTTACTGCCTACAGACCCATAGGTCTATGGTGGACTACTCACGCATCATCGGAGAGGCACCAATGAGGATGATGAACTCCTCCGTGATGGTGTTAGATTGGATCTCGTGGTTCTGGAACTTGCGACGGCTGGATGTATTTTTCGTCGACTCCTCTAGGGTTTCTGGAATATTTGGGTATTTATAGAGCTCAGTGGTGGTGGAGAAGGTTCTCGAGGCAGCGACAACCCACTAGGGCGTGCCCTGGTGTCTTGTGGGCGGCCTGGGTTCCCTCCTGGTTACTTCTATGGCCCACTGGCCTTCTTCTGGTCCAAAAAAATTCACCAAAAAGTTTTGTCGTGATTGGACTCCGTTTGGTACTGATATTTTGCGAAGTAAAAAACAAGCAAAAAACAACAACTGGCACTTGGCACTATGTCAATAGGTTAGTCCCAAAAAATGATATAAAGTTGCTATAAAATGATTGTAAAACATCCAAGAATGATAATATAACAGCATGGAACAAGCAAAAATTATAGATACGTTGGAGACGTATCAGAATCCCCAAGCTTAATTCCTACTCGTCCTCGAGTAGGTAAATGATAAAAACAGAATTTTTGATGTGGAATGCTGCCTAACATGTTCATCACATATTCTTTTCTTTTGTAGCATGGACATTTGGACTTTTAGATGGTTCAAAGAAATAGTCTAGTTTTGACATAAAGACTTTAATACTCAAGCATGCTAACAAGCAACCATGTCTTTCAAAATATCAACATTAAAGAAAGTTATCCCTAGCCCATCATGCTCAATCATTGATCCATTCATGAAACACACTCAAATATTAACTACCCAATGCTCAAGTATGATCATAGTGCCCCCTAGTTGGTGCTTTATTAGAGAAGATGGATACTCAAATTAAAAAATAAAAATTGCATAAAGTAAATAGATAGGCCCTTCGCAGAGGGAAGTAGGAATTTGTAGAGGTGCCAGATCTCAAAGTTTAAATTGATAGAGAAAAATATTTTGAGTGGCATGCCTTTCCTGTCAACGAAAACGACAAAGTAGTTCTCAATACTTTCCATGCTAGATACATCATTGGCGGCTCCCAAACATAAAGTAAAGATTATTCCTCATTACGGACATGATGTTTTTGCTTTGAGCTCGGATGAATAGTAAAATCGGAAAATATTTTAAAAATGTTCGAAAAAATCTGAATTTTTTATGGCAAACTCTGACAAATTTTCTAACAGCTCGTGAAATTTCATCACGAAATCATATTTGTGGAAGTCGTGACAAAAAAACAAAATCGAAACTCTGAAAATGCTACTGCCGATAGCATTTTGGAGCAGGAATTTTGTTTTTTTTGCCACGACTCCCACAATTGTGATTTTGTAATGAAATTTTGCACACTCTTAGAACATTTGTCAAAGTTTGTCCTAAAAAAATTCAGATTTTTTTGAACATTTCTAAAATATTGTTCAAATTTACTATTCACCCGAGCTCATTTGAGCTTGGGTGTAGAAGGGCACTTTCCCCTTTTTCCACCATTCTTTCACAATCCATGGCTAGCCGTATCCACGGTTGCCTTCCATACCAACACTTTCCAAGGAATTTATTATTTGACAACAAAAAGTAATTTTCTTTTTCATTTCGGGACTGGGAATCCCTATGACCGCCGTACTCTTGTGCAATGACAAGTGAATAAACACTCATCTTGAGAATAACACATCTAGCATGGAAAAATATTGGATACCCCCTACTGTTTCATGAGCAGTATGAGCACACAAAAAGGAAATTTATTTTGAAAATTAGAGATGGCACATACAAATTTGCTTAGAAAGGCATGAAAATACCACATATAGGTAGGTATGGTGGACTCATAAGGCAAAACTGGGTTTAAGGATTTTGGATGCACAAGTAGTATTTCTACTTAGTACAAGTGGAGGCTATCAAATAGATTGAGAAGCAACCAACCAAGAAACGAAATTCACATAAACGGGCATTGAGCATAACTAACACCGAATAATGCACCATAAGTAGGATGTAATTTCATTGCATAACTATTGTCTTTCGTGCTTGCATAGGGAATCAAAAACCTTAACACCAATATTCTTACTAAAGCATAATTACTCACCAACATGACTCACATATCACTATCATCATGTCTCAAAACTATTACAAAGAATCAAGTTTAATTTGTCCAATGATCTTCATGAAAGTTTTTATTATATCCCCCTTGAATATCTATCACTTTGGGACTAGTTTCATATGTTGCCATTACTTTTGACAAGCTAAAACAAATTTAAGTGAAGAACATGAGCATAGAAGTTTCATCTCTCAAAATAGTATAAGTGAAGCATGAGAGAATTTCTTCAAAAGTTACTAACTCTCAAATTAATCTAAGTGAAGCATGAGAGTATTTCTTCAAAGTTTCAAATCACACCGTGCTCAAAAAGATATAAGTGAAGCACTAGAGCAATTCCATAGCTCAAAAAATTTAAGTGAAGCATATAGAGCAATTCTAACAAATCATAGCAATAATTTTGGCTCTCTCAAATTGGTGTGTCCAGCAAGGATACTGGTGACAAACTAAAAAGCAAAGCAAGCAAAGACTCAAATAATACAAGACGCTCCTAGCAAAACTCATGATATGTGACGAATTAAAATATAGCTCCAAGTAAAATACCGATGGTTGTTAGAAAAAAGAGGGGATGCCACTCGGGGCATCCCCAATGTTAGTTGCTTGTTTATCTTTGGATATTATCTTGGGGGTGCTGTAGCATCTCCAAGCTTAGGCTCTTATCACTCCTTATTCCTTCAACCATCGTGATCTCACCCAAAACTTGAAAACTTCAATCACACAAAACTCAACAAAACCTTCGTGAGATCCATTAGTATAATAAAGCAAATGACCACTTTAAGTACTGTTGCAAACCCATTCAAATTTTATTATTGCATTATACCTACTGTATTCTAACTTTAACATGGCTTATACCCTTAAATACAAACCATAGATTCATCAAAACAAGCATATAATGCAACAAAAACAGAATCTGTCTTAAACAGAACAGTCTGTAGTAATATGTACTCTAACCATATTTCTGTAACTCTAAAAATTCTGAAAAATTAGGACAACGTAAAGAATTTGTATAGCAACACTGTGTTAAAATTTTAGCTCATTATCACGCTTCAGTAAAAAAATGAAAATTCGCGCACTGGAGTCAAAGTTTCTGTTTGAGATTCAACATTATTTCTACTCATCTTATGAATCATCCTAAAGGCTTTACTTGGCACAAACACTAAATAAAACATAAAAACACAATCATAACAGAGGCATAATTGTGTCAACACTCAAAAAGAGAAAGAAAAATATGAAAATAAATTTATTCATTGGGTTGCCTCCCGACAAGCTCTTTCTTTATAGCCATTAAGATAGGCTTGAGATTTCAATGATGCCCTCATGAAAGATAATAATAGCAACACAAAGAGAGCATCATGAATCATATGTAAAACACACTTAAGTCTAACATACTTTCTATGCATAGGAAATTTATAAGCAAACAAATTATCAAGGCAAGCAAAAACTAGCATATGGAAGGAAGAAGAAAGAGACAATAGCAATCACAACATGAAGAGACGTAATTTAGTATCATGAAAATTTCTACAACCATAATTTCCTCTCTCATAATAGTTACATGTAGGATCATAATCAAATTCAACAATATAGCTATCATAAACAATACTCTCTTTATGATCAACATGCATAAAGTTTTTATCATCTTCCAAAATAGTGGGATTATCACCAACTAAAGTTATCACCCCTCCAAACCCACTTTTATAAAAAAATCATAAGATTGAACACTCTCCAAATATGTGGGATTCTTTTTACCTAAAGTTGACGCTCTCCCTAACCCACTTTCGATACTATTGCAAACATTATTATCAATAACATATTCAACATGAGGCTTAAATAAATTTTCAAGGTCATAAGAAGCATTAACGCCCCAATCATGATCATTGCAGTAAGTGGACATGACAAAATTATCATCCCCAAGCTTGTAGTTTTGCATATCATTAACATAATTGACATTAATAGAATTTATAGTAACATCATTGCAATCATTCTTTTCAATCAAGGAGCTATCATGAATCACCTTATAAATTTCTTCTTTCAACACTTCATCAAAATTTTCAGATTCATGATTTTCAAACAAAACTTCATAGAGATAATCAAGTGCACTCAACTCACTAGCAATTGGTTCATCATAATTGGTCTTTTGAAAAGATTAGCAAGTTGATGAGGATCCATATCAATAGATTTTTAGCAAGCGAAGATGCAAGCAAATAGAAGGCACATGGCAACACAAGAAAAGATAGCAAACAAGCAAACAAAAAGAGATCCGGCGAGAAAAAGGCAAACGGAAAAGAGGGCGAATAAAACGACAATTTTTTTATGAAGTGGGGGAGAGGAAAAATGAGAGGAAAATGGCAAATAATGTAATTGCAAAGAGATGAGATTTGTGATTAGGAACCTGATAGATGTTGGTGATGTCTCCTCGGTGCCAGAGATTGGCACGTTGAAGAGACTGCTTCCTTCCCGGCAAGCTCCTCTTGTCCGCCCACTATTTAAACAAGGTCAAACGCCGAGCAAGAATCATAACAGTATACCGTGCCACCCATGTCTACGTTGCTGCATCTCGTGCCTGCGACTGCGCCATCCATCGTCAACTCGCGCGTAATCGCTCCCTGCCGGCACAAAAAGAAGTGGGATGCACGAAGATCGATGAGTCGATGGATGGCGCATTTGCATCCTCCGCAAACATCGAGGGAAAGTAGAACACGGGAGACCGACTCGGCTTGGGTCCCAAGAAGGCCACTGCCGGCTGACGTGGCTTGAGACTGCGTCAGTATTTCTCCAAAGAGGAAGGGATAATGCAGCATAGCGACGGTAAGTATTTCCCTCAGTTATGAAACCAAGGTATCGAACCAGTAGGAGGATCACGCAACACTATGTAAACATCACCTGCACACAAAGAACAAATACTTGCAACCCGACGTGAAAGAGAGGTTGTCAATCTCTCCACGGTAAAAAGATAGATTAGGTTGTGATAGATTGGATAGATAGATCTCGCAAGAACACAAAATAAAAGAGGCAAATAAAAAGTGCAGCAAGGTATTTTTGGGTTTTTGGAATATTAAATCTGAAAGCAAAAGCGGCAAAAAGATAGATCGGAAAGCAATATGTTGGAAAAGTAGAGCCGGGGGCCGTAGGTTTCACTAGTGGTTTCTCTCATGAGTATAGCACACGGTGGGTGTGACACCCTGGTTTTAAGCTACAGTGATCATTATAATTAAGCACAGTGATGACCATGAACAATGCCGAATCATTTTGCTAAGTGGGGCTTGATCAAGTTTGGATTCAAATTCCAGTTCAAATTTCAATTCAAATGCCCTAGGATTTTATGTGATAAATTTAAAACCTCAAACAACAAGGGCAAAATGTTGCACAATTGTGGAATAATCCAAAACAAATGTTGTTGAGGAAATCAACATCACCACTAAGCCAAGATGAGCTGTGGCATTTAAAACAGTGCCAAAAGAAGCATTTTAAATGCCTTTTCAATTATGGAAAATTCCAAATAGAGTCAAATAAACCCCAAACTTACTGTGGTAGTGCACCACTGACCCCAGTATTTGTTTTAAGCCGGTGTCACATTTTTGCTATAAAGGAAATTGGCTAAAGGAATTAAAACAGAAAGATTTAAAAAGAAAACAGAAAAGAAATAAAAGAAAAAGGCTAGAGGCCACTTACCTGGACATACCTGACGCTGGGCCGAGTCGGCCCAACCGGCCCATGTCACTGTTCGTCTACCTGCTCTCCCTCCGTGTCGCTTCGCCTGCGGCTGAGAGCGCCCGCGCCGGCCACCGCTCGCCACGGCGACGGGAACAGGTGGCTGGGGATAAGCTCGCCCCCGAGCCGTCCCCCCTGGTCGCCCCCCCCCATTCGCCTCGCTCTCTCTCGCGCAAGTGCTCGCTCACTCTCTCTTCTTCCCCCTCTGCCCGAGAGCATCGTAGCCGCCCGCCGTCGTCACCGCGGCCACCGGCGGCCCCGTGGCCGCTGGACCTGTCCGTCCGCTCCGCCGCGGTCGACCCCTTCACCTGGTGGCCTCCGTTTAGGCCGGGGAGCCGTGCAGCCGCCGTTCGTCTCCATCCCCATCTCCGGCCACCGTACGCCGCCGTTGTCGAATCGGCCTCTCCTGCTGCTACAAAACTTCCACGGGCCACCGTGAGCCGCTACGGTGAGCTCCACTCTCTCCTCCCTACTCTGCCTGCTCTCCTTCAGGCCGTGCGCGACCGCTACCGCAACCGTGCTCCGGCCGCCGCCATGGCCGCCGTTGTCGTGTTCCCGAGCCGCTACAAGCTCGCCCGACCGCTCAGGCGTGTTCCCCGTGAACCGTAGACCCCGCGTAGCTAGCTAGGTTGGCCGCCCGCGCGCTCGAACGCCGTTTCCGTTGAGCACCCGTACACGTCGCCGCCGTCGTTGTAGCCTTTGCCACGCTCGCCCGAGCTCACCATCGAGCTACTGGTGCTTCCAGGAGCGCGACGCACCCACGCACGCGCACCGCCGTGCCCCGCAGCCCCCGGTACGCCTCGCACCCGAACCGGCCGCCGCCTGCCGTCATCGCCGGCGCCGTTTCCGGCCAGTTCCGGCAATGCCACCACCACCAATCGACGCGCGGTCGAGCGCCCGTTCGAATGAACCAAGCCGCGCGCGAAATTGCCCTCCGTAGACGAAATCCGACGTCGGCCCGAGCCCTCCGCCGCGTTTTGGGGTCGCCAGCGTTGAGCCGCCGGCCACCGCCGACGTGGCTGACTCGGGGCCACTGCCAAGGTCACTGGCAGCTGGGCCCCGCAGGTCGCCGTTGACCCGTTGACCAGTCAACTGGCTGACTGGCCTCAGCCCAGTCACTGACAGTGGGGCCCAGCACCCCCTGTGCCAATGACAGGTGGGCCACCCCTGTCAGCTGCTTAATTAGTAAATAGGTTAATTAAAATAATTAATTTAGCACTAATGACTCTATGATAGGTAGGCCCCACCCACTAATTAATCCTAATTAGTTTAATTAAAACCTAATTTGGCTACTGTGAGGCTGACCAGTGGGACCCACTGGTCAGATTTGACTCTGGTCAGCCAGAGTTGACCTGCTGACGTCATGGTGATGTCATGATGACGTCATCATTCACTATTCTGGATAATTCGGATTTAAATAATTAAATAATTTCAGAAAATTAATAAAACTTAAAAAACTAATAGAAAATAAACCGTAGCTCAGATCGAAAAACTTTGTACATGAAAGTTGATCAGAAAAATCCCACGAATCTAACTGTGCTACCTGTTTCCATGTCGGGACCCTCTACATAGGTGAAACCGCAACTTTTCGCCTGTTTCCGTCAGATGAATAGTGTATAACTACCGACTATTAATTCCAACTCTAATCCTAAAATAGCTAAAATGGTTTAGACATTATTTTAGGCAACCCTGCACTGCATCCTAGCTGTCACATGCCTCTAACACCGCAAACCTGGAACATTCCCCCCCCTCCGGTCATCTGTCCGACAGTTGTCCGGAACCGGGAAAACTTTCCCGGATGGGTTCCCCCTTTCTCGGTATCGTGTAACACTGCGTTAGGACACACCCAGCACTGCGTATCGCCATGTCATACTTTGTGTTACGATTGTCTACTTTATATTTATTGTTTCTTCCCCCTCTTCTCTCCGGTAGACCCCGAGGCTGACGGTGCTGCCGTGATCGACTACACCGCCGACGACCAGCCTTTTGCCGCAGAGCAGCAAGGCAAGCAAAACCCCCTTGAGCATTCCGTATCGCCTATTCTTCTCCCTCTTATGCTTGCATTAGATTTTGCTACTGTATTAGTTAGCTCCTATTCTGATGCATAGCCTATTTTTGATGAACTGCTACTACACCTGTTAGCATATCAACTGCCTAGAATAGGTTGATCATTGAACCCCTGAGACCCCCCATTAGTCCCAGTTGCCCCTACGTCCATCGACGCCACCGAGGACTTGAAGATAGAAGACTCAGTCGTCATGACTGACAAGCCAGGCCCCTCACATCACCGCACTCCCCTTAGTTGTACGACTCTGCAGCGCTACTATCGAGTACCGAGGGTGACACCTCGTGAAGTACTCATGATGCTAGTTCTGTAGTGTAGCTAGTCGGTCGTGGTTATCGAGGGTGATTCCTCCTCCACCACTCCCGACGATGACTCTGTCGTGCAACCCCTCAATTGTGGGACTCTCGAGGGTGATTCCTCTAAGTCCTCCTTGACGGTTTCATCGAGCGGGACCCCATGAGGATGATTCCTCAGGTTCCGTCTCGATGTTTTATACACACAGTTACTATGATCGGGTTACTGAAACATGTGGAAGACGGGTCGGCCCCAAGGGTACCCGCGAGAGTGATATTGGTGGGGTGCGCCGGTAAGGCACCCGAGTGTTATTGGCGGGGCGAGGGACTGCATTTCATGGTTCGCGCTTGCCCGCACTAATAAATCGCTAATGGGTTGAGTATTTAATCTGAGTTGGTCGATACGACCTTTAACGCACTAAACCTTCACGTGGGGAAGTTATGGGCACTCAGCGTCGTTGTATCAGCCAAAGCTCTTCGGACGTCAGCAATGGAGCGGCGCGCGCCGGATTGGGCTGGAACGTACAGCTCTTGGACTAGAGTGTACTAGGTCTGTTTTCGGCCGCGTTCGCATCGTGCAGGAGTGCAAGGGCAAGTGGGCCCACGAACCTGCGCACTTAGGAGTAGACCGGCGGGCTGGCCTCTTTGTTGAGTCTAGGTGGGGCGGCGACGTGCTGTATCCCGAGGCCGGGCATTACCCCGGAAAGTGTGTCCGGCCGGAGGTGACCAGGCGTGTTGGAAATGAGGTGCACCCCTGCAGGGAAGAACAAACTATTCGAATAGCCGTGTCCACGGTAACAGGACGATTTGGAGTTGTACTTTGACCCTATACAACTATAACTGTAATTTAATTTGAAATAAATTGTGGCTCCGGAATTGCTTCCTCGCAGGGAGTCGAGGAAGGATCTCTGGGCGTGTTTATTTAATAAAATTGCTACAACAATATAACTATATGAGCTGCAGGTCTACTCTCTTCTAATGCTGCAAGATGCTGGAGATGCTAGTCTTCGATAGGACTAGGCCTTCTCCCTATTCTTGCTTTCTGTAGTCAGTCCAGATATAACCCCTCCCTTTGATAATGATGCATATTTAGCATATTTCTGATGTCAGTCTTGCGAGTACTTTGGATGAGTACTCACTGCTGCTTTGCTTCCTCTTTTCCCCTCGATATGATTCTGCGTTCAGACGTTGGAGCCCAGGAGTTGGAGTACGCTGGAGATGTCGACTACTACCCCCGACGGAGGCCCCTACCAGCAGGATGGAGCTTATTACGACGTAGACTTCTCCGACGCTCAGGAGTAGTTAGGAGGTTCCCAGGCAGGAGGCCTTGCCTCTTTCGATCCGCTGTTTATGTTTGTGCTAGCCTTCTTAAGGCAAAACTTGTCTAACTTATGTCTGTACTCAGATATATTTGCTTCCGCTGACTCGTGTTTATGTCGAGCTAAGTATTCGAACCCTCGAGGCCCCTGGCTTGTAATATGGAGCTGTATGACTTTATATTTGTGTCTTTTGTTGTGTTGTGATATCAATCAGTGAGTCCCTAATCTTGGTCGTACGCATTGTGTGCATGATTAGCATACGGACGAGAATGGGGGCGTCACAAGTTGGTATCAGAGCCAACTGCCTGTAGGTAGCCCCCTTTCCACATCCTTGGCCGAAGTTGAGTCTAGTACTTGAAATACTTTTACTAACATTGTTGTGTGGCTTACGGGCCCACATCTCAATCGGGTGGTATTAGGATCTTTTATTCCTCGTCTATACTCTGGGTTCTGATCTCTCTCCTCTTTCGGGTTAAAGATTTTACTAACTCTGACTCTAGGTTCTCGTAACAACTTCTCCCGGAGAGCCCTCATACCAGAAGATCACCTGCTCCGTCAAAAGATTCTGAAGATACCCTTTTGATGTTTTCCGAGACTTTGTGCTCATCGGCCTTGCAATTCCCTACCACCGATAAGTCCCTATGGATGACTAATTGCACTTGTCATTCATACAATTTTTTCTCGTTGCTCTTGTTATTACAAGATGCCCCAAAATACTCTCCATTTCCCCGATGACCCTTTGAGTTTACTGCCTTGCAGATCTTTCCGCATGAAAAACCTTATGGTTAATTCCTCACATTTATCGAGGATCCGTTTAATCCAATTGTTCATGTGTTTCACAAAATTCTTCGAAATACTTATCGATCTTCCGAAAATCCTTTGCAGCTTGTTGCTCTTGAAATTCTTGCCTGCTCGCATTATGGGTAATTCCACATTGTCTAGTAGTCTTCGTTGACATCCCTTGTCTTTGCCATTTTGAGCCTATTGATTCAATGTGTGCGTATGCACACAGTCATCAGGTGATCCGTTTAAAATTATCTTTCCGGCTCAGAGGTCCTTCCGGACATGAGTTGGTTCTTGGCAATTCAAACCTTTATTGATTATCCAACTAAGTCTTTTCAACTTATCCATCCTTGATCAGAGCGTCTGCTTTTGATCCTTCAATTTGGAAGTCAAAACTCCTTGTATTTAAGCATCAGGCTATTCAGGTGTTTCTTGCATTCGATGCCTCTGCATTCTTTCTTCCTCTGATTGAGTACCGATACTCACATCAACTTCTTTCTGAATCGCCCAATCCATTGTTGAGTTATTATCCGACAGTGTCGTTCATATTCAATCACCTTGTGAGTTCTTCCCCTGATACATAATGCCTTTGGTAAATTGTATGCTCTGTTTGGCCAACCGTGCTCTACCCTCGAGCTTGTGTTAAATACTCTTGAAGCTTGTGGTATATGTTCCTAAAATACCCCGATGGGTTGAACCTATGCCCTCCCTAATCCATGAGAACCCGAAAGTTTTCACGGGTCATACTCTTATGGAGTCTTGCCAGATAAATTTTCGACACTACAGCATCGTCCAAAGCAAGACATGAATGAAATGTTATAAATTGATGAAGTGGGGGTCGACATTGAGCTTATGTTCATGCCCATGGAAATGATGTAGACCGTCTCGGAAGCTCCTTGAAAAATAGTTATTCCTCCGTATGATTCTTTCGGTATCCTCAATTTGATCGATTGCAGTTATGGTTCCGACCATGCTATCCTTATTAATTTATCCGAAGGTAATTCATTCCGGTGCCTCGTAAATTTTCGACAAGGTTGAAGTATCTGCTGTCGCAGGTCAATGACCCAGTTCTACTTCTTTCATATTATACCTTCGAGTTTTACCTCTGGTATCTCGAGGATATTACGCCTTTGCACTACATCTTATTAACTTTAATGAGGTAATGATTTTCCTTGTCTTAATCACTCCACGGGTTCTGGGGTTGTTGTCAACCGAGAACACCGATTGGAAAATTTGTTCCACACTGCAATTCAATACCCCTTGTAATTGTTACTGGGAATATCAAAGTCAATCTGGTCATTCCTAGACTATCGGCTACATCTTTGTCTTGCTATCTTCGACTATGCTACCTCGTCCTTCTCTGGTACGCAAATCCTTCAGAGTGTGAGCATTGCTTACTTCGAGCTTTCAACATCATGTTGTTTATCTTGAAAAGCAACCCCGATATTGAGCTTGCATCTTATCTGTTGTTCCTATAACCTTACACGGTGTCATTCCCCTACTTGACGCCACCGCTGTTCGGTTGCATTCTCTTGAAAACTCTCGACAAAAGGTGTCGTGATCATCGTCCACAATTTGACTTCTTCTGAGACGTCAACTGAGTTCTTGAGGAGAAATACCTTCCTTGCCCACGATGATTTTGGTTATCATCGACAACCTCCTTGACTTCCTTTCATCGCAAATTTGTCCATGATATGGATGCAACTTGCTATCCAGCTTGTGTTATGTTCTACCCTGAAGTATTACTGTCTTTTGTGTTGAGAATGTTGTGAGGATTGCTCCACCTCTTAGAAATTCTTGGCATAGTAATACTTCTCACCATGAAACAATGCTGCCTTGATTCTAACTTCTAGCAACCCTATTGCTTTGAAGTTAACGATCGTCAGTTCGTCCTTAGGCTGTTGGTTATTGAATCGTCGCTCTAACATTGATCTTGTTGCCTAAGGTCATATTTCGGACGCACTTTTCAATCAATGGTTAATGATGTATGTTTTCCTCGATCATACAACCTTATATCATTTGAGCTGACAAATGTCATCTCCTTGTTCACATAATTGTGGAAATCCATCCGTTTGGAATCTCGACGAATTGTTGCTGAGCCCATCAGCCACAACCTATTCTCCTTCGTGGTTCATGATGAACATGGAAGCTAGTTTTGGAAACCTTGAAAGCATTATCTTTGTGCTTAGCTCATGAAGAATATGTTTGTTAAAAGAAGTGTTTTTCTCTAAGTTCACGTGCATCTTGCCGTTATGATTATGAGAAAGTTTTGCTTCGCTTCCTCTGGAATCATTCCAATTCATTCTTGCACGTGCGAAGTATTCTATGGTTTGATAGATTTGCTACCTTCACCCCATATGTATTTCCTAGCGCGCCAAATCACTGATTGTTTTGATCTGGAAAAAGAAGTTCCTCGTAAGAGCTAATCCAGGCTTACACATGGAACTTTGATACCCTCTATAATGGTCCCCAGTCAGGACTTGATTGTATTCCATTCTAGAAACTTCCATGTGGGCACAAATGTCTTGACCTTGTGTTCATTGTCTTGCAGTCTGGCTAATGATTCAAGGCTTGCTTCTGTTGATCATTCCCCGAGAATCTTGCCGCATCGTCTCATAGACGTGTGTTTCATCCTTTTTTTTCCTTCTCAGGCCTGCTGAGCCTGAGATATCCTGACACCAACCAAATCTGAATCTCGGACAGATGTGATGGTTGGAACATTATCAAGAATTATAACTTTGGTCTTTATTACTCGGTAAGGTGATGTTGTAGCCAGCACACCTGGCCGGATGACCTATTGTTATAATGCTTTGTTCAGCAAGGATTGCCATTCTTCCATGGAGAAATTGTAAGACTTATTTTATAAGTTGTTCCTACTGGATCCTTTGCGTATCCAAACTCCATCCTTTCCTCGAAACATCATATCATTGCTATCCCGAAGCATGGATGTGGTATATCGATCATCGAAAGGAATAATGTAAGCTCAATGCTAATTGTTTCTTGATCAATTATTCAAACCCCATTGTATGGGCACGTCATGTATTTTCCTCGCCCCTTTTACCTAACTGGTTATCTACTTACTATACTGTCATGTATATCATGCTCAGTTTTTCCTTGGGGAAGATATACTCCTAACACTTGAGTATAAACACATTTTCCTTTCCATTGGTCTGGTTGATCTAATAATCACATTTTCCTTTCCATTGGTCTGTTTAACCTTTCTTGAGATTATATGATCTAAGCAGTAATAATTCTCTACTTAGGTAAACACCTCGGTGATCAATTCTGTCAGTAAGGCCATGTTGCTATTATTGATAACATTCCGGTAACCGCCGGTGGACGAGAACTTTGCCTATTGGTCCGCCTCGTCTCGACGAGCAGGAAGATGGTTCTCTTCGTTCCCCGCCCTTGGTACCGATGCTGTTGCTGACATAAATGATAGGTTATCCTCTGACATGTCTTGCTAGCAAGACCGTGCAAAATGTCACCGCTCTTTCTACTCTTAATCCACATGATGGACCCATAACCCCTAGTTCCACAGGATCGAAACCTGACTCTCCTGTACCACTTTGATTCCAAGGTATCTTTTGCACTTGGCTTCATATGTGATTCCCCGACCCACCGTTCAAGGGATGATCTATTCTAGTATCAGACGCAATATTTCTTTGTTGCTCTGAACCCCTTTTCACCTTCTGAAATTAGGCATCGAATGATTGCCTACCCGTTTGAAACTTTTGAACCATCGCTTATTGCTCCCGATGAATTACCTGAATTACAACTCGGGAGACAATTCATGTCTTCTCCCCTCAGTTCACCGTCAGGTGCCCAACTTTGTGGAGATACGATCTTTCAGAGTTTTCCCTTCTATCGCACTCATAGGACGTTGAAGATCCTAAAGAAAGGATGACGCCTTCATCACGATGACCTGAAATAGAGAAATGAAGACATCAACGAAAAGGACTCAACCTCTTCGATGAGGGCAACCAAGACCGAGAAGATCCGTTAGAACTTCGTAACCAGAACATTTTCCCTTACCCTACCTCTTAATTCTCGGGACGAGAATTCTTGTTAGTAGGGGAGAATTGTGACACCCTGGTTTTAAGCTACAGTGATCATTATAATTAAGCACAGTGATGACCATGAACAATGACGAATCATTTTGCTAAGTGGGGCTTGATCAAGTTTGGATTCAAATTCCAGTTCAAATTTCAATTCAAATGCCCTAGGATTTTATGTGATAAATTTAAAACCTCAAACAGCAAGGGAAAAATGTTGCACAATTGTGGAATAATCCAAAACAAATGTTGTTGAGGAAATCAACATCACCACTAAGCCAAGATGAGCTGTGGCATTTAAAACAGTGCCAAAAGAAGCATTTTAAATGCCTTTTCAATTATGGAAAATTCCAAATAGAGTCAAATAAACCCCAAACTTACTGTGGTAGTGCACCACTGACCCCAGTATTTGTTTTCAGCCGGTGTCACATTTTTGCTATAAAGGAAATTGGCTAAAGGAATTAAAACAGAAAGATTTAAAAAGAAAACAGAAAAGAAATAAAAGAAAAAGGCTAGAGGCCACTTACCTGGACATACCTGACGCTGGGCCGAGTCGGCCCAACCGGCCCATATCACTGTTCGTCTACCTGCTCCCCCTCCGTATCGCTTCGCCCGCGGCTGAGAGCGCCCGCGCCGGCCACCGCTCGCCACGGCGACGGGAGCAGGTGGCTGGGGATAAGCTCGCCCCCGAGCCGTTCCCCCTGGTCGTCCCCCCCCATTCGTCTCGCTCTCTCTCGCGCAAGTGCTCGCTCACTCTCTCTTCTTCCCCCTCTGCCCGAGAGCATCGTCGCCGCCCGCCGTCGTCACCGCGGCCACCGGCGGCCCCGTGGCCGCTGGACCTGTCCGTCCGCTCCGCCGCGGTCGACCCCTTCACCTGGTGGCCTCCGGTTAGGCCGGGGAGCCGTGCAGCCGCCGTTCGTCTCCATCCCCATCTCCGGCCACCGTACGCCGCCGTTGTCGAATCGGCCTCTCCTGCTGCTACAAAACTTCCACGGGCCACCGTGAGCCGCTACGGTGAGCTCCACTCTCTTCTCCCTACTCTGCCTGCTCTCCTTCAGGCCGTGCGCGACCGCCACCGCAACCGTGCTCCGGCCGCCGCCATGGCCGCCGTTGTCGTGCTCCCGAGCCGCTACAAGCTCGCCCGACCGCTCAGGCGTGTTCCCCATGAACCGTAGACCCCGCGTAGCTAGCTAGGTTGGCCGCCCGCGCGCTCGAACGCCGTTTCCGTTGAGCACCCGTACGCGTCGCCGTCGGCGAGCTCGTCGCCGTCGTTGTAGCCTTTGCCACGCTCGCCCGAGCTCACCATCGAGCTCCTGGTGCTTCCAGGAGCGCGACACACCCACGCACGCGCACCGCCGTGCCCCGCAGCCCCCGGTACGCCTCGCACCCGAACCGGCCGCCGCCTGCCGTCATCGCCGGCGCCGTTTCCGGCCAGTTCCGGCGATGCCACCGCCACCAATCGACACGCGGTCGAGCGCCCGTTCGAATGAACCAAGCCGCGTGCGAAATGGCCCTCCGTAGACGAAATCCGACGTCGGCCCGAGCCCTCCGCCGTGTTTTGGGGTCGCCGGCATTGAGCCGCCGGCCACCGCCGATGTGGCTGACTCGGGGCCACTGCCAGGGTCACTGGCAGCTGGGCCCCGCAGGTCGCCGTTGACCCGTTGACCAGTCAACTGGCTGACTGGGCTCAGCCCAGTCACTGACAGTGGGGCCTATCACCCCCTGTGCCAATGACAGGTGGGCCACCCCTGTCAGCTGCTTAATTAGTAAATAGGTTAATTAAAATAATTAATTTAGCACTAATGACTCTATGACAGGTAGGCCCCACCCACTAATTAATCCTAATTAGATTAATTAAAACCTAATTTGGCTACTGTGAGGCTGACCAGTGGGACCCACTGGTCAGATTTGACTCTGGTCAGCCAGAGTTGACCTGCTGATGTCATGGTGATGTCATGATGACGTCATCATTCACTATTCTGGATAATTCGGATTTAAATAATTAAATAATTTCAGAAAATTAATAAAACTTAAAAAATTAATAGAAAATAAACCGTAGCTCAGATCGAAAAACTTTGTACATGAAAGTTGATCAGAAAAATCCCACGAATCTAACCGTGCTACCTGTTTCCATGCCGGGACCCTCTACATAGGTGAAACCGCAACTTTTCGCCTATTTCCGTCAGATGAATAGTGTAGAACTACCGACTATTAATTCCAACTCTAATCCTAAAATAGCTAAAATGGTTTAGACATTATTTTAGGCAACCCTGCACTGCATCCTAGCTGTCACATGCCTCTAACACCGCAAACCTGGAACATTCCCCCCCCCCCCCCTCCGGTCATCTGTCCGACAGTTGTCCGGAACCGGGAAAACTTTCCCGGATGGGTTCCCCCTTTCTCGGTATCGTGTAACACTGCGTTAGGACACACCCAGCACTGCGTATCGCCATGTCATACTTTGTGTTACGATTGTCTGCTTTATATTTATTGTTTCTTCCCCCTCTTCTCTCCGGTAGACCCCGAGGCTGACAGTGCTGCCGTGATCGACTACACCGCCGATGACCAGCCTTTTGCCGCAGAGCAGCAAGGCAAGCAAAACCCCCTTGAGCATTCCGTATCGCCTATTCTTCTCCCTCTTATGCTTGCATTAGATTTTGCTACTGTATTAGTTAGCTCCTATTCTGATGCATAGCCTCTTTTTGATGAACTGCTACTACACCTGTTAGCATATCAACTGCCTAGAATAGGTTGATCATTGAACCCCTGAGACCCCCCCTTAGTCCCAGTTGCCCCTACGTCCATCGACGACACCGAGGACTTGAAGATAGAAGACTCAGTCGTCATGACTGACAAGCCAGGCCCCTCACATCACCGCACTCCCCTTAGTTGTACGACTCTGCAGCGCTACTATCGAGTACCGAGGGTGACACCTCGTGAAGTACTCATGATGCTTGTTCTGTAGTGTAGCTAGTCGGTCGTGGTTATCGAGGGTGATTCCTCCTCCACCACTCCCGACGATGACTCTGTCGTGCAACCCCTCAAGTGTGGGACTCTCGAGGGTGATTCCTCTAAGTCCTCCTTGACGGTTTCATCGAGCGGGACCCCATGAGGATGATTCCTCAGGTTCCGTCTCGATGTTTTATACACACAGTTACTATGACCGGGTTACCGAAACATGTGGAAGACGGGTCGGCCCCAAGGGTACCCGCGAGAGTGATATTGGTGGGGTGCGCCGGTAAGGCACCCCGAGTGTTATTGGCGGGGCGAGGGACTGCATTTCATGGTTCGCGCTTGCCCCGCACTAATAAATCGCTAATGGGTTGAGTATTTAATCTGAGTTGGTTGATACGACCTTTAACGCACTAAACCTTCACGTGGGGAAGTTATGGGCACTTAGCGTCGTTGTATCAGCCGAAGCTCTTCGGACGTCAGCAATGGAGCGGCGCGCGCCGGATTGGGCTGGAACGTACAGCTCTTGGACTAGAGTGTACTAGGTCTGTTTTCGGCCGCGTTCGCATCGTGCAGGAGTGCAAGGGCAAGTGGGCCCACGAACCTGCGCACTTAGGAGTAGACCGGCGGGCTGGCCTCTTCGTTGAGTCTAGGTGGGGCGACGACGTGCTGTATCCCGAGGCCGGGCATTACCCCGGAAAGTGTGTCCGGCCGGAGGTGACCAGGCGTGTTGGAAATGAGGTGCACCCCTGCAGGGAAGAACAAACTATTCGAATAGCCGTGTCCACGGTAACAGGACGATTTGGAGTTGTACTTTGACCCTATACAACTATAACTGTAATTTAATTTGAAATAAATTGTGGCTCCGGGATTGCTTCCTCACAGGGAGTCGAGGAAGGATCTCTGGGCGTGTTTACTTAATAAAATTGCTACAACAATATGACTGTATGAGCTGCAGGTCTACTCTCTTCTAATGCTACAAGATGCTGGAGATGCTAGTCTTCGATAGGACTAGGCCTTCTCCCTATTCTTGCTTTCTGCAGTCAGTCCAGATATAACCCCTCCCTTTGATAATGATGCATATTTAGCATAGTTCTGATGTCAGTCTTGCAAGTACTTTGGATGAGTACTCACTGCTGCTTTGCTTCCTCTTTCCCCTCGATACGATTCTGCGTTCAGACGTTGGAGCCCAGGAGTTGGAGTACGCTGGAGATGTCGACTACTACCCCCGACGGAGGCCCCTACCAGTAGGATGGAGCTTATTACGACGTAGACTTCTCCGACGCTCAGGAGTAGTTAGGAGGTTCCCAGGCAGGAGGCCTTGCCTCTTTCGATCCGCTGCTTATGTTTGTGCTAGCCTTCTTACGGCAAAACTTGTCTAACTTATGTCTGTACTCAGATATATTTGCTTTCGTTGACTCGTGTTTATGTCGAGCTTTGCATTCGAGCCCTCGAGGCCCCTGGCTTGTAATATGGAGCTGTATGACTTTATATTTGTGTCTTTTGTTGTGTTGTCATATCAATCAGTGAGTCCCTAATCTTGGTCGTACGCATTGTGTGCATGATTAGCGTACGGACGAGAATGGGGGCGTCACAGTGGGTGAACAAATTACTGTTGGGCAATTGATAGAAGATCAAATAATCATGACGATATCCAAGGCGATGACCATTATATAGGCATCACGTCCAAGATTAGTTGACCAGAACGATTCTGCATCTACTACTATTACTCCACACATCGACCGCTATCCAACATGTATCTAGTGTATTAAGTTCATGGAAAAACGGAGTAATGCAATAAGAACGGTGACATGATGTAGACAAGATCTATTCATGTAGGAATAGACCCCATCTTGTTATCCTTAATAGCAACGATACATGCGTGCCTCGCTGCCCCTGCTGTCACTGGGAGAGGACACCGCAAGATCGAACACATCACAAAGCACCTCTTCCCATGGCAAGAAAAATCGATCTAGTTGGCCTAACTAAACCAAAGATTCGAAGAAGAAATACGAGGCTATAAGTAATCATGCATATAAGAGATCAAAGAAGACTCAAATAATATTCATGGATAGAAATTGATCATGAACTCAAAATTCATCGGATCCCAACAAACACACCACAAAAAGTCATTACATCAAATAGATCTCCAAGAGACAATTGTATTGAGAATCAAAAGGGAGAGAGGAAGCCATCTAGCTACTGCCTACAAACCCGTAGGTCTATGGTGGACTACTCATGCATCATCGGAGAGGCACCAATGAGGATGATGAACCTCTCTGTGATGGTGTTAGATTGGATCTCGCGGTTCTGGAACTTGCGGCGGCTGGATGTATTTTTCGTCGACTCCTAAAGGGTTTCTGGAATATTTGGGTATTTATAGAGCTCAGTGGCTGTGGAGAAGGTTCCCAAGGCGGCCACAACCCACCCGGGCGCGCCCGGGGCCCCTAACGCGCCCTGGTGTCTTGTGGGCGGCCTGGGCTCCCTCCTGGTTACTTCTTTGGCCCACTAGCCTTCTTCTGGTCCAAAAAAATTCACCAAAAAGTTTCGTCGTGATTGGACTCCGTTTGGTACTGATATTCTGTGAAGTAAAAAACAAGCAAAAAACAGCAATTGGCACTTGGCACTATGTCAATAGGTTAGTCCCAAAAAATAATATAAAGTTGCTATAAAATGATTGTATAACATCCAAGAATGATAATATAACAGCATGGAACAAGCAAAAATTATAGATACATTGGAGATGTATCACCGGCACGTCGCCGACTTGTACAGCTGGTGACATGTCTGATTTGTTCTTTATCTCAGACCATCGTGGGCCCCGCCTGTGCTCCACGGAAGAGGAGCCCCCTTCCCCTCCGGCTGAAGCACCCTCTTTGCCACTCTGATGTGCGGTGCAGCTGGACATAGGGAAGATTCAGGGGGAAATATACCTCTAGGGCTCGCAACAGTCCATTGAGCGGGCTGCCGGACATGGGGAAGACAAAGGGATCCGTCACGGCCGGTCGTAAACTAGTGTAGTGTATACATGTCATGGGAGTTGAGCTTCGCGCAACCATACGTGCACATAGTTTTATCCTTTTAGTTAAAAATATGTCCAAAATATAACCGTTTTCATCCGGTTTGTATGAAATCTGTCATGTTTATATGAAATCCGTCCATGTTTGCATGAATTTCATTCGGTTTGCTGAAAAAGTATTTGCAATGTATGCGGCTATTGTTGGATGGTGGCCTCCTGTATCCATGTCCTCGGACTGGCCCCCCCTGTCCGCGGACAGTTGCGGGACGAAATTCACGGGTTGCCGTTGGAGATGACATGACATAACGCATTTCAAGACAAGTTTGCTTATATGCCATGTACTTAATGAGGAGAGAGGTGTTTAACATAATATGTTATTGTAACCTAACACAATCTAAAACAAAATGAGTATCAATCGTCTATGATGCTATTTTTATATTATTTTTCACTATGAAGATAGTAACATAGACTACTGTGATATACATGACATTAGTCTAAATTACTCTCTACTATGACTAGTCTTACTGAACTCAATTTCTCCTAACAACTGCATGATTGGGTGTTTAATTGCATGTTGATGATTCTATTCGGAAGAGAGTAAGGATTTCATTACGTTACAATACTTCACCAGTCATTGTCCTTTTTCGCTGACTTGGGTAGTGAAGTGCTAAGGGCATCTCGAACGTGGATTCTCGAACCACCCGTATCCATTTAGACCGCGTTGTCCGGACGTGTTTTGACATTCAATACGGTAACCTATCGGTTCGCAGAGCGGTTCGGACATCTGTTTTCCCACCAATCAGAAACAAATTGGGGGAGGGGGATTTGCGGGAGTCTGGACCGCCGCCACATCAGACTGTGACACCCTCGGCCAACCAAAATCCTCTCTCCTGGTCCCATTCTTTTCCAGTCCGCCCTTGATCCTCCTTGCTTTGCAATAGCACCCACCCCGTCTGATATTATTGTTGTACTTCTCCAACCATCGCCCAAGAATCATAGGACTTCGCGGCCTCACTCCAACGCCTCGGGCGTTCACTCGGGATCCCTCCGCAACTAGCTACCCTCCGCCCCACTGTTGATGACATCCAAGGCGAACACAACGCGGGGCATGTGTTCGGTCAAATGCCATTGAGCTTATTTTCCAACTTCATATTGTTTTTTTAGAGTAAGCACGATGGTGGGGTACTCGGTGAAGGAGGATGAGTTATTGTGCGATGTGTGATTGGTCGTATCTACGAACTTTGTAGTAGGAGCGCAAGGGGCGGGGTCTTTTAGCCGCACGTGCATGGTTCATTTCATGCGCGAAAGCACTTTGCGACTTATGACATACACATCATCCATGAACACAATAGGAAGTCGTTAGGTAATCGATGGTACATCATAGGGTGGAGTCAGAATTTGAGTATAGGGGGCCGAAGAGTTGACAGTCAAGGAAGGAAAAAAATTAAATAGCTTTCATCTTCCTGACTATATATAGAGGCACAATGAAGCATAAATTAAACCAAAGACTACCCAAAGATACCTAAATTAGTGCTTTGACGATTTAAATTCCAATTACGTTCATATAACATAACTTCACTAGGGTAATTAGAAGACAAAAAGGGCCATTCAAAAAATAATTCTTTCTATATCAACGAACTGACACAAAGAAGATCTATGCCAGTGATTAGTCTTTTACCCAGCCGCATGAGGGGCATGTTGCTGTCGGCGCTGAATTGCCCTTTACCGTAGGCCCATGGAACAACTCATGGGTGGAAAATAGAAGCAAAAGGAAAAAATGATAAAGAACTGAAGAACCTGGCCACTTAAATGGACTTTCCTCGCATAAAACAAAAAACCACTTCAAGGACGTCATTTCCTATTTGGTGCTTCACGCGTCTGTTACCGGGCATTTTGCATACGGGCGGCCCCTCCCCCACCCCTCCCCACCCCTCTGAGATGCTCGTTTATCCTTTTTCATGTTTAAACTAAAAAATGTGTGTGCATCTAGTAGAAGTAATGATCTCTTGTACTCCACAGACTGCACTAACCACCCAGACCACAACGGGCATTGTGATAACTTCTCCCTTTTCTTCTTTCTTTTTCTTTCCTTTTCTTATCCTTTTCTTTTTCTCTTCCTACATTTCATGAACTTTTTTTCAAAATCGACGATTTTTTTTACAAATTCAATGAAGTTTTTTCAAATTTCATAAACTTCTTTTCAAAATCGATGAGGTTTTTAGACTCAAGAACTTTTTTCAATTTTGCGTTTTTTCAAATTCATGAACTATTGTCGAAAAATGAATGTTTTCTTTGGATTCGTGATTATTTTAAATGCACGAACTGTTTTTGATTTGGTCAACCTTTTTTAATACGCGTACTCTTTTGCATGTTTGAGAACTTCATTTGAAATCTATGAGCTGTCAAATTTGGATCAAATTTTAAAAAGATCACGTTTTCCAAAATGTTTTCAAGTAATTCCAAAATCTAAGTGCAATGTGCAATACTTAGCGCAAGATCGAATCCTCGTTGAGAGCCATTTTTGTGGTGTTTTTTTGGGTTGTGCGTTCGTTGGTCGGCCCACCAGACCCTGCAGTGAGCGCGAGTTGCGTTTCGCGAGCTGGGCTTCCAAGTGTAAATGAGGCCGCTGGGCTTCAATCACATAGGATTGAGGGGGGCGAACTTCTTTAAATTTCGTGCAGCGATCAATGTACTAATTAAGACACAATTATTGACAATATAAAAAAAAAATTGGGGGGGGGGCTAGTTCTTGCTGCCCCCCTACCTCTGCCCTGGCACATCATCCAGAACTCCGGCATGGAGTTTTGTGACATTCTTCAGTGAGTGGAGGCAATGTGGCCATTGCGTGCTGCAACCACAAAAATCGTAAGTTTTCCTTTTTGTTACTCTACATGTTGATTAAATCATTCATTCACTCAATGTTGCTCGATAGTTGTGTAACCTACATGCGTTGTTGTGATGTACTACAAGTTAGAAGGCAGACTATTCACACACATGGATTATTGGATAAAACTCAGGGGGCAGTATGTGTTGGGATGACCTCTGACGGCTCTGATTATTCTAATGTCGTTGATTTGATGTATCCATGCAAAACTTGTTGAACATCTGGTTATCTCATTGAATTTGATTTTTTTGAACAAGAGATATTTGCATGCTATTTATGGATGAATTGCGACATTTTCCATCTGAACTTTACTGAATTCCATCGTGTTTGATGAAAACCATCCGGTTTCTTGAAATCTTGCTTGAAATTTATGCAAGCACGATTGGATGACCGGTTACCGAACCAGCGTATGCGGACGGATACGGTGTTTGATTTGAGAGTCTGCCTTGAAGATACCATAACATAGCCACATGTCTAGCTCTTCCTGACTTCCGATCTATTATTGGAACAACATATAGAAGTCAAAATGAAACTGAAGGTACCAAATCCTTTATGTTTAGCAGCGGTTGGTTGTTCGACAGTAGTGCATTTTACATCTACATACATAAATAAAATTAGAAAAACTTGATTTGTAAAACATATTAATACGAATAGAGGGCACATGCCCCTCCCCCCACACCACCCCCCGCGCGACGCTGTTCACCATGTCATATTTATTCAATAGTTATGTATAGTTAAGTACATGTATCTTATAATCACAATTTGCATCATATAATTACATATAGATGGTGTATTGAGACTTTATTTGCTTCCTTTATATTTTTCAGATATAAGATATATATTGTTGAAAGTATATATGTTACTTTTCAAGGTTCGTTGTGCCTCAGTCGCACTAGGGCCTCTATATCACTACGGCCGGCCCTGATGGCTGTCACACCGATATCTTGTACGCCACGGCCACTTTATTCTTTCTTCTCATATTACTAGGGCCAGGCTAGAAGACTTGACAATAAATTCTACTCCGTCTGTCTCAAAATATATGACGAACAATGTCAAAAAAGTCTTATATTTGACATATAGGGGGTAGTTTGATATGCACATAGAGTCAGGAATCTTAGCACAAACACACATAAGCATCACTAGCAAAATGGGCCCGTCCATTGCAACAAGATGATAAAATACGACTTCAAATCAACCTACAAATATGCAAATTATACGTTAGTATAAAATATTTAGATTATTCAACCAATAAATCTGAGATATTATCTCTTTATCTCAATGTACATGCTTCGTTAGAAAAAAACGTATGAAAATTACTTGTGTTGTGTGACAACTATTCCAGTTGACATTATACTCCCTCCATTTTTATTTATTTTGCATATTAGGTTTGTCTAAAATCAAAATGTATATACTTTCAACAAGTTTGAAAAATATCTTAACATATACATCACCAAATCAATATCATTTGATTCATCATTGCATATATTTTCATATTATATACATTTTTTACTGTGAATGTTCATATTAATTTCTACAAATTTGGTCAAACTTTACAAAATTTTGATTTCAGTCAAAGCTAATATGCGGAGTAAATAAAAACAAATGGAGTAGAAAATCGGGCACTTTCTCAATTTGAAGAGAGAGAAAAAAGTGTGGTTCAAAATCGGCAACCGCACTTGCCTTCCTTCCCTTCCTTTATTGCATGCAGCTCATAAATCATGTTTAATTAGAGTTACTATGTTTTTCTTCCTTTATTGCATGTAGCCAACAAAATCACATGCGTATATAAATTGAATTCATTTAATGCAAATGAACGAGATGGTACTATTTAGTTTTTAAACAAACAATCTTTTAGCACAAGCAACATGCTAGTCTAGTCAGCCACGAACCAAGATTTTAGAAGGGAGGTCATGAGTTTGATACTCATCTGGAGCACTTTGTTTAGCACTTGTGGCAGCATTTATTTTTCACAGGTTAAATATACCAAACTACATGATCTTTTTTGTAAAATAAAACGTTGCTTCATATTACATGATCATTTGTTTTAGTGCTTGTGGCACCATTTATTTTTCACAGGTTAAATATACCAAACTACAAGATATTTTTTGCAAAAGGAAAACGTTGTTTCATATTAGCCACCTAAAAAAGAATTGTGGGTTCAATACTAAAAAAAGCAAGGTCTTCCGTAAAAGAACGCTTTCTCAAATTAGCCACTTATAAAAAAAATGGATTGCAGTTGAATAGCCAAAACCACAAGGTCTTTTTGGCAACATTACCCTACGGACATGCACAACCAAAACTACAAAGCTTTATTAATAGGTACTAGCAAACATGTCCGAGTGTTGCAACGGACGAAAATCAATATCACACGCCCCCATTAGTTTTGTCGCTTATCCAGTTCCCCGCCCTTTGTCCGTAATAGTTGTGATGTCTACGTGATCACAATGCACAAAAATGTGATCAGTCCCAATATAATGAGCTGATCCACCACATAACACAATATCTACATAGGCTAACATTGTTTGGCAAGCTCATGTGGAATCAGTGACCATACATGGATGCCATTAATAGCTAACAACGATCATACGACAAGATTAAAAATATCACTCTAAGGCCGGCTCCAATGCAAGAATGTTTAAAATCCCGAGAAAATTAAAATGCACAATCATCCGGGGCTAGCAATTTCAGAAAAATTTCTAAGGGCCCATGTAGGTGTCATGACAAGGGGATGGTGTGCAGTTTAGTACCACTCCGTTAGTGGAGAAGGAGTTGAACCTCCTTATAAGGGATTCTCTTCCACATGCTATTGGAGCTTGAGAAGAGAAGTGTCCCTTGCGCATTCCTCTGCCACTCGCCCCGCACCGGCCCGGGTTGCGGCAATGAGCCGAGCTCAAACGTATGCGCTTATTTTTGCCGGCCAGGAATGGAGAGTCCGTAACAGATGCGTCACGATCAGAGACGTTAGATCGTGGGCTGTTGCCGACTCGGATGTAGGTCCAGCCCATGTCTCTCCACCCGGACGTGCATATATATGTGAGGCATCGGCCAACCCTAGCCGCCATGAACAGATCACATCTGCTCCACGCGCATCGTTCCTTTTGTTGCTGCTGCCGCCAGCTACTCCCTCTCGTTCATCGCATACACGGTTGATGGGAGAGCATGCCTCTAAAACCCCGCCTCTCCGGATCCTGTATGGGAGAGGGTCGATTAGGTTTTTAGGGAGCGATCCTACGTGACTGCTCGCCGCCGTTCGTCCACGTCCACTACATCGTCTACGTCTACATCGTCTCCATCGTTACCATGTCCACCGACGCCGAACGTGCCACAGCCGAGAAGGCTGCCGCTGATCAGAAGGAGGCCGAGGAGGTTGCCACCGCCACTACTGCTGCTATGGCCAACTGGCTTAAAGGAGTGTATAACTCACTTTCCGCTCCCATAATTTTTATAACTGTGTTAGTCGTACTAGTGATTTGCGTAGATTTTCTACTATCTGCCTAGTATGTGATACTATGATCAAATATTAGTATGTGCTTAGTACTGCTTAAGTGATGCTCATGATTTATTCTTGAATTAATTTAATCAAAATTGCCTGTTTACTCAACCCATTTTGCATTTTTGGTGTCCGACTCCAGGTTATTGTCAATGCTAAAAAAGTAGCCGAGACGACACAACAACTGCCAGTATGTTCCCTTACCAAGTTTAAGGTGCTAACATTACTTTTAATTTTCTGAAAGAACCTGAGATGGCTTCTCTGAACTCTTCTGGTCATCTACATCCATATGGTAGGGAGCCTCCTAAAGCTCACAACAAAAAAAGCAACTCTGAAGAGGGGTGCACCACTTTGCGCGCACATGTCGAACTTATCAAAGGCCTATGATCGCATGGATTGAGATTTTCTGGAAGGGGCCCTAGCAAAGTGGGGCTTTTCGGGAAAGTGGATTTCACTTGTTATGGTGTGTGTGCGATCGGTAAATACTCAGTGAAATTTAATGGGAAGTTACTAGACACCTTTTCTCCTACGAGAGGTCCCGACAAGGTGATCCGTTGTCGCCCTTATTATTTTCATTTGTAGTTGACGCGCTTTCTGCCTTTGTGCATAAATCAATGGAAGAGGAAGGATTGAAGGGTGTGACAATATGCCGGCGTGCACCGACTATCTGATACATCTCCAACGTATCTATAATTTTTAATTGTTCCATGCTATAAAATTATCACCCTAATATACTTTTTGGTTATTTATTTACAAATTTATATTATTTTTTAGCACTAACCTATTGACCCAGTGCCAAGTGCCAGTTCCTGTTTTCTGCATGTTTTTGGCTTTTCAGGTTTACTATACCAAACAAAGTCCAATCGATCCGAATTTTTTTATGATTTTTCTGCACCAAATAAAGACCTGGAAGCTTCGGGAGAAGATCATAGGCCACACGAGGGCCCAGGACCCATCAGGGCGCGTCCAGGGGGGTAGGGCGCGCCCTGATAGCTCCTGGCCCCCTCAGCCGCCTCCCGACGCCCCTCTCTGGCCTATAAATTCACATATATTCCAAAAACCCCAGGAGAGCTCCCGAAACCCTTTTTCTGCCGCCGCAAGTCTCTGTTCCACGGTGATCCCATCTGGAGGCCTTTTCCGGTACTCTGCCGGAGGGGGAATCCACCACGGAGGCCTTCATCATCATCCTCGCTGCCTCCATGGTGATGTGTGAGTAGTTCACCATAGACCTACGGGTCCATAGTTAGTATCTAGTAGCTCTCTCTCTCTCTCTCTCTCTTGATCTTCAATACAACGATCATCACATCTTCGCTTTGATCTATCCGATGTAATGCTTTTCTGCGGTGTGTTTGTTGGGATCCGATGAATTGTGGGTTTATGTTCAGATTATTCATGTTAAAATATTGGAGTCTTCTCTGAATTCTTTTATTGATTCTTATTGCATAATCATTATAGCTTTGTAAATCTCTTCGATCTATTGATTTGCTTTGGCCAAGTAGATTGATCTTTCTTCAGTGAGAGGGGTGCGTTGTAGTGGGTTCAACCTGACGGGTTTATATATCCTAGTGACAGAAGGGTACAAGATACGTCTTTGTGTTGTTCTACTAAGGATAAAATGATGGGGTTCATTCATATTGATTGAGTTTAATTTTTCTACATCATGTCATATTTCTCCAAGCATTACTCTATTTTACTTAATACTCTAGATGCATGTTGGATAGCGGTCGATGAGTGGAGTAATAGTAATAGGTGCAGGCAGGAGTCGGCCTATTTGTTTATGGATGTGATGCCTATATACACATGATCACTGCCGTGAATATGAACATGATTATTCACTTTTCTATCAATTTCCCAACAGTAATTTGTCTACCCACCGTATGTTTCCCACATGAGAGATGCCACTAGAGAACACTACGACCCCCGGGTCTTCTCTATAAATTACAAAAAGCTTTCAATACCTTGTTGCCTTTATTTACCTTTTATTTTATTTTGAAATTATCCGTTACTATCTACTTGTTTCACTTGCTTGCAAATAACGAGTCCAAGGGGAATGACAACCCTCTTGCCCACGTTGGGTGCAAGTGTTTGCTCTTTTGTGTGCAGTCGCTGAAGACGGTGGTTGCGTGTTACTCCTATTGGTTCGATAAACCTTGGTTCTTAACTAGGGGAAATACTTATCCGTTTGTGCTGCAATTACCCGTTGCTCTTCACGGAAAACCCAACGCAGATCACAGACATCAGGAAGGATTTCTAGCACCGTTGCCGGGGAGTATCACCAATCTACTATGAAGTAACTTCGCACTAATTATAATTCACTTATTCTAGTTTTTATTTACTGTTATATTTTGCTTGTTTCAAAAAAATCAAAAATACAAAAATATTTACTTTACTAGTTTGCTAGTTTACTTGTTTCGTCTCAAGTTTGCTTGTTACTTTGCTTGCTTGGTCACCGTGTCTCACGATAGATTCTCTAATATCTCTTATTATTAGAGGTTGCCTGAAATTGAGCGTAATATGAAAGCTCTTATGACTTCACAATATGAACACAATAAACATTTTGCTACTGAAATTGAGGAACACTCAATCTTAATGGATGCTATTAGTAAACAACTTGATGAAGTCAACAAAGAAGTATCTAATCTTCAATTACAATTTTCTCAAACTGAAGAATTGCTAGGAAAGATATTTGATAAGCAAACCACTATAGTTAATAGGATGGCCGCTAAGCCAGAATCTCTCCCCATCAAGAATCATGATGAAGATCTTAAAATGATTGGTACTTCTCCTATTGATTCTTTGTTTACTTCTCTGAATATAAATGATAAAGGGGCTGGAGTTAAACCAACTCTTGCTAAGGAGAGTCCCGTTTGCTTGGTGAGTGATGATTCTAATGATAAAATTGCAAAAGGTGGGTTTGGAGAGGTTAAAACTTTGTCTAGTGATGTGCCCACTATCTTAAATTACAAGGATTTTTAATTATGAGAGCTTCTCTTTAGTAGAATGTATCTCCTTGTTGCAAACCATTATTAGCTCACCTAATGCTTATGAACAAAACAAGGCTTTTACTAATCATATAGTAGAAGCAATGATAAAAGCTTATGATGAGAAACTTCAGCTAGAAGTTTCTATTCCTAGAAAATTGCATGATGAATGGGAACCTACTATTAAAATAAAGATAAATAAATATAAATGTAATTATTTGTGTGACCTTGGTGCTAGTGTGTCTACAATTCCTAAATCCCTTTGTGATGTGCTTGGTCTCACCAACATTCAAAATTGTTCCCTTAACTAGCATCTTGCGGATTCTACCATTAAAGAACCTCTAGGTAGAATAAATGATGTTCTCATTGTTGCAAATAAGAATTATGTGCCTGTAGAGTTTATTGTGCTTGATATTGAATGCAATCCTACTTGTCCAATTATACTTGGTAGACCTTTTCTATGGACTATAGGTGCAATTATTGATATGAAAGAGGGAAACATAAGATTCCAATTCCCACTACAGAAGGGGATGGAACACTTCCCTAGGAAAAGAATTAAACCACCTTATGAATCTATCATGAGAGCTATTTATGGGTGGAGTGTCAAAGATGACAACACTTGATATTGTGCATTATGCCTAACTAAGGGCATAAAACAATAGCGCTTGTTGGGAGGCAACCCAATAGTTATCTTTATTTTTGCTTTTTATCTTCTATTTGAGTGTGATAACATAATTATTACCTCTGTAATTATTGTGTTTTTGTGTTTTAATTAGTGTTTGTGCCAAGTAAGGCCTTTGGGATGACTCACAAGATGAGTAGAATCGATGCTGAAACAAAACAGAAACTTTTGACTCCAGTACAGAAATTTTAATTTTTTGCTGGAGCGTGATAATGATCTGAAATTTTTACAGTATTTCGATACAAATCCTTCAGGTTGTCATTATTTTTCAGAATTTTTAGAGTTACATAAGTATAGGTTGTCTACAGATCTTTACAAACAGTTTTGTTTTAGACAGATTCTGTTTTTGCTTGCATAGTTTACTTTTTTTGATGATGCTATGGATTGTATAGGGAGGTATAAGCCATGGAGAAGTTGGAATACATTAACTATTATGCAATAATGAAATATGAATCCATTTATAACAATACCTAAAGTATTTGATATGTTGCTTATACTAACGGATCTCACGAAGTTTTTGTTAAGTTTTGTGTGATTGAAGTTTTCAAGTTTTTGGTGTTATCACGATGACAAGGAATAAGGAGCAGCAAGAGCCTAAGCTTGGAGATGCACAAGGCATCCCAAGGTAATATTCTAGTAAGACTCAAGCGTCTAAGCTTGGGGATGCCCCGGGAAGGCATCCCCTCTTTCGTTCCGAACCATCGGTATGTCACTTGGAGCTATATTTTTATTCATCACATGATATGAGTTTTGCTTGGAGCGTCATTTGTTTTTGCTTGCTTTTGTTTTAGTTTGCCACAATCATTGTTTGCTAGACACACCTATTTGAGAGAGACACACTTTTACCATGATTTGTTAGAATACTCTTTGTGCTTCACTTATATCATTTGAGCTAGGCAGTTGCTCTAGTACTTCACTTATATCTTCTTGAGCACGGTGGCGTATAGATTTTATAGAAATAATCGCACTCTTGTTCTTCACTTATATTTGTTTGAGAGTTATAAACAGCGATGGTAATTGCGTAGGTTGTAGAATTAGTCCAAAAATTAATAGGTATTCAATGAGTGATAATCAAAACCTTCATGTATCACTTAAAAGAGAAATTTTGAGTTAATGATATTAATGTGGTAATGTGAAATGGTATGAGTACATGGTTGTCGGTTTGTAGAAACATCGGTATTAAGAGGTGTTAACTTTACGTTTGTCTAACTATTGGTAAAAGGCACGGTGAGGATGTTTGAGCATTTTTATTCCTCGTTGAGATCCTAGTTTTGTTTCGGGTCGGAGGCGCGCGATGGTTAACTCCTCCCAACCTCCTCCCTAGGGGCATGCGAGTAGTGCTTTGGTTCGCGATAAGACTAATAAAACTTTGCAATAAGTATCTGAGTTCTTATGTGTCACAGCCCAAGAATTTGTTTGCAAATATTTATATTAGTTGCATCAGGTGCATTCATGGCATCATGTTTAAATTCAAATGAATTTGAATTGGGGATTGTTCAAACCCTAGCAGATAATCAATTCAAATAGGTTCAATCAAAATATTTTCAATGAATCCAAAGTGGCCTTCTAAAATGTTCATCATCCCTGGAAAAATGTGGAAACATCAAACCAGAGGTGATGCATATTTTTCCATGTCATTTTGGTTGTTGAATTAAATGAATAAGTAATTGACTTGGAGTGATAAAATTCTATAAATAATTCTATAGCTCCAATAATTTTGAAAAGTTTTATGTGGCCCTGGATATTTCACATCTACCCACATGTTAAATTTCAGAAGCAACAAAATTGATTTAGTATTTTTACTAAATTAGAAACACACTGCAAAAAAATAGAAAATAGAGAAAATTAGGAAAAGTGCCCACCTAGCCAACTCACCTGGGAGGCCCACTGGCCCATGCCAGTCATCTCCCACCTCTGCCAGAAGGCAGAGCCGAAGGAGAGCATGGTGCACGGCGCCTGCGGGTGTGCCACACCACCTCCCTTCCTGCCGTCGCGCTGGAGGCAAGGATAAGGCCTCAGGAGCCGTCTACATCGAGCAGACCTCCCCTCCAACTCCCTCCTCCTCTCTCTCGCCCTCCCATCGCCATGGTTGAAGCTCCATGAGCTCGCCGCGCCGGAACCGTAGCCACGGCCGTCCCCTCGCCCCTTCTCCACGTCCAGCCGCTCCGCATCGCCTCCAGAAGCCTCATCAACGAGGCACGCGAGCCCGGACGCCCTCCATCGCCCCGACGCCGTCGTCTTCAACCTCGGGCATACGAGATCGCCGCCGTTGCCATGCTATCTCCAAGACGTCTCCGAGCCCGCTGACCAGCCCTTCGACTCCGTTGTGAGCCTATGATCGAAACCACCCCTTGCCCGTCGTCGATTCCATCCTCTAGCCATCGATTTGGCGATGACCGAAATGCACCGCCGCCTGAGCTCACCACCGACGTAGCTCCGGTGACCATTTGGTCACCCCGGCGCATCCAATAGCATCGTGGAGACCCGTAGCACGATGCTAGCCCCTCTGTTCCTTCGTTTGCATGCCGTAGCCACTAACCGCGCTAGCCCGAACTCCGGCCACCGTAAGCCTCACCGCCGGCCACGCTCCCGGCCATCCCTGTGGCACCTGAGGCCACGGTTGGATGCGCGCGAGCGCTAGCTGCCTGTAGGACCTAGACGCACTTAAAAATGAGCCCCATAGCTCATTTCCGATGCGGACACCGCCGAGGCATGTGGTCGTCGGCGGCTGAACGCCGGCGATGACGTGGCGCCGTCATCAACGCTAATGGCGGGGCTAACTACCCCCCCTGACACTGACAGCGGGACCCGCAAGGTTAATCAACTGGTTAGTTTAATTAGTTAATCATAATTAGTCCCTGTGTCACTGACTGATGGGCTCCACCGGTCAGTTTTGACCTGACCACGTCAGGGTTGACCTGGGCCCATAGGTCAGCCTCTATGGCCGACCCTGAGCCACTGACCAGTGGGCTCCACTGGTCAGTTTTGACTCTGGACGGCCCTGTTGACCTGCTGAAGTCACCCTGACATCATGCTGATGCAGTAAATGTTTCTGGAATTTAAATAAATCTTAAATGATTTATTATATTTCAGAAATATTCAAAACTTCTAAAAATCATAGAAATTCAACTGTAACTCCAATGAAAATAATTTATATATGAAAAATGATCAGAAAAATCCAATGAATCTGTTTATGCCATGTTCATGCATGTTTGAGCAACATAACATCAACAACTAGGACATTTTATGATTAGGACATATTTGATAAATAGTTTGGAGTTGGAATTTGATACCTATTTGAATTCCACTTCAATTAATATGGCTAAATATTGTATTAGGTCAATTCAGTACCTTAACATGTCATGCCATTCACTTGATTGTGCATTGCATTGATTGTGGTCCTTCTTCTTGTTTGTCGGTGTTACTCCTTCTCGGTAGACGATGGTTCCGACATTGTGATCATTGACACTAATGAAGGGAAGTACTATCTTCAGAACTGTCAGGCAAGCAACCTCCCCTTGAGCATATTTATATGAACCCACTCTCTCGCTCCTACTCTCTTTTACTGCATTAGGACAATAATGATTCAACTGTTACACGTTCTCGGTAGTTGAACCCATTCCTTTGTATGACCTGTCCTTGTCACAGTAAATAGTTGAAACCACTTAGCATGAGTAACAACTGATTGCGCCTTGTTGTTCTTACTCACCCATGCTTGTTTACTGTGCCTGCTATGCTTAGAGTCGTGTCGGTTCTGATACATCTGGGCGATGGATCGGAATGGATGTGTTCATGTCCTGCTGTGTGAGAGCTAAGTGTGTGAATCCGTTTTGGTAAAGGTAGCGATGAGAGGCCATGTAGGAGTACATGGTGGGTTGTCTCATTGGGACCGCCCTTAAGAACTGAGTTATATGATTGTTATCCAAGCCAAGATACTACCATGCATTGGGCCCGAAACCAATGGACCGTCTCGGCTTATTAATCGCCTTGATCTCTGTCCAAGAATTGCAACTAGTTTCTGGTGTTTGTAGGATGTGCTGGCGGTCGTGCATAGCGCTGACCGGAGGGGTAGGCTATGGCGCGGTAGATGCACCCGTGGCCGGGTGTACCAAGCGTAGATCCATCCATCGAGGTGGGCTTGGGAACCCTGCACACATCGTTTGGGGCCGTAATGGAAACTTCGGCCGGACTTCCTTGTGGGTTCAGTCTCAAATAGGCGATAAACCTGGACTAGAGTATTGTGTGGTTAACGGTCGTGGCCGACACCCTCGCTGGGCTTCCGCTTGAAGGTTGCCGAGGTGCCTTTTTACATGCACATGGCGATAAGTGGCGGGAGCGTGTGTGAAGAAGTATACCCCTGCAGGGTGAATTAATCTGTTCGAATAGCCGCGTCCTCGGATAGGGACTACTTGGAAAACTTATGTGGTACATAGACAATTTGAATGGATACTACTAAAATGCGCAAGATAAGTGTGAGTACTATGGATGGCCTTCTTGTAGGGAGACGGGAGTGAATCCATAGTGGTGTATTGATTTGGTGAATATGTGGACTCGTGTACGCTATCCCACCTCAAAGAAAGTACTTGCAGTCGTAGTACAGGTTAGCCAAGAGTCAAAGCTGGCTTGCTGCAATAAACTCCACAACCTGCTTTATTGATAATGATGCATATGTAGATAGTTCTAATGTAAGTCTTGCTGTGTACCTTTGTACTCACGGTTGCTTAATTTATGGTTTTGCAAAGGAGATGTCAGTCTCATTAGTGATTCTTATGACGTGAAGTTCGATGTTGACCGGATTAGCTTGGGAATCCCAGACAGAGGTCTGGCTCCTTTGGTAGGGTCGTTGTAGATTTTCAGGCTCTTCTAGTCGCTTTTAATAGATGTCTGTACCCAGACATGTATCTTCCGCTTGTTGATTGTATGCTCTGAATGATGGGTCATGTGACCCTCTCCTTGTAACATTATACTATGTAGGCTCTCTGGAGCCTTCTAAATAAATGAAATGTTATAGAGTTATGTTGTGATGCCATGTTGTATCTACGCATATCGTGCATATTGCGTGTATGATTGAAATGCATTGGTATGTGTGGGATTCGACACCTAGTTGTATGCCTTTAGTAGCCTTCTTTACGGGGAAATGCCTCTTTGTGCTTCCATGAGCCCTGGTAGCTTGCTACTGCTCTGGACACATTGATTGACCGGCGTGTATCCTTCTTTGCTGCTGTGTCTGTCCCTACGGGGAAATGTCACGCGATGTAATGGAGTCCTTGTAGCTTGCTACGACTCGTCTACACACGCTGATGACCGACACCTGCATTGCTAGGTTACGTATGCCTGTCCCTGTATGGTTGTGCCACTTGGGTCTATAACTAGTCATGTCGACCCGGGTTCTTTGACATATGATTGCTAGCGACATATTCATATACGTGAGCCAAAAGGCGCAAACGGTCCCGGCCAAGGTAAGGTGACAGCCGCGGGGATTACCGTGCGTGAGGCTGCAAAGTGATATGATGTGTTACATGCTATAGTTGTATGGCTTAGGATCGGGGTCCCGACAACGTTGGTATCAGAGCTTGACCACCTGTAGGATTACCAAGCCAAACTTGTCGATGTTGAGTCTAGAACTGCTCTAGTTATATAAGGGAATTGATTGTGGAAGGGAACGTAAGATTCTTTTTACTCCTTTCCTCGTGTCATTCTAATTCCAAGTCACCCTCTTCTTTTCTACGGGGATTAAGAACTAGGCTTTCTCATCTATCTATCAGAATGACAAGTTACTATGCTGGAGACTTATAGTCAAGTTGTTGTCTTCTTGAATCAGTGTCTCCATAAGAAATTCAGTAGTTATGTTGTCAGTTGTCTTGCAGGATGCCTCATATTTCACGCCCGTACAGCTGTTATGCTGTCCGAGTTATCCAAGGTTGACAGATAATTGATGCAATTGCAAAATTCCTTCATCTCGAATCTATGTCTTTTGGGCCAGACAAAGCACACTAATTATTGTGTTGGGGTACTCCATTACCTCGATGTGTTTGTTGAAGTGTTAGGAAACCATGTTGTTTCAGTGAACCACCCAATAGTCTAGTTGTGTTTCTGTTTCCAGTGTGATAATTCTGGCCATCATTATCGAAAGCATCCTGTGATGCCACTTAGTCAGTAGGTACTCTATTTCTAGGTTCATGAACCCAAGGATCATTCTGCTCACTCCCGTTGATAGCATTTGCTCGTTCCTTTAGGATATTAGTAACCTTGTTCTAGTCTTCAAGGTTTGTGGTACATCATTCTTCTAATACCATGAACTAGTTATGGCAGAAGTTCCTCGTGAACTGAAGATCACAACAAGAGTGCTCTTCATGAGTTCCCCATTACATAGTTGTGAGCCTGCCAATTCTTTTCTTCTACATGGGTTTTCCAGAAGAATTATGTTGAACTCCTTTGACATGCTAACCTATGCATCTACAACTCGGAAAACTCATGTGCTCTTGAGTTGCACCTCTCTATTTGTTTTCTGACCTTTATCTATCAGTGGATAGTCAAGAGTAGTTGTGCATTCATGTTCATTGATGCCTATTATTCTTGTGGTCTGTCAAGCCATTCTATATCAGAATGAGTAGGAGAAACAAACTCCAGTACCTTATCCATTTCTTGGATTGGGTCAATGCAGTTGTATTCCGCAGATCAAAAGGCCAATCCAGCTTTTGCTCTGTTCTACCTTGAAGTATTACCCTCTTCATGTCGAGAATGTTATGAGAATTGCACCCTCTCTTATGAACTCTTGATACAGTGAGACTTCATGCCATCATTGTTCATTCCTCGGTCTCTATGTTGATTGTGACTGGAACACCGACAAGTGAACCATGATGTGTGAAATCAATACTCCTGGCAACTCCGTTGCTTGGTAGTTAATGGACAATAATTTCATTCTTGGTGTGTTGGTTATTGAATCATCATTCTAAAGATTGACCGTGTTACCTATGTCCATTTTTCATGGTGCACTCTTTGATCAATGAGTTAGGATTGCGTCAATCCTTTGCTCTTTTGATCACATCATCTTGCCCTGAAAAGCAAGATTCTTTTCGAGCTCAATAACATATCGGTGGCTCGTGATTTTCCGATTATCTTCTGGGAAGTATTACCAGGTTGTTCCCTGGCCGTTATGTTGAGCTCATGATCAAATTGGTTTTCCTATAAACCATCCTTTCTCCAAGAATCAGTGTTGGATATCCTTGAACTAGTTGGTTAAGCTAAACAACAACTTGGAGAGTTGGAAGATAAAAGCTTTGCCTAACTTAGTTCTTTCCAAAAGGATATCTCGTGTGTATGTGTCGAAGAAAGATGATACCTTCCTCGGTTGATCTTTGTGGTCAATTGATGCATGTATTGTCTTGCCCAATTTTTGATTTGAGTGTGGGCTATCGTCAAGTCAAACTCAGAACCAAAGATCTTCGTAATGTTGTCTTACTCGTGGAGGTTTTCTTGAGCATACACCGTTATATGTTTTGGTCTGACCAATGCTATCACCTTGGTTCACATAGTTATGGACTTCCATCTTCATGGAAACCTCAAGGAACTGTTGCTGAGCCCATCGAGAACATTGTTATCCTCTCCATGATTCATGATGAACATAACGCTAGTGTTGGAAACTTTGTAGGCAATATCTTCGTGTTCCGTACATGAAGTATATGTTAGGTGTAAGAAGTGACTTACTCAAAGTTCACGTGCATTTGGTGCAAGTTGCCGCCGTGACTTCGAGAAAGGTTATTTTGTCTCTTGGAATCATCCCAAGTCAGTCATGCATGTGCAAAGTATGCAATGGCTTGATAGGTTGGCCGCCTCCATGTCATATGTATTCCTAGCACACCAAGCCACTGATTCATTTGTTCAAGGAAAAGAAGTTAAGTGTTAATCCTGAAGAGCTCAGATGGACATGCACAATACTTCGTCACCCCAATGATGGTTCCCACCCAGAACTTGGTAGTGTTTTGTTGTAAGACTTCTATGTGATCATGCTTATCTTGGATAGTGTGTTCACATGTGTCTTGCAATCCAGCTCATGTCTTGGAGCTATCTTCTGTAGTTCATTTCCTGAGAATCACGCAACGTCATCTCTTCGATTTGTGTTGCAACCTTTCACTTTCAGATATGCTGAGTCTGGAATATCCTGTCACCAACCATATCTAAATCTCAGGCAGATATGATGGTTGGAACGTTTCCCAAGAATTATAATTTTGGTCTCTATGTAGCCCGGAAAGGTGATGTTGTGGCTAACACACCTAGACGGAAGACCTATTATTGTAGTATCTTGTGTCAGCAACGTTAGCCACTTTGCCATGAGGACTTCATATGACTTATTCCAAAAGTTATTCCTCGTGGACCCTTGGAACTCCCGAAGTCCGACCTATACTTGATGTTCTAGATACCAAGCATTGTCTATAATTGGGGTATGCTAGTACAACAAGGAGAACATTAGAAGCAGAGTGCTAAATGTCTCTCGGTCGATCATCCAGATTTCGTTCCCTTGGCATAGCTAAGGTGAAATCTGGGAAAGTGTTTGTCTGCCTTTGCATCTGCATCCTCCATCGTTATTCATCAAGGTAGTATGATGTGTTGCCAGGATCCTTGGCATGGATGTTGGTAAAACCCTGATGAATATGGAAATGCTCAAGTTCTTGAGAGCACGCTCAGACACTAGGTTATGCCCTCGGTATCAATTGGAAAGTGCCTTCCGTTTGCCGAGCTGTCCTATAACTCTAGTTTTCTTCCAAACAGAGTATGCCATTCTTTTGTATTCCTTCACACGCTCGTTGTGAATTGCCTTAGGCTGGTATGAAGAGTTTCAATGATCTCTGGATCAAAAGTAATTCTTTTTCCACTTAAGGGAATAACTCTACGAGTCACCTCTCCTAAGGTTCCCCGTTATGGTACTAAGGGCAACCAACTCCTCGCTACATTGAAACCTCGTCACCATCTGTTTTAGCGTGGAATTGTTGCCTGCCAAATTGAACCTTGTCATCTATCTCATTCCATCCCTCTTGATGTGTTTTGTGTCTCAGGTCAAGAGACATCCTCACGTCTCATTCTATGAGTTGATCATGAGTGGCTCGATCTTTGAGAAGATCGATTCTTGTAGAGTTTTCCATTCCTTTTGTCGCCATGTTTGGATGAAGATCTCGAAGGTAAAGATGTCAAGATCAACCTGATGCAATGAATCATCATCTTCGAGAAGGGCAATTGGATCGTGAAGATTGTAATAGTTTAGTGTCCCCTCTTGCACTTACCCTACGCCTGAATCTCGGGACGAGATTCTTGTTTAGTGGGGGTGAGTTGTCACAGCCCTAGAATTTGTTTGCAAATATTTATATTAGTTGCATCAGGAGCATTCATGGCATCATTTTTAAATTCAAATGAATTTGAATTGGGGATTGTTCAAACCCTAGCAGATAATCAATTCAAATAGGTTCAATCAAAATATTTTCAATGAATCCAAAGTGGCCTTCTAAAATGTTCATCATCCCTGGAAAAATGTGAAAACATCAAACCAGAGGTGATGCATATTTTCCCATGTCATTTTGGTTGTTGAATTAAATGAATAAGTAATTTAATTGGAGTTGTAAAATTCTATAAATAATTCTATAGCTCCAATAATTCTGAAAATTTTTATGTGGCCCTGGATATTTGACATCTAACCACATGTTAAATTTCAGAAGCAACAAAATTGATTTAGTATTTTTACTAAATCAGAAACACACTGCAAAAAAAATAGAAAATAGAGAAAATTAGGAAAAGAGCCCACCTGGCCAACTCACCTGGGAGGCCCACTGGCCCATGCCAGCCATCTCCCACCTCTGCCAGAAGGCAGAGGCGAAGGGGTGCATGGCGCACGGCGCCTGCGGGCGTGCCACGCCACCTTCCTGCCCCCGTCGCGCTGGAGGCAGGGATAAGGCCTCAGGAGCCGTCTGCATCGAGCAGACCTCCCCTCCAGCTCCCTCCTCCTCTCTCTCGCCCTCCCGTCGCCATGGTTGAAGCTCCATGAGCTCGCCGCCGCCGGAACCGTAGCCACGGCCGTCCCCTCACCCCTGCTCCACGTCCAACCACTCCGCATCACCTCCAGAAGCCTCATCGACGAGCCACGCGAGCCCGGACGCCCTCCATCGCCCCGATGCCGTCATCTTCAACCTCGGGCATCCGAGATCGCCATTGTTGCCACGCCGTCTCTAGGGCGTCTCCGAGCCCGCTGACCAGCCCTTCGACTCCGTTGTGAGCCTCTGATCGAAACCCTCCTTGCCCGTCGTCGATTCCATCCTCTAGCCGTCGATTTCGCGATGACCGAAATGCACTGCCGCCTGAGCTCACAGCCGCCGTAGCTCCGGTGACCATTTGGTCACCCCGGTGCGTCCAATAGCATCACGGAGACCCATAGCACGACGCTAGCCCCTCCGTCCCTTTGTTTGCATGTCGTAGCCACTAACCGCGCTAGCCCAAACTCCGGCCACCGTAAGCCTCACCGCCGGCCATGCTCCTGGCCATCCCCGTGGCACCTGAGGCCACGGTTGGATGCGCGCGAGCGCTAGCTGCCTGTAGGACCTAGACGCGCTTAAAACCGAGCACCGTAGCTCATTTCCGACGTGGACACCGCCGCGGCATGTGGTCGTCGGCGGCTGAACGCCGGCGATGACGTGGCGCCGTCATCAACGCTAATGGCGGGGCTAACTAACCCCCCTGACACTGACAACGGGACCCGCAAGGTTAATCAACTGGTTGGTTTAATTAGTTAATCATAATTAGTCCCTGTGTCACTGACTGACAGGCTCCACCGGTCAGTTTTGACCTGGCCACGTCAGGGTTGACCTGGGCCCACAGGTCAGCCTCTGTGGCTGACCCAGAGCCACTGACCAGTGGGCTCCACTGGTCAGTTTTGACTTTGGACGGCCCTGTTGACATGCTGAGGTCACCCTGACATCATGCTGATGCAGTAAATGTTTCTGGAATTTAAATAAATCTTAAATGATTTATTATATTTCAGAAATATTCAAAACTTCTAAAAATCATAGGAATTCAACCGTAACTCCAATGAAAATAATTTATATATGAAAAATGATCAGAAAAATCCAATGAATCTGTTTATGCCATGTTCATGCATGTTTGAGCAAGATAACATCAACAACTAGGACATTTTATGATTAGGACAAATTTGATAAATAGTTTGGTGTTGGAATTTGATACCTATTTGAATTCCACTTCAATTAATATGGCTAAATATTGTATTACGTCAATTTAGTACCTTAACATGTCATGCCATTCACTTGATTGTGCATTGCATTGATTGTGGTCCTTCTTCTTGTTTGTCAGTGTTACTCCTTCTCGGTAGACGATGGTTCCGACGTTGTGATCGTTGACACTAATGAAGAGAAGTACTATCTTCAGAACTGTCAGGCAAGCAACCTCCCCTTGAGCATATTGATATGAACCCACTCTCTCGCTCTTGCTCTCTTTTATTGCATTAGGACAATAACGATTCAACTGTTACATGTTCTCGGTAGTTGAACCCATTCCTTTGCATGACCTGTCCTTGTCACAGTAAATAGTTGAAACCACTTAGCATGAGTAGCAACTGATTGAGCCTTCTTGTGCTTACTCATCCATGCTTGCTTACTGTGCCTGCTATGCTTAGAGTCGTGTCGGGTCTGATCCATCTGGGCGATGGAACGGAATGGATGTGTTCATGTCCTGCTGTGTGAGAGCTAAGTGTGTGAATCCGTTTTGGTAAAGGTAGCGATGAGAGACCATGTAGGAGTACATGGCGGGTTGTCTCATTGGGACCGTCCTTAAGAACTGAGTTCTATGTTTGTTATCCAAGCCAAGATACTAGCATGCATTGGGCCCAAAACCAAAGGACCCTCTTGGCTTATTAATCGCCTTGATCTTTGTCCAGGAATTGCAACTAGTTTCTGGTGTTTGTAGGATGTGCTGGCGGCCGTGCATAGTGCTGACCGGAGGGTAGGCTATGGCGCGGTAGATGCACCCGTGGCCGAGTGTACCAAGCATAGATCAATCCGTCGAGGTGGGCTTGGGAACCCTGCACACATCGTTTGGGGCCGTAATGGAAATTTCGCCCGGACTTCCTTGCGGGTTCAGTCTCAAATAGGCGATAAACCTGGACTAGAGTCTTGTGTGGTTAACGGTCGTGGCCGACTCCCTCGCTGGGCTTGCGCTTGATGGTTGCCGAGGTGCCTTTTTACGTGCACATGGCGATAAGTGGCGGGAGCATGTGTGAAGAAGTATACCCCTGCGGGGTGAATTAATCTGTTCGAATAGCCGCGTCCTCGGATATGGACTACTTGGAAAACTTATGTGGTACATAGACAATTTGAATGGATACTACTAAAATGTGCAAGATAAGTGTGAGTACTATGGATGGCCTTCTCGTAGGGAGACGGGAGTGAATCCATAGTGGTGTATTGATTTGGTGAATATGTGGACTCGTGTACGCTATCCCACCTCAAAGAAAGTACTTGTAGTCGTAGTACAGGTTAGCCAAGAGTCAAAGCTGGCTTGCTGCAACAAACTCTACAACCCCCTTTATTGATAATGATGCATATGTAGATAGTTCTGATGTAAGCCTTGCTGAGTACCTTTGTACTCACGGTTGCTTAATTTACGTTTTTGCAGAGGAGACGTCAGTCTCATTAGTGATTCTTATGACGTGAAGTTCGATGTTGACCGGATTAGCTTGGGAATCCCAGACAGAGGTCTGGCTCCTTTGGTAGGGTCATTGTAGCTTTTCAGGCTCTTCTAGCCGCTTTTAATAGATGTCTATACCCAGACATCTATCTTTCGCTTGTTGATTGTATGCTCTGAATGATGGGTCATGTGACCCTCTACTTGTAACATTATACTATGTAGGCTCTCTGGAGCCTTCTAAATAAATGAAATGTTATAGAGTTATGTTGTGATGCCATGTTGTATCTACGCATATCGTGCATATTGCGTGTATGATTGAAATGCATTGGTATGTGTGGGATTCGACACCTAGTTGTATGCCTTTAGTAGCCTTCTTTATGGGGAAATGCCTCTTTGTGCTTCCATGAGCCCTGGTAGCTTGCTGGCTCTTCGGTACCGTGCATCGCCCATTCTCATCTTGAGGATCGGTGCGAACCTAGCCGTTGCATCCAAACCCCATGACATGATACGCTCTGTCGCACATAAACCTCCTTAATATCTTCCTCAAAACAGCCACCATACCTACCTATTATGGCATTTCCATAGCCATTCTGAGATATATTGACATGCAACTTCCATCATCATATCATATGACTAGTTCATTCATCTACATATTGCTTTGCATGATCATATAGAGCTGACATAGTATTTGTGGCAAAGACACCAACCATAATTTTTGATACATGTCATGCTAGATCGTTGCACATCCTGGTACACTACCAGAGGCATTCATATCGAGTTATATTGCTTCATAGTTCTTCATATCGAGTTGTAATACCGAGTTGTAAGTAAATAAAAGTGTGATGATCATCATTATTAGAGCATTGTCCTAGTGAGGAAATAAATAATGGGGGAGGCCAAATGAGCCCACCATAAAAAAATGAGAGAAATGAGAGAAGGGACTTTGTTATCCTTTACCACACTTGTGCTTCAAAGTGGCACCATGTTCTTCATATAGAGAGTCTCATCTTTTTCACTTTCATATGCTAGTGGGAATTTTTTTCATTTTTAGAACTTGGCTTGTATATTCAGATGATGGGCGTCCTCAAAAGCCCGAGGTCTTCATGAGCAAGCAAGTTGGATGCACACCCACTTAGCTTCAATTGAGCTTTCATACACTTCTAGCTCTAGTGCATCATGTTGCATGGCAATCCCTACTCCTCGCATTGATATCTATCGATGGGCATCTACATAGCCCGTTGATACGCCAAGTTAATGCGAGACTTTCTTCTCCACTATTTACCCCTTTGATATCTACCACCATATTCTATTCCACCCTTATGCCATGTCCATGGTTCGCGCTCATGTATTGCGTGAAGAATAAAAAGTTGATGCGCTTTGAAAAAGTACGATCCAATTGCCTGACTTGGACACCGTGGTGCTTGACATTTGTACTAATGTGGTGAGGACAGAGCCATGCCTTACTAGTATGATAAAATAAACGGGGGTAAAACATTCTTTGAGGATCCTATACTCTAAAAAATTGATGATTGTGTTTCTTGTGCTTATAATTATTACTATGTTGATGTTTGTTAATTCATCATTTCTCAATGAGCATACATGCAAAAGATTACATATTGGGTAGCATGTCACATCAATTTTTTTGTTTTTATCACTTACCTACTCGAGGACGAGCAGGAATTAAGCTTGGGGATGCTGATACGTCTCCAACGTATCTATAATTTTTGATTGTTCCATGCTATAATATTATCATCCTATGATATTTTTTTGGTATTTATTGACCAAATTATATTATTTTTGAGCACTAACCTATTGACCCAGTGCCAAGTGCCAGTTCCTATTTTCTGCAAGTTTTTGGCTTTTCAGGTTTACTGTACCAAACGAAGTTCAATCGATCCGAAATTTTTTCTCACTTTTTCTGGACCAAATAAAGAACTGGAAGCTTCGGGAGAAGAACGGAGGCCGCACGAGGGGCCCAGGACCCATCAGGGCACGGTCAGGGGGGTAGGGCGCGCCCTAATAGCTCCTGCCCTCCTCGGCCGCCTCCCAACGCCCCTCTCTGGCCTATAAATTCACATATATTCCAAAAACCCCGGGAGAGCTCCTGAAACCTTTTTCCTCCGCCGCAAGTCTCTGTTCTATCGTGATCCCATCTGGAGGCCTTTTCCGGTACTCTGTCGGAGGGGGAATCCACCATGGAGGCCTTCATCATCATCCTTGCTGCCTCCATCGTGATGTGTGAGTAGTTCACCACAGATCTACGGTCCGTAGTTAGTATTTATATGGATATCTCTCCCTCTCTCTTGATCTTCAATACAATGATCATCATAAGTTTGCTTTGATCTATCCGATATAATGCTTTTGTGCGGTGTGTTTGTTGGGATCCGATGAATTGTGGGTTTATATTCAGATTATTCATGATAAAATATTGGAGTCTTCTCTGAATTCTTTTATTAATTCTTATTGTATAATAATATAGCTTCGTAAATCTATCCGGTCTATTGATTTGCTTTGGCGAAGTAGATTGATTTTCTTTAGTGAGAGGGGTGCGTTGTAGTGGGTTACCCCTGACGGGTTTCTATATCCCAGTGACAGAAGGGGACAAGATACATCTTTGTGTTGTTGCTACTAAGTATAAAACGATGGGGTTCATTCATATTGATTGAGCTTACTTTGTCTACATCATGTCATCTTTCTCCAAGCATTACTCCGTTTTACTTAATACTCTAGATGCATGCTGGATAGCTGTCGATGAGTGGAGTAATCATAATAGGTGCAGGCAGGACTTGACCTATTTGTTTTTTGACGTGATGCCTATATATACATGATCATTGCCGTGAATATGAACATGGTTATTCGCTTTTCTATCAACCACCCAACAGTAATTTGTCTACCCACCGTATGTTTCCTACATGAGAGATGCCACTAGAGAACACTACGGCCCCCGGGTCTTCTCACTTATAAATTAAAAAAAGCTTTCAATACCTTCCTGCCTTTATTTAACTTATATTTTATTTTGCAATTATCCATTACTATCTACTTGTTTCACTTGCTTGCAAATCACGAGTCCAAGAGGATTGACAGCCCTCTTGCCCGCGTTGGGTGCAAGTGTTTGCTCTTTTGTGTGCAGTCGCTGAAGATGGTGGTTGTGTGTTACTCCTATTGGTTCGATAAACCTTGGTTCTTAACTAGGGGAAATACTTATCCATTTGTGCTGCAATTACCCGTTCCTCTTCACGGAAACCCAACGCAGATCATAGACATCACTATCACACACTTATTATTTGCGGACGATTCTCTTTTATTCTTTCACTGGTGCAGCGACATGCTATACAAACGGTTGTTAACCCCTTTCCGCGGTGTAGTTCTAAACCGTCGCCTTGCATGTGTGGGCGATAGGGGGGGTCCATCCCACATGACATGGACAAACCCGTCGGCGATGGTGACCAACGAACGCAAACGATATGCAAAACATAATCGTGTGCGGTGCAGGAACATATCACACACACAATATTTTGGGTGTACATGTGGGATTTGGGATCAATTACACACGTCTAACACGAGTCAAATGCGCCTAATTTCTCATGAAAAACAAACGGTGTTTGACCTTTTACCGTTTGCGAAACGTAACCTAATCCTCACGGGCCATGGTATAAAGTGTGTGTGATATGTTCATCATCGCACATGAGATTTCCCTGGCAACCGTCTGCCATGCATGATATCATCGGACACATTTCCTGAAATATTTATGTGTGGGATCATCTTTTCATCGGGCATGGTTTCCTGCTGGCCCACGTGTGAGATAAGGTGCTATCGCAAACGATTGAGGAGCTCCTATGCACACGTACAAGTGCTGCAAATCATTTGTGATTTCTTATGTATCACCAATGTTTCAGTTTATAACTCGTGTGCTTTTCCTGTAGATCACAGGCGGTTGCGCTATGAGTTGCGTGTGCTTTCCATTCTGGACCGCACACACTTAGTTGCTTGTACCGTGTGCGCTAAAATGGCCAGGTTATTGTAAAATATCACATTTAATTCACCTTGCGAATAGCAAATTCACCACAATATGTAATCGACAAATAGTGTCCACATGAAGAACATTCATCATAATTTGCCACAATACGCAATTGAACGAATAGGGTCCACAAGAAGAACATTAATCATAATTCACGACAATATGCAATTGAGCAAATGCTAGCTAAATTTCACAGCTGTAAGACCGACATATGTAGTACATAATCATAGTGTATGAAATACGAAGACATGATCACATGGAAAATAGTGCATCCATGCATATATGTTTAGCTGATAACACTATATGAATGCATACTTATTGTTGGGGGATACGAATCCGGAAATCTTCGATGTCTTTAGTGGGCTTGATATAGTGTTTCACAAAGATGGTGGTGATAAATTTCCTAACAGACAGCAATTCATCTACGGCGAGCGGTTCAGAGGTCATCGGTCCGAAGATCAACTGCATGACTTTTAGATCAGAATGTGAGATACATGTGGAGTAGAAGATAGTAATTAAGAAACAGACTTACTGGTTCTATCATGTCAGCATCGACACCACATTGAACATTCTGCATAGGTTCATCATGTGTGCGCAAACGTAGTATCCACATAGACTGATCCCTTGTTGTTGTTGAGGACACTGAATTTTTTTGTACAGTATTAGTCATGTATTTGCCCTGTTAGGAACAACCTAACCGGTGTAAGTTGTTTCTTTATTTTTTCCTTTTGAGAGAAATAGTAAGAGGTTTACTTAGAAACTTGAACATCTGACTAGCATTTTCTGAAAATAATGGATTTCGTTGGCTTACCGGAGAAACGATCACGTGCTCCAGAGGTAGTTGGCTGTCAAACCGTAACCCTCCTAAAGTTATGTTCATTGACAATACACCGCAAATGAAGATGAATTTTCACATACTTAATTCTTGAACAAGATATAAACACAACATATTAACATTAAAGAATTCAATACCTATCCATGAAATCCTGAAGATTATTCAGATCCTGAGGCTCATTTGACTCTCTGAGAGAATCCAGGTAGTAAACTGTGTTGCGTTTTGGAAAAATGACCACCAAGATCCAGTGACGACTACAGTTTAAGAAAACCATGAACTTACGCACTATGTCGAAAGCTGAAAGACGATCAATGCATGCGTGGTTGTATAGTTAACTTACTGTTCATGATTGATACGTCTCCAACGTATCTATATTTTTTGCTTGTTCCATGCTGTTATATTATCATTCTTGGATGTTTTACAATCATTTTATAGCAACTTTATATCATTTTTTGGGACTAACCTATTGACATAGTGCTGAAGTGCCAGTTGTTGTTTTTGCTTGTTTTTTACTTTGCAGAATATCAGTACCAAACGGATTCCAATCGCGACGAAACTTTTTGGAGAATTTTTTTGGACCAGAAGACACCCAATGGGCCAAAGAAGTGCCAGAGAGGTGGGCCGTGGAGACCACAACCCACCAGGGCGCGCCAGGGGGCCCCCGGCGTGCCCTGCTGGGTTGTGCCCTCCTGGGGCCCCTCTCCACCGCCTCTGATGCCTATAAATCCCTAAATATTCAGAAACCCCCAAAAATAACCCTAGACTCTCTGTTCCGCCGCCGCAACTCTTTGTATCGATGAAAAACCAATCTGGAGACGTTCCAATACCCTGCCGGAGAGGGGAATCCATCTCCTGTGGCCATCTTCATCATCCCGGCGGAGGCCATGACGAGGAGGGAGTAGTCCACCCTCGGGGTTGAGGGTATGTACCAATAGCTATGTGTTCAATCTCTCTCTCTCGTGTTCTTGAGATGTCATGATCTTGATGTACACGGGCTTTGTTAATATAGTCGGATCATATGATGGTATTCCCTTGCTATCATGTTGTGATGAATTGAATCTTTCCCTTTGAGATGTCGTTATGTTGGATTGAATATTGGATTTGAGAACACTTGATATATGTCTTGCATGTGGATACCCGTGGTGACAACGGGGTGTTCTATTGATTCACTTGATGTATGTTTTGGTACTCAACTTGCGGATTCTCGAGGTGACATTGGGGTAATCTATGCATACGGGTTGATACACGTTCTTGTCCTACGTTCTCCGATAGAAATCTTGGGGTGCTCCTTGAAGTTCTTTGTGTTGGATTGAGTATTATGAATCTGAAATTGTTTGATGCGTATTGATCGGAAAGGATAACTTTAAGGTGGTTTCGTACCCTACAAACAATTTCTTCTTATGTTCTCCGTTAGATAAGAATTTTGGAGTGATTCTTCGTTGCACGTTGAGGGATGGTTATGTGATCCTATTATATTAGCTTTGTTGAGAGATTGCACTAGCGAAAGTACGGACCCTAGGCCTTGTTTTCAAGCATTGCAATACCGCTTGTGCTCACTTTTGTTACTTGCTACCCCGCTATTTTTATATTTTCAGATTACAAAAACCTATATCTACCATCCATATTGCACTTGTATCACCATCTCTTCGCCGACCTAGTGCACCTATACAATTTGCCATTGTATTGGGTGTGTTGGGGACACAAGAGATTTCTTCTATTTGATTGCAGGGTTGTTTGAGAGAGACCATCTTCATCCTACACCTACCACGGATTGATAAACCTTAGGTCATCCACTTGAGGTAAAATTGCTACTGTCCTACAAAACTGTGCGCTTGGAGGCCCAACAAAGTCTACAAGAATAAAGTTGCGTAGTAGACATCAAGCTCTTTTCTGGCGCCGTTGCCGGGGAGGTGAGTGCTTGAAGGTATATCTTTAGATCTTGCAATTAAATCTTTTAGTTTCTTGTTTTTCACTAGTTTGGTTTTATAAAAGAAAACTACAAAAAATGGAGTTTAGGTTGCATCATTTGTTTCATCTTTATAATGTCTTTCGTGAAAATACGGATTCAGAAAATTGTGCTCAATTGGTAGAAGAAGAAATTATGAAAATACTTGATGAGAATTCCTTGAATGATGAGCATGATAGAAATGTCTTTAGTATGAATTCTCTGAATATCCATGATGCTAATGATATGCAAAGCCACAAACTTGGGGATGCTATGTTTGATGAAGATGATATTTTTAGTCCCCCAAGTTTTGATGAATTTTTTTATTATGATGATGGCATGCCTCCTATCTATGATGATTATGATGATGACATGCATGCTATAAAGATTGATAGTAACCATGAAACTTGTCATCTTGATTTTAATTTTCAATTTGGTTATGTCAATCATGTATCTCATGATAGTTATTTTGTTGAGTTTGCTCCCACTACAATGAATGAGAAGAAAATTGCTTATGTGGTGAATAATAAATTTTCTATGCTTGTAGATCATGAAAAGGATGCTTTATGTGATAGTTATATTGTTGAATTCCTTCATGATTCTACTGAAATTTATTATGAGGGAGGAACATATGCTTGTAGGAATTGCAATAATATCAAGTTTCCTCTCTATATGTTCAAAGTTTTGAAGTTGTCTTGTTTTGCCTTCCTATGCTAGTTGATTCTTGCTACCATAAATTGTTTGTTCACAAAATACCTATGCATAGGAAGAGGGTTAGACTTAAATGTGCTTGTCATGTCATCCATGATGCTCTTTTGCATGTTTCAAATACTATTCCTATGTGAGCATCATTGAAATCATCATGCCTAACTAAAAGGCATTAAAGAAAAATGCTTGTTGGGAGACAACCCAACACTTTTACTTTCTGTTTTTGAGTTCACATGATTAAGCTACTGTATTAATCATGTTTTGTGTCTTTTATTTCAATAAAGTGCCAAGTAAAGCCTTTGGGATGACTCACAAGATGAGTAGAATTGATGCTGAACCAAAATAGAAACTTTTGACTCCAGCACAGGAATTTTCATTTTTTACTGGAGCGTGATAATGATCTGAAATTTTTACACAGTGTTTATATACAAATTATTCAGGTTTTCCTATGTTTTCAGAATTTTTAGATAAAGGGAAGTATGGCTATACTACAGATCTTCACAGACTGTTCTGTTTTTGACAGATTCTGTTTTGCATGCATAGTTTGCTTGTTTTAGTGTTTCCATAGCTTATATTTAGTGGTATAAATTATGGGAATGATAGAATACAGTAGGTATCATGTGGGAAAAATTATGAATCTTGTCTTGACAGTACCTAAGTGAATGATTTATCTTTATTACACTAACCCTTCTCACGAAGTTCCTTTAAGTTTTGTGTGATTGAAGTTTTCAAGTTTTGGGTGAGACAACGATATGAGGACAATAAGGAGTGACAAGAACCTAAGCTTGGGGATGCCCAAGGCACCCCCAAGGTAATATCCAAGGAAGACTCAAGCGCCTAAGCTTGGGGATGCCCCGAAAGGCATCCCCTCTTTCGTCTTCAACGCTATCGGTATATCTTACTTGGAGCTATATTTTTATTCATCACATAATACGTGCTTTGCTTGGATCATCATTTCATTTTATTTTTCTCTGTTAGGTGTTATTTATAATCTTGTTTTTCAATAAAAAGTTCCAAGAATTGCCTAGGGATGCTTGCATTGCATGCTTGATGTGTGCTGTGTAAAAACAGAAACTTTTGCTGTAGTGTTTGAATTTTCATATTTTACTGGAATGTGGAAAGTTTCTGAAATTTTTACACCGTATTTTCATATAAATTATTTAGCATGTCCTAAATTTTCATAATTTGTTGAGTTACATAAGTACACTGGTTTAATAGATTTCTACGGACTGTTCTGTTTGGACAGATTGCTGTCATAGTTTTGTTATCTACTTATCCTATAGTTTCCATAGCCTATATTGGTAGATATAAATTTTGGAAATGATAGTAAATAGTAGATGATGTTTGAAATTATTATGCAAATTGTCTTGGAAGTACATAAAGAGTTGATTTATTATTATGTGCACTAACCTATCTCACGAGTTCTTTTCAAGTTTTGTGTGGATGAAGTTTTTGAGAATAGGCGAAACCGGGATATGAGAGGATTGAACGAGATACAAAAGTTCAAGCTTGGGGATGCCCAAGGCACCCCAAGTAAATATTTAAAGAAGTATCAAGCATCTAAGCTTGGGGATGCTATGCATCCCACCTCTCTTCGTCAACTATCGGTTAGCCTATGTTGAGCCTAAATTTTTATTCGTTCACATGACATGTGCTATCCTTGGAGTGGTATTTTTATTTAGTTTGCTGTTTGAATAAAATACTCAGATCTGAAAATCTTTATTGAGAGAGAGTCCTCACATAGCTCCTTAATTGTTTGACTAATCATTGATCTTCACTTATATCTTTTGAGAGTAGCTTGTCATATACTCTCATGCTTCACTTAGATTTATTTGAGAGTTAGTAAATTTTGAAGAAATTCTCTCATGCTTCACTTATATTATTTTGAGAGATGAAAATATTTATGCTCATGTTCTTCACTTAAATTTATTTGAGCTTGTTAAAAGCAATGGAAATATATGAAACTAGTCCCAAAATGATAGATATCCAAGGAGGATATAATAAAAACTTTCATGAAGATCATTGGACAAATTAAACTTGATTCTTTGTAATAGTTTTGAGACATGATGATAGTAATATGTGAGTCATGTTAGTGAGTAATTATGCTTTAGTAAGAATATTGGTGTTAAGGTTTGTGATTCCCTATGCATGCACGAAAGTCAATAGTTATGCAATGAAGTTACATCCTACTTATGGTGCATTATTCGGTGCTAGTTATGCTCAATGCTCGCTTATGTGAATTTTCGTTTCTTGGTTGGTTGCTTATCAATCTATTTGCTAGCCTCCATTTGTACTAAGTAGAAATACTACTTGTGCATCCAAAATCCTTAAACCAAGTTTTGCCTTATGAGTCCACCATACCTACCTATATGCGGTATTTCCATGCCGTTCTAAGCAAATTTGTATGTGCCATCTCTAATTTTCAAAATAAATTTCTCTTTTGTGTGCTCGTACTGCTCATGAAACGGTAGGGAGTGTCCAATATTTTTCCATGCTAGATGTGTTATTATCAAGATGAGTGTTTATTCACTTGTCATTGCACGAGAGTGGGGCGGTAATAGGGATGCCCATTCCCGAAATGAAAAAGATTTTTTACTTTATGTTGTCAAATAATAAATTCCTTGGAAAGTGTTGGTATGGAAGGCAACCGTGGATACGGCCAGCCATGGAATGTGAAAGAATGGTGGAAAAAGGAATAAACTTTATTTTCTGTTTGGGAACCGCCTATGATGTATCTAGCATTGAAAGTATTGTGAACTACTTTGTCATTTTCGTTGACAGGAAAGGCATGCCACCCAAAATATTTCTCTCTCTCAATTTAAACTTTGAGCTCTGGCACCTCTACCAATCCCTACTTCCCTCTGCGAAGGGCCTATTTACTTACTTTATGCAATTTTTTATTTTTACTTTGAGTCTCCATCTTCTCTTGTAAAGCACCAACTAGGGGGAACTATGATCATACTTGAGCATTGGGTGTAGCTAATATTTGAGTGTGTTTCATGAATGGATCAATGATTGAGCATGATGGGCTAGGGATAACTTTCTTTAGTGTTGATATTTTGAAAGACATGGTTGCTTGTTGGCATGCTTGAGTATTAAAGTCATTATGTTAAAACTAGACTATTGCTTTGAACCATCTCAAAGTCCAAATGTCCATGCTACAAAAGAAAATATTATGTGATGAACATGTTAGGCAGCATTCCACATCAAAAATTCTGTTTTTATCATTTACCTACTCGAGGACGAGTAGGAATTAAGCTTGAGTATGCTGATATGTCTCCAACGTATCTATAATTTTTTGCTTGTTCCATGCTATTATATTATCATTCTTGGATGTTTTACAATCATTTTATAGCAACTTATATCATTTTTTGCGACTAACCTATTGACATAGTGCCAAAGTGCCAGTTGCTGTTTTTGCTTGTTTTTTATTTCGCAGAATATCAGTACCAAACGGAGTCCAATCACGACGAAACTTTTTGGAGATTTTTTTTGGACCAGAAGACACCCAATGGGCCAAAGAAGTGCCATAGAGGTGGGCCGTGGAGACCACAACCCATCAGGGCGCGCTAGCGGCCCCCCGGCGTGCCCTGATGGGTTGTGCCCTCCTCGGGGCCCCTCTCCACCGCCTCTCATGCCTATAAATTCCTAAATATTCAGAAACCCCCAAAAATAACCCTAAACTCTTCGTTCCGCCGCTGCAACTCTCTGTATCGATGAAAAACCAATCTAGAGACGTTCCAGTACCCTGCCGGAGAGGGGAATCCATCTCCGGTGGCCATCTTCATCATCCCGGCGGAGGCCATGACGAGGAGGGAGTAGTCCACCCTCGGGGTTGAGGGTTGTTGGAAATATGCCCTAGAGGCAATAATAAAATGGTTATTATTATATTTCCTTGTTCATGATAATCGTTTATTATCCATGCTAGAATTGTATTGATCGGAAACTCAGATACATGTGTGGATACATAGACAACACTATGTCCCTGGTGAGCCTCTACTAGACTAGCTCGTTGATCAGATATGGTCAAGGTTTCCTAACCATATACAATGATTTGTCATCTCATAATGGGATCACATTATTAGGAGAATGATGTGATGGACAAGACCCAACCGTAAGCAAAGCAGTTGATCGTGTCAATTTATTGCTACTGCTTTATCCATGTCAAATATATGTTCCTACGACCATGAGATCATGCAACTCCCGGACACCGGAGGAATGCCTTGTGTGTATCAAATGTCACAACGTATCTGGGTGACTATAAAGGTGCTCTATAGGTATCTCCGAGGGTGTCTGTTGGGTTGGCGTGGATCGAGACTGGGATTTGTCACTTTGTATGACGGAGAGGTATCTCTGGGCCCAATCGGTAACACAGCATCACAAGAAGCTTGCAAGCAATGTGACTAAGGAGTTAGTCACGGGATCTTGTGTTACGGAACGAGTAAAAAGACTTGCCGGTAACGAGATTGAACTAGGTATGGAGATACCGACGATCGAATCTCGGGCAAGTAACATACCGATGGACAAAGGGAACTGCATACGGGATTGTCTGAATCCTTGACATCGTGGTTCGACCGATAAAGATCTTCGTAGAATATGTAGGAACCAATATGGGCATCCAGGTCCCGCTATTGGTTATTGACTGTAGAGTTGTCTCGATCATGTCTACATGGTTCTCGAACCCGCTGGGTCTTCACACTTAACGTTCGATGACGATTTGGTATTGTTGAGTTATGTATGTTGGTGACCGAAGGTTGTTCGGAGTCCCGGATGAGATCACGTACATCACGAGGAGTTCCAGAATGGTCCGGAGGTAAAGATTTATATATGGGAAGTCATATTTTGGCTACCGGAAAAGATTCGGGTTTTTCCGGTATTGTACCGGGAAGCTTCTAGAAGGTTTCGGAAACTTCCGGAGGAGTCCAGAAGTCCACCAAGGGTTCCACCACGTCCCAAGGGTTTGCATGGGCTGAGGGGAGGCACCCTGGCCTTATTGGGCCAAGCGCACAAGTTCCTCAAGGCCCATGTGGCTTGGGAGAGGTGGAAAGTCCACCTGTTTATGGAAAGGGAGGGAATTGCACTAGGAGTCCAACTCCTCCCCCTTGGCTGCACCCTAGGGCTTGGAGGGGCTGATCTCCACGCCCCTCCACCTATATATAGAGGGGAGGGGGCGCCCCAAGAGCACACACAAAGCCCTTGGCGCCCCTCTCTCTCCCTAGATCGTTTTCTCCTCCGTTCGCGGTTTCGGTAGCGCTAGGCGTAGCCCTGCCGGGATAGCACCACCACCACCGCCACCACACCGTCGTGTTGCCGGAGAAATCATCTACTACTCCGACCTTGCTCGCTGGATCGAGGAGGCGGAGACGTCATCGAGCTGTATATGTGCTGAACGTGGAGGTGCCGTCCGTTCGGCGCTAGATCAGGACGGATCGTGATTGGATCGCGGGACGGATTGCGATTTGGATCGCGAAGACGTTCGACTACATCAACCGCGTTTCTTAACGCTTCCCGCTTAGCAATCTACAAGGGTATGTAGATCCACTCTCCCTCTCGTAGCTGTTGATCTCCATAGATAAATCTTGGGTGTTCGTAGGAAAATTTTGTTTCCCATGCAACGTTCCCCGACAGTGGCATCATGAGCTAGGTCTATGCGTAGATAACATGCACGAGTAGAACACAAAAGAGTTTGTGGGCGTTGATGTTCAGATTGCTTACTTCCTTAGTCTTATTTTGATTCGGCGGTATTGTGGGATGAAGCGGCCTGGACCAACCTTACTCGTCCACGTACGAGAGACCGGTTCCATCAACTGACATGCACTTGTTGCATAAAGATGGCTGGCAGGTGTCTGTCTCTCCCACTTTAGTTGAATCGGATTCGACAGAGGCAGTCCTTGTAGAAGGTTAAATAGCAACTTGAATATCACCGTTGTGGTTTTGCGTAGGTAAGAATCGTTCTTGCTAGATACCCATAGCAGCCACGTAAAACATGCAACAACAATTAGAGGACGTCTAACTTGTTTTTGCAGGGTATGTTGTGATATGATATGGCCAAACACATGATGTGATATATGTGATGTATGAGATGATCATGTTTTGTATAGAGTATCATGACTTGCATGTCGATGAGTACGGCAACCGGCAGGAGCCATAGGGTTGTCTTTAATTATTTTCGCCTTCTTTTGCTTTACTTTATCAATAGTTGGTGCAACAACGTCATGGAGACACATTGATGGAGATCAAGATGATGGAGATCATGGTGTCATGCCGGTGACGATGGAGATCATGCCGATGCTTTGGAGATGGAGATCAAAAGCACAAGATCATGGCCATATCATGTCACTTATGATTTGCATGTGATGTTAATCCTTTTATGCATCTTATTTTGCTTAGGACGATGGTAGCATTATAAGGTGATCCCTCACTAAAATTTCAAGATAAAATTGTGTTCTCCCCGAGTGTGCACCGTTGCGAAAGTTCGTCATTTCGAAGCACCACGTGATGATCGGGTGTGATAGACTCTACGTTCACATACAACGGGTGCAAGCCAGTTTTGCACATGCGGAACACTCGGGTTAAACTTGACGAGCCTAGCATGTACATACATGGCCTCAGAACACAGGAGACCGATAGGTCGAACATGAGTCATATAGTAGATATGATCAACATGGAGATGTTCACCATTGAAACCACCTCATCTCACGTGATGATCGGACTTGGGTTGGTGGATTTGGATCATGTCACACTTAGACAACCTGAGGGATGTTGATTTGAGTGGGAGTTCTTTAGTAATATGATTAATCGAACTCATTATCATGAACATAGTCAAAATATCTTTGCAAATTATGTTGTAGATCGATAGCTCACACTGTAGCTCCCCTAGATTTTGATACGTTCCTAGAGAAAAACTAAGTTGAAAGTTGGTAGTGGCAACTATGCGGACTAGGTCCGTAAACTGAGGAATGTCCTCATTGCTGCACAAAAGGCTTATGTCCTTGATGCACCGCTCGGTGCGCCACCGCCTCAAGCGTCGTCTGTGGATGTTGTGAACATCTGACAGACGCGTTCTGTTGACTACTTGATAGTTCAGTGCGTCATGCATTACATCTTAGAATTGAGGCTCCAAAGACGTTTTGAACGTCACGGAGCATATGAGATGTTCCAAGAGCTGAAATTGGGATTTCAGGCTCATGCCCTTGTTGAGAGATATGAGACCTCCAACAAGATTCTTTGCCTGCAAGATGAAGGAGAATAGCTCAATCAGGTGAGCATGTGCCCAGATTGTTTGGGTACTACAATCGCTTGAATCAAGTGGGAGTTCATCTTCCAGATAAGATAGTGATTGACAGAATTCTCCAAGTCACTGCCACCAAGCTACTAGAGCTTCGTGATGAACTATAACATGCCAGGAATGGAGATGATCCCTGAGCTATTCGCGATGTTTGACACCGTGAAGGTAGAAATCAAGAAGGAGCATCAAGTGTTGATGGTTAGTAAAACCACTAGTTTTGAGAAGGGCAAGGGCAAGAAGGGAAACTTCATGAATGGCAAGCAAGTTGCCGCTCTAGTGAAGAAACCCAAGGTTGAACCCAAACCCGAGACTAAGTGCTTCTATAATAAGGGGAACGGTCACTAGTAGCGGAACTGCCCCAGATACTTGGCAGATAAGAAGGCTGGCAATGTCAATAAAAGTATATTTGATATACGTGTGTACCTTACTAGTACTCCTAGTAGCACCTGGGTATTAGATACCGGTTCAGTTGCTAGTGTAAGTAACTCAAAATAAAAGCTACGGAATGAACGGAGACTAGCTGAAGGCCGAGGTGACAATGTGTGTTGGAAATGTTTCCAAGGCTGATGTGATCACCATCGCACGCTCCCTCTACCTTCGGGATTAGTGTTGAACCTAAATAAATGTTATTTGGTGTTTGTGTTGAGCATGAACATGATTGGATCGTGTTTATTGCAATACAGTTATTCATTTAACTCGGAGAATAATGGTTATTCTGTTTACATGAATAATACCTTCAATGGTCATGCACCCAATGTGAATGGTTTATTGAATCTCAATCGTAGTGATACACATGTTCATAATATTGATGCCAAAAGATGCAAAGTTAATAATGATAGTACCACATACTTGTGGCACTGCCGCTAAGGTCATATTGGTATAAAACGCATGAAGAAGCTCCATGCCGATGGATCTTTGGACTCACTCGATTTTGAATCGCTTGAGACATGCGAACCATGACTCCTGGGCAAGATGACTGAGACCCCGTTTTCTGGTTCGATGGAACGGGCAAGTGACTTATTGGAAATAATACATATTGATGTATGCAGTCCAATGAGTATTGAAGCACGCGGTGGATATCGTTATTATCTTACCTTCACAGATGATTTGAGTAGATACTGGTATGTTTACTTGATGAATCACAAGTCTGAAACTTTTGAAAAGTTCAAGAAATTTCAGAGTGAAGTTGAAGATCATCGTGACAAGAAGATTGAATGTCTACGATGTGATCATAGAGGTGAATATCTGAGTTACGAGTTTGGTATGCAACTTAACACAATGTGGAAATTGTTTCACAACTCACGCCGCCTGGAACGCCATGATGTGATGGTGTGTCCGTACGTCGTAGCTGTGCTTTATTTAATATAGTACGTACTATGATGTCTCTTACCGACTTGCCACTATAATTTTTGGGGGTTATGCATTAGAGACGACTATAGTCACTTTAAAATAGGGCACCATCTGAAGTCCGTTGAGATGACACCGTATGAATTATGGTTTGGCAGAAACCTAAGCTGTCATTTCTTAGAGTTTGGGAATGCGATGCTTATATGAAAAGTCTTCAACCTGATAAGCTCGAACCCAAAGCGGACAAATGCGTCTTCATAGGATACCCTAAGGAAACAGTTGGGTATACCTTCTATCTCAGATCCGAGGGCAAAGTGTTTGTTGCTGAAAACGGGTCCTTTCTCGAGAAAAAGTTTCTCTCGAAAGAATTGAGTGGGAAGAAGGTAGAACTGGATGAGGCTATTAAACCGTCACTTCAGTTGGATGGTAGCACGACGCAGAAAGATGTTTCTGCGGCGACTGCACCAAATTGAAGAGGAAGCTAATGATGATGATCATGAAACTTCGGATCAAGTTACTACCGAACCTCGTAGGTCGACAAGGATACGTACTGCCCTGAGTGGTACGGCAATCCTGTCTTGGAGGTCATGTTGTTAGACAACAGTGAACCTACGAGCTATGAAGAAGTGATGGTGGGCCCGGATTCCAACTAATGGCTAGCAGCCATGAAATCCGATATAGGATCCATGTATGAAAACCAAGTATGGACTTTGGTAGACTTGCCCGATGAACGGCAGGTCGTTACATACAAACGGACCTTTAAGAAGAAGACATACGCTGATGGTAATTGTCACCTGTCGGAATCGGGGCTCCGCAAAACCCAACAAGGTTCGAACACTGGGGTGCGCTCGCCCTCCAATCCCGCTCAACTTCACAACTTCTCAGCAATACCACGGTGATGCTTTTAGGAGGAAACGAACGGGGACACATAGTCATTACCCAGGTTTAGGCCACCTTGTGGTGTAAAACCCTACTCTTGCTTTAGGGTGGATTGGCCTCCCGGGGAGGCTAAGGATGAACTAGTACAAGGGTTGCGTGGCCTCATGAGGGCACTTGATGGTGATGAGCTCGACCTGATTCAACCTACCCTCTATGATGGGAGCTTGTCCCTATTTATAGGGGCCACGGTCCTCTTCCCCCATTGAACAAGCGGGAAGGGATGCCACAATGGCCAAATTTGAAAGGGGACAAGTAGTACACCCTATCCTGACTAAAGGTGGTCTTCGCCTGCAAAGCTTCCGGGTGTGACGCAGAGGTGGGCTCGGCGATGGTGTCCGTCCTGCCAAGCTCGCGGTCTCGGTCCTCTTGCACCAGGAAGGAAACCTTTGGAGGCTTCCTTGGGAACCCGCGTACATCCCCGTCACCTTTGCACCAAAGAGGAAACTGTCCTCCCTCTGCGCCCGCTGGCGCCCGCCTGGCTTGGTCGTCAGAACCCGCGTCACCCCGGCCTCATGAGGCCGGGTACTTGCATAGGAATCTCTGCTCCTCAGGAGGCGGCCTGAAGTGGTGCTGATCCTCCGGAAGTCTTGGCGTTGTCCTCCTCGCGAGGCAGGGGCTCTCGCAAGGGCCTTGACTTGGGGGGGGGGGGGGCTCGTTGCAGGGCCGTACCGGGCCTTCGTGGTGGGCCACGTGATGGGCCGCAGGCAGGCAGGTCTGGGTACCTCCGGTCCCAGAACGCCGACAGTAGCCCCTGGGCCCGAGGCACGCTCGGGCTGGCTTCGGGTGAAGCCAAGGAAGGGAGGCCGAAGTGCCATGGGCCCCAACCGCCTGCGGGCCATCCCGACGCGTGGTGCCCAACAAGACGCGGATGGCTCCACTTCCCCACGACGTCCTGGCAACCGCCTTTGCTGACAAAAGCCTGGCACGCGTAGCGGAAAGATCATTGCCCCTCCGCGCGCCCGCCTCCTACTGCTCCTTCTTCCATGGCTCACGCCTTCTTCGCCGGGCTTTGCGTCTGCTTCCATCTGACCTTCCGTCATGGCTCCTAAGAGGAAAAGGGGCATGACCTCGATGACGTCAGGGCCCCGGCCGGGGCTTGAGCCCGCGCTAGGTCGGTCCACCGTGCTCAGTCTCGAGGGGCTGGACAAGGTCTGGCGAGCGATCGCCGCCGGCACCAATGAGTGGGAGGCGACGACGATCTGGCCCGCCTCCTGGTTTGCGGTTGATCTGAGTGCCACCGACATCCCCCTTCACCTTCATGCTCTCTTCTCCGGTTTGTTGCCGCCGTTTTCAGATTTCTTCAATGCCGTGCTCTCGCACTACCAAATCCATGCCTTGCATCTCGACCCTGGGTCTGTCGTCCTTCTCTCCACCTTCGCGTTCTTGTGCGAGGCCTTCATGGGCATCGCCACACCCATGGTCTTGCTCCGCCATTTCTTCTCCCTCCAGCTGGTCGCCAGCGGACAATGCCTGGGATGCATGTCGCTACGAGTGGTGGACACGGCGGTGGACACAATCCTCGATGTAGAGCTTAGTCCGGACGCGGCGAACTTCCGGAGGCAGTGGGTGTTTGTCGATGCCACCGCGCCCAACCCCCTACTCCAGGCCCCGACGGCCCTGGCGGAGCCGAGCGCGAGTTGGGAACACCTGAAGCTTGTCGACCCGAGGCTCGCGCAGGTCACCACCAAGTTGGGAAGTCAAATGAAGGTGGGTGTGACGATGGCGATGGTGGTGAGGGAGTTCGTCCACTGGCGGATCGCTCCCCTTCAGCACCATTCCCGCCCCATGTGGACTTTCACCGGCCTTGACCACGTCATGAGGCTCCAGGTGTCTTCTCTTTCCTCCGGCGTGCTGCGGGAGGCACTCCGCCTTCTGATCGGGGGGAAGCCTCCCGAGCTTCCGGTGGACAGGCTCCCCTTGTACTGTTATCAGAACAGGAGAGCCTTCGCTTTTAAGATGCCGTGCTTCGACGAGTGGGGATTGCTTCCAGAGGGTCCCGTCGTACCTCACGATGTCATACCTCGTGACGATTCCCTCCTGGTGGCCCCTTGCTCCGGAGATCCTGAGGCCGGTGTCCTTCAAGTGGTTGCGGAAGAACGTCCCAAGCCGCACGTTCCTCAGGCGCCCCTCTTCGCCCTTCCGAGCGGCGACGGGGTCACCTCGCCAGGGCCCGCTGCAGGCTCCCCTGCTGCAGGGTGTCATCCGTCATGCACTGACGGGTCGTCCCCGGGTCCTCACATGCGCCGACGGAGGAGAGAACCCGAGGGTCGCAGCGGCCTGGCTCCGTGGCCCTGGAGGAAGAGGAAGTGGGTCGCCGTGGATGAGTAAGTGCCTGCCTTTCCTTGTCTTCCACCTGATGTGTGCCTCTGAATCCTTGCCGCTCAGGCCCCTTCCCATCGAAGTGGTGGGTGCACCCCCGCCATCGCCTCCCAAGGTGACCGGGCCGGGACCGGCCCAATACCTCACGAGGTGTGTGACGGTGCGTGAGGAGACTCCCAGACCCGGGCCCAAGCTCTCCCAAGGGGACCTCTGGCCTGGGCTTCCTGCGTCTTCCTTCAGGCGAGGCCCCCAGCCTGTAATGGCGGGACTGAGGCCTCCCCTGGTAGTCTTCTCCGGCGTCAGGGCGCCCGATGCATCGGCGCTCACCTCGAGCGGCGAGGCAACCTTTCGCGAGGCCCGGCCTCGGGCTGGGGTGCCGGACCGTAGAAATCCAGCCCCCGAGTCCTCGTCGAAGGCAGATAGTCCTTCGCGCTCCCCTCCTGCAGCCCAGGGGCCGGGCCAAGCGCTGGAGCTGGCTTGTAGTCGCAGCGTCGTTCGGCATGGTCTCCTTCACGACGCGGTGGGCACGTTGGGCCACCTTGGGACAGAGCTTGACGACGTCGACTCGTACCTTGAGGTGGAGCGTCGGCGCCTGGCGCGTGAATGGCGTCGGCTCGAGGTCGCCATCAACTTTGGTCATCTGCAGCACGAGCGTGGTCGCGTGGAAGTCGAGGAGTCCCTTGCCGCGGCGCGAGAGGCCCACGATCGCGCCCTTGAAGAGGCCCAGGCCACGGACGAGCGGCGTAAGGCTGCAGTGAGGCTTGAGGAAAAGCTTCGGGCTTCCAACGCCTCCCTTGAGCGGCAAGTTCAAGCTCGCAAGGCCGCGCTGGCCGCCTCAGTGGGCGGGACGTTCACGGGCGAAGCTGGGTTCCGCGTCCTTGACGATACGCTGACGCTAGAGGCGATCGAGCTGGGCCTGGAGTGCGAGCGGCTGGAGGTGATGGAGCGTCAGGTGGCTGCCGCCGAGGACTCTCTCGCCGCCCGGGAGGCGAGGGTCCGCGAGGAGGCTAACGAGGAGGTGGCGCAGACCTGCAGAATCCTCGCCCAGGACTACCGCGAGAGGCTGAAGCTTCAGGAGTCCCGCTTCTGCAAGTGGCATGATGAGCTGAAAGCAGAGGCTGACGGCCTCAGGAAAAGGTTAGCCGCGGCGGAGCGACGCGAGAAGGCTGCAGTGGGCGCCCATATCGCCACCTAGGCCGAGCTGTCTTTCCTCTATACGCAGGTGGAGGACGTCGCTTCCCGCGTGGAGAAGGCCTCGGAAGAGGAGAACCAATCCCGGGGGCTGCAACACATGCGCTCCAAGATGTTCCAGGCTCTTGAGGGGAGGGCCAATCGGGCCCTGAGCAGCATGAGCGGCGAGAGCGTCTCAAGCACGCTCGTCGCCGATGACACCGGCTACCTTTGTTTCTTCACCGGGGTTGTGGAGCGTCTTGAGGGCGGTGCGGAGAAGGTCTGCCAGCTCGCGGAGGAGAAGAGCCGCGACCTCCTCGCACGGGCGTCTTCACGCGTCTTCAACCACCTTCTTCGCCTCGATCCCATCTTTGACTTCGAGTCCGTGACGGCTCCCGTGCCCGAGGTGATCTGGTGTGCCCTTGAGGATTGGGTGCAGGATCATGTGGACGGCTTGATCGCGGAATTCACCCCTGTCGTAGGCGAGGACCACCCTGCTACCGAGGAGCGCGAGTCCGACGGCTGCGACAGTGATAGCGGCGACGGCGCATCTCCTTAGCTTGTTCTTCCCTGTTCTCCTGTAAAGATTTTGAACATGACCCCGTGGGGATGTGAGTGTACTTTGGAAGAACTCCCCTATGAAGTGTTAAGTAATATTGCACTCCCTTGCACCGCGTCCCCTTGCTTATTGCGCGCTCGCAGGCCCTGAGGAGGGGCGGGTCATTACTGACACGCCGGACCGCGGTCGTCCGACCCAGCCAGGGGCCGGATGTTCGACGAAGCCCCCGAGCCACGCCGCGCCTGCTGGCTCGCCTGTGGTAGTTACCAAGGATTTGACGCCAAAACCTTGGCCGGGTGTGGGCGTGAGGCCCGTGGCCATCGCGTTCTGGGCCCTCAGGTGGGGGCCCCTCAATGCCGCCCTTAATGCCGCTGGGCCGGCTCGAGTGTGCATACCATGTCCAGCCCCCGCTCGCGGGGTGCGTGAGAGGGAGAGAGCTGGCATATGCCGACTTCTTAAAAACGAAACTCAAGACGCAAGCATAGCACGGAAAGATGCAAAAGCTTCAACTTCAATCAAGAAAGTGGCAAATTCGATTACAAAAAAGAGCGAGGAACGGCCGCGTCCGGCACCTAACAGCTAGTCTTCCCCCCAGCGCGGAGCATAGGGCTTCCACTAGGCGTGGGCATAGTCATTGGAGGACAGTGTCGTCCGCCAGCGCGGAGCATGGGGTTCCACTTGGGCATGGGTGGGAGCCCCTCCGCGGCCTCGTACGGCGCTCCTCGGGGGGCTCCGGGCGTGTACAGCCCACTCACCTTACGTGAGAGTGTCACGGTTGGAGATAGTTGGGAGGGTACCCCAGGTGCTAGGCCCTGGAGTTCCCGACCGGGTTCTAGAGACACCCCGCGCATTTCAGCGTGGTTGCGTGCTCCTATGGCCCAAACATGGGTGCATTGCACCCCGCGTGACCGCGGAATTGCGTTTCCGCGGCCCAAACATGAGCGCAACGCACCCCGCGTGACCGTAGGAGTATTGTGTTGGTGCAGTTGCCTCGGGAGGCGCCGCGGCGCCAGCCGAGCTGTGCCCCAGAGGTCTCCTGAGCCCCCAGGCTCGCCAGGCCTCGGCATCCTCTTGGGTACAGCGCCGGAGCCCCCGAGCCGCGGAGCGTGCGAGGCCCCGTGGAGCGTAGCT